>BRON01000013.1:0-1351869 GCA_024345305.1 Mrakia gelida | reverse complement strand
CCCTAACCCTAACCCTAACCCTAACCCTAACCCTAACCCTAACCCTAACCCTAACCCTAACCCTAACCCTAACCCTAACCCTAACCCTAACCCTAACCCTAACCCTAACCCTAACCCTAACCTTCCCTCCCACACCTCCCCTTTTCTACTCCAACACCCTCCCACACTTTCTCAAGCTTACTACATCACTTCACCTTCACTTTTACTTCCTTTTCACCTTCTCTACTTCCTCAACCTCCTCATTACTTCCCCTACTCTCTTCTCCTTCTCACTCCAACTCCTCAACTTTTTCACTTTCCCTTCTTTTTTTCTCACCCAAACACCTCCAAACCAACTCACCTACTACCCAACACTGTTTCTCTACTTTTTCTTCACTTTCACTACTCTACTATTCTCCCACTCCTTCCGTCGTACCCAACACTCTTCCAACGCGTCCTTTCCTTCCCTTCTCCAGCCCAACACCCCAGCGCTGTCCCTGGTCTCCACCACTCATAGACGGTTTCAGCTAGTCGTTTTCACTTTCCAAGACTGTCTTCATTGCTGGAAAGGAGATCAGTGGCGACTTGAGCAGGTCAGGGTGCTTCATCAAAAGGAAGGACGTGACTGGAACAAAGAGTCATGAGACGATCCCTTTCATCTCGTATAGATCACCTCGAGTGATTCAAAGTTGAAACCGACTTTGAATTCCCTTTCGATCGCATATACCCACGACTAAAGTGGTGGTTTCGTTCGTGTTCTCCTAGCCGGTGAAAAGCATGTCCAACCTTTCGCATCTTCTCGCGAGCACCCCCAGTTCGGGCCCCAAGCAGCTGGAGTGGCATCACACATATTGAGAGAACCCTCAAAGGCACCTGAGATGATCTGCGTTGGTTTCGACCAGCTGAGAGAAAATTTGAGTGAGTCGAACTGGCACAAGAGGGGAGAGGACGCGACATGAACAAGGGATCACGAAACGACTTCTTTCATCTCGTATAGATCACCTCGAGTGATTCAAAGTTGAAACCGAATTTGAATTCCCTTTCGATCGCATATACCCACGACTATAGTGTTGGTTTCGTTCATGTTCTCCTAGCCGGTGAAAAGCATGTCCAACCTTTCGCATCTTCTCGCGAGCACCCCCAGTTCGGGCCCCAAGCAGCTGGAGTGGCATCAAACATATTGAGAGAACCCTCAAAGGCACTTGAGATGATCTGCGTTGGTTTCGACCAGCTGAGAGAAAATTTGAGTGAGTCGAACTGGCACAAGAGGGGAGAGGACGCGACATGAACAAGGGATCACGAAACGACTTCTTCCATCTCGTATAGATCACCTCGAGTGATTCATAGTTGAAACCGAATTTGAATTCCCTTTTGATCGCGTATGCCCGCGAGTATATAGGTGCGCCCGTTCATGTTCTAGTAGCCGTTGAAGAGCGCGTCCACCATCTCGCACCCACTTACGAACACTTTTAACTTCGGACCCAGAGCAGCTGGAGCGGCACCGAATAAATTGGGAGAACCGTCAAGACTACTAGAGATGATCCGAATTGGTTTCGATCAGCTCAGAGAAGATTTGAGCAAGTCGAACTTGGCTGGAAGAAGGGAGGACGCGACTGGAATGAGAAGTCCCGAGTCGATCCCTTCCATCTCGTATAGACCACCTGGCGTCATACATAGATCGAACCAGCTTTTAATTCTCTTTTGATCGCATCTACCCACGAGTATATAGGTGCGCCTGTCCGTGTTCTAGTAGCCGTCAAAGAGCGCATCCACCATCTTGCACCCACTTACGAACACTTTTAACTTCGGACCCAGAGCAGCTGGAGCGGCACCGAATAAATTGGGAGAACCGTCAAGACTACTAGAGATGATCCGAATTGGTTTCGATCAGCTCAGAGAAGATTTGAGCAAGTCGAACTTGGCTGGAAGAAGGGAGGACGTGACTGGAAGGAGAAGTCCCGAATTGATCGCTTCCATCTGATGTAGATCACCTCGGGTCATAGATGGATCAAACAGGCTTTTGATTCCCGTTTGATCGCGTATGCCCGCGAGTATATAGGTGCGCCCGTTCATGTTCTAGTAGCCGTCAAAGAGCGCGTCCACCATCTCACACCCACTCGCGAGCACTCCCAACTCCTCAACGAAAGCAGCTAGAGCGACACTGAACATACCCAGAGAGTCAGCGAAGCGATACGAGGTCATAAGTAGGTCATATAGCAGTGCCAGGGAAGAACTGACGAACGTCGAAGGGAGGCAAGGTCGAGATGGAGGGAAGGGGAGGAGAGGTGAGCTCAACGCAAGCCGACTCGACGACCGAGAGAGGCCTTCCAACACTCCTACAGCATCCCTCTACTTCTCCACCTATGGGCTCACTATATATAAGCCGTATGAATTCGCCAGAAGGGAGGAAGGGGAGCAAGAACTCGTCTCGACAGCTTCGACAAAGGAAAGGAAGGAGAAAGGTCGAGCTGCCAGCGCATCAAATTGCGAGGTCGAGGGAGGAAGAGGAGAGCCAAGGCGTGCAATGGGAGCGGTTTGCGATGGAGGGGGAAGTATACTAGAGTGGTAGGAAAGAGAGAACGAGAAGATAGAGTGAGTAGGAGAGTCTCAGCAGCATGCGATGCATGGGAGGAAGGAAAGTCAAGCTCAACAAGACTCCATGAGCGAGGAGCCTCAACCGTATACATCCCTCGAAATCTGAGACCTTCCACCTAGGCACCCTAGCTGCCCTACTATACCCCCGAAGTCCCATTGAGATCCGAGCAAGAGGTGAGGAGAACGGAAGGAGAGAAGATGGAGGGAAGGAAGGGGAGGAGGTGGAGGTGGAGCTCACATTGATCGAGCTCATTTTCTCCTGCATCCAGCCTTGACGAAAGATACAAAGTGGATAGGGTTGGTCCTATACTACCATAGACTCATAATGGAGAAGGAGGGGTAAGGGGGAAGCGCATGTATAGAGCGAGGGGCAAGGGAAGATGGGGGTTGAGCTTGAACGAACGAGAGGGCCCTTCCATCGACAGGTTCGCTGGCGCTGCGCAACGACTCTAGCAGTAACTCGAAATCTGAAAACAGATTAGTCAGGAGGCCGGGTATAGAGAACACGTTCCCGCTTCGAGCGAGCAAATTTTCCTACCACGAGGCTCAGACTCGCATAGGAGAAAGGAGGAGGAGCTGGGAGGTGAGCTTGAGCTCATTTCTTTCGAGCTCGAGACGTCGGCAAATCTTCACTCTAGAGCTAAGCCCTTTATACCGGACATACTAGAGCTACTAATCAACGGCCCTAGCTCTTCGCATAGCAGGAACTCGGCCTTGAATATACAGTGCAGCTAAAGAGAGGCTGGAGCTCCTCCGAAAAGAACTCGCGGAAGTCAGCTCGAGCTCACCCTCTCCTTCGTTTTGAGGTACCTCTCGGGAGAATCGCTGTCGACGATGCAGATTTTGTTCTAGAGAGCTGTGCTTCTGATACATTGTGCTTCATGGGTAGATCTCGCTGGTCGTGTTTCCCGTTTGCGATTCGGTGGAAGGAGGAAGGAGAACGAAGCGACGCAAAGTCCGGGTAGTCCAAAAAGGGCTGCTGGAACGGTCGGACTACCCGGATCCGGGTAGTCGACTACACGGAAACGACCGTTCCTGGAGGCAGGAACGGGGCGCATACGGTTAGAGCCACCCCTCGACGACTCCAGCTGTTTACATTCCCTGATTTCGGCCTTGAATATACAGGGCAGCTGAAAGAGAGAGGATGGAGCTCCTCCGAAAAGGACTCGCGGAAGTCAGCTCGAGCTCGCCCTCTCCTTCGTTTTGAGGTACCTCTCGGGAGAATCACTGTCGACGATGCAGATCTTCTCGTACGGAGCCGTGCTTCTGATACATTGGGCTTCATGGGTAGATCTCGCTGGTCGTCTTTCCCGTTTGCAATTCGGTGGGGAGGGGAGGGAGAACGAACGGGCGCAAGTTGCGTATCCCTCCAAAAGGGCTGGCTGGAACGGTCGAGGGATACGCAGAGGCCCGTTCCTGCCTCCAGGAACGGGTAGGTCTGGACACCCGTCAGAAACACTTCCAGCGACGCGAGCTTTCCCTCCATCGACTCGCCTCTTCCCACCCC
Organism: Mrakia gelida; assembly: GCA_024345305.1. Lineage (NCBI taxonomy): Eukaryota > Fungi > Basidiomycota > Tremellomycetes > Cystofilobasidiales > Mrakiaceae > Mrakia > Mrakia gelida. Next base: position 1,347,789 of record BRON01000013.1, on the reverse strand, counting down.
TCCATCGTCTCCCTCCATCAGATCATCGAAACCCTGTCAGGGAATCAGGTTTCAGCTCCTTCTTGTTTCACTCTCCCTTACTCTTTCCCTTTCTTCCCCCTACTTCCCTTTCACCGCTACTAGTCCTTTGTTCTCAGCTACGCGTTCTGCCTTTGTCCCTTTGTTCATAACTCTTCCCCTGTTATCGTTTCAGCCTTCAAAGTCTTTTGTTCTTTCTTCCCTTTGATCGCTTCGCCTCCCTTAAATATGTTCGCCTCGCTTTTCACTTTCTAACCTCTATCTTGAATCACCTTTGGATCATACCTCGTCCTCGTTCCTCGATAAGCACCTGACTTCTCTTCGTCGCGTCGCTCTCGTTCCCTCGCCATCCCCGCTCCTCGCTCGATCCTCACATAATTCAAGATCAACAAACCGGTCGCCTGCTTATCACCAATCCCCCAACAACAACAACATGTCCTCCGACGCCTCCTCTCCTGCTTTCAGCTCTGAGCACGAAACGAACTCTCCTGGATGGTTTTCCGACGCCCTCAGATGGCAACAAGACCAACATGACGTCGCCTCCAACCGCTTCAGGACCAACCTCGATCAACAGCAACAGGCATTTGCTCAAGCTCAAGCTCAACAGGAGGAACTCGTCCAACTCGTCCACCAACTTCAAGCTCAACTCCCCTCTTCGGTCAGTTCCTCCCTCCACAACTCCTCCATCCCCTACGCTCAAGAACCCAAGCAGCCCAAGGTCGCTGCTCCTACTCCCTTCACCGGAAAAGTTTCCGAAGCGAGGGAATTCCTCATCAAGTGCGAACTCGTCTTCAACGTCCAACCTCGTTCCTACTCCTCCGACTCGGCCAAGATCACCTTCGTCGTTACCTACCTCAAGGACGCCGCCTTTCACTGGATCCGACCGGCTCTCGATCTCAAGGATGACGAGACTCCTCCCAACTGGTCTCAGGATTGGATTCTCTTCAAGAAGAAGTTCCTCCAAGACTTCGGAGACGCGGACCTCATTGAAACCTCTCGACGCTCCCTCGCCAAACTCAAACAAACAGGACCCTGCACCACTTACGCCATCGACTTCCGACGCTTCGCTTCCTCCCTCGAGATGAGCGATCAGTCTCTTCGACATGCCTACTACGACGGACTCAAGGACGACATCAAGGATCGAATCCTCAACCCTCTCTCCACCGACTTCACCGACTTGGAAACCCTCATCAACACTTCAATCCGATGGGACACCCTCCTTTACAACCGTCGAAAACAGCCTTCCACCACCAACAAGCCTTTCCCCGTCACCAACTTCCTCCCTCGAAACTCCACCCTCTCCTCTGGACCAACTCCAATGGACGTCGACGCGACTACTTCTCGACCTCGAGGACCTCTCACCGACGCCGAAAAACTTCGCCGACGAACTCTCGGACTCTGCGGATACTGTGGTGGAACGGGTCACTTCGCAATCACCTGTCCTCTCGCGGCGAATCGACGACAACATCAGCTTTCCGCTTTGGAATACGGAACCGACGCACTTCCCTCGGCAACGGTCACCCCTCTTCCCACTTTGGAATGAAGGCCACAGCCTTCCCCCTTCGCTCAGCTCAACAATCACCGGTCCTCGCTCTCGTCCTCGTCAACTATAAACCTACCAAACTCCCCTCCGGTCGCCAACTCCAAATCGACTTCCCATCCTCACCCCGGTCGTCTTACCACTCCCTCCCCTCTCAACATCTCCCTCAACTCCCTCTCCAACTCGCTCTCACCTTTCATTCATCCAAACCCCTTCGAAATCCTTGCGCTCGAGACGATCTTCTCAGAGGAGGATCACCTCGTTATCGAAGTCGCGCTGGGCTTCGGATCTTTCGCCGTCAAGACCTTCGCGATGCTGGACTCCGGAGCTACCTCAAACTTCGTCGACTCTACCTTTGTCTCCGCCCATTCCCTGAAAACGGTTGCCAAACCCATTCCTCGGGAACTCGTCGTTGTTGACGGTCGTTCCATCTCCTCTGGCGCCGTCACCCACCACACCTCTCCACTCCCTTTCTCCGTCACCTCCTCATCGCCACTTCACTTCGAAACCCTATCCTTCGACATCACTACCCTCGGATCCTACCCCATCATCCTCGGAATCCCCTGGCTCAAAAAACACGAACCAACAATCGGATGGAGCACCCACTCGCTCGACTTCCTCTCGGACCACTGCGACTATCACTGCCTCCCACCTATCGCGGATCGGAAACTTCGCTTCCCAACAGCTTCCACCCCCACTCCACTCTCTTCCCTTCCCTCATCGTTCCACCCATCGCCAAAACCTCCTTCCCTCAGCAAGCCTCCTCCCAGCAAACCAAGACCGTCGACGCGGCCCACCGTCGCATCTCCCTCGCCCCCAACCTCGCCTCTCCCTCAAATAGCCATCATCTCCGCTGCCGCCTTCACTCAAGCCGCCAAGGCAGGAGCATTCAAGAACGTCTACTCTCTCTCTCAGCCAACTATTCCCCCGTTCCAGTCAACATCTCTCCTCCTCGCTCAGGAGAGGAACCTCCCTCGGATCCAACCTTCAACCTCGACAAACACCTCCCTCCCGAGTTCCTCCCCTATCGCTCAGTATTCGAAAAATCCTCCGCCGACATCCTCCCTCCTCATCGATCCTACGACCTCAAGATCAACACCGAACCCGGCTCCACTCCTCCCTTCCAACACATCTACGGACTCTCCGCCACGGAACTCGACGCTCTCAAGACCTTCATCGACGAAAACCTCACCAAAAGATTCATTCGACACTCAACCTCTCCCGCTGGGGCTCCCATCCTTTTCGTCAAAAAGAAGGACGGATCTCTTCGCCTTTGCGTCGACTACCGAGGACTCAACAAGATCACCCTCAAGAATCGCTACCCTCTCCCCCTCATCCCCGAATCCCTCGATCGACTCTCCAAGGCAAAATTCTTCACCAAACTCGATCTTCGTGGAGCATACAACCTCGTTCGGATCGCTCCTGGAGACGAGTGGAAAACCGCCTTCCGCTGTCGTTACGGCCACTTCGAATACACCGTCATGCCCTTCGGCCTCACCAACGCTCCCGCCGCCTTCCAGCACTTTATGAACGACACCCTTCGCCAACACCTCGACATCTTCTGCATCGTTTACCTCGACGACATCCTCATCTACTCCAACTCCCTCGCCGAACACACTCAACACGTCTCCGTCATCCTCAAGGCTCTTCAAGAAGCACAACTCTGGGTCAAACCGGAGAAGTGTGAGTTCTACAAGGAGGAGGTCGACTTCCTCGGTTACGTCGTCGGTCGAAATGGAGTTCGAATGGACAAGAACAAGGTCTCCGCTATCCTCGAATGGTCCCCTCCCTCCTTGGTCAAGGATATTCAGGTCTTCCTTGGATTCGCCAACTTCTATCGCCGCTTCATCCATCACTTCTCGGACATCGCCGCTCCCCTCACCTCCCTCCTTCGAAAAGACGTCCCCTTCGACTTTGGACGCGACGCTCTCTCCGCCTTTAACAAACTCAAAACCGCCTTCACCACCGCTCCCGTCCTCACCGTCTTCGATCCCTCACTCCCACTCCTCCTCGAAACCGACGCGTCCGACTTCGCTATCGCCGGAATCCTCTCCCAACGCTCTCCCACCAACGAATTCAACCACCCCATCGCTTTCTACTCTCGAAAACTCAACCCCGCCGAACTCAACTACGAAATCCACGACAAGGAGATGCTCGCCATCGTTGAGTGCCTCAAGGAATGGAGACACTACTGTGAAGGACACCCGTCAACCCTCACCATTCACTCCGACCACGAGGCCCTTCAATACTTCAATTCGTCCAAGGTCCTCACGCGTCGACAAGCTCGCTGGTGCGAACTCCTCGGAAACTTCTCCTTCGTCATTCACTACAAACAGGGAACTAAGATGGAACTTCCGGATGCCCTCTCGAGACGATCGGGTCTTTCAGAGGGGAGTAGAGCTTCTCAACAAGCCCCTCAACGCGTCCTCAAGCCTGGTCAACTCGTCGCTCCTCCCCGTCCTCCCTCGGAACCCTTCGTCAACCTTACCCCGGCTATCAACACTCCTCCACATCTATCTATCGCTCAAGGCTCTCGGCCAATCCGAACATCCACTCGCCTTTCACTCTCGAAACCTCAACAACATCAACCTCCTCCCTCGATCCTCGCTCCCTCCCTCGACCCTCAACCTGCCGATCCGGATCCCGACCTTGTCGGACGCATTCGTCGCGCTACTTCCCTCGACCCTTCGCTCGACGAAATCGGACAGCTCCTCCGGAACCCGATGCTCCCTCTGGAATACGACAACTTCATCCTCCTCCGAGACTTCTCACTCCACCCAACCCTCGACCTCATCCTCTTCAAGGGACTCATCCGAGTACCCAACGATCACCAACTTCGCCTCGACATCGTTCGCTCCTGCCACAACACCCTCCTTGCTGGTCACCTCGGACGAACCAAGACGCACAACCTCCTTCGACGATCCTTCATCTTCCCTCTGGACTCGGATTTCGTCGGAACCTACGTCGCGGGTTGTGATACCTGCGCTCGAAACAAACCCTCGCGACAACTCCCCCTCGGCCTCCTCCAACCTATCCCTCCTCCACTTGCTCCCTGGCGCCAAATTTCGATGGACGGAATCGTCAAGCTCCCTCTCTCCAACGGATTCGACTGCATTCAGGTCTTCGTCGATCGCTTCTCCAAGATGGTCGTCCTCGTCCCTTACAAGGAAGATGGATTCAACGCGTCGGATCTCGCCAAAATGTACCTTAACCACGTCGTTGCTCATCACGGTCTTCAAACAGACATCCTCTCGGATCGCGGAACTACCTTCACCTCCTCCTTCTTCACCTCTTTCATCCAACTCCTCGGCGTTCGTCCTCACTTTACTACGGCGTTCCACCCTCAAGGAAACGGTCAAACGGAAAAGACGAATCAAGCAACGGAAACCTACCTTCGGATGTTTTGCGACTACAACCAATCGAACTGGTCCGGACTCCTCCCAACATGCGCCTTCGCTCTCAACAACTCTCGCTCGGCCACCACCCTCGAATCTCCCTTCTTTGCGGATCATGGTTACCATCCTTTGGCTCCCTCCGACTTCCTCCTCACCGCCACCTCTCACAACCCCGCCGCCAACACCGAAATCCTCGCTCTCGCCAAAGTCCACTCCTCTATCCACCACTCAATCATCCACGCTCAAGACCTCCAAAAAAAGTACTACGATCGGAAACATCGGGCTCCAATTCGACGCGACAAGGATGGAAAGGAGGTCGACCTCTTCAACGTCGGGGATCTCGTTTGGCTCAACTCCAGAAACATCTCCACCGCTCGGCCCTCGTTCAAGCTCGACGCACGAAATCTCGGTCCCTTCCCCATTGTCAAGAAACTCTCCCCAATCACCTTCGTCCTGGACCTTCCCCCTACCCTCCAAGTTCATCCCGTCTTCCACGTCTCGCTCCTCCTCCCTCACTCTCCCGGCCTCCACGATCAGCATCAGGATCCTCCTCCCATCATTGAATTCGAATCCCAGGAACACTTCATCCCGGAACGGATCCTCGCTCACGAACATCGTCCTGACGGAACCTACTACCTCGTTCACTGGGAAGGATATCAAGACTTCGACGACACTTGGGAACCGGCCAACGGACTTGCTCGACTTCGAGTTCTCAACTCTTATCTTCGCTCTCACAAGGATGCTCGCCCTAGGAAAGGTTCTTAGACGCTTGAGAGACCTTCGCGTCTTAGATGGGGGATTATGTCAGGGAATCAGGTTTCAGCTCCTTCTTGTTTCACTCTCCCTTACTCTTTCCCTTTCTTCCCCCTACTTCCCTTTCACCGCTACTAGTCCTTTGTTCTCAGCTACGCGTTCTGCCTTTGTCCCTTTGTTCATAACTCTTCCCCTGTTATCGTTTCAGCCTTCAAAGTCTTTTGTTCTTTCTTCCCTTTGATCGCTTCGCCTCCCTTAAATATGTTCGCCTCGCTTTTCACTTTCTAACCTCTATCTTGAATCACCTTTGGATCATACCTCGTCCTCGTTCCTCGATAAGCACCTGACTTCTCTTCGTCGCGTCGCTCTCGTTCCCTCGCCATCCCCGCTCCTCGCTCGATCCTCACAAACGACGCTGGCGAGTGCTCGTTGAGGTTTCAGCTCTTGGAGGCTTTGGGGTGGGCTGGGAGAAGGAAGGGAGGTCGGTGGAGAAGGGAAAACGAGAACTACTACTAGCGACTTGAGAACTACGCGAGGGAGAATGAGAACTACTACTGGGCGACTTGACGGCGAGACTGGTTCTGGAGAAGGGAAGATGAGAAAGGGAGACGAGAAGGGAAGCTGAGAAGTTGACCAATTCTGGGGTGAAAGTTGATCCATAGCAAGAAGGTCAAAACTAGCCCACTCTTTATACTAAATATGATCCGCAGTCCGAAGCACCGAGAAGAGGAACGAGGCTGGAGGGAGTAGCCAGCGAAAGGGAGGAAGGACGGTGAGACACGACGCGAGACCATCAGCGGTCACAGCAAAGCCAAAAAGGGGTATAAGCTATAAAACGGAAGAGGCAGAGAAGGCGAGAACCGAGAAAAGTATGTACTAAGCAAGAGAGTCGAGACGGAAGGGAGGGCCGAGAAGAAAAGGGGAACGTGAGTGAGGCGCGTCGCGAGGGGAAGGTTTCGGGCAAAGGTATCTACAGAACGAGAAGAGTCGGCGAAGGGAAGCAGAGGACTAAATATAAACAGAAGGGCGAGGCCCAGAACCTATAGAAGCGGGGTCTCTAACCGAGACAGGAGAAAAGGGGAAGAGACGCGTCGAGAAGAAAGCAAAACGAAAGAACGAACGAACCGAGAAGAACTCCTCACTTCCTCTCCAAACCCCCACATCGCCTGTCTGCTTCGCTTTCCGCTCCCTCCTTGCTTTGTTGTAATCATCTTTGAGTGCTTGTGGTCTTTCTTCTCCTCCTCATTTTTCGATTTGTTTTCTCTCCTACCTCACTGCCCGCTTTCGCAGCTTTCTTCTCCGTGGTTGCTCGCTTCTACACACCAGTTCTTTTTGCGTTCATTTGCATCTCTCTTTGACGTGCATCAGAAAAAGAGGAAGGAAGAGATTTACCTGTCTCCCCAATCTCCGAGCATCCTACTCTCTCCTCCTCAACTGTTCTCTTTGACTCCTTGTCTCGGTTTTGTTTCCCTCGTGCTCGTTTGGTGGTCCTGCCCAATCCGCAGACTTTTTACTCACTCCCCATCGAACAACATCTCGCCATGATTCCATCCTCACTCGGTCCGAACGTAAACGGTCTTTTGCTCATGTCGGAGCTCGATGCATCGTTCTTGTACTTTTGATTCTATGAGCTACTACTAAACACCTTCGTGTCGCCTAAAGGCATGCCGAGGCTCAGAGGGGAGAGGGGCGTCAACTTCTGATCAAGATCCGACGACGACGACGCGACGTTTCGCTCTCTTTCTCTCTCTCGTCGATACCCAGGTCGATGGGATAGAGAACCTAGCATCTTCAAGATAAGTAGAAGCATATTCCTAGTGGTAGAAGGAGCGAGGACCAAGATCGAACGAAGTCATGGAGAGCTATATTGAACGAGGAGGAGCGAAAGAGCGTTGACGCGTCTGAAGAGAGACGGAAGAAGAAAGAATCAAAAAGGCATTGTGAGCGAGAGCAAGACAGGTTCAAGAAAGGAATCAAAGTGCAAGAATCGGAAAATGTTAGAGATGGGGGAGGAGAGACGAACCGTTTCTACTCACTTCTCAACGACCTTGAATCTCAACCGACTCCTCCACTCAACACGCAGGCTCTCCTCAACTCCTCGCTCTTCCCACTGCCCGACGAGAATGCTCCTCATCTTCTTCTCTGCCTCCTTCGACGCTACCCTGATCATCAGCTCCTTCAGCCTCGACGAACACAGAGCAGAAAAGTCAGGTCCTCCTGCATCACTCATGATCTCGGCCATCTTCCTCTGCTGCTCGTACAACCCTACAGCCAATCTCACCCCATCCTTCATCTCAACCAAATCCAACACTATCGTAACCCTCCTCTCCTTCCCAGCGTCCAGGAACCCTGCCAAAGCCATCCTTCCGTTGTCGTTCGGCGCGCCGAAGAGGGAGATCCTTTCGAGGTTCGACCAGCGAGCAGGAGCGAGGTTGATTCCGTAGGGGAAAGGGGAGTTGTGATCTGGAAGAAGCGTGCCTGTGAGGTCTACGATGGTGGGGTCGAAGAGAGGGAGGAGGTGAGACCAGAGTTGACGGGAGGCGAAGGTTGGGTAGGGGTAGAGAAGGATGGAGAGGGTTTTGACGCGTATTTGATTCGAGGAAGGGAGGCGAGAGGTGGAGAAGTTGAAGCGTTCGAGGGTGGAGGGTCTAGGCGTGGTGATGTCGATGGTAAAGGAGGAGATGGAGGAGATGTTGAGGTAAGGGGAGAGGTGAGGTTGAGCGGACTCGTCCTGCAGGGAGGGAAGGAAGGAGGAGGTCAGCTTTGGCGTTCGTTTCCCGTTCTTGAAGCTCAAAACGCGTTACGTACTCTCGATACAAGAAGCTTTTCCATTGCTTCCGGTCCTACGATGTGGATGTCGTTGTACAGGAGAGGCGAGGAGAGCTGTAGAAAGGCGAGGGAGACTTGAGAGGTTTGAGCGAGCGTCGATGGATTACAGAGTCGCAGGATATGAGCTTTGACTTCGAGAGGAAGGGATTGGATATGGTTGAAGGAGGGAATGATGGCCATGACGACGAAGTTGAGAGAACTATATATGGGAAAAGTGGGCGAAAGGAGGTAGTGACCGGTGGAAGAGGTCGAGCTCACTTCCCTCCTTCCCTGCAAATGCCTTCCAGCTCGCCCTTCGAATCAAATCTTCGCCTTCATCTCAACCAGCCTGTACTTTCCATCTCCACTCCACTACCCACATGATGTCAGTCTCTCCGCTTCACTTCTCCCCCCCTCTCCTCGCCACCTCATCCACCACCACCTCGCCATCCCCTTCCACCTCGACCTCGACTGGGCCCGACGAAGAAGCCTACCAAGCCCTCGAGCTCAACTACCACCACCAGCGACGACTCCCTTCTCACGATTACCAGTTCGAGTCTTGGGTCAAGCAAAAGAGCCTCTACGAGGAACTTCGCAGAGAGTATCTAGGCATCTCAGAATCGTTCGTCCACTGCGGTCCATCTCAGAGTGTTGTAGGAGTGAAAGGAAAGTGTACGAAAAGGGAGAGAACAGATGAAATGGATGAGGACGCGATGCACGAAGAGGATGAGAAGGTGATTGGTAGATGATGAGAGGGAAAGAGAAGTGTCGTTGAAGGGAGATACAGATGGAATATATAAAAGGAAGTGAAACGCAAACAGGCTGCAAAGCTGAGACGTCACCTACTCCTCGACCTCAGCGTGCTCGAGCTCTTCGAAGCAGCCGTGGCCCTCTGGTCAAGTCATCACAGCTCTGACGACGGCGAGAGAGTGGCACGAAGTCTGTTGAAAGATTGGGAGGACGCGTCAATCGGATTCTTTAGATGATCTTCAGACCAAGGGCTGTCTGTACGTGCTCACCTTCTCTGGTGTGCTCGTAAGGCTGACTTCTTGGCCCTGAGGTGTAGCTCTACAGGCCCAGTCACAGAAACGGGCCACAAGACTTGTCCTTTTGAACGCGCTTGATGTCACTCAGATTTGAACTTGAGGATCTCATATCCTAGATAACGATAGTCGATAGATAGAAGAGCTCAATCAAGTTTTCAGACCCGCAAAAAATGTCTCTTCTTCGACGGGCAAGACTTCTCCCAGATGCGTCGTTTCTGGACGGCCGCTGACCGAGGCTGATTTGGCCGAGGAACGGGCCACCTTCCATCTTGTTTTTCTTTCTTGTTTCGACTTCTCTACATCCACGCCCTCCTCTTTAAATGCTCCCCAGACCTCTGCGATTCTTCCTCGGCCCGGTCCCAACTACCGAGAAGATACAAAGCTCATGCGGACGATCCAGTCGAGCGCGAGATCAGAAACAAGACCGCTCTCGAGGCTTTCAAGGATCCTACAGAGAGGAGAAGTTTTCGTCGACTCTCTTCGGACTGCCATGTCAACCTCACGACTCTTCAGCATCGTCGAGACGGAGCGCAACCCCAGACCAAGGCTCACGGACCGGCTCAGTACCTCTCGAACGCGCAGGAGGCTGGACTGGAGGAGCTCCTTCGAGACGTCGAACTTCTCAACTAGAACGTCTCTCCTCCAGTCATCAGAGAGATCGCCTATGAGACTCGTCGTACGAGGAAGCCTGGCTCGACTTGTCCTGAACCTCGTTGGGTCTATCGCTTCGCTCGACGGTTCAGGAAGACGGTAACCATGGGGAAGGGAAGCTCGAGGCGAAGGAGCGACACGCTGCGAAGGACCCTCCAACCGTCATCAAGTTCTTGAAGGATGAGAGTTCTCATCTTCTTATCGTGTAAAAGGACGTTTGAGGAGCACCTCTTCAGCTTTTGAACGGTTCCAGTTCCGTGCTCTCTGTAGGAGGAGGCCGAGAAAACGAGTCGAGTCGAACGAGCTGACCTTCGGCTTCCTTCCTTCTCCTCCTCTCTCCTCTCAGGTCGCTGCCGAAGAAGGGCATCAAGAGGGAGAACGTCTGGACGATGGCCGAGAAGGGCTTCATGCTCGGTCTGTCGAAGTCAAAGACACTCTTGATGTGGAGAGACCCGTCGAAGAGGTCGGAGAAGAAGAGGACACCCAAGCAGGTTCAAGGTGAGCTGAGCTTCGTTTCCTTCCCTCTCCTCCCCTCCCTCTGCTCCTCACCTTTCGCACGTTCATCAAGCTTACGACATCCTCTTCCCAACCGACCCTTTCTTTTTTTATCTTCCGACTCTACAGACGGAAACCGAGAGCTCGTAACCGTCGTCGAATGCGTCTCTGCCGCCGGAGCATCCATCGAGCCTCTCATCATTATGAAGGGGAAGTACCTACACTTCGGATGGGTCAGACACTCAACCCTTCCGACTGGTCCTGGATTCGCCGCTACGGAGAAGGGTTACATCAACTCAGAGGTAGCTCCGGAGTGGATGGTGCACTTCAAGGAGCTCACGAGGTGAGCTTCGTTCTTCCTTCCTCCCCTTCTGTCGCCCTTTCTCTTTCTTCAGCCTTGCTTCCAGCTCTTTCAAGAGCTCAATCCTGAATCTTTACCCTCTTCGCCTCCTTACAGACCAAAGGTTACAACAAAGGAGCGTCTTCTCTACTTCGACGGAGCCACCCCTCACCTCGCACCCCTCGTCATCTCCTACGCCTTCCACCATGGGATCACCGTCGCCAACTACCCCTCCCACAGCTCGGACTTCCTCTCCGCTCTCGACGTCGCCGTCTTCTCCCCCGCTGCCCACTTCTACACGGTCTATCTGGATGTTCATGTCGATGGAGGAGGGAGAGTCAACAAGAAGGCGTTCACAGGGTGAGCTCGTCCTTTCCCGTCTTTGACCTTCCTTCGTCTTGCTCACCTCTTCGTCTTTCCTCCCTCCCAGGATCCTCGCCGCGGCACGGGAAGACTGCATCAAACCCACGACCATCATCACACGCTTCAGGAAGGCGGGGACCTGGCCCATCGATCCCTCAGCGATCCCCTTCGTCAAGGAGTATCTCGACGCCGAGGAGCGACGTCGACTCGATTCTCCCTCTACCCGTTTCTCCTCTCTCTACCCTCCTTCCTCCTCCCATCCTCTCAACACCTCCGCTAGCCAACTTCCTCTCACTCCCAACCGTCGCCGAACCCAAATCATCGCAATCAGTAAAGCGTTGGAGCAGAGGGAGAACGTTCAACCCGACGACGACCTCACGACTTCCAACGCCCTCGTCGCCGTTCTACGCGATCAGGTCGAGCGCGACGAGGTCCAGATCGCTCACTCGGCCGTTCAGAAGAAGCAGCCCGATCAGGAGAACGGGACTTCGGAAACCGAGGTCGGGGACAGGATCATCCTGAAGAAGCCTGAGCACGGAGGAGTGGTCTTCATCCAGGAGAGCGCGATCCTCCAGGGGACGCTTCGGACGGCTGCGTTGATCAAGAAGGAGGCGAGGAAAGGAGTTGTAGGAGGTGGAGTTGGGAAGAAGGGTGGAAAGGGTCGAGGGCAGCGCTCGTTTGGGAAGGAGATGAGTCTCAGAGCTGGCAGGATGGGAGGGAGGGTGAGGGGAGGAGTCAGGGGAGGAGGGAGAAGGAAGGCCAGAGCTGTTCTTGAGGAAAGCTCTTCCGACTCGTCTATGGATATGGACGAGGAGGAGAACGAGGGGGAGAGGGAGGAGGAGGAGGTGCTGAGTGGAGCGATGGTTTGGGCGGCACCAAAGGCGGCGGGGGTGAAGAAGCGGGTGGGGAGAGAGAAGAAGGACCTGTCGCGGTTTTGGACGTACAAGTGGGTTCCTCGGGAGGAGGATGAGCCGATGGAAGAGACGACGGGTGAGGGAGCTGGTGGTTCGGTGGAGGTGATGGGACACCGTCTGAGGGCGAAATAGCTTCGTTGGGGGGAGGAAGGACAGCTGGGGAGCTTTTGGGCGCCGTCGCTCTGCCTTCGACTTTTTTGACGTTTTTTTTCTTACTTCCCGCCTGACGAATCGTATATACACCCATTTCCTCTCTCCTCGACGAGTCTCGGCCTGCAAGATGGAAAGGGGAAGCAATCATTTCGCTTCCAAAAGGACGAGGGTGCGCCGATTTTGGTTTCGAGACAAGCTCGTCGAGCTCTTCACCTTCTTATCTTGCAGGGACTTTGAAGGACGCTGTGTTGCTGCTAGACGTTCGAGATAAGCGCGACCTGATGCATCATATATACAAGAATCCCTTAAGTTATCAAGATCTGGAAGAAGAGACAGAATGTGCACTCAGGAGGATTTTTACACTTTGTTTTTCGAGAAAGTGAGCTCGGACGAGGTCTTTCACGTATGCTGTAGCTTCTTCAACGCGTCTCTCGGGTCTCAGCTTTTGAGCGTAGCATCCATGTATATGTGTGCAATTATGAGCGAAAATCGAAGCAGAAAAATGATTCTGCAGCGAGAACAAGGGGGTAGAGGAAAATGGCCCGTTTCTATGCCGTGGCCCGTTTCTGCGTCAAGGTCTGTACGCCGCTGGTCAGCGAGACGAGCTCGTTCCTGGAGGGAAGGAAGCCTTTGCGGTGGATGTGACGGTTCATCGAGCTTGGAGTTTGGCTTGTGAAGGGTGCGTTTCGTTTCGCTCGCTCGCTCGCTTTCTCCTTCCTCCGAGAGCGAGAGAGAGACGTCGAGACTCGAATTCGACGCGTCGACAACTGACCTTCTTGTTCGTCAACTTCCCTTCCCCCCTCCCGCTCCAACCACTCCCCTTCGCATTATAAGCGGCGATGACGACTACTTCTCTCTCCTCTCCCCCCTCCCTCTCCACACCACCTTCGGCAAACTCCCTCTCTCAACACCGACGCTCTTCCTCTTCTCCTCGAAGGACGAGCATACTCCCAACGCTTCGACGGCTCAGCATGCCTTGCGGAAGGCATGGGAAGCGGCGGTTCCGAAGCAGATGAAGTTCAGGGGATCGATGTTGGAGGGGAGTCATGAGCTGAAGGAAGGGAGGGAGGGGTGGGAGGAGTTGGCCCGTTGGGAAACGAGTTCCGTCTGATCTTTCTCCCCTCTTCCCCCTCAACTTTCTCGTCTTCGCTGTTACCCCCCCCCCCCCTCGGTCAGATGCTCTCCTCGGCCACCCTTTCAACCCATCGAGTCGACCTATTGTCCGAAAAGCCCTTCGAAACCTCTCCAGCATCCTCACCTTCTTCTCCACCCTCATCGAACTCCACTTCTGGATCACACGGAACGTCACAACAGGGCTCAGTGCCCCTGCTATCGGTTCGTCCCGTTCATCTTCTTTCTGACTTGCCTTCCGTTTCGGCTTGTCAAGCTGACCAAACCCCTCCCCTTCCTTCTTTCTTCTCCCTCTCTTACTCCCGCGATCCAGCCATCGGCGGTCTCGTCTCCTACATCTTCTTCCTCTGGCAAGGCATCCTTGAGTACTGGGAGCTGGAGGCTCCCTTCTTCTGGGGAGGAGTCGTCGTCGTGACTTCCTACAGCGCAATCGTTTGGTCGCTAGTGCTGAGGTTGGAGTTCGCTTGGTGGGGGTACCTTCTCGCTGGATTCAGTAGGAGGAAGGCCTCACATTTGGAGAGAGCGAGCACGAGGGTAGAGGCGTAAGGCGAGGGGAGGTTGTGACTAGCGAAAAGAAAAACCAGAGAGGCAGGACGGTCGACCAAGCGGAGAGACGCCCAGCCCTCCCTACCGGGCTCGAGTCTGACCGGCGCCATGAGGACCTGTATACGAGCCCCGGACTCATCCGACGATGTGTGTAGTCGTGACTGCGCGAGAGGTCGGATCGGGCAAGGAGTGAATCGGAGGAATCAACCCCAAGGGAGAATGGACAGAAAAGCGACGGGATGCCCGCCCTATCAGACTGAAAAAACGTGAAGATGCAGGAATCATCACGTCGATAGAAACACGGGAGGATGAGAAAAGTTCGCGGAGGGAGAAGTCACGAGAACGAAGACTGACGCGATAAGACCCAACACTGATATCACCCCGTCTTCTACGAGCTCTCCTTCCGTTCCACTTCCGCCTCGGGCCGCGAAGTTATCAACGCATCGCGATGCTTTACAAGCAAAGATAAATAGACGATGGTTTGGTAAGAAAGTTGAGGTAAAGGAGGGGGAAGGGGAGAGGAAAGGGCGAGGGACCGATCTTGCAACAGTACGCGGATTGACGAGATCAGGTCTGAGCGGTAGAAGAAGGCTCGAAGAAGAATGATTTCGGTGGAGATCGAACGCGGGTCAAGTTGATGTAGATAGAAAACCCAGACTCGGGGCAGGTAGGTAAGGCCAGCTGTAACAGAGATAGTAATCAGCGAGGAGCAGCAGCTATCCTGAGATTGAACAGCGACACTGGAGAGCAGCTCGAACGGAATGGAAGAACTGAAGGTGGTGATGAGCTTCGTTCGTCTTTAGTTGTGAAGGATTCTGCTGACCCGAGATTACGTCGATGATCTCGATGTTCTGGAAGGACAGGAACACCGCTGGCCCTGACCGTGTCGAACATGTTGTGAGGATTGAGTCAGGAGCGTGGGTCGCGAAGGAACGAGAACGACGCGTTGAAGAAAAGTCAGGAGCCTATCGAAGAACGAGGACGCGGCAACCCCAAAACGGATTTGAGATGAGCACAGAAGGTAGAAAGTGAGGCGAGCGTACTCAAGAGAAGCGATTAAAGGGAAGTGAGTATGAAAGACTGTAAAGGCTGAACCGATAAGAGGGGGGTCCGAAGTCATCTAGTCAGAGGCCAGTCGACTCAATTCTGAATGAGACAGATCGTCTGCATGGCACAACGAGAGGAAGAGTGAAGTTCTTCAAAGGGGGGGACCAAGGGGAGATGTCAGGTTCGATGTCGGATTTCAAAGCTAGGCAATGTGGAGGATGGGACCTGGAAAGCAATGAAGGGCGGTGATGAAGGAATGATCCCCTTCTTCCTCCCTCTCGAATCCATTGTCTCTCGGCGTTGATCCCGCTGAGACCATCGATCGGGGGTGGTGGCGGTTGAGGAGATATTGAGCTTAAGAGAAAGACCGAGCAAGAAAAGATGGGATGGAAGACGACAAAGGAAGACGCGTCGAGCTCATTAGCTGTTCTCCCTCGCCGGCTTTCTTCGTTCCTTCGTTTCGCCCTTCCTCTCTCCTCTATTTTGTAGCCTTAGTCCTTCTATTTCCTTTGATCTGTCTCCCTCTTCTCCTCTCTCTCCCTTTCACTCTCGCTTCATGTTCATCTCTTCATCCACCTCGCGTCGACATCTCTCATCGGAACCTTCTGCATCCTCCTTGATCCCTTTGGCCCACCTCAGGATCAACAGGACCATCCTTCCGCATATAAAACCCGCTGATGCGTATATGGATGTCCGGTTGAGCTCTGGAGACGGACATCGGATCGAAAAGGAGCTTCGCATCGAGACGAGCAGCGTGCTTTCTCTCTCCGTCTCTCTTTCGTTCTCAGCTTTACTTCCACCTGGGACGTCTCCTCTTCTACCGGTCGAATCTTCTGGTTCGCTCTCGCTCCTTTGTCCCCGGAGGGCTCTGAGAGCGAACGGTCAGGGTCGCCTCAGAAGTCGAGCAAATTAATTTCGTTGTCTCCTCCCTCAGTTTCTCTTTATCATCCTTCGATCCTCTCAACGGCATCAATGCTGGGTTTCTCTGAGCCTGCGACCTCAAGCGCTCTTCTCTATCCGAGTCGCTCGTAAGAGCAGTGAGGAAAGCGAAGAGCGGATGGGACGCGTCGCTCAGAGGTTGACAATCGCGTTCTTGCTTCTCCTTTTCTCCCGGGAACTTGCCGCTTCTCTTCTTACCAAACAAACCAGAGACACTTTCACTTGTCCGGCTGCGAGGTACGAGAACAGAAGAGCGCTGTGTGGAGACGCGATCGGAGGTCGACGGCGGGACGACGCGGCGTCGCTTGGTCCTCTTTCTTCTCTCGCCTCCATCTCGCCTCTCAAGCTGGCTTATGAAGCAACGGAGCGTCCCCTGCTTGTCCGTGTCGTTCTCATGGCTCATCTCCCTCGGTATGTAGAGGTAGTCGAGCCGTCGAGGAGAGACGTGTCTAGCAGTAGCTTTCGTTTCTTGCGCTCCCTTCTTGTTTCAACCAGCTCTCTGTTCCCTGAGGAGGCAGGACCCAAGGCGAGAACGGTTATTTCAAAGAAATTCCATCCTCGATCTCGGGTACTGCACTTCAGGAAGCATGATCGCATCTCGTCCATCTCGTCGAAAGCCAGCTCACCGACGACGCGTCGACTTTTCGTTCAATCCCAACTTCGCTCAAGTCTTTCGTTCCCTTCCTGGAGAAGGAGGAGTGCTATTCGGAGGCTCAAACGCAGAGAGCTCTCAATCTCTGAAGATATCTCTTCTCTCCCACGAATCAAGCTGCAGCTGAGGGAAAGTTGAAGTTGAAGAAGAACGCGTCGTCGACGACTTAGCAACCCCTCCGCTCTCTTTTGCTCTCTTCCAGCCTCAGTTGTCTCTCCGTGGTGTGACCAAGTTAAATTCCGAGGGAGACTGATGAGTCAGTGCTCGTCGTCCGCGGCGTTCACTCTAGCGGTGCGTCGTCCTTCCTCTCGCGTTGAGGCCGATGTCTCTGCAGCGTAGAGAGAGAGCAAAGATGCGATCGGTTCAAGCGAGATTGATTAAGCTACGAGAGGGAAGTTGGAGATAAGCAACGAGAAGCGAGTCGAGTATTCGTACAGTACAATAGTTTCCGAGTCAAGGACGACGCGTCGTCCCCACCAACCTACATACCTAGCAAACAAGGCGGACAGAGAACGAGCTCACTGTAGTTGCTACGTATTGAATTAGTACCATCCTCCTTCCAGATCAATCACCGCTCAACCCAACTCAACCCAGCCTCGCGACTCCCTTATTCAGCGAAGAGAAGAAAGAGCGACGAGAGGGGGTTGACCTAGTCGACTCGAGCTGGACGAGCAGGCTTGGGAGTAGGGATGAGACCGATGGCTCCGAACACGGCGGCGTATCCTCCGAGGGCTGATCGACACGAGGAAAGAAGGAAGATCAGCGAGAGTAGCGAGAGAGAGGGAAGGCGAAAGTAAAAAGGACGACTCACCTCCTCCAACGGCTCCGACCAGACCAGACCCTCCTCCTGGATGACCCGCACTGATGGTCTTGAGTCCAAACACGAGAAGCACGAAGCCTCCGAGGATGGTGACGGTGAGAAGAGGGACGATGGTGGTGAGAGGTGGGGAGGATTGCCATCGAGAGTCTGCGACGCGAGGAGGAAGGGGAAGGAAGATCAGCGTTGAGTTGAGCTCTTTCTCCGCTCTGATCCGAGATGTTGGGGCAACCCGCGATGAGATGGTTGGGATGAGATGGATGAGAACCAACAGTTCGGTACGACTCCTTTGACGTAGGGCATGTAGACGACCAGGTAGAGAAACTGGAGGACGGTGAGCACGGAGAGGAGGATGGACTGATCGGAGAGGAGGTGGATTCGAGGTCAGTGAGGGGACAAGAAGAGGAGCGATGAGGTCAAGAAGCAGAAGGTAAGATGCGAGTATAGGGAAGGGTTTACTCACACCTTGAACGGCTCGACTGGAAGAACGAGAGAGAAGCAAAGATCGGAACAAAAAGGAAGGAAGGAGGTCAGCTCGAGCTCTCACTTTTTGAGACACCGTTGTCTTTTTTGGCGCCATCCCTCCTCCTCTCGAGCTCGTAAAGTACAGCAAAGCCTTCTTCAGCTGCCTCTTCATCGCCAGAGCTGACTCGTTCTGCAAACAAGCTCAGGGCCACGGGACGAGAGAAGCCCTAAGCTCGAGGTTGAGCTGGCAGGTAGCTCAACTCCGCCCCTGCTCCTTCCTTCCACGTTGCTGCCTTCCCTTTTCCCCCTCTGCGGCAGACTCACGAGACAAATTACCCCTGGAGCTGAGCTGGACGTATTCCCTCGCCACCGGGAGTAGCTCGACTCGCCATCTCCCAGCAGCACTCGGTCGGGTCCTCTCCTTCTCTCCCTCCCTCAGCTCCTCCCCAACGACTTCCTCCCACCCACCCTCCTTTCTCTCCCTCTCCCCTTCCCCCCTTCTCGCCTCGATCTTCACCCTCTCCAGCCACCCTCGTCTACGTCCCCCATCTCCCCACCTCTTCTAAGCCCAAACAAATACGAGAGAAGACGGACTCACGCTCCCAATCCACTCCCAACCTCTCCTCCTCCGAACGCTTCCTTGATCACGTCCAAAGCACCAGATTGCTTCGCTGCTAATCCTCCGATAAGACAGTACTTGGCGTTCTTGATTAAAGTGGCGAAATAAGGCTCCGAGGGAGGGGAGAGAGAACGGGGTTGGGACATGGCGAGAGGGTGGGTGGGTGTTTGGGAGGAGCGAAACGAGGCGAGGTTGTTCGCGAGGTGAGCAAGGCAGGGGGGCTGAGATTTTCGGAAACTTTTCTCTCTTCGCGATAATAAGGTTACATACTCCGAGGGTGAGATCCTCATCTTTCCCTATCTGAGAAAAAACCTGCCCGAAAATGCGAGAGAAAACCGAGCTGACCTCCTCTCGCCTCCCCCTCCGTCGCTCGCCCCTTTCTTTCCTTCTTTCCCTCCCAAGCACGTTCCAGCGAGGTTTTAAGAGTTAAGATCAAAGCCTAAGTAAGACTCACTAGGTAGTGGTACACAAGAAGACGAAGCGAAGGAAGGTGGTAGAGCAAGAGAGGAAGAAGAAGACCCAAAAACGAAAAGAGAGAGGGAGAGGGTTAAAAGCACGAAGCACGAAGCACGATGGATGGGAGAGCGAGAGAGCGAGAGAGAGGATGATAAGGTCCATAGGGTAGGGTGTGACTCCACCGGGGAGTCGAGGGAGAAGAGGTGTCAGACTTGGACGTGATACTGTTGGGAAGAAGAGGGGAGGAGGGTCAGCACGAACGAACAAACCAGCGACGCGCGAAGAAACGATGAAACTGACCATCCCATCCCCATTCACTCCTCCACCACCAAAGCTGCGATCTCTGCCATGCTGCGACGACGGTGGCTGCTGCTGAGGGTACGAGTCCTGCTGCTGCTCTCCTCCTCCAGCTCCCCATCCGGCGGTCCCTCCGTACGCGTCGTCCTCTGGTAGGCGAGACTGACGAGCGTCCCATCCTGATCCGGCTTCCGAGTTGGGATGAGAGGAGATGGAGCTCTTGGCTGGAGCTACACCGGTGTTGTGGGAGGTTTCGTCGCGCTGGGAAGGAAGAAAACGAGAGGGACGCGTTCGAGATCAGTCGAAGCTCGCACGCGAACGAAGAAGGAAGGAAAGAGTTGGGTTGGGTTTGAGAGGGAACTCACCATCTCCCTCCACTGTCCACCAGCATTCGGCTGTTCGCTGAACACGTCTGATTTGGCTCGGAGTCCGAAGGTCATGATGGAACGACGGTTGTCGAAGTTGAGTCCTCCTCCGCGTCGTTTCGACCTGTTCGAACGAAACGAGACGGAGTCAGCTTTCGCGTCTTCCAGGCGAGAGGGAGAGATGAAGGAACTCACTGGTACCAAGGCCAGCCCCATCTGTACGCTGAGTAGGCTCCGACTCCGATGAGGAAGATGACGAGGATCTGAGAGAGGAGCAAGGAGGAGGCTAGCTCGTCAGTTCGGTTCTGCTCGTCGATTCGAGTTGACTTCTTCCTCGAACGAGTCAATGCGACAAGAGCTGATAGAGGGAGAAAGCTCACAGCAACACCGGCCTTCCCACCCGAGCTCAGTCCTCCAGCTTTGGTCGTGAAGCTCTTCGCTGCCGTCGCGTTCGCCTCAGCCGCCGTGTAGTTCCACTTGTACGACGCGACGGGGGTTGTTGGGTCGATGAACGAGTAAGGAGGGAAGATGAGACCTTCCTGATGAACATCACGAGCCAAAGAAAGAAGCAGCGAAAGGTCAGCGTCGAAGACGAAGCGCAAACGCGACAAAGGGGAGATCGAAACGAACAGTCGTGAGATTCGTCGGCAGCGAACCGTTGGTGATGGTGATTCCAGCCTTCCGCGAGCAGTGACCCAGCCAAGTGCCGTACGTCTGCGAGTTAGAAGCTACAGGAGGAGTTCCCCATTGGCATCTGGAAGGAAGGAGGGAAGGGAAGGGGAGGGACGAAAGGACGGATGGGTGAGCTTGGCGGCTCCAACGCGAGCTCAAAGTGCCGAATGAAAGGGAAAGGAGGACGAACGACTTGCAGGCTGAGAACAGAGCGAAGGAGACCTGGTAAAGGTGGGAAGCAACGAGAGGGGAAGATGAGTCAGTGATGCGATGCCGAGTCGGATATAGGTGCGAGGAGAAAAGGGGAGGGAGGGGAGGGCGAGGCGAGGGGGAGGAGCTTGTTTGCCCGATCGAGAGGAGGATGTTTCGTTGGAGTCGACCGGAAGGAAGGAAGGAGCAGGGGAGGTCGAAGGGCTGCTCCCTCGTGTACTGCTAGAGGAAGCCATCCTTCGTCGAGATGGCAAGCTCGGCAAAGAAGACGAAGATGAAACCTCTCCTCCTCCGACCGACCGAGCTCAACAACGAGAGGGGAGCCGGACCACCTCTCGTGCGTTCCTCCTTCCTTCCTTCCATCCATCCAGAACCCTCCCAAGCCCATCGCACGTAGAAGAAGAACCATCCGACTCACCGAGTTACAGCAGCAGAAATCTCTACAGTTACCAGCCAAATCAAGTCCACGGAGAAAGACAAGGAGAGAGTCGAGAAGGAAGAACAAGGTCAGCTTCAACTCCAACTCGCTTCCCTCCCTCTCGAGCTCCATCCATCCCATCCCATCCCAACGAGTTTTGATACGAACGAGACATCGTTGTCCGGTTGACTAACAAACCCAAACCCACAAACGAGTCAGCACTTGAGCTCTAACGAAAGCGAACCAACGAGCACTCAACCCAACCACAAAGGGCGCGAGCTCAACCTCATCCCCTCCCCATGCCCCTCCCCTGCTTCAACCTCCCTGATCACTCACCAAAAATACTCAAACACCCCACCCTGTATACTGAACATCTTGAACTTGGGTTCACAAATTTGATACAAATCTTCAAACTGTTGGCCTAATCGAACCCAACGCACAAAGGCATCAGCTCTCCCTCTCTCTCGCTTCCCCCCTTTGTGCGTTCGAGTTCGACTCACAAGGGTTCAATCCTTTGCTATTGTAGTACCATTCCGTCTGAGGGCTCGTTTTAGCGCAGGTGGTGTTGGATGCTGAAACCAACAGTGAGGGGAGAAGGAGGAGGGAGAGAGAGAGGAGGGGGAGCATTTGGCGGCGAGGGAGTTGGAGGGAAGGGGGGCAGGGCGAGCTTGGGAGGAGAGAGGAAGGGGGAGGGGCGAGAGGGCACAGTTCGCGCGCGCCCTGCCCTAAATTGCTGATACACGTCGTGGCAGATGTTGTAGAGATTTGGAGTGAAGAGAGTTAGTTCGGCAGTTAATTATGCGATCGTTCGGATCAAGCATGAGACGGTTCCCTCGTCTGAGTTGTGTTGAGCGAGGGGAGCTAGAGGGAAAGCGTGCGGGGGAGGATCCGTCGCAGTTGGTTTCAGGTTTCTTCCGTTGGGTGTTTGAGCTCGGCTCGTACTTGACAGGGGATACCGCAAGCTCGTTCGTAGCTGAGAGATGTGCCTCGCTGCTGATCGAGGCTCGAAGGTGACTCGAATGATTCGAAGCGAGGGTCGTCGTTCTCTTCGCTCCTCATTCTCTCTCTCCTCCGCTCGATCTCCTCGACGGACAGAACGGAAGCAGTGCCATTAAACCGAAACTAAACATATCTCCCAACCTAACTCAAACCAGCCCAATCCCAACCCATCGCATCACCTCCCCTGCTCTCCCTCCCCTCCTCCAAACACGTCCACCAACAACGCCAAAGGATGCTCGGAGACCTGAACCTGGTCCTGTTCGAGTTGGTTGTTCGCTACGTTTTGCTGCTGTTGCTGGTGGTGGCTGAGGAACCCGGCTGCGGTAAAAGCGAAGACGACGAAGGGAAAGGGAAGCGAAGTCAGCTCGCGAGTTTCGACGCGTTGACTTCGACCCCGCCTCTCACTTTTCGCGATCACCCTTCGCTTTTCTCCTCGAAGCGGGGGGGGGGGGGGGGGGATAAGAGAGAGCGAGAGAGAAAGGTGAGACTCACCAAGCAACTCCTGTCCATCCCCATCTCCATCCTGCTCCTCCCCCTCCTGCTCCTGCATCACGTACTCTCCCTCCCCGCCCTCTCCCTCCCCTCCGCCCTCCCCTTCACCTTTCAACTCCCTCCCATCTCCATCCCCAGCTAGCTCGTCCAACTCCCCCTCCCCTTCAACCATCAACGCCGAGCTCGACCTTCCTCCTCCTCTCCTCTTCTTGCGAGCGGGACTGCCTCCGGATGTGGTCGCGCGACGTTTCGAGCTCGAGGAGGAGGGAGGGTCAAGGTTGGGGTTGGGGTTGAAGTCGGGAAGGAGGAGAGGATGGGTGAGTTGGTGTTGGTGCTGGTTTTCGTAAGGCGAGCCGGAAGAGGAGGACGCGAGTTGATCAATCTGGTCGTGGTCTTGGTCTTGGTTTTGGCCGAGTTGGATATGATGGATGTGGGAGGAGCCAGGAGGGAGTTGTTGGTTTTGATGCGATGAGGAGGCATGGGCGTTGGTGTTGAGGAAGAGGAGGGCGTCTTGTTGAGTGTGGTGGTGGTCGTGGTCGAGGTCTGTTTGAGGAGGAGCGAGAGGTTGGGGTTGAGGTTGTTGAGGGGCCCGAGCTGGGTGGGGCGAAGAGAGGGAGGGACGGGTGGGTTAGCGGTGAGAAGCGAGGAGCGAGAGACGAGAGATGGAGGAAGGAAGACGGAGAGAAAGACGATACGAAACGAGCGCGACTCACGTAACTCTCCCCTCTTCTTGTACGGCCCTCTCTTCAGACCTTTCGTCCTCGGAGCTCGTTCCTTGATCTCACATGGATTCGGATTTTGGGACTTGAGGCAGTTCGAGCAGGGTGTCTCGCCGGTGCATTTCTTGCGAGTCTGAGACGAAGGAGAAGGACGACGCGAGAAGGGAAGGAGAGG
Source organism: Mrakia gelida (assembly GCA_024345305.1). Taxonomy (NCBI): domain Eukaryota; kingdom Fungi; phylum Basidiomycota; class Tremellomycetes; order Cystofilobasidiales; family Mrakiaceae; genus Mrakia; species Mrakia gelida. Next base: position 1,324,294 of record BRON01000013.1, on the reverse strand, counting down.
TCAGCGACTCGAGAGGACGACGACGAAGGACTTCTAGGGAGGGATGAGAAGAGAAGAAGGGAAAGATGGGAAAGAGGCGAGACGTACCTTCTGACAGTTGGTGCAGGCGTTCTAAGTGAGAGAAGGATGAAACGTCGGAGTACGAAAACGTAACGAAACGAACAGGGAGGGAGGGAAGGAAGGAGGTGAACGAAGGTCAGTTCTGTCTCTCTCTCCCCATCTATAGATCCCAAAATCCTACCTCGCCCAACCCTTTGTTGAATGCATACTGACCTTGACCTGAGCTCTCTTCGGCGCCTCTCCTTGGACGGGAGGAAGCTTCCAGGCCGCCTTCTTCTTGGTAGCTGACCCTCCTCCTCCTCCTGCTGCTACTCCGACGACCCCTCTCGGTCTGCTCTCGCTAGGCTCTCCGTAAGGGAGATCGTCGTACCTCTCTTCTCCTCCTTGCTCTCCTCCTTGCTTCTGATCGAGATTGTCGTCGCTGTTGTTGAGAGCGTCCTCTTCGTCTTCGAGCTGTTGAGGGAGTAGAGCCTCAACGTTCCCTTCGTCGTCGTCTCCGTACGATCCTGAAGGCCCGTCTCCTCCTCCGTCCTCGTGAAGATACTGATCCGAGAGCTGCTCGGCTTGCTGCTGCTGATGGTGGTGCTGCTGCGCGTCGTTGGATGAGGTGGAGGAGATTGTTTTGAGGTGGTGGAGGAGGAAGGCTGCTTGATCGGGGGAGGGAATGAGTGGCTGGGAGGAAGGAGGACCGTAGCCGAGCTCTCCTCCGTCGGCGAGAGGTGAAGTGACGGTAACGTGAGGGAGTCCGAGCGGCGGAAGAGGTGGAGCTGGGTGGTGCTGAATGGTAGGAGGAGAGGGGAGGTGAAGGAGGGAGGAGATGGGAGGAAGAGCAGGAGGAACAACGAGCTCAACGTCGTCGTCGTTCCTCTCCCTTCCTTCTCCCCCTACGGCTCCTAACGATGGATCCTCGAAGTCCGAGGCAGGGTGATCATCCAGCTGATGAGAGTCCATTTCTTCTGACAGAAATATAGAGCGAGTGAAAGGTGGGAGGGAAACGAACGCGAAGTGTTTCCAACTCCGAAATCGTCCTCCTCTGCTCTCCGGGTTCGCTTCCCTTCCGCTTCTTCAACCCACGACCCCCTTCCTTTTTTTCACTTCTTCTTCTCTTCGCTCGACGCGTCGATTCCTTCGGTCGCCATGACGATGATGCTCGTGGATCTGGACGCCTCTGAACTGTTGTTCTCGCTCCAACTCTTTGTCCCTTCCCTCCTTCTCGTCCTCCTCTTGACCTCCTTCCTACCCAAATCAGCTCAGGAGGACATCACAGAGCAGGATCTCCCGGGAATAGTGAGTCTCACGAGTTTCTCTATACTACGCTTCATCCCCGAGAGAGAGCTGACCTTGTGAAAATCTTCACCTCTCTCGCTCTCCTTCGCTCTCGTTGAACCCTTCCCCTGTTCATCCAACTTCCTCTCCTCCTTCACCTCCAGATCCCCGTCGTCCTGCCCATCACCCTCCCTCGCACTCCTCTCCTGGTCACTCTCCTCCTCCTGCTCTCCCTCTCTCATGCTGTCTCGTTCACGTGGATGCTCGTCGCCTTCAAACTCAACCCTCCTCTGATCTCGCTCTTCACCGCGGGAGGTGGTATCATCGCATGGGTCGGAGCTGCCTACTCGGTGTGGAAAGCGCAGGGAAGGAGGGTCGGTTGGGCGAAAGCGATGGGATGGGTCGGACTCGTAGGAGAAGGTTGGATGGGAGCGGTCAGGGTTTGGTTGTTTGGTGAGTTCATAGCGAAACGAAGCGAGCGAGCGAGGGAAGGGAAGAGGACGAGGCGGAGATGACCTTCGCCTCGACTTTTTTCGTGCTCGTCGTCGGGTCCTCCTCCTCCGTGATCTTCTTCGCCCTGAGCGAGCTCTCCTACCATCTTATTTCGCTGACCCAACCTCTGTTTAACCTTCTTCTCCCCTTCTCCCAGTCAAATGGACCGGCTCCTTCCCTCCAGGCGCCTTCCCTCTCCCCTCCTTCCTTCTCCTCACCCTCCTCTCCGTCAGGCTTCTCCTCCTCGTTCTCATCATCTGGGCCCTCTACAACCCCGTTCGAGACTTCATCCCAGCACCCAGGAGGAGGAACGGACCTTCGTCGGCGTCGCCTTCCGAAGGAGGAGAGCGAAGAGGATTGTTGAGCGAAGGCGGGGAAGCAGGTTCGACGAAAGACGGCGTGCTCGGAGGAGCTGGAGCTGGAGAAGGATACGGGACTTTCGGAGAGTCTGGCGAGGAGCAGAGGATTGAAGGACGAGGGTGAGTTCTCGTCCCTTGCCTCTCGTAGATGAACTGTGTTACTCGACGACGACGAGCTCGACGCGTCCCAAACTGACCTCGTCGCTCCTCGTTCCGATCCTCAGTTCCGCTTCCGACACTTCCCTCTCTCAAAAAGCCGCAACTCCTACCGCTACTCCTCTCCCCGAACCAGCCTCGACCGAATCCCTCGTCCCAATCACCGCCGCTTCACCCGCCGACGAGGACGCCAACCCCATCGACGACATCTCCCCTCCCTCCCTCTCTCCAGTCAACGAACACAGCGAAACGTCCTCCTCTCCCAAGGTTCCCGAACCCATCCTTCCTCCCACTTCCACCGAAGACGAGCCCACCAGACCCTCCTTCGCCGAAGTCGCAGCAGCAGCAGTCTCCTCCTCTTCGTCCAACGAACCCGAACCTTCGTCGACCTCAATCCAAGCTCCTCCTCCCCCGCCCTCTCCTCCCAAAACTTCCCTCCCAACCTCAACCTCCCTCATCTTCCCCTCCCTTCCTGAATCAACCGAACCCTCTCGCTCCCCATCCCTCGACATCAACACCTCCCCTGCTCCCACCTCCCTCGTCGCTCCAGCAACTCCCTCCGCCCAACCGAACCCAACCTCTTCGCACGCCGTCTCCCCCTCCGCCTCCTCAACCATCACCGACTCCCCCTCCGTCAGCACCAAGGAGAAGAGGAAACGACTCGCTTCCCTCTCGGACATGGGTCGTAAGATGTCCGACGAAGGAAAGGGACTCGTTCGACGAGTTTCCCTCATGGGGAAGAACAAGAACTCCTCCAGCTCGTCCAACTCGATCCCTACCCTCGCGTCGACGGAGAACCTCGCAGGAGCTAGTCCTAGTCCTATCAACTCCCCTGGAGGGAGGAGCTCGCTCAGCGGAGCCGGAGGACTGCCTGAGGGGAGGGAGGGAGACGGGACGAGCTCGTTCGTTTCGAACGCTAGTTCTGGGGGAGGAGGAGGGTTGAAGAAGAGGTTGAGTCTTTTGACGAGGAAGAGCTCGAGTTCGAGTTCAACGCTGCCTCCGTCTTCGTCTTCGACGCCGGCGGTTGCGGTGGAAGCTGAGGGAGCAGGAGCGGAGGGAGGAGGGAAGGAGAAGAAGAAGCCGTTCGTTACTAAGAACGGGAGGAACGGGAAGGGGAAGAAGACGAAGAGTAAGAAGTAGGTAGAGTTTTCGCTTGTCTTGCTTTCCTTACCTTACCTCAATCACCCACCTTTCTCTCAGTCGCTGTAGCTCTGCTTTGCTTGTCTGGGTCCCGGTTCGCTCTCGGTCGACGCGTCGTCGTCGCTTTCTTCCCCCCTCTCTCCCTTTCTTTCCTTTCTTTCCACTTGGACTTTCTTTCACCATCTCTTTTCTCCCTCGCTCTTACTCACTCGATTTCTCCTCCATGCCTTTGCCTTTTCTCTCTGCATCTTCTCTTTCGTTTCACGACGCGTTCGTTTCGTCTTGCATATTCTCTCTCTCGCTCTGCTGCTACTGCGTTCATGACTTCTTCTTCTCTTTCTTTCTTTCTTTCTTTCTTTCCTCGAATTAGTTCTATGTTTTCCCATTCTCGATGACACCCATACGTGCTTGCTTTTGCTTTTCTCACACTTCTTTGTACGTGCGAGATAGAGGGATCATGAGATTAAGCTTACATAAGATGCTTCGAAGAAACACGAACGGTTTGAAGTCTACACCTCCTTCCCGCCAACCACTTGCCGAGCATCTGCAGGGACTTCTTGCGTCGATCGTAGGCAGCCATGTGGCCTGCTCCGTTGATGCTGAGATCTGAGCGGGAGAGAAACGAAGAGAAAGGGAAAGCGAAGCGAAAAGGTGAGGGGGGCTCGTTCGCCCACTCCTTTGATCGAAGTTCCAGGGTCGATGACAGTGGGTGCGGAACAACTCACCGTAGAGAGATTTAGTTCTTTGAGGTCAAAGGTGGAGGACTGAAAGACTCGAAAGAAAGAGAGAAACGAAAAGAACATCAGCTGATAGCGACGCGCCGTACTCGTTTCCCTCGTTCGACGAACGAACGAGCGAGAAGCTTCGGCAGAGAGTGAGAAAGAATCACGAAGGGAGGAAACGAAAGTGAGGATTGGAGGGATCCTGTCGAAAAGAAGGCATCTTCGAAAGCAAGGGGAGATCACTCAATTGGAGAAAAGGGAGTGTCGACGCGACTGCCTTTGCTCAACTTCGGTCTTTTCGACGGAGGCACCTCTGAAGGGTGCAGAAGACAGATCAACTTCGGGTCAGCTGAAACTGAGAGATCCTCGTCCTGTATCCCGAAGATGAAGTCGGCGAGAACGAGGAAGAAGCGTCGTCCCCAAACGCGTCGCTCTCCTCTTCCCTCTTTGCGACGGCCGTAGACTCGAGTTAATCTCGAAGATATTTAAAGCTAGAAAAACATCGATTACTAACCGTACCAATATATCTACTACTAGACGACCTCAAAACCCCAGCTCTCCGTCCTTCCTCGCCATCGCCCTCCAGCAATCGACCTCCTGCAAGAACCGCTGCTTCCCTCCTCGTTCTTCGGCTCCCCTCAGCGTAGCCCGATCCTCGGCGAAGCGAAGAAGATCCATGACCTGTCGATGGTAGAAGGGACCAGGATTGAGGAGAAGAGCGATCGACCGACGGAGCTCTCTCGGGAGCGACGCGAAGGAAGTTCGAGATCCGCGAGGAGGAGCCGAGGTGGGAAGAAGGAGCGCCCTGTAGGTTGCGAGAAGGCCGGAAGCGGTCCTGTGGATGAAGGAACGACGAGCTTGGTTCCTGAGTACCTGCTGTTCGACTATTCGACCTGCCCCTCCCAGTGCCACTCCATGCCACCAAACCCGCTGCACGACCATCGCCTCCCCATCCACAAGAAGTCGCGTTATCGAAGATATCAAAGGTCCTACCTCCGAATGACGGGTTGGGAACTCTCGGAGATCGAGGTACTCCAGACCCGTCTCCCTCCCAAGTTCGAGGATCTTCTCGACGCAGGCTCGAACGGCTGACCACATCGGACGATTCATCTCGGTGTCGAGGGCTGTCTTCCTGCCGAGGGAAAGACGACGAAGGTGGGTGTTTTCGGATAGGATTTCGGGGAGTTCGAGGAGGAATTGACGGTTGTAGGGTCCTGAGAGGGAGGATCGGAGGTTGAAGTGTTCGAGGGAGGGATGGAGGAGGAAGGACCGAAGGTAGGGTAGGTCGAGTCTGGAGAGGTCGGTTTGGATGACAAGTTCTTGGAGAGAAGGGAGGGAGTCGATGAAGGAGAGAAGGAGTGGGAGGACGTAGGCTGTTGGCAGCAAACGGCGACGAGTCAAAGACGCGGAGGTCAGCGGAAGAGTCAAGCTGGTCGGGCGAATGAACGCGCAAAAACGAAGATAATTCACGGCACAGGTGTTCACCCTCAGAGACGAGTACTAGCCTCCTGACCCATCGAGGCGCTTCTGGGGAGAGGTCTCGAAGGAGGGACCTGAAGCCGTCCTCTCCGAGTTGATCTGGAACGGAGGAGAGGTCGAGGTTGTACGTGTCTTGATGCTCCTGGTCGAGTACGAAAGCAGCGAGGACGCCTGTAAGACGTCCAGAATTGTATCTTCAGCTCAGTTCGCGTATAAAGTGGAGGAGGGAGACGAACGGGGCGAGTAAAGGGAAAGGGGAGACGAACCTGGGTTGAAGTCGAGCTCGAGCTCTTTTCTCGTCCACCAAGGTCTTCCTTCAGTCCAATTGTGACCTACGACGCTAGGATCGGGGAAGGAGGTCGCTGGGTAGCACGATGGTTTCTTGATGAGCGCGAGGAGGGAGGAGGAAGCGAGATCCGTGGGTGAAGGAGAAGCTTGAGGGAGGGAAGGAGAGGGATCAAAGCTCATGGCGGCGAAGAGCTGCTGGAGGACGCCGAGCTTGAGGATCTGAGCGAGGAGGGGACAGAGGCGGTAATGTTGCGTTGAGAAAACCGTCCTCGGTGGGTAGGAGGGAAGAGGAGGCCGAGGGAAGACGAGGGGAAGGAGGAGGTCGTGATGGTTGAAGGTGAGCTCGAGGCTAGCTGCTTTCCACCTTCCTCTCGCCCATTTCGGAGGCAATTTTTTCACTCCACTCTCCAAGGGCTCAGAGTTTGAAGCGTTTCAATCTGTTTCCTTCGCCTTACGAGCAACGTGCCAAAAGCAAACACATCTCGGGCGACGCTCTGCTTCGGACGAGTTTGATGCAGGCCAGATGTAACCTCCTCGCTTCTCTTCGCTTCTCAAAGCATATTTTTCAAGCCTTACCTCGACCACGACCTTCAGAAGTCTTCTCTCAAGCTGTGAGTAGCTCTGCTCGAAATTTTGATCATTTTTGCTTGACAACGCGCTCGACCTCGATTCGCCCTCTCCGTCGAAGCTCGCTCGCCCGTTCCTCCATGACCTCCACCCTCTCTCGATCTCTCTACCGACCTCTTCAACGATCCTTCTCAACAGCAACTCCTCTCAAGATGAAGATCACTCCCATCAAAGGTGAGCTTGCGTCCCCTCCTGGCTACCAGCTCGAGGGAACGAGGTAGAGGCGAAGGGGGAGCAGCGGAGGAGAGCGTGGTGAGCTCGAGAGGAGGTCCGCTGCTTCCTCTCCAGCTCCCCGCAGAAGTACAGAGAATCGCAGCATCCAAGCAATCATACATCACAGCATTAGAGCTGACTCTGCTCTTGTTCTTACCCTTCAGCTCGCTCCGACGTTGGTCCCTTCCTCCTTTGCCTTCCTCCTTTGGACGCTCTCGACGAGATCTCGACTGATCCCTCCCCCCCTCTTCTTCTCTCTTTTTTAGAACTGGATGTACATCATCACTGATGATCAGACTCAGACCGGAGTTGTCGTCGACCCTTACAACGCTAAGCTCATCACTGCTGAAGCGAAAAAGCTCAACGTCAAGGTCCGTTCGTCAGCTTCAGCAGAATCGACATCGAACTCGAGCTGACCTCGGTTCGTTCCGTCCGTTTTCTAGATCACCTCCCTTCTCACCACCCATCATCACGACGTGAGTAACACGCGCATCTATCGGTCTGAAGATTCGCTTGCTGACCGAACGTCTCTTCGCTCCTCAGGATCATTCTGGAGGCAACCTCGACTTCGTGAGCTCTGCCTCCCCTCCCTCGTCTCGTTCTCTGCGGCCCATCTTCCTTCCTTCCCTTCTTCTCGCTCATCTTCACGTCTCCCTCTTTCCAACAGCTCGAATCCACCCCCGTGCCCTGCTTCGGTGGATCCTCCAAAATCCCAGGACTCACCCACCAAGTCGTCGACAACGAGACCTTCAAGATCGGAGCGAACATCGACGTCAAATGCATCCACACTCCCTGCCACACCCAGGATAGCATCTGCTACTACCTCCAAGACTCGAAGACCGGCGAGAGAGCGGTCTTCACTGGTGATACTCTGTTCACAGGTTCGTCCCCTGCCCTCCTCGTCTCCTCAACTTCTGTCAACCTCTCTTCTCTCATCGAAGAAACTGATCTCTCCCTTTCTCGCTTCGCCACTGCAGCTGGATGCGGTCGATTCTTCGAAGGAACAGCCTCGGAAATGAACTCTTCACTCAAGAAACTCGTCAGTCCTACCTCTCCTCTCCCTCCCATCCGTCTCGCCTCGTTTCGACGCGTCTCCTCCCCTTTCTAACCTCGCTTCCTTCCTCCACCCAGATGCTCCTCCCCGACGAAACCCTCGTCTACACAGGACACGAGTACACCCACGGATCAGCAAAGTTTGGTAAGTCGTCGTCTTCTCGTCTCTCTCTCTCTTTCCTCTCTCGCCCCGTCTCTTCTTTATCGCAACTGACTCGATCGCCGCTCGTTCGTTCCAAACCAGGCGCCTCCGTCGAACCCACCAACCCAGATCTCCAAACCCTCCTCTCGGCCGCTCAGAAGGGAGACTGCGTCAGCAATGGGTACACGATCGGGGATGAGAAGAAGTGGAACGTGTTTATCAGGACGGGGGTGGAGGATGTCAAGTGAGTCGATCGCGTGTTCTTTTCGCGTCGCTTCGAGCTCTCGAGCGCTCGGCAGGCTCGCTTCGTTATTCCGAGTTGTCGATATGGATACTGACAACCTTGTTGCGTGCGTTTGTTCGCGCTCGCGACAGGTCAGCGACGGGCAAATCGGACGAGGTCGAGGTGGTTCAGAAACTGAGGGAGATGAAGAACTCGTTTTAGCTTTTGCTCGTTCCATTTCTTGGTTCGCTAGACGATCATGATGATGACGACGACGACGACTCTCTCTCTCTCTCTCTGCAAGACTGGTCTTCGTCGAAGCACGAAACTCTCCCTCTCTCGTTTTCCGAAATGCGTCGGTCGAACTCAACTGATCAAATCCCCTCTCCCACTCCCTGCTCCACCCCCTCCATCCCCTCCCCCTTTTCCCTTCCCCCAACCTGCTCCCCTCCCTCTTCCCCTCCCTCCCCAACCTTACTCCTGACCTGCACACCCAACTCCTTAACCCCCCTCCTCTCGGCCTCCTCCAACTCCCCCACCCTCCCTTCCACACCCTCCAAAAACCCATTCGTACACAAGAACCGGATCACCTGACTCAGGTCCGAAGTCGTATGCTTGATGTCCGTTTCGAGGAGACCGAGGAGGAGGTCGGGGCGGGAGTTGGTTGAGGAAGGAGGAGGAGGAGGAGCTGGACGGGGTGGAGGGGGGAGACGGGTTGGGGGGAGGATCTGTTGGGTCGGTGGGTGGGTAGGGGGAGAGGGGAGGAAGTGATGGGAGGTGAGTTTGGGTTTTGGATGGGCCGGGGAAGAGAGAGAGAGGGAAGAGAGAGAAAAGGGATGAAGGGGAATGAACGAACCGGAGCAACAGGTCTCGCCGACTCATCATGAACGAACCGACATCGATCTCCCATTTTACAGCCTTGAGGGGTGAGGAAGTAGGTGCAAGATCGTCCTCCTCCTCTCTGACCACCACTCATCTCCACGTCCTCCTCCTCTCGCTCCACCTCGGGACCTCCTCCGTCGACGTGGGTGAGAGGAGCAGGCGGAGGGAGACGCGACGAAACCGCGTCCTTGACAGGATCGATATCGCTTCCCGAGTCGTCGTCCGAACCCGAATCCGAGTCGGAGGAGTCGTCGTTGGAGGAGGAGGAGAGAGGGTCCGAGTCGAAGTCCTCGATGGGGTTTCCTCCTGGTGCTCGGACGGGTGCTGGTTTCCCTCCCTTCGACTTCCAACCTTGATCCTCCTCTGCTCCAGCTCCCCACCGACCCTTCTTCGATGGCGGTTCTCCTCCTCGAGATCCATAGGTAGACGACTCTCCTCCTCCTCTCGAACCAGCTCGACCTCCTCTAGTTGAGCCTCGAGTCGAGCCACCTCGTCCTCCTCCTCCTCCACGAGCACCGCGACGAGCCGAGGAGGGGTCGAACTCTCCTCGGGCGATGGCGTCTTCGCGGGCTTTGGCCTGGTGGAGGAGGGAGGAAAAAAGTTCGAAGCGACGTTAGCCGACGATTTCAAGAAAAAGGAGAGATGATAGATAGAGGACAAGGGACGAGAGACGGAAAAACGCACCTTCTCCTCCACCCTCTCCTTAGTCGGCCACCTCTTCTTCCTCTCCGCCACCCATGCAGCGATCTGTTCCGGAGTCTGCAAACTGATCGACGTTCCTTCAATCGTTGCTCCCCCGAACCTAACAGTCGCACCAAAATCAAACCCAAGGTCAGCTCCAAACGAACGAACGGGAAACACGAAACACGCAAGAACAAACGAGACACGCTCACCCATCCCTCTTCCCCTTCTTCTCCTTCCACCCAGCAGGGAAGATCAAATGTCTATCCATCTCGTGAATCTCCACATCCTTGTACAGTCCCGTGTAGCTGCATCCTGAGAGGGAGCAGTTCCTCATGGGCAAGCAGGAGATCTTGGACGTGTCGAGTCGACGGTTCGGTTGAGGAGGACGGGGGGCTGGGGTTTTTTGCTGGGAGGTGGACGCGGAGGCGTTGGAGTAGTGGTTGGAGGAAGAAGAGGAAGAGCGGATAGAGGGTGGTGGTGGGTAGGCGTAGGAAGATTGAGGGGGAGGAGGTTGGGGTTGAGGGTTGTAGAAGGCTGAGGATATGGTGTACCCTTGGGCGTTGAGCTGAGGGTGAGAAGGAGGTGGGGGCGCTTGAGAGTAAGGGTTCTGCTGCTGCTGCTGATAAGGGTAGCCTTGAGGTTGCTGGGGAGGTGGGTAGCCATACGAGAACTGTTGAAGAGGAGGAGGTTGCTGATAGTACCGAGGTTGTTGAGCTCCTCCTCCTCCCAGCACTCCCAAAGCTGCTGCTGCTGCCATCGCTCCCATGTTCACTTGCCCTCCTCCTCCTCCTCCTCCTCCTGGTAGACCTCCATACGAAAAGTTGCCTCCTCCGTAGGAGGAAGGCGGTTGAGGGAACTGCTGTTGTTGAGCGAGGAGAGGGTTCTGAGGAAGACCGTGAAGCGGCCGAGGAGGAGGTCGGAAGTTTGGGTTGATCACTCCTGTAGAAGAGGAGGAAGGGTAGGAGGAAGGCGAGTTGGAGAAAGAAGGAGGTGGAGGGCCGCTCGAGGAAGGGGGAGGTTTTGGTGGGAGGTTCATGGCGGAAGAAGAGGGGGAAGGAGAGAAGGAAGGAAGGAGTTGGAGGTGAGCTCGAACGAATTTCTCGAGCAAGGGAAGGAAGGGTCGTCAAGGCTGAGACTCGGCTTGACCGGAGCCAAAATTTCAACCCAGGATGTATTCCTTCAGATCAACCCTGTTCCGACGCAAGACTGGATCTCGAGAGCTTTCTCCGGGCTGAACAGCAAGGCGAACGAGATCGGCCCTCTCGACGCGTCCTTCGCAACGACTCGCTTGCCCTTTTTCGAGGTTCTTCTCGCTGAAGCTTTACCACTCGAATTTATCTCACTGATACCTCACCTTGAAAGCCCGGGAGCTCTCCTTGGCAGGTGTAGATGGTCGTCGAGGACACGATCGCGCTCGTGCCTCGTCCTCTTCGCGGAAATCTCGAGCTCTCCTCCTTTGCCTCCTCACCCACGACCTTCTCTCCTTCCCCTTCCCCTTCCCCTTCCCCTTTCCCCTCCATCATGGATCCCAACTCAGCAGTGTATACGACGGATGAGGTCAGTCAAGACCGTCGACCCTGCGTGTAGACGAAGGAGAAGAGGACAGAGTTGAAGCTGACTGTTCTCCTTTGCTGGCTTTCCCTTCCTTCTCTCGATCTCCATCAGTACGGACGGTGAGCTCCCTCTCTCTTTTTCTCGACTCCATCAACGATACACGAGCACATGCTGATCTCCTCTTTCTCCTCGACCCCAGTCCGTTCATCATCGTTCGAGAGCAGGCCAAGAAGACTCGTCTGCAAGGAATCGAGGCCATCAGGGTCAGTTCCAGAGCATCTCTCTCTTCTTCGCCTTGCTTCGTGTCGGAAGTGTATACTTCCAGCACCCATGCTGAACACAACTTCTCTCTTCTCTCTTCTACAGTCTCACATTCTCGCTGCTCGACAAGTCTCCAACGTGAGTCCTCGCTTTCCCTCCTTCCATCGACACCTCCTTCGAACGCGCGACCTCCTCCTTCCCTTCCCCTCCTCCTCCCTTCACCTCCTCCTCGCCTTCCCAACTCCCTTGCTCACTCCTCTCTCGCCTCCTTCTCCTCCAGATTATCCGAACTTCCCTTGGACCTCGAGGTTCGTCTTCCGAACCCAGTCCTCCTTCTCCAAGTCTCGAGTTCTCGAGCTCGTCTTTGATCTTTTGAGCTCACACCTTTCCTTCCTTCGCCTTCCACCCCTCCCTTTCAGGTCTCGACAAGATCCTCATCTCCCCCGATGGAGACATCACAGTTACCAACGATGGAGCTACCATCCTCGGTCAGATGGAGGTCGAACATCAGATCGCAAAGCTTCTCGTTCAGGTTTCAAAGAGTCAGGACGACGAGATTGGGGATGGAACTACCGGTGTCGTTGGTGAGTCCTCGTCGAGCTCGTTCTCTCCTTCTTTCGTTCCTTCTTTCGCTCGCTCCAGCTCTTGTCCGCTCGCTGACTCCCGTTCGTTTGTCATTCTCGTCGTTCGTTTGGGTTACCAGTCCTCGCTGGAGCTCTCCTGTCCGCCTCTGAATCTCTGCTCGACCGAGGAATCCATCCCATCAGGATCGCCGACGGTTTCGAGCGAGCCTGTGCCGTCGCCGTAGCAGAGTTGGATCGCACAGCCGACGTTATCGAGTTCTCCAAGGAGGATACCTCCAACCTTCTCAAGACTGCTATGACTTCGCTCGGATCAAAGATGTTCGTCTCAAGCTCGCTCCTTTCCTTCCCTTCAGCCCTCCCTCTCCCTCTGCCCTTCCCCTCCCCTTCTCACCTCTCTTCCTTCTCGTCGGTGGTGTTTTTCTATGCAGCGTCTCCAAAGCCCACGTCAAGTTCGCTCAAATCGCCGTCGACGCCGTCATCTCCGTTGCCGACCTCGAGCGAAAGGACGTCGACTTCGAGCTCATCAAGGTCGATGGTCGAGTGGGAGGATCCCTCGAGGACACCATGCTCGTTCAGGGAGTTGTCGTGGACAAGGATATGTCCCACCCCAACATGCCTAGGTTCGTCAAGGACGCCAAGATCGCCATCTTGACGTGTCCGTTCGAGCCTCCCAGACCTAAGACGAAGCACAAGTTGGACATCGAGAGCGTGGAGGAGTACAAGAAACTGCAGGTGTACGAGAGGGAGAAGTTTGAGGAGATGATTAAGATGTGAGTACCCGCTCTTGTTGGCTGGATTGAGTTGGGGGTGCTGGGCGTGGGTGTGGGCGAAGGAGGGAGGGAGGGAGGTGAAGGAGGAAGGGTCGAGGTCGAGGTCGAAGCTGATCCCTCTCCTCTCTTTCGCGCTCGGCCAAACAGGGTCAAGGACACCGGAGCCAACCTCGTCATCTGCCAGTGGGGATTCGACGACGAGGCCAACCATCTTCTCATGCAGAACGACCTCCCCGCCGTTCGTTGGGTTGGAGGACCTGAGATCGAGGTGCGTCTTCTCTCTCTCTCCCCTTCCTCTTCTTCTCCCCCTTCCTCCCTCTTCCCCCTTCTCTCCCATCCCAAACTCATCATCACCATTCTCTCTCTTCACGCTCACTCGTTCGCGTCGTTCTTCAGCTCATCGCCATCGCCACCCAAGGTCGAATCGTCCCTCGGTTCGAGGATCTCACCGCCGAGAAGCTGGGTCGAGCAGGGATCGTGCGAGAGATCTCGTTCGGAACGACCAAGGACAAGATGTTGATCATCGAGGAGTGCGCCAACACTCGAGCTGTGACGGTGTTCGTTAGGGGGTCGAACAAGATGGTGAGTTGGGTTTGAGTTGGGTTGGGAGGAAGAGAAGAGAAGAGGGGAAGAGCGAGAGAGACGCGACGAGAGCTGACCTTCGAATCCTCTGCTTCGCAGATCATCGACGAGGCCAAGCGAGCTCTTCACGACGCCATCTGTGTCGTCCGAAACCTGGTCGTCGACAACCGAGTCGTTTACGGAGGAGGAGCCGCCGAGATCGCTTCCTCCATTGCTGTTTCCAAGGCTGCTGATGATGTGAGTTGAACGCCCACCATTTCTTCCCCTCTCTCGCCCTTTCCACGTTCCTCTACCTCTCCCGCTACTCCCTCCCCCGTCCCCTACCTCGCTGACTCGTTCGTCCATCGCTCCCTCGTTCGCGCAGATCTCCTCCATCGAACAATACGCCATGCGAGCCTTCGCTACCGCTCTCGACGCCATCCCTCTCGCCCTCGCTGAGAACTCCGGGCTGAGTCCCATCGAGACCTTGTCCGAGGTGAAGAGCAGGCAGATCGCGGAGGGGAACTCGAGGTTGGGGATTGACTGTATGGGACGAGGAGAGAATGGTGAGCTCTCGCGACCGCGACGAGCAGAAGGAAGAGCACCGGCGACGAGGAGAGGAGAACGAGACTGACCGCGTTTTCGCTGTGTTTGGGGATATGCAGACATGAAGGCTCAGCACGTGTACGATCCTCTGATCTCGAAGAGGCAGCAGTACTTGCTCGCTACTCAGTTGGTCGTGAGTCGAGCCGTCTCTTCCTCGTCTCCTTCCCTCCGCTCCCTACGAACTCGGACTGACCACCACCTTGCCTCATTCCTCTTCTCGTTTTGTCTTTCGATCCTAACAGAGGCAAATCCTGAAGGTTCGTTGTTCCCTTCCTTTCTTTCTGTGAGTCGAAATGACGAGACGCGTTCGCTGACCTCTTCGTTTTCGTTTTCGCTTTCGCTCAGGTCGACGACGTTATCGACGCTTCGGTGTTCGCTCAGGAGTAAGGAGGGAGGAGAGCTTAGCTACTATAGAAATGAAAGCTTGGTAAAACCTTGTTTGTGTGGGTTCGAGCGAGGAGAAGAAAGGAAAGCGAATGAGAGGAAGGATGGCCCTCGCCCTCGGAAAACCTTGAGGAAAAAGCAAGTTTGGACAGCTGGCTCAGTTATGGGCACACCTCCTATGAGATGTACTTAGCAAGAAGCAGGCAAGACGTAGAGATGGTGACGTTTCCCCACCCTCCCTTCCACAGCAAGATTTCGTTAACGAGCTCTCGCGGACCCTCCTCCTCCCCTTTGAAGCCCTTCCCACCCCTGCCCATCCCCAACCCCCACCCCTCTCTCCCCTTTTCCACTCTAGAACATCGACCCTTTACCCCACCTCGCGATGGCAACCGTCATCCACCACCCCTTACCTTCCGCTCAGGGACGTTCACCCTCGAAAGCAGCGGCAGCGGCAGCTTCCTCAGGACCTTCCACCTCAGCAGCCCCACCAGGACCCATCTCTAGATTGCCACCAAGACCTCAAGGAGAGGTTAGACAGCATGTGGATAGAGGGGAGGAGAAGGAGGTGTCTACGGTGAGTTTTAGAGGGTTGATCTGAGAGAGAGTGGAGGTGAGAGGGAGTTTGGATGAGAAGGGAAGGGAGGGGAGGGGAGGTAGGGAGGAGGTCGAGCGGCGAGGGGGGTTGGCGGTTCTTCACGGCTTAGCAAGGGTTGCGAGATTCAAAGGTAGAGCTCGCATACACGCCGACTCAGCTAGGAAGCTCAGAGATGGATCGAGAAGGTCTCGATCCCAGGAGGGAGTGCAGTGAGCTCGGATTGAGGTCCTGGCTTGCAGCTGGTCCGACCGAGAGGGACGACGAGGACCGACCTCACGTCTGCTGCAGCTCGAGAAGAGCGAGGAAGCTTTGCTTGATCTCTCGGGATTGAGAAGATCTCCCTCTTCATTCTCTCAGCACCCTTCTCGCATCGAAGCTTCTCCTCCAGCCCGAACCTGAGCTCAGAATCTGACCTCCTCCTCCTCTCCCTCCCTCCCTTCCCCCCCCTAGCCCGCTCTCTCTCATTCCTCCTCTCCCTCAGCCTCCTCCGAGTCCTCAGACGACGGCAACACTCCTCGTTTCGTCCAACCCGCATCCTTCTACAAATCCGAACACTCCGTCGACGCCGATGCCTTCTCTGGTTGGATCGGAGGGTCTATCATCGGTCCTCGGCCTAGAGTCTGGTTGAGTCCAGAAGACGACGAGGAAGCTCAGAGGGGGATTCCGATTTTTGAGCCTACGATGGAGGTGAGTCGACGAACGAGTGGACTGGAGGGGAGGGTATGAGGGAGGGGAAGGGAGGGGTTTGTTGAGCTCGAGGCGAGGGAAGGAAGGGGAGAGAGAGCTGATCCGTCTTCGTTTTGCTTCTGTAGGAATTCTCTGATTTCGAGGTGAGCTTTCTTCTTCGAAAATCGAGCGAGGTCAGAGCTGACTCTCGGTCGTTACCAGGGTTACATGACCAGAGTTGACCACTGGGGTCGAAGATCTGGGATCGTGAAGGTCATCCCGCCCAAGGAATGGTTCGTCCTTTCCTTTCCCTTCCCTTTTCTTCTTCGGCCCTCGCTGACTTTCGTTTGTTCGTTCATGCAGGGTCGCTGCTCTCCCCGCCATCGATCCAGCTGCCATCGCCGCCGTCAAGATCAAGAATCCCATCCAGCAGAACATGGTTGGAGTGACGGGTTTGTTTCGACAGAACAAGTGAGCTCGACTTCCCTTTTTCCCTTCCTTTCTCCGGTCGTCAGCCGAGCTCGCCCAATCTGACGATGTCGTCTGGTGTTCCAGCGTCGAGAAAAAGAGGGTTCTGAGCGTCGAGGACTGGTTCATCAAATGCTCCGAGAAGAAGTTCGCGTAAGTCCGTCGTTTCGCGAGCTCATCAAAACCTGTTCCTTCCCCTCCTCGTTTCGTTGCGTTCCTCGGTCCCTGTCGAGATGAGATTAGATTACTGACCTCGTTCTTTGTCCGCTTCTCCTCCTTCACTCGTTGCTCTACAGTGCCCCGATACTGAAGGAGAAGGATCGCAGCGATCGACCTGTCAAGAACGTCAAGAGGCAGAAGAAGGTCGTCGCCGTTCCCACTCCTCCTCCTCCTCCCATCGACTCTACCGCTTCAGCAACCGAGACTCTCGACGCCGAGATGGAAGGAACCAACGATCAACAACCTACAGCTTCCACTTCCACTCTTCCCTCGATCGAACACCCCTCCTCCCAGCCTACATCAGCCAACGCTTCGCCCTCGAAATCCAAAACACCAGCACCAGCACTCTCGTCCTCTCCTCCCTCCGAGTTCTACACGACCCTCGTCGAGAAGAAGCCTTGGCTGCAGGAGGGAGTCACGAAGGAGGATTATACCGTCGAGGCTTGCAGGGAGGTCGAGAGGAAGTTCTGGAGGGGGTTGGGTGTGGGAGAGTCGGCGTGGTACGGAGCGGACATGCAAGGTGAGTCGTTCGTTTCCCTTCGTTCGACACCGACCTTTGTGGATCTCTCGCACGACCCCTCGAGGTCTGGAAATCTCTTCGAGGAGGAGCAGAAGCTGACTGGAGTTGGGTTTCTGCTCGAAGGGACGCTGTTCACGGATAAGACGAAGGATTGGAATGTTGGGAAGCTGCCGAACCTGCTCAACCGACTGAAGCTCAAGAAGCAGCTGCCTGGAGTCAACACACCCGTGAGTCTTTCTCTCTTATCTCCTTTCCTTCGTGCTACGAAGCTCCTCGGAGCTGTGGCGTGGGACAACGAACTCGAACTGACCTTCGACGCGTCCCGTTTCCTCCATCAGTACCTCTACTGGGGAATGTGGAGATCGAGCTTTTGCTGGCACGTCGAGGATATGGATCTCTACAGGTGAGTCTCGCTCGAGAACCCTTCTTCTCGCCTAGATGTCATTGCTGACCTCGTCTTCCTTCGTTTTACAGCGTCAACTACAGTCAGTCAATCTCGCGTCGGCTCGAAGACTCGAGACTCGAAGCTGACCTCTTCTCCTCCCTCCCTTTTGTCTCAGTCCACTTCGGAGCTCCCAAGTGCTGGTACGCCATCCCTCAAGCCAAGGCTGAGAACTTCGAGCGAGTGATGAAAGGTGAGCTCCCTCGTCAATCGACTTCCTCGACTTACGTGAACTGACTTTCGAACGCGTCCTCCCTTCCCTTCCTCCAGGCTACTTCTCCGCCGACGAGCACAACTGCGATCAGTTTCTTCGACACAAGTCCTTCGCTGTCTCGCCGATGAAACTCCAGAACGACGCTCTTCGACCCAACGTTCTCGTTCAGCACGAGAACGAGTTCGTCTTCACTTTCCCTCGAGGTGAGTCGCGTCTTCCTCGTCTTTCCTCCCTCTTTCTTTCGTCGCTGACTTTGTTCGCTTCTGTCGCAGGATATCACGCTGGATTTAACATGGACTTCAACTGTGCCGAATCTATCAACTTCGCTATCGATTCCTGGGTCGAGCTCGGACGACGAGCGAGAGTCTGCGAGTGCATCGAGGACAGGTTCGTCGCACCTTCTCTGCTCTCCATCTCGCTCTTGTCAACGCTGACTGTGTCTTCGTCGTTCAACCCAGTGTCAAGATTGACGTCGACGCCGTTCTCGCCGAGCATGAACTCCTCACCGAGATCGAACGTCAGAAGGTCGAGAAGGCAGCTCAGGCTCTCCTTCCGAAACCAAGTCCCGTCTCAGTCCCCAAGAAACGGAAGCTCGTCGCAGACGGATCCCTCAACGGCGGTTCTCCCTCCCCAGCTCCCTCCCCAACACCCTCCGGAACCCCCTTCAAGAAGACCAAGCTTCAACCTCGTCCGTCAGCACCACCTCCCGTTGTCGCCCCTCCTCCTCCACCTCCTCCTCCTCCTTTCGTCGACAGATCGGTCGAACCACCTTGCGTCCTCTGCCCGAGCTTCGATAGGTCGGACCTCATGCCGGTCGTCAGCGTACCCGTCAACGTCTCGCTTGGGAACAAGGATCCTGCGAAGGTCTGGTTGGCTCATGAGCGATGTGCAGCGAACATTCCTGAGGTCAGTCGAGTAGTCGAACTTCCTCTCTTCGAGCGAGAAGGAGCTGACCTTTCTTCGTCATTCCCGCCTGGCAGACCTACTTCGTCGACGTGAACGTACCCGATGGTCGAGGTGGGACCTACTCGACCAAGATGATCGAGGGAGTGAGCGGGATCTCGAAGGATCGTTGGAACTTGGTGAGTCGCGTCTCTGTCATCTCATCGAACGATGCAACGAGTTCGAGAGCTGACTTCTTATCTCTTTCTCGGTTACAGGGCTGCTCTGTCTGCCCGAAGACTTCTCAGAAGAAGATGGGAGGGAAGATCCAGTGCACGAAGGGGAAATGTCTCGTGAGTCGTCGCTTTCCCCTTGCTCGCGTCGAGACTTCGTTCGAGCTCTCGCTGATCGCGTCTCCTTCGTTTCGCAGCGAGCCTTCCACGTCACTTGTGCTCTCTCCCATCCGGACATCGAGCTCCACGAGATCGAGACGACAGATTACGTGACCGTCAAGAACACCTCGGGAGTCGTTCCTTACGACGAGAAGGTCCTTCAGACGACTTTCAAGACGGAGTGTCTATGCCAGACTCACAACCCCGTCAGTCTCAGCTTCGTCCTCCTATCGAAACGAATATCATCAGCTGACTCGTCTCTCCTCGTTCTCGTTTCTCAGGTCGTCAAGGATCGAAAGAGAGTCGAAGCTCTCGAACATCGACGAGCCAGCTTGCGAGCTCTCGCTCCTCGAGAGTCTATCAGAATCAAGTCCAAGAACGGCCAGCAGTACAACGTTGCTTGTCTTGCCGTGGACGAGCAGAGGCAGGAGGTGACTGTTCAGTACGAGGAGTGAGTCGCTTTCCTTTCGTCCTCGTCGCGTCGAACTCGAGCTCGATCTGACGCTTCTGCTTCTCGTTTTTTCCTCCAGCGGAAACGTCGGGAAGGTCCCATGGTCCAACGTCGTTCTCAACCCTCCTCCGGATCACGAGCCAGCAGTTGTCATGCAGCATCCCTACAAGTCGGACTACGTCTACGACAGCAAGACTCCCCTCCCTCGAGCGAGAGCCCCCGTCGCGTCGACTTCGGCTCCTCAGCACCCTCAGCATCCTCCCCAGCAGCAGCAACAGTACCAGCAGCAGCAGCAGCAGCAGTCTCCGATGTACCCTTATGGCCAGCTCTCAGCTCTCTACGGTCAGCAACAGCAACAGCAACAACAACAGCAGTCGATGCCTCGCGTCACCTACCCGATCCAGCAACAAAACGCCTTCGCCTCGTCCTCGTCGCAGCCCATGTCCTACCCCAACAACGGAACCTACCAGACCAACGGACCCTCCTACTATCCTCCCGCTCCCATGTCCTCCTACCAACCTCCTCCTCCAAACGGTTCCTACCCAGCACCACCTCCTCAGCACCACTCGTCTTCCTCATCCTCAGGACCCTCCCCTCCCAACACGTACGCTTCTCGCCCTCCTCCTCCTCACAACCCTTACAACTACTACCAGAACCCCTCCTCCTCCATCTACGTCCATCGACCTCTTCCTCCACCTCAACCCTACAACGCTCAATCCTACTCCCAGTACAGCAACCCGGCTTTCCAACCGCCCTCGACGGCAATCCCTTCGACGCGGCCGCTTCCTTACCCTCACCCTCACCTCGCTCACGGGTCACCTTCGAACTCTTCGTCAATCCCTCCGCACCTCCAACACCTCGTAACGGGGTACATCCCTCCTTCGCCGTACCCTTTCGTTCCTCCCAACGCTAACGCGGAGATGGGACCAGGAGGAGCGCAGATGATGACGCCCGCGATGAGGGAGTTGATGCACAAGAACCCGGCTGTGAGACAGGCGTTTGAGAGTTTGGGGTGGCAGGCTGATGGGGAGGGGAACTCAACGATGGGGGGAGGAGGAGGAGGGCCGTCGAGTGCTTGATTGGAGGGTGAGCGGAGGACGAGGAGAGTCTCGTCGCGTCGTTGCTTGTTTTTGTTCTTGCTTTTGCTACGTTCGTTCGCTTGTTTTGGTCTAGTTTATTCACGATTTCTACTCTCTCCTCCTTTCTCTCATTACGGGCTACCCCTCCATACAAACAATCCGAGTACTATTATCGTTTGCTTTCTTGTTCGAGGAGGACGAAAGAGTCGAGTCGAGCTCGTTGCTCTTTCGCGAGGCGATGTTGAAGAGGAGTGAGAGAGCAAAGAAGCGAGTCGTGAGAGTTCGTAAGAAAAAACTATCGAGAGAGACGAAGAGGAGCTTGTGGGAGCGAGAGAATCGGGAGCAAAAACGAAAACGAAAACGAAACGAACTCGACGCGTCGACGAACCACGAACTCTCGCCTCACCTCAAACGCTACCACCCTCGACCCCTCCCACTTCCAGCAATCCGCCTCCCTCAAAAACTCTTCCTCTACATGCCCATGAGCCAACGTTCCTCGTTCTCCAGCGTAACCCACCAACCGCGCGACCTGCCTGCTGCTGAGGACCGACGTTTCGAGGAGCGCGAGTCGATAGAGGACGTTTTGGAGGATCTCGAAGGGGAGTTTGTTGAGAGGAGAGAGGGAGTGGGTCGAGTTGAGGTGCTGGGAGGTGTGGGGTAGGAAAGCTCGGAAGGCGGGAAGGAGGGAGAGAGCCGCTGCTTGAGTTTGCTCTCGAAGGTCTCGGTTCTCCTCGAGGACCTTGCTGAGGACGGCTCTCTTCTCCGCCTCCACCCCTTTCTGAGAGGTTCGGGGCATGAGTAGGCACTGGAAGTTTCGGTACTTCCCATCCTGGAAGCAAGCGAGAAGCGAATCGAGCGCCTTAGACGTCTTGAAAACGCCTGGAGACTCAACGTGAAGGTGCTCCAACGTCGACGATCGTCCCAAGGCCATGATCTCGACGACGAGAGATTCGATCTCGAGGGTCTCGTATTTCCCAGAGGAGTTCTTGCCCAATCGAAGGGTAAGGTGCTCGAGCTTGGAGCCGGTGGTGAGGTGGGAACGATGGAATCGAAGAAGGTCGAGAACGACGCCCGGTTCGAACTGAGAGTCGGTGAGGTTGAGATGGACAAGGTTTCGGTGCTGAGCGATGGCGATGAGGTGAGGAAGGGAGGATCGAGGGAGGAGGCTGGTGATGCTGACTTCGTGGAGGTTGGGTAGGGAGGAAAGGAAGGGGACCATGGTGGCGAGGACGTGAGCTGTGAGAGACGAGACGCGTAGACCAAGAGATGTCAGATGTACACCAAAGGAAGAGGGATGAGCAAACAGGGTTTGGGACGACTCACGTTCCATCTCGCTCTTGTGCTCGCCAGCAGCCTTGAAGCCAACCCACCTCAATTGTTCTCCTCCCTTCTCCCTGATTTCGTGAAGGAGTCGTTCGAAGGCCACCTTCCCGAGTTCATCTCCGACTGAACCAAGATCGAACGCTTTGATACTCGTCCCCATCTGAGCTACAGCTTGACCGACGACGAAATCTGGCCGAAAGCAACGCAGATTGGCGTGTCAGGTGAAGATGTCTGAACGAGGAAAGGGAGAGAAGGAGGTGTGGAGCTGACCCTCGTTGACTCCCTTCTCAACTGAGACGCCCAAGTCATCCATCTTGAGCCGACTGCCGCCAGTGAGGTCGTGACTGGATCCATCGTGGCCGTCCTCGTCCTCCTCGCTGTCTGTGTCGTGTTCCCAAAGCTGAAGGATGGAGCAGTCCCGTCTTTCGTCGACGTCGTCTACCGCGTCCGGGACGGACGTCGCGTTCGTATTGATATAGACTGATGGGATACTGCGGACCATGCTTTAAGGGTAGGGGGAGGTAGTGTCCGCCGACAGTGAGGGGAGCGTAGATGGTGGACGGTGGAGGAGGGAAGACGAAAGTTGGGGAACGAGAAGCTCACTTTCCGGACCTGCCCTTCTCTGCGCTCGTGGACTTGAAGCCCAAATTTTATAAACTTTGACAGACCATGTGCTATAACAGAACGGTATGATCTGCCCACTTTCGCCAGCAGATGAAAGATCAAGCTCATTTTTCGTCGCAGAAAAGGGTCGCAAAGCATTGACCCTCGTGTTTCAGCCGAGCTGACCTTCCTCACCTCCCTTCTCAAGGATCCCTACAGACAGTCGCGAGATGTCCCTCCTTCTACAGAACTGCTTTCCGCTTTGGCTCGCCCCCAGAAAGCTCGCTTTGCGTTCGCATCGTCCCCGTCGTTTAAAAGAACGACGACCTCGATTGAGGGAAGCGAGGGAGGGTGAGCTCGAGCTCGCAGCTCCTCTCGATGAGGCTGCTGGGGAACAGCGAAGACACAGCCGAGTTGAGAGTGGCCATACGAGGAGCTGAAGAGCCAACAAGCGAGTGCCAGAAGGCTTGCGAGGTAAAAATGACGTTGTGAAGGAAGCTAAGCGACGTGGAAGTCGGACGTCGGAGGGTCGTTTCGGCTTCCTGGGTTAGGGTTAGGGTTAGTACTCCCGCTGATCAACTTCACGTACCCGTCTTCTAGTACTCGGTCGAACAAACCATCTGGGAATCCTCCTCTCAGCCTCCTCCGGGCGACTCCCTCCTCGATCGACCTCCGCTTCAGACCAACCTCCCTTTCGCTTTCGTCCTCCCTCCGTCCTTCAACTCCTTCCCTCCGAGCTTCGAAGGGGGATCTCGAGCTCCTCCTGTCGCCAATGCTGTCTCTCCTCCGATGACATCAGATCCCTGGACGACTGGCGGGAAGGGGACGGTCAAGGGACATTCGGTAGCGCAAGTAGAATGTGAGCTCGACTCGGTTTCTCTTTTCCTTCTTCTCGGCCTCATCCCGTCGTAGTTTTACTGATCAAGCCTTGGACGGGTGCGTTCACTCTCCTTCCAGACTACATCCATGTCACTGGAAAGAAGCACGGAATGTTCAGTATTAACGAACGGACGGGTCTCCCTTTCACCTTTCGGTTCGTCTCTTTGATCTTTCTCGCTCTTCCTCTTTTCTTCCTTCCCCTCGAACTAGCTTCTGACATTTTTCTCTGTCTTATCTAGTCCCTCGCCAACCATAGACCTCTCCACAATCCCACCAGCCCTCTCCGAGAACGACCTCCCTCTCGACCACCCTCCTCACCTCCCTCCGCCAGCTCCCTCTCACTGGAACACAACCACCTTCGAGCACAGCGTGCGCGACGGCTGGCCTTGGTCCAAGAAGGGTAAACTCACTCTCAAAGTCAGTCCTCCAGCTCCTCTTTTCTTCTGCTCCCCGTTCTCGCTGATCCCGTTCAACTTCCGACGCGTCTCCCTCAGCTCTCCCTCCCACCCCTTCCCTCCGGGCTTCCACTCCACCACCCAATACCCTTCCACCTGCATATCTCCTCTCAACCCTCCCTCCCCTCCTATCCCTCAACCCTAACCAAAGTCAACCTCACCCTCAACCGAACCGTCTTCACCCTCGCTCGCGGCTCAGGTCAATTCATCGCTCAACGAGGCTCGAAACCGTTCTTGACTGTCGATCTGAGCGGAGGGGAAAAGGGAATGGTCGGTTCGAGGGAGATAGTCGCGGCTGGGGTGTTAGAGATAAGCGGGAAGGTGGATGGTGGGGAGGGAGAAGGAGTCAGCTTTGGGACTGAAAGGACGAGAGGGATGTTGGGTTGCGAGGTCAGTTCGACGCGTCGCGTTTTGTCTGCTTTTGCTCTCTCTCGATACTCCGCTGACCTATCCTCGTCGTTCTCTTTTGGTCCTCGCTACACCAGCATCACATCTCCCTCCACGTCCCCGTCAAAGGCCTCGGAAACGACATCAACATCGACAAGTTCATCTCCCTCGTAGTCGGCTCAGGCTTCGACCCGACTCAGTTCCAGGCGCCGGAGGAGAAGCGTAGGGTCGAGGTTGCTGCGTTGGCTATGGGGAAGGGAGGACGGTACTCGGACAAGGAGGTGGAGATGAGCGAGAAAGTTTAGATGGGTTGGTCGAGGGACGCGACGAGGCTTGACGATTCGGAACGGGCTCGTTCCTGCGTTGCTTTATCACTCTTTACGACTTGATTACGAGCACTTGGGTTATACACGATTATTCTTCTTCTCGCCGTGGCGTCGAGTCCTCTCTGACAGACAGGCGACTCTCCTTCCTTTCGTTCGTCAGTTCGCGTGCACCTCACGAGTTGTTCGCATCCTTTTCCCTCTACCCCAACAACATTTTCTTTCCTTGGTGTCAGCAGCGCAAACGAAGCATCGACTAGCAGCGACACTAAAAGGAACCCAAGTCTGGAACGCAAAGCAAAGCACCGCAACAACGACCCTCCCTCCCTCCCGCGACGCGTCTCTCCCACCCAGCCCACCACCTTCCTCCCTCCTTCCTCCCTCTCCTGACCCACTTCACCTCCCCCTCCCCGTACTTAGTAGAGAAAGGAAGTTCCCTCGGACCTCCGTCGTCGCTTGACTGCTCCCACCCGAATAACGAAAGTCGGTCAGCTCGCCTTCGAATCGCTAGAACTCAAAGCATGAAGCATTCACTCGAGTTTCTCCATTAACGCGCGCCTGTTTCCCAAACAAGCGGAGAGACGAGTCAGTGGGCTCGAACGAGGCGGGAAGAACAGGAACGAGGAGGGCGGGGCGACGAACCTCGCACCCAACGAGGCTATCCCCTCCAAATGCTCCACCAACGCTCCAAGCACTCGACTGTCCGTCTCCTTCATCCACGAGGACTCCAACCCCGGTTCTTTCGAGACCCCAGGCGAGTTAGGCTCCATCGAAGCATTCGAGTAGGGAGAAGAGAGAGGAAGGGTGGGTCCTGGCGAAACGATTCGAGGTCGTCGTCGTTGAAGTCGAAGTCGATCCTCCTGCTCGCGCTGCTGTTGTCGCTGTTCTTTGAAATACTCGTCTCGACGAGAGGGAGTGGGACGATGGTAGTCCACGTCGATGGATCTGCCGAGGATGTTTTGACCTGGGAGGACAAAAGGGAACCAAGCGTGTGAGGACGAGGGAAGGGCGAGCGAGGGAGAGATGAGACGCGACGAACCGTTCATCCTCGCTCTGGCATCCCTCGCGTCCCTCTCGTCCTCGAAGGCGATGAAGCAGGAGCCTCGACCGAACTTGTCTTGTCCGCGGCGGATTCGGGTGGAGCTGAAGGGGTTGAAGTTGAAGGTCGAATCGATCGACGTCGAAGTCAGGACGCAACTCTCGACAACAGGACGAAGATGGGAACGATGGAACTCACTTCGTGATGGTACCGAACCTCGAGAAGTACATCCTCAGATCCGATTCGTTGGCGTCTCGGGAGATGCTCTGTCCGCGCGAACGGAAACGAGGGCGATCGATCAGCAACAAGCTCGTCGACGAAGCAGATTCGATGGAGAGCGAGCGAGACGAACCCCGATGTAGAGGTTCTTGAGGTTGACGAGATCTCCTCCGACGTCGGTGAACTGTGAGAAGTAGCCAGCAGAGAGGAGTTGTTGGTTTGAGTAGCGATCGTCCCTGAGGAGGGACGCGAAAGACGAGGGAGAAGGATCAGTCGACGCGAAGAGGGAAGGTCGAACGGAAAGAGGAGGTGGAGAGAGGAAGGACGAACCTTCGGAAGAACGGAAGCGGAGGGGATGGGGACCTTCTTGGGAAAGCGGAGGCGTAGCGAGTTGATCTGGTGGAGGGAGGGAGAACAATGTCAGCTGCGAATCGAGCCGCTTCGAGCGGGAAGAGGAGTCGAGACCCACGAAGAAGACGGAGACCTCGACCTCCTCCTCGAGTTGGATCTGTCCGAGTATCTCGATACATGTCTATCTCGAGAGCTGAAAGGAAGGGAGCAAAAGAGGGACGAGGAGTCAGAATCGAACGCAGAGATCAAGGAACGTGGATCCCATCGAGAATTGAAGGACTCACAACTCCTCGTCGCGTCGTCGTCGTCCTCCTCCTCGCCACTCGTCTCTCTCGTCCCACCTTCCTCTCGTACCACTCCTCTCTTTATCCCTACTCCCACGTCTCTCTCCCCTCCCTCTCCCACCACCGCCCTCCCTCCTCTGATCAAGCCCATCCGACCTCATCCCCTTCCCCTCCAAGAACAACTCCACCTCCTCCACCTCTCTCTCCTCCTCCTCTGCTCGCTTCTTACTCCAGCCGCTCTCGAGGTCGAGCGGACGACCTCGTTCTCGGAAGTTGACGAAGCGGGTGGTGACAGCGGAGAGGGATCGATGCGGGAAGGAGGTGCGATGAATCTGCGAAGAGGAACCAAAGCGAGGAGGCAAGGGAGGGAGTTGGTCAGCTTGGAAGAGCGAGACGGGGTGGAAAGAGGAGAGAAGAAGCGAGGACGAGAGACACGCGTCGGGTTTCGAATCACCAACTCGATGAACGACCCTCTCGATCTCAGATCCTTGGGTCGTCTATCCCTCGGTGTTCTGACGTAGGTGTGGATGTGTTGCTCGAGGAGGTCGTCCTCTGCTTCGGTCCAGGGGATGTTGTCGGGGAGAAGGAGGGTGGTGGGTGGACGGGGACTGGGGCGGGTTCGAGAAGGAGCAGGGAGGAACGAGACGCGTCGAGTCAGCTCCAGACTCGACGTTGACTTCCGGTTCACGAGAGAGACAGATGTATCTTGATGCACTCACGAACTAAACCTCCTCCTAATCGGCGCTCCATCCCTAGTCCTATTACGCTTCTTCTCATCGTCCCCGTCATCCCAACCTCTCAACCTTCTCGTCCCCCTCGTCTCCTCAGCTCGTTCGACGCGACTCTCCTCCTGGCTCCCGTTCGCCTTCACGCTGCTTTCTTCATGTTCAACGATCTCTCCGTCTTCCACCTCTATCCCAAAGGCCACATCCACCTCCAAGAGACTGCACGTCGATCCAAGTCGTCGAGGGATCGGAGAGTAGAGAGAGACGGGTGCGAGGAGGAGGGACGTCGAGGTCGAGGGAAGTGGTTGTATCCGTTTCGGGAGAGGAAGGTCGCGGATGCTGCTTGAGATGGGACTTGATTCGGTGGGTGCTCTAAAGAGAAGAGAAGAGAAGAGAAGAGGAGGGAAGAGGGTCAGGCTGGTGGCGCATACACCGGCGTCGACACGAGGCAAAAGAAGTTCACTCACGACGGCTGGGAGAAGAAAGGTCTGGATGACGAGAGGCGAGCGAGAAGGGATTTGTTCCTGTGAGGGAAGATGCAAACAAGGGTGAGAATAATTTAAAGGTCAGCGAGGGAGAGGAGAGAGGGGATGGAGGGAGCTCGAGTGAAAGCTGGAGGAAAGACGAACCTCTCCTCTCGATCCACGTTGATGTTGAGTCCGAGCGACGAGGTACTTGTGGGATGAGCGGGTGTCAAAGACCTGAGAGGTGATGGGACAAGAATGAACAGCCGAGTCTCTTTACTGGAGCCAAGAGGGGGGAGGAGGAAGGAGAAGTACGAGCGCAACTCACCTCGTCCCCGAGCTCAACCTCGACGTCGCCTGCTCCTCTTCCCTCTGGTCCCCTCCATCGCTTGAGCCTTCGTACTCTCCCTCCTCTCGGAGCTCGTCCAGTGCGGATCCGTTGGTAGGCGAAGATGGAAGGCCGATGTTCCTTCGAGATCTGAGGAAGGGAGGGAGAGGGTGAAGGTCAGCTCGAGCTCGTTCGTTCCTCGTTCCTCGAACGTTTCGCGGATCCCTCTACCCCCCATCCACTGCATCGTCCCACCCACCGTACACTTCTCCCGCCTCGTTCAAGCTCTAACAAGAGCGAGCCCAAAAGAGAGAGGAGGAGGACTCACAAGCTCATCCCAACTTCACCTTCATGATCTCCTCCTCCTCCCCTCGTTGCGTCTCCCTCCTCTCCCCTCGCTCCACCATCTCCTCCTCCATCGGGTCTAGCAGTCTTGAGAGCATCTGGTGAGCGATCCATCTTGTTGTTCTGAAGTCTGATCCGAAACGAAACGGATGCGGCGAAGAAGGGAGGAGAGGTGGCGAGGGAAACGAAAGCGAAAGCGGGACGACCCAGCGAAACGAACGAAGACAGAAAAGCGAAAGGAGAGAGGGTCAGCTTCGATTCGAGAGAGGAACGAACAATAGATAGAAGAACGAACGATAGTATGTGCGAGAGGATGTGTGATGGTTTGAAGAAGCAAGGGAGCAAAGCAAAGGGAAAGGAAGGTGAGCTTTCGAACGAAGGGGCCAAACAGGGGGAGGGACGCGAGGGAGGCCGACGCGACTGTCCTTCGAGAAAAGGTAAACAAAACAAAACAAAACTTGTATACGAACAGACAAAATACAAGCAAGGTATAAAACTAGAGCCGAAACAAGTACAAGCGAAACCCAAACCAACATAGCGAATCGAGTCGAACACTCTGTCCCTCCCTTCATCGAGCTCACACATTCCCCTTCTCGCTATACACAGGCAGCGCACCACCCCCACCCTCTTCCACCACCTCCAACTCCACTGGCTCCAACAACGGCCCATTCCCAAGTTTCCCATCCCTCTTCCGAGCAGCGTCGAAGCATGCGTGAAGGCCGAGATCTGCGAGCGAGCATGAACGAAGGGAGTGAGGAAGGTTGGTGAGCTTGGCGACTCGAGTCCTCCCTCTCCCTGTCTCCTTCCCCCCCTCTCGCTCGAGCAAAACTTACCTGCTACATTCCGCTCCAGCATCGTCAGTTTCCGATCTATATGTTTCGTTGTCCTCGCTGAAGAGCGTTTGTCTCTGATGTACCTGCGACAACTCAAACCCGAGCTCATCAGCTCTCCCTCCTCCCTCTTCGTTCGTTTGAACTCGTATGGTATGTACTCACTCGCTCAACACCCTCTCCACCTTCTCCTTCTCCATCCCGTTCCCACTCTTCCCCTTCCCAGCTCGAGCATGGTCGTCGTCCCTAAAGAGTTTCTCAATCTCCCTCATCTTCCAAGGCATCCGAGATCCAGCCGCTTCCCCTCCTCCTCGTTCGGGCCAGTTCGAAGTGGATGACGAAGAAGAGGCAGAGGAGATGGATGCTCTACGTTGTTTGGATTCCAGGCGGGCTGAGACGGTGGAGAAGGAGAGGTGCGAGGGGGAGAAGGTCGTCATGCTGGTTTGTGGTGGTTAGCGGGTGGGAAGGAAGTCGGGAAGAGCGGAGGAGGAGGAGGGAAGTTGGACAGGTGGGATCCGGCATGAGGGAGGGAGAGGGAGTTCTGCGATTGAGAAGTAGGTTTGTTTTCTGGGGGGGAGATAAGGAGTGGAATGAGAAGAAGATGGTAGAGTGGAGGGATAAGTATATAGATGATGGAGAAGGGTCGACAGAGCAAGAGGGAGGGAAGGAAGGGAACGAGATGGTGAGCTCGACGACTTTTGGTCTCGGCATCTTCCCGAACGTCATTTTGCTCGTCCTCCTTTGACTGAAGATTTTCTTGAACTCATTAGGAGTGTGAGCCTCGTTCTTACATCTCTTTCTTTGGGCACGAGAAGCTGACTCTGACCCTCTCGCTCGTCTGCGGAACCGATGGGCGACCTCGCATTCTTCCTTCTCGTCCAGCTCTTCTCCGAGCTCGAAGGACTCTCTCGAAGTCCATCTGAACCGTGCGCTCGACGTCAGAAGGCCATCTAGACTGCTGGCTGAGAAGCGCTACGACGGGGGATGGGAGAGCGCTCGCTGGCAACGATGGCGACGCGTCCAGCCCTCCAACGCTCGTTCGAGAGAAACAGTCCAATGAGATCCCCATAAACCCTGCTGTACAATGAACCAACCATGCTACCGATGTGAGAGGGGTCTAGTGGCACGTCAACCCTTTCGACGTAGCCCCTCCGAGGACAGCTCTGCGACGAAAGAACGCAGAACGAAGAGAAGTCAGCTTCGACGTCTCCCTCGTCTCGACTTCCATCCGACGAGCAAGCAAAGGAGGATGACGACTCACAGAGGATCCATCTCCCTGTTGTAAGTCCAGTGCCCCACTCCAGCTCCAACGATGGTTGCTCCGATGAGGTAGCCCTGGGAGAACGAGGAACGAGACGCGTCGCGAAGGGTTAGAGGAGAGGAGGGAGAGGTTAGCTTCGCATCGTTCGACTTGAGTTGAGGGATCGAGAGAGGTGCCAGGTCAGATACGAAGGGGGAGGAGCGAGCGACGTACGTTGTAGGACATGAAAACAAGCATGAGGAAGAAGGAGATGGATACCGAGAAGGCGTAGGACGATGCTCGGATCAGTCGAACCGAGGAGGGGAGGGAGACGCTTCGAAGCCCCAACGGAAGCAGAAAAGATGACAAGAACAGAACGAAGAGGTCAGCACAGTTCTCGAGCGAGACAGTGAGCAAAACGAGGAAGGGCGTGGCTCACCTCATTCCTGCAGGGAACGATCCAATCTCAGGCGAAGCAGGTCTGCCCGAGGCTGTTCCGGCTGAGGACGAAGGGTAGTTGAGGACGAGAGAGGTAGCGACTCGTCGGTTGTAGATGTTGATCTTGGACTGGAGAAGTTCGTAGGAGAAAGCCATGAGAGCGACGACGAGGCTGCGAGAAGGAGATGCGAGAAGACGGTCAGGTCCGAGCGAGCACGACGCACAACGCAGAAGAGCAAGAGAGAGCTAGGACTGAGCTGAACGAACCATGAGAGGATCATGGTGAAGGTTGAAGTGACGTGCCAGGATCGGAAAATGATGCAGGTGTCTGAAGTGAGGAAGGGGGAGAGGTCAGCGAGACGAGAGGAGGAAGGGCCGGAGGGGTTCGACGAGCTCATCAACCGCGGAGAGGACGAGGGAAGCAGGGAAGACGTACCGACGACCTGCCAGTTCCACAGCATGTTCATCTACGACGAGAGCAGCCATCGTAGCCCGAGAGAGAGAGGGTTCGAAGCAAAGGATGAAAGCGAAGGAAGGAGGAAGGGAGGAAGACAGGGAGGGACGAAGGTCAGCCTGATCGCCCCTCCTTCCTTCCCTCTCGCCTCTCTTCCCTGCTACGAACCGAGCATCTCGCCGGCATAGGCATATCGTGTCCTCCGTGGTCCATGCTGTTGATATATGAAGGTGGGTGGATGAAGTAGAGAAGAAGTGTTGCGAGGGCGAGATGCAGTTCAGGAGGAAGAGACAAGAAGGAAGGGACTTCGAAGCTCGTTTCGATTCGTCGAGCTCCCTCTTACGGCCACACAACCTCCTTTTAAGCTTCAAATCTTCCATCATGAACAGGTTAGCAGGGAATTTGTGCTTACTTTCTCCTGTGTGAAGCTTGAGCTGACCGAGTTCATCGCTTCGCAGAGCTCCCGTCGTCTTAAACATCGATCAGGCTGAGGTTGGACCTCCTTCCTTCCCTCCCTCCTCACGACTCCCCTGCTTCGCCCACCCTCTGCCTGCTCTCCATCGCTCTAAAGCTGATCCGCCTTCTTTGCATCTTTCTGATCCCTCAGTACCTCCTCGATCAAATGGTCCGTCCCTCCTCTCTTTCATCGCCTCCCTCTCCTCCCTTCGTTCGAGCTCACCTCGTTCCTTCTTCGCTTGCCCCTCCCAACCCTCCACGCGCCCTGTCTCGCCTCTAACGTACAGCCCGCCCCCGAAAAGGGAGAGGACGAGTTCATCACCAAGCTTCGGGATATGCTCAGGCTCGCGCTGGAGGGGATGAGAGCTGGAGCGGAGGGGACCATCAAGGCTTAACGTGTTCGGCCCTTTCTTCTCTATCTTACACGCCGAGTATGACCTTTACGACGACTATCACGCTACGAGCTGTATCAATGGATGGCGAGAGCTCGTAGACCCCTTCTCTTCGCTTCTTCGCTGCGTGGGAGCTCGAGCAAACTGAGGGAGACAACGACGAGCGACGCTGATCACGTCTTCTATTTTTTTCTCGCTCTTTCAGAGGACGGTTTCGGCGGACTCTGCTAGATCGCTATGTTCTCGCTGCTTGCATACTCACCTGAAGAAGCGGTCCAACTCGTCGTCTCGAACGCGAACTCTCGATGCGTCGCGCTTTCTCCCTCCTCTCCTTCTCCTCGATCGCATCGCCAGGGAAGAGGTTTTCACTGTTGGGTGCCATGCAGGCAGCGATCCAGTCGACTGGATCATCAGATTCGAGACGGAGTGCGAGGTGGAAAAGACGCGTCGACGTCAACGTCGTTCTCACCTCTCGTCCCCTCGCAGCGACATTCGCCCTTCTTCAGGCTCGTTAACGTTCGTTAATCATGCTGCTCTACATATCGAACCTCTCCTTCCCCTTCTCAAACGCTCCACTCATCCTTCTCTCCCCTCCTGATCTCCTCGATTCTCCTCCTCCCTGCTCCAGCCTGTCTCGCGAAATCGATCCCCACCATCCTCGAGAGATCGCTCAGCTCGAACAGCTTCGGCTCGCCCTGCCCCTTCCCGTTCCCTCGGTTTGTTCGTCGAAGCTTGGCGGATTGGTGAGTGAGTCCTTCTTTGAGAGCCGAGGTTTCGAAGACGGATCGGAAGAACCTGCGACGAGGCGAGGAGGAGGAGGAGAGAGAGACTGGTGTCAGTTTTTCGAGGGACAAAGATCGGAACCTCGGCGTAAGAAGCGAGTAAGATGGGAGGTGAACGAACCCAATCGAAGAGAAGACGGTGACGAGAGTGACGACCATGATAGTCGTTGTCGAAGACGAAACGAGGTATCCTCCTGGATCGTGTCCTTTGAGTCGCTCCTCCCAAGCCCAGGCGCAGATGGCGATGGCGAAGAAGATGAGAGCCCAGAGGAGCATGACGGCTGTGCACGAAAAGAGAGGAGACAGTTCAGTCATCAAAGGTGAAGGGAAGAAGACGTAAAAGAGACGAGGTGCGACGTGACGAGCTCACCGGGAAGGGAGAGCATGACGGCTAGGCGAGTGAAGGAATGAGCGTGTCTGCGAGAACAAAGAAGACCAGGTTAGTGAGAGAAATCGTGTTGTCAGGGGCATAGCACGTTGAACTAACCGATCGAGGTAAGCGTGCTGATCGAAAGGGACGAGGAACAAAGTCAGCGAACGAGGAGGGAGACGCGTCCAGGGAGAAACCAGCGCACCCCTACGTCGATATCCGACTGTCCCTTGGCCTGATGCGTCCACGTGAGGAAGATCGAGTGGACCAAGCTGCCGATAGACAGGATCGAGGTCGCGAAGCCCGCCATTCGCGTGTCTGTCGAAACGTGAACGACAGTCAGCACGTGCGAGCTGTAACGAGGAGGGAGGGAGAAGGGAAATACGAACAGGGGAAGTCGCTGACTTCGTCGGCTCCAGTCATGGCTGTGAAAAGAAGAAGAAGTCGGTCAGACCTCGAGTCGATGACCTCGGCTTCGCTCGACGCTCGATGATCAAGGACTCACTCATAGCAGAACTGCGAAACGAAGGAGGGATACAGTCAGTAAGGAAGACGGACGAGGAGAGAGACGAGTGAACGCACCTCAAGAGAAGCGAAGAGATGAGGTTGAGCGAGGTCCACTAGCGAGGAGAAAAGGCGGAGGTCGTCAGCGTTCGTTCCTTTCGAGTAGTCGAAGATCAGTCGCACTTACCTCCATAACAAGACCCTCGATGAACTCCCTCCAAGACGCGTTTCGGAAGCCGACCTCGTCACCGTCTGGAAAAGTCGGGGAGAAAAGAGGTCAGCGCGACGAGCGGAGCGAAGAGGGAGAGGGACCGAGGCTCACAGATCCGCTCGACTCGACTCAGGTACTGGATGATCGAAGGACGAAGTCAGTAAAGGTTCGAGAGGATGGAGAGCCGTGGCCGATCGGGAACGCACGATCAGAGGAATCCCGAGGAGGGGGATGTTGAGAAGGTTGCCTGGAAGCGACGCGACGAGAAGGTCAGTCGCCGAGAGTTTTCCAACTCGAAGGTCAAGCTCGAAGATGGACGACTCACCAATTCGCCCATGGAAAATACTTCGACCAAAGAGCTTTCTTCGATGCTCAGCCGAGAAGACCTCCATCTGAGAGGCCAAAAAAAGAGCGAGGGCCCGTCAGTCGCCATTGATCCTCGAAGAGCGCCGAGAAGATGAGAAAGCAGACTCACTCGATGCTTCGCGATCACAGCAATGATCCCGCAGACGAACTGCCTATGCTCCGTTTCGTCTTCGACTCCCTGATCTGAATCATGAGCCGTCTCGGCAGCGTGCGATGTCGCTCTCGAGCCGACCGTTCCAGCGTTCGATCCTCCTTCGACCTCGCTCTCGGCTCTCGCGTGAGCTGCTGGAGGACCGTTGTCCTTTTGAATTCGGATGTCGGGAGGAAGAGGTCGACCTCGAGTAGCAGTGGGAGCGAGGAGAGAGGGTTCGGGGACGTTGTGAGTTGGCCGTCGAGAGGGATCAAGTTTGTCGACGTCGAGGGATTCTTCAAGGGTACTGGATGGGAGGTGAGCAGGGAGGACTAGGTCAGGCTCGGCTCCAAGACTGGAGAAAAGATACTTAAGCTCACTCGAGCATCTTGGAGCACTTCTTGTAGGTAAAGAGGTGGGATCGCTCCTGAGGAACGGAAAAGGAACCGGAAAAAGAAAAAGACGCGACGAGTCGGGTCAGAACGAGCCTCGGTTCGAAACAAGATGCGCGCACTCACTTGAAACAAAGCCTCTACAGTCGGAAGTTAGACAAAGCGAGGTCAGTCAAAGGGAGAATCCGCAAAAGAAGCCGGAGCCCGACTCGTCTTGAAGGAGACACCGAATGCGACTCACCAGCCCTCTGCGATCTCAACCAGCCCCTCACCTCCCTTCTATCCTCCTCCCACCTGACTCCCCAAGGAGCAGCATCCACTCCATCCTCTCCTCCATAGTGACCCCCTCGACGGAAATGAGGAAGGTTCCCCATCGTCTCGTAGTACAGTCCAACGAGCTCCCAGTAGCGAGACGCGAGGTCGACGTCGTTCTTCGAAGCGATCTCCCCTCGTCGAAGGCGGAGGAGGAAGTCGGCTGTTGAGGTGGTGGAGTTGCCTTGCCTGTTGAGAGGATGAAGGATGGTTAGATGGGAGAGGGAAGGGGAAGAGGCGGTTGACAAAGAGGACGAGGAAGAGGAGTGCGAACACTTCGAGGAGCGAACGAAGCTCGTCCAGATCCTGCGCGACGACGAGAAGAAAATGGGAGAAGTCAGAGTTGATGCTCATCAATTTGGACGAGGACAAGGACGAGCCCCGTGCCGAGGGAGCGACGCGCCGAGACAAAGAGAGAGGAAGACTCACATCCGACGCGACGGCGTGTCGATGAGAAAGGAAGACTCGTTCCTTCCGATGACCAGGTCTGCGAAAGAAAGAAACCCACACAAACACCCTAGATCAGCTGAGTTCCGTCCCTCCCAAGAGATACGAGAAAGCGCGAACGAAGTGTTCGTCCCCCCAAGCGCTTCGGAAAGCAGAAACGAAACGATTCGACTGACCGAAAGAACAGATCCATCGCCGACAACACATCCCCCATGTACCTCCTCTCCTCAATCAGGACAGCCTCAGTCTTCTCTGATTTCCGATCGAAGACGTCGATGTTGGCTGTGGGCGAACGAAGCGAACACGTCAAGCGAAGAGATCAGCGAACGAGACTGAGCGTGAGCTCGAGCACTGAGCAGCGTCGAGGCAAGCGTTAACGTCGTCGAAGCGAGCTGAACTCACTGATCAAATTACTCCCCGAGTGATAGTGATACGGTCTCGCCTGATGATCCACATCGGGTAGTCTGTATGTCCAATCCAACGAAACACCGACCACCAGATCGTCAGCGAACGTCGCGTCTCTCTTCCCCTCCCTCTCCCCAAACGAAGAGAACTCACTGCTCCCACAAAGCATACTCCAGCGGCATCTCCTTCTCCTCGTGCTCTCTCCTTCCAATCCTATCGTCAGCCTCGTCGTCTCCTTCCTCCTCTTTCTCGTCCTCCCCAGTTTGAGCAGGACTCCCAGGTCTCGACAACCCCCCACCACCAACACGATGCTTCTTCCCCGTCCTCCTGAACCTCTCCTCCTCTGTCTCCCAATCCCTCGTTTCCTCCCATGCATCGCCCCACTGCAGCCTTCCTCCGACTGCCCCTGGCCCTCCAGCGAGTCGTCTCGCGTGGGCGGAGAGAGGACGACCTCGAGGCGGGAGAGGAGAAGGTGGAGAGGCTGCTGAGTTCATCGAAGGAGGAGGGAGGTGGCGAGATGAGGGCTGTACGACGAGGTTGGGAGCAGAGTAGATGGAAGGGGTTGGACTTGGAGAGGGACGACCGAGAGGAAGACCTGGTCCTGTTCGGTTGCCTCCGATTCGAAGCCAGGAGCGGAAGTTCGGTTGAGGTTGTTGTTGGGCTGAGGAGTTGTTGGGTGGAGGAAGGAGGTTGGAAGGGAGGGAGGTGGGCTGGGATTGACGAGAAGAGGTTGTTGAGTCTCTGGATAGAAGACGAAGGGAGGGAGGAGGGGAGGAAGGTGAGCTCGAGCTCGGGTTTGAACCTCGTTTCATCTCCCTCCCAGCTCGCTCGAGAGACTCACAAGCCAGCAGTAGGAGGATGTAGAACCTCCATCTCCTCCTCTAGGTCTCTTCGATCTCTAGCATTGACAGGTTGACCTCCGCCGTCAGGAGGGAAGAAAGCCGTGTGAGCTGATCCCTTGCGCTGCTGAGCGGGGATGGAGATGGGAGTCGTTCGAGGAGGAGGACCTTGTTGGGGAGGCTTTTGAAGTTTGCGAGCTGGGGTGAGGGTGGGTCTGAGCAAACAAATACGCAGGAAGGAAGGTAACTCAGTGTAGAAAGAGAGAAAAGAGAGAGATAGAGATGATGTGACGAACTTTTTAGCGATGTCGGTCGAGGCTCGACGGAGGGGAGGAGGTTGAGGGCTTGAGGAGCAGCCCGTTGCCGCTGGAGGAGGAGATGCTTCGTCCATCGGCGGTGGAGAGGAGGAGAAGGGAGCTGAGGGGTCCATCTCGTCCGCCTGCGAAGAAGAAGAGTGGAGGAAGGAAGGAACGAAGGAAGAGGTTGAAGGTCAACTCGATCCGTCCCTTGTCGTCGCCCAACTCCGTCGCTCAGGGGTCGAGGGAGGTTCGAGAGCCTTCGTTCTGATGTTGAGGGAGAGAGAGCGAGACGAGCGAGTTGAAGAACTGGATGAGCGAAAGCGAGGAGGGAACGAAGGAAGAGAAGAGAGCAAGGCGCTTTGGACGTCAGAATCCAGAGCCTCGACGCGTCGTCTCGAGGTCGAGCCAGAAGAACGGAACCAGACCAGCTATCCTGCCTCGCACGATGAGGAGAGATAGAGGGATCTGTTATTTCATCCGCTCGTCATCGAAGACGATGCTCTCCCCTACGAATGAAGCCTACAGTCCCTTCTCGACCTCGACATGGACGTGAGTCGCATCGTCACGTCCTCGACTCCCTTCTCCCCTCTCGTTCTCCACCAACCCATCAGCCAAAGTACAAACCCCATCAAGATCACCCTGCCCAGATCTCTACCCGCCTCCCACCCCTCCTTTACATCCCCTCCGCCTCCATCTCCCTCAACAACTTCTCCAAATCATCCTCCCCAACACTCTCCAGCAACTCGTCGTCTTCCTTCGCCGACGCAATCTTGTCTTCGCTGCTCGTGGTGCTCGAGAGAGGGAGAGTAGCGCCGTCTGAGGGTTCGGGTTCGGTCGAGGAGGAGGGAGGAGGTGGGGAAGGGACGACGGGGGGTGCTGGCGCTGGTGGTGGTTTGGGTTTGGGAGTTGGTGCGGGAGGAGGAGTAGGTAGAGGTGTAGGAACGTTATCGAGTCCTAGGAAATCGCGTAGGCGGCCATCTTCTACGGCGTACTCGAAGTCTTCTATTGTCTGGCGAATGAGCGAACGAAGGGGAGAGAGGTGAGCTCGTCGAGGGAAGGAGGAGATGGGCTGAACGAGAGGTGACGAGAGAGAAGGAAGGGGAGCAGCACTCACTCCCACGAACTGCTCAATCGGCCATGACACGAGAGCGTATACATCATCAGCTTCTCCTATCCCTGAGCGAGCTCTGTAGAGTGTCAAAGAGTTTTAGAGAGAACTGACCTCCCCATCAACCAAAAAGCCAGGCAGTTTCCCATCCGTCCTTCCCTTCCTCCTCCACGTCCGCTTTCCCTCCTCATCCAAGCTCACATCCACCACGTCGCAGGGGATCCGGAGAGTGTAGAGCGTGCGAAGGATGTACTCTTGTTGCGTACGAGGACGAGCGGGTTGGGGGAGGGAGGTCGTCTGGGAGAATCACGAGAGGGAAGGGAGGAGGAGGTGTGAGCTCGGATGGTTCGTGAGGAGTGCGCCGCCGTTCGAGATGATGGGGGTGAGAGCGTTCAAGATATGGAAGGAACGCACGTAGATGACTAGAGGATTGGACATGCTTGTGGGGATAAAGAGCGTATGAGGGTTGTCGTGGGTTGAGGGCTAGGAGGCGAAGGGGAAGGCTCGAAATGAAAGGGAGGGAGGAGGAGGCGAGCTCGCACTTCTTTGCCTAGCGCTCACGAGCTCAATATATTCACTCGGCTCCGAGAACTTCTAGAGCCTCTTTACCCACTAGATTTGTGATGCAGAAACGAAGTTCTGAACTCAGATCTTTTGAGCCTTTGCAGCCGGCGAACACATCGGCCGCCTTCGCAAACTCCCTCTCTTCCTTGCGCCAAACCAACCTTCTTGCACCTACAATCTTGAAACAACTGCCTCTTGGTATCCTCACACCTCAGTCGCAAATCGTTGAAGAGATCTTGAGGTCGAAGGACGGGCAGAAGCGTCGTACGGGGGGAGTCGACGGCTCGACGCCGACCTCTTTATTTCTTTCTCTTTCCCTCTCTGCTTGCTTCCGAGCTTCCTTAGTCACCTCCACGGACTTATCCTTCTAAGCCGCTTACTTCTCAACCGCCAACCGAAGCAGACCAAATCCCTCGACGCGTCTCGGTCCTGATCCCCCATTCGAGGGGGAGGGGAGGGACGCGTCGCTCGAGGCCTTTGAAAACGCTATCTTGGTCCTCCTCCTTCTCCTCCTCCCTCCGCCAGCTTCAATTTTGATCGCGGAGCTTTTTCGACTTCACCGTTCGATTCTTCAGACTCCATAGAATGCAGCCATCAGGTTTTCATTGCCGAAAAACTTCTCCGGCCCTCCGGCCGAGGCGCACGTCGTCGTCGTTGAGTTGAGCTCGCACTGAAATCTCACATCGGCCTTCCCTCCTCTCCCTCCCCGTCCCTCCCTCTCTTTGCTTTCTAACTCCCAACTACAACAACCTCGACCCAACCCACTCCTCCCTCTCACCCTTCCCTTCCCTACCCTCACTCTCGCTTCGATGTCCTTCTTCCGTTCTCTCTCCTCCAGCGGCTCCTCCACTCCAGCTCCTCCTCCTCCCCCGGTCACGACGACCGTCCCTCGTTCACCTACGATCCTCAAAGCTCCAACTCGCCCTCCTCCTCCAGAGGGAGAACACCTCGTCCACTACCAGACCGTGTTCAACCATTTCTCTCCCTCCGATGGGAGTGCGTACGAGCTCGAGGGAGCGGAGGAAGGGAAGCGAGCGTTGATGAGGAGTGAGAGGATGTGGTTGACTGAGGATTGGTGCGTACCTACGAGCTCTCTCTCTCTGTCTTCTTGTAGATCTCTGGTAGAAGAGGGCAGATGGGCGTTGGGGGGCATTCATGCGAGTGACTACTCCCAAGCACTTAGAAGCTGGGAGAACGAAGAAGAAGAAGAAGAAGAAGAAGGGGGATGAGCTCGAGACCTCCAGGGAATCGAACGATTCTCCTTCTTCCCCTTCCCCGTCCTTTCCTTTGATTGGAAGCTGACTCGTCTCTCTTTACCTTTCACAGTTTCCTTCGATACCTGCGCGCCCAGAAATGGGATACGGAAACTGCCATCTCGAGGATCATCGCTACCTTGCTCTGGAGGAGGGAGACTGGGATCGCCGACGACGATGGAGGGGAGGGAGCTGTGGAGGAAGGAGGAGGACTGCTGCCTGAACCGTTGGCTGAAAAGTCTTATGATGGGGATGAGTGAGTCCTCTCCGCGATGATCGGAAGGCTCTGGATTGGTTGGCTGACTTGAGTCTTTTGTTCGTTCGAATGGCAGCTTCGTCGTCGGTTCGTTGAGCTCACTCGTTTCTCCTTCCCTTGCTCCCTCGTCCTGACTCTTTGCTTGTTTCTTTGTGTATTGCAGGCTGGGCTGAGACGGGACACCCTCTTCACTATCAGTACTCGGCGAGGAACACCTCCAACGACCCTCAGACGAACTTGCTCGCTTCGTTCTGGCAGCTCGAGAGGTTCGTCCACGTTGAGCTTGAGCTTGAGCTTCGACCCTTTGCGTGACTTCGTTCTGATCTTCCCTCCCCCTTGCTTTCTCTCGTGGCTACCAGAGTTCAAGACTTGATGCCGGCTGGTGTAGAGAAACAGATTCTGCTCGTCAAGTTCGTCTATATCTCTTCGCCCTCCCTTCGTTCGGTTGTCGCTCCTTCCCTTAGACGTCGAGCTGACCTCGTCTCCCTCCCTCCCTCCCTTCCCTCAGCTTCGCCGGAGCCATGTCTGCTAAGCTTCCCTCTGTGACGGTCATCAAGGGATACATTCACGTTCTCGGAGCTCACTGTGGGTGTCTCCTTCCCCTCGTCGCTCTCCGCTCGAGCTGAGCTGACTTCGTTCTCGCCTTCGTTCGTCCTTCCCTCGTGCAGACCCTGAGCGAATGGAGAAAGGTTCGTCTACTTCCCTCTCTGTTCCTTCTCCTCTCTTCCCTCGAAGCCTTCACTCATCCTCGTCTTCTCTTCCTCCCTTCCAGCTATCGCAATCAACGTCCCCTGGGTTCGTCTTTCCCTCCACCCTCACTCCCTTTGTTCGACGCGTCTCCCTCCCACCCTCAACCCAACCCCCTCCTTTCCTTCTTCATCCTTCTCAGATGATCCACTCCCTCCTCAAAGTCGTCCTCCCTTTCATGGATCCCGTCACTCGAGCCAAACTCTCCTTCAACGAACCTACCGTTCGTGTCCAACCCTCTCCTCGCCCTCCCTCTTCCTCGCCCTCTCTCTCCCTCTCCCTCGCTGACCTCTCCTCGTTCGTTCGTTCGTTGATCCACAGCCTTTCATCCCCGACGAACAACTTCTCCTCGACTTTGGTGGCAAACTTAACCTCGATCCCAAGACGCCTGAGTACAGACAGGTTCGTTCGCTTTGTCCCTCCTCGTTTCCGTTCGCTTCGTCCCTCCTCGTTTCGTTTGTTCGTTCGTTCCGCTGACTCGTCCTCGTTCCCTCCCCCGTCCAAATCGCAGTCCGTCGTTGAGCTCTGTCGAGAAAAACGGAAAGCCTACAGGGAGAGATGGGTCAAGGATGGTTCTCGAGTTCGTCCAACCTCCCTTCCTCTCTTCCCTTCTTCTCGTTCGTCGCGTCCGCTCGAGCTGACCCTCGTCCTTCGCGTCTTTTTCGTCTCACAGATCGGAGCGAGTGAATGGGTTCTCAAAGGAGGCGACGAGGAGAAGTCAGCTCCCGTGTCATCAGCTCCGTTCGAGGTGGAGGTGGAAGTGGTAGAGGGGTTGCCTTGATCTCGTTTTTTCGACGCGTCGTTTTGCTCGTCAGTGCTTCAGTTTGTGACTTGGTCTCGGTTTCTCGGTTTCTAGACTCTGCGTGTGCGTGTACGATAGCTGAGATACGTAGAGCTTAGAGCGTGTGTGCTGAAGAGAGAAGACGAAAGGGTTCATGGATCGTCGACGGACCAAAATCGACGTGGCGAGGAGCGACTACCATCGGAGAGGGAAGCAGAGATGCTTGTGATCCTTCCAATGAGCTTTTTGATGTTTTGGAGGAGAGAGAGGCACGAAGAGGAGGGCGAGTCAGCGAGGAGAAAGGAGGAACGGAGTCGAACGGCGACGCGTCGAGAAGAGCTGCGAAGCTGCTCGACCGATAGGAAGAGCGGCGAGATAACGGTTGAGACGATGTAGACGAACCTTCAGAGCAGTACCGAACTGTCTTGCACTGAATTGACGAAGACGACGGAGTCAGTTGCAAAGATCGAGAAGAGATGTTAAGCAGACAAGCCGCGACGGGACTCACCTTCCCACACGTCTTCAAGCTCCCGAGCTCGACCTTCCTGCACTTCCCTTCGAAGGCGAGAGCGCACTCAACCCAAGGGAATCCTGGGACCTCGTTGTTTCCTTGGAACCACGCCGGGTTTCTCCAGATCACGGGGCTGGGATCAGGCAGCTCGAGGAACTTGATCGCGACTCGTACGCTCGGGAGGCCGATTGATCTCCAGTGGTTCATCAAAGCGAGGTTGATCTGTTCGAAGATCCCTGAGTTGACCTCCACCCACTTGATAAGTTCGAAGAGGGATGAGATGGCTCTCTTGCGAACGGAAGGGGGAACGACGAGCGACAAACCATCGAGGTGAAGAGGATCGAGATGGCAGACGATGATGACGAGGAAGTTGAAGACGACGGCGAGCGAGGCGACTGTGGAAAGGATTCCGGTGGGGTCCTTGTACTGGTAAAAGAGACTCGGAGACAAAGCTCTAGACCATGTTCGAGAGCGAGAGAGAAGAGAAGGAGAGGGAACTGACGGGCAGGCTTTCCGAGCTGACCTTCCCCATGAGGTTGCCGTAGAAGAGGAGGAGTTCCTTGCCCTCCGGATGATATCGAACGACGGCGGAGAAGATAGGTTTGGAGTAGATCCAGTTGAGGAGGCAGGTGTATCCTACAGCAGGCCAGGCCAAAGGGTCGAAGAACTCGAAGGCTCGCATCATCTGAGGGAGGTACGAGCAAGCGAACTCGGTCTAGTGGCATGCGAAATTGAGACAAGAAGTCAGCTGAAAGAGGCAGTGGTGGGAAGACGCGACCCTCTACCTCCCAGCACGAAGACATATA
This sequence comes from Mrakia gelida, assembly GCA_024345305.1. NCBI lineage: Eukaryota > Fungi > Basidiomycota > Tremellomycetes > Cystofilobasidiales > Mrakiaceae > Mrakia > Mrakia gelida. Next base: position 1,281,242 of record BRON01000013.1, on the reverse strand, counting down.
ACGTACGAGGACAGACGAACGCTTGTTGTAGCTCTCCTGAACCCATCTGCCCCGATCCCAAATGACTCCACCGAGTTGGTCGACCTGAAGCCATCGATCGAACGGGGTGTTTTGACAACAGTCTCCCTCGTAGAGGATATACGTATAGCTCGTGCTCACCACGTTCTGGAGAGGATTCTGCTTCTCCTCGAAGCGAGCGAAGGTCTTGCAGGCGGAGGGATCGTTCGACGAGATGCCGCAAGCTCGAGCGATCTCTTCGGCGGTAGGCATCGGGGAAGGAGCATTCGAAGTCCACGAGGCTGGGATATCCTGAGCGAAAGGGGCAGTCATTGGAGAGGAGGAAGAAGGGAGGGAGGAAGAGAGATCGTGACCGTCGAAACTGAAAGGAAGGAGGAGGTCGAGCTCAACTTTTTCGACCTCCTTCTCTTCCTTCCTTCGCAACCAGATCACCCTTCAAACCCGACTCTTTCAAATCTGCATGCGAGGATGAACGTGAGCTCGCCTCTTGTCCTACCTTCAAAGTGTCAAATTTCCGCTGACCTTTGCCTCGTCGTTCGTCTCGAAACAGGATCCTTCGACCCCGAGCTCGAGCTCGTCGACCCTCCCTCCTCCTCCCTCTTCCGCTGCTGGAGGCGACCTTAACATCACCATGGCCGAGTTCTACTTCGCTTCGGCTCTCCTGTATATCTCAAAGAGGACTATCTTTGATGTGACCAAGCTAGAAGATCAGGTCAGTTCGTACGGCGACAGGGAGAGAGCGGACAAAATGAAGAGAGCTCCAGCTCAAGCGCAAACTCGACCTCGTTCCTTCTCTCTCCTCGTCTGCTTTCAGCGCCGAGGACAACATCATACGCTGCCTAAAGGTGCTGCTTCTAGGTTCGACCACCTTCTGGGTTCTGTGACAGACAAGACGAACGACAACGTCAGGTTTGTTCAGCTCCCTCCGTTCGCCTTTCCCCCCCCTCGCTTCGTCGTTCGTGAAGCTCACTTCCTTTTCTCGTCGGCCTTTTCGGTGTGCTCTTTTCAGCCTGGCAGTCGCCACTTTGATCGTCGACCACTGCCTAACCTTCGCCGTGCACGCCTTCAGCAGTCCTGCCTGGGCGTATCTCGAGGAAACGGACGAGGCCGACTTTCGACCTGCGATTCTCGTCCTTGATTTGTGAGCTCAGCTACCCCGTTCGTTTTTTCGCCCTGCGTCTCGGCTTTGTCGATCTCTGACATCATCCCTTAATCACTCTTCAGACCTAAGAGTCTACGCCGTGCTGGGGTCGATGGAATCGCAGCTTGTCGTGGAGCAGCCAGTCTCGTTCGTCCCTCGCTCGACGCGTCGTCCCTTCTCCTCCTTCTTGCGCTGAGTCTCCTGCCTTTCTTGAACCTCGAGCAGACTGTCCGCAGACTTAGAAGTACACCGATTGGCGATCTCTGTTCTGGAGTCGAAGCCCTCTTCGCTACTCCATCGTTCGAACGGAAGTTCCGAGCAGCAACCTCGTCGATCCTCAAGGAGCTCTTCCTCTCCCTCTCAGACCCCTCGGATATCGACGACGAGGAGGAGGAGGATGCACTGGAACCCGAGGTTGGCCTCGAGGCCGAGCAGGAATCCGTGAGGAGCGTGATGAGCTCCGTCGAGCCTGGCGACGTCTTCACTCCCGTCGGAAGCGAGGTTGGATCGATCTCGGAGTTCGTCGAAGGAGGAGGAAGACGAGATGTACAACGACATGCCAGGTCTCACTAGCGGACTTGAGGGTTCTCGAAATGGGTCAGAAGAGTACTCTAGGACGAGGGTGGGTCAGAGGAGGAGGAGGACAGCGACGTTGAACTTGGAGCCGACGCGTCTAGCTTGTGAGTTTCTCTTCTTCCCTTTCTCAGTCGCTGCACATCTCCCGCCTGGTTTCTCGAACCTGACTGTCCTACCGTCGCGTCATCTGAGTCCTAGCCATCATCCACAACCCTCATCCCCTCCTCCTCCCGCTCCAACCTTCCTCGCCATCCTCCTCGCGTCGATCTACCCTCCTCCTCTCGATTCACCACTCTACCGCCGATGGTACAGTGAAACCCTCCTCACCCAACCCGCTCATGACACTTACCTCGCTCACTACCTCTTCCAACATATCTTCGCCCCTCCCACCTTCAGCTGGTACCTCGGTCTTCCAACCTGGTCCGAAATCAACTTCTCCCTCGTCTGGCCTCTCGTTTGGTGGATCATCTTCTACCTCAGAATCGGGGATCACCTCCTCTGGATCGTCGAAAAAGGACCCTGTCTCAGCTGCTGGTGCGAGAAAACCATGTGAGTCCTCGCGAGTCGGTTGTGTTTGTCGTCTTTGCGAAACTCGAGCTGACTGAACCGTCGCGTCGTTTTTTCTTCAACCCCTCGCAGCGAGCTCCCTTTCGACACCTTCATCGCCAACTTGTCCTTCGTCCCTCACTCCCTCTTGACCTCAATCTTCTTCCTCACCACTCTCCTCGCTTACATCGTTCCGGCGCACCTCCTCTACCTCGTCGCACCAAAATGGTTCCTCCCTCTCCCCTCCCTCCTCTTCGCCCTCGCCCTCCCTCGCAACATGCCCGCCTCCTCCCCCGTCGTCGTGCAGCTCTGGATCGTCACCAGACTCGTCCCTTGGTTCGGGATCGGTCGGATCGTGTGGGGGACCTACTTGGTCTGGGTGGGAAGCAAAACCCTCGTCGAGTCGACGCAGATCGAGTGTCCAGTTTGCTCGGAGATCGTGGTGAAGAAGGAGATGGAGAAGATTTTGAAGAGGAAGTAGAAGGAGTTGAAGGAGGAGGAGGAGAGGAATAAGAAGCAGAGGATGAGGCAGAGGGTGAAGGACAAGAAGGCGAGACAGGCGCATCAAGCGAAGATGGAGAGGGAGAAGGAGACGTCGAACAAGCGGGATTATCCAGACTTTACGAAGGGCTTCGCCAAGTCTGGGTATCAACCGGTATGGTTCGCATCGGATCAGAGAACCGCTCATCCTTAGTCAACAGTCGACGACGCGGCTAGTTTTTGTTTCGGTTCGTTCTCGTTCTTTGCGACGCGTCGTTTCGTTTTGCTTTGTCTCACTCTCTCGTATCTATACGTCTGTCTGTTGCTACACGAGCCGCTGTAACATCTCTCTTCTCTTTTCTTATCGTATCCAACCTTCCTCTCAACCTCGCCTCGACGCGTCGTCCCTTTCCTAATGCCTTCGACAGGCAAAAGGGTTTCATCAGAGTTCAGTGCTACGTAGGTACAAACGAAGAGAGACACGATAAGCAAGAGGGTGAAGGTGGGTACGTAGAGATGGAGGTGGAGGATGGCGCGGAGGGAGGCGCGATGCGAAAAACGAAGAAGAGTCGTGAGGTGTGAGGTCAGAGAACGAAGGAGAGAAACGATACGATGGTGGGTGGGTGGGTGGGGTTGATGCGAGTGAGGTCGTGGCGGCGTGGCGTAGAGACGAGAGTAGAGAGAAGTAGACAAAGAAGCTAAGCGAAAAACGAAAGGGAAGCAAAAGGGGATGCACGAAGAACGAAGAGGGAAAGGACGCGAGCGGAAAAGCAAAGCAAGAAAAGCAGGAAAAAAGGGGTGTCACGAAAAACTACATCCCAACGATGATGAGCTCTTCGTCCTCGTCGTCGGTGTCGGAGGAAGAGGTGTGGCCTGTGTGAACGTCTCCTCCCTGCGAATCGAAGTCTCCGTCGTCCTCCTCGGTCGCGTTTCCCCTTGCCGTCTCCTTCTCCTGATGATGAGCCGACGCGTCCTGCTTGGCTCCAAGAATGCCGGTGACGACCTTCGAGTCTTGAACCTCGACGGCATGCTCGATGTGAGAGACCGAGGCGGCGGAGAGCATCTTGAAGAGGGATCCGATCTGGTCGTCGAAGGCGATTTCGGTGTCGAGTTCGACAAGAGTGTTGTTCGGGTCGTCCTCTGCGACTGGTTCCTCGGTAGACTCGGGAGCAAGCTCGAGAGCTTCGGCGGAGGCGAGGTCTTCGTAGTACTGAGAGAGAGAAGAAGGCAAGGAAGGGAAGTCAGCACGAAGAGACAAAGAGGAAAGGTCGAGGGAAATGGCGAAGGACTGACGTGGTCGACTCGAGATCGAAGCTCAGTAATCGTGTCCTTGAGGGTCATGATCTTGGCGTCGTGTGAGACGATTCGGTTGAGACTGATCTCTCGAACGTCGAGGGAGAGTCCGAGAGCGTTGGATTCGACGAACTTGATGGCCGCGAGCATGGGAAAGGTCGACGTGATGAAGGTTCCCCTGATTCGAACGAGCTCGTCGATGATGGATTTTATGGGAGCGATGAGCTGCGAAGAGAATGTATCAGAAGTTGGATCAGTCGAAGCTCCGAAGAGGAACGAGACGGGACGAGGAGGGAGGCAACTCACCTTCTCAACGTCGTGGAACAAGAACGTGAACCTCCCAACCCCTTCAACTCCCAACCCAACTGACCTCATGACTCCTCGAACGTACTCCACCAATCTCCCTGCCTCGAAGGCCTGAGCAGCGCTCGACCTGACGTCTCTTCCGAGTCCAGCGTCGAGCGTCGCGAGTCTGTTGAGAACGTCGTTGAGCGTGATGGCGTCTCCTGCCCAGAGGATGTCGGAGAGAGCCGAGTTGATTTGATGGATGGCGGTAGGGGATCGAGGTCCGGGAGGAGTGAGAGGGGATCGAGGAGGGGAGGAAGGCGTCGCGTTCATGGGAAGGAGGGTGGTCGTGAAGGAGGGGTGAGGGAGGTGAGAGATTGCGATCTCGGGAGAAGGAAGGAGGTTAAGGTTGACGGGAGGTGTCGCAGGAAGCTAAAATGGAGAGATGGAGAGAGTGGCGGGTAAGAAGTCAGTACGACGAACGCGAGGAGGCTGAGCGAACGTGTTGACGACGGGACCACCGCCTCGCTTCCTTCGAGCAACCTTGCCACCGGGTACTCGAGTGTGCCCTTCGAACACTCTACGAGTATACGAGTGTCTATACGGATCTCCTGCGCTTCTCGGAAAAGCTAGACGGGAAGCTTTCGAAGCTCACCACTTCCGCCCTTCCCTCTTCCCCACCTCCCCCGATCCCTCCCTTCACCCGTCCATCTTCCTCCCAACACCCTCGTTTCCTTCGAGATCCAGCCAAAATAAGGAGAAGTTGAGCGTACCTCGTTGTACTCCCTCATCGCAACGGTAACGGTCCTTCCAAAGGCATCCTTCTCTCCTCCACCCCAGAGTCCTCCGAGCGCTCCTCCTGATCCTGTTCCTGCTGCTCCTCCAGCTCCTCCGGTTCCGTTGTAATGAGCGTTGGAGTTCGAGAGGAGCATAGTCGAGTTACTGAGACCGAGAGGAAAGGAAGGGAGAAGCGTCCGTTGGCGAGAGGAGGGGGTGAGAGAGGGAAGCAAGGAGGGTGGCGAGGGAAGGGTGGCGGGAGGGAGGGAGAGGGAAGACGACCAGGTCCAACGAGGGGGAAGGGAAGCTCTTGAAGAGGGTAGTTTGCTGAGAGAAGAAGAGAAAGAGGGGAAAGGAGTGTAGAAGGAAGGGGAAGGAGAAGAAGCCAGAAATCGAAAAACCAAGTCTGACAGAGAAGGTTGTGGTTTGGGCGAGGGAAGAGAAGGGAGGGGAGGGAGGAGTTGGGTGAGCTCGATCAGGGACAGGGGCATGTGAAGTCTGCGCGTGACGGCCGAGAGAGAGGTGAAAGTTACCAGATTTCCGCGAAACTAATAGGCTAGAGAGAGACTGGACTGACAGGTCGGATTCAAGAAAAGAGCGAGGTAGAGCTGCTGTCGAGAACCATTCTCTACCCTCACGGCGACGCGGTTTGTGACCAAGCTCTCGTCAGGATCGAAACGAAGGAACAGGCTTCTTTCCGTCCTTGCTAAGGTGGAAGGGTAGATCGAAGGAGTGCAAAGGAAAGGAAACAGTCCATAAGTGGATCAGAGAGCGAAAGTAGGGGCAAAACGGAAGAGAGAAGCGCGAGGGGAAGACGCGTCGACTCACCTTTCGGTTGGTGGTCGAGGCTCCTCTCGTCGTGAAGCGCTGATCTCCCAGTTCAAAGGGTAAGCGAGAAAATCTGAAAAAAAATGGCATCAATCCAGCGAGAGTCGAGTGAACAAACTGAAGAAGAAAGAGAAGGGTGATCAAGTCAGCGACGCGTCGCGATCTTCGAGCTCGACTCTCGAGAAAACTCACCAAACTACCTCGATCCACCCTGAGAAGCACTCTGCAGCCTCGCCTGCTGTCTCAACCTCTTCCTCGTCGGACCCATCCCAGCAGTAGCCGCCTCCTCCCTCTTCCTTTCCCTCTCCTCCTCCTCCCTCGCCGCCTGCTTCTCCATCTCCTCCCTTTCCACCGCCAAAGCTCGATCCCTCCTCTCCCTCTCCTTCACCATCTCTTCCATAGCCTCCCTTCTCTTCCTCTCGTCCTTCCCCCTCTCAGCCTTCGCAGAACAAATCCCACACGCCGGTATCGTCGCGTCGACGATCGACCTGCATCCGTACCACCACATCGACCCTCCCCAGGCGAAGTTCCCAATCCCGAAGAAAGGGATCCGACAGATGAGCCAGAAGGCGAGCATGGATGCGATGGGGACGCTCGTAGAGGTGTGGGCGGGGAGAGCGAGGACGAGCATGAGGGAGGGGATGGGGAGGTACCACTGAGGGAGGAGACGGCGGAGGAGGAGGGAAGGGAAGAAGTGGCCGAGGAGGGTGTTGAAGATGTAGTACTGGATCTGGTCGGAGAGGGGAACGTTGGATTTGATGAGGTGGACGAAAAACAGCGTGCTGTTCGAGCGGTAAGAAACGAGAAGGAAAGGTTGGGTCGTTCGAGGTCAGTTTCCGTCGACGCGGGCCGAGACGAGGTGACGAAAGGAAGAGAGGGGACTGAGACGGCGCGACTTACAACCTTTCCTCGATACAGCTTAAGCAAGGGCACATCTCGAGCATCCAAATGAGTCGAGTTCCGAAGTACTGGCAGAAGAAGACATTCTGGAGAGGGAAGGCGAGGAGCGTAAGATCGCGTCGGTGAGCTCGACTCGTTCGACAAAGTTAGATAAGTTGATCTCAACGAACCTCCATGAGCAGAACCTTCGGATCGAGCAGGATGACTGGAGGTCTAGGTGGTGAGACCAGGGGCATGCTGAGAGATAAGGATGTGGAGGTCAGAGGCAGGACCACGAGTGAAGGAAAGAACGAGCGGATGACACGCGAGACTCACGCGACAAGAGGAAGAGGATCGATCGCTGGTGGAAGAGCGAGTTTCGGTCGAGGCTTCTCAGCTGGGACCTTGACCTTCTTTGGGGAGACGGGTGGATTGGCTCTAGAGGCGAGAGGAAAGAGCAAAAGAAGAACGAAAGGTGAATGAAGAGACGAGGAAAGGACAGACGCGTCGAGCGAGACGGGACGAACGAGATGATGTTATTGACGGTCGAAGCAATCGTCGAGCTCAAACCGATACGAGGACCGGTTCCAAGTCGATTGGAGGTGTAAGGCAGAGCAGCCGATGAGGAAATTGCAGGAGAGAGGCTGGGAGGGTTTCGAACGCGTCGGTCTGCGAAGGCGAAGGATGATTCGATGGATCTGGAGAGAGATGAGGGGAGCGGACTATATTAGCGGACGGTCTTCCTTGCGGAGGGAGGACTCGGGTATGGAGAACTTACCGAGGTACAGAGTCGTTGCGACTGCAAAAGAAGGACGAGATAACGGTCAGGTCGAGCAGAGAGCTAGGGCGAACGGACGACGAGAGAGACGAACGCAGGAGGAACGAAGGCTCCTGACGGTACTCGCGTCCACAAAGCAGCTCGATTCGACGTAGGCGAGATGGGTAGGCGATCAGATGCAGCTCTGCGAGAAAGAAAAGGAAGAAATCGTTGTGGGTTCTGGGTCGGTCGAGAGTTTCGACGCGCGAGGACGAGGCGATGGGTGAGCTCACGTTGAAGGTCTCGAAGAAGCGGAGCTTGTTGAGATAGCGCTCAAGGGAGCGTTTTCCGTCGTGCTGGAGGGGCCAAGTATATATCCTTCAGCTCAGTGGCTTTCAAAGGGAGGTGAAAGAGGGAGAGGAGAGGACGAACCTCGAAAGCCAGTCCTCGACCTTCGTGCGCTCCTCCTCTTCCTCCTCGGCCGGGGAAACGACGGATGATGCTGTAGCGGATGGGTGAGTGTTGAAGCTGGCGAAGGGAGCGAGAGGCGAAGGGAGGGGGACATCGGAGATGGAAGGGACCCCGAGTTCTCGAAGAAGATCAAGGCATCTGGGGCAGAAGAACAGAGAGGAGGAGGGAGGAGGAGGAGGAGCGTGAGCTCGAGCGAAAGGAAGGTATGGCTGGTTAAGGCGAGGAACGCACTCGAGCTCAATAGCGTCCATAACGGTAGCTGCCCTAGTAGGCCGAGACTGGCCCTTGAAGACGTGGAAGGGTTTGAATTCGTATAGCGGTGGGGAGAGGAGTGGGAGCTGTTGGGGAAGGAGAAGACGAGAAGGAAACTGGTCAGCTCTGCTCTCCTGCCTTCCTGCGCTGCCCCTTCGAGACGAGAAACTTACTAGGCTTGCGAGTCGCTTGATATGCTGATTTCACGCGATGAGAAGACGCGAATGTGAAGATTTTCAAGAAAGGAAGATGACGGTTCGGACCAGAAAGAAGGCGAGGGGAGGCGAACGTGAAACGGATTCGCCGAGCTCACCCTCTTCGCCTTCAACTTCGACTCGACACACCTTCCCTCGCGCTCTTCTCGCCTCCCACGTGCACTCGGAATCTCGCGACTGGTCTGACTGGGACTCGGAGAAGAAAATTCGAGCAGAAGAGAAACCTGCTGTCGTCGTAGGGCGAGCTGGACCTGACCGAGTCTCGACGAGTGCACGGGAGGAGAAAGCTCGACCTCCTCCTCGTCTCGCTCCAGGTGAGCCCAGATCCTCGCTTCTCTCGCCTTCCAACATAGCATACTGACCTTCGTTCCCTTCTCCTACAGTCGACTTCATCGCCAAAATCGCCAAAAGCCTGAACCTCCCTGTACGACCTTCCTCACCGACGGCTCCTCCTTCTCCAGCTCCCTTCCCTCCCCTCCCCACTCAACAGTCCAATCCTCCTGACGACCCTGAACTTCCAAGACCGCGAGCGAGGAACTCAGCTATTGATATGTGGTCTGGAAGGTACGATCCTCTCGTCGCGGGCTTACATGGAGCGAAATCTGACGGTCCTTCTTCGTTCCTTTCTCGGCCTCAGAGCTCAACCTTCCCTCCCCCCTTCCTCGTTGAGCTCCTCCTCTTTCACACTTTTTCCAACCTCCCATGCTCTCGATACTCCGGTAGACATGCCAGCTGCTGCACCTTTCCCGTGAGTCCAATCGTTCTTTTCATCTCACATGCCTTGCCGTCTGACCTCCTCGCTCTCGTCTCCAGGACCTCGTCCCCTCCCGACGCCCAAACCCGAGCTCCTCCTCCTCCTCCCCGTTCGATCAACCCTTCTCGCACTCCTCTATCTGATCCACCTTCCTCTTCTCGTCCCAAACGAATCCTCAATCTCGCCGGTCTCAAGGAGCTCGTCATGTTCGTTCTTCATCCCTCTTCATCCTCCGAATCTTGCGACGACGCGTGCTGACTCGCCTCTTTTTCTGCTTCTCGACAGTCGACCGAAAGACGGAGTCCAACCCGCTCAGAACAGACGTCCGAAGAGGTCACTGGAGTCATCGTTCCCCGCTGAGAAGCCTCCTCATCCCTCAGAGAGGCTTGGATCGAGAGACCTCCTGGACGAATCGCCTCGTTCTCCCTCCCCTGCTCGACGCGACTCTTCTCCGTCAGTCTTTCATAATTCGCTCCTCCCTACACGTCCTCGAAATCTTCACTTACCTCTCTTCTCCCGTCGTCACTATCAGACCTCCGTCCTCCGAACCCCTCCTCAAACGAATCCGCCTCTCCCCCTCTCCTCCCTCTCCTCCCTCTCCACCACGCGACATTTCCCCAGCCGTCTCCTCCTCCATCGCCTTAACCTCCACGTTAGCCACCTCGTCTAACAGCTCAAAACCTCTACCACCTCCACCGTCCTTCCTTCCAGCCAAACCAACAGGCTTCAACGGAGCAGCTCCTCCCAAACCTCTCATCTTCTCCGCTCCTGCTCATCCGACGACGCGTCTTCCTCCGACTGGACCGAAGCCTCGCGACCGTATCCAGGAGAAGCTCGATCTCCTCGCTGGGGATGATCAACCTGGGAGGTTCAGGTCGGCGGGGAGTGAACCGATTCAGGTTGAGGAAGAGGAGGACGCAATGGCGGTGGACAAGGACGAGAACGGACGAGACGAGAATGATTACGAGGAGGACGAGGAGGACGAGGGTGAAGAGATGGATGAAGACCACCAGGGGGCTCAAGAGTTGCCTTCGGTCGCCACGAACGAAAGCAAGAAGCAGAACCCTCGCTCGTTGCTCGAGAGGTTCGTCCCACTTTCACTCGCGCGCTCTCCCTCTCTTCTTTTCCTCGTTCCTCAAACTCACACCTTCCCTCCATCTTGCGCCCTTCCATCTTACCAGGATATCACGCGCTTCTCTCCCACCACTTCCTCCGTCCACCCAACCACCAGCTCAATCCGAATCTCAACCTCTCTCCTTCCTCTCCAACCGACCCGTCCCCATCGCTCCTTCTTCCCAACCCACCACCACCCACTCCCCCTCTCCCAAACCCTCCCCCACTCGAATGACCTTCGGATCCACCGCGCAAAACCATGCGACCTTCGTTCCCGTCCCAGGGAAGACCGTTCGAACGAGCGACGGGAGGGAGATCGATCCGAGTACGCTCTTCTTGAGGGTGAGTTGATCGCGTCGTCTTGTGCTTTCCGTTCCTCGAACGAAACTACGTCCTGACTTGTTGATCAACTGTTTGTGGACGCAGAGACTCGATCCAGCAGTAGAGAAGGAGGATCTTGAAGCTGTCTTTGGCGCGTTCGGGACAGTGCTTTCGTTCGTCTCTCTTTGCTTCCCTCCCCATCTCGCTTCCACCTTCCTTTCCCTCTTCTTCTCTTCGCCGTCCCTTCTTTTTTCGCTCTGACCCCCCATTCTCCCTTCCTCCACGAAACCTTCATCGCCCTCCCAGCGCCCGAATCGTCGCCAAACCGTCCTCCAACTTCGGATTCGTCACGTTCGGGTCCTCGATCCATGGTGAGTCCGCGCTTGCCTTCCCACCTCCCTCCTCCTTTCTTCTCCTCAAGCTGACTCCCCTCGGCTTTCGTCCGCAGCTGTGAACGCGAAGATGAGGTTGAACGGTTCGTTGTCGTCTTCCCATCTTTCGTTTCGTCTCGACTCTCGAGACGCGACGAAAACGAAACGAGCCAGAACTGACGCGTGAATTGGGATTGGGTTGGGGTTGGGTGATACAGGGAAAGAGCTGGGGAACGGAGTGATCGAGTGCTCGTATGCTGAGACGCAGACTTTCGAGCTTTGAGTGCAAGGAGGGAGGGAGGAGGTTGGTTCGCTCGAGGATTCAGCGCATTCTCGCCGTTGTATTCTTCGTCTGCTTCTTGGTGTTCCGGTGCACTGCACGTTAAGACCTTCTTTGATGGCTTTCTGATTTCGGAGTCTTGGGGTGGGAGGGGAGGGAGGGAAGTGAAGAAGGGGGGGAGAGAGAGATGTGCGGGACGCGTCGGTCGCTTTTGATTTCGACTCGCGCGCTCACGTCTCTCTGGTTTTGACGGCTCGCCTTCACAACGGGAATAGGAGAGTGGTATCGAGCACTGTTCCTCACACATCCATCAGAACGGTAACGATCTACAGATCCCACTCCCCCTTCGCTCCCAACCAACCCTCCTTCCTCACCTCTTTCTCGCCAGCCCCCACGAGCAAGATCACCCACGTCCGCTCGCACCCCTCACCAGCTCGATCCAACCTCACCTTCCCACTCACGACCTCCCCATCCTTCCACACCAAATCAACTCCAACTCCTCCTTTTGCACGAGCGTTCTTGACCGAGCCGGAGGACCACGCGTCGGGGAGGGAGGGGAGGAGGTGGATCGTGAGAGGCGAGGAGGGGGAGAGGGAAGTGGGTGGGGAGTGGAGGAGGGTGTTCTGTCGAACGGAAAGGAGGGGGAGAGGTCAGTCCGAGGAAAACGAGAAAAGAGGTCGGACGAGAGGAAGAGCTCGAAAACGAACCATCACGACTCCCGGAGCAGCCAGGTTCGCATCGATCTGGAAGACGGTTCCGAGGTGGGAAAAGAGGTTTGACCAGAGGTTGGTTTTGATGGCGTACTGTTTGAGTGAAGGATGAAGAGGGCAAGGGTCAGTTCGGCGGTGAACCGGAAGAGTTGGAATGAGACGCGACGAGACGAACCTTGTAGAGGTCGTGAGCGTAGCTTGCGTTACCCAGGCTGGAGGCGACTGCTGAGCGATGCATTTTGGCCCATCCTGGAGAAAAAGATGACGAAGAAGGAGGCCTCAGCGGGCGAGCGAGCAAGGGCGACGTGACTCGTCCAGAACTGACCAGTATTCGAGTCGGCCGTTCCGTTCCCTCGGTGATCCAAGGAGACAGCGACAGCAGCGTAAATTTCGGATTTGGAGGGAGAAATTTGGTTCCAGTTCGAGAGGGATGAGCCGGGGAACATTCCGTAGAGATCTGCGAGAAGAAGAGATGAGTCGGGAAGTCAGTCGCCTCGAGACGAAAGGAAGAGGGGACAGAGGAGAGGAGAACGAACGACTGATGTGACGATGAGTGTCGTTCGTGACATCGATGTCTAGTTTGTACTCTTGGAGCTGCAGTCGAAAAATATAGTCGGACGAAGGTCAGCGTGTCGGCGACGAAGGGAAAATGGTCGACGGGGTTCGACCAACTGACCTGTCCCCACCTCCCAATGTGAGCTCCTCGATCCATTCTTTCGAACTTATCCCTCACCTCCCCAAGGAAGTCCATATCCGTCTCTCCAGCCTCCTCCGCACCCCAGAGAACGAACTCGAACAGCTCCGAGACAGTTTGTTGGAAGATCGCGCACGAAAAGGTTCCGTTGATGAGAAGAGGTTGTTCTGGACTGTTGCAGGGAGCTACGACGAGGGATCCATCGTCGAAGAAGGTATCGGGGAGGAGATTGTCGAGCCAGAAGAGGGCGTGGGACTGGGAAAGGAGAGACAAGGACAGTGGGCGACGAGCGAACTGCCAACAACGAGGAGGAAGAAGCGAACCTTGACGAGTCTGTATCCTCTTCGCTTCCAGAACGAGCCGGATGGCTCATAGGCGTATCGATCGTAGGCGTGAGCGAGGACCCAGGCGGCAGCAGCTTGGACTGAAGAAGGGAAACAACGCGAGGACGAAGTTCAGTTCAGGTTGAGCTCGGCTGATTCGCTTCGCTTTGGCAGACTCACAATCCCACCACTCAGGAGCTCCGTCGTAGAGCCCCTTCGTCCCTGAAAACGGATGGAAGGATAAAGGGAGACATCAGCCGTGCTCGAGAGAGACTTTGAGACGACAAGACGCGTCGATCGATGCTCACCAGTGTAGCCGAAGGAGTTGCTGCGAGAGAACGAGACATGTGTGTCAGTCGCCGTTCAAGAGAAGAGGAGTAAAAAGACACAAGCTCATACTCACGTCTCGTCGTGAATAACCCAGCCTCTCGAACCGTAAAGCAGCTCAGCAGTCTCGCTCCCTCGAGGGATCCAAGTTTTCTCGATCAAATCCCAAAGCGTCGAGGTCAAGCGTCCAAGGTTCGTCGGCTCTGCTCCCCACTAACGTCGGTATACGAGAAAAACGATCAGTGAAGGAGATGAGGATGAAAGAAAAGCTTCGACGCACGTAGTTCTCCTCTGCGACCGGAACGAAACGAGAAGAGGTTAGACTCGTTTCGACGACGCGAAGAGAAGGAGACGAGGGTCCAAAGACTCACGGACGTTGATGTTGGCGTGGTAATCGCATCCCCAAGGTCCCGTTGTATCCCAGCTCTGAGTCTCGTTGATCCAAGTCGCCCTGCTCCATACACCCTGAAGGTTCGCGGGGAGAGTTCCTCGAGCGCTGCTGATGAGGCTGAAGAAACGAGAGGAAGAGCAAGAGCGGCCCTTCAGCGAGGGTTTGGATAAGATGTAAGCATGGAGAACGTACAGGTATCGACCGTAGTTGAATCTGAGGACGGGGAAAGAGGGTCAGATCGCGTCGAGGTTTGAAGGAGGTCGCGTCGAGCGAAGAGAGGTGAACTCACACGACATTCTCAAGCACCAGATCTCCAGCCTCCCAGGTAAACGCCTCGAGAATCTGGTTCGTCGTCTTTTCTCCCAACCCATCCTCTACTGCCTCGCCAAGAACGAGCTCAAACCCTCCGTACAGCTCTTCCCAATCCGCACTTCCCTGCTTCACCAGCTCCTCCCAACCCAGCTCGTCCACCAACGCGACCTTCCCCTTCGCTTCCGTCTCAACCTTCTCCCTCGTCGTCCTCTTCCCAAAGGTGTACCCCTTCTCCCTCGTGCCAAGATCGATATCGTATCCCGTCGCTCCAGCGAGAGTCCATCGAGTTTCCGTCGCGTCCGAAGAGATGGTGATTGAGCCGTTCTCACACGACGAGGATCCGCCGTTGGGGAGGGAGACCGAAGCGAGAATGGAGTAAGGCATGGAGTCGAGAGGGAAGAGAGGTTCGGCGACCGAGGAGAGGAGGAGGGAAGTCGAGGAGAGGCAGGCGAGGGAGGTGGTTTCGTTCGATCGAAGAGAGAGGAAGGAGTGGTGAGTTGACGCGGAGGAGTTGGAAGGGTAGATGGTTTGGATGTGGCAGGATCGAGTTGGGTAGGCACAGAAATAGGATCTGTGACGAAAGAAGACCAATGAGGGACTTGAGCGGCAGCGAGAGGAAGAGACGACAGATGAGACGCGCACCTCTCGACCCAACCCCCCTCTTCCTCCCACTCCACCTCAACCCGTCCCTTCTTGAAGTCAATCCACCTCCTGTATCCTTTTTGAGTTCCGCTGTAATCTCGATCGATGAAGAAGCTTCCTGCAGCACTGAGCGAACCGTATCCTTGGAGGTTGTTGTTTTGGAGAGGCTCGACGCTCGCGTTTCCAGCGGCGAAGATCTCGTCGCGAATGGGGCCGAGGAGAGGGAAAGTTGAGTTGACGGGGTTTCCTCCTGTGTAGTTGTTCTAGGAAAGAAAAAACGGAAGACGAGTGAGATGGACGGATGAAAGCGACGACGCGTCGAAAGAAAACAAGGCAGGAAGACGGACGAACGAAGCTCGTGAAGGGTCCGCCTTGCCAGAGAGTATCAAGGTCTGGGGAAGAACACAAAAGGAATCAGCTCTCAGCTCCTTCTCGAGGATGAAGTGGCGACATATCCTCTCAGGCTCGAGGAAGAAAGAGACGGAGGGAAAACGAGGCCTCATTCAAAGCCACCTCGTCCCTCGCAGGATCCCCACTGATCATCATCCCCATCTCTCCATTACCAACAGGGTAGAACTGAAAGACGAGAGCTCAAGTCAGCATCTCTTCCTCGATTGGTAGAAAGAGAGCGAAGAAAGGAAGAACGAAGCGATGGACTGACCTCCGTGAACCAATCGACTCCAGGATGATCCGTCCAGATCGAGTGATGGGGAGAAGGCTCCTTCGCCCTCGCTTGGACGAGAGCCAGTAGGGTTGGTGCGATTATCTGGAGGAGAAGGAAGAGGGTCATGGTCGTTTGGAAGGAACGTTCAGCTGGATGCAAGGGATCGCTCGTCGTCGGTGCCTTTGAAGCTGGAACGTCAGATGATGGAGGAAGGTTTGATGGCGGTCCTTAGGCTCGGTCTAATGACTCGATGGAGATGGGCCGAGCTGGAAGTACCTCCGTTGAGCTTGAGATGTGCTGGGAGAGAGGAGAGACGAGATAAAGAAGGAAACACGAAGGTCAGCTCAACGGTTCGACGAGCTCATCGTACCTCCTTCCTTCCTGCTTCTCACCTCCTCCTCAGCTATCAGAAATATCGTTTGAGCTCATTGATCGTCCTCAAAGAGGCTCGTCATAGCACCATGTGCGTCTCGAGCCTATAGAGCGTCCGAGAAGGAGGGAAAGCGGGCTGACCTCGGGAGGAAGGAAGGCGATCCTTTGCGTCCTCTCCTCCTTCCTTCCGGTCTTCTCGAGCTAGCGGTCCGTCCCGTCTCTTGCGAGACTCGTATCTGCATGCGTGGCCCTTGATGTTGGCCTGAGTTCGTACAGTTGGGAGGGAAGAAAAGTTCTGGAGGAAGGGTGCTGGTCGTTAGACGAAGTTGGCAAAAGAACGGTCGACGAGCTCAACCTTCCTTCCCGGCTCGCCTCGCAGTCGCTTCGCCTTAATTTTTTGAATCTCAGGATCTCTGTTGAGAGAAGGAATGAGTCCAAAATAGTGAAGTTGTGCAAGCTAATCAAGAATCAAGCTCATCGTGTGTTCGTAAAGATCGTAGCAAAGCGTATCCTCCTCGTTGCGTCGCGCATCCTCCCCTTCAACCGTCGTACTTCCAGCAGTCCACGTCCCTCAAGAACTCCCTCGAGCCCTCCCTCCACTCCCCTCTCCCAGCCAACGTCCTTCGATCCTCCGCGTACGCGAGAAGATTCACGACCTGCTTCCTGCTCAGCGGGGAGGTGTTGAGCTCGACGAGGATCCTTCGAAGCAGTTCGACGGGGAGGGATGCGATCGTTGTGGTGCGAGGTGGAAGGATTCGAAAGCGTGGTTGGATGGATGTGGTAGGATCTAGGAGGAGGGTTCGGAAAATTGGGAGGAGGGAGAGAGCTGCCGAGTGGGTCTGCGTTCGAAGACGACGGTTCCGAACGAGCGCGTCCTTCAGCCTCCCGTTCCGGCCGATGTCGCCCTCAAACAGCACTAGCCTCGTAGGACTTTGCAGATGTACGTCCTGGACCGTCTTCGTTGCTTCTGCTACTTCGCAGACGAGCTGCAGGAACTCGGCGGAGGCGACGAAGAGCTTGTTCCATTTGACGGAGAGGTATTCGAGACTGGAGCCGCGCCCTGGTTTGATCATCTCGAGGAGAAGAGCTGGGATCTCGAGGTAGATGTAGAGCTCTGATGGATGTACGTTTTGGAGGATGAGGGAGAGGCGGTTGAGATCGGATCCGGTCTGAAAGTAGTCGACGAGGAAGCGGAGGAGGAGGAGGATGGAGGTGTCGCCGTGAAGGGAGGCGTGGTCGAGATGGAGGTGACGGAGAGTGGGATGCTGGGCGACGCTGAGGAGGTAGTTGATCGAGGAAGGATTGAGGTTGTCTTTGATCTTGAACTCTTGAAGATTGGGGAGGGAGGAGAGGAAGGGGAGAAGGAGGGGTAGGACGTAGGCTGAAACGCGAGGTTCGGGGTCAGCGAATAGGTCGAAACGAAACGGGCGTCGAGTGTATAGCTGGGGTGTCAGATATACTCACTGTTCATGCTCCCACTTCGAGCTCGAAGGCTCACGCATCTCAGCATCCTCGACCGTGTTCCCATCTCTCGAAGCAGTCTGCGAAAGCCGTCCTCGCCCATCTCGTCCGCGACCGTCCCTAGGTCCAGCTTAGCCGTGTTGGTCTTGTAGAAGGCGATGAAGGCGGAGACAAAGAGGTCTGAGGAAGAGGTGCCGAGAGGGGACAGGGGTTAACATCGTAGGGTAAGGGTCGAGGGGGAGAGGGAGGGGGGGGGAGAGGGAAGAAGGTCGAGCTCACCTTCGTTCCTCCCAGGCTCGAAGACGACGTCGAACATGCCGTCGAACATGCCGAAGCTGAACGTCATCTCGACCTCGTCGTCCTGCAGCTGGATCCCCGAACAATCCTCCGATTCGTCCGGGTGGTAGAGAGGTGAAGAAGGCGAACTCGTCGCGGCCATGAAGGAGGGAAGCCGGGGTGTGAGAAGAGAGGGACTGGAAAGAAGAAAGGGGAGAGAAGGAGATTTGCTGAAGGGACGAGGAGAAGAAGCGAGGACGGATCCTTCCGTGAGATCCAAAGAGGGTTGATGAGATTCGATCTAAATTCGATGGTCGTGGCTTGAGGGAAGGAAGGAGGGAAGGACCGTTGAAGTGGGTTGAAGGTCAACTCAAACCTCGACTCGCTCTCCTTCCCTCCTCTTCCCTCTCCTTCCTTCCTCAGCTATGGCCCTCGTCGACTACGGATCTGACTCCGACGAAGGATCAGACAACGAACAACCCATCGTCGCTCCTCCTCTTCCTTCAGCCAAAGCGAAGCAGCCCATCAAGTCAACTCCTTCAGCTCCTCCTCCTCCTCCCCCTCCTGCCCCTTCCCGCCCTGCTCCCTCTTCGTACGCCTCCACCTCTGGACTGAACCTCCCTCCACCTAAGGTCGCATCTCGGAAACGAACAGCTCCCAAATTCACTCTCGAACCCACCTCCTCCATTCCTCTCGACTCCGACGCTCCCTCCTCGTCCAACTCCTCCCTTGAACCTCCAACGAAACGAGCCAAAGTCGTCCCTCCTCCAGGAAGCGGCTCCTCCGCTCTCCTCTCCATGCTTCCAGCACCCAAGCTCGCCTTACCCCAGGGCAAAGCGATGCCTAAACCTGTGGTGCTGAAGCCTCTGGAGGTCGGGCTGGATGGAAGGATCGAGACGTTCGCGTTTGAACGAGAAGGAGGGGAGGAGGAGGAGCCGGAGGCGATGGATTTCTCGAGGAAACCTACACCTGGAGGGGACGCTAAGAAGGAGGAGACAGGGGCGATGAAGATTGTCAAGCCGTTGGATTGGAAGCTCAAGAGCGTAGTAGCAGAGAAGAAGGAGCCTGTTCTGATGGATTTCTTTGGAATGGGTGAGCTCAACTCTTTCCTTCCTCCCTCGCTTTCGTCCTTCAGACGCTGACCTCGCCTTCCTTCTCACTTCTTCAGGATCAAACTCGACACCAGCCCCAAAATCTACCACCTCCAAACCAACTCCCACCTCCTCAGCTCCCTCCACCTCCACCTCTTCGTCCATCAGCATCACCTCCGCTCCCCTCGTCCCACCCTTCGTTCCTCCCGAACCCACCCCGACCGACCCTTACCCAGGCTACTACCTCCACCCCAAGACGAAGGACTGGGCAGCTTACGAGCCAGAGTACTACAACTCGTTCTGGACCGCTTGGAAGGAGGAGGAGAGGAAGAGCACCGAGGGGAAGGAAGGGAAGGGTTGGAAAGGGTTGGATACGGGGATGGGAGAGGTCGAGGACTTCAAGGTTGCAGATCAAGGGCTGGGAGCGGGTGGGAGTGGATTGTTGGGTGCTTCGGCTGCCAAGTTGGATGTGAGTCGTTCGCTTCGTTTCGGTTTGAGTCGCGAAGAGGGAGGAGGGAGGAGCTCGAGGACGCGACTTCTTTTGCCTGAGTCGCACGAACTGACATCTTCTCCGCTCGCTTTGTCCTGCCTCGTTCGATGTACCGCAGGTTCCAGCACCCAAGACCAAAGGAGGGTCCAAGCATGCTCAGCGAAACCAGCTTTCGTCGCTCGTCGCGAATGTACGTTTACTCCCGTTTCTCCGTCGCTTCCTCTTATCCGCTCGCCCTTCGTTCGGGACCTTCGTCTCGTTCTTCTACCTGTGCTGACGTCTCTTCTCTCTACCTCGCTCTTCATTCAGGCCCAAAGCAATCGATCCGCGTTGGAAGAACAGATCGCGACGGCGAAGAGGAACAAGGTCAGCTCGCTCTTTCCTCCCTCTTCTCGCCCGCTCCCCTTTCGTCCGTCCCTTCTTCTCGAACGAGGACTGACTCTGCTTCTCCCCTCTTTCTCTGCCTTCCTTCTTGCAGAGAGCTGCCGGCCAAGCCTACGGTTTCTAGATCTTTTCGCCCTTCCTCCTCGCTCGAGGAACGTCATCGTCGACTCTCCTCCGTTTATCTTCATGTCGCTGTTTGCCCTTGCTTCGATCTTTCTGTCACTCGCCCTCGCAAGAACTTGCCTCTACCCCTCCATCACGCAGGTAAAGTTTTCCTCTCGTATGGAAGCCAGCGCAAAGCTCCCTCTCCTCGCTCAGCCCTCCACCTCCCCCTCCTCGCTCAAACCCGAAATGAGCCATGCCTCGCCTTTTCACTCTTCCTCTCTTGCTCCCTCCATCTCTCACTCACCCTCCAACCCTTCGCAAAGATGCCCTTCACTACCATCACCCTCAACGACGGACGAAAGATCCCTGAGGTGCGTTCGCTCTCCAACTTCCAACTTCCCTGCCTTCCTTCCCTCCGATCTCGTTCGAGCTCCAGCTCCACGCTGACCCCTTCCTTTCCCTCCTCCCTTTCCCTCCCTCTCTCTCTCTCTCCCCTGTGTCTGCCCTTCTCAGATCGCCTACGGTTCCTGGACCCTCGGGAACGGACGGGAAGTTATCGATCAGGTTGAGCAAGGACTCGATACTGGTGAGCTTCCCATCCTTCCCTCCCTCCTTTCCTCCCTCCGTTCTTGCCCCCTGCTGACTCGGCTGCTCGCTGGTTGGTTCGATGGGTAGGATTCGACCACCTCGACACCGCCCAAGTCTACAGGAACGAGGAAGAAGTAGGGATTGCGTTCCATGAGAGTGGATTGGCCAGGAAGGACGTTTGGTGAGCTCGACCTCGTTCATCTCGTTTCTCCCATCCCTCCAAGCTCCCGTCTCCCCCTACCGCCTTCTCTACTGCTCTCTGGCTCACGCTTTTTTGGGGGGATAATGGCTGCTGACTGGTTTTGGTTTGGTCGGATGCGTTGGACGTTCTCAAGGATCACCTCCAAATGGTCTGGCGCTTGGATGGGGGAGAAGCAGCTCAGCATCACCGATTCGTTGAAGGCTAGTTTGGCGAAGCTTAAGATTGAGTATCTGAAACCTTCCTCTTGCTTCGTTCGCGTGGCTCTCTTTCGTCACTAACGTCCACTCTACCCCCGCCGCTCTCGTCTTCCCTCACAGATGTGAGTTCTCCGCTCTTCCTTTTGCTCGGTCGAAGGGATCAAGCCATCGAGGAGCTACGACGAGTGTTCCCCTCCAGTCTTCGTCGCTGACTTTCCTCTTTCCCTCTTTCTTTTCGTAGCCCTCTCACCAAAGGACCCGAGGGAACACCCCTCCGAAAGACGCTGGACAAGATCTCGGAGAAGCACAAGATCGCTCCTGAGCAGACTCTTCGTTCGTCCCTCCCTCTCCCATCTTCCCTCCCTCCCCGCTCGACGCGTCGTTCCCTTCGTTGACTCCTCCTTCCTTCCGTTCTTCCCGCCCACTCAGTCGCCTGGGTCCGAACCAAAGGAGCCATCATCATCACCACCTCCTCTAAGAAGGATCGTCTTGAACGTTACCTCGCCGTTGGCGACATCAGGCTCTCGAAGAAGGACATCGAGGAGATCGACGAGGCGGGAAAGAAGGGCATCCCTGCTTCGACTCGAGCTTGGGTTGGACGGGCTGTGGTGGGTGTTTTTGGGTTGGTTGGAGTGGCGATTTGGGGAGCGAGGGGGTTGGGACGACTTTGAGTTGAGGGAGTGAGCAGTTGAGGTGGAGGAGGAAGGAAGGACGGAGGGAGGGAGATCTGTTGAGCTATCTGGATGAGGGGTGAATTCATTCCGCTTCGGACGAAGCGAGAAAGATGAAGGGGTCAATACTGGCTGAAGGAAATGCGAGCGAGCGAGCTCGAAGCTCGCGAAGGTTCTTCTTTGCTTTCGAGAAGGGAAACGTTCCCTTCTCGCAGAACGTTTACTACTCTCCCACGTTGTACATCCCTTCACGTGCCAGCTCGAGCCGTTCTGACTATTCCAGGAAGAAGGGGAAGGAGGAGAAGGGGAGGTGTGTCGAGAACGTGTGGACGAGGAGGAAACCGGGGCAGACGCGTCGAAGAGCTCGCTCGTTGCTCTTCTCGAGCAGGTGTTGGCGCTCAGATCCTGAGGCTCAGCAGAGGCTATGCTCATGCTCTGCAGATCCTATGGCTGAGGTTCCGAAGTGAAGAAGCGAAAGTGGAAAAGCTTGACCTCGGGTCTTCCCGACGTGATGCTCTCAGCCACAAACAGCCGAAATTAGACTCGTCATGATTGATCTCTTGATCTCTTATCTTCTCCTCTTTCCCTTCCTTCATTTTTTCTCATCCCTTTCAGCACCAGTCTCTCCTTCATCTCGAACCCAGCAGATTTTCTCTCCAATCTTCGTTATCGCTCGGAAAAGACGGCTCGTGCAGACGGGTCGATCTCGACCTGTCTTCCCCTCCTTCCTTTCCCTTTTTTGGTCCTCTGCCGGATTCATCTCTTCCCCCCTCCTTCCCATGTGGAGCTCTCTTTTCGATTGAGCCCTCTCCTTCCCTCATTCCCACCCAACCACCACAGTCGAATCTCCCCTCAACCTTCCCCCTTCCCTCCTTCAAGCAGCGATGGGATTCTTCAGCAAGAAGACGAACACGAACGAGAGCACCGTTGTGGATGAGAAGAAGGATGGGGCTGTTGTTGAGGTGGACGAGGTCGCTCAAGAGACTGGACTGTCTAAAGTTGGATTGATCTTTGGTGAGTTCATCGATCTTTCTCTATCCTCCCTCGACCACGTTCGTCTGGGACGGTGAGGACGGGGAGAGAAGAGGGAAGAGGTTGAGCTCGACTGGACGAGGTCAGGTCGCACACGACCCCTTCGATCCTCGCTGCTAGCCGGCACGATCACTTTTTTGACTTCCCTCGAGATGAGGCTGACCTCTCTTTGCTCTTGCTCTTCATCGTCCCAGCCTGTGGAGCTGCTCTCTTCAGTGATGGATACGCTGTGAGTGCTTGTTTTTCGCTCGACGGACGAGTCCGACTCGCTATCGTCCTTTCTTCCTTCGCTCTCCATGGTCCTCCTCCCCCTCGCTGGCCTCCCCACATATCGCTCCGCCCTAACTCCGCACCTCTTATCTTCCGTCTTTGTGTTGCTTCGGATAGAATGCTGCCATTGGGTGAGTACGAGCTTGATCTTGTCCTCGTTCCTCTCTCGTCGAGATTTCGTTGCGCCCTCGCCCTTCTCACCCTCCTCCCTTCCCTTCTTTTCTTTCGCTTCACGTCCTCAAAGTCCCGTCAACACCATCCTCTCGGGATACCTCTACCCTGAGGAGATCGCCAACACGAATTGTGAGCGAATTCATCGTCGAACCTGTTCAAACGAACGGGATGGAGGCTGACCTCTGCTCTCGCCCACAGACTCTCAGCTCCTCTCCTCAATGGCCTTCGCTGGAACCGTGGTCGGCATGTTGACCTTTGGTTTCCTCGCTGATAAGTTCGGGCGTAAGTCAGGGATGCTTGCGGCGGTTCGTTTTCCCCCCTCTTCTTCCTCTTCTCGTCCCCGTCGGTTCGTTTCTGATCGCATCCCTCTTCTCGGTCACAGACCACCATCATCTTCGTCTTCATGGCTCTCAGTTCTGCTGCGAAGGCTGGAGACTCGATCCCAGGAATGCTCAAAGCCTTGATTGCCTACCGATTCGTGAGTCTCTGGGTCGTGGCTCAAACTCGTCGAACGAGGAAGCTGACGATATTCTCTTTCTTCCTTCAGCTGTGTGGTGTTGGAATTGGAGCCGAGTACCCATCTGGTGAGTACATATGTACCTCTTTCGTCTCGCTGAAACGATGCGTGTTCTCTCAGGAGAGCAGGTCGCAAGTCGCAGTCGCGTCGCAAAAATTGACCTTCTTCTCTTCTTCTCTTTCTCAGGGTCTGTCGCCTGCTCTGAGAACACTGAGGCCAAGGGGGTCAGAAAGGATCGTCAGCAGATGTACTTCATCCTTGCCACCAAGTGCGTACGAGGAACTCGAGGTAGAATGAGCGCGAGGGACGCGACGTCGAACTGACCTCTCCCTCTTCGCTTCGTCCCTTCTTCAGCACCATGATCGATCTTGGATTCGTTATCGCCTCCTTTGTCCCTCTCGTCCTCCTTTGGATCGGCGGTATGGGGTACCTCCGAATGGTCTGGCGAGTCACGCTTGGACTCGGAACGATCCCTCCCCTCATCCTTCTCTACTTCCGAATCAAAATGAGGGAGCCCGAGGCCTACAGGAAGAACGGAATGAAGAACGTCAAGATCCCTCACTGGTTGATCTTCAAGCGATACTGGCCTCGAGTGAGTCTGATTCTCTTTTGAAGCCTCGTTCAGTCGACGCTGCGAAGTTCTTCTCGGCTTCGTCGACTTCGAGATTTTCGACGGCGTTGGACCCCTCTCCTCTCTTAATCGAGCTGACATTTGACGACTTTATCCCATAGCTTCTCGCCATCTCGATCTGCTGGTTCATCTACGATTGGGTGAGTCGAGTCGCGAAGGCGGAAGAGAGGGAATCAGACGCGTGATGGGACGCGAATCGATCTCAACGCTGATCCAACCTCGACGACTTTGCTCTTCGTGCATTTCCACAGATCGTATACCCATTCGGTAAGTCAAATCGTTTTGCATCAGGACTCTCAAGACCCCGTCGCTGACCTTGCTCTTTTACTCCCGTTTCAGGTATCTACTCGAGTACCATCATCTCCGTCGCCGACCCGAACTCAACCCTCTACACCTCCCTTGGATGGGGATGCCTCACGAATGTCTTCTACCTTCCTGGTGAGCCTGTTGTTCTTTTACCGCTTCGACGGGCGATGTCTTTGAGACGGGGGGTGGCTTGAGTCGACGCGTCTCGCTCGCTGACCATCTTCTCCCTCGTTTCTTCTTCGCAGGAACTATCATCGGTGCTCTCTTTGTCTCTGATCGATTCGGGCCCAAGTAGTGAGTGCTGAAGTCTTCTCATCCGTTTCGAAAGAGGAGGAAGGAAGAAGAGACGCGTGCTCGCCCTTGTCTTCGAGCTAACCCTCCTCGTCCATCTTTCACTTCTGCAGCACCATGATTTTCGGTCTCTGCATGCAGTCCCTCCTCGGATTCGTTCTTTCTGGAGCCTACACCCCTCTCACCAAGCCCGAGAACATCGCTGTGAGTCCCTTCACGAAGCGACTCATCGACTGTGGAGTTTTGCGACGCGACGCGTATCTGACTCAGTCGACGTCTTTGATGTCTTCCCTCTTCTAGGGATTCGCCGTCCTTTACGGAATCTTCCTCTGTACGTTCGACTCCTTCTTCGTCTCCGAGGCTGGACCTCGTCGTCCGAGACGCGTTTGCTGACCTCGTCTCTCCTCGCTTCTTCCTCCCTTCAGCCTTCGGAGAGCTCGGACCCGGAAACTCTCTCGGTCTCCTCGCTTCCAAAAGTATCGGACCTACTGCTGTACGTGCTCTCGCCTTGTCGAAGGAAACGACGAAAGTGACTGGCAAGCTGACCTTGTCCTCTCCACTCATTTCCTCCTGTCATATCTCGTTTCTCTCTTCTCTAGGTCCGAGGTCAGTATTACGGACTCGCCGCCGCCATCGGGAAGCTCGGAGCCTTTGTAAGTAATAATCCAGCTCATTGGGAACTCGTCGCGTCGCTCATCCCGTCTCCTCTCTTTTCAGGCCGGATCGTACTCGTTCAAGGACATCATCGCCGATCTCGGAGGGTCTGGAACCTACAAGGGTGATACTGGACCTTTCTACATCGCATCTTGCCTCGCTCTCGTCTCCGCTGCTATCGTCTTCTTCTGTGAGCCTTTCGCGTGTCGATCTCCCTCGCGTCTCGACGTCACGCTGACTCGATCTGCTCCCTCCTCTCCTCCAGTCATTCCCAACATCGACCCTGACTGTCAGTAGCATCTCACTCCGTCTCTTCGACCTCTTCCTTGCGCTGACTCGGGCTTTCTCTTCGTCGCTCTCGCTCAGTCATGGCTCGAGAGGATCTCGCTTTCCGAGCCTACCTTGAGGAGAACGGATGGGACACCTCCAAGATGGGAGAACTGCTCATCGCCGACGAGGAGAAGATTTTCGTTCATGACAAGCACGGAGACGAGGTCATCCTCGACGGGCCTGTTGGGGCGACGAAGTAAATCAACAAGTCGACGCGTCGATTCTTGGGAGTCTGAGGAGGAAACGAAGGGCGGGGATGGGAAGTAGAGGGCGACGACGACGAGGATCTTTAGACTCTTTCCTTCATACTTAACGATAGCTTATTCAACACTAATACGTATGGACTCCTGGGAATGGAAGCGAAGAGGACGACAGGGAGAAGCGGATTCGAAGGAGCGCCGTCACCTCGAATTCGCACAAAGCAGCAGGCTAAACCCGAATCAGTTCAGACAGTCCTCAATCCACTCTATTGCCGTCAAGCCGAGCGAGAGCTGGGGAAGCGAGGGTGAACGAACCGGAAGAAGGAGACGCTTCGCCGTCGCCGTCGCCGAATCCGTCGCTTCGCCTCCCTCTCGTTTTCCATTCCCCTCGTACGACGCTCTCGAATCCCACGCCTCCCGCACTCACCGCCTTCCAACCCGGCTCCGGGTAGATAAATCAAACGAGGTCGCATGGCTTTTCTTCTCGTCCAAACGGCGGAGCGGCCAAAACTTCGCGTCCTGCAGATCTCTCGAAAGCTATCCCCTTCGTTCGGCTCTGTCTTCGCTTTATCACCTTCTCGTTTTGGATCCCAACCACCACCCACTCACTCGCCTACCTACTTCCTAAACCACCAAGAAAATGTCTACATCCCTCGCTCAAGTCGTCCCTATCGAACTCCAACTCGAGATCCTCCAGATCGTCGCCACACGAGGTCGAGCTCACGTCTTCCAAGACGAAGAAGAAGAGTTCTGTTCTCGAGAGGTTACGTTTGGTGCTAGCTCTGAGGAGAGACTTCGAAGGGAGGAGGAGAGTGTGAGGAGGAGAGCAGAGACGCAAGAGACGTTGAGGAGGTGTAGCGAGGTGTGTTGGAGTTGGAAGGTGAGTGAGCTCCGTCGACGCGTCGACGTTTGTCGAGGGCTGAGGCTGACTTTCCCCGCTCTTCCTGCCTTGCCTTTCTCGTTCGTTTCCAGCATCTCGTCACACCCCTTCTCTACGCTCATCCAATCATCCACAACCCCTCCACCCTCTTCCCTTTCCTCCAAACCCTCTCCCTCTCGTCCCCCTCCTCCTCCAACAAACCCACCTCGTCCTCCGCTCCTCCCCTCGCGCACCACCTCAGATCCCTAACCATCCTCCCCCTCCCCGCCCCTCACAAAGCACCAGCCCACCCTCGCTTCCTAACCGACATCCTCAAACTCCTCTCCATCCCCTCTCCTTCTTCCCCATCAACCCTCCCCTCCTCCGAATCCCACCTAACCCATCTCTCCCTCCCACCAACCATCCTCTCCTCCGCCACCCCCTTCGAAATCCCAGGAGGCAGCTCCCGTCTCTGGTCTCACCTCAGCCTCCTCGCACCCCATCTCGAATCCCTCTCCGGTCTCAGCATGCGTCGAACCCTCACGAGCTCAGGACACACGCGATACCTGAACGATTTCCTCTCGAGGTGCTCGAGGTTGAGGAGGTTGGAAGTGCAGGTCGAGACTCCCTACAGTGCGTATGGGGATCATCGGATGGAGGGGTTGCCAGGGACGTTGAGGGAGTTGAAGGTCGTGTTTCCCACGAGCAGTGGGAGTGGGAGTGGGAGTGGGAGTGGAGGAGGGGGAAGGGGAGGAGGGACGGCGAGGAACAACCTCCAACCTCTCCTTTCCTCTCTTTCCTCGCTGATGGAGTTGGAGGATCTGACGATACGGGGGTTGGATGTTCGGGAGGAGGTGGAGGAGTGGGTGGTTGGGGATGAGAGGGTTACGGTTAGGGAGGGGGTGAGGAGGGTGTTGGGTTTGGGGTTGACGAAGGAGGAGGGTGGGGAGGAGGGAGGGAGGGTGGAGGGGTTGAAGAGGTTGAGGTTGGAGGAGATGGTGCTTGATGCGGGGGTTGGGAGGGAGGGTTGGGTGGAGGGGTTGAGTGTTTTGGGGAGGGTTTGAGGAGGAGAGGGGGAGGCGAGCGAGGAGGAGAGGGAGAGCGAGCGAGCTGCGAAGATGGGCTCTTTGTTGAGTAGCTAGATTAGGATATGTACATGCTGGTCAGTTTCGATTTGTTCGCGAGATGGAGAAGCAAGAGAAAGAGGGGAAGTAGACGAACGAGGGAGACGCGTCGATCGGAGGGAAGAGGATGCTCGGAGAGTCTGACAGGCTTCCGAGAGGACCTGAGATCCGAGGGATGAGGGATGGTGCGACCAGACCCAGAGTCTCTGGTCTTGAGGTCCAAAGACGATCGTGTGGATTGCATTCGAGGGAAGGAGGTCCGGGGACGCGTCGAGGAGTCGAGGAGGAGGGGAAAGGAGGGAAGCTGGGTCGGGGAACGAAAGGAAGGAGAAAGGGATCTAGATCAGCATCAGATCCGCTCAACTCCACTATACCCCAAGAAGCGTCGAACTAACCATCTCGTATACTTCCCCTCAGAGATAGTGCCTGTCTGTCTTCGCTCGAACGAGACCGACTGCCCTCTTGAGCGTCGACTTGTCGAGCTCACTCTCCACCTTCAGAACCGCCTCTGGTCTCCCAAACCACTCCCCGTGACCCTCGTCTCTCCCATCTGGATGCACGATCCCGACGAACCAAGCCGTGCTACCTCCGTCGTCGTCTTGAGTGATTGTGAAGGGGCGGAGGGAGTCGACGAGCTTGTCTCCTTCGAAGAAGAAGTCGACCGGGAGGAGGGTGACGGACGAGCGCGAGAGAAGAGTTTGAGTTGAAGAGAGGGCTTGATCGGCGAGGGAGATAGTCGAGGATGGATCCGAGGTGGTCGTGGGGAGGTGGTGATGGGTAATGGAGGAGGAGTGAGGCGATGAGAAGGAAGGAGGGAGAAGGAGGATCTGAAGAAGGACCGTCTCGGTCGGGAGCGAGAACAGCACCGTTCGAAGCTGGATAAAAGGGAGAGCGACTTTAGATCTATGCTGAGAGTGAAGTATAGATGGCCGAGATCATACCTTGATTGAATTCGAGCTCATTTTTTCCTCTCCTTGGTCGGTGTTGAGGTTCAAACACTCGTCCTCCTCCTCTTCTCTTCCCCTCAAACAACGACCCCGCGCCCTTCCTCGCTTCCCTCCTCTCTTCCATCTTCCCTCCCCTCTCCCTCAAGGTCTCCTCTCTCTCTCTGGACAGCAACCGCGACCAGGTGGTCGCCCTCTCTCTCGCCTTTTCTCCTTGACGGATTTCCACCCCTCAACCACGATCAGCTCCGTTCGAACGTCAACACCGCTCGACCTCCCTTCCCTCTCCCTCTTCGTCTCTCTCTCTTCCTCCCCGGACTGTTTCCCTGTAGGTTGAACCTTTTCGTGTCTCTTTCGCTCCGAACCTAGAGCTTACCACGTTGCGTTCCATCTCCGCTCTTGCTTGGTTGACTCTACTACTCCCGTCCCTCTTCCCAACAAGAAGAAATCCAAACGAAACTCAAACCATCAGCCCTCTCGCCCTCCCTCGCCCATCCAAACCTTTTCAGCTCGTAAGCTCCCGCACTTCCCTTCCCTTTGTTGCTCCTCTTTCTCTCCCTTTGTGCTCACCGGGTCATCCTCTACGCTCTCGTATCCGCTCACCAAGCAGTCCTCAAATGGCCGACATCGGACGACCCGAGCAGCACGAGCAAGGGCCTGAGCTCGAGCTCACCGTTCGTTCCTCCTTCCTCCCTTTGCTCTCCCCTTCTTTCTCGCTGACCTTCTCTCCTCCCCTCCTCTACCTCTCTATCAGGAACAAGATCAACTCATCGATACTCTCCGTCAAGAAATCCTCACTCTCAAAGCTCGGCTCGAAGACGAAGACTCTCCTCGCTCCTCCTCACCGCCTCGACGTCCCTCCTCCTCCTCCTCCCCAGACCAAACCGAGGTCGTTCAACTCCTTCGCTCGAGTCTCTCAGAAACCGCCGCCGACAGAGACGACCTCCTCCAGTCCCTCGCCATCACTCGCTCAGAACAGGCTACCCTCCAAGCTCGCCTCTCGGATCTGGAGGAGGAGAACGAGATGTTGTTGATGTCGAGGATCAACGCCTCGAAAGCAGCGGAGGAGGAGAAGGAGAAGAGGATCGCTGGGGAGGAGACGATTGCGATGCTGAGAAGTACGGTCGAGGAGGCGAGGAAGGGGTTGATGAGGTTGCAGACGGAGAAGAACTTCAAGAGGACGAGCAGCAACCCTACAGGGCTGGGATTCGAGATGGGAGGAGCTCAGTGTGGAGGAGTTGGCGTCGACGGACTACCACTCTCGGGAGGAGGATCCAACCCACCATCGTCGTTCTTCTCGTCGTCGACACCTCCACCTACTTCGTCGACCATCACTTCCAAGAGGGACAAGCGAGCCTCGCTCAACGTCGGGTACGGAGTCGTCCCAGCAGGACGAGCAGGGAACCTCCATCGTCGAGTCTCGTCCATCTCGGACTCAGCCATCCCTTTCGTCAACCCCTCCTCCGACCCATCCTCCTCCTCCATCGCCCCCGCTCCTCTCAACAAAGCTGGGCTTCGAGAGCTTCGACTCGCCGGTCCTCCTCCTCCAGTCTCAGGCGGGATAGCGTCGTTCCTCGGATTCGGAGGAGGAGCAGCAGCATCGACTACGCTCGACGGTCGCGGCGTCTCTCAACTCTCGGTCCCAGCAAGTCCGTCCAAGGCTCCCATCGATCTCACCTCCGACCTCAGCGATGGAGGATCAGACGCAGGAGCCATCGAAGCCAGTCGACTCGCGGCAATGAGGAAACTGGAAGGGATCCCTGCTTCGCCAGTCGTCGATCCAGCCGAGATGGTCACTCTTCGAACTCAGATGGGATCGCTGCAGGCGGAGTTGGTGGAAGCGAGGGAGGCTAGGGAGGCGAGCGAGAGTGCTTGTCGAGCGCTGAGGGAGTTCATCGCTTTCTCGAGTCGGACGAACGAGGCTGCCGCTGCTGGAGGAGGAGGAGGAGCTGGAGTCGATTCGGTGGAAGGAGGGTTTGGAAATGGAGCTGGAGTTGAGGGAGGGATGCTGCTTCCACCTCTACCATCGGACATGGAGGACGCAGAAGAAGATCAAGCTCGACGCGTCTCGGCCTCCCCACCTCCTCCCCCGCCTACTCCCGCTCGAACATGGACGATGGGAGGACTCTTCAAGAAGGATCCCAAAGTCTCTACACCCGAACCTTCCCTCGCCACTCCCACCGCCTCCCCCAACCCTCTCGTCTCTCCCCAACCTCAAGAGGACTCGCCAGCAGGCTCGACCGCGTTCGTCTCCAGTTGGTCGAGATCCGTTTCGCAGGCAGGACCCATGTCCCCTCCCCCCCTCTCCACTACGGCTCTCACCGCCGCATCACCTCCTCGTCCGCCTCCCAAGTCGAAGTTCTCCTTCTTCTCCTCCAAATCGGTTGCTCCTCCACCCCCCTCCGCCGCCGTCGAAGAACCCCTCGTCTCTCCCTCCGGTCCTCCGCCGCCACCCCCTCCTCACGACGAACAAGACGACGAACCCCCTACCGTTCCCACCAAATCCGTCACGGAATCCGATCCCTCCTCCTTCCCTCCTCGCGTCGCGTCCCCTACTCCTCCCTCACCACCTCCCGTCCCCGAAGTCATCACCACCCTCCCCTCCACTTCCCAACTCTCCTCCCCGCCCCCTCCCTCCATCCCCGAAGACGCAGAGGAGACCGAACTCTCTACCTCGTCGGAGGACGCTACGGTCGAGGAGGTCGCGTCGGAGGTCGACACGCTCGTTCTCGACGAGCAAGAGGAGATCTCGTTGAAGGATTAGACTCGCGTTCGTTTGCTTAGAAGGTTCTCTCAGGAACGGTTATCCCTACTTATGCTTCTCGCTCTCTCTCTACTGCTTAACTCTCTCCCCGTCTCGCCCTCTCTCTCGCACTCGCTAGCTTTTCATGCATTCCGACTCGACTCGCTCTCCCTCTCATGTCTGTTGTCTACCCTCTCTCGTTCGCTCGCTCTATACACCACCCCCCATCTCTCTCTCTTGCTTCTTTACGCTCATAGATGACTCGTGCCCTCGGACTCAAACCACACTGCTCGACGGAAGGATCAGCTTGCGAACCCAACCCCTCTCCTCTCCTCACCTCATCGCCTCCTCCTCCCGAACCGCCATCTTCCTTTCCCTCTCCAAGCCATGCTTCCCTTTCTCCTCCTTCCCCTCCTCCTAGGTCTTCATCAAACCCAAGCAGCTACGACCACTCCTTCCCTCACCGAACAATCTTCCTTCCTCGGGACCAACGTGACGGAGAGGGTGGATCTTCAGCTCGTGGTCAACAACTTTGGGACGTGCGTTTGCTCTTCCTCCTTCCCTTCTCTCGTCTTCGCTTCGTTCGTTCGCTGACAGATCTTCCTTTGTTCGCGATTGCAGGCTTTCGTACTTCGTGCCTTCAACGATCGGGACTCCTCCTCAAGCTTTGAATCTCAGTCTCAGCTTTGGTCAACCGGGAGTGGTCGTTCCTTCGACGGGGTGGTCAGTTCGGCTCCCTCGCTCGCTCGCTCGTCTTTCTTTTCGTGCGTTTCTTTCTCGAGCTGAGCGCTGAGATTTTCTTTGGATTGACGGGAGAACAACACTCCAGGACCGGGCTACGATGGATGTCAACAAGATGCTGCTCCGTACGTCTCTCGAACGACTTTTGAGTTGGAGTCGGAGCGAGCTCACATCTCTTCTTCCTACCCGTCGTTCGAACAGGTTCAACGCTTCTGCCTCGACGACTTTCGTTGTCCGTCCCTTTTCACTTCCCTTCACCTCCTTCTCCTCTTGCATGCAAGAGGGACGAAAAAGAATCGAGCGAAAAAAGCTGATTCCCCTCGCGTCGTTCGCTCATAGAACTCCACCACATCCACCAACCCTCCTCCCGTCCCTCTCGTCCTCGGAGGATCCTCAGCGGAAGCCTACCTCGGGAATGATACCTTCACTGCCACCGGAACTGGGACGGACGGTAACTATGTGGTTGGGAATCAGGCGATCTTGGGTGAGCGAACAAGGGAGTCGAGGCGATGAGGAAAGTTGAGCTCGTGCTGACTCGAGTCTTTCTCGTCTACTGCAGTCGCCACTGAATCCTCCGGCCTATTCTACTACGATGCGAGTCAGGGGATCTTTGGGTTGGGAACTGGGGTGAGCATCGCAAACCCCTTCTTCAACCGAACGCTGAGTCGTCGCGTCGAAGCTCACTTTCGTTTTTGATTCTCCCTCGTTCGCGCCAGACATCCTCAACCAACTTCTCCTCCACTCTCCTCGGAAACCGACTCAACAACGGTTCGCTCTCCTCCTTCACCGTCGGAGTGGATCTCGCGAGACCTGATCTCTCGGGCAGTGGACCTCAGACGAGCGAGGGAGGGGTGGTGTAACTGGGGTGGGGTGGATCAGGCGAGGGTGCAGGGCGGTGGGAGTTGGTGAGTCTTGTCTTCGTTCTCTTGAAAGAACCTAGGTGTAGTGCTGACTTCCGTCGGGGTGTGGGATGCGCAGGACGTGGATGGCCGTCTCACAAGCTACGAACCTCGATCCTTGGTCGATTCCCGTTCGTCCTCTTCTCACTCTCCGTCTCTCCCTCTCCTTGTTCTCTCATTTGCTGACGGCTTCGTCTTTCGGACTTGACAGATCGACGGCATGAACTTCGACGGAAAGCCTCTCCAGTTGGGAGACAACCGGACGCTTCAGACGGGGAGCTTAGAACCTTGTTCGTTCATCTCACTTCTCTTTCGCTCGACGCGTCGAGTTCGAGCTGAGTTTCGTTTTCGTTTCGTCGCACGGCGCCAGGGTTCAACGCTCTCGTCCTTCCTGTCTCGGTGACGAGTCAGATCTTTGGTGCTGGAGGGCTGAGCTATGGGGGTGTTGATAACTATTGGGTGAGTTTGAGTGCTTTCGAAAGGAGGAGAGGAGAAGATGAGAGCTGATCGTTTCGACTTTTGCGACGTTCGTCGACAGTTCGTTCCTTGCGACCGAAGTCATAACGTTTCGTTCACTGTAAGTTCTTCTGACCTCTGCTTGATAGCGAGGTGATGCTGACTCAGTCGAATCGCTCCCTCCAGATCGGAGAAGCCCAGTTCAACCTCGACGCGAGAGACTTCCTCGTTCCGTACAACACGACGGTGCGTTCCCATCTCTCGTCAATTCCTTCGTCCAGTTCGAGAGCTGACATTCTTTACACCTCTCTCAGACCTGCCAATCCACGATCTACAGCTGGACGGAGGCCTCTACTGAGAACGTCTATCGATTGGGAGCGCCGTCAAGGGGTGCCAGGAGGTCCGGTGGGGAGGGATGGGAGGGCGATTCCGGAGTTGGGTTGATGGAGGGATCGGGAGAGGATGCGGGGATGGAGAGGAGGGTTGTGATTTCTATGCGTTCCTTCCGTTCGGGTTGATTGCATGGTTCATCTCAGCGTTTGATGTGCGAAAGTGGTGTGCGAAAGGATAGACTCGGACGAACAAGAAAGCGGGAGGAGAAGAAGACGCGTCCGATGGCTGAGACTTGACGAAAAGTAAGTGACGAACGACACGAAGACCCGCTCAAAGGAGCTGCACTAATCTACTAGAGAAGCAAAAAAAAAGTGCTCTATGAGTTGACGCCCTGGGGCAGATGAACTGGGCGCTTGAATCCCTCGAGTTCGCTTGAGCTCGTCGCGTCTTCTTCTTTTAGGCTTTTCTTGTGAACTTGAGATCCAGGATATCAGCGTGTGACTGCTTAGACCTGTGGGAGATGGAATGACTCGCTTCGAAAGTGGTTTTATCTTTCTACTAACCAAGGTCAACCCGTCGCACACGAAGAAAGCTCGTCGCGAACGAGGAAGCTCTTCCTTCGAACGAGCGGCGAGAGGGAGCAGCTGAATGAAGACCTTCTTCAACTCGTGTCTCCCAGGCGTGAGTCGTTCGACCTGCAAGATCCGAAGGACATCTGACCATCTCAGCAAAGAAGGAGAAGCAAGGAGAGTACGACGCGTGCGGATCTGTACGTAAGAAACGCGTGCGAAGCCTTCATTCCCCAACAGGGGTCCTAGGAGTGCGTCGGCGATCGACGATCAGAAAATCACGTGACTCGCTTTTGGGACGCCTGTTTTGGAACTATGGCCGAGTTGGTTATGGCGTTAGACTCAAGATCCTTGTATTCTAATGACGAAAGTCGCTTGGGTTCGAATCCCAATGGTTTCATTTTTGGCCTCCGCTAGTAGACATCTACTTACCAGTGAAAGAACCGTCGAAATCCGAGGTCTGGAATGTGTTTTACCCCGAAACACGCGAATCGGAAGGTTTCCGTCGTTGTTTCACCCTTCATGGGGTGAAGAGGGTCGTTCTTGGGGTAGGGAAGGGGAGGTTGGGTACCTGAGAGAGGTGTGGTAAGTTTTCCTAACATCCGATGTGCTTTTTTGCTGTTGAAAACGAGGTTCGAAAAGAAGAGGTCGGAGGCTTGCGAAACCAGGTCAGCGATTTCTTCCTTCTCTTTCTTCCACGCTCGCTCGAGCGCTTCACTTGCCCTCTTCCTCCTTCTTCGTTCCTCTCTCTTCCCCTTCCAGAGACAAGGCATCCCCACTCGGCAGTGTATCGTCTTCCTCTACTTATCTATCCTCCTTCGCTTCGAGAGAAGAAGCCCAGGAATCGAACCAAACCAGGTTTCTTCATCTCGCTTTCAGTTTCGACGCGTCGCTGCTCCTCGATGCAATCTTTCTTGTCTCTTCGCAGAGCCCTTGTTCCATCGAAACGGTCCATTCTCATATGTCGCTCTCGGTCTCTGCTCTTCGGTCCGTCTGATTTGACTCGTTGTGAAACTTTGCGCTCGATTCGAATCGACGCTCAGAGACGAGAGCCCACCGAGTTCCTCTGTTACCCTTCATTGTCCACTTGATCCAGATGACTTTTGTGATAAGCTACAGATGTGGCATACTCCTTTCCACTCGTATGAGATGTCTTCGTAGGTGTAAGAGCTCCGAAAAGCGAAGCAAGCGTTGACGCGTCGCGTTCACTCCTCGTCGTGCAGAGTGTTCTGTGCCCACTTCTCTCCTTCCTTCCTTTCACCTCGGTCAAAAGCAAGAGGAGGCTCTCGCTTCAGCTACGAGCCAGCAGGATAGAGCTCGAACCAGCTGTATCTAGAAACGAGAACGAACCAAAAGTCGAAACGAAGAACGAGACCATGCGAGCGAACCGAACGAAAAGCCAACCCAGAAGGGGGAGTGGGTACTTAAGCTAGGTTGTACGAGACCAGTATATCGAGAAATGGTGAAAATAGAGCGATTTCTGCGTCCAGGCAGCGAGAGAAGGTACTTAGAGCGCGTCCGTCGAGGATCAGAGTAAGGAGAGAGAGAGAGAGAAAGAGAGGTATACGTGGGCGAGGTACAGAGGCGGATTTGGAAGGGAGTCGTTACGAAGAGAGTATGGAAGACAGAAAGAGGAAGGTGGAAGGAATGTGGGGTGCCTAAAGGCGAAACCAAGAAACGATACGTGACGCGACGCAACGACCTGCAACTTCCTCGCCTCCGTTTCCTCGAACGAGGACCAAGCTACTCCCTCCTTTACTTTGCCTTCGATTTCGGCTTCCCCGTAGCGATCGGAGCCGGTCGAGGTCTCTCGAAGACGGCCTTGACTCCTCCTGGAACGGCGACGCGACCAGGCTTGAAGGGAGGGGAGATGTCCTCGGTTCCGATGTGGATCGGCCTCGCTAGGTTTCGGTAGAGCGTGGTGGGAGGGAGGGAGAAGGCTGTGGTAGCAGCCGAGGTAGGATCCGAGGTAGCGAGATCGTCCGAGGTGCTGATCGGACTCGAAGGAGCAGAGGAGGGAGGAGTGGGAGACACGACGGGTCGAGGGTTGGAGGGGAGTCCTCGAGGCGAAGGAGCTCGAGAGTCTGAGGGAGTGATGGCGTCGATGGTGAGAGCGGTGTTGGGAGGGTAGAAGGAGCTGGCCGTTCGAGAGGTCCTTCGGGAGATTTGACGAGATTGGGAGGGTCGACGAGTGAGGAATTGAGCGTGCATGATCTCCGCTTGAGGTGTGGCGGGCAGGGAGAGGATGGATGCCGAGTCGTCGAATTCGCCTGCGACGGGGAAGTTGAAGGGATGAGCTTGAAGGGTATCTCGTTCGCCGGCGATGAAGGAGGTTCTGAGAGTGAGGAAGAAGCAGAGGGAACGCTCGTCAGTTTCTCGACGTGACGAAGAAACGAGAGTAGATCGAGAAGACTCACACATCGAACTCTGCGTCCATCGCGTTCCTGCTCTCCGACCCACTCGCTCGAACTCCCAGAGACGAAGTAGCACTGGCAGTACTGGTCCTCTCAGCCCTCGCAGCTGGCATCGTGGGAGGAGGAAGCAAGTCGAATTCGTCGTCCACGTTCTCCTCCGTCTCGACGATGTCCTCTCCTCCGATCGCAACTCCAACCTCCTGCCTCTGATAGCTCGTCCTTGCTCGAGGAGGGACCGGGAAGTCCGAGACGTAGTTTCCAATCGAGAAATCGCTGTTGCTCGAGGACTGAGCTGTCAAACGCGACGACTGTCGGTTGAAGGAGGAGATGGGTCGACGCGACTTGTCGTTCTCCGGCGAGGCTCGCGAAGAGGTGATTCCGAGGTTGGTGCTGGAGGTGTCGACGTCTGGAGAGGGATGATCGTAGACGATACCGACGGCCGAGTTGAAGCTTCGAGCGGGAGATCCAGGAGTGACGGGTTGTCGTTCAGCGTTGGTTTCGTAAGGGAGGAGGGAGGAAGGTCGATCTGGTCGCTGAGGAGGAGGGAGGACGGCTCGAGGAGGTTCCGAGGGTACGAGGAAGGGAGAAGCGGTTCGTCCGAGGGGAGGAAGCGAGTAGTTGGTGATGGGGTTGGCTGAGCGAAGGTCCTCCTCCGTCTGATCCGCCTCGAACGCGTCCACTCCAGCTCCCATTCCCGATTCGACGTCTCGGTTCTTGACCCATCCACCACCACCTCCCACCACTCCATCCAACGTCAAGGCA
This sequence comes from Mrakia gelida, assembly GCA_024345305.1. Lineage (NCBI taxonomy): Eukaryota > Fungi > Basidiomycota > Tremellomycetes > Cystofilobasidiales > Mrakiaceae > Mrakia > Mrakia gelida. The sequence continues at coordinate 1,243,736 of BRON01000013.1, read as the reverse complement.
GCAGATGGAGGCTCCTCCTCCACGATCGGTCTCGATCTCGAAGGTCCGACGCCGCCGTAACCAGCGCTGCTCTCCTTCTCCCAAAGACGATCTCGATCCTCCCCTGCAGGCATCCTCTTGGAGTCTCCGAACGACGATCCGCTGTTGACCTCCTCCGGCTTCCTCATGTACTGAAGCCAGTTGGTGAACGTCTCCGAGGCTCGCGACTTGGCTTTGGACATCCTGCTCTGATCCGAGTACATCCTTCCGTTGAGGTAGGAGGGTCGATTGAGGTTTCGAGCCGCGGTGTTGACCTCCTCGGAAGTGACGCTGGAGACGTTGGGAGGTGAGAGTCGGAAGGTGGACATAGTAGGGGACGTTCCGAGTCCGATGAACGACGAGCGAGCTTTTCGATTTCGATCCGAGCGAGAGACGATGGAGGAGGAGTCGTTCGACGCGTCCGCGAGCGAGACGAAGGAGGAGGAGGATCCGCGATGGTAGCGATGGTAGATGACGAGCACGAAGACTGCGATGATGTACATCCTGGAAGATAAGAGAGAGGAGAAAGGTCAGCTCGGGCTCCGGATAGGACGAACAGAGGGAAAGCGAGAACGAACTCCATCGCCTGAAGGAATCGACCGACGGGAGTTCTGTGAAGTCGGGATCGCGGCAGGTCAGCCACGACTTCAAACGCTCAGAAACGACTAATGAGACTCACTCCGAGAAGAGAACTGCAGCGAAGAAGAAAAACGAACGGATCAGTCAACGCGAACGACGAAAAACGAGACGCGTCTGAAGTCGACCTCACGAAGAGCGACTCCTCCTGCTGAGACGGCAGTCCCAGTCGCGAGAGCGGCAAGCGGGGCGGTATAGAGACCCGTCATCGACCACTTCGATCTTCCGGTCCGCGAGGACTCGAAGATGTTGAGGGTCATCTTGACGAGGAAACCGACGGAGACGACGACTTGGGCGATTTGGTCGGCGTAGTAGATGGACCTGGAAGCAGAGAGGCGCGAAGAGCAGTTGATAAGTGCCACCGCAAGCGAAGATAGTGCGCGATAGAGTGGCGAAGGATCGAAGAGACGTCGAAGAGACGAGGATCAAGCGACGAGGGAAGAGCGAGCGGAAACGTACCTGAACTTCGAGATGCTGAAGAGGAAACCGACTCGCCACGTCGTGTTCTGATCCGAAGCGAAACGACGATAGGCCAGTTTTACGTTTCAGCCGCAGGAAGCGTGACGAGACGCGACGTTAAAGGCGAAAATGTGACTCACGAGGGTTCCGACGGTGATAACAGCGAGCAGCAGAATCCACTTGCTCACCAATCCCACCACTCCAAACCTCTCCCAAACAGCACTGTGCAGCTTCCCTGTCCTCCCCATCGCTCTCGTCTCCGATCCTGTTGAAGGAATAGGCACCTCGCCTGGAGGAGCCTCTCCGATGAATCGAAAGAAGAAGAGGAATCGAGCCGTGAGACTCCAACCGAGGAAGAATTGTTGGGCGATGATGAGAGCGGTGACTTTCCGGTTGCCTGAGTTACCCTGTGAGCGTGATGCTCGAGTGAGGAAAAGAGGAAGGGAAGAAAGAGAGAGCGAGCGAAGAGGGGTTGGTCAGAACAGGGGAATCGAGGTTTCAGACGCGACTGAAAGGGAGATCGGTGTTCTGTGTCGAAGCAAGAGACGTACGATAAGGATCTGAGCCAGATCGAAGACTGAGGCGAAGAAGGCGAGGAGAATGGCGGCGATGATGTAGAAGATCGATCTGCGAGGTGAAAGGAAGAGGGGAGAGAAGGGAGTCAGCGACGCGTTCCGAGGATCGAAGACGAACGACGAGGTGAGCCACGAGTGCGTGAATATCTAGATCCTCGCGAGGAGTAGGGGCTGTCGATATGTAGTGCGTGTGCCCGCTTCTGCTGAGCTCATCTGCACCCTGGAAGAAGCAAGGCGGCCGAGGAGGAAGACCTCGTTTCAGCCAGCCTCCTCCTCCCTCGACCGTACCTACCCGTCTACCGTCAACGGTCCACTCTTCTGTAGCCCCATGTACCCCCACTCCATGCTCCACATCGCTTACAGAGCGCTCGAAGTCGCCAAGGTCGTCACCTCCTCCATCTCCTGCGATCTCCGACCTGTTCCTCTCCTCCTCCTCACCTCCTCGCCGTCGTCTCTCCTCTCTCACGCCTGATTCGAGACTCACCTCTGCAACTTCCCAGCCACGACGAAGAAGGTTCCCAACGCGAGTCCCAGAAGTCCTATCGCGAGGAAGGGAGCGTCGCTGAGCATGACCTGGAGGATCCAAACCGTTGAGTGAAGGAGCGTCCAAGCGGGAAGGCAAGGGCCGGTCGATCCAAAAACGTAGCTGTTGCAATCAAAGGAAAGGTTCGAGGTCAGCTTTTGTTCGGCAGCTTGATAGGTGTAGGCAGTGAAGGAATGAGGTGGAAGAGAAAGAAGGAAGGACGTACCCTTGGGAGTCGAAGAACCCGAACTGTGTCGTGTTGGTCTGAAAGACGGTTGCCATCTTGACCGTAGAGCGAGAGCCGTAGACCGATGGGACGAGCGAACGAGAGGAAGGAAAGGAGGAAGGTGGGGGTGTAGGACCTCAATCGTCTAGAAGAGGCAGGTTGGGGGCGAAGGAAGGAAGGAGGGTGACGTTGAGTGGTAGGAGGTTACGAGGGAGGGAGAGGTGGAAGGGTGCGAAAGGGAAGCCTTGAAGAGCTTGCCGTGGAGGGATGAAAAAGAGAGTGTCGAGACCAGCTACTGAACGGGGTGGAGAAGGGGGAAGAGAGAGCTGAACGAGGAAGAGTCGGGAGGGTGGCCGTTGAGGAGGGAAGGCAACGAGGGAGCTCGCCCTGGGAGGGGAGGGAAGAGAGGGGGGAAGGGAAAGAAGGGGGTTGGTCGGAGCTCATTTTCTCTCCGAACACGCCGTCAAGGGATCTGCTGAGGTACAGAAGATCGTCCGAGGGTCGAGGAGGGAATCGTTCATGCGGCGAGAGAGCGCTTTCGAGGATGAGCTGAGGAGGGAAGGGAGTAGGAAGAGGATGAAGGGAAGGAAAGGGTTGAGCTCAACTTTCGCCCTCCTCCTTCTGCGTTTCAGCTTGCTTGTCGTTCTTATTTTCGACCTTCTTTCGTCTTGACTGATCTACCACCTCTTCAGGAGTCCCAAGAGCATACATAAGAAAACAGTACCAATAACCGGAAGTCGTGAGAATGAAAGTAAAGGAAAGGGAGAGGAGAACAACGAGAGACGTGAGATCACTGGAGGTGACCCTTGTGCTCAGCGACGAGGTTAATCATCTTGCCCTCCTTGAGGTAGCTCTCCATGTTCTTGATCACAGTCATCTCCATGACCCATCGGGAGTCGGAGGTCCTGAAGGAAGAGAGGAGGAGAGAAGAGAGAGAACGGAGAGTCAGCGAGAGGTTCGAAGGTCGGAAGACACGTCTTCAAACGCGAGGGGTGAATATGTAGAGAAGCCGAGAGAGTGAGACTCACTCAGTACCCATGTGGGGAAGGATAGCTGCAGAAACAAAGGAAGAAGAGCGAAGCGAAGAGCGGGGGTCAGCGATGACGAGCGAGAGACGCGTTCGAGGTGAGCGGCTGAAGAAAAGGCAGATAAAGCGAGACGTACAGATGTTGTCGTACTTGAAGTACTCTGGGTTGACCTCAGGCTCGTTGGGGAAGACGTCGATTCCGGCAGAGTAGAGGTGACCGGACTTGAGAGCATCGAAGAGTGCGGGCTCGTCGACGACTCCACCTCTGAAGAAGCGAGAACGAGGAGCGAAGGGGTCAGCAGAGGTTCGATCTCGTCGTCCACAGCGTAAACGGGCTGAATGGAGCGTAGGAGTGGAAAGATAGGAGCTAGTGAGAGTGTGATACGAGACTCACCGAGCGGTGTTGACGAGAACGGAACCCTTCTTCATCCATCCGAACTGCTTGGCTCCGAACGACTTCTCGGTGTTGGCGTTGAGCTGCAGAGCAGGACAAAGAGGAAGAAAGTCAGCTCTCGGGTCAAGTCAAGACCAGACAATATCCAAAGGGAGGGGAGAAGAGCGACGTACAGGCAAGTTCAACGAGACGACATCACACCGTCCGAGCATTTCCTCCAGGCTAGCGCAGTACTCGTACTCGGCTCCAGCTCCTCCAGCCTTCACCGGAGACCTGTTGTGGTAGAGAATCTTCATTCCCCATCCGAGGTGCCTGCGTGATAGAAGAACAAACGAGGTTAGCGAGGTGTTCACGACGCATCTTCGCCCTCGTTCTGCGCTGAGCTGTCCGACTCCTCTTGGTCACAGCGAACCTCCTGCCGACAGTACATTAGGCGAGACAGTCAACTTACATTCGCTTAGCAACGAGAGCTCCGATTCCTCCCATACCGACGATACCGAGGGTCTTGTTTTCGGGATCTCGAGCGAGAGGGAGGTCGTTCTTCCAGTTTCCTGTTTATTTGTTCCACGCAGAGCGAGAGTGACGATGAAAAATTGAAAGGAGACGAGTAAAGAAGAGAGCGAAGCGATGTGTCAGATCAGAACCGTCGTTCGGTTCGAGATGGGGTTGTGAAAGAACGGTGTCAGAGAGAGGGAGGGGGGGACGAACCAGCTCGAACCGACTTCTCGGCCTTGTAGAACTGTCGAATGGAAGCGAGGATGAGGAAGACGGCGGTGGTAGCGGTAGCGTTGTCGACGGCTCCAGGGGTGTGGGAAGCAGAGATCCCTCGAGCGAGGCAGGCGTCGACGTCGAGCTTGTCGTCTGGGGAGGGAAGGGAGGGGGCCAGCAGAGGTCAGGTTGAGCTCGGACGGGAAGTCGAACGAGGACGAGGGAACTTACAACCAGCTCCGTCTGAGTAGATCAAAACGAACAGAGGGTCAGCGACCTGATGGAGGTAAGTTTACGAGAGCAGAGAAAGACTCACTGTGAGCCCAGAACTTGACGGTTGGGGGCAGAGCGTTGATGAGCTCGGCGTTGGGCTGATAAGATGAACCGGGTCAGTCTCTGTTTCTCCTCCCCTTTCTACCAGAAGAACAAGCTGGAGATGGTTGAATCACCTTTCCTACGGTAGCGAACATAGCCTCGTGCTCGTAGACACCGACGATTTTGGAGTACTTGGTCTTGCAGTCGGCCTTGAACTCGTCTTTGGTTTTCGACTCGCACCACTGAGGGGAGAAGAGCGGAGGGAAGGGTCAGCTCTGCTCGGTCTACGAGTGCTAGGAGGAGATCATGAGCTTACGAGAATCTCAGCGAGGGGACCAATGATCTCATCGAGCTCCTTTCGGGCCCAGAGGACTTTACCTGAACGAGAGAGGGAAACGATGAGGACGAGGGAGGTCAGCTCGAGAAGGGAGGGCTGAAGCAGAGAGAGAGATCGAACGACGAACCGAGGATGAGGACTTGAGGCTTGGACATAGTTGAAGAGTGAAGAGAGGAAAGAGAAGTGGATAGAAGTGAGAGGGTTGGGTGGTGTGGTGGTTGGGGGGAAGAAGAGTAAACCGAGCGAAAGAAGAAAGGGAGAGGTGAACCGAGGCGAAGCCGGGACAGGTCCGATCGAACCGTGCCCTGCAGAGTTCCTCTTCACTTGGGGAAGCTGGACTACAGACGAGAATAACTGAGTATCTGAGCGGATGTCATGGTTCGTACTCGGGTGCTGCTTGAGATCAGCAGGGGGGAGCGAAGGGAGTGGGTCGGAGGGTCGGAGGGACGATGGGCGTTGAAGGTGAAAACCAGTTTCGAGACGCAATGTCGCGACTTCCTTGCTGCTCGAACTACATTTTCCCGCTCAATCGCCCCTATCTAGTCGATACTCCAGATAGGTGATGAGTAAAGGCGAGCCCAAGCTCAGCTTATCGTCGAGAAGAGACGCGTCGCTTCCCCGTCCAGAACCGTTCTCTCTCGCTCTCCCCTCCTTCCGAAAATAAGAGAAAGGACGTCAATTTCATTCCACGGACCCCGTACTACTACCGCTAGAACCCTCTCAGCCCAAGCACATGCCGCACGTCTCCCGTAAACCTCAGACTATCCAGCACGGGCAAGAGGTCGAGCAGCGCTTGATCGTTGGGATCCGAGAACCATCCGTCGATAGGGATTCCGTTGGCTAAGTCAGCCAGATTTTGAGCGACGAGGAGGAAAGGAGAGTGTGAAGGAGGTACGAGGGAGTCAGTGAAGAGAAGAGAGCGAGGCAGACGAAACGAGGCGAGGAGAGACGAACCTTGATGATACGAGTACGAGATGGGCGAGTTATCGATGAGGCAGATGGATTCGAGGTCTTCCTGGAGGCACGAGAGGTCCTTGATGTAGGCTCCGTTCTGGTGCTGAACGCAGGACTGCAGAGCGAGAAGAGAGAGGAGGGAAAAGGAGAGGGGTCAGCTCGACGCGTCGAGGCTCGAGGGAGCTGAACGATTTCGAACGTACGTCTCTGAACAATCTCTTTCCGAACATGCCTCGACCGCCATCCAGCCAGTCGATGACGGGATCGGCGTACTCTTGCATGGAAGCGGTGAAGATGACGAGTGTGTACCAGGAAGAGACCTGATTTCGGAGAGAAGAACGCGACCGAGGATCCATCAGCTTCGATTCGACTCGTTCGACGTGAAACAAAGACTCACCTTCTTCAAGAAGTAATCCACGTAAGGTCTCTTGTAGACGTGATACACCGTGCTCCTTCCACCTAGAAAAACCTCGACCATGTGGCCTTCTCCCTTCCTCCCAGCTCCAGTCCCACTCGACCGACTCGTCGAGTGGATCAGAGTCTCGTCCAGATCCAAAATCAACGTCTTGGGCTTGTGGAACGGCGTCTTCTTCCTTAGGGGAGCGCTGAGGTAAGACGAGGCTTCTGATGGAGGTGTCGAGGGAGCGTTTGGGGTAGAGGGATGGAGGAGGGAGTTGCCGGAAGATTCCGCTAAGGGATTGGGGAGGAGGAGGAGACGAGATCGAGTTGCTGGGCGAGTGGTTGCGGTAGTTGTGTCTGGTGAAGGGATAATGGGTGAGGGAGGGGAGAATTCGAAGGAGGGAGATGGACGAAGGTTGGACGAGGGCGGTTGTGGTTTGGGAGGGTAAGGGAGCTGGGATGGATCGAGAGCTTGAGAGCGAGGGTCGATTTCGATGGCTTGGGTGCGAGGGTCGATGGCTTGAGTGCGAGGATCCATGAGAGGTGGAGAGAGACCGTTGTGCAAAGGTGGCGAGTCGAGTTCTTCACGAGACGAAGCGACGCTGACCTGGTCGTCTGCGAGCTCGACTTCTCCGTCCTTCTCGACCTGTTGAGCTCCGTTCTCGCCTTCCACCTCCTCGTCCTCCTGCTCCTGCCCGTGCCCTCGACCTGAGATCCCATTCCTCCCTCTTCCTTTCTTCACAGACCTCCCAGCCATGCCGAAGAGGACGAGCATGCCGACGAGCAGCGTCCAGATCTTGGTGACGACTTTCACGATCCACCATCTCGCTCCTGTCCTCCTGCGTTTCCGATCTGGCTTTTTCTCGTCCGAGAGAACAGATCCGCCGCTGGTACCGGTTTCCGAGGGTGATGTACGACGACGGCGAGTGGTTCCTGAGGAAGAGGCCGCTCGACGAAGAGGAAGGGAGGAGTGGTTGGCTCGTGCTGGTGAAGGAGGGAGGGATCGTGACGAGTTGATGGACGACGAGGAGAACCTAGAGCTGGGAGAGGAGGGAGCTGAGGAGGGCGACGATGGTGGAGGAGAGAGGGACCGAGTGATGAGCCTGTCGAGGTGAGATATCGAGTTCATCTTCTGGAGAGCTGAGAGAGGAGCTGTCGAGGAGGGGAGGGAGAGGTGAGGTTGAGCTTCGGGGGCCTGTTGGGGAGACGTCCACGGAGAAGAGAGTTTCATGAGCTTCTCGAGTCTGAGTCTCGAGCACAGGGTTCCAGTATAGATGAGCTTACCGTGTGCGGAGAAGAGAGACCAAGAGATGTGTTGGTCTTGAAGAGGGAGGAGGTTGAAAGAAGGAGGAGGAGGGCGGAGAAGGCGAGCTGACGAGAACGGCCGTTTCGTCGTTCCACAAGTCGAGTCGAAAGAGGAAAGGTCCAGATTTCGAGGGTATAGGCTTCCTGGGAGAGCTGTTAAGGGGAAGGCAAGAAGGAAGAGTCAGAAAAGTTGAGTTTAAACGATCTCGATGAGCTCGACAACATCGCCCCACTTCCTCTGGCTCCTTCCTCCCCAACCCATCCTCAGCAAGGTTGGTCTCGCCTCGACCTCCCCTTCTTCTCTAGAGCCTTCAAGATGGTTAGGATACTAACCTCTCTCGATACGTCGAAGGGTGAGCGAGATCCTTTTCCCGAAAAAAGACGAACGTTGACGGTTGGGGACAGAAGAGAAGGGGTCGTCGGTTCGAAGTCACCGGGCGGCTCCTCCCTCTCCTCCCTTCTCTTTCCTCCTCCCCCATCGCGTTTCGTTGAGAGACCGCAGCTGATACGTGTTTGCTCATTAATCGAACAAAGTCTATAGCTCAGAAACCTGCTCAAACTCGCTCCAAAAGATCCGACTCCTCCTCCTCCTCCAGCACGACCGTCCTGAGGAAATCCCACATCTTGAGAGGAGAGAGGACGACTCCCGAGACGGCGAAGTTGTACTCGGCTCGAACGAGATCGTGGAAGGGTCGATACGCGTCGACGATGGAGGACTGCGAGATCAAGAGAAGAGTGAAGAGTCAGCTTGGTAGCTCGACTCGAGGCGAGGAGAGAACGAGGCGAGGGACTGACCTGAGTCGGAGGAATCAACACCTCGACGGCCTTTCGATCCTCGAGATACATCCTCAACTGACCCAACCACTGCTTCAACTCCCTCCGAACCGACTTCCTCACTTCCTCGTGTACCTCCAGAACCTTCTCGGGAGTAGCCCAAGGTTGAGCGGCGAGATCCCTCGAGCCAGGCGCGGAGCCGGAGAGGTAGGACGTTGCTTGGAGGAGGAATGCGCGCGTCGGGGCCGTCGAGGCGAGAGTCGCGTAGGTGATGAGGTCTTCGCAGGAGGATTTGAGAGATCGATCGAGGTCCTGCAGAAGAGGGAAGCGAAAGGTCAGACGCGAGGAGACGGGAGACGACTCTGTTTCGACGCGAGGAGTAGGACGAAGGATTCGAGACTCACCACCTTCGCGTTCTCCATGTGCTGGTTCGTCCTCAGTCCTCGTCCAGCCGAGACTCCGTATCCGAAGGTGAGAGCGTTCGGAAGGAACGAGAGGGCCGAAGCGAGGAGGGCAGAGAAAGCCTCTGCGACGAAGAAGACGGAAAGGTCAGCGGCGGTGAGAAGTCGCGACAGATCGAGCAAGCGTTGCGAGATTCTACTCACCAGTAACTCCCAACATCCCTCCTCCCATATCCCTTCTTACCATCTCCACACTCCCGAGCATCTCCTTCAGGATCAACAGATGCCTAACGAGGAACAAAGCTCCGTCGACCTCTCCCTTCTTGATCCTGATGGCTTCGGACGCGGAGAAGAGCGACTGTCGACACAGAGTGACGGCCTCCTGAGCGACGTCTTCGAAGATGGCAGCCTATAACAAGGAAGTGACAACGTGGAGGTCAGCTCGACGAAAGGGAAGAGCTCGAGAAAACGAAACGAGGAGGAGACCGGACGAACGTCGATGAAGTTGTGCAGCTCCGCGAGGACACCGAGCGTCTTCCGTAACGACGGGTACCAAGTCTCCTGAACCTCGATGGAAGGGAGTCGGAAGAGCGCTCCATCGTCGTCGTCGTCGTCCTCTGGTTTCTCCTCGTCCTCCGAGGTGATGGCTGAGTCGTTGTCGAGATCCACCGTCGATCCAGCTCGAAGACTCGCGGCGTCGGCGACCTTGGCAGCTGCTCGAACCTTGGCGTTGGCGACAGCTTATGAAAAGGAAGAAAGATGGACGAGAGGGTCAGTTTGAAAGGGTGGACAGCTCATCGTCGAGGAGTTTGACGCGTCAGGGAAATCGAACTCACCCTTCTCCAGCTTTTCCGGGTAGTCCAGGTCTCCCTCAGCAGCAGAGAACCTTCCGACACCATTCTGCAACACCGCCTGAGCTCTGAACACCAGCCTCGTCTGAGCGTCCTGCAGCACCGGCGCCAGAAGTCCCTTGATCTCGAGCTTCTTCTTCCTGTTCGTTTCCTCGACGAGTATCGATCGTTGGAAGTACGTTCTTGGCGAGACTTGTGAAGACGGCGAAGGAGGGGTGAGGTGTGTCGTTGGTGAGAGAAGAGGAGAGGTCGGAGGGGAGTTGGAGGTTTCGGAGGAGGAGTCCTCGTCGGCGTCGAGAACCATGAGAGCTTGAAGAACGGTGCAGACTTGGCAAAGGACGGTGAGGGAGGGTTCGTGGAGGATCCGAGGACGGAGGTAGTCGTAGAGATGGTCGCAAAGGGTCTCGAGGAAGGAGCTGGCCGGGATGCAGGAAAGAAGGAGTCAGTTCGACGAACAACAAGACCGCGGTCTGAACGAACGGGAAGAGGGACGAACTGTAGACGATCCTCTCCTGTCGAGAAGAACTGTCCGTAGAGGTTGAACTCGTCCGAGCAGAGCTGCTTGAGGTATCCACATCCAGCTCTCGTCTGTCGACGAAGAACGAAACTCGGAATCAGCTTCCTCCTTCGCGAAAGGATCGCGACGAGCAATCAAACTTTGAGCTCACCAACTCGACCAGCGGAGCCTTGGCAGGATTCAGTCTTCCAACCTCGCTCATCACCACTCCCTGAAGCATCGCCTGCCTCATCGCCACCCAAGCAGAATGACACTCTCCGAGCAGAGGAGCGAGATCGTCCGCTCCTCCAGCTCCAGCTCGATACGCGGCGGCGCTGAGATTCGTAGACGAGGAACGATGTTCGAGTTCGAGGATGAGGGACCGAAGAGGTGGTGCGAGGAGGGTGGGTTTGGTGTAGAGAAGAGCATGAAGGGCTGCATCGGCGAGATTCTGTGAAGGAGAAGAACGGGAGAGGTCAGAAGGAGACGCGTGGAAGGGACGAGGGACGGGCGAGACTGACGCGATCTGCCATTCTCCGCGCGACGTCCTGACCGAGAAGCTTGACCTGGGTGAGGAAGTACATCTTGATGAGGGTCATGCTTCGAGTCTGGCACTGCTGGTAACGGATGATGTAGAGCTCGGCGTCTCGGAAGTCGCGCTGTTCGAAAGAAGAAAGTACGGAGTCAGCTTTCGGGAGATGAGAATCGAAGAGCGATGAGAAGGTGCTACGAACATGGGCCTTGAGATAGCTGAGACACTCGTCTATACGCTCGACCATGGGAATGAAGGCGGCGCTGGTGACGAGCGACTCTCCTGGCGAGTTGAGAGTTCGGATGGCGGGCTCGAGAGAAGCGAAGTACGAGAGTCGATGAGCGAGGTTGTCCGAAGTTTCCAGTAGACGGTTCTACAAAAGACAGATGAGATTATCAGCGTCTTACATCCTCGATGAGAGGTGGCCTCCCTCCAGATCAAACGAAGCAGAAAGAGGAGCTCGACTCACCTGCTCTTCCAACAGCTCCTCACACGCCTCCTGCAAGCTCTTACTCCTCTCCTCCACGAATCCAAACGCCTCTCCCATCTCCTTGCACACCCTCTCAGCCTCCTCGCACTCTCCGACCAGACGGTCGCAAGCCTCCCTGTACATCCCAATCTCGGCGAGATGGTCGCGATAGAGAGCGTCCTGCTCGTGTTCGAGAGAGGAGGTGAGGAGACTGAACCAGTCATAGAACTGTTGAGGAGTGGAGATGGAGAGAGTAGTGCTGGTGTTCGCTAGTGATGAAGATTGTAGTGGTGGTGTGGATGGACGTGTTGGTGGTAAGGATCGAGGAACGGATGGGGAACGAAGGAGAGTTTGGAGGAGGAGGGAGGTCGAGTCTTTGGGGGCGTGGGTTGCTGTAGGGTTGCGAGAACGAGCTCCTATCGGGGTTGAAGGACGTGATGGGGATCCGAAGGGAGTTTGGCCGTTGGCGAGCTGTGAGAGGAACTGCAGATAGAAGCGAATTGGTCAGTGATGTTGTTCGACGAGGAGATGGGAGGGAAGGAGAGGAGGAAGGAGAGGTCGAGCTCAATCGAGGCTCGATGCAAGAGCTTGACTTGCTCTGCGATACCCATATGAACATGTAGGCTCGTCGTGCCTTCTCCAAAATGCGCATGCTTGGACTCTAGAGTCATCCTGGAACGATGAGCTCCAGGAAGAAGGAAGGAAACGCGAGCTCATCGTTCCGCTGGATTGAGCTCAACCTCCGTCCCCTTCCTCCTCCGACTTTCTGCCTCTACTGCCAGCTTTGAGGCGGCCCTAGTACATCCTTCTTCTCTGATGACGGGCAAGGACGGCGCGAGAACTCACCTTTGGCGGTAACCTTCGATCCAAACATCCATCCTTGACTCGTCCGACGCTCTGAAGCTCCTCCTCCTTCAAAGGAGCCTTGGACTCCCACTCCTCGAGCGAGACTCCTCTTGGAGTGAGCGATAATACCGGCCGTCGAGTCGTGGTGGTCATCCCGCGAGAAAAGAAAGCTGGATGGGACTGTGGTGAACGTTGAGAGGCGAAGGAGGGAGAAGGAGGAAGCGAGCTTGAGCTGCTCGCGGACAGATGGGATTTCGGCCAATATTTTCTTCTCCGACCTCAAACTTTTTGCTGACAAAGTTATAGATCAACTGATCACCGAAGTCCTCCCGAGGAATTCACCTCTCAGAGTGCTCTCTATCGTCCCAGAAAGCTCATCTCTTCCACCCTCCCTCTCGCCTGCGCCGTCCCCCTCCCCTCCTTCCCCCCGCTTCGCTTCGAGGGCTCCTCGTTCCCTCCCTCCCACCTTCCATCCACCTTCAATCTCGTTATCTCATCGCCATGCTCCCTCGCCTCTCCCTTCTTCCCCTTCGGCTCCCTTCCCTGGCTCGACTCTCTTCCTCTGTTCCAGTCCCTCAAGCGGCCGCTCCTCCTCCTCCTGTCCCCAAAGTCCAACCCAACGTCCCCCCCTCCGTCTCCGACTCCTTGCTTCCTCTCGACAATCTATCACCTCCAGCGGCTCTCGCTCAGTCTCCCAACATGCCTTCGACGTGAGTTCCTTGACCTCTCGACTTTGGATGGAGAAGAAGAAGGAGGGTTGGTCGAAGAAGGAAGGAGAGTGGGGAACGAAGGAGAGATGAAGCTGATCTTCCCTCCCTCTCTTCTCGCTCGTTCTCCGTCCGAAGCAGTTGGTCTGCGAGTCAAGTTCCTCGACAGATGGCTTACAGCAACGCACGATTCGAGCAGACCATCCTCGAGTACCAACCTCAGCCCTTCAGTGCCATGGCGATGATCGCGGCGGAGCCCGTCTTGATGGTCCAAGGGAGGAAGGCAGTTTGCGATGGAGGTGAGTCTCTTCTCTCTTTCTTTCGTCTTCAGAGGGTGTACCAGTTTCTGAGGAGTCAAACGGGAGGGATTGAAGCGCTCTGGGAATCAGCAATGGAGGCGAGAGAAGGAGATTTATCGCGCGGACGAGATCGACATCCATCGTCGCGCGCTTCTCCCTCTCTCACTTCCTCGTCCGTACGCTTCAAGCCTCGGATTGAAGGCGGGAGAGCTCTCTGTAGTACCGCTCGCCTAGTACCCGCCACTCGACGCTTCTCGCGCCACTCAGGGCTCTCCTCGCTTGGAACCAAACAACTTTCTCGTTCGACAAGCTTCGACTCGAGATTGAGCTGATTTGAACTTCCTTCCCTCGTCCTATTGCAGGAGGAGGAGCTCTCGGACACCCTAAGGTCTTTATCAACCTCGATCAACCAGGTCCTCGCAGCTGTGGATACTGGTTCGTTCGATTTCAACCTGCTTGTCGCGTCGTCTTCCCTCAACCTCGCTGACGACTCTTCTTCTCCTCTCGCATCTCCTTCTTACAGTGGTCTTCGATTCGAGCAGGACTCGAACCATCACCATGCTCACTAGACTGGGGTCCGTCGGAGGAGGGTTGGCTGGAGGAGGTGCGGGGTCTTCGTCGTCAAAGGGCTGTTTCTGTTTCGCTCTGGTTTTGATTTCACGAACTTTTTATGATCTTTCCTCTCATCTCGTCGAGTGGCAACGCCATCCTGCTGAACGATGACCTAGCATCTGCTGAGTACCCACTACTCCTTCTTGGTTCTTCTTTCGTTTCGCTCGCCTTGGTCTCGTTCGCGTTCGACTTTTGGTTCGTTCTCGTTTCTAGATACAGCTGGTTCGAGCTCTATCCTGCTGGCTCGTAGCTGAAGCGAGAGCCTCCTCTTGCTTTTGACCGAGGTGAAAGGAAGGAAGGAGAGAAGTGGGCACAGAACACTCTGCACGACGAGGAGTGAACGCGACGCGTCAACGCTTGCTTCGCTTTTCGGAGCTCTTACACCTACGAAGACATCTCATACGAGTGGAAAGGAGTATGCCACATCTGTAGCTTATCACAAAAGTCATCTGGATCAAGTGGACAATGAAGGGTAACAGAGGAACTCGGTGGGCTTTCGTCTCTGAGCGTCGATTCGAATCGAGCGCAAAGTTTCACAACGAGTCAAATCAGACGGACCGAAGAGCAGAGACCGAGAGCGACATACGAGAATGGACCGTTTCGATGGAACAAGGGCTCTGCGAAGAGACAAGAAAGATTGCATCGAGGAGCAGCGACGCGTCGAAACTGAAAGCGAGATGAAGAAACCTGGTTTGGTTCGATTCCTGGGCTTCTTCTCTCGAAGCGAAGGAGGATAGATAAGTAGAGGAAGACGATACACTGCCGAGTGGGGATGCCTTGTCTCTGGAAGGGGAAGAGAGAGGAACGAAGAAGGAGGAAGAGGGCAAGTGAAGCGCTCGAGCGAGCGTGGAAGAAAGAGAAGGAAGAAATCGCTGACCTGGTTTCGCAAGCCTCCGACCTCTTCTTTTCGAACCTCGTTTTCAACAGCAAAAAAGCACATCGGATGTTAGGAAAACTTACCACACCTCTCTCAGGTACCCAACCTCCCCTTCCCTACCCCAAGAACGACCCTCTTCACCCCATGAAGGGTGAAACAACGACGGAAACCTTCCGATTCGCGTGTTTCGGGCTAAAACACATTCCAGACCTCGGATTTCGACGGTTCTTTCACTGGTAAGTAGATGTCTACTAGCGGAGGCCAAAAATGAAACCATTGGGATTCGAACCCAAGCGACTTTCGTCATTAGAATACAAGGATCTTGAGTCTAACGCCATAACCAACTCGGCCATAGTTCCAAAACAGGCGTCCCAAAAGCGAGTCACGTGATTTTCTGATCGTCGATCGCCGACGCACCCCTAGGACCCCTGTTGGGGAATGAAGGCGAAAGCAGTCGAACGGACCTGCAACTTCGGGACAAACGAAGCTGTAGATGCCTTCGTCTGGTCCCTATGTCCCTCTATATCTTCTCCTACATCTTAAAGCATTCTTATTCCATCGGGTACGGCGAGCCCGTCGATCCAAACAAATATCAGGATGGGGGAGGCTTACATCGCGCGTTTGAACGTCGCTTTTGTTTGCTCATCTTTTGATCTGTTCCGCTCTTCCTTTCTTCCTTCCTTCATCTCCTTTTCAGGGCGCTAGCTGCAAGGAGCGGAGGACGAGACGAAGCGAGCTTCGCCCGCACTGTCTTCGAAGAAAGAAAGAGCGAGAGAGAGAGAGAGGCGACGACGCGTGGCGTTGTCGAAGTATGCGAACGCGGCGTCCCTCGAACAGCGAGATTTCTCAACGGCCAGAGCAAACGAGACGCCTCAAGTCTCCTCGCCTCCTGCGAGCTGCCTCACTCTGAAGCTCATGAAAAGGCGAGTGGGGAAAAGGGAAGTCGGCTCTCCTCGCCTGCACCTCAGGAGGCCCAAACCCGCACACTAGACTGCCAAAAGACAGCTTCGCGCGTCGTTGGAGACGATTCGAAAAGGAGCGGTCCGGAAATTTTGACTGCGAGGCTGCGCAGCGAGGGCGAGAAGGCGGAAGTCAGTTTCGTTAGAGCTCGCCCCTTCCTCTCCCCTCTTGACTTCCATCCCCAACTCTTCCTTTCCCTCCCTGTCCCTCCACCGCAACCGAGCCTTCCCCGACCCTCATCCTCTTCTCGACAACCCTGTGATGGCACCCTGTTCGTTCATATTTCTCTTCAGTCGGTCTGGGAGCACAAGGGAGAGGAGGAGAACGGGTCGAAGCTGACGTCCCTTCCTTTCGTCCTCCCCTTCTCGCTCCCCCTCAGCGGCGAGCAAAGCAGCCTGGTTGGCTCGATTCCCTGCTGGAGTCGATCCTTCGAAACCTCTCGCTGGACTTCCCGTCGTTCGTGAGTCTCGCTCGAACGTTTTGGTGTCTGGATGGCAGGTTGAACGAGGAGGAAGGAAAGCTCGAGCTCACACTGAACCTCCCTCCTCCCTTCCTTATCTTCAGGCCCTCCTCCACCTCCCAAAGCTCTCTCTCCGCTCGAAATCCTACTCACGAAGGTGAGACATGTTCCTCTTTTTTGCGCTTTTGTCAAAAACGAGAAAAGCTGATCACCTCTCTTCTTCGCTAGATCATTCCCTTCCGTCGTCGATTCCCTTGGGAGGTCCTCCTTCTCGTCTTCCAAGAGTCGGATCTCTCGACCCTGGCCGTCCTCGGGAGAGTCTCGTACGACCTTCTGGCAGTGACCTCGACTCGGCTGTATGAGGAGATCGAAGTGACGCGAGTCGATCAGCTGGAGAAGCTGTTCTGCGACAGGGAGCCTGACAAGGACGGGAGCTTCGTGAGTTCCTTCCCATCCCTCCTCCGTCTTCCCAACCCATCAGCCTGCAACGCACCTAACACCGTCTCTATTTCACCAGAAACACAATCCATCTCGAATCAATCATTTCCTCTCCTTCACCCAAACTCGTAGCCTCTTCCTCAACTTCGCGTCCCTCCCCTCCGACTACATCGTCCCCGAGTCCATACCCCTCTTCTTCTACAGGAAAGACCCATACGAGGACTTCATCCCCACCGACACACTTCGAATCACCCTACAGTACTCACACGCCTCCATCCTCCTGCATCTCTGGGAGTGCATCATGCCCTTCCTCGACCCAGTTCGGTTTGAGCTCGAGGTGCGAGGTCGACCCTACAGCCACTCGCCCGACCTCGTCGTAGGCGAGTACGCCCCGGCGTTCGAACGGCTGAAGACCTTCGAGCTGCGTGGTTGCCTGCCGGTGGTGGATATCTGCGGTTTGGGAGTACTCTACCAGCTCGCAGGAACCTCTCAGTCGGAACCGAAGGATCTTCCCACTTTCCGCTTCCACGTCTCCTCGCTCGTCTTCCACAGCTATCCCTTACCTTCTGCAATACTGCGGAGGCTGGATTTCAACAGTAGCCACTACGGGTTGAATCCGCTTCGCGAGAACCCTACCATCCTCGTGGTTGAGTCGACGGAGGATAAGGCTACCCTGGAGTCGGAGGCTCGGCAGCGGATGGGGTGGAGGGCAGCGGGATCTTCGCCGTACATAGTAGAATTGGAGATTTAGGGTGTGTACCGTTTTCTCTGCGTGTTGTTTTCAAACTTTATCTCACTCGGCTGACCCCTTTCGTTCGCTCTTCGTCGCTTCAGCTCGTCGACATCCCCTCCCCTCCCTCTCATCCTCCTTCCACCCCACTTCCCCACCAACGAAACCACACGTCCTCTTAAACCACCAAACCACCATGCATAACCTCTCGCCTCACCATCATCTCTTATCAACATGCCTCCTCGCCTCACCTCCCCCCCCCTGCTCGGTCGTCGTCGCGTCGGAACTCGGATCGCCTCGCCTCGCTCGACGAGCGCACAAGGGAGGCAAGTCTGCTACTCGAATGACCGAATCCTCGATAATCTCTCGGAGTCCTTACGACCAAGGCGAGCTCGTCCTTATGGCGAAACATGCGACAAAGAGACGTGAGCGCTGACTTCGACGCGATCTTCACCCTCCCTCACAGCCCACCCGAACCCTCTCTTCTCCCATCAATACCGATCCTCACCTGTCGCGGCTCTTGGATTTCGGTCTGGGTCTTGCCGTTGGGAGGAAGTCGATGGAGAACGTGGAGGAGAAGGAGGGACGTTCCTTCGTTTTGCTCGTCGCTTTCGCGTTCGATTTGTAGTTCTACAGCTTCTCTTGATACACGAAGTCCGCACCACCCTCACACCAGAGTGTTCTCAGAGCGGAAACGCTCCTCTGAGACAGCAGGATCGTAGGGCAGAAGAAGGCCGCGAGCAGCGACAAGAGTTCATCGGACGCGTCGACGCTTCCTTCTTCGCTCTCGACTCCATCGAGCAGGGCGGCGCCCAGTCGCCTCCTGATCAGTTGCTCGAGGGAAAAGAGTACTCGTTCAAGATTCTACGTGCATCAAGATCGATCCTCCAACCACTGCAAAATCGTTTCGCCGTCGCGATCCAACCACTCTCCTCTCGAACGAACGGTTTCCACCAGCCCGCCGAGCTTCCTTCCGAAGAGAGACACGTCCTTGTCGGCGAAGAACGCTTGGATCTCCTCAGCTTCGGTGGTGGAAGCGAGATTACGAGCGATGCTCGAAACGAGATGGCCGACGAGCTGAAGCACACGAGGAAGCGAGAGCAAGCGAGTCAGCGCCATGAGTCGCAGAGATCGTCTCGAGAGAATGAGACCGGGAGACGAGAGGTGGGACTCACCATTCCTCCTTCGTAGCGATCCAAAAGCTTTGTAAGTGTAAAGAGAAGAAGGAAAGCGTTTCGTCGCGTGAGTTCGAGTTCGAGTCGAAAAGAGGATTAACACGAGAAAGGAGTCAAGACGGCAGACGAACCTCTTGGTAGTTCAGCTTGAACCAGTTCCAAAGCAGACGTCGAGCGGCTGGGTTGATCGAGAGTCCTCCGAGGAGTCCCATCACGTCTTGAGCCTTGATCTCTCCGACGGAGTTGAGCAGAGCGCCGATTCGAGTTGGATCGGAGGTTTGAGTGAGGGCGAACTGAGCAGCTCGGAACAGACTGTATACGAGGGGAGAAATAATGGTCAACAGAGAAGAGCGGAGCAAGGAGGAGGGAGGGAACTCGCGTTGGGTTGGGAGCTCTGGCGAGGAGCTGCTGCATCTTCTCGTACTCGACGTCTCCTCCATGAGCGACGACCTGCGAAAGAAAGTGGAGGACATGTCAGTGCCTGCTCAAGACGTGCAGATATAAGAATGGACTGACGAGGGTGTAGATGGAAGAAGCAAAATCAGGAGGAACGACTCCCGTTCGGAAAGCCTTCTTCGCGAACTCGAGGACGGGAGAGTAGCCAGCGGCTCCAGCGTTGGTGAAGGCGAGGGATCGAAGGGAGATGAGGTCCGGAGAGTCTTCTTCATCGAATTCGAAGCCGAGTCGGTCGATGAGAGGACCGAAGATCGATTGGGAGAAGTTGGCGACGGCGTCTTGAGCGCGTCGAGGTTGCTCAAACCACACGGATTGGAGATCGGCGAGGGCCTGTGAGAGAGAGGAAACCAGTCAGAAAGAGACGTAGCTGAATGAAACCAAGAGGCGATAGCTCACAGTGGCGATCGCAGTCCAAACGATGGGGTTGTCCTCGGCGAGCTTGACCTTCTGGACGAGGTTGAGGAGTTCGACCGTCGAGTAGAAGCCTGATCGAGCGAGAGCGTAGGTATCGCTGACGAGACCGAACCGATCTCCAACCGAAAGAGCACCGTCCTTCATGGATGCTTCGATGGCGAGTTTCTCGAGGTGAGAAGGAGCGTAGGCGACGCTGAAAGAGAAAGAAGAGGACGAGACGATCAGCGAGACGCGACGAGAACTTCGACCTTCGTCGAACTCACCGGTAGAATCCGAGAGTGTCTGGAAGGGATGTGCCAGAGGACGTGTCAGAGAGTCTTCGAGTCAGCAAAGAAGAGAGCTAGCTCACCAGCGTTGAGCTTCCAGAGAGCTGTGTCCTTCTCGAGCTCGAAGGTCGTTTCGCGCGACGACAGGAAGCTCTCGTTTACCACCTTGCTCGATCTATTCTTCTTGAGAGAACGAACTCCGAGGGGGATATCCCTGCGAGACGAAGAAGTGAACAGTTCAGGTCAGCGAGAGAAGAGGATAGATGAGCGAGTGAGGGTGAACTGACCAGATCGTCTCGTTCTCCTCGTCGGACGGAGGTCCAGAGAGCAAGAATCGATCTTGACGAAGATGAAGCTTCCCTTCCTTCTCGTGAACGCTAACGACAGGGAATCCAACCTGGAAATGAGCAACGAAGATGAGGGTTAGCACTCGAAGTCAAGCACGAAAGGAGAGACGGGTCGCGTACCTTCTTCACCCACGACTCAGCAACAGCACCGACGTCGAGCCCAGACGATTTCGAGATTCCCTCCCAGAGATCCGAGGTTACCGAGTTTCCGTACTGATGCTTCTTGAGGTACAGCGAAACTCCCTTGAGGAAGGTGTCCTCGCCGACCTGGAGAAGAGCAAAAAATCGAAGGTCAGAGTCGCTTCGTTCGTCGAAGCGCGAGCCTTGCGGCGAGGAGACTCACGATCGAGCTGATCATCCGCAACACAGAGCCTCCCTTGAGGTAGGAGATATCGTCAAAGACCCTGTGGATGGAGAACGAAGTCAGCTCGACGCAAGGAGAAGGGTCGAAGGAAAACGAGCGAAGTGAACTGACTCAGCGATCTTGTTGGCGTCCTCAAGAACGACCTCGATTGGGTGAGAGGATCGAAGAGAGTCGAGGTTCATGGCTTTTCCGAAGTCTGATAGGAAAGCGAGATGAGCGTTCCACTCGGGGTAGAGCCTTTGAGGAAGACGGGGAGGAGTCGGTCGACGCGAGAAAGAGGAAGAACGAGGCGAGCAACGAAGAGACGCACCTTCCTGGGATGATGATAGAGCCCATGATGGTAGCGAACGCCTCGTTGAGGAACAGAGTATCCCACCATTCCATGGTGACAAGATCTCCGAAGTACTGGTGCGAGAGCTCGCTGAGGAGGAGAAGAACGGGTCAGCAAGCTCGCGTCTCGTTCGAGGAAAGCACCAAGAAAAGAAGATCACTCACTGAGCTTGAGTGTCGGCCATGATCTTCTTTCCAGCGAGTCCTGTCTCAGGATCGTATAACAGAGAGGCAGCTCCCCCGTTGACGAGACCCTGCAGTTGAAAAACGATTAATCGCCAGGTCAGCATCGACGCGACGACGAAACGATGAAAGCGTGGAACAAAAAGGTAGGTGCTGACCCAGTTCTCCATAGCTCCTGGTTGGTTTGAGACCTGTCAAGAAGGGAAGTGTGTGATCAGCCATCCATAGGGGGAGGAAAGGGAACGAGGTAGCGAGACTGAGACTAACGACGAGAGAGTCAAGCTTGGGAAGAACGAAGGGAAGATCGAACAGCTCCTCGAGGAGAGGCATGACTTTGGAGGTGAGTTCGAGAGCGTAGTCGGTTTGATGGATGACGTCGTTGGTAGCTGAGAAGAATGAACCGAGGTCGTCAACATCGAGGAGAGGAAGAAAGCCAGAGAGGAAGGGAGAGAGACGCGACTCACCGTAGATTCGAAGAGGGATCGTCTTGTTGGCGAGCTTGCTCGTGAAGTTCGAGGATCGATGATCGAACCTTCCGTTGGCGAAAGCGAGAAGGTAGGTGGACATCTGAAAGAGTGACAGAATAGCGAGGAACACAGAGAGAAAGACGCGTCAGTTTCGTCGAGCGAGAGAATCAAAACGGAGCCACGACGACTCACCGGAGGAGTCTGATGGAACCAAGTCTCGATCATCTCGGTCTCGACTTTAGTTCCGTTCTCAAAAACTTCCGTCTTCGTGACTTGAAGCTCTCTCCTCACGTCCATGTTGGAGAGGTTGACGGTGTCAAGTTCAGAGTGCATGGTGAGGTTGAAGGTCGCCTTGAGGGCTGGCTCGTCCCAAGAGGGAAATGCTCGACGAGCTGAGGTGGGTTGGAACTGAGTGGTAGCGTAGCTCATCGTCTCGTTCGTGAGCTTGTCGACGTAGGGGTTGGTGTAGTAGCCCATGATTCCAGTCGCCAGCTCCGCGGACCATCGCGCCATGAAACGCACCCCATCTCCCTTCTTAAAACCGCCCGTCAACTCCTTGTCAATGAAGACGGTGACCCTCTCCCTCTCGTCGTTCCTGACGATGTTCTTCTCGTCGATCCGGTACGACTCTCCGTTCATCGTGACGAACGAGCTCCCTTTGAAGTGCAGAGAGGAATGAGCGTTGAAGGTGAAGGAGGTGAGCTCGTCCTCGAGAACTTCGAGGTGGATGTCGCAGAAGCCATCGAAAGTTTGTTTGGAGAGAGAAGTTTCGATGTCGATGTCGTAGTGGAGAGGCTAGGAGAGGAAGAGAAAGAGAGAAGGAGTCAGCTTTCGAGGCGAGGACGAAGGAAGGGATTTGGTGAGCTCGAGCTCGAGCTCAAGTGAAGTCAAAGGCCAACTCGTCGCAACACTGTGACGCCGCCTTGACCCAACGAGGTGGAATACCGGCATCGTCATCTTCGCATGAACGAGTCTCATAGTTCTAAGAGAGCTCACAGAGAAGCATCCGAGGGAGCTCGCTGGAAGTCTAAAGGAGTCCTTCCCTCCCTCCCTCCCTCTCAATCTCCCCCTTCCCTGAAGCCACATACGCCACGTAGACACTCACCTTGACGTTCGTAGGTAGCCTGAAACCATCCATTCCAACATCCTCCCGTCGAGGTTTCCGAGGAGGAGGTTTGTTGCCGAAGAAGAGAGGGATGAAGAGGAGGAAGACGACGAGGACGAAGATCGAGTTGAGAATGTTGGTTCGACGCTTCTGTTTCCTCCTGAGGTCCTCCTGCTCCGAGTGGATGGGAAGAGCGATGGATCCTGTAGAGGGAGAGAAAGGCATCCTTTCGGAGACGATGGTGGTTGAGGAGGTCGAGTTGAAGGAGCTCAAGCGAGCCTCGCTTCGAAGGATCTCGCATGCGCTGAAACGTTGAGCTTCGACGTTGGTTCGGAGATGCCCTTTGATGGTCAGTAACCTCCTCGAGGATATTTACAACATATCCTGAAAGAGGGTCAAAAGGTAAGCTCGCGGCTTCTGGATAGCAAGAGTTGAAAAATCTTTTCAAAGGTAGTCTGTCACAGGCGGAGTTTCAACCCAAAGTTGAGCTTTACCTTTCCTTCCTTCCTTCCTCCCTCTCTCTCCCCTACACCATCAGCATCGTCTCCTTCGAAATCTTCCCCTCTCCTTCCGCTTCAACCTGTCTCGCTTCCTCCCCTTCAACATCGACGATGGCTACCGTCTTCTCAACTCAGCTGCCTCTTCTCGCAGTCCTGTGACGACCTTCCTCACCACTCCCTCCCCGAAACGTCGACTCGCCCTCTACAACCTCCTCTTCGTCACCTGGATCGTTCTCGTTTACTACTTCACCACCCTCTACGACGATCACAGCTATCCAGAGCATCCTCTCCTCAAATCCAAAGCCGCCAAGCTCCTCTACGAAGCATCAGAAACGACCGAGGGACGCTGTCACTTCGTTCCTCCCACGTACGGTCTCTCGAGGAGGGAGAGGAGGCTCTTGACGAAACTCAAGAAGAACGACGGATCGGGAATGGGAGGGAGCGAGTACTTGGGATACAGGGATAGCAAGGAGGATGGGAAGACCTTCCATGCCATCTTTGATCTCCTCAGGGAAGGAGAAGAGAAGTTCGAGGGGAAGGTCGAGAGGAGGAGCGAGAGCTTGGGTGAAGCAGTTCTCGAGTACAAGAGGAGATATGGTCGACGGCCTCCGAAGGGGTTCGATCTATGGTGGAACTATGTGAGTCGAGTTGAAAACGTGCTTGGGGCGAAGGGAGAGGAGATGACCGACGAGTTGAGCTCGAGCTCACCTTCCCTCCCTCCCTTTTTCTTTCGCTCAAGGCTACCGAGCACGAAGTTCTTCTCCCCGACGAGTACGACGAGATCGAGCGTTCGCTAGGTCCTTATCGAGCTTTCACCAAGGAGGATCTCGCACGGAGGATTCAGAAGTCGGAAGGGATCAGGGAGACGGTGAAGATCAGGGTGTTTGGAGGTCAGACGCAGGTCGTCGTGAGTTTCGCCGTCTTCCCTTCTTTCGACGCGTCCGAGAAGGATTCAAGCTCACGATTCTTTACCCAGTACACTCCTGGGCTATCAGCAGACGACTACTGGACTCACCGAAGGACCGACGCGCAAGAGAACCTTCTCAAACCTATCGCGAAATGGCTGCCTGATCTCACGTTCGTCCTCTCCCCTCTTCTTCCTTCTTCGAGGCGACTGTCGCTGACTTGATGTCTTCGATGACTCTCGTAGCATGATCTTCGGACTCAAGGACGAACCTCAGTTCATGTTCGATAACGAAGTCAAGGCTGAGCTTCTTGATTTTGTCGCTCGGGGTGAAAGTACGTCGCGTCTCACAACTCCCTCCCTCCGTCGTTATCGAACTCACACCCCTCGTCCCGCTCCGACAGCTGTCCCATCTACCTCGGGACTTCAAGATCCTCCAGCTCGATTCCCCTGGCCTCGGTCGTGCGATCTCCAGTCCCCTCTTCGTCAAGGCCTGACGGAGTCCGCTCTTCACACCTCCTTCATCTCCGACCATCGATCAGCTCAGGATCCGTGCCTTCATCCTCTGATAGCAGCTGGTCATGGCTTCATGCTTGATCAGGTTCGTTCGAGTCTCTTCCTCTCGCGTTCGCTCCACAGCTGCTAGCTGACTGCTCGTTGTTCGTTCGTTCCCCTCGCTCAGAAAGGAGAGTGGACGTCTCCCGCTCCCAAGTTCTTCCAAACGGTCAACGAGGTTCTGGGACCCGTGATGTGCTTGAGCAAGACTGCTCGGAATGGAGATATTCTCGGCGTAGCTTTTGACGAGGTGAGCGAAGGTCGAGGACGAGCGAAAATCGTGAACGAGGCAGCGAACGAGAAGACGCGGAGCTGACCGCCCCTCCTTCCTCTTCGTTTTTGCAGGGAGACTTCAAGAGTCATTCGGAAGATCCTATTCCCTGGGAGGAGAAGAAGGAGCACCTCTACTGGGTCAGTCTTTCTTCGATCGTCGTCTCGAGATCGAACGCAACGTCTGACTCCCTTAGTCCTTGTTTCGTTCTTCGCAGCGAGGTCATGCGACTGGAATGGAGAAATCTCTCAACCACGGAATCTCCTGGCGACTCTCTCACCGACCTCGACTCCATCAAGCTCTCACCTCGAACGCGTCGTTACTTCTCGTCCCCGTCCTTCTCGCGAATCCCAAAACAAGCAAGGCTGAGACTCAGTGGTTCACGCCGAAGGAGCTGAAGGAGTGGGGATACAACGTCAGCCTGAGTGGAGGAGCGATGCAGTGCGATCATCGGGATGGGACGTGTAAGGAGATGGCGTGAGTTTCAACGGTTCTATCTGCGCGAGACGAAGCGACAAGATCGAGCTGACTTCCTTTGTTTCGCCTTTTTCCGTTGCAGTGCTGTGATCAGGTTCGCCAAGGAGGATCCTGCGAGTGAGATTTATGTGAGTTTGAGATCCTTTGTCCGTCTTCGAACACGGCGACGAAGCCTTGGGACTGATGAGCGACGCGTCGCTTTCTTCTCCATCCTGGCTCTTTCTTCCCCTCACAGAACCACAAGTACCTCCACGATATCGACGGCAATGCCTGGACGAACCGATTCCAGAGGCTGATGTACACAAATAGGTGAGCGTCCCTCTCTCACGCCGTCTGTTTAACCTCGATCTGACTCCATCTTCCTTTCGCCTCTTCTCGTCAGTCTCGTTCTCAAGTCGACCATCTGTAAGCTGCACTCCGAAACTTCCTCCTCGCTTTCGTCCATTACTGACCTCGGATCTCTCTCGTCGCAGTCCCTGAGTGGAGTACGTGGACAGACGATTCTCTGATCTCGACGTCCCATCCTCTTCCCTTTCAAATCTGACCTCTTTCTCCTCTGCTCTCAGACTCCGACATCTTACCTGCTTGGTTCGCCTACGTCCCCATCAAGGTGAGCTCATCATCCTCTCGTCCTGCTCCTCCGCTCGCCTCCCGCTCGTCGTTCTCGTCTCGAATACTGACCACTTCGTCCTCCCTCCGCGTACTCTCTTACAGATGGACTACTCCGACATCCCATCCGTCTTGGCATTCTTCCGTGGATCGCCCGATCCTTCAGCGAAGGACCCAGGAAGGGACGAGGTCGCTCGTCGGATCGCCGCGAACGGGAGGTGCTGGGTCGAGAGGACTTGGAGGAGAGGTTCGTCTCGTTTCTCCTTTCGTCTTGTTGAGGATCTGAGGCTGATCACCTCTCGCCCGTCTTATCGCTGTCGTCTGCAGAGGATGTGACCGCCTACGTGTTCAGGCTTTACCTCGAATGGGCGAGGTTACAGAGCGGAGGAGACGACTTCGATTACGAGGCTCATGTTCGACAAACGAGTTCATGATCTTTAATGACTTCGAAAAGATCACCTCGCGCGGATCTATCTCGATCTCGCAAGCACATATCTTCCATCAAGCTAAAGAATGGGCGGCAAAGCAAAACTCGAAAACAACCAACGCGGCGACGGGTCTCGATCCTCAGCTCAGACCTCCAACTTTGGCTTCCTGATCGAAAGAAGCGAGAGGAGACCATGACGTGATGCGGGGGAAGAGTGTCTGGAAAGTCAACACGGGAAGGAAGAGGGAGAAGGGACAAATGGTTGAGCACGACGTGTCGTCGAACGAAACCGAATCGAAGGCGAGCTGAACTCCCTCAAGCTCTTCCATCAGACTCAACCTGGATATGAATGAGAGCAAACCCAGTGGGAATCATCTTCGGAACCTCTGAGAGAGACGAAAAAGGTGAGCGAACGAACCTGAACGGCAGCTCCATCTGCTCGAGACGCGACAGCAAAACATCCAATAGCTGGCTGTCCGTCTCTCTCATCCACCGAGAGTCCTCGGAAGAGGCGTCCAGAGTCTCGCCGTCATCTGAAGCGATGCTGCTGACGATGGGGTCGGATATGAGGTTAGGAGACGAGAGGTGAGGGAGGACGAAAGGAACTGGGTTTGGTGGTTCGCCGTCGTCCTCGATACGTCGCTTGGGATAATGCCCTGAAGACGAGAACGTCCTCCTTGGTCTTGGAGCTCGATGTGGGTGGTAGTGACTGCGCGATAAAAACCGGAGAGGAGGACGCAACGAAACGCGTCAGTGCGAATCGACCTCGACGCGAACTCGCAAGGAGATCTTCACGGTTCATAACGCACCTTCCGCTGTTTCCGGGGCCAATAGGAGTGACCTTCCTCAAGGGGCGGATGAAGGGTCTCGACGTGGTGGTGAAGCTGCAAGAGAGCAGAGGGTTCAGTACGCGACCTTCAAAGCTTGACGCGTCGAGTCATGAAAGCTTCGAACTCACGATGGCCGGTCTCTCCTGCTCAACTCGGAATCAGCGATACCAGTTCTTCGAGCTTCCTGGTTCTGGGGGATGACGCGTCTTGTAGAAGGTGAGAGTCCCAAGCTCCTTGCGGGGCGACGGAAGTGGATTCTGCGAAGCGAAAGGGACTCGACGCGTCAGTCAGGCGTCTTCGGAGGGAGGGCGACTCGAAGAACGGTAAAGGAAGATCATACGGTGGAGTGAGCTTCCTTGTTTTCGTCCCTCGTCTACTTCTGATCTCCTCCTCGATCTCAAGGTTCCGTTTCCTTTTGCGTTCTCGAAACGTCTCGGCATTCTTCGCTCGCCTGTTGGTCCTCTTCTCGGTCCCGTCCTCCTCGATCTCGCCGTCTTCGATCTCTCTGTAGACATTTGAAAGAATTCAGTATCGTCGAGTGAACGAGCCTTTCGAAAGGCAGGGAGACTCACGACGAGATCGAAAAGACGCGCCTCGTGAAGCCAAAACGATGAAAAAGTACGAGAACTCTGGACGAGAAGGAAAGCCAAAGATAGGTCAGCTGCTAGTGGTATCTCAGCTCAGCTTGAAGCTTCAAGGCTCAGACACAAGGAAGGCCCGGGACTCGAAGAAGAAAACGACGACTCACTGCTCGTCGCGATATTCGCTGAGGTTCAATCGAAGGCATTCTGAAGTAGCACGAAACAGTGGCCCCTGACTACAAATGAATAAACGAAAGGCGTTTTTGGTCAGTATACCTCGGATCTCGCGAAGAGAAAAAGTGAAGAGAACTCGACCCACGACGACGTCGTCGAGGATCCCACGAAACCGACTCCCAAAGCTTCTCTTCCCCTCGTCACCTCAGACTTGGGGACGATGAAGGTGAACGACGTCGAGCTCATCAGATGTAGGAGATTTGATCGGAGGAAGTGGCTGCTGGAAGAGGAAGGAGAGCTACGAGATCCGAGAGCAGGAGGAAGAAGAAAAGCGACGTCAATCGAGTCGTCGACGACGAGAAGGAATTGAAAAGTTGGGGATGATATGAACTGACCTGAGAGTGACTGAGAAGGTGATGTTTGGAAGCTAAAGAGAGTCGTCACTCGAAAAGAGATCTCCGA
The DNA here is from genome assembly GCA_024345305.1 of Mrakia gelida. NCBI lineage: Eukaryota > Fungi > Basidiomycota > Tremellomycetes > Cystofilobasidiales > Mrakiaceae > Mrakia > Mrakia gelida. Next base: position 1,215,511 of record BRON01000013.1, on the reverse strand, counting down.
AAGGGGTCGAAGGGGGAGGATCACTCAACTGGACAAAAAACGGAGTGTCGACTCGACGCGACTGCCTTCCCTCAACTTCGGGCTTCTGCCTGAGGCGTCTCTGAAGGGTGGGGAAGACAGATTAAATGAGCTTGGATCAATGAGAGCCTTCTTCGGGCTAGTGCTGAGACCTCATGTCTCTTCGCTGCTTCCGAAGAAGAAGAAGCTGCTCGCGAGCGGAAACACCGTCGTTCGTCGAATTGGACATCTGCAAGCTCACAGACTCCAACGGACCGAGACAAGCCGTGAAAGTGCCATGATGGTTGGAGAAGAGATAATAATGCGCACGGCAGAAACAATGCTAACGAAACCGAGGCGAATAAATCAACCAACCGAAGAGATCTAACCTCCAAGCAATGCTCACGACGCGTCTCCCTCCATCTTCACCGCCTCTACCAACCCCTCCCAGCTCACCTCTTCCTTCCCACCAACCTTCCAATGCCCTTCTCTAAATGTCCATCCGCGCCATCCACCCTTCCTCAAGCCCTCTCCTAACGAATCCCAAACAGCCCAAGCTCCCCCTCCCCCTCCCTCCCCTCCCGCCGTACCACCACCCGCCAGCTCCTTCGCCAAAACGGCCACTCCACTCTCCCTCCTCGCATCTGTGAGCAGGATCTCAATCCTCAACCCCACTCTCGTCGCCACCCTCGCCACGAGGGGCCAATCCTCGAGGAAGAACGCGAGTGCTGAGACGTGAAGGTCGAATTGAGCGAGCTGGAGGGTCGGGACGGCGAGAGAGGAGGAGGAGAGGGCTAGGGCTAAGGGAGAGTGAAGGAGGTAGTGGAGGTGGGATTGGAGGAGGGGTAGGAAGGGTGTGACTTGAGAATTGACGAGACGGGAGGTTGACGTCGAGGTGGGGGGAAGGGAGGAAAGGAAGTGCAAGAGCGGGAGGGGCGAGTGCGTGAGAGGGTCGAAGGGGAAAAGGTATTCCTTTGGGAGGTTGGCGATCGAGGGTGAAGGGAGATGAAGCCATCGAGGGAAAGCGTATCCTCGAATGGTATCGTCGTTGAACTCCAGGATCGGGAAACCGTAGGAGGCTGGTTTGGCCTCCAAGGTCTTCGCGATCCAGCCTTCCAACGTCTCCAACTTCTGTTCTCCCTTCCCCTCGCCCCCCGTCTGCTCTCCCTTCTCGAACCCCCACCTCCCCTCCCCCACCCTCAACGTCGCCGGTTTCCCACCCCTCACCTCCAACCCCTCCAAAAACCTCACCACCCCCTCCACTCTCCTCCCCGCCCGATCAGCCATCCCAACCTCATCCTCCCTCTCCAACTCCTCGTTCCCACTGAACAACCTCATCGTCCAACCCCCTTCGACCGTCATGTGTTTCAAGCTCGAGAACGACTCGGCCGTGATGGTTCGATCGGGGAGTTCCCAAGGGTGGGTTTTGAGATGGAGGGAGCGAGAAAAGGGCACCCAGCCGAGAGCCCAGAGGAGAGAGAGTTTGGGACGACGACCGTAACGGAAGGATGGGTCGAAGCGGGTTGTGGAGGTGAAGCGGAAGGCGATTTGGGGTTCGGCGGGAGCTGAAGGGGTTGAGTGGGTCGGAGGGGAGGGAGAGGGAGGGAGGAGAGGGAGGTGGGAGGGAACAGATGGGGAGGGAGGTGGTGAGTGGGTGGTGGCGGGAGAAAGAAAGAAAGAGAAAAGCGGGTGGTCAGGTCTCAAGAAGAGGGGGGGAGGAACGAAGGGAAAGAAAAGACGGGTCTTGGGTTCTCAACGCGTCTCGTTTCAAACTCACCACTAGGCCTCAACCCCTCCCACCTCTCCCTCCTCTCCTCCTCCCCCATCCCCTCCTCGAACTCCAGTTCCCCATTCCACTTCCCGAAATCCTCATTCCTGACCAATCGACTCATCGGCACAATCACGAAATCCTTCGTCTCCTCCTCCCACTTCTTCCCCTCCTCTCCCGGCTCGTGATGGAGGTGGTTCCTCTGCTCGATAGCCTCCGAAGTGGCGATGGTATCCAGGAAAGCAGCTATTCCGGCGTGGGTGAAGGCACAGTTGGAGTCGAGGGGGATGGCGTAGCGGGTTGAAGGAAGGGAGAAGGCGAGGGAGAGAGCGTGGTTTCGAGCGCCGTTGTTGTGCATTGCGAACTGAGAATGAATAAGGGGAGGAGTTTAGAGAAGTGAGGGAAGGAGAAAGGGGGGCGAGGGGGGAGAAAGGGAGATGGCAGATGGGAGTGTACTGACCTTGTTCTGATCCGACAAAGCCCAATCAAGCTCTTTCCATCCTTCCCGTCCCAGATCAACTCCCTCGTCTCCCTCGCCAGTCGTCTTGTTCCCTCCGAATCCCCAACGTCCTCCTCCTTCGCCCAGACCGTCCCCTAAAGAACCCGAACGTCCAAGAAGCCAAAACCAAGGTCAGCTCCCCCTTCCTCTGCTCGTTCGTGCTCGCTCGACGCGTCTCGCTTCGTTCGCACTCACACCTAAACCCCACCTCCCTCCAACTCTCATCCTTCCACTCCACCTCCTCCCAGATCTTCCCCTTCCTCTCCAACAGCTCCACCAGCGCATCCCGGTCTGGACCAGGTACGAGACGATTGAGGAGGAACTTGCGTTCTATTTTGAGGGTTGGAGGGAGGTAGGTGTGAGGGAGGAAGTTGGACGTTGGAGAGGGGAGGATGAGGTTCTCGTTCGCTAGCATGAAGCTCAGATTCACGAGCGTTTGATTAGGAGAGTGACGGGGAGGGAGGTCGGAGCCTAGGATGGTGTAGAAGATCTGCGGGCGAAGCGAAACGAACCAAAAACGAGGGTGAGCCAAAAGAAAGGGAAAGGGAAGGGCTGAAGCGGTGTGAGCTCGCGAGCTCGGAGGGAAGGAAGGGAGAGATGACTGACGATAGTATCCCTCTCAGGATGACTCCAAGGCATCATTCTCGTATCCACCCTCACGGTTTCCTTCCCACTCCTCCAGCCTTGTAAACCACCCGAAGAGTAGGAGGAGGACCAGAGGAGCCAACTCGCGAGGATCAACCCAACGAAGAAGACGAAGCTCGACCTCCTCCTCCCTCCCTTTGGCAGTCCAACTCTCCAACCCCTCAACCTCCCTCTCAACCTCTCCCCTATTGAGCTCCTCCTTCTCCCACCACTCCCACCCCACCTCCCATCCTCGTCGTCCCCTCTTCGTCGTCGTTGTCGAAAAGCAGCTCGTTCAAGATCGACCTCTCCCCCTCCGTCCAAATCCGTCTGCTCTTCCTTGTCTTCGTCGTTCGACCCACCCGCTGGTATGAGCGAGCTCTGGACCTTCTCCCAGTTCCCATCGTGGTCGTCTACTCCGTGGGGTGAAAAGGGCTCTTCTATCGGGGAAGGAGGGTCGAGGGGGAGGAGGGAAGTTGACGACGAGGAGGAGGGCTGAGCTTGATTTGGGAGGAGGAAGGAGCTGAACGACGTCGAAGGAGGGGGGAAGGAGGTTCGTTTGGGGGAGAAGGGCATGGGGGCCGCTCCTGGGAGAGGGGAACGGAAAGAGAGTTGAGAACGGAAGGTGAGTTGGTGCTGCTGTGATGGTTGAGAGCGAAAAACAAGGTGAGCTGGAGGGAGGGAGGGAGACGGCCAAATCGGGAGGTCGGAAGAAGGGGGGGGGGGGGAAGGAAGGGCGATCGATCTGAGCTAGGGTGGGTCTAGACTCACGTCGGTCAGTCACTTTTTCGTCGTCCGAGTATCTATAGCTCGTTCGAGAGAGCAAGGAAGCAAAAGTGCTTCTCAGGGTGACAGCCGACGGGGAAAGGTTAAGCGAAGTTGTTTTCCTCGCTGTCTGTTCGCGACGCGTCTCGTCTCGTCCCCCTCCTCGCCAACTTCCCACTTGTGTCTCGAGGAAGCGATGCAAAGCGTTCTGTGTGTGTGAGATACATAAAATGAAAAGATAGTAGCAGAAACCTGTCGAACAAGCCCTAAGAACATGTAGAGGCGGGGAGGGGAGGCTCAAAGGAAAGAGATGCGCGAGCCGTTTTGGGTTGGGGAGGAGAAAGGCAAAAGGGGTTGAAGTATAGTCGAGCGAGACGAGAGAGATCGTTAAATGGAATAAAAGAGGTACGGGCTCGGGTGGGGACGAGATGGGAAAGAGAAGGGACGGTGGGAGACGATTAGGCGTCGGTTCGTTGACGCTTGGTTTGGGGAGGGGTGTCGTCTCCGTTGAGGGAGTCGGTCCTGGATCGACGCCAGAGCACGAAGAGAGGAAGAGAGAGAGAGTCAGTTGCTGTGTCCTCTCTCCTCGGGCAGACTCAGACTCTAAAGCTTCGAGCTCGAAACGAAACGAAACGAAACGAGACTGACCTGTGAGCCTCCAACAGCTTATCGAACTTCTGACTCTCTCCGATCTTGAGCTCTCCAGCGGATGCGTGCTGGTGGTACACACGCAGGATGACATCGACGTCCTCCATCGACTGGGTCTTGACGTCGGCGAGGGACTTGATCTTGTTGGTCGCGTCCTTGATCTGATCGTCCGTCATCTCGAGCTTGAGCTGCTCGACTCGAGACTTGACGGCGTTCCATCCGGTGAGACGGTGACTGCACGAACGGAAACGAAGGAGAGAAGGTTTAAGTTTGTGGAGAGGGAGGCGGGTGGGTGGTGATGAGAGGCGAGGGACGACGACTCACCCGATCGAAACGTATCGAGTCATTCCGAAGTCCTCAGGGTTGAGAATCTCGTAAGTCGAAGGGTTGTTGAGGATCGCCTTGGCGTGGATACCAGCCTTGTGGGTGAAAGCGCACCATCCAGTGATGTAGTTGTTGCTGAACGAACGCGAAGAACGAAGACGAGGACTCGAGTCAGCAAAACGCGTCGAAAACGAAACGAGCCGTTCGCGTTGAAAGAGAATGCCGAGCGAGGAGGAATGAGGGAGACGAGAGAGGAGGGCCCGACTCACAAGGGGATCTGAATCTCGACGGCCTCAGCGACCAAGTTCTCGATCTCTCGAAGCATGTGAAGCTTGTACTTCTTCTTGACTCCCTCGGGATCTGGTGCGAAGCAAAACGAGAGGAAGAGTGAGATGGGGAGAAACCAACGAGTGCTGTAGAGAAGACGAAGAAAACTCACCAGCAGTGTACATTCGAGCGATGAGTCCTCCGAGGGGCGTGATACCGTTCCTCTCTCCGATTCCGATCTGTGATTCGAGAAAAGCGAGGAGGGTCAGCTTCACAGTGAGAGAGAAAGGATGGAGGATGATGACTCACGACCGAGGTGTCGACGTGGGTGGCTCCAGCCTCGAGGGCGGTGTAGGCGTTTGCGATGGCTGAAGGAGGGAAGGGAAAGGACGAAAAGGTGAGCTCGCGTTCGAGCTCGACGAAGCCCACGCCATCGAAGCGAAGGACTCACCGCATCCAGTGTCGTTGTGGAAATGGGTCTCGATATCACAGCTGACAACTCCTCGAAGGGTTCGGACGAGCTCGTAGACCTGTCGAGGGTTGGCGCATCCGACGGTGTCGGCGACTCCAACTCGGTTGACTCCAATCTTGTCGACGGTTCGGTAGAGGTGGAGGAGGTCGACGAGGTCGGATCGGAAGGAATCCTCAGACGAGAATCGGATCTCGATACCCTTGGACTTGACGAAGTTGATGACTAAAGGAGAAAGAAAAGGGGAGAGACGTCAAGTCAGCTTCGTTGACGAGCGCTGGCAAAACGAAATAATCGAAGCTCACCCTCGATGGCGGTCTTCTCGATGTAGGCCATGTCCTTTCCGTGAGAGAACTCTCGAAGGAAAGAGGAAGTCCCAATGACGACATCGACTCCATCAACACCTGCGAAACAGAGGAAGGAAGTGAAGGGAAGGGAGGAGGTGAGCTCAACGAGATAATTCGCTGACCTTGCGAGCTCGTTTGAAGTCCATGAAGCACTCACCAGTCTCAACAGCGATTCGAGCGTCGTCCATGTGGCATCGAATGTGAGTAAGGATCCTGTAGAGCGAAAACAACGCGTGCCGTCGGTCAGCTTCGAGACGAGTTGTCGCGTCGCGACGAGTCCTCTCCTTCCCCCGCCTTCACGATATGTCCTCCGCTTGACGTGGTACTCACTTGGCGTTCTTCAATCCCATCTTGCAGATAGCCTCACAGTCAGCTCTCGACTCGGGCGAGGCGGCAGGAGAAGTGAGCTCGATGTACTCGACTCCGAACTCGTCTGATCGATTCGAGATCAACCAACGCGTAAACGTCAGAGGTGCAGAGACGAGCCGTCTCGAGGACGTGTACAAGACTCACCAAGGGCCCTAGCGATCTCCATCTTCTTCTCCAGGGTGAAGAAGGCGTTCTAGACGCGTCGAACGGAGGAAGGAGAGAGGAAGGTCAGCTCGGTCGCGGTCCAAGTCGCTATAGATCTACAGGGACTTACCGCGAACTGCTCTCCTTCTCGTAGAGTCGATTCTATGATCTTAAAGTTACAGACGTTACTTAGGAAGTCTCCTGGGTGAGGGCCGTAGGCGTTTTGGCCGTTGGCGAACCGGGAAGCATTCGAGGCGACGGAGGGGTCGGAGGTGGTGACGGTCTCTATGAGAACGAATGAAGGACGTCAGGTCCCCAAATTCCATGCCTGAGACACGAACAGCAGTGTATGAGAACCATCACTAACCAGTGATGTCGATAGCGACCTGGAAAAGGCAAGAACAAGGGAGACGAGTCAGTAAAAAGTGAGGTTGAGGCTGAATCGCTCCCTCCCGCTTCCAACAGCTCCTCCTCCCGACAAGTATACCCCCAGAGCTCCAAACCGCTCTCCCATCGACCCCCCAACTCCCGTCAAGCCATGGCAAACAGTCCTCCCGGAGTAGCAGCTCTGGCTCGAGCAGAATCAAAGAGAATCCTCCTCGGGTCTATCCTCCGAGTCCAATCGAAACCCTTCGAGCTCCAAGACAATCGTGAGAGCTGAACAAACCATGTCCTCCTTGTTGAGGGGAGCGGTGGGCTCTGAGCTTTCTCCGGGACACATGCTGGGTAGATAGGGAAGGGGAAGGAAGGTTGGGGAGGGGGAGGGGGGGTGATGGTTTTGGGTTGAAAGGAAGGGAAGGGAAGAGGTCGCAGCTCAGGAATTCGAAGAGCGAGGGAAACGAGTCATGGTCAGCAAAAAAACTCTGAATCCTCCTGCCTTCCCTAACGACCGGTCTCGAAAAAAATACAAACCCGCTTTGTGACTCAGAGAGAGGTCTCTCAAACTCGCAAAGGAATAAAATAATGCAAAGCGAGCTACAAGAGAAAGGGCAAAGGGGAGATTCGACCCCCCGCGCGTCTCGGACGACCTCGTCCGCGAGCCAACGGATCTGACTCTCTTCGTCGTTCAGATTTTGCTCTTGCTCTCTACGTCGATGAGCCACTCCCTTCCGTTCCCTACGAGCTCTCCGAAACCTTCGCGACTTCCTAAGGATAGAGCGTCGATCCCGGGCTCGGCGAATCTGTAGGCGGGAAGGACGAGGAAGAAGGGGGGAGTGGTGAGCTTCGACTTGTCGACGGACTGGACGAGAAACGACTCACGAAGATCGCAGAGGAGTGACAGAGATGAAGCCTGAGTGAACAGCCCAAGCGTCGGATCCTGGAGGGAGAGTGCTGACGTCTGGGTTGACCAGGCCAGCCATCTGGGGAGCAAAGTGGAAGGCCAGTGAGGGTGGAGATCTGTGATTCGAACACGTCGAGAAATGACGAAAAGAGTCAGGACAGGCTCTGAGTCTTGGCCAGAGACACGGGGAATAAAGAGGATCGTACCCGTCTGCTGGTGGAAGAGGCTTGAAAAGGCTGGCATCTGAGGAAGACAAGGAGAAATAACGCGACTTCAGCCTTGTCGACGACGAACGCGCGAACAACCACGAGAGCGCTTGGACGCACAGTTGTTCCGCCAGATACGCGTGAAGTAGTACCGTGGTGACTCGAGGTACTTCTCGACTAGTGGTACATTGACCTGCAAGTGAAAGAGGCAAGCCGACGCGAGGAAACCATCAGCTCTCGACGACTCGAGTTCTCGGAGCGCTTCCGATCTCAAGCTCACAGTGTATAAATCCACCTCATCCTTCCTACTTCCCCATCCCTCCAAATCCACACCCCAATCGTTCCAAATCTTCCCTATAACCTTCACGCTGACCTCGTTGGCGAGTTGCAGCGACCGAGGCGTGACCGTCGGTCCCATCTCCTTGAAGACTCCATACGAAAGAGCGATGGATCGAACCTTGGCGACCGAAGCAGACATAGCAGCACCGATGGTTCCAGACGAAAGAGCGAACGCTGAAGAACTGTTTCGACCCTGTGTCGAGCAGAAACCAAAGGCGAAACGAATCAGTGAGCTCGCGAGTGGAGCAAGGTGCGAGAAGAGGCTGGAAGAAGGGGAACTCGAACGTGGTTGGGTCCGGAGATGACGAGGTCGATACCATCGGGGAAGAGGTTGAACAGAGCGACGTTCGAGCAGGTGGCTGGGGTCTGAGGGAAGGTGAGGAGGACAAGGGAAAGAGACGACGGGAGGAGGGCCGAGAAGTCGTGATCAGCTCGAGCTCTTCCTCCCTTCCGTTTTACACAAAAGACTCACTCCATCGAGTAGGATCCACTCAGCGACCTCTCCATCCTTCAGTGGCCGAGATGTAGGTGAAGTCTCACCAAGACCATGGGGCTCTGAGGTGGTAGGCAAGTGAGGAAAGCAAGGAGGGTCAGGTCGGTGAGCTCGAACGGAAGATGGCGAGCTCATACCTCCTCCTAAACAGAAGGGCAAGATGAAGAAAGGGCTGACCTGTGGGGTAGTAGTAGGAACCTATGATGGTGTCCTTGATCTGGTAGGCTTTTCCGATCCAGCTCTTCTGCGTTGAAGGAACGACGACCTAGAAAACAAGAAGGAAGGGAAGGTCGAGGTCAGCCGAGGTCAGGCTCATCGCCTCGTCTTCCCCAACTCTACATCCCTCAAACCCTGCAGAGCCAAGAAAGCATGAGAGATTGAGGACAGATTGCTGACCTTTACGTCCCAACCGAGGGTAGCTTCGAGCTGTCTCGCGAAGGAGAAGATGTTGGGAGACTCGGCGGCGGATGGAGGCCCGTCGTCGCTGGTGAGGAAGAAGTAGAGACGAGACAGCTGTCAGGTTCCTGACTGCTTGGTGAGGGAAGGGGAACGACAGGCGAGCAACTGACTTTGTGAGGAGCACTCGAACCTTTCTGGGAGGGATGGAGGAAGAGGTCATGGCGGTTTTGGGAGGGAAGGAAGGTGGACGAACTCGGGGAGAGATCGGGGAAGGGTCGTCAAGGAAATACTTCAGGCTAAAAATCTCTCTCTCTGTCATTGAAGTCGATTGTGGCAGACCTCGCTCGATTGCTCTTGGAGTCATACTCGATGAAGAAGAGTAAGAGGTGCGAGAGAGTCAGGAAAGTAGATCGCGACGCGTCGAAGTTGAGCTTCAGCCCTCCTCTCCTCGCCTCTGGCTGGGATCTGATGGGCTATACAGACTCGTCGGGGAATCTTCAATTTGAGATCTCTATCCAGTGCCAGATCAGATTTTCACTTTCGACCAAACAAAGCTCTGCTTTTTGCTTCCCTTCTGTCACTCCTCTCCTTCTTTCTCCGCAAACCTCGTCGTCGGCTCTCCTGACCTTCCTCCCTTCCTTCCCTCCTCCAAACGATCACCCTCGCCATGCTTCCCCTCCCTCTTCTCCTTCTCGTATCGGCAGCCATCCTCTCTCCCTCTCCAACCCTCGCCTCACGTCCGCCGTCCTCTCCCTTCGTAGCTCGAGCGCCGTCCCTCCCACGACACCTCTTTCACCCGACCGCCGGAAAGGTCGCTCTCTCCTCTCGAGGAGGAGGTTTGGGAGCAGGAGGAGGAGCAGGGAGGATGCGCAAGAGAGCTGGGAGTAAAGAGGGGGCCGTTTGGGAAGGCTTAGGCTGGGATCAAGTAGGAGGGTGAGTCCAGATCTTCCTTGTTTTGGGAGAGGGAAGGGAGGCAAGGAAGGAAGGGAGCTGAAGTCGAAGGTGGCCGGCTATCCTTCTTCTCTTTCTCTCTCTTCAGCTCTCCCAACTCGAACTCTACGACTTTCGGCACAGCTGACTCTCATCTCACTCCTATTCCCTTCCAGATCGTACTCCGTTCCTGTCGAAGTTGGGACTCCTCCCAGGACTTACTACCTCCAACTCGACACCGCTTCATCCGACCTCCTCCTCGCCTCTTCCCTCTGCTCTTCAGCAGCTTGCAAACTCCTCGCTACCAACACCCCCATCCAAGGGCTGCATCCTTCAGAACTCTCTTCCACACCTTACGTCAGCCTGTACAATCCTTCGACGAGCACGAGCTTTCGAGAGTTCAACTCGAACGACACCGTCTTCTCGGAGGGATTTCTGGACTCGACGATCGCTGCAGGTTTCGTAGCGAAGGAGAACGTGAGCTGGGGTGGGATTGTAGGGCCGGATAGCTGGAGAGTAGGAGCGATGAATCAGTCGATCGGTGAGTGTTTTTTCGTTCGCTTTTAGAGGAGAGAACGGCAGAAGAAGACGCGGCCGGTTCGATGTTTTGGTGAGCTCGAGCTCACTCTGACCGGTCTGCCTTCTCTCCTCCCAAACTCTCGTCCGCCGACGAATAGGTATCATCACCAACACCAACCTCACTCTCGCCTCTCAGCACATCTCTGGCATCGTCGGACTTGGTTTCCCTCGGCTCTCGACGATCGCGAACGTCGCTGGAGGAGGAGGAGAGCTCGAGCCTCCCCTTCTCAACAGTCTCGCGAGCAACGGGACGCTCGCCTACCCCCTGTTCGGGATCCATCTCGAGAGGAATACTACTCTGGGAGGCAGTCTTTCCATCGGTGAGTACTCGCACGAACGTGTCTCTCCCGTCGACGACGAGCTGTCGAAGTCGCAGATCTGACGCTCGACTCGACCGCGGTTTCTTCCCCTCTTCCTCCTCCTTCTAGGCGCCATCGATTCGAGCATGTGCGTATTCTTCTCCTGGATCTCTTCGTCAGTCGAGAGCTGACCCTTCTGTTTTCTCGGTCTGACAGAGTTCCCAACGAGTCTCTGTTTCAGTGGCACCCCGTCGTCGAGTTCCCGCCTTTCCTCGGCGCTGCTCCAGCGAACTTCACGTCTCCCTACTTGCAATGGAGTCTCGTCCTCACCAACGTCACCGTGCGTTGCTCCCTCATCCGTTGAAACCTTCCTGAAGCTGACTCACCAACCTTCTTACAGATGAACGGGACGGCGATCAACCTCAACTCGACGACTTATCCTGAGACGCGAGGCGAGAGCTGGGCTCTTCTCGACGCGTGAGTTCTTCTCTCGTTCTTTGAATCCTTCTCATGAAACCGAGCCTGACGCTTCGATCCATCTCCTCTTACAGTGGCTCGTCTGGAATCTTCGGACCTATCGAAGACGTTCGTCTCCTTTTCTTCTCGTCGTCGTCGCCCGCCCTTCCTGACCTTCCCTCGTTCTCTCTTCTCAAGGTCGCACAAATCTTCTCGCTCATCGATGGATCCCGTATGGTTGCCGACGGTCGATGGATCGCTCCCTGTAACTCTGCCCAGACGATGTCGTTCTCCTTTGGGTGAGTGCACTTCCCCTCTTCGTCTCGACGCGTCGTTCCTGACCTCGTTCCTTTCTGCTTGCGCAGAGGTCGAGACTACGTTCTTCAGCCGAGTGACTGGCTTATGGGTCGAGTGTCATCGGTCCCTTCGGAGTGCTTCGCGTGGCCTGTCGCTCTTGTGAGTCAATTCGCTCGTTCTGTTTGGACGAGTCGCTCCAATCAATCTGACCTTCTCTCCTCTCCATTCGCAGCCTCCCAGCGGCGATGGAATCGGATGGCAGCTCGGAGTACCCTTCTTGCGAGCAGTCTACAGTGTCTTCTAGTGCGTCCCTCGCTGTCTCCTTGAGAATGCGTCGGACAGAGCTGACCTTCGACTTTTCACCTCTCTTTGCAGCCTCGGCATCGACTCCCTCTCTCCTCCTCTCGTCGGACTCTACCCTCTTCGCAACACCACCCTCTCGGAGCCTTCCGCCGTCGTTTCGTCGATCCTCAACACCTACCCAACGATCACGGCCAACCTCCCAAACTCTCTCCTCCCTCTCCCAACCTACACCGCTCCCGCTTACGTCTTCAACACGACCAACTTCTACTCCACCGTCATCAACGATACCACCACCACCTACACTTCCACCAACTCCATCTCCATCCCTTCGGCTGGTCTAGCGTCTCAGAAATATACCCCTCTACCTCTACAGGCCGACGCGACCCAAACGATCAGCACCATCCCGAGTTGGGAAACTCCTATCCCCACCGTCGGACCTCTGAACGCCTCTGTCATCGAGAGTCTCGCCAGTGCTAGGAGCAGCGTCTTCGCTCAGGCCACCTCGACGTACCAGAACGGACTTGGAAGCTCCAGTGCGGCGAGAGGGAGTGGACTCGGGAGGGCCGAGGCGTTCGTCGTCGCTGGTCTTTCGGTCGGCTCGCTTTTCTGGACTCTTTGGTAGATCTCCTCGTCATTTTTACTTACATCTTTGCTATGCTCTAATCGTCTATACCTCTCTGTTTTGCTTTAATGTCTCCTTGCATCTTTGCTTTCGACGCGTCGTGCTTTTCGTTCTCTCGCTCGTCTCCTTCGCTTCCCTTGCTTTGCTCTCCTCACGTTCCTTCCCTCGTTACCTTTCTCACCCCATGGACTGTAGGTTTATCATCTTACTGTACTCTTATCAGCTCGCATCGACCCCTCGTTCGCGCGATCCCAACGACTTTCGAAGATCCGAATGATCAACCTTCCTCGACCTCTTCCCTCGCTTCTAAAACCTGCAGCCAACCTGGTCAAATACCCGCAACGCAACCTCGCACACACGTCCACAGAAGGGAGAACGTTCGTTCTCTCTCTGCTCTCCTCAAGCACGCGCGAGGGCAAACCTACAGGATCTCCAGGCTTCCAAGGGAAAAAACGCCGGCAGCGAGGGGGCTTGCTTTTCACCGAAACGAGGGCTGAACCTCACACGACTGCCCTTCCTTCCCTCCCTTCTTCCCCCCTGCCACGACCTCTTTCAGAACGGCTGATATCCCCTCAAGCTCGAATTAACCTCTTCGTTTGACCACTGATCTTCGTTATCGTGCCTACCAAACTGGACGTCCCATTCAGCTTGACGTCCATTCTTCCTCGGCTTGAACACGAGCCAAGGCCTTCGTCGCTGCTTCTCCAGTTCTCTCCTCCTTCCTCCATCTGTCTTGCTCGTGAAGATTTGGCCCGCAGTGAAGGACGAGCCCATACAATTGTCGCGAACGTTCGAACTCGCCAAGCTCTGTCGATGGAGCGTTGGGAGATCCTTGATCTGCGAGAAAAGGCGAGGGAGGGAGGGCGAGACGACTCTTGATCCTCAACCACTTCTTCCTCTTCCTCTTCCTCTTCTCCTTCTTCCTTCTTTTCAAGATGCCTATCCTCCACCAGTGGGACTACTTGTTCGCCTTCGGAACCATCTTTGCCGCGCTTGATGCCTACAACATCGGTGAGCATCCCTGCAGCGGACGAAGTGTCCGGAAACTCGACTGACCCAGTTTCTTGTCCCTCTTGCCTCGTCTCTCCTGCTCGTCCCTACCTTTCTCTGATCTTCCCGACCTCAGGAGCCAACGACGTGGCCAACTCTTTCGCCACCAGTGTTTCGTCCAAGTCGCTCACCCTAAGGCAAGCAGCAATCTGTGCTGGTTTCTGTGAGCCGATCGGGTCTTGCGTCGAGTTGGGGCTTTCGCTCTCGTCGATGCTGACTTTCGACGTCTTCTCTTTCTCTCTTCTTCTCAGGTGAATTCCTAGGAGCCGTTCTCGTCGGAGCTAAGGTGAGTCGAGGCATCCAATTCCCTTCTGATCATCCCGGCAGACGAAAAGCGAGGCACCGTCAAACCATCCGTCTGACTCTTCGCTTCTTCGTCTTCGTCTTTCTTTCCTTTCAAGGTCGCCTCTACCATCAAAAACGGAATTATCTCCCTCGCCTCGTTCGAGGGGAACGCTGGAGTTCAGCTTTTGGCTTTCACCTGTGAGCTCTACGCCACTTCGTCCTCGTCGACTCGAAGAACTCGACTGACCTTTCGTTCCCTGGTTTCCCTCTTCCTTCGAAGGTGCTCTTTCCTGCTCTGCTTGCTGGCTCATGTTCTGCTCTATCAAGAGTTGGCCCGTTTCTACCACCGTACGTCTCTCTCGCCTGTCTCTTCTTCGTTTAGACTCGAGCTGACCCTCCCGTCTCGTCTTGGTCTCGAAAACAGTACTCGATCGTTTCTGCTCTCGCTGGAGTTGGAGTCGCGGTCGGAGGTGTTGATTCCGTTCAGTGGGGATGGAACGGAGGAAAGGGTCTTGGAACGATCTTCGCTGGGTGAGTCTCAATTCGTTTTGAAACGAAAGTTCTTCGACGACGCGTCGACCGACCATCCGAGCTGACCTTCCTTCTCCTCCTTCTCGCAGTTTCATCATCGCTCCCGGAATCTCCGCCGTCTTCGGTTCCATCGTCTTCTTGTTCACCAAGGTTAGTTGAGATGAAGCCAGAAACCTAACGGCGACGGATCCAAACTGACCGCCTGCTCCTCTCGTCTTCCAATCCAGTACGTCGTCCTCCGACGAAACAACTCGGTCAAGATGGCTCTCTACACTTCGCCCATCTACTTCTTCCTCGTCGCCTCGGTCCTCACCATGTCGATCGTCTACAAGGGCTCGCCTTCTCTAGGACTTGACAAACTTCCTCAGACCACCATCGTCGCTGCCATCTTGGGAACCGCTTCGGTCGTCACTGCCCTCGCCATGCTCTTCTGGCTTCCCTACGTCTACGCCAAGGTCGTCAAGAAGGACTACAGTGCGGTTCCTTCGCTTCTTTCGCTGCTCGAGTCGCGTCACCCGTCTGATCGTCGTTTCTTCTCTTTCTTTCGCTTTCGACAGCCATCAAGTGGTTCCACTTCTTCTACGGTCCTCTCCTCTGGAAGAGGGAGGCTCCTACCGATGCTGGACAGCTCGGTGCCGCTGGGTCTTCCGCCGTTCCCGATTATCGGATCTACAACGAGGACGACGGATCTCACGATGTCTTCGCGTCGAGTGGTGGGTCGTTTTGACCTTTTCGCCTCTTCTCGCAATCCCATCTGACTCCTTATTCTTTGTTGATCTTTCTCCTCAGCCGCTTCCGCCGAGAACCACTCTTCCGAGAACGAGAAGGACATCGAGGGAATCACCGACTCGACTTCTCTTCGACACACCGTTCCTCTCGCGGAGGTCGAGACCAAGAAGGACCCTCGAGAGCTCGACCCCGAGGAGGACTGGTACTCCAAGAAGAACATCATGATCATCCTTCGATACCGAGTGCTTGGTCTTCTCACCTACGGAACTTCAGGTGACTCTTTCGTCGCTCTCTATCTCCTCGCTTGACGAACGACGCTGACACCCAACCTTCTCCTCCTTTCGCAGTCGACGTTCACTCTCTTCAGCAGGAGGGTACTTCCAAGGCCGAGCTCACTCGACTCGAGAAGATGCACGCTTGTGAGTCGCGTCCTCCCATCGCTGCTTCGTTCCTTGCCTCGCTTACCGAATCTCAAACCCTCCGTTCTTCCAGCCGCCATCCAGTACCCCAACGAGACCGAGCACCTCTACTCCTTCCTCCAGGTCCTCACTGCTTGCACCGCCTCTTTCGCGCACGGAGCCAACGACGTCTCGAACGCTATCGGTCCCTACTCTGCCAGTAAGTCCCAGCTCCGCCAGTTTCGTTTGACTTCGCGACGCGTCTTCTTCGCCTGTCTTTGCACGACGCATGCTGATCGACGTCCAATTCCTTCACCCAGTCTACTCGATCTGGCGATCCGGAACTTCCCTCAAGTCTACTACTGAGACTCCCGTTTGGATCCTCGCTTTCGGAGGAGCTTTCATCGTTCGTTTCCCTTTCTCTTTTCGCATTTGAAGCGTCGAGGTCGCCTTCTTCGCTCGTTCTCGCTCTTCACCTCGCTGACTCTTTCTCATCTCTCCCACCTCCTACACCTTCTCTCAATGCTCCCCTAGGTCATCGGTCTCGCCACTTACGGATACAACATCATGCGAGTGCTCGGAAACAGGCTCACTCTCCACTCCCCGTCGCGAGGATTCAGCATGGAGCTTGGTGCGGCCATCACGGTTCTCCTTGCAAGCCAATATGCTCTTCCTGTCTCTACTACCATGTGAGCATCCTCTCTCTTGCCCAGCGGAAGAAGAACAGACCTGCACACGCGGTTCTTCGCACGCGTCGCGAATCGGTTCTGACCTCGCTTCCTCCTTTCCTTTCTTCTTCCCTCAGGTGCATCACCGGAGCTACCCTCGGAGTCGCTCTTTGCAACGGAGACAGTGAGTCCATCATCTCCCCCTCTTTCTCTCCACACCGCTTCGAGAAAAGACGCGAAGCTGACAGCTCTTCCTTTGTCTCTCACCAGTCAAATCGTTCAACTGGCGAGGTCTGGGATGGATCTTGTTGGGATGGGTCATCACCGTCCCCGTCGTGGGTACCATGGCTGGTTGCTTGACCGCTGTCGTCTTGTACTCTCCTCATTGGTAGATTTTCCTCGCTCGTCTTTTCGGTTTCCTCGTCTCTTTTATTTGGTTTGTTCACACTTTCTTCCCTCCTTCGGTCTTCATATCTTTCCCTATCTTAGAGTGCTTTTAGCCTTTTCTCTGCTTGCTTTCTCTCGTTGACGATTGGATCAGCCTTTAACGAACTGCAGAGCATGCTCGTAAGGAAAGAAGCGATGAACGCGTCGATGCCCCTCAAGCTGCTCGTCTCCTTTGCCTCCTCTTGTACCAGATCATCCCCACTGGTCCGCCGATCACCGAGACTCCAAGCCAAGCCAGCAAACCGACCGTTCCAGCGTACCCCAGTGATGAAAACATAAGAGGACCGCAGATGGGAAGGACGCAGGCGACGACACTTCGACAAGCGACGGCAGCGCTGACGGCCTGTGAAGAGCGAGAAGAGAAGTCAGATATGACAACGCGGAGACGAAAAAGAGGAGAAGGGTAAACTAATTACTGACCGAGGCTCCGTAGGGTTGATACTCGTCGACGAGGAAACCTGAAGGGGATGAAAGGTCGTTTCAGCGAGTGTCAACTCGACGCGAAAGCCGAAAGCGAGGGACGACCTGTTGCTCACCCTGAATCGTGGTGAACGCCATGTTCTCTCCGAATCCAAGCATTGCCATCCCAATTTGAGGTGCGATCCAGTGCGCTTCGACTGGGAATGGGAAAAAGAACGACACGGTGAGTCAGCAGAGGATGCGTTCCGACGCGTCAAGGCAGGAGACGAAAGCTCACATTGGGCTGAGAGACCGTACAGCAGAAGACCGCAAGGGAAGATGATCTGAGCAAGGGGGAAGAAAGGCTGGGTAGGTTAGTGGAGAAGAAAGTGGGGGAGGAAGAGGCAAAGAGAACGACGCGTCGACGCCCCCTCGTCTTTCCCAAAATCAAGCCAGGAGGGAGATAGGAAACCAGACGTACCATTCCGATCTTGAAGACACGAGGGATTATCGAAAGAGATCAGAAAGGGTATGCTCTGAAACAGAATGGGTGTTGAACGAGGAACGAAATCGACTCACTTGAGTTAAAGCCAACCGAAACTCAGGTCTTCCCACCCCTCCCCCGTAGCGAGCTTTCATCCAGCTGTACATTCCATCGGCGTAGTATCCAGTGGTGATGGTTCCGGAGGACAAGCCGACGCCTGACGCAAGACAAAGAGGCGCGTCGTCAACTTGAGTCAAAGGTCTTCGATCTCGACGCGTCGTAAACTCACACAATCCGATGTAGGCCAAACCCGATATCTGCTCGCTGAACCCGTAGTTGAAGAGCGGTGGCCGAACTTTGTCTCCTCGGTAGAGAATGGGGATCTGAGAGGAGGGAAAAGAAGCGGAGGACGTGAGCTCGAACGAAAAGTGACGAGGCAGAAGAGGCGCGTCAACGAGGACTTGCCGAGACAAGAAACAAGAAGAGGTTGGCATAGATGAAAGCGTAGTAGATGCAGCTGACGGCGAGTACTCCATCCGTGAAGAGCATCGTCGGTGGTCGTTTGAGAGCGACGGAAAGTTTCGACGCGACCGTTTCCCGAGTCGACCAAACGTGTCGAAGGGTGTCGGAGACGGAGGTTCTGGGAGTCGGGTTCCGTATACGAGTTGAAATAACCTGGATGGGAGAAGAAGGGGATGATCAGGGGTCAGCGAGACGAGCAATGAAGAAACGAAAGGAAAAGCGAGACTCGAAGAAGAGGCTCGAAACGAACAGGGTGATACGTTTCTTGGAGAAGAAAAAAGAGAGCAACCGTGTTGGCTCCTGCGAGTATCGCTAGTATCCAATACTGAACACACGCCAGAAAGGGGGGTGAGCCAACGCGGGTGGAATCACGACGCGTTGAAGTCGCAAAAACTCACGATCCATCTCCATCCGAGATCAGGGTCGATGAAGCTCCCCACGAGAGAGCCCAGTGGCGGTCCTAGCATCGGAGTGAGTCCGTCTGGAAGTGGAGAGGTTGAAAAGGAAGAATGTTCAAGACAAGCGAAGCAGGAACGGGCGCGAGGTCGAACTCACAAAGCGAAAGCGCTCGTCCTCGTTCGGAAACGGGAAAGAGATCGGCAACGGTGGCGACACCTACTCCTCCTGGGCCTGCAGAGATTGGGTGGGAGTCTGATCAGGAATGGCTCGAAGAAGAGAGCTCCTCAAAATCGAGGGAGACAAAACGCGACGCGACGGACCTGTCGACGAGAAGACTCCGGAAAGGAAGCGGAGGATGAAGATCGCTGGAAAGCTGTAGAGCCGGAAAAGAAAATCAAGAGTCAGTTTTTGCTCCAGGTCTGAAGAGCTGCAAAAGACAAGAAGTACTGACTTTGGAGCCAAAGCGCATCCGATGTTCATGAAGGTGAAAACGACCATTGTTGAGGTGTAGATTGGCTGACGACCGTAGATCTCAGAAAGTGGGGAGAAGATGAAAGGGCCAGCCTGTAGAGATGGAGGGGGAGGATGACCAAAGTCAGTTTCGCTCGAAAACAAAAGAAGAACGAGTCGGCGACGCGAGACGCACCCCGACTCCCAGCATGAAGATCGAAAAGCTCGTCGTCAGAAGCTCCGGATTCGACACTCCTAACTCGAGTCCCATCGGCGAAAGAGAAGGGACAGGCATCGAAGCCGTCAGGGTTCTGAGGGAGTGAAGAAGAAAGGCAAATGTCAGACGGGCTCGACTTTTGAGCAGAGTCGACGCGAGGCGAACGAGATCGGCGTCGACGAACGAAACGAGAGCCGTCGTGGCGATCAGGAAGAGCAAAGACCATCTCCGAACTGGTGAGCGAGCAGAGAAGGCATGAAAGTCAGAGACCATGTTCGGGGAGCACTGCGAAAGCGACGTCGTCGGTGCGAGCTTTGATTCTGGCAACCCACATTCCCTTTCCTTTTAGTAAGGCCCACAGGCGTCTTCCTCTCCCTGATAGACTCGCGACTGTCAAAGATGAATGACTTACCTTTGGTGAAGTTGTAGGGACAACTCGGATCCTGTTCGAAGTCCCATCCCTCGCCCTCTCCGCCCACGGCTTCGAGCTCAACTCGTCGCTTCTTCTTCTCCTCTCCCCCCTCTCCTCCTTCGATCGCCTCTCCCAGATCCACATCGTGCTCCAGCACAAAGGTATCGGCATGACTATCCTGAGAGCTTCGTGGTGGATCTAGAACGATCGTGGCCGTCGGTGAAGGGTAGGTCGAAGGGAGGCAGGAGGAGGGAAGAGGAGGAGAGGTTGAGCTCGACGTCGGAGACCTCCGTGTCTGGTCGAAGGGTTCGAGAGGATTTGGATCCTCCTGAGGCGGTAAGCGGATCATGATGTGTTTTGGTAGAGATGGGAGGGCGGCTCAAAGGACGCTTGGTTCGAGAGGGAAGTGGTTTGGAGGTGAAAAAGGCAAGGCGAGTCAGTGAGGATGAAATGGATTCTCGAGCTCACCATCGTCCTTCCTTCCCCTTCGCTCTTCTACCGTTCTGACGTTGGGGAGGCAAAAAGAGCGCCCGTCAACTCCACTCCCAGTGATTTGACGAGTTTCCTGCTGAAGAGGGAGAAAGAGACCTCTCGCGATCTCGTGAATACACCGACCTCCGTCCCTCGAACGCTATCTCGACGCGTTCTTCTTCCCCCTTCTTCGAGTCTTCACTTCCTTCCCCTTCGTCTCTCGTCATCCTCACAAATACGCCGACCATCTCAGATATAGGTTTTGGCTCCGTGCTGATCAGCCGGCTCGGGAAGTCAACAGTTTCGTCACTCGGACTCGTCGTCGACGCGTCGAGCTCAATTGATCCATCTTCCCCCCTCGCCCCTCGCTCCTCCATCGCTATCCTCCCTGCCATGACCCATTCGAAGCAAGAAGCTCAGCTCCCTCTCTCCAAAACAGCGCAAACCTTCGAACCCAAGAACCCGCAAAAAAACCTACTGCGATCGACCCAACCTTCTCGGCTCAGCTCGAAATCATCCTCCCTCAACCCACCACCCTCTCCCTCTCTCCCTCTCAATGCCTCTCACAACCCCACCCCCTCGTCCGTCCTACCACTCCCACACCTCTCACCCTCACCCTCACTCCCAATCCCACTCCTCCCCAGCGCCCAATCCCTCCCAAATCGAATCCGTCCAAAACAAACTCCTCGCGGCCATGCACCAATCCGTCCCTCCTCGTCCACCCACCTGGGCTCAACACCTCACTGCTCCTTCTGCTCGTGGCTCAGGACGGGGAAGAGGGAGAGGAAGAGGAAGGGGAGGATGGAACTCGGTTGCTACTACTACGAGCAGCCGTCAAGGATGGGGTCAAGGAGGCTTGGGAGGAGGAGGGGCGGAGAGTGGGAGTGGAAGAGCGACGGTTGGGACTGGAGGAGGGGGAGGAGGAGGAGGAGGGACTGGGAGTGGATGGGATTTGGATGAGGGGGTGGTGGACGGGAAGGCTGGGGTGGAAGAAGGGGAGGAGAGGGAGGATGGTGGATGGGGAGGAGGAGGATGGGGGGAGGAGAGGTGAGCTCGACTCTTTCTGGATCATCTTTCCTTCCGTCGCTTGTCGAGCTGAGAACTGATTTCTTTTCCTTTCTCTTCTTGCTTGGTCGCAAAACAGACCTTCCAACGGACCCCTCCATATCGTTTCAGGAGACGATGGAGGGTGGGGAGATGTGTGAGTCTCGTCCTGTCTTCTCGCCTCAGGAGTCGAGCTCACCTCCTTGGCTCTCGCTCGCTGACCTTCTTCCCTCTTTCCCTTTCCTTTCCTTTCGCCTGATGGAAACGCAGCCGCATCCCAGCCTCCCACGCGACGACCTCCTTCCACCCAAATGAGAACCCCTGGGAGGACAACACTCCTTCTGAGCTCGAGATTCGTATACGGAAGGTGAGCTCGAACTCTTTCCTCCCTCCCCTCGATCGAAGCTCACTCTTCCGTCCTCTTTGCGTCTTGATCCGGGTCTGAACAGTGGATCAACACCTCCCTCCCCGTCGCTTCCAATCGAGAGCACGAAGTGGAGTCTCTCCGACCCGGTGTTGAGGAAACGGCCCAGGAGAGGGAGGGGAGGGACGATGGAGGGTGGGGAGTTTGAGACGTCGAGCTCATCACCATCTCCTCGTCTTCCTTCACGACTCTACAAGAGTTTCAAAGCATCTCGTCTCCACACCGACTCCATCATCCATACTTTGTTCTCTAGATCTCCTTTGTACTCTGTTTCCTTTCTCTCGTTTTGACGATCTTACGACCCCTCTCCAATCTCCATCTCCTCTCGCTCGCGTCCTACCCTCCATCTCTCCTCCGTCTCTCTATGTTTGTTTGTGCTTCTTGGACGTTTCTTCCCATCTAACTACCTTACTCTTGAATACGAGGAGTCGATCTGTCTCGCTTGAACTATGCTTTTGACTCTCCCTGACGACCAAATCGCTCATCTCCTCATCGATCTGAGATTCGAGGTCAATGGTTTGAACCGCAACGTCGACTCTCTCACCCTCTCTCCCTTCTTTCCTTTCCTTTCTCGTAGCTCGTTAGCTCCTTCTTTCCATCAACCGACCCTCGTCTAGATCTCGGAAACCCTACCATCCTCGCCAAAGAGGAAACGGCCCTCCCTCTCTCTCCTCACCCTCGCCAGCTCTCCCTCCTCCCTTCCCCCCTCTCTCGACGATGTCCTTCACCCCCGGAGACACCTACATCTCCACCCTCTCCACTTACATCTCAACCAACTCAACTCGCCTCGCTTCCTCTCCCCTTCCTCAACCACCACGTAGAGGAACTCCTGCCCCTTCTTCCTCGTACTCCTACACCTCGTACCTCCTCCCCCCTTCCCTCCTCTCAACCTCCCCTCCCAAACCCTTATCCCTCCGCTTAACACCTCAGAACCTCTTCTACCTCCTCCTGCGCTTCCAAGCTCTCGGTCTGGACGTAGGAGAACTGGACGTCCCCCTTGGAAGGGATGTTCAGAGGGCGATGAGTCTCGTGGAACAGAGTGGGGAGGTCGCGCTGAACAAGAGGAGGGAGAGGGAACGGAGTGAGACGGGGAGTTTTAGGAGTGTGGCCGGGAGTATGGTTAGTGGGTTGAGTTTGGGAGGGTGGTGGGGGACGGGAGGGAGGGTGAAGGATCCTGGTGAGTCCAAAGGAGATGGGTTGGGGGTGGAGCGAGAGAGAAGGGGGGGGGGGGGTAGGCGGAGGGAAGGAAGGAACGAGCTCGCGTTGGGGTGGAGAAGGTTTTCGTTCTCGACTTTGAGTCTTCTGCGAGAGTATAGAGTGGAAGGAGAGCTCTCTTCTGGTCCAAACATAATCCGAATCCCTCAACCTCAAGGAGAGACCCACAAAACTGACCTTCCTTCCTCTCGTGCCCAGACTCGGACCTCAAGCTCATCTACTCGGCCTTCACCAAACTCCCTTCCATCGTCATCCACGCGGCTGGACTCTCAGACGAGATCATAGAGGAGATGGCTGGGAGTGGGCCGCTCGATACTGCCGTGCCGCTCAAGGTGTTCAAGAATCTACAGGTGTGAGTTCTTTGGACGACGAGTCGCCTCCCTTCCTCTTCCGGCTGTGGCCGCCGCGAGCTCACCTCTTTCCTTTTGATTTGCTTTGATCAGCCTTGAGATCATTTCCTTACCACCTTCGGCTCTCATCATCCCCTCCTCGCATATCCTTCGATCGCTCACGATTCGGAACGTGGACTCTCCGCTGAACGACGAGGAGGGGGAGTGGTTGGTCCCCGTCTTGTTTGGAGAGAAGGAGGGAGTCGTTGAGCAGAGGAGGAGGGAGAGGATGGTTGGACCGAGTGGACCTGGAGGGGTGAGGAATCGACAGCCGAGTGCGGCGAGTGCCGTGATGGGCGGGGTTGGAGAGGACGAAGAGGAGGAGGAAGAGCAGGGAGGAGATGCGTCGAAGCTCAGCGTGCCCACCTCGAAACCACCACCGCCAGCGACTCTCCTTCCCTCGCCACCAGTCGACACGGCAACAGGGACTTCGAATCAGCAACAACTCAAGTTCCCTCATCTCTCCCATCTCGCTCTTCCCTCGCTCTCCCTCCTCACCCTTCCACCGCTCCCCATCCCTTCCCTCGTCTCCCTCGACCTCTCGCACAACCTTCTCCTCACCCTCCCTCCCAACCTCATTCACTTCCCCAACCTCCTCGCTCTCAACCTCGAAGGAAACATGATCAACTCGCTACGAGGAGCAGATCAACTCCTCCCCTCTTCTTCCTCCTCCTCATCCTCCTCTCCAGCTCCTCCTCCCTCAGCGTACCGAAACGGCTCGACTCCCTCTCGAACCGCTCGTCCACCACCCTCTCGGACAGGTCTCAAAGTCCTCAACCTCGACTCCAATCGTCTCTCCAACCTCCACGGTCTCTCGGGTCTCACCTCCCTACAACGTCTCTCCCTCCGCAACAACTCCATCTCCGAATCCCTCGAACTCTCTCGACTCACCGCCCTCCCCATCCTCGTCGACCTCTACGTCCTCCCCAACCCCTTCATCACCAACGTTCCCACGGAGGAGGACTGGCGCGTTCGCCTGTGGGAGGGATTTGCCCGCGAAGGAAGGGAGGAGACAGCGTTTCCGAAGGTCGATGGCGAGGGAGTGAATTGGTCCGAGAGGAGAAGGATGAAGGTCCCTTTCCCTACGGACGGAGGAGCGGCTAGCAGGAGAGCTTCGAGAGCGGAGATGGAGACTCCCAGTAGTCCTCCGATCGTTCCAGTTGGAGGAGGAGGAGGGTCGCCTCATCACCACACGAGGAAACCGAGTCGGACGACAGGGAGGGAACGACGCGTCGCGTCGACGATGTCGATCGATGAAGGAGGAGCGGATCTCTTCTCCCCTTCCAACGCCACCACTTCCTCCTCCTCACCACCTTCTTCTTCAAATCGGAAACCACCCCCACCCTCGTCCTACCACCCACCCACACCAACTCCTCGAACAACCCTCTCGCCCAACCAACCCCCTTCGTCCTCAACAACCACCACCCCTCGTCGCAAACGCCGCCACCGTCGAATCGTCAACCTCGACGAAGAAGAAGACAGTGGAACCGCTACAGGAACGGATCTCAGCGGTCTCAGCGAGGATGAAGCTGTCTCCGTCCGACCCAAACCTGCTGCTAACGGAGGAGCGCGACATCAACGAGGAGCAAGCGAACGACTCGTCAGCAGCACCAAGACCACCGCCGCTCTCGAAGCTCAAGAGATCCTCCTCGCTGACCCTTCCTCTACCTCTCCAACCAAACCCTCGAACTCGAACGACCCAACTCCAACAACGCCCAACCACTCCTCCCTCCGCTCCCCCTCCTCCACAACCAACGCTCGCTCTTCCGCCCGTCGAGCACGCGTCTCCGCTTCGGTGTACGAGCCCTCGCCGCCTTCTCCTCCAAGTGGGAGTGGGAACAACAGCGGGAACGGGAACGGAGCTGGGTCGGGGGATGAGTTCCGCAAGAAACTCGAGGCGATGAGGATGGAGGTGGGGGATAGTTGGTTGAGAGTGCTGAGCGCTGGGGAGAGAGCGGAAGCAGGAGGGAAGGTGACGGCGAGTCCACCGAGTTTGGGTGGTGGGGAGGGGGTGGGTGGTGGGGTGGGTGGTGGGGATGGAGTTGGGGCTGGAGGGAAGGGTGGAAAAGTGGGAGGAGAGGGAGAAGGAGAAGGCGTGGAGAGCGTGACGGTCGGGGAGGGTGTTGGGGTGACGAGGGTTGTGAAGAAGAAGAAGGGAGGGAAGAAGGGTGGGAAGAAGGGCTGAGGGGGTGGGGGGTGGGTTGAGGGACGGGGAGTGGTGAGGGCGAGGGAGACGGCGAGACGACGCGTCGTTCTCGGTTTTTGAGTTTTTGAGGAGGGTTGATGTTTTGCATTCCTCCGCTTAACAGTAGTCGATGGAGGAACGGACGGATTATATTAAATAGTTGCTTTAAATCTCCACCTTCTTCCTCTCGTTGGACCGACCGAGAGCTTGACGAGCTCTAGTGTTCTTTTCTGCGCGTCTCTCTTCTCGCTCTCTGTTTCCCTTCCTTTCCCCCTCACCTCCTTCTTACGTACATCCTCCCGCCCCAAGGCTGAGCGCGTCCGAGTGAGCCTTCCAAATCCACACAGGTCTGCCGAAACCTCTCGTTCTTTGGTGGCCGCATGTCCGTTCGGTTTCTGCTCGACGATCCTCTTGGGCTGCTTCGGCGGCGTCTCTCCCTCGCTTCCCACCTCGCATCCTTCCTTCTCCCTCAACCACCACGACCCCATGGCCTGCATCTTCTTCGCCCCTCCTCCACGAGCAGACCGTCCCGTCTTTTCCCTCTCGCCCCTTCAGCAACTCCAAACTCGAACGGTCAGTCGAAAGATCCCTGTCGACGGCGTTTCAGCCCTCGCGTTCGAACTTCCCTGACCTTCTTCTCGCTTTTGGCGGTTCCAGCTCCTCCTTCGTTCCCTCCCAGCCGAACTGGTCCTCGATATTCTGGACAGGGCGGGGTATCATCAAGTGCTGGTTTTCTCCAGAGCGGAGAGGCGAACAGTTGTAGGAGGGAGGGAAAGGTATTTTGTTTCGGAAGCGGTGTTGGTGTCGAAGGGAGCGAGGGTGGAAGGGTGGAAGGTTTGTGTGAGGGGGATGGAGGGGGGTGGGGGTAGTGTGCTTGGTGGTGAGTTTGAAGACAGAAGAAGCAGAAGAGGGAAGGAGATGGGAGAGGAAGAGAGAGAGGGCTGATCACGACGCGTCGTATCTTTTGTGGGTTTTGGGGGTTGACAGGGACGCACAAGAGCTCTAGGTCTCATTCTTTCTACGAGGCGTACTTACTGAGAGGCGGAGAGGAGGTGGTAGGATCGAGGAGGGTTCTTTGTGAGAATCTGAGGGGGTGAGTCGCGTGCGAAGAGCTCGAGTCGAAGCAGGACTGACACGAGGACTGACGCGACGCCTTTCGTTTTGAGAGGGCAGGTTTCCGAAGGAGATTACTCAGGTCGTTAAGATCGACAGAGAACATCCGAGAGACGAGAAGGAGGAGGCGTTTCCCTTTGTGAGGATGGCGAGGGGAGGGGACCGATTGGCGGTCGATGCTGTTGCTGATGAGGAAGGGTGGGCGAACGCTGTTGAGTGAGTGAAGCTTTTTGTGCTCGGATTTTGGAAGCGAGGGGTAGCTGACGCATTGGCTGAGATCTCGTATTTCAGGTCTGTGAGGATCGAGTTGTCGGTTTCGCATTTCAGCCCTTCGACGCGTCAACCCTCGCCGTCGCTCTCCGAAAACGACGACGAGCTTGAGTCGTGAATCTCGTAGATGATATGATACAACAAAATGCTTGAACTTTTATTTGGGGCATATCGAGAGTCTTGAGGCAGCGAGATCGAGCTCGACGCATAAACGTCGACTCTCAGCTTTCTTCGTCCACCTGCACGCGAGAGTGAAAGAGAAGGGGCATACGTAGTGTCGAGAGAACGAAATGCTGGCCAGGTAGATCATCGTACCTTCTTGATGGCGGAAAGAGAGAGATAGAGGAGTCAGCTCCCAACGTTTGTCGATCGACGCGTCGGGAGGCGCGTCTCGAACTCACTCGATTTTGAGCAACCTATCCCAATCCCCCAAGAACGAGTACTTCCCTCTCTCCCAAGAAGTCTCCATTGAGTGAAGTACCTCCGTCTCCGCCCTCAGCAACACCCCCAAGACGTTCTTGGGGATCAACTCGAACCAGTCCTCTCCCAAATCGCTAACATGTTTCGGACGCCACCTCCAGTTCACCTTAATGTCTGCCTCCTCCTCCTCTCTCGCATACCACGCTCCACCCTGCTCTCCGACCGTCGTGTCCGGTTTCCCGTCCTTGGTGTGCTTGATGGACGTCATGCCGAAGGAATAAGACATCGCGTCCGGTGGCTCGAAGTATCCGTCCCCGAGTTTCGCCCATTCCTCAGCATGAGTCCTCCATCGGTGCTCCCTCGTCTCCTCTGCTGCCCAGCTGTCGATGGCTAGTTCTGCCAGAGGTGGGTTTCGGAAGACGATGGCGACGACGAGGATTTCGAGGAAGTGCGCTTTGAGGAGGTAGCCGTTCGATTGGGAGAGGGTGTCGAAGAGGATGGGGACGATTCCATGGAGAGCGAACTTGTCTGCGATGACGATGATGCGATAGGTCTCCTCGACCGGTTTTGGGGAAGTTAGGCACCTGAGTCGTATATCGTCGCAAAGCTCCTTTGTTGCTAGCTCGACGTGATCCCGATGAGCGAGCCTCAGAGCCCATTCGAGGTCGCTCCCTTTGACGTCTTGAAGACGAACCTCGGGTAGGATTCCTGGCGCGTTCTGACCGTCGTAGGGTTTGGAGGGAGAGTCGGAGGGAGACTGAGGGATGGCGAGGACGTCTTCGAAGACGTGGGAGGCTGCTTGAAGGATGAAGCGAGGGAGGGAGAGGAGGAGTCCGTCTGAGGTTGTGTGGAAGAGGATGCTGTTCGGGGAGGGGTCGTTGAAGTAGGTACTCCAGGTAGGGTTCGAGGGAGGGGAGGTGATCATTGCTGAGAGAGGAGGGGGAAGGGGTGGGAGTTGGGAGAGAAGAAGGTCGTGGAGTCGAAAGGTCGACTTCGGCGTCGTCGCGTCGGGACTCGAATGATCTTGGTCTCCCTGCTCTCGGGCTCGAAAATTTCCTTCGAGCTCTCGAGGGAGATTCAGACGAAGTATCGTAACCATCCCATCGCACCAAGACATCGTCCCTCGCCAAACACCAGAAAATCTACGACCCAAAGCGAGAGAGTAACGCCACGCGACTCGTCCATCAACTCTCCTCAAGCAGTCAAAGCAGGAGGGAACCCTGCGAAATCCGTCTGATCCTGAACGGGCACTCCTCCCTTCGCGAACGATATCCGGAGTCGGAGACGGATCTGGCTCTGTTTGGGAGAGACGGAGGGAGCGGTCAGCGAACAAAACTTCGACGCGTCGAGAAAGAAAGAGAGGGGAGGGAGCGACGAACTCCTTGCGGCGCCATCACTCTCATCTGCTGCGTCTCCGTCGCTCCTGGCACGATATCCGAGTTCGACATGGCGAGCATTTGGAGTTGTTGTGTCTGTAAAGAGTCGACGAGCAAGGAGAAGAGGGACAAACGAAAGTCAGTGATTCGAAGTTCGACGACGACACGCGACTCGCTGCAGCAGAACGAGACGAGATCGAGGACGTCGACTTACCCGAGGAACAGCAGCCTGGAAGTTCACACCCGTCACTCCCTCTCCACCCGTCACGTTGAACCTCGCGAGGATCTGGATCACCCCAGGCTGCGTCGGACTCGCTCTCGGTGTGAGCGTGATCTTGAGCCCGTTCTTGTCGTAGGCGGTGTAGGACTGGGGACCGGAGGGAGCTGGAGGAGCAGCTGCTGCTGGTGTAGATTTGGGTTGGGATGGAGTTGGGGAAGTGGTGAAGAGGGGAGCAGCAGCGGAGGTGGAGGGAGCGGGAGTGGAAGTTGGGGAGATGGTGGAGTTTCCGAAGAGACCCATGATGTCGTCGACGGCTGAGCGTGAGGAGGGAGGAGGTGCTGAGGAGGAGGAGGAGGCGCCGTTGGTGGGGGAAGGTCCTGATCCGAAGATGTCGGCGAGAAGATCGTTGGTGGATTGGGCTGAGGCGGCGGCGGAGGGAGCGGAGGAGGAAGGGTTTTCCGAGGGGAGTTCGTCGCCCATGAGGTCGAGGAGGGATGACTGAGACAGAGAAAATGAGAGGAGAGGTCAGGAAAAAGGCGAGAACGACTCGATCAGACGACAGAGACGAAGACGAACAGTATCCTTCGCGGTTTGAGTCGATCCGACCGATCTCCTCTCGCTCGCTGGGAAACCGGAACGAAACCAAGTCAGCATCGCTCAACTCGACTCTCGACTAGACTATGAAGCTGAGACTCACCAGTTCCACCCATGATCGTAGCCTTGATATCCGGCGGCGGCATCCTCTCCAGCACTCCCGCTCGAATATCCGTCTGCGCGAGCAACGCCCCGTACTCGACCGACCTCTGCTGCAGCTCCAACTCTTGGGTGTGCGAGTACGACTGAAGAAGGATGGCAATTCTATCGATCTGATCCGAGTGGGGGTCGCTCTCGGCGAATCGAGCGGAGAGCTTGATGAGAGCGGTGAGGACGAATTGGGAGGAGAGAGGGTTGGAGTAAGGCGAGTTGAGGACGGAGTTGAGAAGGTCGATGATGTCCGATTGGGTAACCTGATGAACGAGGACGCAAACGAGTATGAGAAAGGATCAGTACACTGGGAGACCTGGCGATCTCAGGTGAAAGGACGAAGCGAAAGATTGAACGAACGCTTCGCGTCTCCTCTCCTTCCTCGGCGACCCAAGGCTGAAGGAGAACGTCCCCGAACTCTCCGATGAGCCAGACGGCACCGAGAGTGAGCGATTCCTGCGAGATGTCGGCGAGGAGAGCGAGGTAGAGTCGTTGAACAGTGTACGCTTGGAGCTCGGGAGTATGGCAGACCAGTCGGATGAAGGCCGAAAGGATCTCCTCTCGAACGAAGTTTCCAGCCTGGTTGGAGCGAGCGAAAGGAAGCGGACGTGTCAGATCGCGTGCCTTTCGACCGTTCTTCTCGGGGGATGGAGGGACGCGTCAAGACTCACGAGCTTGAGAACCCTAAGAACGGTATCGATGTGCCATCGCTTGTTGGGAGCGAACCTCTCCGCGGCGAGAGCGATCTCGGTCGTCATTCCAAGCTTGAACTCGTTGTCGGCCGCCTCGAGGAAGGTGAGGAGTTCTCGAACCATGATCCTGACGTTGGCCTCGTTGGTGAGAGCGTAGGAAAGCTCGAGGGCTCGGCGACGAATGGAGATGTCTCCGTCTCGCAGACAGTCGAGGATGATGGATCGATGACGTTGAACGGCGTTGGTGTCCATTCCTACGACCTTGTTGAGAGTGTTGAGAGCGACGTATCTAAAGGAGGAGGACGAGAAGAAGAAGGAGAAGGAGAGCGGAGGTCAGCGAGCGTCGTGTGGTCGAGCGAGCGCGGCGAGAGAAGACAGCTCGACTCACCGAATGTTGTTGTCCCTGTTTCCCAAGAACTTTCCAAGGATGTTGATAGCCATGACTCGGAGTCCACTGTCGGCTTCGATCTCCAAAACGGCGAGGACGGTCTCGTAGAGGATCGAGTTTCCGACGTTCTTCGACGAGTCGGTGTTCGTAGCGACCTGAAGCCCAGCACCAACGACGGGTATCCAGTCAGCTCATCCCGATTCGCCCAGCTCGACCTCCCAGCATTGCTTCATCGAGAAAGAAAAGAGAGAAAAGAACTCACCTGCGCCAGAATATCGTTCATCTCCTCACTCGCCTTCGCGTCCCCTCGTCCTAGCAACCTCAACAGCCTCAAGATCTTGACCTGGAGGAAAGGATCCGTGATCCCTGAAACGTCGTGTTCTGGCGAGTATCCGGTTGTGACGAGGGACTTGAGGTGCTTGACGAGGAGAGGGACGGCCTGTACGAGTTCGAAAGCAAGGGACGGAAAGGTGAGCTCAGCTCAACGAGCTCCTTCGAGAGAGAGCGAGAGACGAAGACTCACCTTCCTGAACTCGTCTCGACAAGCCTCGTCTGCCGAACACATCTCGATGACGAGAGTCACGCCACTGAGCAGGACTCCGTGGTTACGATCCTGGATGAGGGATTTGGCTTTGGAGACGAAGTGGTCGATGAGGTCGGGGACTTTGCGGACGATTCGAAGAGCGCACAGAGCAGCCTGAGGGGAGGAAACGAGGGAGAAAGGTCAGCACGTCGATAGAGGAGACTCAGGAGAGACCTTCAAAGCGATGGAGGGCGAGGAGACAGTCGAGAGGGCAGGACGAACCTTCTTTCGAATGTAGGTGTTTGATGAACCGAGGAGCTTCTCGATCTCGTTGCAGAGATCTCTCGACATCTCCTCTGACGAGATGTTGGCGAAGGTGCAGAGAGCAAGTCCTACGGCGTACATGTTGGAGTGGTTCATGTCGCTGAGGGGAGAAGAACGGAGGTGAAAGGGAAGGAAGGAGGAGGTCAGCGCTGAGCTCGAGAGGCAACGAGATGGGAAGGAGATTCGAGGTGGAGGAGGCCGCGAAGGGTTGACGAGGACGAGCTTCGACAGCAGTGATAGGACCTTCGAGGTTTTTCTATAGCTCCGAGCCTCAGCGTGAGCTCAGCTGCTACCAGAACGAGCTGAGCATCCATATGCCATCGAACGAGCGAGCCGACCTCGCCGCTGGACGTGACACGCCCTCCCTCCCTCCCTTCCTTCCCTTTAGTCTCGAACTCGCTCAAGCGAGAGGGACTCACTTCTTGAGACAGTTCGTGACCAGCGTCAAGACCTCCTGGTTCTCATCCAACAGCAGCATAGTTCCGAGGTATCCGAGTCGCTTGTCGCTGAATCTTGGTGAGGCTACGAGCTTGAGGCATTCGATCTGAGCGAAGTGAGCTGGATAACCGAGCATGTGGATGTAGAGAAGTTTGGCGATGTTGTTGTGTCGAGCGAAGGAATCCTCCTCCTTGAAAGCTGTACGGATCGCAGCTGACTCCTTCTGGATCACAGATCGTTCATCGGCCAGAGTCTGGGAGAGAACGAGCCAGGGAAGGGGAGGGGAGGGTCGTCAGCTTGGTTCCCTTCCTTCTCGACCTCTCCTTGGACCTCCAGCGAGGACGGAGGGTGCATGAGAGAGCTCCGGTGAGTGCTGAAGATCCCTATGAGGACCTGCACGTACCTTGCAAGCTCTGATAGCCTTGATCAACGCTGAGATGAATCGAATCGAACAGGGAAGGGAGAGAACAAGGTCAGCATCTCGTCCCTCCCTTCCTTCTCTAGCCTCCGCAGAGTTGAAGGAACGAACCCTTGAGATTGTGATACCCCATGGTGTGTCGACGAGCTCGAGAGGGAAGTTAAAGAGTGAAGGTGGGAGGGGAAGGATGGGAAAGGGTTGGGATGAGGTCGATGGTGTTGAGAGGGACGAGCACAGGCGAACGAAACAAGGTCGCTCCCTCCTTTCTCCGGCCGCCCAACCACGACAACTTCGAAAAATCTTCATCTCTGCTACGGCACAGCCTTCTCAGGACCTCTTCGAGAGAGTTGATGCTGTTTTCATGTTCCTGAGTCTGGATTTGAAGGACGAGGTGAAGCTCAAAATTGACCTCTTCCTTCCCTCGCGTCCCTCTCCTCGATTTTCCCAGCTCTCCCCTCCCTTCCTCGACTCTTCCTTTCCCAGCATGGACGTAGAACCATCACCACCACTCCCAGTCGCACCTCCCACTCCCATTTGGAGTACCTACTTCAACGACTCCTCCCCCTCTTCCTTCCTCCTCACTCAACCTCAGACGGACTCCTGCTCTCCCTCCCTCGCTTCGTCCTTCAAGCAGCCTCCTCCGTCTTCGAAGACCTCCTCACCCTCCCTCAACCTCCCTCCGACTCTCCCTCCAAACCCTACGACGGCCAAAACGCCCCCGGAATCCTCCCAGAAGTCAGGATCGACCACGTCAAAGGATCCGACCTCGAGTTCTGCCTTCGACTCGCTCATCGAGACCACGTCGCTCAGGCTCGAACGGAACTCCTCCAACGGAGCTTCAGGAAACCCGTCAACGACGATTCGAGAGAGAAGGACCCTCTGCTGGATCTGTTCGCCCTCATCAACGTAGCAGAGAAGTTCGACGTCAAAACCACCATCCACCTCCTCTTCAAACCCTTTCGCTCCCGCCAACTCTCCTCCACTCGGTACCTCGACGTCCTCGCCGTAGCAATCATCTACCACGACCTCCCTCTCGCCTCGCAAGCCTTCCAAGACTGGGCCAACGCCGAGGTTCGAGCCATCTCCATTCGAAAACAACTCGAGGAGGAGGAGGACTACGACTGGTCTGATTCGCCTGAGTTGCATCCCGTTCGAGGGACAGGAGCGATCAAGCACTCGGGGGTGGAGGATGGACCGAATCAGTTTGGGAGCATGGCGGAGATGGAGGCTTGGGAGAGGACGGAACCTAAGTATGAGGTGATATGGAGGTGGAGACCTGTGACGGTGTCGGATTTGAGTGAGGAGTTGATGGAGAGGTTGCCGTTGGACGTGTTGAGGTTGTTGTTGAAGATCGAGACGAAGGTGGTGTTTAATGTGAGGTATTCGTGGGTGATGGGAGGGCATGAGTTTGTCAAGGAGTGGAAGAAGTTGAAGAGCTTTAGGTGAGTCGGTTGGGACGAGGAAGGAAGGGTGGGAGGGAAGACGCGACGAGGAGGTTCGGAGGGCTGATCTCTCTTTCGTTCGTCCTTTCCTCCGTACCTTTCGTTCAGACCTCAGTCCAACTAGGTCTCCAAACGACAGATGGTGGTGTTCTACCTGTTTTCCTCTCATTCTTCTCCTCTCTTTCTCTCTCTCTTTCTCGTTGCTCTCTCGCATAGCTGTCCCTCCCTCTTTGCATCTGTCGCGTCGCATCGTTCTTCTCCCTTCTTGTCATCTAATCCTCCACCACCCGCCTTATCTTCCTCTCGTCATCATAGAACTTCGAGTATCTAGCATCTTTTCTCAATGTCGTACCAAAACTTCGCGCCTTCGGCTCGTTAGTTTCGACTTGAGCACGTCGCGCGCGTCGATCTCGACGGTTTTCGTCCTCGCCTTTCCTCCTCCTCCACTGCAGAAACCTAAGCTTCATCATCACTCTCCTCAACTCTACCTCTCGTACTACCGCTCCCTCCCTCCGAAAATAAAGATGACTCGAGTCTCGACCCACGCTGTCTCTCTTCGCTCGGATCCGTCGCAGCTCTTGAAATCCAAGTCACGATTCGAGCTCACGCCCTCCCCCGTCCTTCCCAACGCTCAGCCCAGCAACCCCCCTCCCTTCTCTCTCGTTCAGGATGCCTCCCAAGAAGGGCAAAGGGATCGTCTCCACGGGAGCCATGTCCAACAAGGCTTCCCCTCTCCCAGATCGAACTCCCAAAGCGCCCCTCGTCCCTCTCACCCCCGTCGAGCAGATTCAGAGAGAGCTGTCGAGACCTGGCTATAAGGTCAGTTCGTTCGATATTTTCGGCGTATGAAGGAGCGTATGCTGACCCCAGCTCTCTCACCGTCTTTACCAGACGCCTCTTGCTCTTCTCGTTCGTCTACAGCAGCTCTTCCCTTTCGTCGTTGAGCTCGAGCTGACCGATTCTCCCTTCCCTCCCTTCCCTCCCCCTGCCTCTCCTTTCTGCAGAACGAACGCTGTCAACGACTCAACTGGGAGAGAGCCGTTGTCGACTCTCGGACCAACGCCGATGGGAAAACCTTCACTCCTGCCATCCGTCTCAGCCGACACGTCAAGAAGAGTCAAAACTCGCCCATCGAGGAGGTTCGCTTTCAGCCTCATCCTCCCCTCGAATGCGTCACAGCTCTAGAGGCGAGGCATATGGGAGCTGTGTACGCTCTCTTCCGGGTGAGTCTGCCAGCATGGCTTCGAAGATTTGGAGGAAGAGGGCGGCGAGAGAGGGAGGGAGGGAAGGAGGATCGAGCTGAGCTCAAAAACATCGAAGCTCACATCCTTTTCCCTCCTTTGGTCCCTCTCCCCTTCTGTCTTCCTTCCTCTTGCTCTCGATCTTCCAGTTCTGTTCCAACCAACCCATCTCCCTCACTCTCCCTCCCTACTTCCGACCCTACTGGACCACCCTCCTCGCCGACAAAGCTACCGCTCCTCCTCATCGAGCCTGGGAGTTCACCGACGACCCCTTCACCGCGAAGAAGGCAGTCGAGCAGCGTCAGGACAAGCGAATCGCCGAAACCACTCGCAGGGAGGGTCTAGCAGCAGGAGACAACTCGTCTGGTCGATCTACACCGTCGTCGTCCGGAGGAGGAGGAGGAGGAGGAGGAACTGTCATGCTCAGTGGGGAGTGGGAGCGAGCTCCGGAGGTTCGAATGGCTCCTGCCTTGCGAGAACTCGTCGAGGAGACCATCAGGGATCAGATGACGAAGTATCCCGATGCGATCCTGCAGGCTACGAGGGAGTCGAACGGAGGGGAGAAGACGGGAGAGCAGGAGATCAAGATCGACGTGAGGTCGTTGACGGTGTCGCTCGAGGGACTTGGATTCCGACCCTCTCACGTTCGAAGCGTCGTGACGTTCCTCCAGAATGCGTTGGAGAGGATCCACAACCCGTCGAAGAAGAAGGAAGGAGAAGGGCTGGATCCGTTGGTGTTGGCGTTGAGCACGCTTTCGCCTCAGGAGGCTGCGATTGAGTGGTTGATTCTGCATTTGCCTGAAGGTGAGTTCGGACGCGTCTTCTTGCCTTCTCCTCTTTCTTACCGACCTCTCTTGGAACTCCACCCGAATTCGTTCTCACTCGCTGACTCGACTCGTCCTTCCTTTCCTTTTCCTCCTCCTCAGACGACCTCCCGAAACGATTCCGACCCAACGCGTCCGTCGCCGACTTCGTCTCCTCTACTAGATCCGGAAAGGGAGCCTCTCTCGTTCAAGTCTGGCTCGTCGACAAGCTCATCAAGATCATAGGATTTCCCCGGAAAGCAGTCGAGACGGTCCTTCGAGAGGACGTGGGGAGCGCTTGGTCGGAGAGCGGAGCGTTGGACGTTCTCGGTCGACGGCTGTGTGGATGGGAGGAAGGAGAGTGGGGAGTCGAAGCCATCCTCGCTCGGCTACGGTCTACGGAGGACGGAGAGATCCTCGACCCTGCGGAGATCATCGCTCGAGACGAACGTCGGTCGGAAGAGCTCGAAGCGCTCGAGTCAGTCTTCGGAGAACGATTCGTTCGCTCGACGGAGGATCCTTCCCACTTCTCTATCGACATCCCTCACCTCGACCCATCTTCATCCACCACCACCAACGACGACCTCACTCTTCACCTCATCTTCCCCTCTTCACCCATCGCCTCCCCTTACCCTTCCACACGCTACGCGACTTCCCCTCCAATCTTCTGCGTCACTTCCACCACCCTCCCTTCCTACATCCGGCTTCACCTTCACTCCCTCCTCCTCACCCTCTTTCATCGTCAAGATCGCGAAGATCTTCGTTCAACCCTCGAATCAGGAGAAGGAGGAATCGTCTTCGCTCTCGTCGAGTTCCTCGAGAACGAGTGGGAGGCGATCGTCCAGGAGCCTCCTTCCGTCGGAATCGTCACTCAACACTTGGTACCGAAGCTTCCGCCGCCGAAGAAGATCGAAGGAGAAGCTGTGGTGAAGAGGGTTGCGCCGGTGAAGAGGAACTTCAACCAGGGAGCCAGGAGGGAGCCGACGATGCAGGAGCAGGAGGGATTGAAGGCTCAGACGGAGGAGTGGCAGAGGAGTGAGAAGTTTAAGAAGGTTTTGGAGGGGAGGATGAGCCTGCCGGCTTGGAAGTCGAAGGGAGAGGTGTTGAATGCGCTGGAGAAAAATCGAGTGCTTGTTGTCGTTGGAGAGGTGAGTTTCGACGTCTTTTCCTTTTCCTCGTCGCGTCTCTTCCCCTCGACCGTTCGAGCTGACTGTTCCTGCTCCGAATTTCTTCAGACCGGGTCGGGAAAGACCACTCAGCTCCCTCAGTTCATCCTCGGTGAGCTCTCGTCCGCATCTCGCTCGCGTCTCTCCTCGACGTGCTGACTCCTCGCGCTTCGTCAATCAGACCACGAGATCGCCTCTCTTCGTGGATGCTCAACTTCGATTCTTGTCACTCAACCTCGTCGAGTTTCCGCTCTGGGAGTCGCCGCTCGAGTCGCTCAGGAGCGTTTGGAGGACGTCGACAAGGCTTCAGGTCTCGTCGGATACGCGATTCGGGGAGAGAGGAGAGCTGGGAAGGATACGAGGCTGCTGTTTTGCACGACCGGAGTCTTGCTGAGACGATTGAGTGCTGGAGGAGATGGGAACCTGGAGGGAGTCAGTCATGTCATCGTCGACGAGGTGAGTTGTGTTTCGACGCGTCGAAGTTGGGTCGAAGACCGAGGTGGTCGAGCTGACCTTCCTTCCCTCTGAATTCACAGGTTCACGAGCGTAGTGTCGACGGAGACTTCTTGCTTCTCGAGCTTCGGGAGCTGCTGAAGAGGAACAAGAAGATCAAAGTGAGCCCGTCCCCGCTCTCGTCTTCGCGTCGAATCCTGCTGACCCGCGGCGATTTCGTTCTCTTCAGGTCGTTCTCATGAGTTCGTCCCTCCTCGTTCACCAGTACTCGATCGACTAATTCTCTGACCTCTTCATCTTCTCAGGTGCCACCATCAACCACCTCACCTTCACAAGCTACTTCGGAGGCGCTCCTCTTCTCGAGATCGTCGGTCGAACCTTCCCCGTCGAAGATCACTACCTCGAGGACATCATCAAGAGCATCAAGTATCGACCGAGCTCTCAAGGAGGAGGAGGAAAGGCTACTCAGCGTCAGACGAAGGAGCAGCTCGAGGCGTTCCAAGCGGAGTACGAGAGCCGAGGTCTCGACGCCAACTCCATTCAGATCCTCGACACCGTCTCTCGATCCGACAAGCTGGACGCCAACCTCGTCGCTTCCGTCGCCGCATACGCTATCGCCGACTCGGAGGGAGAGAAGGGAGGAGTCCTGATCTTCTGTCCAGGTTCGTCTGTTCGCCTTCTTTTCTCTCGCTTCGAAGCGAGACGCGACGCCCCCTGACTTCCCCCTTCCTCGGTGACAGGTGTGATGGAGATCACTCAAACGATCAACGCCCTTCGAGGAATGAACCTCGGACCCGTGGAGATCATGGCTCTTCACGCTCAGCTCTCGTCTCAAGAACAGAAACGAGTCTTCCTACCGACGACCAACAGGAAGATCGTTGTCGCTACCAACATCGCCGAGACCTCCATCACCATCGACGATATCACCATCGTCGTCGACTCCGGAAAGGTCAAGGAGACCCAGTTCGAGGCGGAACGAGGAATGCAGCTTCTCGTGGAGGTTTTGACAAGGTCAGTTCGAGTCAACTCGTCGATGCTTTCGAACTAAAGTTGACTGGCTCGTTCTCATCATCTTCCAGTCGTGCTGCATCTCGTCAACGGAAGGGTCGAGCTGGTCGAACGAAGCCCGGGAAGGTGAGCAGAGACTCGAGCTTGATCGTTTCTCGACGCGTCCCTGACTTCGCGCCTTAATTCCTTTTCCTTTCCAGTGCTACAAGGTCTTCACTCGTCGGATGGAGAGTAACAAGATGCTCCCATTCCCTAGTAAGTTCATTAGCGCCCATTGCTCGTCTCTTGTCCTCGGCTCGAGCACTGACCTCGCGTTCGCTTCGCCCTCGTCCTCCAGTTCCCGAGAGTGAGTCCATTCTCGTTGTACGACGCTCACCAAAACGTCTAGCTGACCACCACTCCTGATCTACAGTTCTTCGTACTCCACTGGAAGCTCTTTTCTTGCAGGTCAAGGCGATGAGAGAAGACGAGGACGTCAAGGCGGTTCGTTCTCGGTCGCGTTCTTCACTCGCTCTCGTCTTCTCGTTGCTGACTTTCGCCTGACTTTGCTCGCTCAGTTCCTCGGACAGGCCATCGATCCGCCGAAGGTCGAGCAGATGGATTCAGCTTGGAGGACTCTGATGGATCTCGGTGCCGTCGAGGGAGAGCACGCGACTTCGAAACTCACTGCTCTTGGTCGACATGTGAGCTCGAGCTTCTTCACCTCTTCTCTGAAGCCTTCTTCTGACCTCCCCCCTCACATTCAGATGTCTACCATCCCCGTTGACCTTCGACTCGCTAAGATGCTGGTTCTGGCGTCCATCTTCAAGTGCCTCGTGAGTCGTTTGACGCTTGACTTTTGATTTTCGTCTCTTTCGTCTCGCTGATCCATTTCGTGTCTTCCCCAGGACCCCATCCTCTCCATCACCGCTATTCTCTCGTCGAAGCCTCTCTTCATCTCGCCGATGGATAAGCGCGAGGAAGCTCGGAAGTGAGTTGTTTCCTCAACGCGAAGGTCGACGCGAGAGAGCTGATCGATCTCGTCCTCCTCGTTCATCCAGAGCTCGAGCTCAGTTCTCGACAGCCAACTCCGACCTTCTCACCGACTGCAAAGCTTACACTGAGTGCGTCAAGATGGGCGGATACAGCGGACAGCGAAACTTCTGTGAGACGGTGAGTCGAGAGGTCGACGCGACTTCCTTTGGAACCGACCGAGCCTTCGCTGATTTCCATCATCGACTCCTCTTCCTCGCCACTCAGAACTTCCTCTCGGCTACCAGTGTTCGAGACATCACGACTCTTCGAAGCGACTTTCTCGGCGCCCTCTCGGACATCGGAGCCATCCCTCCCTACTCCTCTCGAGGCGCTCTCCCAGCGCTCAACGTCAACTCTGATAACGAGAACCTCGTCAAAGCTGTCAGTCTTTCTGCCTAATCACTTCCTCACCTTCGAATCGGCGAGGTCCGCTGACTCGATGTGTTCGTTTTCGTCAGATCATCCTCGGTGGTCTCTTCCCTCGAATCGCGAAGGTCAACAAACCCAAAGCCAAGTTCGAACAAATGCAGCAGGGTTCCCTACTCAAGGATCACGAGGCTAAGGAGGTCAAGCTGTTCGATCAGTCGGAGAGAGTCTTCTTGCATCCCGTGAGTCTCGAATCGAACTCGACGCGATCTTCGTTTCGAGCTTTTCTCACTCGCTCCCCCTTTCTCTTTTGTTTTCCCAGGGATCCGTCCTCTTTGGAGAAGCCAAGATACCGTCCGGTTTCGTCGCCTACTTCGCTAAGAACTGCACGACGAAAGTCTTCCTTCGAGACGCGACGGAGATCCCTCTCTACGGTGAGCCGATCTTTTCCCTTCGTTCCTTCTCCATCTTCGAACTGACCACTGACTCTCGAACCTCTTCCGTTCTCGCAGGTCTGCTTCTCTTCGGAGGAAAGGTCACCGTCAACCATTTCGCCGCTGGTCTGATGATTGGCGACGGTTGGATCAAGCTCAAAGCTTGGACGAGGTGCGTCTCATCTGCACCCTCATATCCTCTCCTCGTCGACCTCAGCTGACAGTCTTCTCCTCGATACTCGCTTTCGCAGGATTGGAGTCCTTGTGAACCAGCTCCGTCGACTCTTGGACGCTTCGGTGAGCTTCTCGCCTTTCCCCTCGACAACCTCGACGACGCGTCTCTTCCCTCTCCCGACGCTGACCTTCCTTCTTTCGTTACTTTCCTCCAGCTCGAGGCCCAGTTCGACGACCCCTCGGTCGCCATCGGGGGAAACGAGGAGGTCATCAAGACGATGCTCGCTCTGCTCGCGAGAGATGGACTCGCGCCGAACTGAGCGACGGAGGAGGAGAGAAGAGGAACGGATTCGCTTCGATACCCTTTTTAGACCTTAGATACCTGTCGGATAGATGGGCCACGTCTCGTAGCATTCTCGTGTGTGTGAGGTCATCGTTGAAAGCAAAGAGGTATAGAGGTATGGGTGTAGAGAAGTGCGAGAGAGAGAGAGAGAAAGAAAGAAGCAAGACTGAGGAGAAGCGAGAGGGGAGAAGGAGAGCCAACGAGATAGCCACGAAAAGGTCGAGTACAAACAGGATAGTTAGGCTTGAATCGATAGGGAGATCTAGATCACTTGGATCTGATCGGCGAAGAAGGAAGCAGGAC
The DNA here is from genome assembly GCA_024345305.1 of Mrakia gelida. Taxonomy (NCBI): domain Eukaryota; kingdom Fungi; phylum Basidiomycota; class Tremellomycetes; order Cystofilobasidiales; family Mrakiaceae; genus Mrakia; species Mrakia gelida. The sequence goes on along the minus strand of BRON01000013.1, from coordinate 1,174,693 downwards.
GATTGAGGGTCTTCGACGTCCATGATGAGTGGCGAAGGAGGAAGGGAGGGAGCTGGGAGCTGGCGAGGGAAGGAGAGAAGACGAAGGGCTGCTGGTCAGCAAAGAACCTTGACTGGACAGGTGAGGTTGGAATCAAATACTTACGGGTGCAGTATTCGATATCTGCAGAGACGAGAGGCTTGAAGGTCGAAGCGGGACGAGAGAGAAGGAGCTGCAAAGAGGAAGGGGAACGGTGGAGGAAAGGAAGGGCAGAGGCGGGAGGAGGTTTTGAACGATCAGTTTCAGCTCTCTTTTTGAGGTGTGTGTACAAGAAGAGATCCTAACCTTCGAGGTTGAGTGGTAGGCTGTCTTGACGAGTTTCTCTACGGTGCTTTGCGAAGTTGGAGGGGAAGAAAGGAAGGAGGTGCGAGCTCGATTCAGATCTCGCCAACTCCGAAAGGCGCCTTTCGGCAGAGTGAGCTCGACCAGGCTCGACTCGGCTTTTTCACCTCCAACTCCTTCCTTCTCAGCACAAGAAATCCCTCTAGAGCCTTCTCTCGCCTCTTACAGACCACTCGATGGTCTCTCCAGCTTTCCAGGAGGATTCGAGCCGCTTCGAGCCCGTCGTCGAGAAGGGGAGGTCTCCGTTGAGCTCAACTCTTCCTCCCTCCTCCTCCTCCCCTCCTTCGATATCACCCTCGCCGACAGCGACCATCGTTCTCGATCCACCGTTGGACTCCAAGGATAGTCAAGCCGGAACAGGTGGTCTTGGAAACGCCGGAGATCTGGAAGAGGAGACGTTCGGGGGTGAGGAGGGGAGGGAGAAGAGGGGAGTCGGAGAGCTGGACGAGAAGTGGGATTTCGAGCAGCACCCAGCTTGCCCGTACAACCTCAGCTTAGGTGAGTACTCTCGCGCGTATCTATCATTTTGGAAGCTCGATGCAGCTCTCGGAGGAAGGTTTTTTTTACCCTCAGAGCTGCAGGGAGGGGAGGAATAGCTTCGTGAGGACCTCGTTCCGAACGTGCCGAACCTCGTCGAAGCTCGACACCTCCTTCATTCAAACGCAGATCGAGCTGACCCCAGAACACTCTTGGGTTTTACAGTTCGGAGGTGGTCCTTGCTGTTCCTGATAGCCTCAACCGCTCTCGTCTCGTTCGTTCAGCTTCAATCTCGCTCCTCCTCGTTCAGCCCAACCTGCTCGTCTGACCGCTCCCTCCACTCCCTCCTCGTCTTAACAGTACGCTCACGGCCTCCATGCCAGTCCCTTCTCTCTCTCCGATGGGGCTGGAGCTCGGAGTGACGGACCCGGAGCTTCTCACCACTTCGTTCTCGATTTTTATGCTGGGAGTCGGCGTGAGTCGGTCGTTCGCTCTTCCTCCTCGTTCGCCGGCTCGTCTGACCCTCGATCCCTTCGCTGGACCTCTTCTCCAGGCTGGACCCTTCGTCTTCTCGCCGCTCTCGGAGATCTACGGACGGAAACCGATGTACACCTCGACGATGGTGATTTTCACGTTCATCAACATCGGTTGTGCTCTCGCGCCAAAGTCAGTTCTTTCCTCCAGCGATCCCAGTTGAGGGGAGCTACATGCTTTCTCGGACGAGTATCTGACTCTTCCGATTATCAATCTTGTCGGATCTTGTCGGGTAACAGCTTTCCCGCCATTTTCATCCTTCGGTTCCTCTCTGGAGTCTTCTCGTCGACAGGTTCGTCGCGTCGCGTTCTGTCTTCCTCGAGTTTGAGGAGCTCTCTTCTTCGAGCCTTTCCTGACCAGACTCCCAAGTAATCTATGCAGGTCCAGGAGGAGTAGGTGTCGCCACCGTCGCCGATCTCTTTCCCATTTCCGAACGAGGACGAGCGCTCTCGCTTTGTGAGTTCGACCTCACACCTGTTCTTGCTTCACTTGTCCTGACCATCCTTCCCTTTTCAACCTCTCCACTTCCAGATGGCCTCACCCCGATGCTAGGACCTCCGTTAGGATCTCTCTTTGGAAGTTTTATCGACCCTGATCTTGGATGGCGCTGGATCGTTCGTCCGACTTCTTTCTTCAACGCGTCTCGACCGCTCTCACATTTGCTCACGCGTCGTCTGCTTCCCTCCTTTCACCCTCCTCTCAGTACTGGGTTCTCGCAATCCTTGCAGGAGTCAACGCCGTAGCTCTTCAGCTCTTCCTTCAGGAGACGTATCATCCGGTTCGTTTCGTTTTCGTGCTTGACTCTCGTCTCCCCTCGGGCTCTCTTCGCGTCGCTGATCCCTCTTCTTTTTGACGGGTCTCGCCTCAGGTCGTAGAGGCTTGCATACGAAACCCGACTCCCAAGACCTCCCTCGCCGATAGCCTTCGGAAAGTCTGGTCAACTCGCTCGGCGGTCACCTCGAAACTCTCCGTCGCGTTGAAACGACCCCCGACGATGCTCTTCACCGACGGAGTCCTCGCCGTCAGCTGTATCTACTACGCTTTCATCTACGCGAATCTCTTCCTGTTCCTCGTCTCCGTGAGTTCTCTCCATCTGATCTTCCTGCCTCGTCGATATGATCTCCTCGAGCTGACCCTTTTTCGGTTTCCCGTTCCAACAGATCCCTATCCTCTACCGAGGAGACAAAGCTCGACCTCCGCTCTTCAACTATGGATTCAGCGAAGAAATCTCGGGTTTGGCATATATCGGACTCTGTGAGTTCTGCTCGTCGCATTGAAGACGAAGCCCTCTCGGCCACTGATCGCGACGCACACTCACGACGACCTTTCTTGCACCCTTCCTGCAGGTGTCGGCTTGACGTCGGGTACTCTGACGACTGGATACTACGCCGACGGGATGTACAGTTGGATGAAGGCGCGTTACGGAGGAGGAGTGGGAAGACCGGAATTTCGGTTGGCTTTGACTCAGGTGAGTTCGATCTCTCTCTTCCTTTGCGATTGACTGAGATCTCGAGGCAACGGCCACGGCTCACTGACTTACCTCCTCGGATACCCCTCGTTCAGATTGGAATGGTGCGTCTCCTTTCTCTATCTTCGTCTGAACGAGTTCGCGAAACGCAGGAGACGTTGTCGAGGCGACCTCTCCTTCCTCAGTTCCTTATCTCTTCCTTCTTTCCTGACTCTTCTCGCACTTCGACTCCGACAGATTATCTTCCCCTGCGGGCTCCTGATGTACGGTCTCGCCGCAGAATGTAAGCTCTCTTCCCTCGACGACGCGTCCGAACTGGACGCCATTGCCTGACTTTGTCGTCTTCTTTCCGGTTCGCTCTCCCAGTCGAATCGCCCTGGATCGTTCCTCAAATCGGTATGGCGATGCTTGGATTTGGAGAGATCATGGCGTTCAGCACGATTCAGGGTGAGCGTCAGCAGCTTTCCCTCTTTCCTCCTGGTCCAACTCGAGCTGATGTGCCCTCGTCTCGCTTTCCCTTTCAGGTTTCCTCGTCGACCAGTACCAACCCTACGGCGCTTCGGTACGTACAGCACCACAGATCTCGTCGCATTTCGTTCCAACCGCTCATCCTCTTCTCCTCCTCTTCAACAGGCAATCAGCGCCGCCGTCGCCTGTCGAAGCGTCGCGTCGTGCGTCCTCCCCATCTGCGGGCCTCTGATGTTCTCATCGCTGGGCTACGCTGGAGCGGTCGGTCTACTAGCTGGTTTGGGAGTCTCAGTTATTGGAGGGCCGGTGGGAATGATCTGGTACAAAAAGAGGGAGAGGAGAAGAGCTGGGTTCGATTGATTAGACTTCGAGAGACGCGTTTTTTAGAGGTTGTGTCGTATGTTTCGACTTGCTCAGCTTGAAGACTGCTTCATCTGTACTCTTTCACTTCAGGCTTCAGACGTAATCACTCTTCGACCCTCGCGACGAGGGGGCTCGCGAGCCGACGCCGAACGGCGAGTCTGGTCGACGCCTCGATCTCCCTCGTCTTCGCCGACTTCTTCTTCGGGATCAGGACGAGGATCTCTCATTTCAAGCTGACCCGAAGAGGAACTGAAACGAGCTCTGTTTCAGTCGATTTGTCTTCCCCACCCTTCAGAGGTGCCTCCGTCGAAAAGACCGAAGTTGAGCGAAGGCAGTCGCGTCGACACTCCCTTTTCTCCAGTTGAGTGACGCTCCCCTTGGACCGCTTTCGGTGATCCCTTCTTTTCGCCTCTCCAAGAGGCTCTTTAGCACTCAACCACCACTACCCTTTCCTCTTTTCGTGAGCTTTTCTCTCTCTCTCCCGACGCTCTTCGTTGTTCTTTCTTCGTCGATTGCCAACGACCAAGGCGCGTCGCTGATCTTCTCTTTCTCTCTTCCCCCGGATCGTGCAGACGTCCATACTCCACTCGATCAACTACCTACCCCTGCTATGAGCTCTTCTACATCTGCTTTCAACTTCCCTGCAGGATTGGGGGAAGGATATTCTCTCGGAGTCGTCGCCGGATCATCGTCGACCAGGTGCGTCGACTCATCCCTTCACCCTCGCTTCTTCGAATTCTTCAGAAGCTGATATTTGTCCTCTTTGTTCTACAAAACAGGTCGACGAGGATCTCCTTCCGAGTCACCTCAGGATGCCTTCGACTGGTAGGAGGAAACGATCAGTGAGCTCGCTCCTTTCGAGTATTCGGAGCCGTCTTCCCCAACCTCCCTTCTGACTGTTTCCTGTTACCTCCCCTCTTCTTATTTTCAGGATCCTCGCTAGTCTCAGGACTCTAGGCTTCACCAGACCTGTCATCTCCCCCGGGTGGGCGAAGGAAAGTGATGTCGACGCGGTTCGAAGGTGTGGAGAGAGGAAACGAGCGAGGGATCATGACGAGCAGGAGGAGGAGACTGCTAGGGACCGGAAGAGGGAGAGGCTCGGGGATCATTCGTGAGTTTAGTTTCTCCCTTCTTGACTGGCGATTGGTGGGAAGGAGGACGTCTGGACTGACGCGTCGCGGTTCAATCTTGCTCTGGATTTGCTTCGTTTTCGTCCGCAGGAGTGATGGACTCCTCGGCGATGTCGAGTCCCTCTTCGACAGTAGAGCGGATACGGTGAAGTCCAGTGACGAGAGAGATGTCGAGGAAGTAGAGGTGTCCTTGGACGGCAAAGAGGAGCAGGACGCTGACTCGTGAGTCAAAAACAAACCTTCACGACGCGATTTCACCGAATCTCGGACTGACTCTTGCGGTAATTTTCTCACTTTCGTTCTGGACAAAGTCACCTGAACTCCTACCCTCCCTCAACGTCGATCTTCCCCTCCTTCCCCTCAGATCAAGACGAGCAAGAAGTCTCCTTCGACGACCATCGAGAGCAGCCGACCTTGCTCCTCCCTTTCACTCCGGTTCCGACCTTCCCTCTTTTTCACTCCCAATCTATCGGCCCTTTCAACTACAGACTTCAGGAATTCGCGGAATCGACGACCTCGTCGGACTGGTTTATGGTCGAGACGGACGGTCGACTGCTCGACGCGTTGATCGCGAACCTGTCGTTGTTGGATCAAGAAGCTGGGTGAGCTCCTTCTCCTGTTTTCACCTAACCCCTACAACACCGTCGACATCACCTAACCTGATCTTTCATACTCTGTCCAGATCGAGCTTGATGAAACAGTTGAGGTGAGCTCGCTTTTCTCTTCCCTTGATCGCGTTAGATCTCTTAGAGCGCTGACCTTTCGACGATCTTGCTTCGCCTTAACCCTTATTACCAGGCTGAACACTCCAGAAGCTCGTCATGAGATGCTTTCCTTCCTCTCGATCCTGTACCCAGTGTCGAACGCTTAGCTTTGTTGATTTGCTCAGACGCGTTCGTTGGTTCGTTTGTTGCTCGTTTTTCACCGTACGTCCACCTCTTCAGTAAGTGACTACACACGCGTATGCCCAGCGATCGAGACATGTAACCGAGAAGTAGTCGTAGCTCGTGTGAAACGATCTTGACGGAAGAGAGCGCGAGTCTCGTTCGCGTGCAAGAAGTCGTCGCATCCATCTCCGAGTAGCAGAAGAAGTCTAAGATCACCTCCGCCTCATCCACCAAGCTCCATTACTCTCGTACTCCCTCTCGATCTCCATCGGTACGACATCTCCTGCTTCCACCTCGACGACCAGCTCTCCCACGGAAGACGCGTCGACCTTCGACGTCTTCTTCTTCTTCCTCTTCTTCTCGTCTGCCAAGGTCTTGAGGATCTCGTCCCAGGATTCCTGATTGACGGTGGAGGTGACAGAAAGAGTGATGGGGGTGGTTCCGAGCTGAATCTCGGGAAGATCTTCCTCCGCGTCGTCGTCTGCGTCGGGGTTGGGAGTGGGAGTGAAAGAGGGAGGTGGGATCGGTGGGAGGATGAGGACGGAGAGTTGGAGGGATGACGTTGGTTCTTGAGCGATGCGTGAGGATAGACGTGGCGATGAGGGTGTGGAAGAAGGTAGGTAGTCGAGAGAGAGCGGCTGGGGAAGATGTTACGAGACGAGGAGGGGGGCGAAGGTCAGCTTTCATCGCGAGCGACTTCTAAACGTCCCTACAAGCGATCAAAGGCAACTTGATGGAGAGGACACTTACCAGTTTCCTCGTACTCTTCAAATCCAACGATAGACCTCCGTCTTCCATCTCCTTCCCACCCAGAAGGCCCAATCCAACCTCAACGAGCTTCGGAGGAATCATCTTCGCGAGAGCTTCTCGTTTTGCTCTCCTCTCCCCATCTCGAGCCCACTCTTCAGCCAGAAGTCGCTCTCTAACCAAAGCGTTTCGATTGAGAAAAGCCCAGCGAGACCATCTGGACGAGGCGAAGGGGATGGAGGGAGAGCAGGAAGGGGGAGATGAGGAGGGAGGGGATAGGCGAGATGGTCAGCTCGATCTCTTCCGCTTCGCTTCATCCAGAACCATACGAAACAAATGGCGATCACTCACGCAGCCATAGCTAACGCCAGTAGACCTACTCCAACTAGTACCAGAGCCAGGAGAGTGACGGAAACTCCTCCTTTGCCATGCGAGGTCGTGCTGCTGGTACTCCGAGCCGTCGAGCTTGGTCTCGTCGTGACCCACGAGTAGAGGACTGACGTTGAGGGGTATTCAATGAATCCGGTGACCGTATACGTCTCCATTGCTGGAGCTGCCGTTGTAGTCATGTCGCTTTGAAGGTGGACGTTGGAGGTTGAGAAGGAGGGAGGGAGGAGGAGAGACAGAAGGCCAAGCTCAACGAATCGGAAGCGAACGACGGCTGTTTGCCTCAGAAAGCTCGGCCGACAAACTTTGGAGAGATGATGGAAGCTGGAGGATGGAGAGGGTGAGCCGAAGAAAGCAGTTGTCAATCCAGATCAAAAGATCTACAAGCTCGTTGAAGAGGAGGAAGGACAAAACGATGGTGGTGAGGGAGGAGGAGGAGCGCGAGCTCGAGCGTGATTGGACCCTTCCCGACGGTTTTCCGAGCTTGCAAACCGTCGCGGAGTCGACGAGAGGGTGTGGGGTTCCCTCCTCGAGCGGAGTTATCTACTTCGGTGGCAAAAGGGGGAGGGTGGAAGGAGTTGGAGGCCACCCAAAATCAGGCTCGCGTTTCGGAGTTTTGATCACGTCGCCTCCGTTCCCTTCGCTCTCTCTCTAATCCACGACTATCTCGCCCGCAAGGGTTCTCCTAGAAAGGCTGCCCACCTCTCTTCATCCTCTCGGCTACGACATCCTTCCAGAGCTCTCGCTTATCTCTACTCGTCGCTCTTATCGGCTCTGTCAAACCATCTCCCTGCGAGGTCAGCTCCTTCCTTCCTTCGCTCGGTCTCGTCCATCTTGCCTCAACAGCTTGGTAGCTCCCAGGGTGAGTCTCCTCCGCTCTCCGAGATATTCATACGAAGTCCTCGACTCCAAGAGCGTGGCGTGTAGGATTCGAAGGAGCTGGCGAAGGGATGAAGGGAAAAAGTATCCAGGCCTTTTGAGCTCGAGCTCACCTTCCTTCCTTCCTCGTCTCTCTCCTCGTAATCTCCCCATCCAGCTCCAACTCATCCCTGGACGCCATGACGGACATCGCTCATAGCTCCTCTGAGATGTATGGAGACCTTCTCCCTTACGAGGATCTCGAGAAACTGGAGCGAACGGCGAAGATCCCTCCTCCTTCGGACCCTCAACCTCGACCTCCTCTTCCTCTCCCTCCCCGACCTCCTCTCTTCATTCTCCTCGGCCAGCAGCTACCCCTTCACATCCCTCCATACCCTCTCATGTCACCACATTTACCTCCAACCCAACTCCAACCGCAAACAGCATCCTCGGCTTCCAACGACCTCCTCCCCCTCACGATCCCTCCTCCTTCAAACCCGCGACGACCTCCTCTCGCAAACGAGCTCGGTTCTCATCTCCCAGCGTCCCACCTCCCTCCGCCATCAAACCCACCCCCTCACTTATCAAAGCATCAGCTGTCTTGGATCCTCGTAGTCGAACAACCCACTATACCCCTTCAGCATCTCCCTCGCTCGAGCCATCCACCTCGCGTCAACACGGACGGGAGGTCGAGCCGTCAGCATCGCCCTCGGAAGGCTTTTCGACCCTCGAGTCGAGCAAAGACGACGAGGAGCTTGACGAAGACTTTTGTGGAGCCGAAGCGAGGAGGCTTTCGTCCCAAGCACTCATAGCAGACGAGGAGGAGATGAACGGAGAGGACGAGGGTGAGCTTTCGATTCTTTCCCTTCCGTAATCTTAACGCGACTGATTCTCACTCCTCCCCCACCCTTTCTTACGTGTTTGATACCCCAGAGGATCTCACACCTCCCTCGATACCGTCCCTCGCGAAGGAGCCGAAGAGGAAGAGCTCGAGCAAGCGAAAGGTGAGGCTGCTCGTTTCCTGGCCTGCTTCCCCTCCCAACCGTCGCTGTCGTCAGAGCTCCTCACTGACTCTCCGAAAACATTCCTCGCTTTGACAGGAACCATACATCGACTTCTCTCTTCTTCCTCTCTCGACACCCGAGGAGATTTTCGCCGACATGCTCTCTCCTCATCTCGACTCCCTCGTCAAGCTCGCACAAACTCGCAACGGCAGGCCCCTTCGAGTCGCCACGGTCTGCTCGGGTACCGACTCTCCGATATTTGCTTTCGAGCTTGTCGAAGAAGTCTTACAACGAGAGCTAGCCAGGCGAGGATTGCCAGCCGCTGGGCTGTTCGAACACGTGAGTTTCGGACGCGTCGAAACGCGACCTGCCTCGGTCGACTCGCTTTACGAAGGCTGACCTCCTCTCTATCGTCTGCTCTCATGACTCTAGCTCTACAGCTGTGAAAACGAAGGTTTCAAGCAGACGTTCATCGAGAAGAACTGTCACCCAAGTGAGTCGCCTCACTCACCTCTTTGCTCCCAGCGACGAGACGATTCGCTCCGACCGTCTTTTTCCCTCGCTCCGAACTCATCGAGCTTTCTCTCATCTCTTCCTCAGAGCACATCTTTGCAGACGTTGTCGAGGTGGGAGGTCCGTCCGGAAAGGCGAAGCTCGTTTCTGGTCAGGAGGTCGACGTCCCATCGAACATCGACATCCTCATCGCCGGTCCCTCCTGCAAGGACTTCAGTTCCATGAATAAAAACCCCAGGACGATCGAGGATAATGGCCAGTCCGGAATCACCTGGAGAGCTGTGAGCACCTCTCCCATTTCACTCAATTTCCAAACCCTCGCTGACTTCGCTTTCGTCTTCCTTCGCTCAGCTCCTCGGGATCCTTCGACGGGACAGGCCTCGAATTCTCATCGTCGAGAACGTAGTCAAGGCTCCCTGGTCTACGATGATCAGGTACCTCGAGCTCGAGAATTATTCCGCTTCAGTGGCCCGGTGTGTCTTGCTCCGATCTCGATTTCTCGCGTCGATTCTCGAGGCTGAACTCTTCGCTTCGTTCGTTTCTCTCGGAGCAGACTGGACGCTGTCTCTTCTTACCTTCCGATGCTAAGAGCACGCGGATACCTCGTCGCTGTCACCAACGCCCTCGATGTATCTCTCAACTCCCATCGCCAGCAGGTCGCGACTGCCATCGTCAAGCTCGTCCAGTCTTTCAAACGACCCCCCTCCGTTCCAGTCGAGGCGTTTCTTCTTCCTCAGAGGGAGGATATCTCGAAGGAGAAGAAGGCCGATGGTACGGCCATCTCACAGTACGCCTCAGCAATTCCGAACTAACCTAAGTTTGACGATTTCGGTTCCCTAGAGCGCGACTGGTCTCAGGGGGAGTTCGACCACGCCGCCTTCCGACGGGACGAACGACTCGGAGATCTCCATCCTCTTGAGGAAGACCCTCGGCGGACATCGGAGGAATTTCTACGCCGACCCTCTCGTCAAGTCCAAGCCGTGGAACTTTTACTTCTCGCGTCTGGGAAGCAGGGAGTGGATCTGACCTGCAAGTCGACGATCATCAACGTCTCTGCGAGTCTGTGAGTTGCCCCTTCCTTGCTATCCCGCCACTTCGCTCGAAGGATGTGACCCTGACCTTTACTCATCTTCTCCTCTTCAGCGATCGCCGTCGTCCGACGCAGCCAGATCAATTCGGAAGTGAGTGAACTGAGCTCGAAGGCAACGACAAGTGCGCGCGCGTGCTCACGATCTCCCTCCTTCTCTAGTTTGCCCATGCATCACTCCCAAGTCCCAAAGCTACCTCACCTCCATCGGACGTCTCCTTTCTCCCGAGGAGTCCCTCGCTCTCCAAGGTCTCCCCGTCTCTCGACTCGATATGTCGTCCTTAACGAAGAACCAAATCGTCGACCTTGCAGGTTCGTTGTCCCTCCCGCCTTGTCTGAGCGACGCACTTCGGTACTTACACCGCGCTTTCTTCGATACGTAGGGAACGCCATGACCTGTACGGTTGTCGGATCGGTCATCATCGCAGCTCTCTCAATCCTCTCCGAGGAACTCATCCTCCGACTCCCCTCCCACTCGACGCGCTCTCACTCCCTCCAATCCAGCACACCCTCCATCCCACCTCCTCTCAAAATCGTCCATACCCTCTCCCGGTCCAAAGATATCCCTTCGTCGTCCACCGTCTGCAGAGGTACGGTCGTGCAGCTCGTCGACCGCGTTCGCGAACTCCTCTCGCACGGGAGCAGCGAGGAGGCCGAGAAGTGGATTCGAGGAGCCGTCCCTGCTCGACTAGCGTTCTCAGGGATCGAGGAATGGAACTTGGAGTCGGCATGGGAGGCCACCGTCACGGCCGGGGTCGAAGTCGAACAGGAGCGATGGGAAGGGCTGAAGGATCGACTCGTCGACTCGGGAGGGACCGACTTTCGCCTCGTCAGGATCACAGGAGGAGTCGTCGAGATGCAGTCCACGAACGGGATGGCTCTTCGCTTGGATCCCACCGACCCGGAACCTAGTTGGTCGCTCTCTCTTCTTCGACTCGCCTCTCGCCCTCAAGATCCCAGAAGCCTCCTCGACCACCCCGTCGCTCGTGGCCTCCTCACTCCCTCTTCCTCCTCTCTCCTCGCCACCTCTTGGGAAGTCAACGTCCCCGTTTCCTCCTCCTTCACCATCTCCATCAAAGCCTCAGGGTCCCTCGAGCCATCCTGGAGGAGTGACCTCGGTCTCGAGGACTTTAAGGACGAGAAGGTATGGAACGAACTCCTCGTCGGAAGCCTCGACGCGACTGGAGATCCGTTGAGCGGTCGGTACGTCCTCGCCAATCGAGGAACCGCCAAATCTACTTACGAGCTCGCTCGCATCGGACAACCATCGATCTTCCTCGCCTTCTCGACAAGTCGTTTCGGACATCCTGATGAGGACTCGTTCGTCTTCACTCTTCGACCGGATCCTCCTCCTTACGGTCAGCCAGCCCTCCACCTCGCCACCCTCGAACCAACCTACCGTCCAAACCACCAAACAGCAACAAGATCCGTCAAGGCGTCCACCTCGTCTCGCTGGACCTCGGTCGAAGGAGTCGGACTTGTCGAGTCGAGGAAACCCAACCTCAGTTGTATGGGATCGAAACCTACCTTTCCTCTTTCCTCGGACGAGGTCGTCGCGTTCCCGGTCTTCCGAGTCGCTCTCCAAGAGTCCGAGAGCTCAGCGTCCGCCTGGGAAACACCCACTCTCGTCCACGAGGGGCGAGACGCGATTCAGCAGATCGAAGGAATCCTGGCCCATCTCTCTCCCAATGAGATCGACTTCAACGGAGACATCCCAGCGACCTCTAAGCCACCTGTCAGTCCGCTACTTTTCTTTCGTTCCACCTCGATATCCTCGCGCTGACAAAGACTCTTCTCCGTCCACAGCTCAACACCCACCCCTTCATCTTCCGAACGAAAGCTCGTCTCTTCGAGCTCCTCCTCGTCCCTTCGATCCTTCCTCACGCCTCCCTCTCTCGCCTTCCTGACTCCCAACCACCTTCGTCAACTCCTCCACCCTCCACTTCCCTCGGATGGTCTCTCACCACGGACTCTCGTCGGAGGCAGGATCGGGCACCCTTCGCAACTCCGGATCTCGTCGTCGCGAAGTCGGAGGACGCGCTGGTCTCCTGGGTGGAATCACGTCGCGACTTCGAGGAGAAGGAGGTCTCGGAGGTGACATTCCTTCCTCTGCACCTTCAAGCTCGAGGAGTTGCCTCGCGGATCGCCCGTCGTCGGGGAGGAATCGTCGTCGGTGGAGAAATCGTCGACCTGGTCCTCCGACTCCTCGCTCCTCCTTCGTCGCCTCCTCCCTCATCTCCTCTCCCTTCGTCGGCTACTCCATCCTCGTCGCACCCCGTCTCTACTCCCACTCACTTCCCTTCGAAAGCCATCCTCCTCATCGCTCCACTATCCGAGTTCGACGCATGGACCTCTCGACTCAAGACCGCGAACGTCGCCTTCAAACCCATCAAGACCGCAGGGATGATGGACAAGATCAGCATCGACACCCTCAGCTCCGACCTCGTCGTTCTGGTTTCGGAGAACATCTTCAATTCCAAAGTGCGTGTCTTCCGAGCGTGCGAGGAAATACGAGTCTTCGTCGGCGAAGCTGACTCCACTTCTTCGCCTCCGTTTTCACCCCACCTCTTCCCAGAGCTACCTCACCAACCTTCAAACGCTCTCATCATCCTCTGCACCTCTCGAACCGAACGCTCTGGAGCCGGCGACGTTCAGGGAGGCGTTGAAGGGGCTGGGGGGTCTCGTCGGATTCTTGGAGGCAGGGAATTTGTACGAAGAGCCTCCTTCGCTCGGAGAGGTGAGTCTTCTTCTGCTCGACATTGTTCTGAGGATGTTCTAACTCGCCTTGTTTCCGTTTTTGCAGGACGCGCTCGAGAAGGACGGGTGGGGGTTCCTCGACGACAAGGTCATCCCAGATTTCACGCAGGCGAAGAGGATGCCTCTTCAAGCGTTCCAGTGAGTCGGTATCCGCTCTACCTGAACATACCTCAATCCTGACTCTCGCGTTTCGCTTCGCGTCAGCTGGAGCTCCGTCATCCTCGCCAGCAAGAAGACCAACGCGCCCCTCGAGCTCGCCGTCTCCCTCCTCTCCGCCGACTCCAAGTTGATCTTCCGGAACTACTCCGCCGTCCAGGACATGGCTTCGATCCAATCGTGAGCTTGCTTCTCGTCCCCTCGAAGCGCTCGAGCTCAACTGACGCGTTTTCCACCTCCTCTTCGTTCCTCCCAAACAGAACCGCTCGACTCTTCAACATCCCCCCCAAACTCCCATCTCCCTTCCTCCCGAACATCGCCCACCCTACCAATCCGTCGTCTCCGACCTCCCCTCCGTCTGCGCCATCGAAACTCAGCGCCTGCACTACAACGACTTCCTCAAAACGTTCGTTCGACGGCTCGACGCGTCTCCCGTCGTCAACAAGGTCGAGTCCGAGGATTCCAAGCCGGTGAAGGCGGAGGAGCAGAAGCCTACCGGGAAACGGAACGTCGGATCAGCCGTAGCTGGACCTTCGAGGAAGAGGAAGGGGGACAAGGACAGCTCGGAGGGAGTGGGAGGACTGGAGTCGAAGCCGAAGGTTGGGAAGAGCTCGGTGGTCGCTGGAGCTGCGTCTTCGACGAAGAGGAGGAAGAAGGAGAAGGTCGAGGTCGAGGTTGAGGCTCCTCAGGAGGGACCTTCGAGAGTGGGAACGGCTTTCGAAGAGGAGGTGGACCCGATGCTCGATGGGATCGACTGGGACGACGTGCCTCGCTCGTCGCAGGTTGGGATGGACTACTAGCTCTTGTTTCTCTCGTTCGATCGCTTCTCTCGTTCGATCGCTTCTCTCGTCTTGGCTCACTTTTATCTACTTTTGTATTTGCTCCCTCTCCGCCGTGTTGGTCATCGTATTTTTCGTTGGGTTTGGCTCTCGTTTCGACGCGTCGCGTTTCTATCTCCCTCTTTACTTCGATCTCCTTCGCTTTCTCTCTCTGTCTTTTTCTCGTTCGTCGCATCTCGTAGAACTACTGAACCCTGCCGACCTACCACCTCAAACATCCCCCTCACCCTTTCCTCCCTTCGATTTTCGTCTTACATCCTCTCTTCTCTCTCGGCTCCCATCTTGAAGTCGTTGTTCGCTGCCTTTTCTCTAGATACCCCGCGTCTCGTTTCGTCTTGCATACCCCATTTTCGCCTTCGTCGTATCTATCTAACCCGCTTCACTCTGTCTCTCTCTCCGTCAGCTCTCGTCGCGTCGAGTCAAACTTCGTTTCATCACACCACATCAAAAACCCCAACTAAGAACTCCCACCTTCCCGACCTCACCTCATCGCCTCTCCCTCTCATCCCATCGACTCCTAGGCCTCCCAGCACCGTCTCCACCTCGTTCCCTCTCCCCATCTCTCTCATCAAAACGACCTCCTCCCCTCCTCTGCTCCTCTCTCGACCTCCTCCTCTCCTCCTCCTCTGCATCCCTCGAACCACCCCCACCTCCACCTCGTCGATCCTCATCCCTCTCCCTCTCGCGAGGTCGCTCAACATCCCTCTCCCTCGACCTTGAGCGTCTTCGTTTCGACGAAGGGGAGTCGTCGCGTCGCCTATCGGAGGGAGGAGGGAAGAACGACGAAGCTGCTGGGCGTGGGGGTCGAGAGGAGGAGGTGGCAGTGGAGTTGGGGTCGGTGGGTGCTGAGCGGGAGGGTGGTGAGCGAGAACGAGAGCGAGAGCGGGCTTGGGAGGGGTGGTCTCGATCTCGACCTCGGTCGTCTCGATCTCGGTGGTGTTTCGACGACTTGTCCTTCGACTTGGAGTGCTTCTCCGACTTCTCCTTCTTAGGCTTGTTGGGATCTCGATGCTTGTGCTTGTGTTCTTTGGGTTTCTTGGAGGAGGAGGCGCCTGAACCTTCGAGGGATTCGCGGAGCTGTGAGGGGGAGGAGGAAGGGGGGAGGGGGAGGAGGTAGGGAGGGGGAGGGAGGGAGGGGGGAGTTTGGGAGAGGAGACGAGTGGTAAGTGTTTGGACGCGTCCGACGAGCCAGAGTGGACGAAAAGAGAAAGAAGATAGAAGAGCTGAAACGATGCACTCACCCTCTCACTCCTAATATAAGCAGCCATCGGATCCTCCTCGTCCACCTCTCCCCCTTCAATCCTCCCACCACCACCCCCAGCCGACGGACCTCCCACCATCCTAGGCATTGCATTCATGCTCTGCTCCTCCGGCTCCACCACTTCCCCTTCCCCATCCCTCTCCTTAGGCTGCTCGTAGTTCCTCGTGTGATCCACTCGGAGGGTTCGTCCGAGGACCTTGGATCCGTTGAGGTTGTCGACGGCGAGGACGGTGGAACGTTGATCGAGGTACATGAGGAAGGCGAACCCTCGGGGACGAGAGGTTTCTTTGTCGCGGGGGAGGTTGATGTCGGCTATTTCTCCGTATCTGGAAGAAGTGAAGGGGAGGAGGGGGGGGGGGGGGGGGGGGGGGGGGAGGAAGGGGGTGGTGAGCTCGCGCAGAAGGGAAGGAGGAGGAGAGAGAGGAGAGAGACGGAGAGAGGGACGAACTGGGAGAAGATGGCGATGACGTCTCCTTCTGTGAGGTTGAAAGGGAGTCCTCCGACGAAGATGTAGGCAGAGTCTGGAGGAGAAGGAAGATGGGGGACGGATGGTGAGCTCGAGAGGAAGAAGGGAAGGAAAGAGGAGCTCGACCAAGTTGCCACCACGTCGAGAGCGAGTCCACCAACAGAGGGGAAACCGCACTACCTCCACTAGCAGAGAGGTGGAAGGAAGCTTGTGATATCTACGATCTCGATTCTCCCTCGTCGTGTTGAGCTCAACACCTTTCCTTCCCTCCTTCCCTCCTCTCCTTCCTCCCATCCTTCTTCCTAGACCCAGCTTCCACCCTCCCAGCTACGACCACGCATCGCTCGTCAAAGAAGACTCGTTTCATGCTCACCTTTGTATGTATCGTGCCATGAACCACCTCCGTTCCCTTCGAGCTCCTTCTGGTTGATCGAGTTGATCTCCTTCACAACACTGGAACAGAACACAAAAGCAACGAGAGCAAGTTCAGTCTCGTGATTCTACCCATCTAGAGCGACTCGAACCGAGAGAGAGAGAGAGAAAACCTGCTTACTTCATCTTTAGATCGGCTTGGAAAGAGAGGGGAGTCGAAGTTGGGAGCGTCGAGCTCTGTCGTCGTTCGAGCTCCTCCCCCTTCCTTTCGCCCAGCAACCGTGACGACCACAAAACTCGATTTCTACAGCTCTCAGACACTCTTTTAGCTCGCTCAGGGATTCATCTATACACTCTACATACGCGTCAAACTTCAACACGACCCAGCTCAGCTCGCCTCCTCAACCTCCTCCCTCCCTCTGCCCGCTTTCCCTCAACCATGTCCCTCCTCTCCCCCTCCCCCTCCTCATCCAAACCCTCCCAATTCCAACCCACCCTCCATCTTCCCCTCTCCACCCTCCCACCCTTAAACCCCCAACAACGTCACTACGCCTCCTTGACCTGGCGAATCTACTGCATCGCCAAAATCGCATTCGCCCTTCTCGCCGTCCTCTCCTTCCTCACAGGTCTCTGGGTCTACCACAGGAAGGGTGAAGTCAGTGCACTCATGGTGATCCAGGTAGTGATGATGGCGTTCATGAGTTGGTATGTGAAGGATGCATGGAGGAAGAGGAGGGAGATGGTTGGGAGGGTGGAGGAGGAGAGGGAGAGGGAGGAGAGGTTGGTTGCGGGTGGAGGGATTGGGAAGGGGGAGAAGGATGGGGAGATGGGTGTCTGAGGGGGCTGGGAGATGGGTAGAAGATGGGACGAAGGGTGTGTTTACTAGCTAGGTAACTCTTGTCTCTTACGGAGCTCGGACTGGGTTGCTGCAGCAGCAGGGACGGGCGTCGACGAGCGTGCAGCCAGGAGGAGCGAGCGCTGACTTCGTTCCCTTTCTTGACTTTCTTCCATCTTTCAAGGCCGATCTCCCAAGTCAATAAACTGGATCGGTATATATGTGGATCACTCAGTCTCCCCATCCTCAGCCTACTTCGCGTCGAGCTCGGGAAGGCCGTTCTTTCGGACGCGTCGCGTTCTCATCTCTCCCCCGAAGATCCTTCCCCTCGATCGACCAACAAAGCTCTGCCAAGCACTGCGGCTACTTAAGGCCAACTCATCGCTTCTCTCGTAAATCGAACTCGGACTCTTGCAGCATGAATCGACAGCATCGCTTCCCCTCCGAATCCACCCCCTCTCTTTTGCTCGCCTTCACGTAAAAAGGAAAAGCTGAACCACCTCATCTCTTCCTTGCACTCCAACCTCTACCATCACGAACTTCGCTCTTCAAGATGCTCTCTCTTCTTATTGCTTTGCTGCTAGCGGCTTCAGTGGTCATCAACGCCCAATCAAGCACGGACGGGAACAAGAGGAAGACGGCGCCGTTCGCTTCGCTCGCTGAGGATCCTTGGGCTGTTGTAGGGGAGGCTGGAGGTGAGTTCGCACCCACCTGAAAAGACCTTCTTTCTCTGTCGATCAAGTCCCGCTGACTGTATGCTTGTCTCCTTGTTTATGTAGTGTTTTCTCCCTCGACGGCGCGAGCGTGTTTGAAGTGAGTGAGCTCGCGAACCCCTGAGCGATCTTCGCCTCGATGTCACCTTCCTTCCTTCCTTCCTTCCTTACGAACTGAACCTGCACCTTTGTTTCTCCCTCAGAGCTGTTCCCTACATCGAGAGCCTCAAGTATAACGTTCTGGAGGTCGTTTCGAAGGTCAGTCGCCGTTCAAAGCTTTCGTTCTCTCCGTTTCTTTTGAGGCCAACTCGAGCTGATCTCTGCTCCTACTCGTATTCCTCTTACCGATCTCATCTTTGCTCGACTATTCAGTCCTACGACATCGCCATCTTCGAGTACAACCAGCTCAACTCGCCTTCGCCGTTGGCTCAGAAGCTCGTTATTAGGTTCGTTGAATCTTTGACGACGCGTCGCGCTTGAATCTTCGAGCCCGGGGGAACTGTACTCACCCGCACTCGAACTCCCTTTTCACAGAGCCGAGATCCAGAGGATAAATACTACCACTTACGAAACCGATTACGATTTCCATTTCGACTTGACCAACACGCGTGAGTCGAGCTCTCCCTCCTCGCCCTCGACTCCCTCACTGACTCGATCCCTCCTGCATTCCCTCAGTCAACGGCCTTAACGACGGACACGAGTCATGGAGTGAGTCGAGATCTGCACCCTCTCGATGCCTTCGAGAAGGCAAGCTTGACGTTTGATCTTCTCTTCGATTCCCTTCTCTCCCTCCAGCCAGCTGCTACGACGGCGCCTTCTTCAATGTCCTCGGTCTCCCTCTCGCTCGCTCAGACTCAGATCCCTCCGTAGGAATATTTGTCGCTCCCGATGCTGGATCCCTCTTGGCAGCTTTCTCCGTCAACGTCCCTATCCTCGCGACAGAGTACCTGAAGCATGGAATCAACGTGAGCCTCGTTTCCCCTCCTCTCCTCCTCGTTCGAAGCTGATCTTCACCTTTATCTTCCTAGGCATCGGCTCTCGCGGGTCTGGAAGTCCTCGATATCAACGGCGAGGATCCTTGGAAGTAGTGAGTCTGAATCTCGACGCGTCTCGATAGTTCGACCACGGAGCTGATTCGCTCCTCTCGTCTCGCCTTACCAGCATCGACCACATCGCGAACACCGAGACTGGAACCTACCCAGACCTGAATGTCCGAAGGAATGCCGCTCTCGCTTACTACGCGTCTGAAGGAGCAGCGAACGGTCTTTTTTGGTGAGCCACAGTTTCGCGCCCTCTCTCTTCCCTCCCGCTTCGATCCTGACATATTCTTGTTCGTTCTTAGGTCTCGAAACATCGGAACTATCGGCATGCCTCCGTTCCCCATTCACGACAGTATCGCCTACACCATCAAACTCGCGAGCGGAGAGACGAAAGCTTTCGAAGTCCCCCCCCCCCCCCCCCCCCCCCCCCCCCCCTACTTCTCCTTTTAACCACAGGTCCCTTACTACTCCATCCTCAAATCCTCCTACAGCAGCCTCCCCCACAACTCCACCGACGCCTTCTTCGCTTCCAACTGCCTCACAGATCCCACCGCCTTCCTCTCCTCAGGAGGGTTCTCTGGACCCTTCCTCACCGCTCGAGACTTCCACTCCAACTCCAAGAAGGATCCTGCTCTCGATCTCGAGAAACGGGCCGGAGGAGGAGGAGGGATCTCCTCGTCGATGTGCTCGGACGATTTCACCGTTCCTTCGTTCCCTCTCGTCGAGAACAACCCTCCTTCGGGGAAGACGTACGTGGGAGGGAAGTTTGCTCAGTTTTATGTTTTGGATAGACCTGCTGGGGAGAAGAAGGTTGGGGTTGTTTATGTGAGTTAACAAGAACCCAGCTCTCGCTTCGTCTGGCGCGCGACTTGGACTGACGGCGTTTCTTTTTCGATTTCAGATGTCGACCTTCGCGCCCGACGACGATCTAGGAGGATGCTCGGACCTTCTCGTCGCTGAGACGGCTGCTGGGTTTGCGAACTTTGGTGCGTTGGGAGTTGAGAAGCTTGTGATTGATACGACTGGTTCGTTCTTTCTTCCTCCTTCTCTTCGAGCTCGTTCACGACGCGACTTGACTGACCCTCGTCCTTCTTCGCTCTCCCAGATAACGGAGGAGGATTCCTGAAGCTCGGTATCATCTGTAAGCAACCCTCCAACCCGTCTATTCCCGTTTTCGCGTCGCTGACCTGGCCCATCTCTTCGCGCTTCGTCCGTTCGTCAGACGCTCGACTCTTCGCCGGAGCAGCTCATCAAGGATCCATCGGCTTCGACTCGGTCTACCGAGACGCTCCCATCTACCGAAAGGTCGAACAGTATCGATTCCACACCAACATCTCCGACGGTGGTAAGTGTATTCTTCTCTTCTCTTCGTCGTCGCTCCAGTCTTCGAAGCTCACATCGACCTTCGTCCGTCCTCAGTCTTCGCTCCCGAGGGAAGCTACGTCGACCCCTCCTTCGCCTCCATTTCGAACTCGGAAAGCATCTTCCCAGGCTCGAACTCGCTCAAGATCAATGGGAAGGAGCTGAAGGTTTCGAAGCAGTGAGTCGAGTCGACGCCGGGAAGAAGGAGAGAGCGAGACGTTTCGAGAGCTGACTTCGCGGATCGTCCTTTTCTCGCCCAGGATCCGAGACGCCTTCTTTGACAACCCTCTCGTCTTTGATCGTCAAGAACCGATCTTCCCTACCGAGGACATTGTCATCTTCAGCAGTGGAGGGACGTGTGGTTCAGCTTGTTCGAGTGAGTTGGAAGTCGCGTCTTCGAGCTTTCCTCCTACTGTAGTTCCTTGCTGACGCTCTCTTCCTCGCTCTCTTGCAGTTTTTACCAAGGTCCGCGAGTTTCACGCTTTGGCTGCGCTCAATCAACTGCTGACCTCTCCTCTTCTCCTCCTCAGTTCATGAACCTCGAACTCGGCGTCCCAACCATCGTCGCGACCGCCAAACCAGGTTCGTCGTCCCTCCCCTTTCATCTCCTCTCTGCGAACGCCTCTTCCCGAGATCTGACCTCGTCCATTTGCGCTTCTCAGACGAGCTCATCGAGTACTCCTCCTTCCCAGCTCAAGTCTTCGAGATCAAGAACGTCTACGACATCCTCGCTACAACGAACCTCACCGACGACGTCGACGCTCCTCCTCCCTTCCAGGTCAAGGGAAACTTTAGGTTCGCTGTTCGAGGCTACCAGGTGCCTAATTCGACGGATTTCCTTCGTGAGCCGCCTCTGTTCACATCTCCCTCTTCCGTCCTCTTAAACGACAACTCGAGACCCGAAACCTAAGCTCACCGTCAACTGCCCGCCCTCCTCCTTTTCGCCCCTTCCTCTCGCAGAATACACCTCCTACCCCGCTCAACACACCTTCGCCATGACCGCTGCGATGTACCTCGACCCCATCCTGCTCTACGAGCACGTAGACGACCTCATCTGGAAGAACGGCAGCTCCTAGACGACGATCGTCTCTGGGAACGGAGGGACAGCTCAAGGCTCGTCGAAGAAGACTTCGACGGGGACGATTACTTTGCCTGCTGGTGGAGGAGGTGAGTCTTTGATCTCTCCTTTCTTTTTAAAGGGCGCCGGAGGACAAAAAAGAGAAAATGCGAAGCTGACCCTGAGCCTCTCCTCCCTCGACGCGTCTCTTCCTCTCCCTCTTCCTCTTCCCCAGCCGCCGCTGCCTCAGCCGTCGGAGGAGCCGTCTTCTACTTCCTTCGTCGACGAACTAGGAAGGGACGAGGAACGTACGGGAAGGTCGACGAGACGACTGCTCCGTTGGGCGACTTTGAGATTCCGAGGGAGTCGACGTCGAAGGAGATTTGGAGGGGCGATGGCGAAGAGAGGGAGGGGCTTCGTTCAGCGGCTTGAGTTTGGTAGCGGGGCTTCAGTTTGAAGTGCGAATGAATGTTACGGACTCTACGAATTATCCATTCGCCCTCTTCGTCTGCCTAGCAACCTTTCGACGAGGCAAGATCTCTTTTCGGCTTGTCCGTCACACGTCGAGCCTGAGAGACGCGTCCTTCACTCGAGCTGATTCTCCTTTCTCACCCGCAAAATTCAACGCGAAGGAGTGTGGGTCATTAATTACGAGGTAGCTCAAGACAGATGGAGAGCAAGGTGGTGAGGTAGGTAAGAGGGAGCCAAGAACAAAGCGAGTGCGAGCAAAAAGATGGTCCAAAAAAGCAAACGAACCAAGAACATCGACGAGCAGCAGAGTAACGGAGGAAGAGAGGATAGTCCAGCGAGATGAGAGAGCGAGGGAGCATGGAGGATACAGTATGTGGTGGGAGCGAAAGGGAGATGACGAGGGAGTAGCAAAGGGGGAGAGACCGAGCTGAAGTTAAAAAACGAGACGCGAGAGCAGACGAAGACGAGCGAGGAACATAAGTAAGTAGCTGAACGGAGCAAAGCAAGAAGAGTCCAAGGAGAAGCGGAACGATATCCAAAGCTGAGGTCCAAACGAGCAGCGAGAACATGTACGAGCGAAAACAAATCAAGGGAACGTAGAAGGGCTCAAAACGAACGCGGATCCGGAGAGAGTGATGGCGACGCAGACGAGAAGGAGGGAGAGGAGTAGGGGTTGGGAGACGGTGGTTGATCGTCCGGCGTGGTTGAAAGGAGTGTAGTGGTGAGCGGTGGAGGTTGCTGAAGCTGAATCTGTAGCTGTGTCGACGTCGACGTTGGTTCCCCCTCCGGTGAGATTCGCTCCGTTCGCTCCGATGGGTCGAGAGATGTCGGTGAACGAGCAATCGCCTGATTGACAGATGCAGGTGTTTCCGATGGGGTCCCAAAAAGCGGTGGAGCAGTTGGAGGGCACTGGGAGGAGCGGGGGAAGAGTCAGCGATCGAAAGCGACGACGCGTCGCGAAAAAAAGAGAAGGCGGAAGACTCACGTCGGTAACGAGTCTGAGAGCTGGTATCCTGAGCAGGGTTGGGATCGGCGACGGTGGGAGGAGTGACAGGGCAGCCGTAGCCTGCGAATTACACGACAAGGGGAATCAGCTTGAAGACAACGTGAAACGAAGACGACGCGTGAAAAGAAGACGACGCGAAACGCAAAAGGAAAGGAAAGCGCGACGAACAGGTGAAAAAAGGGAACTCCTCGAAGGGGCATCGCTGAAGTAATCCATCCTCGTGTCCAGCCATTCCGTTGCAGATCTTGACGTCGTCGGCGAGAGCTGGGGACGAGCACTTGAGGGCTGGGGAGTCGTTGAGCTTGGAGATGGGGACGGGATCTCGGACCCAAGCGAGCAGCTGCTCATTCGATACGATCCAAACGTTAGGCTGAGCTTGAGCCCAATCGAGGAACTGGTTGATCATGTTGATGATGGCGACGGGATCCTTGACTCCAGGGTAGGAAGTAGCGATGTGGATGGGGTGGGTGTAGAGACCGAAAGGCTGCCTCTTTCTGTAGAAACGAAAGAACGCGAGAAGGCGTCAGTTCTGGAAGCACGCTTGCGATGTTGACAACGCGTCGTTCGCGAACTCACCCAGTGTCTGCGGAAACGAGACGAGAAGAGCAAGAGTGTCAGCTCGGTTCGCTTCATAGCAAGACGGAATATACTCACAGTGAGCGGTGAAGGTATCCTTCATGAACTGCAAGAGCGAAGCGAGACGGAGGAAAGGTCAGCTCAAGCCTGAGTTCGAATTTGAAAAGGTAACGACGACGCGTTCGACGTTCGAACCTGAAGAGTGAACGCAGGGTTATCGATCTCGTCGAGCCTAGATCGGAACGAAGACGGGGATGGGGAAGAGGTGGGAGGAGTCAGCGTGGTCAGACGAGGAGGGGAAAGGAAGCGAAGTAGGCAGAAAGAGGAAAAGCGCGACGCGAACTGCTTCGAGCTCTTTTTCATCTTTTCTCACTCACCATGGATCCATAAGATGGATGTTGTTGACGGATCTGTTGTCAAACATGGCGTACATCGGGATCTCCCAGAATCCAGGCAAAGCAGGCTGTCCATAGCAGACTTCGAACGTGCTGCAGTCGTTCACGAGTCCTAAAGGCGAGAAGGACGATGGAGCGATGTCAGCAGGAGTAAGGGATCGAGTTTGACGGAACGTGGGGAGAGTAAAGGCGGTTTGCTACGGCTAGCGTTGTTGGGGAGGAGGGGTTCCCGAGTCGCTCGACAAAAACCTCGGTTCGTCGCGTCGGAAGCGGGAAGAGATGGTTCGTCGAAGAGAGAGAGATAGAATGAGTACGAACCATTATCGAGAGTGTACGGCCTGATAGGGGAAGAAAAGGAGAGGTGTCAGCTTATCCTAGTCGCGCTGAGAAGAGAGATGGGGGAGGGGACGAACCAGAACGCGTCGGTTGACGAAGAGTTGACGGGAGACGAGGCCGTAGCCGAGCTATCGTACGTGAATCCGAGCTCGTGCAGAGTGGTAAGACCCTCGGCAGAGTAGTTGAGATACGGGAACCTGAATCCCTGGATCTCAGCCAAGGGAATTCCGGAGAGAGCGTTGAGAGCGATGAGGTTTCCTTTGATCTCGTCCGCTCCAGGAAGCTCGGGATGGGTCATGCTGTTTTGTGTGAAGGCAGAACGAAGAAATAGGGGACAGTTCGCAGAAATTGAAAAGTTACAAAGAGGGTCAGAGAGCGAGAGAGGGGAAGCGAAGGTGAAGGGGACGACGACGCCAACGAGGAGAGACGAAACGAACGAATGATCTGCTATCTCGTTTCCCTTGACGAACCACTCCGTCACCAGACTGTAGTTCGTGTAGGCCAACGACTGTTCGATGAGAGGAGAGGAGGAAAGATTCAGCTCCCACTCTTCGTTCCGAACCGAACCGACAAGCTCGCGCTCGCGCCCTTGTTGTCCTCGCTCTTCTTCCTCTTCTCGCAGCGAAACTGCTCACAGTGAAGTAGGTCATCTAGCAGTCGACAGGAAGAGGAGAAGATAACAGCAAGATGCAGACCGTCAGCTCTCGCTCCGTTCGGATCCAAGCGAGCACACGAGCGACACCTCCTCCTCGACCTTCCTCGTTCTTTTTCGAGACTGACCTTGATATCACAGCCGTTCGGGTTGCTCCTCTTCTTGACAAGCGAGTCGATAGCAGCCGTCGTGTAAGTCTGCACTGCATCGTCTGCCGTCAGAACGATGAACATCGGGGTTTCCTCAGGCTTCAGGCCACCTGCAGTGCGATGAGGAAAGGAGAGGGAGGGAGCGGGAGGGAGGAGGAGGAGTCAGCTCTCGTTCCTGTGCCCTTGCGACTGTGTTCCTTCCGCAAAAACTTTCACTCTTCGACTGACCTGGAGCGTCTGTTGAAGCCTATATCCACGATCCAAAAAAGGGCGAAGCCAAAAGACAGTCAGCTCTCGTGTGAACGAACTCGAAGAAGGACGAGCGGAAACGCTCGAGCTCAACAACGTCGTCGACGAGAGAGGACTCACGCAAGCACAATTCGGAAGCTTGCAGACTGTAGGATCGCACTTGTAGGCCGATATAGCATTGGCAGGAGTAGACCCTGCAGTAGCTGATCCATCGTCTCCTCTACGAGCGAAGTTGTTGAGGTCTCGTCGACCCAGGCAACCTTCTTCTGAAAGATTGTGGGCTGAAGAGAGAGGGCTGAGGAGGGTGAAGACCGAGGCGAGGGCGAGGATGGAAGGTCGCATTCTCGAGGAGAGAAGAGAGAGAGAGGGAAAGGAGCGAGTGGATAAAGGAAAGAGGAGGTAGGTGGTGGAGAGAGGTCAAAGAGGGAGGGAGGACGGCGAAAGAGAAAGGAAACGAAGACGAAGGTGACCGACCCCTGGCAAGAGGAAGCTCAACTTCGGCTCCAAAACCTCGTTTCGAAACATTCTCATCGCCTTGAAAGTTTCTCTGACGGGTCGTAGTAGCAGTAAAGCTGATCCGAGCAGGTCTCCGAGGTGGGAAAACTTGCTTCGTTCGACAAGGACAGACTCATGAAGATCAGGATCGTCCGAGGAGGACCCCGAGCGACTCACCTTCCTCCCTTTCTTTTTCATGATCTCTCGAGCCTCGTCGACGCCAAAGGGCTGGCTGTCGCGAGGATCGACGCAGTAGGCTCTATATCTCTCACTTTGACCAAAAACGCTTCTTGTAGAGCGGAAAAAGCTCGGTGGGAAGCCTCGAGCGAGGAGGCAGTTCAGCTTCGACGTCTACCTCCCCACCCTGGGGGACGGCGACGGCAGACGCGTGTGAACTCGGATGGCGGCCATTCTACGAATGGTTGTCACCCTCCGCTGCATACGTTTTCGGAAAGAGCGTCTGAGATGACCAAGCCAAGCGTCGGCGAGTCAGATTGCTGTGAAGATCAGGTCGAGGAACGGCGAGGAAGAGCGAAGACGCGTCGAGAAGATCGACCGACTCTGGGATCTCAAGCAAGCTGACGGGGTTGGAGGACGCGATGAGGACTCTTCGCTCTTTGTGATGTGAGCTTCTGGTAGAGCAGCAGACCTCTCCAAGCGCTCTCGTCGCGTCAAAGACCGAAAAGACAGTCGCGTCCAGGTCCCAAGCGAAAAACGCCTTCGAGCGAAGACACGTTTCCTCGGCCTCTCTTTCGCGAGAGCTCATCCTTCCCTTCCTTCTCCCCAAACCGCCTCCCCCATCAGCCCATCCACTTGAAACGACCCGCCCCTTTCTTCCTATGGACCCACCGCTCTCGACTCTCCCTCTAAAACGGAGCGTAACCGGACCAGGCCCTACGACTCGAACCTCCTTCGTCCCTCCCCCCTCTCCTTCGACCTCGACTCGCTCCAAAAGACCCAAGCTCGCCTCTCCTCTCGATCTCGCATCCTCCTCCTCTTCTCACAGCAGTCGGTCAGCAGCAGCAGCCTCGTTGAAGGCCGTGAATGGAGCTTCTCCCAGTAGGAAGGATCGGAAACCGGCGGGGAAGGCAGCAGTTGGAGGAGCGGCTGGAAGGAAGGGGAAGGCCCGGATGATGATGGACGAGGAGGAGCAGCTAGAGCTTAGAAAGCTCGATAACGAGGAGGAGGAGGAAGAGGAAGATGAGGAGCAGTATGTCTGGGATCTGGTGGGCATCAAGAGGGAGCAGTTGGAGGTGAGTTGGCTTAGGAGGAAGGGAAGGAAGAACTTGAGCTCGACTCACACTTACTTTTGTTTCCTCCTTCTTCGTCGCAGGCCGATACCTTCCTCTTCCTCTCTCAAGCCTACTCCTCTCTACGAGAGTCCATGATAGCTCGAGTGGTAGATCCCTTCATAGACTACGCGGAAAATCACACGTCGGTGCGTCGTTGAAGCTCAACCCTCTCCTCCTCCTTCTTCCCATCCCCTCTCTCTTCCCTTTCCCTCCTTCCCTTCCCCGTCCGCTAACGCTCTCTCCATCGGCTCTTCATCCTCTTCAGCCCATCAGCCCCTCCCTATCCCACCTGACAGCACACCTCGCTCCCATCCTAGCGCACCTCAAACCTCTGCTCATCCGTCGAGCGCTCGACGTCCTCAAGGACGGAGACGAGGATCTCTACCTCATCACCTCGCCGATATGTACGGAGGAGATGCTAGATCGAGAGGAGTTTATTTATGTGAGTTGTTCTTCGTCTTGTTTTGCTCTTCGTCTCCGCATCGACCCCACCCAACCGCCGTCACCTCCCTCGCTCGTTCGTCCCTCGCTCACCTCTTCCTCCTTCACCTCTCTCTCTTCCCTTCCCCACTCCCTTCTCTCATCCGCTCAGGCCCCCCTCCGAACCCTTCTCCACACTCTCTACACCACCGAACTCTCCCACGCCTTCAACCTCGCTCGCACACCCGGGCCAGGAGGCAAAACAGCTGGGAACGTGAAGAACGCGCTCGGATGGGTGTTGCTGAGAATCGCGCAGAGAGGTCTGGAGGATGCGAGGTGGACGGGCGAGGGGAAGGTGGTGGAGCTGGAGAGGGTGGGTGGGAGGAGGGCTCAGTTTGAGGAGGATGACGCGGGGGAGAGCGAGGAGGGAAGGGAGGAATGAGCGAAGGAGAGGGAACGAGGGAGAGGGTCGATCTTTGGGTTTGGATCTTTCCGTTAGGATGTCTTATCGCTTGCTAGTTCGTCCTTTGTGCGGAGGAAAGGGAGAAGCGTTCTCTCTTGTCTGAGAGGAAGGGAGAACCCATAAGGATATCGACGAAGAGAAAAACAAACCGAAACGCCTACCGACCCTCGCTCGACGCGTCTACGACCCAGCTCTCCTCTACTCTCCCTTCCCAAAGTACTCCAAAGATCCCTTGGGGTCAGGCTTAATGGAGTCAGGGTTCTCGGGCGACCTGTGGTTTTACAAAGAAGAGACGCGAAACAGAGGAGGAACGTCAGGACGCTTTCTACCCTCGTGCCGTTCGAGAGAGACGAAGACTCACCAATCAGCAGGGCAAACTTCTCCGTTCTCCTCGTAGAATTGGAGAGCTTGTACAAGCCTCAAAGTCTCGGTCACACTCCTTCCGATGGGCAGGTCGTGGATGGTAGAGATCCTGATGGCGCCGGTAGGATCGATGATGAAGAGACCTCGAAGAGCGATTCCGTCGGGAAGGAGGACTCCGTAGTCCTTGGACATCTGGTGGGACTTGTCGGAGAACTGAGAGGAGAAGAAAACGCGAGGGTGGGTGGGAAGGAAGAGAGGAAAGGAGGATGAGGGTCAGTCAGTCTTGAGGAGGATAGATAAACGCGAGCGAGACGAGCGGAGGAGTTTGGAGACGCGAGCGAGAGGAAAAAGGAGTTCGAGGTGGAAGGGACGTACGAGAGGAAGCTTGAGATCGGGACCGAGACCTCCAGCCTTCCTGGGGGTGTTGGCCCAGGCGAGGTGGGAGTACTCAGAGTCGGTGGAGACGGCGAGGATCTCAGTGTTGAGCTCGCGGAAGTCGTCGAGGGCTCGGTTGAAGGAGAGGATCCTGAGATATAGGGAAAGGGAGAAAGCCGGTCAGGGAACGAACGAGGTTCTTAGGGAGAGTATGAGGACTCACTCGGTAGGGCAGACGAAACTGGACGAGTGGGAAGGAGGAACGAGCGAGGGAAGGAGGGGAAGGAGGGAGAAGATGGGTTCAGCTTCCGAGCTCAAGCTCGCCAGGGAGAGCGACAGAGGAGGGAAGATCCATGCTCACGTCCAGTCCATAGGGTAGAAGAGGAGAACGAGCCACTTTCCGGCGTAGTCCTCGAGCGAGACGTCGTGGAAGGCTCCCTCAGCGACGGCAGTTCCCTGATCAAGAAGGAGAAGGAGGAAGGTCGAAGGTGAGCTCGAGCTTGGGAGGGCAAGGTCGTTTGCTCGATGAGTTCTAAACGTACGGAGAAGGAAGGAGCAGCCTGAGAATCAGACAAAGAAGGAGAGTCAGCTAGGAGTAAACTCGGGGAAGAAAAGTATAGAAACTCACGAGCTGAACGTGAACCTTTCCTTGGGCTCGGACGGGCTCGACAGGGAATCCTCCTCCGAGCATCTCGTTCTCCCACTCAGTGTCGTATTCTCGCATGATGTCCTCCTCCTCCTCCTCTTCCTCCTGCTCCTGCTCCTGTTCCTGCTCGACGGCAGTGGGAGCAGCCTTCACGGGTTCCTCGATGTCCTTTCGAAGACGGAGGGAGGTTGAGATGGATCGAGCGGCAGGGAGGGCGGTGAAGCGAGGGAGAGTCGAGACGGCTGAGATTCTGAGGGCAGCTCGAGTTGAGGTTGAGGTGAGGAGAGTTCGGAAGAGGGGAGTAGATCGGAACATGGTCGTAAGGGTGATGGTTGAGAGCACAAGAAAGGGAAAGGCGGACGACCACCCCCCTTCTCCTTCCCGGGTGTCCGAAAAAGTCGACCTTCCCTCCAAACGTTCATCTTCTCTTCTTCCTCTTACAAAAGTAAGCTCAACAGACCCGCTCTCTCTCATCTACAAGGTGCCAATAGACCTCCCTTTCTTTTAGATGTCTTCTGCTATCCGATCCGCCGCCCGAGCCTACTCTACTGCTGCTTCCAAGTGAGTCGTCGTTGATGAGCTTCCATCGCTTTCCTTCCCTCCCTTCCTTATTCCCTCAAAATGGACAAGCTGACCTCGCCTCTCTCTGCTTTCATCTTGTAGGAACGTCTTTGTGAGTACTCTCTTCTCTGACTTCCTTTCGCCCGTAAACCAAAGCTGACAACCTGTCCGATCTTCGCTTCAATCAGTTCGACGTCAAGAGTGAGCTCGACCTTTCCTTCCTTCCCTCTCCTTCACCCGTCTCCTCTCTTTCTCCTTTCTTGATCGCTGACCCACTCTTCCCCTCCCACTCCTCCTCAGTTGGAAGCAAGCCTGCTGGACGAATCACCTTCAAGCTCTACGACGGTTAGTCCTTCGTTCTCCTCGTTTCGAAGTCCATCTCTCTTTTTAGCTCGAGCTCACCTAGCTTTCCTTTCTATCAGACGTCGTCCCCAAGGTCAGCTTTCCCTTTTCCCGGCTCTTCTAGGCATCTTCACTTACTGACTCTCCCATGCCTTCTTCCCGTTCCGTAGACTGCTGCCAACTTCCGAGCTCTCTGCACTGGAGAGAAGGTGCGTCCTCCCTCCCTCCCGCCTCGCTCCTCCTCGTGCCCGTCTGACCGTCGCCTTCAACGCCTTCACACAGGGATTCGGATACGCCGGCTCTCCTTTCCATCGAGTCATCCCCAACTTCATGGTCCAGGGAGGTGAGTTAACGAACCACGCTCTCTCGTCGATCTTGCCCTGTGATTGATCGAACGCGAGCTCACCCTCCCTCTCTTCGTTTATCTCTTGCCAGGTGACTTCACCCGGTACGTTCGAGCATAGCGAATGGCCCCGAAGCTTCGTCGAAACTGACTGATACCCTTCTTAATCATTTTTCGGTCTGTAGAGGAAACGGAACCGGAGGAAAGAGCATCTACGGAGAGAAGTTCGCTGGTTCGTCCGATCTCCTCCCTTCTCCTCGCCTCTCGCTCTCCCATCTCTGTCAGCACGAATCGAAGCTGATGTGTCTCCGTCTCCGAACATCTTTACTTCCAATCAGACGAGAACGTACGGCCCCTTTCCTCTGATCCGGCCAGCTCGCGTCGTTCTTCCTCTCGCCTGAGTTTTTTGGTTGACCTCCCTTCCAACGGCTCCTTTAAAAACAGTTCTCCGTGAAGCACACCAAGCGAGGACTCCTCTCGATGGCCAACGCCGGAAGGAACACTAACGGATCCCAGTGAGTCCTGCTCGTCTCGTTTCTAACACCGCGTCGCGTTCTTGTCCCTCTTCTCATTCCTCTCTCTTTCTCCGCTGACCTTACTATCTCTCTTCCTCCCTCTTCCCGAAAACAGGTTCTTCATCACCTCCGTCTCCAGTACGTCGCCTCCCTCCTTTTCCTCTCATCTCGTCTCGCCGCCCTCCCTCCGAAACTGATCTCGTTCCTTCTCACCTCCCCACCTCCTTCGCAGCCCCCCATCTCGACGGAGCCCACGTCGTCTTCGGAGAGGTCGTCGACGGGTTCCCCGTTCTCGAGGCCATCGAGGCTCGAGGAACCAACAGCGGATCCACCAAGGAGCCCATGAGCATCGAGGCGTCCGGAGAGGTTTCTGCTTAAGCTTAAAACTGAATCGAAGGAGCGGATCTGAATGGAATGGAGTTGGATTGATCGCTTGATGATGCAGTGAAAGGAGGGTTGGGTCTGGGTTGGGTGTGAAAGAAGCAGAGGGAAAGGGAGAGGGGAGAGAGGGACGCGACTCTCGCGAAGCATGGAGAAGCGAATGAGAGCGAAGAGGTAAGAGGACATCGATTTGGTGCAGAGAGGCTACAAGGCGCCGGTGAGGTGAGGTGCAGCGAGAGTAGTGTAGATCCGACTGAGGGGAAGAGAGGAAGCCTCGATCAACAGTCAGCGATGCCCATCAAGAACGAAGGAGAAGACTCACGAAGAGCACCTTCCTGTCTTGATTTGGATGCTCTGCGAGCGCTTGGTACCGAGGATGAGTCGACGGCTTCTCAGAAGAAAGGGGAGAAGAAGGGGAAGGGAAGGGACTGACGAGCTCGAGGAGGTCTGGAAGCTGCGGTTCAGACGAAGGGTCCAGGGACCAGGAGGGACTTTCATCGAGAGTGATGGTCCCCAGTAGTCCGGCAAATTCCTCGGGTGTGTGCTCCAGCTTCATAAGTATCGAAGAAGGGAGAGGGAAGGGGAGGAAGAGGAGAGGGAGCGATGGAAGCCGTTCGAGCTCAAACTCGTTTCCCCTTCCTCCCTTGCCTTTGACTTTCAACGACCAGCGCACTCCTTCCTCATATTTTTCCCCCCATCTTTATCCATGTACCACCTCCTCACCGGTCTGCATGCTTACCTGACACGGAAGGAGACTTTCAGCGTCATCATCATAGGGCTCGACAACGCCGGGAAGACGACCATGCTCGAGCAGATCAAGGTCAGCTCCCTTTCCTTCCTCCCTTCTCTCCTCCTCATCCGAATCTCACTCAAACCTCCTTGTCCCTTCTCAGCATCAATACAACCCTAATACACCTTCTCCAGACGTTACCAAGATTGCTCCTACCGTAGGACAAGGAGGTGAGCTCCGAGCTTCGTCCGTTTCTCGTTTCCCTTCCTTCTCCGAGCTCACCATCTTTCGTTGCTCCTCGTTCAGTCGGCAAGATCTCCCTCCCTTCGACGATTCTCCAGTTCTGGGACCTAGGAGGTCAACGAGACATCCGATCCATCTGGTCGAAATACTACGAGGAGTGTCACGCTGTCGTCTACGTCGTTGATGCGGCAGATAAAGCCAGGCTCGAGGAGGGATGGGAGGTCTTTGGTTCGTCTTTCCCTTCTCGCTTCGCTTTCCTCCTTCCATCTCCCATCCTCAGCATCTTCGGAAACACCTCACGAGGCTCTCCCTAACTCGCGTCTTTCCCCTCCGTTCCCTCCAGAATCCGTCCTCTTCTCCCCTCTCACGCTCAACCTCCCTCTCCTCCTCTGCGCCAACAAACAAGACTCGCCCGACGCTCTCTCCGCGACCGACATCCGAGAATCATACGAGTCCTGGGCGGAGAACAGGAGGGTTCAGCTCAAGATCGACAAGGGGAGACATTCGAGGAGTTTGTCGATGGCTGGAGGAGGAGGGGGTGGATCGGATGCGGTGGGAGGAGGGAGTGGGTTGGGAGAGGAGGAGGAGGCGATGATGGAGGGGCGAGGTGGGAGTTTGGAGGTGCTGGGTGTTAGTGGGCTGGAAGGGTGAGTCTCTGATCTCTTTCTCTGACGTGGCTCTCGGTGTGGCGTGTGTGGGAGGGAGGAAGAAGGACGTGAACGGAAGGGACGTCAACGGTGACCGGAGCTCGTGTTGGACGCGTTTCTCCCTTCCTTTTCGCAGGACTGGAGTACGAGCAGCTGTAGATTGGCTGTATCTCAGAGTTCAGAACTCTCGGCGCGTGTGAGTACTCTCTCTCTGTCGTGTCTTGAACTCTTGAGGTCGAAGGAGAGACGACGTGCTGACCTTCTTCGTTTCCCTCCTCGATCCTCGTCGCTCGCAGAGAGGATCGGTAGCTACTGGCCGTTTAATCTTTCGAGGAATCAATTTGGATACATATCACGACTTAACGACAGACACCCTCTCAGTTCCGAGCGAAGCGTCTCCATAAAGATGAGCAAGTCGAGTCGACGCAGCTGGAGCAGCTCGTCCTCAACGAAGTTTAGATAACGCGAGGGTTTTTAAGAGTCCAACCGAGACCAGCGCTACTCTACTGAACATCCATCAACTTCGAGTCTGCAAGATAAGACGCGCCCGAACTGGTCAGCTCTCGGATCTCATGAGCAATCGCTCATTCGCGTCGACTCAGAGAAACGAAGATCTTCCACGAGGACTCACCTTCTCAGCTCCCGAATACCTCATCACTCCCTCGTAAACAAACAGAGCCGACGCACTGTTGTATCCAAGCGATGAGAGCGAAATCAGCAGTTCGTTCGAGGCAAACACGAGCGCGAGCAAAAGAAGACGCGAGGACTCACTTCGTCGGGAAAGCTCGCAAAACCACCGGCACGAAACCTCTATAGAACCCTCTCCACCCAGCTTCAGTCCAGATAGCTCTTACGACAGAAGGGAGGCCGTTGTACCGTGGGGAGGTGAGGGAGTCGGTCATGATCCTACGACGAAGACGCGAAGAGAGAAGTCAGCTCAAGTTGAGAGTCGAGAGTCGAGATCGAACAACTCGGACGGGAAGGAGGGATGCACCGATTCTTGACATTATCCGCTGGTAGAGCTCCCAACCAGAAGAAGTTGGCTCCCAAGCCACCAGCAAGGAACGTCTGAGTCGGTAACGACAAGGCGTAAGGTGTCGAGTCGAGTTTGGCGAACGATCTGAGTCGACGGCGCGTCAAGAAAACGATCGAAGGAGGTAAGACGAGAGACGAGAGGTGGAGGTTCTGAAGGAGCAGATGTTCACCTCATGAAGATCTCGTATCCTCCAAACATCCATGCGAAGTTGCTGGTTCCAAACGAAAGGGAAGGGAGGACATGAGCGAGAGTTTTCGACGACGCGAGGGAAAGAAACGAAAAGCACTCACGCCCTAAAAGCCAACGAAGCTGCAAACCCTCTATACAGTCCCAGCACTCCCTGTTCCCTCACAACCTGCTTCGCACAATCTATCGGGCCCGAGAACTGCTTCTTCACTGCTGGACCGGATGCTGTCGAGGAGGAGAGGGAAAGAGAGGTGGGCGCGTGTTGGAGTTGGAGTTTCGCTTTGAGGAGTTCGATGGGGTGGGCGATGAATGAACTGCGAAGACCAAATAGAAGAAGGTCGAATCAGAACCGTGTTCCTTTGGGGCAAAGAGCGAAGAACTGGGGGAGGGGAAGTGCGACAAGTCGCGGGCACTTAGGACGAACTTCGAGAACCCAGCTCCCATTCCAGCGACCGTATGACCCAGCACGCTCAACCTCTTCCCCTCCCCGTTCGGCTCATCAAACCCATGTTCGAGGAGGATAATCCGGTAGTTGTGTAGACTCCCTAGGAGGACCGAGTCGCTCATCATCCAGCCCACGGCTGGCGAAGACGACGAAGACGCGAAAGGAAGGGGGTCAGCTCAACGCTCCTCGGGACGCTGCTGCTCGTTTCACCGCCCTTCAGACCGCCCTTCCGACTGAAGTTTGAGTACGAGTGAAGTGTGCGATACTCACCAGGTGGAGAAGCACCCTTATACAGCGCCAACGGTCCCTCGCGTCGAACCGTTTGGAGGAGACAGTCGACGGCGCCGCGATAGGTGCCTAAGGGAGCGCATTGCATTCTGCGACCCAGATCAGGACACCAAAGCAAGTCAGGACAAGCTCTCTGACCCTCTTCCAACAGCTGCTGAGAAGAGCAAATCGAAGAAAGGGCTCACCTCGTCTTGATCGTATCGAACCTTTCTTCCGCCAAAACCAAACCATCGTCAGCTCAAGCTCATCTCCCCCTACCTTACCCCCTTCCCCACCACCACCGGAAGACTTGACCCACGGATGTCCTATCGCAAGTTTCGTCAAACCTGCTCGATTCCCATTCCATCGAAGGTTAGCTCGCTGAAGGGAAGGGGAAGCTCGAGCTCAACCTTTGCGAGAGGGAGCTAAAACGCACCTGAGCAAATCCCAGCAGCGAACCCTATGAGTCTCACGTTACTCGACGGCGGCGGTGGGGGTGCTTCCTCTATCGAGGTCATCTTGGTGGATCGAGGTTGGTGGGGAGGGAAGGCAGGGAAGGAAGGAGGGTTGGGTTGGGTTTTGGCCGGTGCGGAGGAGTCGGCTTCGTTGTTTTGCTGGTGAGATGCGTGCGAGGAAGGGTTGAGTTGGGGGTCTTGATGCGAGGCGACGAAGGCTAGGTCTGATTTGGCCGTGGAGGCTGGAAAGGAGGGTGTGGAGGTGCAGATGGTTGGAAGGGAAAGGAAAGGCAGGGGAGGAAGGAGTGAGCTCGACGGTTTCGAGAGTCGGTGATTCGGCGCACTCAGCCGAGAGAAAAGAGATCGTGGGTGAGGGTGACGGAAGATTTTCTGAGAGGGTAAGAGAGAGAGAGGAGAAGAGATTTGATAGAACGCCCAAAAAAAAAAGAGAGAAACCAAGCAAGAGAGAAAAACCCTCGTCTCCGTCCCCGTCCCGTCCTCGTTCCTCACGACCTCCTGTACTTGTCGCTCCAGTGCCCACCTTCACCACTCTCATCTTCTAGCTTGTCCCTCGGATCTCCGTACCTTCTGCACCATAACCGAAACGAGCGAAGGGAAGGGAAAGGAAAGGTGAGCGCTCGATTCGAGTCGAAACGCAACGAAACGAAACGCGACGAGAGACGACTCACCTTCAACTCGACGCTCTCTCCTCGATCCCGTAATCAGTAGCGACCCAGAGACTCCCACCCTTGTACCTTGTGCTCGCGCTCGAGCTCGATGACTTCGAGTCTGTTGTCTTCTGAACCTTCATCATCTTCTTGAGAATCTCAGGCTGTTGGAGAAGCGCGGTGAGGACTTCTCGATCTTGCGCGACGGGTCTGTTTGCAGAAGGACGAGAAATAAGATGCGAGGTCAGCAACAGGAACAGGGGTGGGAAGGTCTCGGATGACGTACCCGAGTGTCTCGAAGAGTTCGGAGCTTTGTGCGAACGAAGAAGACAGGAGGGAGAGCGATCAGTCTCGAGGCCGAGTCGACGCGTCGGAATTGAGACGAGGGAGAACGAACACCTTCGTTGGATCGAGTCCATCGAGGAGGATCTGAAGAGCGTCGAAGGTTGGAGAGATGGGTTTCGGTCGGGAGGTAGCTCGAGTGGCAGTGGGTAGTGATGGGGGAAGAGGAGAAGGGTCGATGATGGGAGGGAGAGGTCGGCCGGACGAGGTGGAGCTTCCTCGTCGCGGTAGTTGTTGCTGCTGCTGTTTGGATTTGGGTTTTGTTCTGGGGAGTTGATGTTGGTTAGGCTCGTGGTAGGTGATCTTGATGCGAGACCCTCCGAGAAGCGCTCCTGCGAAAACGGGCGAGAGAGAAAGGGAGGTCAATTCGGATTTCCGACGCGAGGGTTGCAGAGCGAACGAAACGAACCGTCCATCTTCATCATAGCGGTTCTCGCGTCGTCCTTCGACTGGGCGAGTAGAGAAGAGGAAACAAATCAGCGAACTCGACTCGAACGAAAAGAAAGAGCGAACGAAGAGGTCGAAACTCACCACAAAGCAAACGAACCCATGTCCGGGCATCATCCTCGCACTCGAGATGCTTCCGAACTGACCGAACACGGAGTAGAGATCGCTGGTAGTGACGCTGGAGTCGAGGACACCGACTCGCAGGTTGTAAGGATCCACGATTGTTCCGTCGGGGGTCATCTCGAGTCGAGCGTTTCGTCGAGCTCCGTCGAAGTGATGACTGAGAGGTAGGGCGGGGACGAGAGCGGGAGCGAGCGACGAGAACGGACAGAGAGAGGGGGGCGGAGGAAGACTGACGGAGGCTTCGGGAAGACTCGAGGTTGGGTTGGTCTGGGAGAGAGAGGCGGAAGATGAATCAGTGAGGGAGAGGTTGGATTCAAGCGAGAGCAGAACGACTCACGTCCTAGCTCGACGAGGTTGTCGAGGAACGACGATGGACGAGGAAGACGAAGCCGTGGTGGTGGTATGGGAGATGGTGGACAGAGGTCTGGATAAACAAGGCATGACGAGTCAGCGCTCGAAGGCATGCCACAAGACAAAACGAGACGCGTCAAAACTCACGAAGTCAACTCCCTCGTTCGCTGCTCCTCCTCTCCAGCAACCGATAGAGCCGGAGACAAGCACTCCCCTTCCTCTCTCTCATTTCCCTCGCATATCAACCTCCTCTTGACGACTCGATGCTCCTCCTCGTCGCCCGTCGCGTCGAACCTGATCCGAACCGATAAAACGAAGTTGCGTCAGAACCCGTCTTCCCTCCCCCCCCTCCCTCCTCTCGCTCATCCCACTTTTCCAGCCCATCCGAATGGAACAGAGGACTCACTCAATTTTCCTCTTCTCCCCCAGATAATCAAACCTCTCCTCCTCCTCCTCCTCCTCCTCCTCCAACTTCACTTCAACCTCGCCCTCGCCCACACTCGTCCCAACTTCACCAATCACACTCGCTCGACGTTGCTCCTCATCCTCCACCTTATTCATCCTCCAAAACTGAAGATACACCTGCGAGCTCGGTTTCCCAGGGAAGTCTTCTTCGACGTACTGCCCACCCGAAACCAAAGCCCAAAGCCCAAAGTCAAAGTCAGCTCACGACGACGCGACGACGAGCTCGAATTTTGGTCGTTCAATCACTCACCTTCTTCACATACTCCCTGAGATTCATCTCCCCTTGGTAAACTTTCAGTTCCTGGAGATGTTGTGAGAAGAGGGACTGACGACGAGGGTTTCGTGGTCTGATGGGATGAAGGTCGAGCTGGAGGTGGTGAGGTGGGGGGGGTGAGGGTGATGGTTGGGAGAGGGTTGGTTGAGCTGCAGGGAAGAACGAGCAGGAGGTCAGGCGTGGAGCGAGAGGGAGGGAGAGGGAGATGTGGCGAAGGGGTTGTTGGGACGAACTTCTCCTGAGTGTTTCTTGAGGGCTCGAGCAGAGAAGGAGAACGGGAGTGGACTTGAAAGTCCTGATGCATTGCAGTGCTGCTGATGGTCGAATACGAAGAAGGTGAAGCCGCGACGGAGGGAGTTTGGTATCGGTGGAGCAGGTCGGGAGAGCAGCTCGACGAGGCGATTAGAGGATCGTATGAGTTCCAGCTTCCGAGCGGAAGGGCGAAAGAGGTCAGTTCATCCCTCTCCCCTCCAAAAACGAGCCCCGAAAGGTGAGAAGAAGTGAAGGAAGGAGTGGAGTCAAGCTCACGAACTCACCTCCTCCCCTCACCCTCCGCGTCCCTGGTCTCCTCCTCCCTCCCCTCCATCGCCATCCCGCTCCATCCGCCCCCTCCCCAGTCCCATCCGTATCCAGGGTCGTAGAGCTGCTGTTGATACTCCGTCTCGCGTGCAGCGTTGTAGTAGAAGGAAGTGTAGAAGTCGAACGTCGAGGAGGAGGGTTCCATGGTGAGCTCGAGCTTACTGGAGCGAGCGAGGTCGTTCGTCGATTATTCCCCCGTTGCTGTAGATGGGAAGAGAGTCTGCTGATGAAGGAGAGAGTGCTGGCTGAAAGAAAGGGTTCTGAGAGAGAGAGAGGGAGGGGAAGGCGATGCTGATGGTTGGGAGGTGAAAGGAGATGGGGAAGGGAGGGAGGGAGAGGAGGTCATTTCGGAAGGCGATCAGCTGATTTCTTTGCCCCTCTTGGGAGAGACGCGACTCTCTTTCGAGGAAGCAGGGAATGAGGGCGCGTGCTCGAGACGGCTTGCTGAATTAGGCGAAGATGAGGGCGAAGACACGAAGGGGATAAGATCGCTCGAGCTCGAGACTCACTCACCTCCCTTCCTCCTCCCCTCATCAACCTCGACGCTCGTCAAACGCGTCCATCAGAGACGCGTTTCTGAAAGCTCTCTCTTTCCCTTGCGATACCTCTCCGTTCGGTACTCGAGACAGAGAGCTCTTCGACGTTTGCTATCATCCTCTGCGAAACTCGAAGGCTCCTCGTGAGCTCAACGTTTCAGCGCAGTCCTATTTGGAGACAGGAAGCGCAAAACAAGGCGAGCTCTCGACGCTCTCAACGACCGCCTGCTCGATTCTACGGATATGCGGCTCAATAGCAAGGACGGTCGCTCAGTTGGATAATGAGAAGCAGACCTGCATTGCCTGCGAGAAGAGGGTGAGGACGAGGTCGGACCTGCCCGTCGAACTCGAGCTCAAACAGCTCCTTCTTCTCGATGCTTTGCTGAGAAGAGCGGACGAGGAGGAGCTCCTCGAGCAAGGGGTTGTATCTGCAAGGGTTCCCAGATGAGTTCGCCTCAGGACTTGGGATGAGAGGCAGAGACGGCGATCGTGCTGGTCGAGAAAGGCGAGGGCTGGAACAACGGTGAGCTCGAGCTGAACCCTCCTTCCTTTCCTTTCACTCTCCCTCTCCCTTCTCCCAGACATCAGCTCGCTGTTCCTTCTTCGTTCAGCTGACTCTTCTTCCCCCTCCCTTCCTTCCGTAGCTTGTTTCCCCAACTCTTTTCTAGCGAGCGAAGTCGCCAACGAACGACGTGGTCAAGCACTCGAACTGGTGCTGACCTCCTTCTTCCTTCCCTCCCTTCCAGTTCGCGGACCCTGCTCCTCTTGGTCTCTTCTCTTTCGGAATTGCCACCTTTGTGAACTCCATGTATGTGGTGAGTCGCATATTCCTCCTGTTCGTCTCGTCCGCTCGCTCGCTGGCTCGAATCCTCCCACTGATCCAATCCTTCCCTCCTCAGTTGAACGTCCGTGGTATCGAGACTCCCAACGTTATTATCTCCCTCGCCCTCTTCGTAGGAGGGATCAACACCGTTCTCGCCGGGTGAGTTCTGCATCTTCTTCCTCGTCTCTCTCGCACCCCCTCCTCCCCCCCCCCCCCCCCTCCCCCCGTTATCATGCTCATGCTGATCCTCGTTTCATCTTCACCCCCCTTCAGAATGTGGGAGTTCGCTTCGTGAGTATCTGCCATCCCTCTCTCGATGCTGCCGAGAGAAAGCTCACCCTCTTCGTTTGTTTACATCTCGCTCGAATCGCAGCGAAAACACCTTCGCCGCTACGACTTTCGTGCGTGTCCTATCTTCCGCTCAGTCATGATCCACTCGTCGCTGCTTACTGATCTTCAATTCTTTCCTCCTTCCAGACCAGTTACGGAGGATTCTACCTCTCGTTCGGAGTGAGTGCAAAACGACAACAACGAGACGCGTTCGATTTCGATTCGGCTTGCTGACTTCGTCCTCCCTTCTCTTCTCCGCTCTTTAGATCGCTCTTCTGTAAGCCTCGCCCATATATTCTCGGCATCTTCGTTCCTCTCGTCTCACCTGCTGACCTCTCTCTTTCCCTTTCTCTGTCTCTCAGCCCCGCCTCTGGAGTTCAGGCCTCCTACGTCGTCGACGCCACCGGCAAGATGCTCACTGGACTCGCCCTTCTCGGTGGATACAAGCAACTCGGAAACGCTCTCGCTATCTACCTTCTCTCTTGGATGATGTGAGTCTGCTTCGCCTCCCTTCGTTTCGAGGGCGTTAGTCGTGCTCACCTGCCTCCCTCTTTCGCAGCATGTCCTTCATCTTCATCCTCGGAGCCTCCGAGTCCAACGCCTGCCTCGTCGGCATGTTCGTCTGTGTCTTCTTCCAGTTCATGTTGTGCGTATTCATCTCCCTTTGCCCTTTCTTCGCTCTCGTCTTTCCTGACGTCCTCCTCCCTCCTTTTCTTCCTCTCTCCAGCCAAGCCATCGGATACATGAACTACGTCGACCACATCATGACCGGACACGCTAAGTGGTTCCACATCGCCGGATGGTCCGTCTCCCTCCCTTCCCTCTCGAAACGAAAACAAACCCAAAGCTGACCCTCCCCCTTTCTCTTCGCCGTCTCGCAGGTTCGGACTCGGAACCGCTTTCTTCGCCTTCTACGTCGCCTTCGCCGCTTTGATCTCTCCCGTTGGAATGACCTACTTCAGGATCCCCGTCTTCCAGCTCGGAGGAAACAAGAAGGAGAAGGAGGGTTACTAAACGACGCGCTCAAGATCTCGATCTCGCTCGTTTCGTTTCCTTTCGCTCTCGGTTTCGTAGGAGTGGGTAGATCTTCCGTTTTTGGGTTGCTTTTGCTTTTGCCTTTGCTTTTACTACTGCTACTAGTCTATGTCTATCATGATCCCACTAATGGTCGATTTTTCATTCACGAGGCGACCGCGGAGAAGAGCGAAGCTCACCTCACCTTCGGCTGCTCCTTCTCTCCCTCGTCGTCCATCGACTGCATCGCACTCTTCCCACCCTCGACATCCTTTCCTCCTCAGCTCAGTCTCTACTCTCCCTTTCGTCTTCTCCTCAAGAAGGGAGAGCTGAACGGTCAGGATTCCTGCGACGAGC
Source organism: Mrakia gelida (assembly GCA_024345305.1). Lineage (NCBI taxonomy): Eukaryota > Fungi > Basidiomycota > Tremellomycetes > Cystofilobasidiales > Mrakiaceae > Mrakia > Mrakia gelida. The sequence continues at coordinate 1,133,183 of BRON01000013.1, read as the reverse complement.
CGAAGCTCAGCTCAACGAACGATCCCCCTCCCTCCCTTCTCCTCCCCTCTCCTCGTCCCCTCCCCGCCCACCTTCCCTCCCCCCTCTCAGCTCCTTCTTCTCTCCTCGCTGACACCCATCCACCCTCGACTCTCCTCTCCCTCTTCCCACCCCTCCTAAAATCACTCACGACGACGCGCCTTACGCGCCTCCGTTGTTTGGTTTCTCATCTGACCGGTTGACCTCTTGACCTCCCCCTTTCCGCTTCCATCCTTCCTCCCAACCACATTTCCCCTTCTCGCCATGGATCTCTCAAGACTTCTCAACCACGATGAGGTAAGTTGTCTTCGTTTCTTTCTGATGGGTCAGAAGGGGAGGTATGGAGAGAGTGGAGCTGACCAGCTTCGTCGTTCGAAACGACCAGACTCCTCCTCCTCGAGCTCGAGAGGGAGACGGAGACAACTGGGATGCTTCTCAGAGCTCGATTTTAAGGGAAGGGGAGTGGGAGGGTGCAGGGTTGTTGGTGAGAGGTGATCCTGAGGGCGGTAAGGAGGTGGATGGGTTGGGAGAGGGGGATGGTGGCGAGGGGACGAGGAGGTGAGTGAGCTCGAGCTCCTCCTCGCCACAACTCCCCTCTCTCGTCTTCGCTCGAGCTTTTCTCGTCTCATAGGCTTACAGAGGACTAATTGTTGACTCTGCCCTCTTTCGCTTCTCTTCTGTCTCGCAGGTCGAACGAAGAACCTCATCTCGAGAACATCAAGGTCGAAGCTGCCGCTGAATCTCAAACTCGAAGGCTGCTCGTCGCGCTGGGGGTTCATTTGAAGGAGGAGGGAGAAGGGAAGAAAGAGAGTGGGAGGAGGTGAGTCTTTCGGTTCCTCTGTTTTGAACCAAGGTTGGTGAGAAATTGATGATGAGAGGCAGGAGAGGGGAGGGGAGGAAACCGGACGAAACGAAACGAACGAGCTCACTCACCTCCTCCTCTTCCTCCTCTTTGTCTCTTCGTCCTGCAGCACCGAGGATGTTCTAGGCCTCTCCTTCCCCAGCCTCACCGACGGATTCCGTTCTACCTCTGCTCTAGACGAAAGGTCCGTCTCTCTTCTCCCCTCTCTACAGTATCTCTCTCGCTCCTTCAGCTCGTCGAGCATTCACCCGAGCGAGCACTCACCGGTCACCCTCTCCTCCCACCCCTCTTTCTCCCACTCCTCCCTCCCTGTACCTTCAGATCAACCCCTCCCCACTCCCCTCACCACCAACTCATCTCCTCCTCCCTCCTCTTCTCAGGCTCCTCCCACTCCCACTCCGAACCTCCTCAACCTCAGCCTCTCTCCATCAACACCAACCTCGACACGTCCACCGCGGCTCGTCCTCCTCCAGATCGAAAATCTCGCTACCACCACCACCAGCTGCTTGCCACGCCGGTTCTCGAGATGGAGGAGGAGCTCGACGGGGAAGAGGGTCAGATGGAAGAGCCCGAAGGGGAGGAACAGATGGACGAGGAAAGGGAGGACTCAGGACCCGACGCCTCAACAACAACGGACGAAGACGAGGACTCCTCTTCCCCTCCTCCTCCCAAACCCTCCTCTCTCAAGACCAAGAAAGCGTACGTCCCCTCCCTCCCTTCCCTTTCTCTCTCTCCCCCCCCCCCCCCTCCTCTCCCTAACCCCCTCTCTTCTTCTCCCTCCTTCGTTCGCTCGTCGCACAACAGGCCCGCCCCCCGCTGGTCAACCTCCGAACTCACCCTCCTCGCCACGCACATCACAACCTACCTCTCTCTCCCCTCCGCCCAAAGACCAGCCATCGCGAGCTATGTGAGGACGAGTGTGATGCCCAGTTGGGAGGGGACGGGGAGTGGGAGGGGGGAGGGGGGAGTGGTGATTAGGTTCTACAGAGAGACGAGGAAGAGGAAGAGGGAGATGAGGAGTGGGAGGGAGGGTGGGAGTGGGAGTGAGAGTGAGGATGAGGAAGTCGAAGAGGAGGGCGGGGCTGGTGGAGGGGAGGTGAAGAAGACTGGGAAGGGAGAGGTGGGAGTGGGAGAGATGGGAGGGGAGAGTGACAGTGAACTGAGTGAGTTGAGTGATGAGGAGGAGGTTGTCGAGAGGTTCGTCTCGTTTCTGTTCTAACTTTCGACTCGAGAAGGCGACGAGAGGCTTAGCTGACACGAGCTGGAGCTTTGGTTTTGGTTGATAGGTCACCTCAAATGTCGCCATCCTCCAAGAAGACGAGGAGAGTGGTCGAGTCGGATGAGGACGAGGGTGAGGAAAACGCGTCAAAGGGAGAACAGTTGGAGGGATTGACGCGACGGGGGTGAGCACATCTCGTTCCTGCTTTTCGAAGACCCTTTGGCTGACTGGGTCTGCTTCTGTCATTGGACATGAAGACCTTCATCGACTTCAAGGCCGGAAGCAAGACCTCCCAAGCGACCTCGTCTTGATCACAACGCGTCGAGCGAATCGTCAGTCGCCTTCTTCTCCTTCTTTCATCTTTTGCGCAAGCTGACTGATCTCGTCCACTCATTGTCGAACAGCGCATCATCGAGCAAACTCGATCAGGAACCTTCCACGCAGGCTCTTCCTCCCATCCGCAAGAAGTCGAAACAACAACAGCAGCAGTCGTCGAAGTCCTCGTCTCAGCAGTTCGTCGCGTCTCACCTCTCTCCTCGCTCGTGGACTGACTTCGCCTCTTCCTTCCATCACAGATCCCCATCTACAACCGACCATCCAATCCCAGCCCCATCACCCTATCCTACGAACCAGCAACCTCCTTCTCTCCCTGTTCCTGCTTCAAGGTTCGTCTCGACCCGTCCTCGTCGCGTCGCGTCTCGTCGACCTTTCGTTCTAACCCCCTCGTCGTCCTCACCAGACCCACTCCCAAACCCAGACCCAAACCCTTCAACCCAACCACTCGAAGCCTCGTTCCTCTGCCGAATGGAAACCTCGTCGATCCTCGAAACCTGCACCTCTCTGGACTCAACTCCAAGATTCGAGATGATGATCTCGTCAGAGCTTTTGGGGTGTTTGGGAGGGTTACGAGGTGGGTCTCTTGATCTTCCTTCGTCTGTGTCGAGTCAAAAGGGAGGGAAGATGAGCTGATGCAGGGCTTGGTGGTTTTTTACGCAGCGCTCGAGTCTTGTTCGGATCGACTGGGTACTCGACGGGGACGGGGTTCGTCGCGTTTGCTGTGAGTCTTTTTCTTTGTTTCGTTCTCTTTTCTTTCGATGTCCGCGCGAGCTGACTTTGACTTCGATATCGTGCTTCTCAGACGGAAGACCAAGCTCGAACAGCCCTCGAAGCGATGGACGGTTCGTCTTGCTCGCTTTCCTCTCTTCCCCAATCCTCTCCTCGCTGATCTGTTTCTTCGATCCTCTCTACAGGTCGTCGTCTCGGCTCAACCCTCATCAACGTCTCCTACCACAACCCTTCCCACGCCTCCCGCCGAGAACCTCAAGCTCGACGAACCACCGCCGCTGCTCCTCCTCCTCAGCTCAGCGACGCGAACCGAATCCCTCTTCCGACGTTCTTACCTCCTCCTCCTCCCGGCCCGAGCCCGTTTGGAAGACCTCCGAATGTCTTCGATGCACCCCCGTCGAGGAGGGAGGTTGCGTTGGGGTCGGGGTCCGAAGCGATGTTGAATGGGTTGGACGCGTCGTCGAGGTCAGCACTCCATCCTCGCTACCCCCCTCTTTTCCGCTGCCTTTTTTCCTTCCCTCCCTAACCCTCTTTCTCGTCTTCATCCCTCGTAGAAAGTTCCTCCTCCACCGATTCGGGTTCGTCACATCCCTCCTCTCTTCCCTCTCTCTCTTTCTCGACTTCTCTCGCTCGCTCGTTCCGTTCGTCGTCGCTGACTCGATCTCGCTTCGTTCGATCCAGACCGAACCTGCCACCCTTCCCCGAGCTGATTCAAATCTTGCGAGGAATGTCAGGGAATGCTGAGTGGAGGTAGGGAGGGTAGTGGGGCGGTGTTGAGAGAGGAGAGGGAGGAGACGACGGGTTGGACGGTTTGCTTCGTTCGCTTTTTGCTGCTTTCGAGTTTGTGTGGTACTGAGCGTGGTTTGTGTTTCGTGCTTGATTTCCCTCGATTGTGTTTCAGCTGCTCCTGAAGAGGAGAGGAGAAGAAGGAGAGGAGGAAGACTCGCGAGCTGCCACGCGTCGACTTTCGTTTCTCGTCCCCGTTCGTTCATCTGAAGGGGTAGAAAAGCTCCCCACTATTAATCGATCGTTTAGATATCGTAAAGAAGACTTGTTAAAACTGCAACTCAATAGGCAACCCAAAAACGGAAGATCTAGACTACCCCCTCCCGCCGGCACCGAGGCGAGGCAAGATCGAGATCGTGGTGCGCGCGTCGTTTAGTGACCCTCCTTCTCCTTTTTGTTTCCTCCGAGCTGGAAGACGGGGATCCTGAAGTAGGTCATTCCGACGGGGGAGATCAAAGCGGCGAAGGCGACGTAGAAGGCGAGGAAAGCGGTTCCGAGTCCGAACCTGCGAGACGGCGAAGAGAAAGGGGGAGGGTCAGCTTTGGGTTTGTTTTCGTTTCGAGAGGGAAGGGAGGGAGACGAACCATCCGGCGATGTGGAACCACTTAGCGTGTCCGGTCATGATGTGGTCGACGTAGTTCATGTATCCGATGGCTTGGCTGGAGAGAGGAAAAAAGGGAGGGAGGAGGAGGTCAGGACGCTGCTCGACGCGACGGAGGGAGGACGAGCGAGCGAAAGAAGGGCAAGGAAAGAGGGATACGCACAACATGAACTGGAAGAAGACGCAAACGAACATGCCGACGAGGCAGGCGTTGGACTTGAAGGCTCCGAGGATGAAGATGAAGGACATGCTGCGAAAGAGGAGGCAGGTGAGCACGACTGACGCCCTCGAAACGAAGGGAGGCGAAGCAGACTCACATCATCCAAGAAAGAAGGTAGATAGCGAGAGCGTTTCCGAGTTGCTTGTATCCACCGAGAAGGGCGAGTCCAGTGAGCATTTTGCCGGTCGCGTCGACGACGTAGGATGCCTGGACACCCGAAGCGGGGCTGAAAGAGGGAGGGAGAGAAAGAGGTCAACGATTGGGCAGAGAACGAAGAGTTATCGAGAGTTGATGGGCGAAACTTACAGAAGAGCAATCTAGAGAGCGAAGAAGAGAAGGGAGGACGAAGTCAGCAAGCCGAATCGAAACGAGACGCGTCTCCTTGTTGTTGTTTCACACTCACTCCGAACGAGAGGTAGAATCCTCCGTAACTGGTCTGGAAGGAGGAAAGAATTGAAGATCAGTAAGCAGCGACGAGTGGATCATGACTGAGCGAAAGACAGGAGACGCACGAAAGTGGTAGCGGCGAAGGTGTTTCCTCTGCGATTCGAGCGAGATGTAAACAAACGGAGAGGGTGAGCTTTCTCTCGGCAGCAACGACAGAGGGATGGTAGATACTCACGAAGCGAACTCCCACATTCTGAAGGGGGTTGAAGATGAAACGAGGATCAGCTTGAGCTTGACAACAGGGGGAGGGAGGAGGGGGTGCGAGAGAGAGACGAGGAAGAAGATGCAGAACTCACCCAGCGAGAACTGTGTTAAGTCCCCCCACGAAGAGAGCGAGGGAGATGATAACGTTGGGAGTCTCAATACCACGAACGTTCAACTGATGAAGACGACGAGGGTGAGGATCAGTGGGAGGGTTCGACGAGGCGTCACAGCCGGGAGGGAGGGAAGGTCGAGACGCGCTGGCAAGACTCGAGCGAACGAGCGAGCCAACGAGATGAAGGACAGAATTCGCGACTCACCACATACATGGAGTTCACGAAGGTGGCAATTCCGAAAGAGAAGAGACCAAGAGGAGCAGGGTCCGCGAACTGGAAGAGAGGGAAGGAAGGAGGTCAGCACCAGTTCGAGTGCTTGACCACGTCGTTCGTCGTCGACGAGGTTCGTGCGAGAGAACTCACCTTCCTGTGGTAGACGGGGAATCCAGGCTGACTGGTATCCACTGGGTGTCCGTCTGGAGAGAAGGGAAGCGGAAGGGGGACGTGGTGTTAGCGCGTGGGACGAGAAAAGAAACAACCGGAGGGAGGAAGAGCACGAACGAGGAGTGACCTGCCCTCGGAGGGGAGGAGCCTCGTACTGAGCGACCTCTCGCTTCTTGTCGGTGTTGACAGGGTCGACGGAGTTGTTGGAGGAGGACTGGTCGAGAGCGGTGGACATGGTGAAAGAAGGAGAGTCGAGGGAAGGAAAGTGGAGAGAGAGACGATGGCGGTTGTGGATGAAAGCGAGGAGCGGTTTTTGGGTTGACTCTTCAGCCAAGGGAGAAGGTCGACCGCGAGGCGTCCATAGCTCCGCGAGGCGTTTTAAGAGGTCTGGTGACCTGGGCCATAACAGGATCAGGGCAGGTGATGGTTTGAGAAGTTCCGGTTATCGATTTGTCGAGACAAGTAGCCGAAGCGTCGAAACACGCAGAGGATCTACAGAGAGCGAGCCGCGCGAAGACCTTCCTTTTTGCTCTGGGCTTGTGAAAGTGAAGATGAGAGGAGCAGAAATGGTTCAGTGCAGCGATCGAAGGCGAGGAGAGGCAGGAGGGAACGTGGAAAGGCGTACAAGACTCGTCCGGCTCCCTTTGATGAAACGCGTCCCTCGAACTGCGATCTTGCTGATTGAAGGCGAGGAAGAAACCTGCTGAGGGTCGTAAAAGTCATGAATCGTTAATTGCTCCTTATTTCTTCAGAGCGTAGATCGCCTTGAACCCCAAGTAGAGCCCAGAATCGACGCCTCGACTGTCGAGCGAACGAACCGAGACCGTCAATCTTCCTTTTCATCTCTCGAGCGAAGCAAAGCGACGGAACTCACATCCTCTCCAGATAAGATCCCAGGTCACTGCTCCCAGTCTTGACCGTTCTCGTTCGCGTCGGATCCTCGAGATCAGGTACGAGCAGCTGCAGGGAAAGCGAGGAGAACTCAATTCAGCAGGGGCAGACGCGACGACAGCAATGAAGCGGAGTTGACTGACCTGGGACTTCCAGAACCCGCTCAGGATACCAACGAGAAGGAGGGAGTTCTCCTGTTGCAGAGGTGTCTGAACTGGCAAGAAACGAAGAGTGATAGGCGAGAAGTAAGCGATGAGGGAAGGAACGCGCGTCGAAACTCGGCTCCCGCTCTCGCTTTGGCCTCTTCGAAAGTCGAACGAGGAAGGAACGCGTCGAAACTCACTGATATCCGTTCTAGGTCCTACGTGGTTGCTAAAGACCTCCTCCTCGACCTTGTAGAACCTTCCTTTGTCGTCCAAAGTCGCGCTCTCGACCAACTCTCGCAGCAGCCCGAACAGCGCCGATGCCTTGTTCGAGTACGAGTGATCTTGATACATCGAGTGAACCCATTGGATTTGCTTCTGCCCATCGGCTTCTTTGAGCTCGCCCTGGGTAGAGAAGGAAGAGGATAGAGCGTCAGTCCAACTGAGCCGACGAGAGGATACAAAGAGCGAGGAAGAAGGACGAACATCAGGCTCCTCGACGATCAGAACTCCTCCGACTCGAAGACAGCGTAGAGCTTCCAAGACGGTCTGCTGATACATGTGAGGTGTCCACCAGAGGAGGCAGTGGATGTGGATGAGGTTGCTGAGGGGAGGGAGAGCGAACGAGTTGATGAGCGAGAGAGCGAGACGCGTCGTCGAGTCGGTTTCCGGCCTTCGCTCAACTCACAAGTATCCTTCGGGGTATGGAAGGCCGTCCGTGATGTCCCACACTTCCGTGTTCAGGTTCTGAGGGACGAACCTGGCGGTGAAAGGAGACGATGGAGAAACGAAGTGAGCTCTACTCGATCGCTCTTCGCTCTCTTCAGATTCAAGACCGAGCTGAGCTCACCTCGTTTCCACAGGGATCAGATCGATCGCGTACACCTCTACCTCAGGGAATTTCGAAGCCACCGCCGTCGCCCAGATCGCCTCTAGTCCAGATCCTGTCCGAACAAAGGACGACGCGTCGTGATCAGCTCAAGCTCGTCCTCGTCAGTCTCCCTCCTCAGCTATCTCCTCATGTCCTACGCTTCCCTCGCCGCACATCATCGTGGAGTTTTCGAAGCGAATACATCAAGGTCAAGGCGGGAAGGCTCACCGATATCCAACACCCTCGAGTCACTACTCGCGTTCAACATCTTCTCGATCTCTCCTCGTCTCCTCAGCGGCTCAGGGAAAAGCTGCCCGTCGTTCACATTCCTGTTGATCTGGTTGGTAAGTCGCTCGACGTCTCGGAGAGCGTCATCGTAGGAGAGGTAGCTGTAGGATCGAGACGAGCAGCAAACGAAGGAGGCGAAACGGACGTCAGCGAATGAGAGAGCTGACCGAGCTCATGGAAGCGAAGAGCGGAGGGGAGAAAAGCGAAGTGGACTCACTAGGCATCGTTAAGAGCGGAGAATCGACTGCCCTGGAACGGTGGGATTGAACGAGGAAGGGAGGGAGGGTGAGCTCGAGCTTCGTTCTTCGAAGGGGGACGTCGGAAGCGAGAAACGAAACGAGTGGGGAGAGGCTGAAGGAAAGGAAGGGGAGGACAGACTTACCCCATCGAAGGTGAAAAGTTTCTCAGCAGTCGAGCCAGTCAACGTAGCTAGGCTCTGGCCGCCGAGAAGAGAAGGAGGAAGAAGAGGTGGGAGGGGGAAGAGAGAGTCGTCAGCAGTGGGAAAGAAGGAGAAGGAGAAGCTCGGTGAGCTTGAGCTCGCAAAGGTGCGAGCAAAGAAGGGACGATAGGAAGCCCACATCTGCATAATCTGACTCTGCTGCTTCAGAGAGAGCTATTGGGTCTGTTGGTGGTACGCTTGAGAGGGTTGGTGAACTCGAGGATGAAGCCATGATGGTGGTTGGAAGCTCGGGAAGGAGAGGTCGGTGAATGGGAGGGACGCAAGAAGGGAGGAGGCGGATCATGCGGATCGGACTCAGATTGTCGACTCAAGAAAAGACAAATAAGGGGTGCGTATGTAGGATCCAATCGTCAAGCTGCGGAGGAAGATATGGAAGAGGTCAGGAACGCAGAGGGGAACCAGGTTTGGGCGAGGACGAGCGCTCACTAAAAACGAGACCGACTCATCACTCCTCGTCGTCCTCTTCCGCTGCTCCCTGCTCTCCCTCCTCGCCCTCCTCCTCCTCCTCCTCAGCTTCGGCAGGAGTGACCATTTCGTTGAGCCTGAACGGAATCCCGAAAACCAGAAGAAACGAGTCGCCGAGTCAGTTCGAGCTTTTCCCTCGACCTCCCAACTCGAATCGAACGCGAGCACCTACAGATGAACGAAAGGTTGAACGATCTGGATGACCCTGAGGAGCTCTGCTTGCCAGCCCGGAGAGGTGACATCGTCGTCCTTGAACCTGGGAGAGCGAGCGAAGGGGAGATAAAGACGAGTCAGTGAGGGAAGCCGAACGAGAGCGGACGAGGCGAAAGAGAGAGCGACGAACTGCTTGATAACGGCGATGGATCTGAGCTTGAGAAGATCGATATCAGGGTGGTCTTTTGGGATTCCCTTGGGAGCGACTTTGAGAGCCTGGAAAATGAGTAAAGGCAAGGGGAAGGTCAGATCGATCTCGACTCGTCCGACAAGGTCGCGATCTCCTCTCCCATCCGTCGGCTCTTCACTTCACGCCGTAGACCAAATAAGGAAACCGGTGCAAGGGTTCGTACTCACATCCTCCCCACCAAAAACGCTCCTCCTCCTCCTAGCACTCGGCGCGTCGGCGTCCTCCTGCTCCTCCTCGTCCCCGGCCTCGTCGTCGCTCGGATCGGCAGCCTTCTTCTTCTTCGTGGGCTTCTTCTTCTTGTCGGCGAACGGTTTGGGTTCTCCGAACTCGGCGACGAACTCGGGAGCGGAGAGGATCTTGCGAAGACGTTTGGGCGAGTTGAGGATGAAGGCACTGGAGAGGTCGAGAGAAGAGAAAAGAAGAAGTTGTCAGCGAGTGAAGCGGGAGAGGGAGGGTCGAGATGGTTGAGCAGGACGAACCGAATCGAAGCAAGCTGATCTTTTTCGGGTCCCCAAACTCCAGCAGCGATGATCGAGCGTCCGTTGGGCATGACTGGACGCGAGGAGAGGAAGAATCGAATCGAAGGACGCGACAGGCGTCAGAGATCGTCTCGTGAATTAGGCGGGACGCAGTGAGGGATGAGGAGGGAATGCTCACTCATGACGTGGTCTGAAGACGAGACGGGAGGAAAGACATCAGCGAGCAGTCCTCGGCACGAAGTCGGGATCAAGTCGCATCGCGTCGCAGAGCTCGAAGGACCAACTCACAATGAGCAAAACCACCCTTCCTCCCAGTCCTAGACATACTCGCCGACAGGTTCTGAACGAAGGCAAGCGAAGAAAGAAGAAGCAGGGGTGAAACGCGAGATCAGCGAGCTGAGGCCGTCGCGTCGAAGGACGCAGAAGAACGAGTTGCAAAGGCGGACCTTCTTGTAGGGGGTCTTATCGTTGGAGAATCGGACGTCTCGGTAGATCCTATGCTGTAGTTCGAGAGCGAGAGAAAAGGTGGAAGAAGGGCAGGTCGACGCTGTAAGTGGGCTAAGGGAAGAAGGAAAAAAGGGAAAGGGAGCAGACGAACCACCAAGTCCTTTGACGGCATGTAGGGAATTTCATCGTCGACTTCCATGATCTTGGGTACGAGGGTATCGACGAAAGCATTCCACTCCTTCTCGGCCATTCGGTAGCGAGGTTCGTTCGCCCAGACTGTGGCGAACGAACGAACGAAGGGGAGGTCAGGACGCGAAGGGACGAAGGACGCGAGCTCGCGAGAAGGGAGGAGAAGGGGGAGAGGGAGCTCACACCACTCCCGATCGTTGTGGCCAGGCTTGACGAGATCCGCGAGGAATCCGAGGGTGTTCTTGGAGACCTGACCAGCAGGGACTGGAAGAAGAAGGAGAGAGAGACCGAGTTAGAAAGGCGAGATTGAGAAGGTCAGAGAAGGGAGGGAGGGAAGGGAGACTCGAGCTCACCGAGTCCTGTCGTAGGAGCTTTGACGACCTGCCTCACGACTGTAGTCCCATCCTTGGATTTGAAGGCCTTTCCCTTCCCCTTGGACACCACCTTCTCCTCCTCCTCGTCATCATCGTCTTCGTCGATCTCTGAAGCTCCAGCAGAAGCGTCGCTCTCATCGTCGTCTTCATCCTCCTCCTCGTCGTCGTGACTCTCGTCTTCCTCGGCTCCCTTCCTAGACTTTTTGTTGGAACCTCCACCCTCCTTGTCTTGAAGTTTCCTCTTCTTCTCCCTCTCCTTGTTCCTCGATTCTTCGAAATCTGAACCGTCGATGTCGCTCGAGCTGATTTCGTGAGCTTCCTCGTCGTCCTCGTCCGACGAAACGACGATGACCTTCTTCTTCTTCCCCTTGGTTGCTGAACCCGAAGCTTTTCGAGTTGGGGTGGCTTTGGATTTGGATTTGGGAGTGGGAGCTTTGGAAGAGGAGGAGGAAGCTCGTGAGGAGCGTTTGGAGGCGGAGGGAGCTGCCATCGTGAAGGGGGAGGGGGTGAAAGTTGGGTTGGAAGGAGAGGGAAAGTGACGTCCATCGATCTCGTTCCAAACCGCGAGCAGTCTCTTCGAACAAAACTTCGCGAAGTCCATCGGTCTTTTCACCCAAGCCTACTCGTATCTAAGGAGATCCAGACCAGCTCGAAAAATGTCTACAGGAAGTGGAGTGGCAGGAGGGCGAGCATCTCCGAACAAGGTGAGCTCAACGTTCCTTCCTCTCCTCCTCCCATCCCTCCTTCCCTTCTCCACCTCTCGTTTCGACCTTTTGGCGATCCGGTCTTCTTCCAGAGCTGACTTTGTACTTCTTTTGACGCATCTGCAGTCCCTGCGATTCTTCTTCCCTCTCGAAGTAGCTCAGCACATCCTCGCCCATCTCGATCAGCGCTCCCTCGCTCGACTCTGCCTCGTCTCCTTCGCGAGCCTCCAAGAAGCAGGTCCAGCTCTGATGAAGCATGTAGAGATCTTCTCCTGCGACGCTTTGTATCATTTCCTTACTCAGGTTAGAACTTCGCTCCTCTCTACGTTGGATCCGTCGTTCCAACTGCTCCGCGTTCGAGCTCAGACCTCCCTCCCCTCCCTCTCATCAGTGCTCCATTCCACCCACACCCACCTCCCACCTTCACCCCTCCCTCCACCTTCCCACCTTCCTCAAAACCCTCTCCATCTTCATCCCCTCCTCAAACCATCAACGAATCCGCCTCACCAACCTCCTCCCTCCCTTTCCTCGTCTCCCTCCCCTCCCAAACAACTCCGCCCTCCCCCTCCGCCGACTCACCATCTTCTACCCACCTCGGAACCTCCTCCCTCTCCTCTCCCACCACGTCCTCTTTCGCTTCGACCCCTCTCTCCTCAAAATGGTCTCCCCTACAGGAATGTGTGACGAGAAGCACCGTTCCCCTCTCCCACCGCTCCTCCTCCCGCGTCGACGCTCCCGTCTGTTGGAAACAGGAGACTCCTCAGCCCGCAGATCAGTCCTCAGACGTCGTTGGTGAACTGGAAGTCGCTGAAGAAGGTTCTTTTTCAAGCCTGGATCCCTTTTGGATCGGTTCCCATTGGACAGGAATCGCGTCGCAACATGCCTCCGTTCTTCCTTCGGTTCCTCCCTCCTTCTCCGACGCGACCAGCTCTGAACATCGTGGTGGATACGAGGAAGTGGGAGGTGGAAGAGTTGAGGCTCGTTCCGAGCGCTCTTGCGTGCTCTGGAGCTTTGGATGCGGAGATGGCGGGAGGCGCGAAGAGGTTGAGGTGGGTTGTGAAGGAGGGAGAGCAGGAGCAGGAGGCGAGGGGGTGGTTGAAGGGGTGGAGGGAGGAGGAAAGGGAGAGCATTTGGCTGGTCGTGGTGGGGTGAGGAGGGATGGCAGAGGGGAGCGAGAAAGAGGACGGGAGGGCTGAGGTCGGGTGGTTGAGGGTCGTCTTTTGGGCTTTGGGGATTGGTTAGAGGGTAGTAGACTTCTTGGGATTGGAGAGGATCTACGTTTCATCTCCTTGGTCTTTCAAACGAGACAGAGTGAAATCAATGAAAGGAAACGTAGAAGGGACGTCAAAGAAGCAGCTCAACAAGCGAGACGATTCGACGCGTCGCGTGTTCGATCGCGCAAAGGTCGTTCGGTCACGATTCAGCAGCTTGGACACGTGTGGACCTCTATTGCAGCGATATGTCTTTCCTCTTGATACGGTGACCCCTCTAATATCTGTCAAAGTGAACAGTGTCGAAGATCGAAGCGATCAGCTCGAGATCAGACGACGCATCTTTCAGCAGCCATCGAAAGACTGCTGCACCTCACTATGATCCCAACGGCTACATGAAAAGTCCGAATACCTAACCCGCGATTTCAGCCGGTCAGAGTCTAACAGAACGAGCATCTTGAGCTCCGGCGCTCATCACGGTGACGAGGACCTTGCTTTTCTCGTTCCAGCAGCCTTCGTTGTAACGAGACGAGATAATCAAAGTAGTAGAGCTTGTTAAACAAAGTTGGGCGTGAAGAGAGCACCGCTCATTTTCGACTGGAAGTGAAAAATCACGTGAGGAGGACGAAATTCAGTCTCGCGCCCGAACTCGACTCGCTTTCAACTCCCAACCACAACCTTCTCCCTTCCATTTTCCCTTCCCCTTCCCCTTCCCCCTCCTCTCCCTCTTTCTTCCCTCCCACTCTCCCTTTTCCGCTAACTCCATTCTGGACTGACTTGGACATCCCCTCATCCTCAAACGTGATCCAACTGAGTAAGTCCGAACTTCAATGGTCTTCGCACTGAAGGGAGGGGGACTCGAACCCAGCATGCTTTTCGGAGGGGACGGGAGAGAAGAAGGTTTTTTTATTTCGATCACTGACTCTTTCCTTCTATCTTTTTTCGCCCGCTTCAGTCCGTTCTAATTGCTTTTCGGCCGCCCTCGCATCAATCTACGGTCCTCTCGTCGCGTCGCATCGGTCGGGTTTTTTTCGTTCGTCTTCTCTTCCCTTCTCGTCTCTTCTGCTCTAGGTTTTGCCTATTCTCCTGGAAGCGTTTGGTAGCATTCGTGCTCCGTCTCTTGTGACCATCATCGATGTGCTTTCCCTCTTCGGGGGGATCGATTCGAGGTCGCAGAGAGTTTGTTCGAGGCGTTGTTTTGTTCTCCTTTTCGTTCGTTCTGTTCCTTCGCTCTTCCTCTTTTGCCTTTTACCTCCCCCTCCCACCCCAACCTCCACACCCCTCCAAGATCAGATCGTTATCTGCTCTTGAGCAGCGTGGTTTTCTTGTCTTGGTTCCACGCCGTTCAAAAACAGGTATGTCAAGCTCGTAACTTCCTCTCAAACTCCCATGAGATCCAGCATATGACCGAACAGCACTCAGAACCTGAGTTCCGGAGGCCCGTGGTAGTACGAAACAAAGATGTCTATCCGAGCAGCTCTGTTGGAGAAGGGAGAAGGTCAGCTCGAGCTCGTTTCTCGACGCGTCGAACGGACTCACGCGACTTTGTTCTCCCAGCCCTGATGAAACCGACGAACGGAGAAGAGGCCTGGTCAGCTCCCCTTCCTTCTCTCCTCGTCTCAAAAAGATGGGTTTATCGCTGCTACTCACCGGATACCTCGCCGTCGCCTCGAGAATCACTCGGTCCCCAGGCTGAGCTTCGCGAATGAGAGGAAGAGGGTCGAGGAACGGAGGTCGGTCGCGTCGGATGGAGATGATGTGATCTTCGAGAGCCTGGCCACTACGGTGTTGCGAAAGGGAACAAACAAAAGGTCAGCTCGAGACGAGGCGAGGAAAGGAGAGGAGACGAGACAAAACGAACGCGTGCCGGTTGAACTGGATCGTCTCCCTGCTCTTCGCGACCTCCATATCCACCGAGGCCTTCAGCGTCCCATCCATCGAAGACGACGACGAGAAGCTCCAAGGATTCGACCTCCGGCTCGTCTCGGGAGCGGGAGGTATCACGGTCGGGCGGAGTAGGAACGCTTGGAAGAACGAGGTTGAGTTTTTGAAGGTGCCTTGCGAGAGAAAGCAGAAGAGCTGAGGTTAGAGCGACGAAACGTAGACGAGGAGAACAAGTAGGGGCTCACCGTAGTCTTCAGGAAAGGAAGACCAGCCCTGATCCATCGACTTGATGGCTATTCGAATCTCCTCGACTCGTCCGCCAGAAGGGATCGGGCTCGAAACGAGGTAAGGCCGAGAGCGCTGAGTGACGACGAGTCTACGGATGCTTGATGTTGAGCCATGGAGAGTGTGATACGAGGCGAGGTAGAGGATGTCGAGAACGAGTTCGGGAGGGAGGAAACGAAGGAGAAGCTGAAGACGAGGCCAAGGAAGACGTCGGCAAGGGAGAGTCAGCGAGGGAGGATAGAGAAGAGGTAGGATGTCAAAAACGTGCAGCTCAGCAGCTCGAAGGTCTACTCAAGACGTTAACTCGTCTTGAGAAAGGAAAGATGGATCTTGAAACTCACGGTTCTGGTCTCGAGTTGATCGCGAGATGAAGGAGACCAGACGGGACGGTCATCGTCCCCAAACCTATCTGGGGGTCGCCTCCTCAGGGCTGCTGCTTTGATATCCCTGACATTGATTCGGCGAGAGACCAAGGGGGAGAGGAGAGTGCTGAGAAGTGGGATTCGATCAAAGACGAAGGCGTAGACGAGCTGAGAGGGAGAAGGTCGGACGAGGGCGGAGGAGGAAGGAAGGTCAGCTTCATGGCCTTGGAAAGAAGAGGACGAGGACGCTTTTCTTGGAGTGAAAGAGCACAAAGCAACTCACGAGCGGGAAGATGAGTACAATGAGGATGATTCCAAAAGCGGTGGCCATCGCATCGTCGTTGGAGGAAAGAAGAAGGAAGCCAGCCACGATTCGCCTCGACCGACTTGTCTCCGAGCCTTCCACGTCGAGGTCTCCCCAAACCACTAGGAGCTCCATATTCGACATCAGCCTCTTCCCAGCCTTCTCTCCATCTTCTATCTCGGACCTCGCTCATATGCCTTCCTGTGAAGACGACCTCAGTCCGTTCCCTCCTTCTTCTTTCTCGTCCCCTCCCTGACCAATCCATCTTCAAGCTCACCTTCCTTCCTCCCCTTCCCTTCCTTCCTTCCCCTTCCAGCTCTTACCGACCTCCTCGCTTCCTCATCAGCATCCTCACGCCTGACATCAGGATCATCAGCAACAACCAACCTCTACGCTCAGATCGACAGAGATCAGGTGCATGGCTTGAACATCGACGAAGACGCTCCCTCCTCCTCCTCCTCTCGAACTTCAGCATCAACGCCAGCCCCGACCTCAACCAACAGCAGCAGCACTCCCTTATCGAATGGAGGAGAGGGGAGATCTGGGGAAGCCAAGGTGGTGATCAAGACTTGGGAGGAGAGGGACGACGAGTCTTTGTGGGTTGACAGCGGTGTGGACGACCAGGTGAGCTCACTCTCCCCCTCCTTCCCCTTCCTTGGGCCTGTACTCCTCGGGCTATCGAGAGTCTTCTGGACGATGAGTCTCGGTTAATCGGATCACCAGCTGACTACTGCACCCTTCTCTCACCTCGTCCAGCTGATTTTGACGATACCGTTCATCCAAAACGTCCGGTTCGTCCAGTTCGCTGAGCTCGACGCACCTTCCTTCTCCGTTCGTTGGAGCTGATTCTCCTTCTCTGCCGTTCATTTTACCAGAGTCCGATCGATACTCGTCAAGACAGGTGAACTAGTTTCCCGTGGATCTCTCGTTCGACTCTCGAACCCTTTGCGCTGACTTTCCTCTCGCGCGTCGAACCTTCTCAGGCCGGGGAGAGTACTGTCCCTCGGTTCTCAGGATCTACGCCAACCGTGCAGCAGGGTCAGTCTGTTTCATCCTTCGAATTACCTTCCTTGTCCTGACCTCCTTTTCTTGCTGCAGCCTCGCGTTCCCCGACAGTCTCCCCGTCGCGGAGGGAGGACTCAAACCGTCGCAGGAAATCTCGCTTCTCTCGTCGTCGTCGACTCTGGGAGTCACCGAGTACCCTCTGAAGGTCTCCGTCTTCACTGATGTGGTCAGCCTGAGCTTGTTCTTCGGAGACTCGGAGGGAGGAGAGAGGACGCGTATCTAGTGAGTCCGATGCGACGCGTCTCTTTTTTTCTTCGTTCCCGTCGCGTTTGAGAACAGCTCAGGAGCTTACGTTCGTCTCTCCACTTTTTCTTCTCTAGCTATGTGGGGTGCAACGGAGACCCTAGGAACCCTTCCAAGTCGCATGACAGCGAAATGACGCTCGTCCCGCTTCTCTCCCTCGCGTCGCTGTTGTTTTTCCTCAGGCTGACTCTCTTCCTTTCTCTTTTGATCCCTTCTCCTTCGCCCTCAGTATCCCAGCAGCTCAGGTCAGTTTCGATTTCCCTTTCTCTCGCTCCACGAAGAACCAACTTCTCAGATCAGCTGACCCTTTTCTTTCGACGCGTCGTTTTCTGGGTTGGATCGAAAGGGTGCTGATGCGCCCATCGACTCGATACGCGAGACGGCTACTCCTCGGAACAGCACGATACGGTAGACTTTGAGAGCTTGATCTGCATATGCTTTCGCTCTCGCCTTCGTATCCCTACTCCCTTTCATCGAAAGCGAGACTCAAGGGACGAGCAGGTCAGCAACAGGTCTGTCTCGCAGCTCACTCAGGCTCACCTCCCTTAGCTTCGTTTGGAGGCGAAGCTCGCTTCCTTCTTCGCTCCTTCCCGACGTTAGCCTGGAGCAGGTTTTCTGGATCTTTCTTTCGAGAGCGGATACATCTGCATACAATCTACGAGGGTGGTGAGTTTTCGAAGCAATTTTTCTCGGTTGGAAGGTTGACTTTTGAACGAAGCGAGTGAGACCTCGCGAGCTTCGTCGACTCCTTCTTCGAGCTAGGCTCTTCCTGACTTGCAACGACCAGCAACGCTTTTCCCCCCTCCCTCCCTTCTTTCGCATCCCCCTCTTTCTCGGCTAGTCCCTCCCCCCTCTGTCTACCCCCCCTTCGACCCTTCGCTCGCATACCCATCCTTTCGGTCGCGCTAGAAACGTTCGAAACTTTACCTCGGGCTGTCCCTTCCATCGCCCTTTGAAGAACGAGCTCTCGCCCTTTCCTTCCCTTCTCCCCCTTCTTCGCCCTTCCCTCCCCTGCAGGACAGCCTCGCCTAGCTTCCTCCTCTTCTACTGGAACCGGATCGACCTCTTCTGATCATCCCTCCTGTCACGACCCTCGTTGACGAGAGAATCCGTGAGTCCTTGAGCTTCAAAGTGGCAGAGGGAGGGAGGGAGAGGTCGAGGCGATCGCGTTCGTTCAGGACCTGCTTCGAGCGATTCAAACAGAACCTCGTCTGCAGAGAGGAGCTCTTCGGGGAGGATCGTGTATAGGTGGACTGGGAAGAGATGGTCTCCTTTACAGAACCGTACAGCTTTGGTCTCTGGGAGGGGTCCCATGTTGAGAGAGCGAGCTCCCTCTCTCTCCTCCCTCCCTCCCCCCTCCCTTGCCCTCCACTCTCAGCTCCGATCCGAGCATACAACCTGTGCTGACGCTCTCTCTCTCTCTCTTTCGTGTATACTTGGTCTTCCCAGAACCCTCGCAAGCAAGCTTCCGAATGTCAGTCGTTGAATCTGGACCTTCGACGTCCTGGCGTGCTCCTCCTTCGAACCACCTCCTGGAATCAACACCTTCCTCCTCCCATCCACCTCCAACGATCCCGCTCCCACCTCCACCGTCTCATCAACAGCAGCATCACCATCATCACTCCTCCTACGCCTCCTCCTCCACCTCATCTTCCTCCAATCACCACCACCACCACCCTCACTCGTCATCTTCAGCAGCAGCAGCCGTGAACGGGTCGACCTCAACGAACGGCAACGGAGGATCCCTGTCCAACTCGTCCTCGACAACGACAGCAGCTTCGATACCAGCAGCAATCAGACCCGTCAGCACGTCGTCCTGGGGTGTACTGCCACCAGGTGAGTTCAATTCATTCGACCTTTCTCCGCGAACAGCCATCCTTGAAATATCGGGATCAGTCCAGAGGAGGGAGGAGGGAGGAGTTCTCGAGGGAAGGGAGAGTGAGAGAGAGAGGAGAGAAGCGGATATGACAGCGGGGAATGCTGGTTCCTCCTCCTCTGCTCGGCGTAATCCTGTTGGTCCTCGATCAGGGGAAAGGCGGAGAGGAGCAGCGTGGTTCGTGGGCTGAGGAACAGGAAAAGGGCAGGAAGGAAGAGGGAGGGAGGGAAGGTCGAGCTTTCCCATCAACCCACCACCTTCGTTTTCCCCTTCCTTTCTCTTTCTTTCTCCCAGGGAGCAGGACCTCCCTTTCGTCGTTCCTGCTTCCCCTTTTGAAGAGTCGATCTCTTCATCATCTCCTCTTCTTCTTCTTCTTCCACGAGGCCTCACGGGATGGAGCCTCCGTCGGTTCCATCCCACCTCGCGGTCTCTCCTCCCGACTGGCGTCAGTCGGTTGCTCTCCAGCCTTTCTCTCTTCTCCTTCGCTACTAGGATCGACCACGAAGCTGACGAATCTTTCTTCGGTATCCTTTGTTCGCTCAGACGCTCCTCGTTCGTACACTCCCGTCAAGCTCGTCGGCGATGGATCGTTTGGAACCGTCTGGCTTTGCGACTGGCATTCACCTCTTCCGGCAGGAACGACGCTCAGTCCGATGCAGTGTGGTGCTGGGGCGAGACCGGAGTGGGTTGGGAAGAGGCTGGTAGCTGTGAAGAGGATGAAGAGGGTTTGGGAGAGAGGGTGGGAGGAAGCTGGGAAGCTGAAAGAGCTCGAGGTGAGTTGGTCGTGCTGTCTTCCTTTTCTCCTTTCCTCCTCCTCGAACTCGCGCATTCGAGGTCTCCTCTCCCTCCACGTGTCCTCTCTAGGAGACGAACTCGCTGGTGCGGCTGTCGAAGATGCTCGGACGAAAAGAATGATGTACTCATCTCGATCCTCGTCCTCTCTCTTCTGCAGTCGTTACGGTCGATCCCTTCTCATCCCAACATCATCCCCCTCTACGACGCCTTCCTCCAACCGACCAAGGAACTCTACTTCGTCTTCGAGTGCATGGAAGGGAACCTCTACCAGCTCACCAAGTCGCGGAAAGGTCGTCCTCTCGCCGGCGGCTTGATCGCCTCCGTCTTCCATCAGGTCATCTCCGGTCTCGAACACATCCACGCCTCAGGCTACTTCCATCGAGACATGAAGCCCGAGAACCTCCTCGTCACCACCATCGGACTCCAGGACTACCTTCCCGTTCGAGAGACGCCGATACCGCCAGGGACGAGGATGGAAACGGACGTCGTGGTCATCGTCAAGCTCGCCGACTTCGGACTCGCGAGGGAGATCAACTCGAAACCTCCTTACACCGAGTACGTTTCGACGAGGTGGTACCGAGCTCCCGAGGTGCTGCTGAGGAGTAGGGACTACGGACCTCCAGTGGACATGTGGGCTCTGGGAACGATCCTCGCTGAGCTCGTCAACCTCAAGCCGATCTTCCCTGGTCAGAGCGAGGTGGATCAGGTGTACAAGATCTGCGCGATTTTGGGAGATCCGAGTAGGGAGTACGGGCTGGACGAGAGAGGGAAGCTGAGAGGTGGAGGAGATTGGGATCGAGGGATCAAGATGGCGAGAGCTGTTGGGTTCGGATTCCCAAAGGTGAGCTCGATTGCTTCCCTCGACCCTCTTCGCGTCGCGACCTTTACTGACTCCTTTTTCTTCGCTCATCTCGCTTTGTCTCAGATGTCACCACCACCTTTCGCATCCCTCTTCCAACCTACCATCCCTCTCACCCTCATCGACTGCATCTCCGAGTGCCTTCGATACAACCCAAAACATCGAATCACCGCCAAAGCCTGCCTCGAACACGCCTACTTCCGAGTCACGGTCCCTCGCATCCAAGCTACTCCCTACATCCCAGCCATGCCGGAAGCTCCTTCTCCCTCCTCCTTCCCCGGTCGACCCTCCCAACCTCATCTCTCCTCGTCGTCGTCGAACTCGGTCCTCATCTCCCCGCCGAACTCTGGCGTCGTCCACGGAGTCCCAGAACGAGATGTCCCTCCTTCCCATTCATCTATCCCTCATCAGCACCCTCCCTCCTTCAACATCGTCGACGGATCCACTCGAACCCTTCCTCCTCCTCAACTCTCTCCTCTCCTCGCTCAACAAAACCAAACCCGAGCTCCCTTCTACCCTCAGTACCGCGGCTCTCCCTCCCAAATCCCTTCGTCACCCTCAGGAGGAGGATCCGCCATCTCGCTACACTCCCACAACTCCCAGAAGACGGTCTACGACACGCCAGGGCTCGAGCACAACATCTCGTCGGCCTCGACGCTCATCTCTCCTCGGATACGGACAAGCGGAGCCTCAGCCCTCGTCGACCAACTGCGAGAGCTCGACCTTCCAGCAGCAGACCTTTCGAGCTACGGACGACGAGCACCACCGTCAGGAGTCAGTCGTTACAACTTCAAGGACGAGCAGCCGTCGTCGGCGTCGCCAACGTCGAACTCGTGGCAGCAGCAGCACTCTTCCCAAGCGAGTCACGCGTCGAGTGGTTCCCATCCCAGTCAAACCCACTACGACGGATCGAACTACGAAGGATACGACGGTCGAAGCCACTCCTCCATCTCTCCAGCCTTCGCTCAGTCGACCAGCACCGTCAACTCGAGCAGCCACGCGAGTTCGTCCTCCCACATCGACACTCCTGGAAACGGATCCCACTACCGACAGCACCCTCCTCCCATCATTCGAACTCCTTACGACGACGAGCTCTCGATGCCTCCTCCCATGGACGACGAACGCGTTCGGAGACAGGACGTCGTCATGGCCAACGCTCAGGTCGAAGCAGCGAAGCGAGCAGCTCTCCCCGTCCCGAAGAAGAAGAAGTGGGGTCTCGGATCCGTCTTTGGAGGTTCGAACGAGTCGAAACACGAGTCTCTCGCTCCCGTCGGAGAGGAACCCAACGGATCGACGCACTCGGTGCCTCTCAAACGAACTCAGTCGATCTCGAACGCTCCGGACTCAGGACCCTCCCCGTCGGTCAGCAACGAACCTCTCGACGCGAAGGCGGCTCAGAAGGAGGCGAAACGAGTTGCCAAGCAGCTCGAGTTGGCAAAGAGGGACGCTGCTCAGGCCCAGGCGAGGGAGCGAGCGAGAGCTGTGATGCAGAAGAGGGATCGGTTGGTTGCCGAGCAGGTCAGCACGAACAAGGCGAACGGAGGGGGAGTTGTCGAGATCGAGTGGAGGGACATGACCAGCGGACGGTCGATGCTCGCGACGGACAACAGGTCTCCTCAGAAGGACAAGGGGAAGCAGGTCGATCGTCATCAACAGCAGCAGCATCACTCGTCGTCGGCAGCTCCTTCGTCGTCGCGAGATCACCTCGGAGCTCCAAGCTCGTCCTCGCTCAACCACTCGGCTTCGAACCCTCATCTCGGTGGATCGGCAGCTTCTCATCGGAGTGGAGCTTCAGGTGGTCCTTTCAAGCCGTTCGATCCGACGAGGGAGCATCGGCACAAGTCGCGTCGGAGGGATGGAGACGACGATCATTCGATGTCTTCGCACGACGCGAATTCGTTACGTTCACCTTCGATCATGACCTTCCAGAGTGTCGACAGTGAGTTCCTTTCCCCCCTCTTTCTTATTTTCACTTGTCGTTCTTGTGACTGACTCGTTCTCCCCTCTTCTTCCTCCCCTCAGGCGATCCTGGACCTCGCTCCTCCCCTCGCCAGTACCCCTCCTCCCTCAGCCGGACAGCAGCCTCAGTCTCCTCCCAAGGCTCGACCTCCTCCCCTCAGCTCTACTCCCTCCCTCACGGATCAGGCTCCATCGGCGACCAGCTCTCAAGAGACTTCAGAGAGCACACCAACCTCGGAAGTCCCTCAGGTCGATACGCCTCCCCGTCGTCGAAGTACGATCCTTACGGACGGCCGGCCGTTCAGGCTAGCAACCTCTCGTTACCGGGGATGTCGAGTCAGGGCTTGAGCTTGGATGGGTACAACGAGATGTTCAGAGTGGTGAGTCTTTCGACCTTTCTGTCTGACGGGGCGAAGCAGGGAGCGAACGACGAACTGACGAGACGCGTCTTCGCTTTCTTTCCCTGTCTTCCAGCCCAACCCTCCCAACGCCAACTCCAGCCACACCACCCTCCCTCCCTTCTCCCACATCGCATCCGTAGCCGATCAGCATCAGCAGCATCAATCTCGGCATCCCTCCCACTAAATCACCTACCCCATCCCTCTCTCTCTCTCCTTCCCCAGCCCTCTCGTCGACCATGGACCCTCTTTCCTTCTCTCTCTTCAACCATACAATTACCCTACCTAGTCTCCCCCCCTCTCTCTCTCTCACGCGTTGACCGCTCACCTCTACTTACAATCCTTTACTCCCTCTCGTGTTGATCTCCATACCTCTACCACTACCCTACGTTTCTCGTCGTCGGTTCGTTCGCCTCGCCCGCCCGCCCACCATCTCTCCTCTTCTTCTTTTGCATCTCTTCGTATCCATCCTTCTCTTTTCTTCGTTTTTCGTTCTCGATCTTTGATCTTTCACTTTCCATCCCATCTTTTGTATACTCGCTCATAGTCTACACTCTTCGATCCTAGCTCCATTTCTTTCGAACGAGGGCCGGTTGAAAGAAGAGGGAACCCAAGAGATCAACGCGAGTGAGGGAGCGATCTGGAGCGAGTCTCAGCTTAATTCTGGGTGGAGTCGCCTCTCTACGAGAGCTAGGAGGGGCAGTGTAGGACTGAGAACTCCAATGTAGACATTTCTGGTTGGCAAGGCGACTGTTCTCCGCGCCCCTCGTTTGGTCTCTCGAAAGCTCAAGCTCGCTCCTCCTTCCTTCCCTCCTCCTCCTTTTCCTCCTTTGCCCCTCCCTCTCCTTCGCGCATCCCTCTGTCGATCTCGAGGATCGAATGCGGCAACTCCTCCCTCAAACCCTGCAGGACGTTCTCCCTCGGATCTCTCGACGCTCCCTCCTTCGCTCGAATCGCTCTCTCCTCCTGCTCACGCTCGGATCCATCTCCATCTGCTTCTACCTCTTCTTCCTCCAGCAACACCACCCATCCTCCACCAACTCCAACTCTCGCCTTCTCCCCCCACCCATCTCCAACCCCGCCCTGTTCAACCCTTACGTCCCCTCCAACGCGCACCCCAACGTCCGCACTCAACGTCCGGACGACCATTATACGGGAACTCAAGACTGGCCTTCTCTCCTCCCTCCCAACGATCCTCCCTTGTCCTCCTTACCCCTTCGAGCAGAATGGTTCCCCATCCTCGAATCCCTCCCACCCTCTTCCCCACCTCTCTTCCGTCCTTTTCCTCAAGCGAATATATCTCAGCTCTATCCTGCGAGTCCACCAGAGAAGAAGGACGCACCTCCTCCGAAAGAGAGCAACAGGTTCGGTCAGCCCTGGCCGGATTTCGCTTCAAAGTGGACACCGCCGAAGATGGGGAAGGCGTGGAAGGTGGCGCCGAGGGTTCAGGCTGAGGAGGGGGTATTGAAGAAGGGTAGGATGGGGAAGGGGAGGGAGGAAGTGCTGGAAGGGAGGAGGGAGGTGGTTAGGAATGGGTTCTTGCTTTCTTGGGAGGGATACAAGAAGAGAGCTTGGGGTGAGTTCGCTTGTATTCTTTCAAACTCGAGAGACTACGAAGCTGATCCTTACCCTTCTCTTCAGGCTACGACGAAGTCAAACCCAACACCGGCTTGTCCTCCTCGCCTTTCAACGGATGGGGAGCAACCATCATCGAGTGAGCTCGCGTTCCTCTCCTCTCCCTTCCCTCCTCTCCTTCCTTTCCCGTCCCTCACTCCCCTACTCCTCCAACCCCTTCTTCCCCCTCCCCAACCCCTTCCGTCTTCCCCCCACCCCAGCTCCCTAGACACCCTCCTCCTCCTTTCCCTCCCGTCCGAATACTCCCTCGCTCGAGAACACGTCCGTCTCCTCGACTTCACCACCATCTCAGGTCGCTCAACCACCAAAGGCTTCCACTACGATACAGGCGTGTTTGGACAGCGCTCGGATGTACTCGAGGAGAGATACTGGCCTGTCCTGCCTGTGTTTGAAACGACGATTAGGTATCTGGGAGGGTTGTTGAGCGCGTACGATTTGGTCAGTTGGTCGAGCCAGCGGGCGAGCACTGAACGAGGGGAGGGAGCCGAGCTGACTTTGGTTTGTGTGTGGGATGGGAACCTAGACGGGCGATCAACTCATGCTGGATCGAGCGGAGGAGCTGGGGAAGATGCTGTACGTTTCATCTCCCTCTCTCTCTCTCTCTCGCAACTTCGTTTCGCATCGAGCTCACCCTTCTGCCTTCTTCTCCTTTTTCTCTTGTCGAATGTAGCATCCCCGCCTTCGACACCCCCTCAGGGATCCCTTACGGCTCTTTCAAACCTGGTCGACCGTTCCAGTTCGGATCGAACATGCGCGTTTCGTTGGCGGAGGGTGAGTTTGCGACTCCTCGACGACGCGTTCGAACTGAGCTCGAGCGAGCGCTGACTGGGTTTCTTTTTCGGATTGGGTTGGGATGGGGGGCTCGATATGTAGCTGGATCCATGACTCTCGAGATGACGAGACTGAGTCAGTTGACGGGGAATCAGACGTATTTCAACCTGGTCCGTCTCGCTTTCCCTGTCCTCCGTCTCTTCTCGAACTCTTCAAATCTCCACCCTCCCCACTCCCCCAAACCCCTCTCCTCACTCCCAACTAACTCCCCACCCCTCCTCTCTTCTCTTTCCCGACTCGTTCCGTGCAGGTCCAACGAGTAACCGACGTCCTGGACGCTCGACTCTCCCCCCGATCAGCCTACCCTCCACTCATGCCAACGAGCTTCGACCCAGATGAGATCGATGGGTTCGGTGGGATTTTCACGTTTGGGGGATCGGGTGAGTCGTTTCGCCACCCCACCCCACCTTCCTTTCCTCACCCACTGCGCTTCCTCGTTCGTTCGTCGAGTCGGGTCGGTTTGACGCGTCACTGACACTTGATCTCGAACTAACGCCGTCGATTCGGCGCACACAGCCGACTCCTACTACGAATACCTGATCAAACAACATCAACTCCTTCAGGGTAGATTGCCTCAGTATGCTAGGATGGTTCGTCCACACTCGCTTTCTCCCTCTCTCTCTCCTTCCCTCGCTCACCCCCGTCCACCCAACTCCCTCACTCGCAGTACACAGCAGTAATGGAAACAGCCTACCGAACCATCATCCGTCTCGTTACTTCCATCCCTGGGAGGAAGCTTGTGGTGCGTATTCGTCCTTTCTCTGAGTTGGCTTCGCCTCGCTGATCGGTTTTGGGTTCGGTTTGGGCGGGGTGGTGAATGAAGACCATCGGAGAAGTTAAAGATGGGAGATTCGAGGGTAGTTTGGAGCATTTGAGTTGTTTTGCTGGGTCAGTCTCACACTCTTCGCGCGAGTGTCGGTTCGACGTTCGAACGCGTCGCTGATGTTTTGCTTTCGTCTTGGTTTGGGCTTTGGGTGGGTTTTGCGTGGGTGCAGAGCCATGATCGGTCTCGGTTCTCGGCTACTCAACCGACCTGGAGATCTGGATACGGCGAAGGAGATTACGCAGACTTGTTACTATATGGTTCGTTGCGTTCCGTCGCGAACCCCATCAAACCTCGCTCGCGCTCGCGAACTCAACCCCAACTGACCCAACCTTCACCTCCCTCCGCTTCTTTTGAATTGGTTCAACTTCCTACCTCGCTTCATCTTTGTTTTCGCTTCATGCTTTGAATTGCAGGGAGCCCTAACCGAGTCCGGTCTCCAACCCGAAAAAGTCACCTTCTTCGCTGAGGACGACCCCAAGCAGTTCGTCAACATTGTTGATCAGGAAGGGAAGCTGTTGTACAAGACTCCGGCGGGGAGACCGATGGGGGTGAAGGAGAGTAGTCCGAGGTATATTGGACGGCCGGAGAGTATTGAGTGAGTCGCGAGCGAAAAGAATTGGGGCGGGTCAGGGGGGCGTTGAGGGTGGAGGAGGCGCGAGAGCTGACTTTTGCGTTGGTGTTTGCGCAGGTCTGTGTTCTATATGTATCGATTGAGTGAGTGGCCTCCTTCGAGGCAACGAGGTTGGAGGATCAAACGCTGATGATGCTGTTTTGTTCGCGTTCGTCGCAGCTGGAGATCCGATGTGGCAGGTTCGTCGTCGTCTCGTCTCGGATCGTCTTGAGTTCCCCGACGCGTCGACGCTGACCTCGTTCCTTCTCACGCCTCACAGGACAAGGGTTGGAGGATGTTCACGTCTTGGTGAGCGCGCGAGACCGCTCCTGAGTCCTTCTAGAACTAAAAACAAGGACGACGGTGCTGACGCGACTTTCGTTCGCTCGTTCGTTCGAATCAACAGGGCCAACTCGACTCTCGTCGAGTACGGCTTCTCCTCCGTCAGCGACGTAAGGAAGGCCAAACCGCCGAAGATGGACAACATGGAATCGTTCGTTCTCGCCGAAACACTCAAGTTCGTCCTTTCCTCCCTCCCTCGGCCTCGTCCTCGTTCTCGTTCTTTCATCGTCTTCGGCCCTTCTCCTCGCTGACTCCGCTTCATTTGACAGATATCACTACCTTCTCCAATCCCCTCCAGATCTGATGTCGCTGGACGACTACGTTCTGAATACCGGTAAGTCGAACGAACCGAACGCAGAAGAGTTTCCACCCACGACGCGACTCGCACTGACTCCTCCTTCGCTTCGATTCAAACAGAAGCCCACCCCTTCATCGCCAACCCATCCATCAAACCCGGCTCGCAAGGTTTCTGGTAGTGCGTGCTATCTTCCCTCCCTCTCTTTCACCTTCCTCTCCCTCTCTTCGCTCTCCTCTCTCTCTCCCAAACTCACCTCCCCCTCCCCCCCTTCCTCTTACCTCCTCCCTCAGTCCCTCAATCCCCCCCTCCTCCCCCCTCTACATCGAAGACACCTCCCGCCCCCTCGGCTCAGGAACCCAAGCTCAGCTTTGGGAAACCCACAAACGCGTTCCTCGTTTCTCCTTGTCGAAACGACCCATACCTCCCTCCGTTCCAGTGACGGTCCCTCGACCTGTTGCGCCGCTGAGGAACGGGCCGGGCGTGCAGGGCCTAGCGGGAGGAGGGGGAGGGGGAAAGAAGGGTGCTGTTGGGGGTGGGATGGGTGAGTTTTTGGAGTGATGCGTGAGGGAGGAAGCATGGGGTGGGAGGGGAGGGGAGGGAGAGAGGCGAGGAGAGGGGGGGAGAGGGAGGAGAGACGAGATGAGAGCTGACTTGTTATTCTTCGTGGTTTGGGTGAGGAGTAGGTGGAGGAGGTGGAAGACCTAGACCTGTTCCGTGATGGATGGATGGAAAAGAGTAGATATGTAGCCTTAGACTTGCGTTTCAGCGTCCGTTCGTTGGTTAACGATTTGTTGTATAACGAGTTTTTGATCTTCGCGAGGGATGAGAGGGAGAAGACGAGTCGCGTCGAGCCCTTGCTTTCCCGTCTTTGCATTCGCTCGTTAGGTCGTCAAATTGAAGGGCAAGATAACAAGCTCTCGTGGATTCTTCCGCGTCTTTATGATTTGATCTTCTTGGGCAAGGCAAGAGGAGGGTGGGAAGAACGTCGACACGAGAGAGTCGGCGTCGACGTGCCGATCTTACCCTTCGGAGCTCACAGTAGACCTTCAGGCAGGACGCTGACCAGCATCAAAAAAGCCTGAAAGGTGAGTTGTACAGCAACGAGAACGTACAACGAGAACAGCAAAAACCAAACCAAATCTCCAGCGACGGCGACACGTCACGACCCAACTCCCTCCTCCCCTCCTCGACTCGTCCGACGTTCCCACTCCTCCCCACCCACTCTCCCCTCCTCCTCTCTTATCGACACCTCGTCAGGCGCTAGGAAACTGGGTTCCTCCGCCAACCATCTCCTCACATTCTCAGCTGCTGCCTCTCCCTCGACCTCCTCGACGTCTTGAGGTTTCTGATTCGGACGTGGGTAGATGAGGGATTTTGGGAGACCGAGTTTGGAGCGGATTCGGATGAGGTAGGGCCCGAGGAAGATTGGGTACTGTGAACGCGAAGAAATGGGTGAGATGGGAGGGAGGAAGAGGAGGAGAGGAGAGGAGAGCGAGGAAGAGGAGGGACGACGGGACGGACGTTGTGTTCGACGAGCGTGCGTTCGAGAACGTCTAGTTTGGAGGAGAGGTCGGTGTCTTTGAGGCCTTTTTTGAGCTTGCTGGAGACTGGATGATGATGTGGTTAGAGCTGTAGCTGTAGAACAAGCTGCTGCAGGAGGTTGGCAGCGACGAACCATCTGTTGAAGGTCAAAGAAAGGAGGAGGTCGAGCTCATCAGCTTCGGTCTCTTCGCTCTCTTCGACTCCCTTCGCCCTTGGATGGTTGAGATTCGGACTCACAAGCATCAAGCACAGCTCCGATAGCCCTTTTATCCCTCGGATACTCTGTTTCCAAGCACATCAAACCACGAACGACGAAAGGGAAGGGAGAGGGAGAGGGCAAGGGAAGGAAGGGATTGAAAGGTCAGCTCGACTCGTTTGGTTCTCTCTCCCTTTGAACGAGCAGGAAGAGTTCACGAACCAGCAACCCTCAGAATCCTCATCACTTCGTCCAGACTGGAAGGGCATGGAACTGTCGACATCTTGAGGTTCGCAAAGGCGACTGTGGTGAGCGTTGGGAGGTTGAAAAGGGAGGGACCGAGAGTGACGACGAGCTCGAGAGGAGGGAGGCAGCGGTCAAAAGCGCCGAGCCATTTCTCAGTTTTTCTTTCGAGTCAGGAATACGACCTGAGAGAGAAATGCACATGAACGCATCTCAACCCCAGCTCGCACGTAGTAGATACAAAGAGGGTGCCCTAAAGCTCTCCAACTCCCCTCAAGCCGACCTCCTTCCAAACCCTCGTTCGATCCCTCTCCGCGATGTCCTGAGGCGTCGCGCTGAAGAACTTACGGTTCCCGACTCCGAGTTCGTCGATCCTGCAAAAGAAGGAAAGAGAAGGGAGAGAAGGGATAGTCAGCAGTGAGAGGAGAGGAGGGTGAGAGAGAAAGAGGGAGAGGATGGTGAACGAACCATCGAACAGGCTGAGCCTCCTTGTCGAGAATGACCTTGACGGTGCTCCAGCTGAAACGGACGAGAGAGGGATAGCCGAAGAGGGGGTGGAGGGAGGCTCTGAGGTAGGTTTTGGTTGTTGGGTCTGAGGAGGGGAAGGCGTCGAAGGAGGGTCAGCTTTCTCTCGTCGCGTCGACTCGTTCCTTTCGATCTTGACCCACTGAGAGCCTCCCTGCTCCAATTAACCAAGACACCCTCTCCTCTACCAGCACTCAAGAGACTCAGTACTCACCAGAAGGATACCCCGAACCCAACCCGTTCTTCCCCAACCTCTCGACCTCCTCCTCCTCGACCTCTTCCTCCTCATCTCCCTCAGCCTCGTCCTCGTCCGCCGACCCGAAATCCTCCTCCTCCCCAACCTTGAGAAGTTTCTTCGCCTTGGTCGTCAGCTTGGCCTTCTTCTTCCCCTTCAAACTCCCACTCGAGCCCGACGGACCTAACTTCCGTTTCGCGGCGGTCTTCTCCTCGACGAAGGGCAGATGGACGATTTCGATGGGTTCGGGATGGATCCAGTTCTCGATCCAGCGATCTCGGGTAATCTGACGAAGGCAAAAAAGAAGGAGACGGGGTAGGTGAGTTGGAGTTTGAAAGAGGGGAGGCAGGAGAGGGAGACGCGACGAGCTCGCGAGGGAAGGAAGGGTCGAAGCTCACCTTCGCGGCGATGGAAGCAGCTCCAACAATCTTGAAGAGGGAGTCGGCTTTGGGACAGACGGTGAAAGCGATGGTACTGTATACGAAGAGATGGACACGAATGTCAGAGACACGCGAGAAGAAGCAAAAAAGACGCGTCTTGAGAGAGCAAGGAGGAAAGGGAGGGAGGGACGAACGGGAAGAGAGCCGAGAGCTTAGCTGCCCAGGGCCCACAGGCTCCTAGAGCGTCGACGTAGCACTGCAAGAGGGAAGATATTATCGTAAGCTTCTACCTTTCCAGCTAACGCTGAACCAAAGAAGAAGCAGAAACGTGTGCAAGCTCACCTCAGCGAGATCGATCCCTCTCCTCTTGACCTCTCCAATCAACGCGATCGTTGCATCCTCCGCCTGTTTGTTCAGGTTGATAGGAGCGACGCCTCGCATCATGTCCCTCGAGATGTCTGCTGGGGAGATGACTCTGGTGGAGTAGTGGAGTTCGTGGTGACCTTCGTCGTCTTTGCGAGTTGAGGAAACTGGGTTGAGGAAGAGGGAGAAGAGGTGGTTTCGGGTTGCGTGGTTGAGAGCTTTGGAGTCGTCGAAGCCGAGGGTTTGGAGGGTGGGGAGGAAGGAGAGAGGGCAGAAGGCAGCTCCGTAGACCATGGGACCTGGGGGAGAGGTTGAAGAGGGATGGAGTCAGAGGTGAAAGAGGGAAGGGGAAGGGGAAGGGAAGGAAGGAGGTCGAGCTCACCGAGAACGGGACCTCGTCCAGCCTCGTCGATACCCATGACCCAGCGCTCCTTCTCCTTTCCCTTGCCCTTTACCTTCACTGAGCTTACTCTTGGAGTACTCGATGGATCTGCAGGTTCGGTTGTAGTGGATGGGGAGGAGGTCGAAGGAGGAAGCGAAGGCGCGTCGGTTGATGAGCTCGTGGATGCTTCTCCTCCTTCTTGGTCGATGTAGGTTGCGGTTGTATAGTCTGAGATGGGGGAGTGGTACGTGTAGGAAGAGAAGAGGGCTGTAGTGGGTTTGGGGTTGACGGGATCCATGTTGGTTGAGCTCGTAATGGGTGGAAGGGAGGGAAAGGGAAGGGACGCGAGCTCGCCTTCGAAAACAAAAACGATAGCCTTCCTCCGTTCGACATCCACCTCCCTCCCCTTCCCTCGATTCCTTTCTCCTCTTCCTTCTCTTCGATGGCATCCACAGTCACTCCTTTTCAACTCGGAATCGCCGCGAGGCTTGATAAGGAAGGCTTCAAGATCCTCGAGGCTCAATTCCAACAGGAACGAGGCCACTGCATCGTCCATTCCTCCGAGTCCAACGAGAGGTGTACGGAACTGGTGAGATACCCTTGTTCAAGTCACCTTGAGTAACACCATGTTGATTCACCTAGTCTTTCGTCATTCACGACAGTTGGAATCAGTTGGACGTCTCGAAGCCGATGAAAAGACCAGGTTCCTCGTGAGGACATCTCGACCTTCGGCGACTCTCTCATTTCCAGTCTTCTCGTCCTGACCCGCTCTCGCTTATTTCTTAAAGGTAGAGTTTGCGAACATATACGTCCCGAATCTCATGCGGGTCTACTCTATCCTCAACAGCGGTCATCACAGCAGCTCCGTCTACAACACCATGGTCGAGTCCGTCGTCGACCTTCCCCAGTTCTCTCGCTGGATCAGGGACAGCAGGGAGGGTCCCAACTTCGTCAACGCTCTCATTCATCTGCTATCTCGCCTGCCGATCAACGAGATCGAAGCCGACTGGGTCGCTGAGAGCGTGAGTCCTTTCTCCCTTCCGCCTCCTCCTGCGCTCGCGCTCCTCCCTCCTCGCGTACGCTCACGTCAATCTTCCTCTGTCTTCCCTTTTCGTTCTCTCCTCCCGACCTCACTCTCTCTGTCGCCACCCCGATCATCCAGCAAAAGGCTGCCCGCCTGGTCGATCGCCTCGCCGTTCTCCGCAAAACAACGATGCTCGTGTTCGAATACTACCCAGAGGAAGCGGAGGAGCTCCGCCTTGACGACAAGATGGACTTCTTCGCTGCAAGAATGGCGCCCTTCCTTCTTGGTTCGAGCACGGCAGAAACGAGACGCGTCGAGCTGACCCCGTTCCTTTTCAATTCATCTTCTTCACTCGTCGCCGCTCATGCAGATGGACGGCTGGGTCTCCGTGTTCGGTCAAAAATCGAATGGTACCTGGGTCGAAGTCGTGAAGGACCAAGTCCAGCTTCAGAGTCCCGTTCATGTCCTTTTCATCTAGGGAGGGTCGCGGTCGTTGTCGAGGGTCGGTGTCGATGTTCTGGGTGCTCGAAGTCTCTTCATTGATGGAAATAGTTCCTCAAAGGTCTGAGAATGTCATGAAGAACCCCGACACGAACGAGAAAAAAAGCTAAGCAAACCACAAAGCGACGCGACCCGCTCTTCCCACTCTCCCAATCACATCTCCCTCCCCCTCTCGCCTCTCCCTCCTTCCTCCCCGTCCAGCAGATACGCCTCCCTCCATACTCTCGGTCCAGAAGGAGGTGCTGCAACGTCGAGATCGAGAAGAGGAGAGGTTTGGACGGAGGGCGAGAGGGTGGGTCTGGGACGAACGACACAAACGACGAGCCAGAGTCAACCGAAGAGAGAGGAGCGAATTCAGTCGAGGGACTGAGAGAGACTCACCTGATGTTGGTGAGAATCGAAGCACTGCGACCCCGACCAAACGAACGAGCGTTTGAACGTCAGCAAACAGTCTTCGCCTAATTCGACGCGTCGAACTCGAACTCCAATCCACTCACATCCCCGACGCCTCCAACACCGGTCTCTGCTGCGACCCCTCCCTATGTGCTCTTGGCCCCTTTGGAGTCCCCGAGCGTGCAGGGGGTACGAGTCATGTCGTTGGTTGAAGAGCAGGAGGGACGGCGATGGATCGAGTAGACGCGACGGGAGGTAGTTCGTGGTTCCTCGCTGACGCTCGGAAGAGTTTGAGGTGGTTGTTTCGGAGGACGAAGCCTGGAGGGTGTGGGGAAGAGAGGGGTCAGCTCGCTGATCGCTCGCGAGAAGAGAGATGGGAGGGAAAGGGAACGGAGGAGAGGGAGAGGGCAAGGATCACTGACTCGCTTGACGGTCGCAGACCTGGTTTCTTGAGCCAGACGACCCGAAGGTGATGTAGGCTTTGCCTCGTGATTCTTTGCCGGTTGGGAGCTCGATGGTGATACTGAAGTGCGAAGGGGAAGGAGAAGAGAAAGGTCAGTACATAGAAAGGTCGACGCGTCCACGGGACTAAGTAGGAGGAAGGAAAATACAATGAACGCACGCAGTGATGATTCCGTAGGCCGAGAAGAGGTTCTTGAGCTCGCGAGCTGACGTGCTTCGAGGAAGACCCTGAGAAAAGCGAGACGAACAAGCGTCAGTGACCGAAGTGTCGAAAGCGAACGAGACCGCGACTCACTTTGGCGACGAATGTTCGATCGTCCAGCGCCGGAGCTGAAGGTTTGGAAGGTAGAAGAAGAGACGGTGCTTCGAAGCTTGAAGATGGCGGGTGGGATGGGAATGGCGACGGGTCGATGCCGAGGGATCGCGTCGACGAGGGCGAGACGTGAGGCGAAGGCTGATCCATCTCGACGACGGCGGGAAGGGAGGAGAACGAGTCGGCAGGTGATGGAAGGGAAGCAGTAGGTCTGATTAAAGAAGTAAAAATGATGTGAGCAGCTGCTCGACGGGCTGGGGGAAGGTTGAAATAGGAGAGAGATGAAGAAACAAGCAGCTCACTTCATCGACGCGTCTCCATCCCCCAATTCCAATCCCAGCACCTCCGAAGCCTCGTCCCTCTCGACCTTCACCTCGCTCGATCCAGCCGCAGGAGGTCTAACGCTTCCTCTCCTGACCGTGTACTCTTGTCGAGAAGGACGCTCGCTCCTCTCTCGACCGCTGTGTTCCTCCCTCGATCTCCCTCGACCTCTCTCCTCCTCGAACCTCGATGTCGAGCGAGCGACCTCCTCCCTTCTCGGCTGAGCTTCGATTCCAGAGAACCGGTAGCTGTAGGAGTCTCTACGAAGGAGGGGAGGAGGTGATCGGTGAGAGGGAGGGCTCCGGCTTCTTCGTTGGAACCTGGGAGGCTCTGGACTTCGAGATCTCGGACGATCGTTCCTTGGGCTGGATCGAAAGAGAGACGCTCGTCAGGTCAGGCGAGGGGGGAGACGATGAAGTAGGACACAATCGACTGACGCGTAGTAGTCTCCGATGAGTCGGCCGTCGATCTTGGATCGCGAGCGAGGAGGCGAGCGGGGAGGCCTGTTTCGAAACGAAAGGCGACGCGTCGGTCAGTCCAGAGTCAAGGAAAGAGAGAGAACGGCGAGGCGAACTCACGAGCAGTCTCTCCTATCTCTGGAGTAGAAGTCGTCTCGAGGTCCAAGGTCTCTTCTAGCAGGTGGGCTTCGCGAACGAGTCGAGTGCGATGGGTTGCGAAAGGACGGACGCGACGGTCAGCTTCTCCTGAAGACCAGACACACGGAACGAAGGGAACACGCGACCTACTTGTAGTATCTCCCTCCCTCGAGTGCACATGCCCCCTCTCTTCCTCTAGGCTGATCGAGACTGAGAAAGAAGAGGGACGCGTCAAGTTCGTCGTCCGTCTCAGTCGCGTCCTCCCTCGTCAACTTCGACTCACCGATCCTCCTCCCTGCTGACGCTCCTACCCCTCTCACCCATCTCATCTCGTGCTCCACTAGGTTCCGCCCCATCTACACTCGCTCTCGTATCCCTCGACCTCAACCAAGCACGTTTCCTCGCCGCCGCGTCCCTCTCCGACTCCACCCTCGCTCGAGTCGAGAGAGATGGACTCGTACCTCTCCCTCCTCTTCCGGTAGATCCCTGTACGAGAACAGCAGAGCGGGAACTGATGGACCGAGAGCTGGAGGTGCTGTTTGCAGGCGAAAGAGCTGGAGGACGAGTCGAAGAGGAGGTCGTGCTCGAGGAGGCGATCTTGACCGAGAGCTTGGATGTTTTGGTCGTGAGAGGAGGGTTCGTGAGGGGTCGAAGGGGTAGAGGGTGGAAGGGGTGAGATGTTGAAGAGTAGTGAATCGGGAGGAGGTGGGTTGAACAGCTGCGAGGAAGAGATGAAGGTCAGCCGCGGAGGAGGGGAAAGGGGGAGGTGAGCTCGGAACGAACGAGGGACTCACCAGCTCGCGACCATGTTGACGTCCAGCTCGGTTCCAGCTCCAGCATCAGTTCTATCGTAAGACGAGGACGGTAAGGTTCAGCTTGTCTCTCTTGATCCGACGAGGACGAGGGATAGAGAAGGACGTACCTGGTGATGAGCTCCACCTCCTGCAGCATCCCTCCCCCCGTCGTTCCCTCTGCTTCCTTTGAGTTCGAGTTCGAGATTCCTAGAAGCTCGATCTCGGATGAATCTGGAAGGTGATCTCCCCTCTGAAGACCTCTGTGAAGACGAGAGGAACGAAACGCGAAGGAGGCGAGACGGTGCCTGTCGAGAATGGGAGAACGACGAGCGAAGTTGGAGCGAGCTCACGATTTCTGTAGGTTCTGCTCCTGAGGCCCAGAGTGAAGATCTCCCTGAGCTTCATCATGCTTTGCAGTGGGTAGAGCGAGGGAGAGAAAGGGTCTGGACGAAGGAAGATGGGGCAAAGGGAGGGAAACGAAGGTGGCGAAGAGGTCAGCTTCCACGAGCTCCATCTTGCGTCTCTTCTTCCCCCTCCTCGTGTGAGCCTACATCTTCTCCCAGGATGTTCAAGACGAGAAGCAAGATAAGGGACTCCCTTGGCTAGAAGCTTGAAGAAGTCCATCGTGAGCGTTGGAGGTGAAGAAGAGGAAGAAGGGAAGAGTTCGAATCCAGAGATCGAGGGAGGGGGGAGAGAACAGGGAGAGGGGTCGTCCGCAAGTTGGCTTCGGCTCGGCTCCCTACACCAGATTTTTGGTCTTCAGAAACATGGTGAAGCAAGCATACGAGTGCCAGCCTGCAGACACACGACTCGAGAAAATCCTTCCCTCACCCGAGTCGTCGTCGGAAGCGAGCTGACCCGGCTCTCCTGCTCGAAAGGTCCAAGCTCGCTCCTCCTCCTCCCTCACTCTCCCTCCCCTCCAACTCCATTCGACCGTCCTTTCCCAACTTTGACTCCTCGACACCTCTTACCCCTTTCACCCACCTCTTCACCTTCTTCTCCCTCCGACGATCTCCAATCCATGCGTTGATCTTGTTGAAGTGCTCTGGAACGAGACGGGGAAGAGCGAGAGTCCATCGTGAGCTTCATCGTGGTTCGTCCCACCTCTCTCTCTCTTCTCTCCCCCCTTCCTTCCATGCCACCTTCCTCACTCACTCATCTCACCCTCTCCTAGACTGAACTCCCCTCTCTCCCTTCGCATCCTTATCGCAGATCCTCTCCCTCGACCCTATCGCACCCTCCCCCGTCCTCGCTCGCTGCCTAATCAAGTCCCCGTCCTCCCTCTCATCCATCTCACCCTCCCCTCCCCTTCATCGCTGCCTCCCCTCCACCCTCCTCCCCTCAAGCGTCTCAAACCGGTTCCCCTAGCTTCTCTCTCGTCGGCTCTACCTGGATATCGGAAAAGGGACGGGAGCAGGTCCATTGGAAGGGCGTGTCGAGTGGGAAAGGAGGAGGAGGTGCTGGCGGAAAGCACGAGCTCGTCGAGTCGGTTTAGTTTCCTTTGTGAGTCGTCCGTCCTCTCTTTCGTCTCTTCCCCAATCTCCCAACCTCGACACTACTACTATACACACATCATCCTCTCAACCACCCCATCATCTCCCACCAACCTCATCCCTCATCTCCCTCAACCTCCCTCCCCTGCCTCTTCTCCCTCCCTCCCCTCACCAGCCTTGCTCCCTCTCGGAACTATTCCGTACCCCTGTGACACAACCATCCAAGGCCCGGCTAGCTCAATCGGTAGAGCGTCAGACTCTTACCAGAGATCTGAGGGTGAGTTAGCCAGGTTCTTCCTCCTCTTCTCCTTCCTTCAACGGGGTCGAGGTGACTCACCTTAAGATAGTTAAATTCTATCTGAAGGTTGGGGGTTCGACCCCCCCGTCGGGCTAGCAGTTTCTTTTTGCCGTCCTGGGACGTCGTTTGGAGTTTGGGGAGAGTTTGAGCGAGACAAGGGGAGGAAGGAGGGGCGGAACGCGGAGGGGGAGGGCGGAGACGCGATTTCCTCACCTTTCCGACCGAATTTTGTTTCTCTGAGCTGACTGACCAACAGATTCCTTGACCTTTTTTACGTCCCCCAGAGTCCTCGGACAGACAGTTTCTGGGATGTTGCGGTGGTGGGAGAGGAAAGGAAGGAGTCGTCGCGCCAATCCAGCCTCCGTCTCACTTCGCCGCGCCCCTCCTTTCTCTTTTCGCCCCGCCTTTCTCGTTCGCCAAACGGGCTCGCCGTCAGTCAGGAGGAGGTCTACCATGTATCGACTCGGATGAGTTGGAGGATAGATACCTGTATGCGTTCGTCTCTCTCCCCTTCCTCCGCCCAGTCGACAAGTCAGGGAAGACGAGCTCGAGTCGTCGTCGACTTCTCTGCAGCCGCCCTCTCATTTTTCTTCCTCTCGCTCCTCTCCCTTCTTCCCGCTTACCTTCCTTGTCTCTACACCTACCTACCTACCAACTCTACATCTCTATACACTCCATTCCACCCCTCACCTTCATCGCTCAACCCGATCTCTTCAGCAGCGAGAAGGAAGTTCGCTCACCCGCTCGACGCGTCGTTCTCGTTCTTCATCGTCCTCTTTCTTCCTTTCCTTTCGCTGAAGGACGAAACGAAACGACTTATGAGCCGAACGAAAGGAAAACAAATAGTAGCTAGCTACGAGCGAGATGATGGATGGGAGGAAACCGAGGGGACGAAAACGAAAACGAAACGACGAGAGACAAGAAACGCGAGAGTGGATCCTTCGGCGACGATGAGCGAGAACGACAGAAACGAAGAGAGAGGGAGAGAGACATAACGAAAAAAGGTGCTAGCGTATGTAGAGAGGAGACGAGCTCAGTACCGATGAGAAGGAGGTCCTCTATCTCGAGCGAAAGGATTGGGTCCGCGTTCGACGAGTCGAGGAGGAGGGGGAGGAGCGACGTGCTGTTGTTGCTGTTGCTGAGATTGCTGGACGAGCCATCTGAGAAGAGAGGAGAGGAAAATCAAGTCAGCTTGGGCTCTTCGGAGAGACGAGGAGTGGTTACGCGAAAGAAGAAACGAGAGCTCACCTCGCGAAAGCGTCCGGGTCTCGAGCGACGAGTTGTCGGAGGAGGTGAACCGAGGCTGCGTCGATGGTGGTAGGTGGGGTGGTGAGAGGTTGGTTGGAGAGTCGGGGATCGAGGGACGGCTGTTGAGATGGTGGTTGAGAAGGAGGGATGGAGGGTCTGAAAGGATACGAAAACGAAGAAACGACGCGTCAGTTTCTGGAACGAGCGAGGCAGGGAACCACGAGAGACGAAGACTCACTGATATCCACGCTGTTGAGTCTCGAAGGTCGGTGTTGGGTGATGAAAAGGTGCTGGTGATGGTTTTGGGGCGACCGAGGAGGAGGAGGACGAGGGAGCGGGAAGGGGAGGAGGCAGTTCTCTCGGAGGGCAAGCCTGCGCCTTGATGAGGAAGCCGATGAGGATGTCCGACGTTCGAGGAGCTCGATGGTTGAGGAAGGATTTGAGATCGAGGAAGTCGGGCAGGGAGCTGCTGGGGGTGAGGACGTGGAGGTAAATCTTGACGTCCGACGACGCGACGACGAGGTCTCGACTGGGGAAAAAAGACCAGAGCGAGCTACATCAGCACTGAGAAACGCGCCAAGCTGAACGAGAACACCACTCACCTTCCCTGCCTGTGCTTCTTGATCGCGTCGAGCTTCAATCCGTGTCGATCGTCCTCGAGCTCGAACTCGAAAGGAAGAACGACCTTCCTCGGCGACGCGATCGAGTTCTTGAGATGATCCAGTAGAGCTGAGTGCTCCAGCGTTTCCTTGAGCTCGACGACATCTGGAGGGAAGAGAGAACTTTTCATCTGCTCGGGAGGGTACTGCTGTCCGTGAAGATAAATGGCTCGAAGACCGAAGAGGTTGCTGAAGTCGGCGGCGTCGAGGCGAAGCTAGAGACGAGCGGAGGAAGCGAGAGAAGGTCAGCCTTCGCATCAATCAAGAGGCTGAAAACATAGGAATGACTGACTGAACCCCTCCAAACAGCAGTGTAAGCGGGTTGAGGGCGAGGAGGAGGGGGAGCTGAGCCGACGACGGGATTTGGGAAAGCAGGCGGGTCCTCGTCGTGAAACCCTCGAAGTTGAAGAAGAGCGTACTGGTCGAGAAGCTTTCCCTCGAAGTGAACCTGTGCGTGATCTCTGCTGAAGGCGGTGAGGATGGTCAATCGCGTGGGACGATTGAGGTACACTCGAAGAGGTTTGCCGTTGAACGGTCGACCTGGAGAGAGTGGAAGTCTGTCCAAAACGCGATAACATAAGATCAACAAGACGAGGTTGACTGACCGTTCATCTTGTTGATAGCGAGAGTAGCTCAATCGGAGTCGAGAAGAACGGGAGGTAAGAAACGTCAGTGACGCGACGAGGACGAGCTTTAGAGCGGGTCGAGCCTACCAGATTCCCGAGCTTCATATCGAACGAAAGCAGTCTTCAACGTTCCGTTTGGAAGCCGTATGCTGTGAATAACATAGAGCGAGAGCGAGGAGAGCGGTGAGAACCTGTCTCGTCGAAAGCGACTCGACGGCAGGGTGTGAGCGACTGGACTGGACGTACCCGCCGATCGCGCCAAACAACGAGAAGAAGCCAAGGAAGTCAAAGCCAGGTGGCGCGTCTTAGATGACGCAAACGCTGATAGCGTCAGCTGGTGAGAGAAGTCCTCGAGAAACGAAGCGACGCGTCGGAGAGGAGGAAAACAAAACTCACTTGTACCACCACGTTTTGAGCGTCGTAGATGACGCCGTTAACGGAGACGAGATCACGAGTGTAGACGTTGACGGGTCTGTGTGCGCGTGTGGTGGGCGAATGAGATCAGTCAACCTTCGCTTCTCGTTTCGAGCCCACTGCTCGAATCCGCCGGCTCGAGCAGAAGGAAAGCTGGCAAGGACGTACGTCGAGAAGGAAAGGGGACCGACGGGAGCCACTTGTGATGCGGTGGCCACTGTAGGAGATGAGTTATCGGGAGGATCGAGATCCATGTCCTCCTGCTCGTCTTGACCGTCGCCGAGAGACGGGATCGACCGAAGCTGAGATCCCTGAGCGACCGACTGATCGGAGGAGGGCGTTGACGAAGGTTCGAGGGAGAGCGGAGTCCTCAGTCTGGATGTTGAAGGCGGGAAGGTGTGAGCTGTGGAGTAGGGACGAAGGACGCGACAAGGCAGAGTGACGCTCGACGCGACGCGTTCCAGTAATCGACGAGGGAAGCGAGAACGAACCTGTCTGACTCCAATGCGGTCTGATCTCGAGCTCCTAAACCATTTTCGGCGCTAGGTCTGTTGTTGCTCGATTGCTGCTGCTGTTGATCGTCGTCTCGAGGTCGCTCGTCCCATCGACCTCGCCTGAGTTTGGCGTCGAGTCCGAGGACAGAGGACGAGGATCTGATCGGGGAATCGCACGCAAAGAGGATAGGAGAAGCAAACAAGCGAAGGAAATCAGCACGAGAGAGCTGGGATCCGAGTGAGGTGACAGAGGAAAGGGCGAGAAGAGAACTGACGACTCGTCTCCATCTCCTTTCCTCTTCGTTCCTCCTGACGATGTAGACGCGACGGCCAGAGGAGTGTTGGAGATGTAACTTGAAGATGAATCAGCGCGCTGATAGAGAAGAAGAGTTGAGTCAGCTCGAGAGCGTCTCGAGGTGACGTCGATAGAGCCGGAAAGACGGAGGGAGGTCGACCTCAGACTCACTCCCTCGACTGCAGCTTTGAACCCTCCACTGAGTCAGGCGACAACGGAGGAGTACGAGGAGACCTGGATCTGGGGTCTCGAGTACTGCTACGCTCAAAAGGGAATCGAGGTCAGAACGAAGGAAGGAGGATAGGATCAGTTGAAGGAAGGTCGACTAGGGAGGGAGGGAGGGTGCAGAGCTGAGCACGAAAGACGAGCTCACTCAACGATGGCAAGTC
Organism: Mrakia gelida; assembly: GCA_024345305.1. Classification (NCBI taxonomy): domain Eukaryota; kingdom Fungi; phylum Basidiomycota; class Tremellomycetes; order Cystofilobasidiales; family Mrakiaceae; genus Mrakia; species Mrakia gelida. Next base: position 1,091,581 of record BRON01000013.1, on the reverse strand, counting down.
GATCCGAGAGGGAGGAAGATGCTTGATCTCGAGAAGAAGAGGAGGAAGAATCTGTAGAGACTTCAATGGGACTGCTGTCGAGAGAAAGAGAGATCAGGGCGAGCTCTTTCCGAGTGTGGAGGAGGGAGGGAGGAAGGTCGAGCTCACTTGTCCGTTGAGCTTTCGTTCGAGCTTCCAGGGAGACCCACGTCTTTGAGGATAGCGTCGCATCTGTAAAGACGATCAAAGGCTCAGTCAGCGACTCTTCTCCCACTCCAGAGACAGGGAGAGGAAAGAAGGAAGCTTGAGGAAGGAGAGAAGGTCGAGAAGGTGAAGTGCGGGGAAGGAGGGAGGGAGGCATGAGTCGAAGCACCTCGAGCTCACTCTTCGTTGTACGAGTCGCCTTGAATCATGATGAGTTCTGGCGATGGAGAGAAGAGAAGAGTTTGAGAGCTGAGGTAGAGAGAGCGGGGGATTGAGTCGGCGGGAGGAGGGAGAGAATGAAAGGAAGGACGAAAGGAGAAAGGAAGGTCGGGATCTCGACGTCTCGACCTGCGCCTCGGACTCAAAAGAGAGGGAAGATGGGATCCAAATTTTATCGAGATAAAGATAAGAAGAACGTTCTACGGGGCTGGGAGAGAACGAGAAAGAGCTATTTCAAAACGAGATACAAAAAAGGCTGAGAGGACGAAAGGCAAGATAGGGAAACGAGATCGTGAGTCGTCTTTTCGTTCGAGCAAGGAACGAAGAGTGTTTTTTTGGGGAGGGAAGGTAAACATGGTTCTAGGCACGAGGGAAGCATCTCTCGACGGAGACAGCGTTGTTTCCGAACCAGTTGGGCATCGTGCTGTGTGAGGAAAAGAGAACGTCAGTGACAGCTCCACTCGACGCGATTGATCTGCGAGCTTGAACGAGATCGTACTTACACAGTCTTTCCAGCAGAGAAGGCGAGGAAGATGATCAGCATGTTGAGGTTGAATCCAGTATCGGCGGCGGCTCCAAAGATGTAAGCGTAGGTCTGGCGAAGAAGAGCCGGAAAAAAAGACGCGTCAGAACAACAACGCTCGAGGAGGAACGAGAGGGAAGAGAGAGAACCGTGCTCACCTTCCAGAACTCGTACTTGTGTCGTCGAAGGTAGAGATGGTTAACGGCTCCGAGGATGTACTTGGTGAAGAAGCCCGTTGAAATCTGAAGAGGAAGAGACACGAAGGTGATCAGATCGAGGAGGCGAGCTCGAAGAGGAGACGCGAGGTCGACTCACGTTTCCGTGGAAGGACTCCATAGCTGATCCGAAGATCTAGAGGGGAAAGATTAAGGTATTCGTCAGCGAGAGGCTCGTCGTCAAAAAGGGGACTAGAAGGGATCGGAACTCACAGCGAGAGAGAAGAGGTTGAACTTGGCTCGAGGGAAAGCACGATGGAGTCCATAGAGGAGGAAGGGAGCGACGGCACCGACGACGAAACCGTATAACATCGGTGTGTAAGCTGGATCCGAGAACAGCCGCTTGGGTCCTACGAGAGCGAATTGAATTCTGAGAGGCAAGGGAAGAGCGGGTCAGCGCTTTCGATCTCGACGCGTCGTTCGTGGTTCTCGACGCCTTTCGGTTGCTTTCAGTTCAAACTCACCCCTGGTTGTTCAACGAGATAACAGTTTGACCTAAGGCGCGAAGATAAGCAAACAAGTCAGCAAGGAAGTTCGGCGAAAGCAGGAAAGCGCAGAGGAGGGAAACCGACCTGTCCATTGCTTGTTGGGATCCGAAGTTTTCCCCGTCAGGTAATCTCCTTTGGTAGAGCAGATCCACTTTGTGAGGGGGAGCGAGTGAAGAGAGAGGTAAGAAGGAAGAGTGAGGAAGAAGAAAGGGTCAGCTTCGTCGCGTCGCCGGTTTCGCTCGCGTCGTCCCTCCCGTTTCCCTGGCCTCGTTCCCTGATCACTCTGGGGTCGCGAAAGAGCGGACGCACGTAGATGGTGGCGTAGTTAATGGGTACACCGATGAGGATTCCCCAAACTTGGGCCCATAGCACATCTCGAGGAGGAACTGTGAGGGAGAAGGAAAACGAGCGTCAGCCCGGGTCGACGCGTCGAATCGAGGGCCGGGCTCTCGAAGGGAGGTCACACTGACTATGGAAGTAGTGACCGAGCTGGATGCACGGATAAAAGGGCAAAATAATAGGAAGAGAGTCAGTCCACGACGAGCAAAGGAGCGAGGAAAGCAAGACAGTGCTTTGTGTCGACTGACCTTCATGTCGGAAAGCATGGATTGAGCTTCGTACCAAGCCTGACCGGAAATAACTCGATAAGAAAGTGATCCAACAGGGTGCCGAGATCCACCGACTGTTGAAGATCAAGCAGAGGAAAGCGTTTAGCGACCGCGCGTCCGGAACGAGATCGCATCCGAACTTCGACTCACGATTGATCCTGGAAGAGAGAGAAGAAAGTGAAAGTCAGCTACTTGAACCTCACATCAAACTACGGGATGTCCACTCACATGTACCCGTAGACGATCTGTTGAACAGGCGAAGAGGGGCCAACGAAAGTTTAGCTTCGACGTTCGCGAGCGAGGAGAGACACGAAAAGCGAGGCCTCTCACCTCGTTGAAGTATCCGACTGAGACTGAGTATCCCGACACCGAATAGATATATCCCATAGGGAGAACGATCTGTGAGAGTAAGAGCAGAGCGAACGAGGTCAGCGACGAAGAACGTCGAGCGAGCGGGGACGAGCGAAGAGAAGAGCGACGAGCAAGACTCACAGCAGCTCCGAACGCGAGTCCGATGTATAGTGCATACACAGGCATGTACAAAATACCTCCAACAGTGAGTCCAGTCAGAACTCCAACGGGAACGATGAAGAGAGCGACGTTCCAAGTCCCTGAGGAGAAGAGAGACGAGATCGTCAGTTCGAACGACAGATACTCGCCGAGAAAGCTGACGGACAAGCCAAGACTCACAAGGAACAGTAGGATAGGCATCCATGATGATGTTAAGCTGGAAAGACAAAGGTGGAGGAGTCAGCTCGAGCTCGAGCGAGAAAAGAGACGAAACGACGGTCGACGGTCGAGAAACTCACTCGATCTCGGTGCAGCTTCTCGCCGCGGTACTGAGCTTTAGCTGTCTTCCAGAGAAGAGGTCCTTGGAAGAGAGCAAGGCTGACGAATGCTCCTATGTAAGCGACATAGCTGAACTGTGTAGATGAGAGAGAGAGGAAGAGAAAGGAAAGGTCAGCGACTCTCGTTCAACGACGCGTCCGTGCGTCGGGCTCCTCCGTCATTACGTAACAAAAAAGAATGCATACGAAGTAGTTCCACATGACCTGTAGGATGAGACGGAATGAGAGCAGTCAGCACCTGGAACGAAGGATGAGCAGATGAGAAGGGCGAGGGAGAGGGATAGAGCGAACGAACCTGCGCGGAGAGTCGAGGAACTCCGAGCTCAGCGAACAGCTTCTCGTTCAGTTGGTAGTCGGCAGTTAGAAGCGCGGCGGTAGGGTAGGCAGTTCCATTCGACATTCGGAGTTTCTGACTCTGGACTGTATTGGAGAGATGAGAAGAAGAAAGCGGGTCAGCTTCGTTCGAGACGCGTCGCATTTCGCTTTGATGAACGGTCGAGCTCACTTGGGAATACATCCGAGTGGAACGCTCCAGTGTACCATCCGATGGGAATCAGGATCCATACTCCAAGAACTGAAGCGGCGAAGACGTTCGTTTGAACCCACCAGGGCTGGAAGAAGGGAGCGAAGAGGGAAGGTCAGCGCTGGTCGTCGTTCGATCCTCGACTCCTCGTTTGGACGTACCTGGTAGATGACCGAAGACCCGATGTTCTGGAAGGTGAATAGAGATGACGAGGGTCAGCGATAATCGACGAGAAGCTGTTTGCGTCGAACTCAATGCTCACCGACCAGTCGAGTGTGATGTTGAGAAAGCCCACTCCTCCCAGACCCGATCCAGCGAAGGTGACGTTGGGGTTGGACGATACCCAGCACAGGATAGTGAGAGATGAGAGTAGCGGCGCTACGTACTCCGGAAGGAACTGCCAGAGGAAGAAGGCGAGGATTCCGTACCAGAAGACGCGCATCTGCTTCTTGTTGGTGGCGGAGTCGTACTCGAAGCTGTCTCGCATGGACTTGAAGACGGCGACTTGTTGAAGAGTGAGAGGGAACACGATCTTTGGGTCCTCGATGAGGAACTTCCGAGCGAAGGAGGCGTAGGAGAAACCTGGAGAGGAGAGGGAGAAGGAAGGAAGATCGAGATCGAGTCAGCTCGACGAGCCTCGACCAGGAATCAGTACACGCGACGGAAGAGGAACTCGAACTCACCGACGAAGACGCAACTCCACATGAAGAGGATAGCGAGCCATCCGTTCATGGGGGCCTGAGAGAAAAGGGAAGGAAAAGGACGGGCGACACGTAGGAAGAGAAGGAGGTTGATCAGCGAAGGCCTCCGTTCGACGGTTCTCGTCAGTCCTCGCTCGCTGAGTAGAGGAAAGAAGTTGGAATCCCGGAGAGGGATGGAGTACTCACATCGTAGTAGACGTAGAGAGGGGCCTGGGAAAAGGAGAACGGCGACAAAGGGTCAGCGTCGAGCTCTCCTCGCGCGACGACGAAAAGGACACAACTCACGAGAACGTAATCTCCGAGGTTGTTGGTAGCTCCAGTGTTGGCAGCGAGTACGATAGCGACGTGTTCCTTGACGGAGAAGGGTCCAGGGTTGAGCTCGAACGAGAAACGGCCTCGACCGATCCTCTTCTTGGGCAGAGCGCCAGCGAGGAGTCGCCCAAAGTAGAGAGAGGCGACTGTGAAGAGAAGGAGGCGAGTGAGTACGAGAGCTCCCAAAGGAGGGAAGGAGGGAGGGAAGAACGTACTTTGGACTGTGAAGAGGGAAGAGAGAGCAGCGAGCAAAAACAGAGTCGACTCGATCAGTTGAGCTTTCGTCGTTCGCGAGAGAAGAGCGGAAGTAGCGTACCGAAGTAGATCGAGTAAGGAATCGATGTGGTACGGAAGTAAGACATCTGGGTGAGCCTGAAGAATCGAGGCGAAGGGGAACGAAGGTCAGCGAACGTGACTCGACTCGAGAGACACGAACAACAAAAAGGAAACGATGAACCAAGCTCCGAGAGCGGTGAAGATCCCAGAGAGGAAGTAGAACCGCCAGGTCAAGATGGGAGTCTGTGGAGAAGAGAAGGAAGATGAAATCAGCGACGCTGACTTCGATGCAAGGAAAGAAGAAGAACCGGCGCACGCTCGGATCATCCTCGAAGTCGACGAGCTCTCGAACGATCTGAGGGATGGCAGCGTACTCAGGATCGTCGTCGTCCCTGGAAGGGAGAGACGAAGAAGATGAACTCCAAGTCAGTATCTGGTTCTCGCCCAAGAAGGGGCCAATCGGCGCCCGTCGAAAGAGACAAAGAAGAAGCACGACTCACCCTTTCGCCTCGAGTCGTTCATCCCCTCCGTGCCACTCGAGACCCTCTACACCCTCGAGGTCATCATCCCTCACCCTCCTCCCTTCCTTCTTCTCCTTCTCATCACTCCCAACAGACCTCTTCTCGTCGCTCTCGTAGTCCTCGACGATCGTCGACCCCTGCTCGAGCTCGTTCTTCGTTCTTGGATCCGCGTAGAGAGGACTCGTGAGGATATCGACCCCTTCGAGAGGAGCTTGAGCGACCATGTTGTTGCTGAGAAGAAAAGAGAGAGAGGGTGAAAGTTGGGAGTTGAGAAAATGTGGGCAGGGCAAACAGATTCGCGAAGAGAGCGACAGGAAGCGAGTGTCGTCGGCAAATCAAGTCGACCTGTTCGTTTGAGCCAAGACGCGAGAGATAAGACGCGATTCGAGGTAGCCTATATCCGTCCTGACGCAGTTCAGGAGTGAGTGCTCGAGGGCTGAGGATGTCGAGATCTTCGGGTCAAAGCGAGAGGGGAAGCAGAGGGATGGGTGGGGAAGGAAGAAAGGCGTGCTGAGCTGAGCGTCGGCTGTTTTGATCCTAGGTCGCCGACTCCTGCAGCGGAATTGTACACCAAAGATGCCTACGAGATGATACTCCATCCACAACGAGCGGAAGGTGCCGAAGAGGAAGCTGTCGAAAGAACGAAGTGAACCAAGGGAGGGCTGAACGACGAAGGAGCTCAACACCCTCCCCCTCCTCCTCGACGAGCGCTCCTGCTCCTAGCTCGCCGCTGTTTCTCGCAGCTTCTTCTACTACCTCCGGCAGGGGCGATTTTGATCTCGGTGCTCGGTCTCGATGTTCCGTAAGGGGTTGACCATGCGATTCGAAGGACGAGATTGGCGGATCGATGGACGGGATGAGCGAGGATGAGCCCTTTCCTCTGCTGGCCACGAGATGTAAACCGGAGAAGACCAACAAGGAGCAACGTGGCTCGTCCTTCTTGCATTTGACTACCAGGTCATCTGAGAGGGAGGTGTAGCTAGAGGGCGAAGACTCCGACGAAGGTCGAGGAAGGGAAGGAGGAGAGCCTGAGCGAAGGGGGGGAGGGGAGGAGAAGTCGAGGCTGGCCCGTCGCTGAGGGGGTTGATATGTCGAGTAAGAAGCTGGAAGGTATCTTGATGGTCTGTTCGACTTCCTGAAGAGTTACTGGGTCAAGAAAGTGAGTGCCGGTCGTTGGGAAGGAAGTACAACGCCTGGTGAGCTCGATCCAAACCTCGAAGCTCAGCCGATCCTCCTTCCTTCCCTCCAACCCACTTCGACCGATGAACTAGACTTTTCCTCAGCATGGCTTCCACGTCAGTACAGCCTATTACATATGCTTCGCTTGCTCACGCGGGCACCAGCTCACTTTCTCCCTCCTCCCCTCGTTCCAAACAGTCCCTTCTCGCCGTTTGAGCTCACCAAGTATCGGATCGCTGCTTCCATCGACCCTGCCATCCTCCCCATCATCCATCCTGAACACTTCTCGACCGGATCGAAGGAGAGCGAGATTCTGAGGATGCTTGGGATGCCGATAAGAGGGGAGGAAGTGGGAGCAAAAGGGGGCGAGAAGGAGGAGAGAAGTGTCTCGGAGTCGTGAGCTCACCTTCCTCCTTCCTCCCTCTTCCCTCTTCGACCTGTCCCTGCTCCCGATTCATGAGCTGATCTCGCCCTCTCTCTTCATGGCTCAGATTAACCACTCATCCTCTCCAACCTCCTGTTCTTCGCAAGTCCAAGTGAGCGCTTCTTCCCTACCAAAACGACGCCTCGTCTTCCTTCCATCTCCCCTCCTCCACCTCCGCACTCTCCGCGCTGATCTTCCCACGCTCGACCTTCAGACCTACCTCTTCCACCAAGTCTCGATCCGTCTCCATCCCTACAAGCGATAGTCTTGCCGCAGGAGGCTACGAACCACCAGCGGTCGCGGAGGACGTCAAGGGTCGACGAGATCGCAAGAGGAGGGAGTTCTACGACGCTTCGAACTACGAGCCTTCTCGCGAGGGAAGGACGGGTGATAGGGAGACCTTTGAGGGACCGAAGGAGGTGAACATCTTTCAGTGAGTAACACCAGTCGCTCAGAAGAACCAAAGCACAAACAAAGGAACGCGTTGAATCCGACCTCTACTTGTCGCTTCCGAAGTACATCAAGACGGTGAGCAAATCACCTCGTGCTCGTTCCTCGTCGCGAAGGTCGATCTGACAACAACGACTCGCGTAACCCTTTTCTCTACCACAGGTCGTGATGGCCGACTTCCCAAATCGTTCCTTTGAGGGAGTTCGACGGCAGATGGAGAGACAGGCGAGAGCCACGGGCCTTTCTCTGAAGGAGAGGTTCGATGGGAGGACACGCACTGGAACGGGCTCGGGAGCTGGCTTTTCGCAGGACGTTGGGCAGGATGGGTGAGTGATCTTCTAATATCTCTTCCTGCTTCGTCTCGTCTATGCTCTTCCGCTGACTGCGACGCTTCCTTCAGCGACCACGAGGACGACGCGTCGTCTCAGGACTCTTCCTCTTCTTCTTCCGACGAGGTAAGTCCGCCATCTCCTGCTACTTTCCTCTCTTTACCAAACTGACTATACCCTCTCTGCGCTCGCTCCTTTTCTCCAGAGCGATTGAGTCTGAGTCGAGCTGGGAGGAGGAACGATCTCGGACGGTCGTCAGGCGTGTTTCCCTTCTCTTTGTATACCTCGTTCGAATACGTCGTTCTGTACCCACCTCTCCAAACAACTTGAGCTCTGAGATCTCCAACTCTACCTTTGAGAGTCGTGCGATCTTGTGGAACAAACAAAATATCAGCCTCGTCGTCTCCTCGAAACCTCGACGAGCTCCTTGTTTCTTTCGCTCCACCTCCTTCCCTCCGCCACGACCCTCACGCCCGTCCTTCTTCCTCTATGGCTTCCAATCAACCATACAGCTGGTAAATACACTCCTATTCACCCTCACTCTTCCGCTAGTCTCAAGCTGACTCCCATCTTCGCTCTTTGCAGGACGCGCTCCCGAGGTCAATCTCCTCCCCCTCCTCCTCCTTCCCTGGACGGACCTCCCTCGTTCTCGACTTACTACGCAGATGAGAGACACCCTCATCAACATCACAACTGGTCTCATCCTCATCCACCTCCTACTTTCCCTCAGCCGTCGTATGAGCATCGTGAGCTTCCGAGATCTGGGTGGGAGGATGAGCGAGGAGGAGGGTGGGCGGACGGGGAGAGGGAGATCAGGGAAGAGGGAGATGGGTCAGTTCGCTTCCTTCCCTCCTTCTTTCGTGGGGAAGAGAGCTGACAACTCTTCTTTCGACTTCTGTTCGTCGTTCCAGTCGACCCTGCCAAGCTCAGAATCCATCGTGGGGAGCAGGAGGAGCAGGAGCCGGAGGGAGAGGAGACATGGCTCCTCCTCCCTCGACGAGAGCGATTCGACCAGCCGTGGAGATCGCACCTTCCTTCGCCAGAGAAGACGAACGAGATGCTGGGAGGGGATGGGAAATGTACAGAGGAGGGTGAGCTTATCATCTTTTCCTCTTCTCGTAGGAAAGGGAGCGGCAGAGGAGTGAAGCCGACCTCGAGCCAAACCAACACCCCTTCCTCTTCCTCCTCCCTCCTCGCCTTCCTTCCTTCTCTCAAACCCAAGCAGCATTCACCACCCCCAACCCTCAAGCTCAACCTCCTCTCGACTCCCAACTCCTCCCTTCTCCCCTCAGATCAGGACATCAGACTACGCTCTCCCTCTCCCCGGATGCTCAAGCTTCGTCTCTCCTCAAACAGCGACCTCGTCAGTGACCCTCTTCCTCTCTCCCTCTTCCTCCCCGTCGGTCGTTCGCTGACTTTCTCGCTTCGTAGGACGTACGACCCTCACAGACCTCAGTGGATGGATCAAGCTCCTGGGAAGAGGAGGAGGGAGGAGGAGGAGGGCAGCTGGCGAGGTTCGACTTTCTGCGTGAGTCGCTCGATTTGGTGGGTACTCGAGCTGAGACGAAGGCTCAGCAGCTGACACTCACTTCGTTCGCCTTCTTCTCCTCCAGATCGTACAGCCGTCAACCCGAATCGAACTACGACCCGTCCTCGTCCTCATCGTCGTCGTTCCCTCGCCCTTCCATCGGAGCTGGTCGTCGAAACTCGGAGGGGGGTCAGCCTGGAGCTGGAGAAGCATGGGAGGAGTTCAGAAGACGAAAACAGGATCAGCAGGCTTTTGGGGGAGGTGCTGTACCTCAGGTGAGTGTATCTTTGGCGAGGAGGAGAAGGATGGTCGCGAGACGTCGTGGCGTCGAACGAGAACGGATCGCTGACCTCTCGTTTCTTTTCGCCTTTCGATGGTTCGCTCGTTGGTTCTCGACGAAGGATTCCTTTGATGGAGTGAGGATGGATACGGTAGGGCTGTATGCCACGGAGTCGGGGTCGAGGGGAGCGAGGGAAGGAAGAGGGAGTGCGTTGGGAGTGGGAATGGGGATGGGAGGAGAGACGCGACGAGGTTTGAGCTCGCAACCGTTCGTCCTTCTTTCGCCTTGACTCCTCTCTCTCTGCTCGTCCGAGAGAGTCAAGCGAATTTGTCTTCCTGACTCTCGTCCGCTTCTGTCGCTTCCAATCTTTCTTTTTAAACAGATACCCCGACCTCGCTCGACCTCGACCTCAACCCTTCCAGCCCCACGCCTCCTCTGCTCCTTCCGCCACTTCGATCCCTACCAGCAAAGCCTCCCAGTATCTCGCGTCTCTCTCCTCAAGGAAGACCGCTCAACCTCACAATTCAGCATCTTCATTGTCGTCCAGAGTCTCAGCTTTCAACGGAACTGTGAGTAGCTCAAATCAACACCGCCGCGTCGCTCGTTCTCCCTTCCTCCTGCTTCTCCCCTCTCTCGATCCCAAGCTGAATCGTTTTCACCCATTTTTGACCCAGCTCCAATATCAAGCAACAGACGACATCTCCTCCACCGCCACGCTCCGTCTCCTCCGAATCCCAAACCAAAACTACGCCTCATCCTTCCCTTACTCGACCCTCTTCCCAACCAAAACCTTCTCCTTCGTCGGAGTCATCCCCCAAGCCCAGTCGAGAACCTTCCTCGAGGAGTCAGCGAGATCAACGCTCAGGAGGCTGTTCGTGTTCGAGGTCGAGTTGGGAGGGGACAAGGGAGTTGCGCTCGAGGCGTTGAAGAGGAGTTTGATGGGCAGGTTAGTCGTTCGTCGCCAACCTCGCTCCCCTCCGATTCGAGAATCACTCGTGTACTGACTCTCATCCTTCCTCGATCGTCGTTGATTCGCTTACAGACGAGACGGCATCCTCATGTCAGAAGACGCGTCCAACGATCTCAAATCCAAAGTCTACCTCCTGATGCTCGACCCTCACGAGGACCTCCCTTCGTTCTTCGGCTTGGGACCCTTCTTGGAGTCGAGAGGACCGAGATCGGAGGTGTTATTACTGGGGTTCTTCTCAAAGGAGGAAGAGGAGGAGAAGGACGAGGAGGACAACGACGCGCCTGGATCGCCGAAGGAGTCGAAGAGAGCGGATAGGTTGTTTGCGCCCGAGAAGACGTTCGCGTGAGTGGTTTAGTCCCCTTCTTGCTCGCTGTGCTCATGTTTGCGAGAGGAGTGGAGAGGAGAGGGAAGGACGAAGAGACGCAACGCGTTTTCGAGAACCCGACGAGCTGACCGACGCGTCTTTCTTTCCCTCTTTGATTTATCAGGACCTACACTCGACCTCCTTCAATCGCCACCACCACCATCATCAACCCTTCTTCCTCCTCGCTCGGAGGACCCGCTCAGGCTCTCTGGGCCTCGTCGCACGCGAGCCGGTGAGTGCGAGCTCTCGCCCTTCCTGTTTGCCCTCCTCCCTTCTTCCCCCTCTTCTCCTCTCAAACCTGACCTCCAATTCCCTTATTTTCTCCTCAATTTGCGCCAGTTCCTCCCTCCCTCGACCCATCCCAACAACTCAGTCAACCAAACCCTCGAACTCGACCACGACGACAGCCCTCCCTCCTCGACCCGTCTTGGCAGGAGGGAACATGTTCCAGACGTTGCCGAAACGACCGAACCCTTTTGCTAGGGATCCGCCGAAGCCGTAGGGTGGGAGCAAGGCTGGAAGAGGGAGTGGGAGAGCAGGAGACGAGGAGGAGAAGGACGAGGAGCGAGTTTGCTTTGCTTGTTGTTTCGCTTGATATGATCGGTCTTCTGCTTCTGATCAGGACTCGACCTTCTGTGAATACCTCAAAGACTGGATCGGCTGCGTGAAAATCCGAGAGCGAAGAAAGAAGGTCTGTCACGTCGCTTCGGACGAGAGCGAAGCTCAACTCAATTCCCTTTCTCCTCTTGTTCTTTCTCCTTCAACACCCTCCTCTGCTCCCCGTCTCCTTTTTCCCTCTTCGCTCCATCTCGTTATGTCCTTCTTGTGAAGGCGTAGGCGCACCGAAGCCCTCAAGATCTCAGCGGGCACCTCGAGGCGCATCACTCAGCCCAACGAACGATGCTCCTCCCCTCCTCCCTTTTCGCCCTCCTCCTCGTCCTCCCCTCGATTTCGCTCGCTCAGGACTCCCATCTCGTCTCATCCACTCTGTCATCTCTCTCCAAGCGCCATTTCGACGAGCAAGGCAACTACGTGAGTCCTTCGATCAAGCTCAACTCCTCCTTCCATCTCGCGAGCTCGAGCTCACCTTCCCTCCCTCCTTGCCTCTCTGTTCGTTGCGCTTCAGAACATCACCATCCTCCACGTCAACGACATCCACGCTCATCTCGATCAGTACAGAGCTTCAGGGATCGACTGTCCTGGAGCTAAGGACCCTTCAGTCCCATGCCTGGGAGGGTATGCGAGGATCCTGGCGAAGGCAAGGGAGATTAGGTCGAGCGTGAAGGATTCGTTGTTCTTGAACGCTGGGGATGAGTTTCAGGGTGTGAGTCGTCTTTCTACAGATAAATGTACATCCGAGAGAGGTCCCACCGAGGGAGAAACCTACTTCCGAGGGCTCGCAGCGGGACAAAGAACGAGCATGCTGACCTTCCCCTCCTCGCTCCCTCCTCGCACTCGCAGACGCTGTTCTACTCGTTCTACGGCTCCTCCGTCATCTCTCAAACTCTCAACCTCCTCAACTTCTCTCTCTTCACCCTCGGAAACCATGAGTTCGACGCTGGAGACGAACCCTTAGCTCATTTCCTCTCCAACCTCACTTTCCCAACCGTTTCATCCAACGTTCGAACGGATCACTCCCTCCTCGCGTCGATGCTTCATCCGTTTTGGGTCTTCGAAGAGCACGAACTGGCGGTGGTTGCACTGACGACGGTGGATACTCCTGGAATGAGCAAATCAGGCGCGGGGACGGAGTTTGGGAGGGTGGAGGACGTGCAGGTTGTGGTGGATGGGCTGCTGGAGCGACGGTTGGGAGGGGAGAAGGGGGACAAGGTTAAGAGGGTTGTTGCGCTGACACATATTGGTGAGTGCGAGTCTTGCTTTGAGGTGTTGAGCGAAGGTCTGACTCGTTTTTGGCTCGATCAGGCTACGAGGAGGACATTCGACTCGCACAGAACACGAGGTTCGTCGCGTCTCCCTCTTCCTCTTTCCCTTTCCTTTCTGACAGTCTCGCTACGTTCATTTGTACAGGAACATCCATCTCATCGTTGGAGGTCACTCGCACACTCCTCTCGGCGGAGAAGCTTGGTACTCGCAAGGTCCTTATCCCACGATCGTCAAGAACCTCGACGGAGAGGAGGTGTTCATCGTCACGTCGTACAGGTTCGTTGTTCTCCTTTCGGCCTCGTGTTTTCCTCGTTATCAACCTGCGTTCTCGGTGCTTACACCATCTCTACTCCTCTCACGCTCTCGGACCACAGGTGGGGAGAACACCTCGGTCGAATCGACGTCGCGTTCGCTCCCGACTCAGGGAAGGTCCTTGCTTACACTGGAGTTCCTATTCGACTTACGGAGGAGTACTCTCAAGGTGAGAACTAAAATCTCTTCTTCTTCCCTCCCGAAGATGAGCTCTCTCGTCGTTCAACTGCTCTCCTCGGTCTCGATCGTTTCGACGACGCGTCTCGTCCTGCCTCCCAGACGAAAATCTCCAAGACCTCATCGATTCCTGGAGAATACCATTCGAGGAGTACGGCAAAAAGGTTCTTGGTCAAACTATCCACGATCTAGATCACTGGAAGTGTCTCGAAGAAGAATGTTTGTCGCTTCCTTTTTCCCGGCTCTTCGTCTCCGTCGTCGAGTCTGACCTTCTCCTCACCTTCACGGCAGGCACTCTCGGAAACGCGATCTGCGATGCGATGGTCTTCGCTCGTCTCGACGTCGGTGCTCACGTGGACGGAGCGATCCACAACTCCCAAGGAATGCGAGCTTCGTTCCCAGCCGGAAACATCACACTCGGGAACCTCGATCTCGCATTCCCCTTCCAAAACGGAGCTGCGGATGTGAAGATGACGGGAAGGGATCTTTGGGAGATGTTTGAGAACGTCGCGAGTTGGGTTACGAAGGAGGGGAAGGTGAGTTCGAAAGTCGAGCTCGACGCGTCGATGAGAATGGGAAACTGATCAGCGTTCAGTTACGCGTTTCGTTCAGGCCGTCACCTCCTCCGTCCAAGTGTCTCGAGGCATCAGATACACCTATAACCCTACCAACCCACTCCGTAAACGACTCATCTCGCTTAAGATCGGAGGAGAACCAGTCGATTTCGAACGCGTGTACATCATAAGTACGTCTCATCACTCCCGTTAATCCCCATCTCGTCTCCTCTCCCTTCTTCCCTCTTTACATCTCCTCCTCCGTCTCACTTCTCTCCCAGCCCTCCTCGCCTTCATGCTGGAAGGAGGCGACAACATCTTCCCTCACCCGTCGAAAACCACCCCGCCTCCGCTCTTCACGCCCAACGAAGCCTTCACTCGCTACCTGGAGGAGTTTTCACCGCTGGAGGTGCACATCGAGGGGAGGTTGACTGTTACAAGCGAGACGAGACAAGAGAGGGAGTGGGATTTGGTGGGAGAGCAAGGGAGAGGGGAGGATGCAGCGCAGGTTGGGTTTGGGAAGGGAGTTGGGCGATGGGATTGATTTGCTTGATCAAATGTTGTAGGTCCCATTTTGGTATGAAAACGAGAGGAGCTCGGAGGAAAGCTAGAATTCCCTCAGAAGAAAAAAACGAAGGGAAGACCGAACGACATCGTCGAGGCTTCGCCTTCCACCCATTCAACCTCCAACGATCAGCACAGACGCCTTCGGATGAGCGCTCCTCCCCCTCCTCCTTCCTTCTCCAGCTTCCCAGACCTCGAGTCTCTTCGTCCTCAGCAGCCGTCGTCCCAAAAAGAGAAGGAGCGAGATCGACCGTCGAAACGAGCGAGGAGATCCGTCGAACCGGAGGAGGACGAGGACGAGCGCAGGAGGAGGAAGGACAAGAGCAACTCAAGCTCGAGGAGGGACAGGGAAAGAGACGAGGATCACTACGAGAGGAAGGATAAGAAGGACAGGGATCGACATGGAAGCCATAGGGATCGAGAGTCAGATCGGGAGAGGGAGAAGAGGAAGGAGAAGGAGAGGTCGTCGTCCAAACATCATTCCTCCTCCTCCCATCGATCTCGACCCGTCACTCCTCCCCTTCCGCCCCCTCCGCCACCTCCAGCAGCTTCTGCACTCTTCTACAAGGACACCAGAGGAGATGAGGCCAACAAGACCTATGGTTCTCTGCACGGGCCCAGCGTAGCCAAGTTCTATCGATCAGGAGGTGAGCTTCGTCCTTTCCTTCCCTTACCCCTTCGAACCGAGCTCACCATCTCGCCTTCGGCTTACGTCTCGCAGCTGGAAACATCATCGGATTCCCTAGAGGAGTCAAGATCACCAGAGCCTCTTCAAGAGCTGGAGGAAAGACGCTCGAGGTCGAATGGAACAGACCTCAAGGAGGATCGTACTCGGTGAGCTTCGCTTTCCCTTCCTCGAGACTCTTCGCGTCTCCGTCGACCTTCGAACAAGGCAGAATCACCCTTCTGACGTATACCTCACTCCTTCAGACGCCTCGCTACACCGATGCATCGTCCAGAGCTCTTCTCACCTCCTCCTCCCGCGTGCGACTCCTTCCCTCCACCACCGCCGACCCTTCGTCGACCTTTTTCCCTTCTTTCGTCGCCCTCCCAAAATCCAAACATCCACCCTCCACCTCCTCCAAAACCATCGAAGACCAAGCGTATCGCTCCATCCACCCAGAGTCGGAATCCTCCTCGGACTCAGACGACGAGGAAGACGGAGCAGCCAAAGCCCTCTCGGAAGGCATCTTCGGAGCTCTCAAACCACCTCCGGACGAGCTCTCCTCAGAGGAGGAGGAAGAGGAAGGAGAGACGGCAGACAGTCTAGTTCGAACGAAGAACCTCTACTACTCTCAAAAGGTCAAGGCAGACCCGCTGGACGTCGACGCTTGGCTGGCATGGGCGACCTTCTCGTCGACCGTCGGATTCTCCTCGTCGTCGGATCTCCACTCCTCCACTCCTTCCTCACGCGACTCGAATCTCAACAGCAACACTCCCAACCTCCACTCCCGATCAACCATAATCCTCACTCATCTCACTCACGCCCTTGCAACCTCGCCGTCCCTCTCTCTCTCGTCTCGATTCATGCTCGCCCTCCTCTCCGCCTCGCAGGAGGTCGAGCCTCCGTCGAAGGTCGCTGAGCGCTGGTACGAGGTGCTAGAGGGACCTTTGGGAGGGGAGATCGATGTTTGGAGAGCCTGGGGTGGATGGAGGATGGAGACGATCACGAGGGGAGGGGAGGGAGCCGAGGGAGGAGGAGGAGGAGGAGACGTGACTGCTGGATGGGCTGAGGACGGGCTGGCGAGGCTGAGGAAGGTTTGGGAAGAATTGGAGGAGAGAAGCTACAAGCGAGAGGACGTGGAAGGCATCGAGGTGTATCTGGTGCTGAGAGCGTGCTTGGGATTGAAGGAAGCTGGTGAGTTTCGAGGTTCGACGCGTCGAGACAGAATCACACCGAACTGTTGGACGACTGACACGTCTCTTCCCGTCGACTTTTGTCACCCTCGTTTTTAGGCTACCCGGAGAGGGCTCTCGCCATCATGCAAGCTCAGATCGAGTTGTGAGTCCTTCCAACATTTCGACGCGTCGGCTCGCTTCGTTCGCGCTCTGACTTTCAACTATCTCTCTCCAGAACGTTCTTCCCGCCATCGGCTCTTGCCAATCGACCCTTTCATGAACTCATCGCCTCTCTCGAAGACTTCTGGGACTCGGAAGCTCCCCGGTTCGGCGAAGAAGGAGCTCAAGGATGGTTGCGATTCGATCCTTCTTCGCCGACACCACCACCTCCTCCGCCCTCCTCGTCATCAACCCCTCCTCTTTCATCGCCCGACGACGAACCTTTCTCTCGCTGGCTAGCAACCGAAACCTTCGCCTCGACGTCCCTCCTCCCATCTCGAACGACCGACCCTCCCATCACCCTCCTCGCTCCTCCCTCCGACAACTCCGAACCCCTCACCAACGAGGACGACCCATACCACCTCATCCTCTTCGCCGACATCAAACCTTTCCTCTTCCCAATTCAATCCCCCAACATCAAACCTCACCTCCTCTACGCTCTCTTCACCTTCCTCAACCTCCCCTTCACTCCTCCCGACACCTCGACCTCAACACCCTTCTTCTCCGATCCCTTCCTTAGGAACGAGCTCGCTTACTCTCCGTCACTGAGGAATCAGTTCTGGCCTGACCACCTGAAGGGAATCAAGCCTGGGCGGAGGCTGATTGGGGAAGCAGAGTCGAGGGATTTGGGAGGGATGGAGCCTGAGATCGAAGCTGGGATGGGAGCTCCTTGGGAGTGCCCGGTGAGGCTTTGGCCGGTGGATGTGGAAGGCTTGTTTAGGAGGAAGGGGTCGAGTGGGTTCGGTGTGCTGGAGAAGGGGATGGTCGAGGTTGGGTTGAGGGGTTTCGTTTCGTGAGTCGACGCGTCTTTCACTGATCGCTCATTTCGGTCGAGTGGCTCCTTCTGACTCGTTTCTTCACTCCTCTATCTGCTCAGACGAGCACTCGATCAGGTCCGAAGACTCTACCCTGATCCGGTCTTCGCGCTCTACGCGTTCTCGTTCGAAGCGACTTACAATCCGAAAGCGTGCGTCCCTTCGTCTCTCGTTTTCCTCCTTTCTTGCTTCCTCCTGGACGTCACTGAATCGCCTCCACTCTTATCTCCCTTTCTTTCAGTGCTGTCAAGCTCGCCAAGTCTGTTCTCGCTCAACATCGCGACTCGCTGAGTCTTTGGGACGGCTACGCTCGACTCGAACGTCAACGGGGCAAGATCGACGAGGCTCGGAAGGTCTACGTGACTGCCCTTTCGCTCAGCTCGGAGGAGGTTAAGAAGATGAGCTCGGAAGGGAGGGGAGATGCGTGGAAGCTTTGGAGAGGCTGGGTTGAGATGGAGTGGGAGCAGAAGGACACGACAAGAGTGCTGCAGGTCATCGCTGCTGCTGCTGGACCAGTCGGACTGCTAGGTGAGTTTGTCTCCTCTCTCGACGATGTACTTCGTATCAGAAACTGACGGTCTTCGCTTGCTTTGCAGATGGCCTCCTCAAGCCTTCCGACTCTTCGTCGTCGTTGACGTCGACTCGAATCCTCTCCGCGCGACAGGTTAGCTCGTCGTCTTCTCGGTTCTTGGTCTGTCCTCGAACGATCAGCATCTGACGCTCGACGTTATATCTTTCTTTCTCTCCCAGTTCCATTCCCAAACCATTGCCGCCTCTCTCTCCCCTCAAGCTCCTCAATCCCTCACCCAAAACACAACCCACCTCGTCTTCCTCTCCGCCCTCTTCGAATACTTCACCACCGGTCTCTCCGCCGCATCAGACGTCTACGAACAATTCCTCGCCTCCGCCACCTCCTTCCTCACTCCTCTCGAACTCGAAGAAACCTGGCTCTCGTACACCACCCTCCTCTATCGCCACACCCTCTCCCCGTCGCCTTTCCGTCCCGCTCAGATCCGAGCCGTTCTTGAGCGAGCCATCGAGGCTTTCCCGAGCAACACCGCTCTTCTGAGCTTATACGCTGGGACTGAGATGAGGATGAAGTTCCAGAACCGGGTGAGGAGGACGTTGGAGGAGAAGGTCTTGGGGGGTGGAGTTGGAGAGGACGGGAAGCAGAGCAGGACGGGAGGAGAGGGAGCGGGAGGGTGGTTGTTCGCGATTTGGCTCGAGCTGTTTATGGTGAAGGGGAGGCATAACGAGTGGGCTGTGAGGAGGTTGTTGGAGAGAGCTTTGGATCGACCGAGGTGCGTTCGAGGTCTGTTCTTTGGTTCGAGACGCGTCGAAGGCAGAACTGACCTTCGTGATTCTTCGCTGTCTATTTCTCGCAGTACGAGAAGCTCAATCTCGCTCTGGAGGATCGCCATCGAGCACGAACTCCTTCTCGGTCAACCTGCTCGAGCGAAAGGACTTCTCTATCGAGCCATCAAAGCTTGCCCGTGGTCGAAAGGTTCGTCCGCTTCTCGCCTCGCCCTCCTCTCCCTCGCGTCTCTCCTCGAATTGATCTCTTCCTCGTCGTTCCTCGCTTCAGACCTCTACCTCCTCCCCTTTGGTCCTCTCCGCTCGTCCTTCACTGCCAAAGAACTCGAGGAAGTCGCCGACCTGATGGCCGATCGAAAGATCCGAGTTCGCGTTGGGATGGAGACTTTCCTGGAAGGGTGGGGAGATGATGGAGAGTCTTCGGACGGGGAGGAGGAGATCGGAGAGGACGAGGAGATCCTTATTCGAGATCAGGAGGAGAGGAGGCTGTTGATGCCGTACTAGATCGCCCGGATCTAATGATGAACGAACGACGCTCTCGTTTGGGGACGCGCAACGAAACGGGACGACCGATTCGGAAAAAGTTTCGTCGTTTCATACGATGCGAGGTAGTAGACTGTCGAGTGGAATACCAACTGATGAAAAGTCAGGCAACGGCGAAGCTGAGGTGACTACAAACCAGGTGTTCGCCCAGATCGCCCTCTGGACCGAGAACGAGAAGTACCCCCTCGGTGTTCACATGCTCCCCAAGACCCTCGATGAGGAGGTCGCTCGAGGTTCGTTTCCGTCTCTCCTTCTTCACAACCCACTCTCGAACCCAAGAACCAACCGAACTCGTTCGCTGACTCTTTCGTTTCGCGCTCGCTTCCTCAGCCCATCTCGCCCAGCTCAACATCAAGCTCACCACCCTCTCCACCGTTCAGTCTAACTACCTTGGTTTGCCTGTGAACGGGCCCTACAAGCCCGACCACTACAGGTACTAAGCTTTTCGCTCGGCTTCTATAAATCTCTCCTCTAGCATAGACTATATTCTCGCATAGGTTCTTCAACTGCACCTCCCACTCCCCCCCATCCACCATTGCAACGTTTTTCTCGATTTCTCTCTACCTTTTTACGACTATAAAGACACCCTCAACTGTTTCATCAAAAAAAAAAATGGGTTCGGGTTGGGAAAGAAAAGAGAGAGGGGGACGGGGAGAGGACTGGCAAAGTGAGACGCGTCGCTTGTTGACTTGGTTCGGTTAGCGAACGAACGCTGTCTCGGAGCGAGCGAGGCCATGAGTAGGAGGAGGCCGAGGCGTCGTGGGAGGTGAGGAGAGCGATTTGACTCGAGCTCGGCATGGAGAGACGAGGGAATGAAGAGGCGAGCGAGAGAGGTCGACGAAGGATTGACGGACGACGCGTTGAGCGGAGGGACTCGGACGGGCAAAGCACGTAATGGGACGATGATCACCGAGTCTATAGACCCCAATATACAAGACGACTGCTGTGTCGAATGCAGCTGAGAAGAGAGCGACGAGAGAGGATGAGAGACGAGGCACGTCGTCGAGTCATCGACGCGTCTCCAAGTCCCTGCCTTCCCTCTCGCACTCGCTCGTTCAACGGACTAAACGGGTCATAAACGAATCCTTATGCCAACACGCTACTAATCCGTCTCAAACCTCCAGCAATCAACCTCCTCCAAGAACTCCCTTGATGATCCCTCTCCTCCTCCTTCTCGAACCAAAGTCTCCCTCGACCCTGCCCAGTCCATAACCCTTCCAACCTGCCTCCTACTCAACCCAGACGCCCTCAAGTAGCTCAGAATCTCCCGCACCAGCTCCAAGGGAAGTTTTCCCAACCCCCTTCCCTCCGTCGATGTCGACGACGCGTGAAGCATCGCTCGAAACGAGGGCAGCAGACCCAAGGCCGACGAACGAGCGAGTTTCCTTCGAGCTCGGTTCTTCTCGAGTGCGTCGTTGAGTCGATCTCGGAGGTAGTCGAAGCTGGTGTTCCTCCATCTCTGACGAGGGTCGAACCAGATCATCTGGATCGTTCGGTTCGAGTCCTCCACGACGTCGACGAGATCCTCGAGGGTTTCTTCGACGGTGAAGGTTGAGGTTCCTCGGAGGTCGAGGTATTCGAGTCCTGTTCGGTTGAGGGTTAGGAGGTTGACGAGGGAGGTTTCGAGGAGAGAGATGGAGGAGGAGGTTGGGTTGTGGAAGAGGCAGGAGTTGTTGAGAGAGAGGTGGTGGATGGGAGAGATGGTAGATTGGCGAACGAAGTGTTCGAGGAGAGGGACGACTGAGTCGGAGGAGGAGTTTGTGATTTGAGAGAGGTCGAGGAGTCGAAGGGAGGAGGAGGAAGTGATGGTGGCGACGAGGGAGGGAAGGGAGAAGAGGGGGAGGTTGGACGTGACGCGAAGGGCCTTGAGAGTTGATGGAGCTGAGGAAGCGAGGTTCGAGGAGGTGATTAGTAGAGGGTTTGAGAAAACGGACGCAAGTACTGAGATCGAACTCACGATCGCCAAGCTCGCTCTCAAGATCCTCTCCGCGAACGACGCGTCTCTCCTCTCCCTCCCAATTCTCCTCCCGTTCCTCAACTCCCGACCCTTCACTGAACCGATCTCCCTCGACCTCCCCAACCTCCTCCCCATCTTCCTCCTCGTCTTCCTCCTCCTCCTCGTCGTCGTAGTTGTAATCCTCCTCACCGTATTCGAAGATATCATCTTCCTCCCCATCTCGTTCTCCCAACCCACTCAACTGATCCCCAATCAACCCAGCTCCTCCTCCCCTGAACTCCTGTCCTGCTTCGCGTTGGATCCTTTGGAGCTGATCTGCGGCGAACTGCCTGGCGTCGGGGTACTGGTCGCCTCCTCCGGCCATCCGCTTCTCGAAAAGAATGGTGTTGCATGCTTGGATAGCGACGAGGAGGGCAGTGACGGCCGAGAGAGGAAGGACTGAGTCGGCCGACCAGAGAGCGTCGAAGAGGGTTTCGAGGGAGGGAGTGGTGAGAGGGAAGATCTGCGTAGAGGCAAGGACGGGGTCAGCGACGAAGTCGACACGAGGAGACGAGACGAGATCAGACGCAACAAGGAATGAACAAACGAACCTCGAGAGGCAAACTGTCGACCACATCGACGACGAACGGGTAACCAGCGATAGGAAGGCCTCGACATCCAGTCCGAAGGTAGGAGAGGAAGCCGTCCAGCGCTTTGGGAGTCGAAGCAAAGCGATTGCCGACGGTGTCGTCAAACTTGGTGCCGATCCAGGGATTGAACTCGTAGGGCCTTCTGTCGCTGTAGGAGACCGACGAGGGAGTAAGAAGCCAACTCTGAGGGAACTCTGTTACGAGGGAGGGACGAGATCGATCGGTTCGTTAGCATCAGCTTCGAAGGAACGAAGTCGAAAGCGGGAGCGCGACTCACGTTTCAAGAAAAATGTCAACGTCTGCCACATGCCGTCGACGACGGCTTCGTCTGTCTCGTTCCAGCAGTGGATGAGAGCGTTGATAGAGATGGTTCGGAGGTTCAGCTCGACGAGATCTGGAGGGGTCGGATGGAAAGTCAGTCGAAGTCGCGACGAAGCAAGAACAAGACTCGAGGAAGTTCAACTTACCAGGCTGATATATCACGGCTTCCTTCAGTATCTCCCAGCCAGCCCTCCTTAAGTCCGGTCGACCCAATCCCAAAGGCTCTTCCTTCTCTCCATAGATCCAGTTCGGGGCGAGACACGTCCAGAAACGACGATCCGAGAGGAGCCGTTGGAGTAGCACCGACGCGTCCGAGTTGGGTAGTTCTGGTTAAGACGAGTACCAGAGGACATAAAAGAGAGAAATAGTCAGCTCTAGAGGCGGGTTGATGAAGGTTCCCGTTCACTCGAGGGAAGAGGAGACGAGAAAGCGAGACGGACGCGACTGACCTCTCATCAGTTTCCGCACGGTGATCAACCCTCCAGCTCTGATCCTCTCCGCGATCTTCCTCTGCTCCTCGTCCTCCTCAGCTTCCTTCGCTCTCGCCTGCCTCTCCTTCTTCCCAAGCTCAGCACCCTCCACCTCGTCGTCCAGTCGTCTCCCTTTCCTGTTCTTCCTCGCGACGGCTCGTTCCAAACATCCGTCCGACTCATCGACGCTCTCCCACAGTTTCCCAGGCGTGAAGACGGACCAAAGGAGGTAGGCGATGACGGATTCGAGGTGGACCTTGCTGAGCGAGGTGATGGAGGAGGTGGACGAGTGGGAGGACGGGTTGGTGAACTCTGCGACGGCTGAGGCGACGAAGAGAGATCCCGCGGCGTTCCGACGGCGCGAGAACGGTTCACTGAGGGATGGGACGGAGTCGGCCACGAGGGTGGGATGAAGTTTGAGGAGTCGGGAGTGGACTGAGAGCGTCTGAGACGCGAGGTTGGGTGTGAGGAGAAGGGAAGGGAGATGGTGGAGCTGCAGGAGGACACGAGACAAACAGGGTCAGATCTGATTGCGAGGGGTAAGATGATAGAGCTGGGATAGTCTGTAAAGCTTGAACGTACCCAAAGAGGACCAATAGCCTCAACCCAGCTGTCGTCTTCGAACGCGTCGCTGAGAGGACCTCCTCGTCCTCGAGGCGTCAAATCCTCCGATTCCTCCCACTTTCGCTCCCACCTTCGAGACACTAACCCCTCTATTAGAGTCTCCATCCCCGGCGCTACCTCCTCTTCCATCTTCCGGTTGTCCCATCTCCATACGAGGACGTCGTCGACCTTCTTCTCGAGGTCCGTCAGTGCGAATCCTCGTTGAGCCTCCGTTTGCTTTTTCTGATCCAGCCGATGAAGAATCTCGACGATCTCGTCGGGGATCTTGTTGTAGAGGTTGTATATGTGGATGGGAGAGAAGTGAGGATAGTAGACAGGAGGCTTGAGGGGCTGAGAGGTCGAAGTCGAAGGGGGTTGGGACGACGAGGAAGGTGATGGGCCGTTGGGCACGTTCCAGGACGCTTTTTCTTGCTGATGAGGTTTGGAGTGGGATGATCCAGACTGAGATCCTTTCGCCATGTTGATACGAAGTTGGAGGAGGAGGATGGAGTCGAGCCGACGTGGAAGGAAGAGGGGAGTGGTGGAACGAAGGGAGGAGCGAGTTGAGCTCGTGAGTTCGAGTTGGAGCTTGCTGGCTGAGGCGAGCTGATTCGAGAAAAGGGGATTTAAGACTGGTGAGGGTATGCGACGGCAGAAGAGGGTATGCTGAGGTGTTTCCGAGAAACTTTTGCGTCTCGAGGGTGGTGGCTGAAGGTGACTCGCCTTCAAAGGGGAGGACAGGTTGAGCTCGAGCTCTGGACAGCTCGAACGCCCATCATCTCCTCCTACAGCTCCCTTCCTGCCCTGTCTTTTTCTCGCTCTTCTAGAATACTCTCGTTCGAGGTCGTCTCTCCCCGATCTCTCGATAATGGGAGCTAACGAGTCCCTTCAACAAGCCACAGGACCTTCTCCCTTCCCTCCTCCCAACTTCCTCGTTCGTCCAACCAAGCTCAACGACCCCTTCGGCGACACGGAACGTCTCGACTACGCTCCTCCCCCTCTTCATCAGCTTCAGACTAGAACAGTGAGTGTCTCAACGTTGCTCTCTTCTCCCTCCAAGCGAAACGAGCTCCTCCCAGGCTGACCTGCTCTCACGTTCCTGTTCCGCTTCATCGCAGCTCCTCCTCCGTCTACTCCCTCCCGAGATCGTTTTCGACATCCTCGATCTCGCTCACTACTATCATCGAGAAACTGCATCTTCGACCCAAGCGATGGTAGTCACTCAGAACAGGAGGGTCTATACTTCTGCGTCGGTGGCGAGGAGAGGGAGATTGGAGGAGGTCAGGTTCGGGATGAAGAGCCACGACCAAGGATGGAGCGATACGATGAGGGAGAACAAGGGTGAGATTCGTCTTTCAATTTTTGCTCTCCTGAGAGAGCTCTGGTTGAGGACGTGCCAAGTGAAGGTGAGAAGGGAACGAACGAGACGAACGCGCTGACCTCCGCTTCTCTTGCCCTCGTCTCGTTCGAACCAGGCACCTACAAGGCTTCTTCATCGTTTTTCGAGGCTAATATACTCAAAGGAGCGTCTTCGTCCGCCGGAGCTCTGGCTGTTCCTATTCAAGTCCATCGAGAGACCTTGCAGTACAACCGCAACGCGTACGTCCGTCCTCTTCCCTCTCCGCTCTCTCCTCGTCCTGGATCCTTCTCGAGCTCTCCAATACTAACGCTAACATCGTCTTCTTCCGCTTCTGTCATCCCTGTACTCAGCGTCTCAGCGTACAAGACTCATCTCGTCACGTTCGAGAGAGATCGCGCTCGTCCCGTCACCAACCCCAACTCCATCGGTCCTCCTCCTCCTCCTTCTCTCATCACCATCGCAGTCGAAACCGCAAAGCAGACCGAGACGTTCATCGCACTTGTCGCCGTCGCTCAGTACCCGGGCTGGCAGAATCACGTCGCGTGAGTTTGCCTCCCTCGACGCGTTCTCGTTCTCGTTTTCGTTCTCGCCCGTCCGTCCTTCGCGTTTCCATCCTGACCCTTTCTTTTTCTCGTTCTTGCACCATCAGTGCAGGAAGAATCGATCTCTACTACTCTTACTTCTACCCTCCCGCGGAGGATGAAGGAAAGGAGGGAAGGTAGACTAGTGCAACGTGCCAGACGTCGAGAACGACGTCGGAACTCTTTCTCTTTGTTTAGCACGCTTGGTTTGTTAGACATTGACGATGATACAAGAACGATCCTTTCGACGGCAGCCAATCTCGTCTCTAGAGAGTCTTTCCATCGATCGCTGGGAAGTCCTCTTCGTCCGTTCGTCCGAGTCCCTCAGCTCGACGCGTCGTCCTCGAACACCTGTCGACCTCTCTCGCTCGCCTCTTCGCTCCCTCGTCCCTCCAGCTCGAACTCGAGTCAGAAGATGCATCTCATACCCAACGTCACTCCATCCTTCTTCTACAAATGACCCTTGCTCGCTCACAAGCAGCGTTCGTTCGCTGACCGAACCAACTGAAGTCAACCAGCGACGCGTTTCACTTTGCCACTCCTCTCTCTCCCCTTCTCTCTCTCATTCTTTCCCACCCCGAGCCCCGAAAGATTTGATGAAACAGTTGAGGGTGTCTTTATAGTCGTAAAAAGGTAGAGAGAAATCGAGAAAAACGTTGCAATGGTGGATGGGGGGGAGTGGGAGGTGCAGTTGAAGAACCTATGCGAGAATGTAGTCTATGCTAGAGGAGAGATTTATAGAAGCCGAGCGAAAAGCTTAGTACCTGTAGTGATCGGGCTTGTAGGGCCCGTTCACAGGCAAACCAAGGTAGTTAGACTGAACGGTGGAGAGGGTGGTGAGCTTGATGTTGAGCTGGGCGAGATGGGCTGAGACGAGAACGAGGCGAAGGTCAGCGAACGCGTTTCTCTTTCTTTCTTTTAGTTGAGAAAGGACGTGAGGGGAAGGTGTGAAAACGAACCTCGAGCGACCTCCTCGTCGAGAGTCTTGGGGAGCATGTGAACACCGAGGGGGTACTTCTCGTTCTCGGTCCAGAGGGCGATCTGGGCGAAGACCTGGTTGGCGAACGAGCAGGACATGACGAACGAAGGGTGTCCGGTTCCACATCCGAGGTTGACTGTAGCACACACGAAAGAAGCGAAGGTTAGCGAGGGTTCGAAGAAGGGAGAAGGGTGGAAAGGGAAGAAGGAGAGCGAGACTTACCAAGTCGACCCTCAGCGAGGAGGATGATGTGTCGTCCGGAAGCCATGGTGTATCGGTCAACCTGGGGCTTGATGTTGGAGTGTCCAACGGCGTTGGCCTTGAGCCACGCGACGTCGATCTCGATATCAAAGTGACCGATGCTGGAAGGAGGGAATGGAAAGGGATGACGAGGGTCAGCTTTGTTTCGACGCGTTCGGTCTCTCGCTCGACCTCCTTCTCATCGCTCCACCTCGCTCAAACCCAGACCAAAGAAAGGCTCGCTCGACTCACTTGGAAACGATAGCATCCTCAGGCATGACGGCGAAGTGCTCTCCTCGGATGATGTCTCGGTTTCCGGTGGTGGTAACGAAGACGTTGGCCTTGGGGGCAGCCTCCTCCATGGTGACGACCTCGTAACCAGCCATAGCGGCCTGGAGGGCGTTGATGGGGTCGATCTCGGTAACGAGGACTCGGCATCCGTAGGACTTGAGAGACTCAGCGCATCCCTTTCCGACGTCTCCGAAACCAGCGACGACGGCGACCTTTCCGGCGAGCATGACATCGGTGGCTCGCTTGATACCATCGACGAGGGACTCTCGGCATCCGTACTGTTGAAAGGAAGAGGAAGGGGAGGTCAGGAAGGGTAAGGGGAGGGAGAGAGGAGAGAAGGGAGGAGGAGAGGAGAGTTGGACGAACGTAGTTATCGAACTTGGACTTGGTGACGGAATCGTTGACGTTGATCGCAGGGATCTTCAGCTTGCCGTCTCGGAAGGCCTTGTAAAGGATGTGGACACCGGTGGTGGTCTCCTCCGAGACTCCCTTGATGTCCTGTAGAGAGCGAAGAAGGAAGCGAAACGAGAGGATCGCGTCAGCAAACTCGATCTTTCCATCGCGACTGAACCGAGAACGTGAGATGATACGAACAGCGAGGTACTGAGGGAACCTCTCGTGAACCATGGTGGTAAGATCTCCTCCGTCGTCGAGGATCATGTTGAGGGGCTTGCCTGTGGTTGAAGATCGAGAAGAGGGAAGTCAGCGTACGAGATCGAAGGGCTGATAACGAACAAGGTCGAACGAACCGTCGGGGAAGGCGGCAAGGGTCTGCTCGATACACCAGTCGAACTCCTCGTCGGTCTCTCCCTTCCAGGCGAAGACGGGGACTCCGGTAGCGGCGATGGCGGCGGCGGCGTGGTCCTGAGAAAAGGAAAAAGAAGCGGAGATGAGCGATTGGAAGACGAGGCTCGAACAGCTCGACGAAGTGATGAAAGAAAGCTTACCTGGGTGGAGAAGATGTTGCACGACGACCAAGTGACCTCAGCTCCGATAGCAGTGAGGGTCTCGATGAGGACGGCGCTGATGGAAAGAGAAGAGGGAAGGAAGGAAGGTGAGTCTCCATTTGTTGAAGGACGATTCGCGCGCGCGAGGGCTGAACGAAGGAGAAGAGCTCTGTACTCACGTCTGGATGGTCATGTGGAGGCATCCGGCGATTCGAGCTCCAGTGAGGGGCTTGGAAGCTCCGAACTAGTGAAGAGAAAGAGAAAAAAGGAAGGTGTCAGGACGAAAAGAGATTGGACTGCGTGCGAGAACGTGGGACGAGAAAAAGTCGAAGGTGGGTGAGAAGGAAGGAGAGATGAACGTACCTTCTCTCGGATGTACATGAGTCCGGGCATCTCTCGCTGAAGAGGGGAAGATAGCGAAGAGATGAGGGCAGTCAGCTCAGGTTTCTACGAAGAAAAAGAAGGAAGAGAGGAGGAGGGAGAGCTCGACGAAGTGCCAGCAACAGGTTGAGGACTGCTCTGGGGAACTCGACTCGATCTGCTCCTCCCATCTCTCTTCCTCTAGCTTTCGAGAAGCGAAGGAGTGGAAAGACTGACCTCAGCGAGCTCGATCTCCTTTCCTGCAAGATCGAAAAAGAAGAAAAGCGAAGTCAGCTCGTGCGTGGAAGGAAGGAAGTCGTGGAGGGAAGGTGGGCTGAAAGCGGAAGGCGAGGGGATGGGGAAGTGTTACTCACGTCCGAAAGAAGCGAGGGAAACGTCGGCGACCTTGTAAACCATGTTGATAGAAGAGAGGTGGAACTTTAGGAGAGAGAAGAGAGCGAGAGGAGGAGGAGGGGAGAGGAGAGGAGAGTCAGCACGATGGAAAGAAGGAAGGAGGGAAGTCAGTCGATCTCAAAGAGGTGGATCAATCCGATGCTCGTGGAGAGATCTTTCTTTGACAGAAGTCTCTCGAGAGCATCGATCCATCGAGAGGGGAGGAGTAGGAGGTGACACTCACAAAAGAAGGGGAGGGAGGGGAGGTGGTTGGGGACGAAGGAAGGATGCGAAGGATCGTTTGGACTTCACGAAAAAGCGAATCCGTCTCCGTCGCGAAGGCGATTGGCCTCCTGGCCCTGAGGCTGGCCACCTTCCTCCTCCCAACCACCCTACCCACCCCATCTTCATCTCGCAAACATGGCCGGCGCTCACTTGACCCACTAGTGCGTATCCTCCCGCTCCCAGAATCGTTGAGAAGTTTGATCTTGACGAGCTAGGAGACTGACGAGCTCCCTCCTCCTTCCCCTTCCTCTCTTCCCTCCCTTCGCCTCCCCCTCCTTCGGCCCCTTCCTCCGCTCTCACCTCCTCTGCACTTGCGCTCGACTACAATGTCTACCTCGTCGCTATCACAGCGTTATGTTCGGAAAGGTTGTCCCTTCTGTACGTCTTTCGTTCCCTCTTGGATCGAGCTCGCTCATCTCTCTTCGGACCGCAAACGAGTGCTCAAGCTGACCTCCTCCATCTCCTCCTTCCCTTCCCTTCCTCGATCTACAGCAATACGTGTACGCAGCTTTTCGTCCCTTGTCACCCACTCTGGCTCAACCTCCACTCCGGCTCGATGAGGAGGAACCGAACCAGAGCTCGCAAAGGAAAGGAAGGAGAGAGGACCCTAGCTGACGTTTGCCCTCCCTTCGCTCCTTCCCTTGTCACCCTCCCTTCTCTCTCTCAGTGTCATGGGAATTTTCGGGACCTACTTCGGAATGTGAGTACCCTCATGCATACTCTCTTTCCACTCGCCTAGCCCCACGAGGAACGGCCTCGTCGCTCGCCTTCCCCTCTCCTCCTCTCCGGTTTCGAGCTCGACCTTCCCTTCCTCCCTCCCTCCCTTCGTCTCCTCCCCTCCTTCCCCCTTCAACTCCACCTCATACGATGCTTGCATCTACGCCTCACCCTCACCCCCATCCCTCGACCCCATCCGTACTCTGAGCAGCTCCTTCCGAGCGATGCCTCCTCCAGCTCATCCAACGAGATCCTCCGAAACCCAACCAAACCCGAACTGACCTCTTGCTCTTCCCTTCCTCCCCTCCCTCCTTCAGCTTCAAGGCCTACCAGTGGTCCAGGCCCGCAAAGATCGAGGCTCCTAACGATCCCATCAAGAACATCTCGGCGTCCCAGTGCGTTGCTTTTCCCTCCCACCTTCCTCCTCCTGTCCCTTTCCGACCTCTCTCCCTTCCATCGGGGCTCTCGCGCTTTGACACTGACTCTTTCGCTTTCGCTTTGCGTGTGTTTTTTTACAGGGAGGAGGAGAAGTTGTGCGTATTATCTCGTCTTCCCTCTCGCTTCCTCACTCCCACCGTTCCCTCGTGCTGGAACGAGAGCGAGAGACGAAGCTCAAGCTGACCTCTCCCTCTTCCTCCCTCTCCTCCCTCTTCCTTCTTCGTTCGGTTCGCGCGTAAACAGCATCCGGGAGTTCATGAAGGAGCTCGAGACTGCTGAGTAGAGAGCGGCTCGCTTCGGTTTGGTTTGGGTTGGACTTTTAGGACTGCTCGTTGTAGATTGAAGGGAGGCGGAGAGGAGAGGGATGAGATATCGATGGTTTCGGACTTGATCAGGCGAGGAGTTGGGCGGCAAGGGTGCGTTCTGTGTGCGAGGGAGGGGGGGGGGGGGTGAGCTGATGGGCTTCGGAGAGCGTCGAGCGAGGTTTGCGAGTTCAGCGAAACGAGAGATGAAACGAGAGACGAGGACGGATTCGAAGGAGGGCTGAGCAAGTCGGCCTCTCTCCCTCCCTTTCTGCTCTCCTTTACTACAAGGAAAACAAAACCGAACGCCTGTCTTCTTACCACCCCCACCCACCACCACTCTTCCTCCCTCCCCAAAAAAAGAGACGAAACCGCTGTTCCCGCGTTCTCCCTAGCAACGACGCGTCCCTCCTTCCATCGCGCTCGTCGAAAACGAAGAACGAGTCTCCTTCAACCGTGTCGAGCTCATTTACCCTCTTCTCTTCTCCTCCCCCCTTCCCCTTCCCCACCCCATCCATCCACAACCCATCCATCCACCTATCGCTTCGTTCGTTTCGTCTGATTGATTATGTGAGTCTCCCGAACGAGCAAAGGATGGAGAAGAAGAGACGAACGAGCTGATTCATTTCCCTCCTCCCTCCTCCCTTCCCACCTCCTTCGCCTTGTCCTCGCCCTCACCTCCCTTCCACTCCAACTCCCTCTCACTCGTTCTCCTCATCCTCGCTCACGCTTTCGTCGCTCGCTACTCGCTCGACGAACCTCGCTGGGGCTCGGTTCGTTCAGGTCCGGCTTCGACGCAAACCGAGTGTTCTCCGTCTCTGTTCTCCCTCATCAAGGTCCAGGGGACGCTCCAGCAGCTATCGAGAAATCTATCTTCGAGTTCATTCAGGGTTTTAGGGTGGGAGGGGAGTTCAGATATCGGTGAGTGCGACTTGGGCGAGACGGAGGGAGAGGGGAGGGGAGAAGGGAGGGGGAGAGGAGGGAGGGGAAGGAGAAGGGAGCGCGACCTTTGGATCGATTGAACCTTCGAAGCAAGGGAGGGCAGGAGAGCGTGCTGACGCGTTTGTTTTTGTTTTCGGGGTTGGCGTGTACTAGGGACCGCCTTCGCTCGAGCTTACTAGCTCGGCAGCATGTGGTCGAGGTGGATCTGAGGGATCTGGTCGTTTACAACGAGGAACTCGCTCAGCTCGTTCAGGAGAAGCCGGGAGAGATGCTGCCTCTTGTGAGTCCCCATGCGTGCACTTTTCCCCACTTTATACAACCCTGCGTCTTCTCTTGTAGGCTAGCAAGGGCTGCTGCTGAAAGAACGGACGCGAAACGAGTCCGAACCGAATCCAAGCTGACCTTCGTTCAACCCTCCTTCCCTTCCCTTGTTCGTGTCCGTTCAGCTCGAATCCGCCCTCCTTCGCTCAGCTCGTCAGATCCTCCACCCCCTCTCAGGTCCAGGAGTCGATGGAGCTCCTTCCCTTGCGGAGAGGGAGATCCCAGATATTCAGGCCGTGCTGAGGAGTGGAATGAACATGATTCAGTTTAGGGATTTGACGGTGAGTTCTCGACGAGCTCCTTCTTCCTTCCATTCGTCGCGTCGCGTTTCTCTTCCTTCTTTGAGGATCAGGGCTCGAACCGAGAGCTCACCTGCTTTTTCTTTGTGTGCCTCGTTCCCTATGCAGGCCAACACGCTCACCCACCTCGTCCGACTGCCCGGAATCGTCATCTCCGCCTCGACCTTGTCGTCTCGAGCGACCTCGCTCCATCTCCAGTGCAAGAGCTGCAGGAGCACAAAGATCTTGCCTGTTCCGGGAGGGATGGGAGACGGAGGAGGAAGGAGTTTGCCTAGGAGGTGTGAGGCGTGAGTTCCACTCCCCCATCAGCCTCTGTTTCACGAAGGGGAGGAGGGAAGGAGGGAAGGGAGGGAGGGAGACGCGAGCTGACCTTTCTTCGTTCCTTCCTCTCTCCTCCCTTCCCTTCCCACCCTCCCTCTTTCGTCGCTCGTCGTTCGTCGTTGAATCAACGCGTACAGTGAAGCCCTCCCCGGAACCACCAAAGACTGCCCCATGGACCCTTACACGATCATGCACGACCGGTCGAGATTCGTGGATCAGCAGAGCATCAAGTTGCAAGAAGCGCCCGACGTCGTTCCTGTGGGAGAACTCCCTAGGCATATGCAGTTGAGCGCGGAGAGGTACGTCGCCCCCAACTTACACCGCTGAAGCTTTGCTTCCTCCCTTCCTCTGATCTTGAGCTCACGCGCTTCTTCCTTCCACTCGCGTCGTTTTCGTTTTCGTAGGTACCTGACAGGGAAGGTCGTCCCTGGATCGAGAGTCATCGTCACCGGTATCTACTCGACTTATCAGTCACAGAAGGCTGTGAGTACTCTTCTCTTCTCGTCCCTCCCCTCCAACTCTACCCTCCCGTTCCGTTCTTTTCCGAACCCCAAACTCACCCTCCCCTTCTCTTTCTTCGCGTCCTTCCAGCGAGGATCGGCCTCCGCCCCCGCTCTCCGAACACCTTACCTCCGAGTCCTCGGTCTGGAACTCGACACCTCGCTCGCTACGTCGCCTGGATCGCGAGGGTTCACCGCTGAGGAGGAGGAGGAGTTTGGAGAGATCAGTCGAAGCGAAGGGCTGTACGAGAGGTTCTGTAGGAGTGTGGCACCGAGTATCTTCGGGAACTTGGGTGATTACCTGTCTCGTTCTTATCTTGCGTGTTGGGCTGGGGAGAAGAGGGACTTGAGGGGAGGAAGGATGGGCTCGAACTGACGCGTCTTTCATTCGTTTCACCTCGTTTGGTAACAGACATCAAGAAAGCCATCGCCTGCTTGCTGTTTGGAGGAAGCAAGAAGATCCTCCCTGATGGGATGAGGCTGCGAGGAGACATCAACGTGCTGCTGCTCGGAGATCCTGGAACGGCCAAGTCGCAGTTGCTCAAGTTCGTCGAGAAGGTACGTCTTTCCCGTTCCGTCTCGTTCCCTTCGCTTATCGCGAGTTCGCTCGGAGCTGACCCCGGTTCATTTGGGGTTGCTCGTTCTAGGTCGCTCCCATCTCGGTCTACACCTCTGGAAAGGGATCTAGTGCAGCTGGTTTGACCGCTTCCGTTCAGAGAGATCCTCAGACTGTTTGTCCTCTCTCTCCTCACTTCCCTCCCTCGTTCCTCTTCTCTTCGCTTCGCTGACTCCCGCACCCCACTACCTCTTCCTTCCACAGCGAGAGTTCTTCCTCGAAGGAGGAGCCATGGTCCTCGCCGACGGAGGAGTCGTCTGCATCGACGAGTTCGACAAGATGCGAGACGAGGATCGAGTCGCCATCCACGAGGCCATGGAACAGCAAACCATCTCGATCGCCAAAGCCGGAATCACCACCATCCTGAACTCGAGGACGAGTGTGCTCGCCGCTGCTAACCCGGTGTTCGGACGGTACGACGATATGAAGAGTCCTGGAGAGGTGAGTGTTCGATGGAACGGGACCAGGGGCGAGGGAAGAGTGAGGACGAGACGACGAGACGCTGACTTTTCCCTCGTTGGTTGGGCCGTCTACAGAACATCGACTTCCAAACGACCATTCTGTCTCGATTCGACATGATCTTCATCGTTAAGGACGAGCACAACGAGCTTCGAGATCGAGTCAGTCCTTTCTTTCCTTTTCGTTTCCCTCTCGTCGTCTCGTCGTGTTGGTCTCCTGACGCGTCCGTCTTTGTTTCCTCGTTCGAATCAACCAGACCATCGCCAAGCACGTCATGAACATCCACATGAACAGGCCTACTGGACAAGAGACCATCGGAGAGATCGACATCGACAAGATGAAGCGGTACATCGCCTACGTCAAGACGTGAGTCGACCGTCCGTTCTTCTTCGTTTGTCTCGTTCGAAGCTCGACTGACGCGACGTTCGATTTGAATTTTGGCAGCAAATGTGCTCCTCGCCTGTCCGCGGAGGCTTCCGAGATCCTCAGCAGTCACTTCGTCGCGTTGAGGAAGCAGGTCCAGCAGGTCGAGAGGGACAACGACGAGAGAAGTTCGATTCCGATTACTGTTCGGTTCGTCGTCTCTTCTCTCTTTCCTCTCTCGAGCGAGCGGCTCGCTGACCTTCCCTTCCTCCTCTTCCTTCCCACCTCATCACTATCCCCTCCCACCAGTCAACTCGAAGCCATCATCCGAATCTCCGAATCCCTCGCCAAAATGACCCTCACGCCCTCCGTCCTCCCCCACCACGTCACCGAAGCCATCCGACTCTTCAAGTTCTCCACCATGGACGCCGTCCAAGCCGGTTCCGCCTCCGGACTCACGAGGGGAGAGTTGAACGACGAGGTCGAGAAGATCGAGAGGGAGGTGAGGAGGAGGTTGCCCATCGGGTGGAGCACGAGTTATCAGTCCCTCGTGAGGGAGTTCGTGACTCAGCAGGGCTTTTCAGCTCATGCGCTGGAGAGGACACTGTTCGTGATGGAGAAGAGGGAGATTATTAGGTTTTCGGGACAGGTGAGTGAAGTGAAGAGCGCGTCGAAGGGGACGAAGGGTGAACGAGGACTGACTCGCGTTTTCGTTTTGGTCTTGCGTTCGAACAGAAAAAAGTCATCCATCGTGTTGGTGTCTAGATACTCTCTTTGCTTTCCTCTCTCTTTCGCTCTTCGTCCGTTGGATATCTACTCGTCTCTGCCTCTGCTTTCGCTCTCTTGTCGTACTGGTACTCTTTCGCTCGTCTCTGTCGTCTCTTTGGGTCTCGCGTCGCTCTCTACCTCTCCTTCCCGTGGTTTTCCATCTTGCGTTTTGTTTTTCTTTCTTCTATCATTTCTTTCCTCTCGTCGTTGTCGATCGTAGTCTGGGCCCGCTTCTCTTCAGCGTTCGGGAGCGCGGCTCGAGGTCAAGTCGCCTTGTGACGTTCTGTGGGTGACGTTTCGTGAGGAACCGCTGTCGCCAAGAACGAGCTTCTAGACTACGAGAGTGCGAAGGCTTTGTAAAGGAAGCGAAAAGAGGGGAGGCAAGAAGAAAGAATGTGGTCGAACTCGTCTCAACTCACCTACCGAAAACCCCCTCTCCACTCAGTTCAAAACCTCGATGCTCCAAAAAGCACCCAGGCAATTGGATTGCACGGGGGATCTGGGTCAGGCGAGAACATGAGATAAGGGACGAAGAAGGAAGCGAAGAGGGACGGTGGACGCGACGAGGATGAAACGAGCTGCGACCGTTCGTGGACGGAGCTCTGAGCGGGTGATCTAGTATCACATAAACTGAGCTAGCCACCCGTTCGAGACCCCTGCCTACCAACGGAAGAGTCTTGAGGTGCAGAAGGGAAACAACGCCTGCCGTCGAGGCGACTGCTGAGTTTCGAAGTCATCTGTGCGGATGAAGCGATCTTCTGTTCACTTGACGTCCGTTATCCGCACGGAAAGCTCGTAACCCAAGCAGAGGAGTTGGCGCTACGATTGAGGGCTTCGTGGAAACGAAAGAACAGGAACTGATCTTGGGGTCTGGTGCAGTGGAGACGCGACGCGACGAGACGACCTTCATCCCTCAACGTCCAAAGCAGGGGAATTTAGACCTATCACAAGGTCTACGTACCCCTGGGTGAGGTTGAGAGGGACGAGGGAACTTTCCTCCGCGAAAGCAGAACTCAGACAGGAGAAGAAACCTCGTCGCGTCCCGTCGCCGGCAACATCGAGCCAAAGCGGACTCTCCGACTGTGTCTGCCTCAACGGCGGGTCCAGTAGCCTTCAGGCAGAACCAAATGACTCTCCAAAGCAGACATTGACCAAGAGAAGCCTTCTTACTCGATGCTGTTGATGGATGAGGAGGGAAAGAGGAAGACGCGTCGACGCGAGCAGGGAAGTGAGCGACTCCCTTGTGGGAGGGCAAGCGTCGACACTCCTCCTCCTGAGCGCAGAGTGAAAGAAGTGCAGGTGGATCGTTGAATCGATAAAGGCATGCACCTCCCAACTTCAAGCTCAGGAGAGAAAAGCTGAACGCCGTCCTTCACCAAACAAAATGTTCGCGCGACGAACAGATGAGCGTCGAAGACCTCCTGCGCGAGAGGAGATCAGCGCTAGAGGGGCGATGATTCGACTCACGCTAAGTTCATCGACAAAGTATCTGCTGCAGCGGTCGAAAAGCAAAAGAAGAAGGAGAAATGGAAGGAAACTCGCGTCGCGTCGGGTCGTCGTTCAAAACTCTCCATCGACACGTGATCGCCGTTCCTTCCCCGGGCTAGCATCTCGCTCGAGAGGAAGGCGGCTGATGACGTGAGCTCTGAGAAGCGGAGATGGCGAGAAACAAAGGGACGAAGTCGACGCGATGCGGAGACGTCTTGCGTTCGCTCTCAGCGCACGAACTAACGAAGAGCAACCAAAGAGAGAGATACGAGATAGAGAGTACGATGATGATGGATACGAAAGAGAAAGATGGTTCCTGTTGAGGAGGGTCGGACGAAGGTGTGGAGATCGAGAGTCTTCCTCGGACGGGATTACCTCGACACACCTTCCCTCGCGTCCAGCACCTCTCAGGAAAAGCAACCGGTCTCTCCACAGTCTGAGGAGAGAGAAGAAGTACAACAAAGAGGAAAAAAAAAAAAAAAAAATGCTGCTGGGAGGAGATGAAGTGAAGGAGAGAGCACAAGCGAAGTCCGACCCACGTCGAGCGTTCATTCCTCCTCGCCCTCGAGGCGTTGCGCCAGCAGGAAACTCCAGATGAACAGAGCAAAAAAGCAATGATGCCAGTGTTGGAGTATATCTCGAACTCAGCTGGAAGTGCAACGTCGAGAAGGTGCGAGGAGGTACTCGAGCTTTGTTAGGGGGAGCGAGGAGATGGAGGAAAGGAGAGGAAGAAAGCAGAGGGAGAAAGTAAAGAGAGAGAGAGAAAGAGAGAGAGGGAGGAGAGAAAGAGAGGAGAGGAGGGAAGAGGGACGGAATAGAGTGATGAGAAGGGGATGAGAGGAAGAGGAGGACGAGGAGGAGGAAGGTTTTTGCCACTCGCGAGCTCTCGTCTCCGCCGCAGATGGGAAATCTCCCTTTCCTGGCGTGAAGTGAAGAGAGCGAGCTCGCTTTCTTGTCGACAAGCCGAGGAGCGGGGTGGTTTCATCTAAGGAGAAGAGCAGGAGCTCGAGAGACGGCAGTGGGAGGTGGAGCGACCTGCCTGCGAGGTCGCTCTCTTCCTCTTCGCTAGCGACGAGCATTAAGCGTGATATGCCATCGACATCCCTCTCAAGCAAGCTCCTCGAATCTCAGATCCGTTTTCTTCATGCGAAGACAAACGAGGGATGCGAAGGAGAGACGGGAGAGGGATGATGAAGGCTCACGACTCGATTCGGTCCCCTCGACTTGAGGCTCCATCCCCCGTCGTACCGCGAGCACTTCAGACTGGCTGGACATAGGAGGGAGGGTACCGATGGAAGTTTGAACAGCAGTCTGTAGAGTGAGCCTGGAGGTCGAAGGTGGGAGTGGATGAACGAGGAGGAGCGATGGGAGGAGGGATGGGAGTGGAGCGAGGGTCAGCTTTCTGATCGCTCGCTCTCCTTCTCTGCTGTAAAATCGAGGGGAAGAAACTCACCGGAGAGAACTAGAGGACTAGAGGTATCGAGAAATGCTGTGGATGAAGATATCTGAGAAGGGAGGGTGTTCGTTTGATGCGGTCGGGATGGAAGCTCGTGAGCTCGACGAAAGCTGAAACTCGCTCGTCGAGCTTCGCTTCTTTCGTCCTCCTTCTCTCGCGACCATCACAGTCCCAAGAGGATTTCCTGGCAGAGCAGCTGACCATCCATAGGACCAGGTCTTCATCCCTGAGAGGGACCAAGCTGATCTTCCTCAATCAAGGGAGAAATCCAGGAGGGAGGATGGCCCCCTCCCTCCTTCCCCCCTCTCCTCGGCTTCCTCCTCCTCTCCTGTCTTTTCCTCTTGTTTCCCGTTTCCCTCCTCACCCTCATCTTCCACCTTCCTCTCCTCCCTCCTACCCTCCCCCTTCTCTTCTACTCTACCTCCACCTCCGAGTTCACTCCCGACTCCCTCCCCTCCTGCGCCCAGGCCCCCCAAGCTAGTTCAAAGCAACCCACCTTCGTTCCATCGCTCAGGAACTCCGTCCAGGAACTTCCTTCCCTTCACCTCCCTTCCCCTCACTCTTAACCCAACCTCTACTCTCACCCTCTCACCGCCATGAGCTTCTTCACCTCCTCCTCGAGCTTGCTCCTCCCTCTGCTGGCTGCTACCGTCCTCGTCCCCTCAGCGGCCGACGCTTTCTTCATCCTGTGAGCTTCGTTTCATCGTCAGCTTCAGCTTCCTTCTTCTTTCCGAGCTCACACCTCTTCCTTTCGTTCCTCTTCTCTAGATCTCACTCCAAGACTCTCGTTCACACCCGACTCGATCCTATTGTTAACGCTGGAGGAGTCTCTGGCGTTCGTCCGTCTCGTTTCGCCCTCGTCGTTTCAGCCCTCTCCGCCCTCGCTGACGTCCCAACTCCCTTCCTCCCTTTGATCCTCTCTTTCTTATCTCAGCATATGCACAACATCGTAGGAGCCAACTCGTTCAACAGGACCTACGACCGGATTCTTCAACGAGAAGCAACCTGCACAACCTCGCCGGTTCAAGGTGAAACGCGCTTCCTCCTCTCTCCCTCTCGCTTCCTCCCCTTGTCCGCTTCAGCTGAAACGGATTCGGCTTCGTCTGCGTTTGGTTTCGACTTCTGCCAGCCGACCTCTCGTCGTACTGGGCTTCTCAGCTGTACTACCAGGCTGAGAATGGGAGTCTCACGATCGTGCCGACTGCTTTCGTTAACACGTGAGTTCTGTCTTTCCCTCTCGAGACGACGTTCGTTCAACGGCGACGAGCTGACCACGATCCTATTTCTCTTCACCAGTTACTACCTGAACCGAAACGGACCCAAGAAGCAGGAGATCAAAGCCTTCCCTCCTGGTCTCAGAATGCTGGCGGGCGTTTGTCATTCTTCCTTCGTTCTCTCGCTCGCTCTCCGTCGTTGATCTCGCTCGTCCTCCTTGACTCCAGGACCCCAAACGGACAACCTTCGATCCTACCCTTTTCTCCAACACCGCCGTCTCCTTCGTCTGCCTCGATGTGAGTCTCCCTTCTCGTTCATCTCTCCGGAAATCGAGTGGGACGCGAGCTCACTCCTTCTCTTCGTCCGTGAGTCTTAGTACACCGGAGTCCACACCGGCGACTCCGCCTGGGCTCAGAGGAACAACTTCTTTGAGCACGATTGTCCAGATGGGCAGAGGATGCAGATCAATTTCCCTTCTTGCGTGAGTGAGGCTCGAAACGCGTCCAGATGAGGAGTTCGCGAGCTGACGTTCTGCTTTGTTCGCCTCGACAGTGGAACGGTGTGGATCTCGATTCGACTGATCGTGAGTCTCTCAGCTTTCTATAACATCCGGACATGCGTCGACTGACTCTCGCCCCCCTTCGTTCTCGTTCAGACAAGAGCCGTTCGTCCCTCGTCTCTCTCGAATTCGAGCTCGTCCCGTCGCCTCTTCTCTGAACTTCCTCCCTTCCATTCGCCTTGTTCGTTCACCAGATATGAGCTACCCAATTCAGAACGTCGATGGAGGAGATTGTCCCGATACTCACCCCGTCCAGCTCGTTTCCCTGTTCTACGAGTTCGGTGAACACCTGCTTCGACCCTCCTCGCTCGGGACGCGTCT
Organism: Mrakia gelida; assembly: GCA_024345305.1. Taxonomy (NCBI): domain Eukaryota; kingdom Fungi; phylum Basidiomycota; class Tremellomycetes; order Cystofilobasidiales; family Mrakiaceae; genus Mrakia; species Mrakia gelida. The sequence continues at coordinate 1,051,918 of BRON01000013.1, read as the reverse complement.
TTCCCAGCCCAAGCTGACCTCTTCCTCTCTCTCGCTCTCTTCAGTCTACCAAACCAATCTCTTCCCTTACCGAGAGGGAGCCTTCGTTCTCGCTACTGGAGATGTTCGTCTTCCCTCTCGCCATTTATCCGCTCAGCTGTCGACGTCTCGACCTCGAAGTTGCGTTTCTGACGTCCCTCTACTTTTCGTCGTTTCTCCAGACCACCGGCTACCTTCCATGCGGACTTCGCTGAGGGATGGGATACCACTGTTCTCCAGGATGCTATCGATCACTGCCCTGATCAGACGAGCGGAAACATCGACATCTGCCCTGCTCTCGCCGCGTCGATTGACAAGTCGAAGGTTCGCTCGTCGTGGTCTCGTTCTCACCTCTTCTCTTGTTCCACTGATTCTACTCCTCTTACTTCGTTACGCATCAACAGCAAGAGGCCTGTCAGCCTGTCAACGATGTTCGTCGCTTCATCTCGTCCCTTTCATCGCGCTCGCCTTCTCGCATCAAACTGACTCCCCGGCTCCCTCACAGATCATCGACGAGGATACCGGACTCGGAACATGGCTCTCATCTCTCCCTGGAAACAACCTCGTTCGTCTCACCTTCCTCTTTCTCTTGCTCCCGTCCTCGCCTCGTCGCGTCGCTGACGCCCTTCCTCCTTTTCGAACGAACGAACAGGTCAAGGACTCCACCGGCAAAGCCCTCAACTCGGCTTCGAAGGCGGACTACACTGAGGCTGCTACGTTCGTCTCTCCCGGCGGAACTCTTCCTGGAGGTTGGAAGGCTGGTGAGTGACCGAAACGGGCCCTTGAAGTCGAACACGTGAACTTGAGCTGATCGCGTCGCCTCTCCCTCTCATTTCCTCGTTCCACAGAGGGTTGTTTCACTGAGGGCACGGGAGCTCGAGCTCTTCAAGGCTTCTCCGTCGTCAACGAAGCTATGACCATCGACATCTGCCTCAACGCTTGCAAAACTCAAGGCTTCGCATTCGCTGGAGTCGAGTTCGGAAAGTGAGTCTTCGATCTCGATCTCGTCTCTCGAGACGCGTCGTTCCTTTCTCTCACGGACCCTCGAACCTCTCGCTGACGCCTCTTCTCCTTCCTTTTGATGCTCTCTTTCACAGGGAATGCTACTGCGACTCCTCCCTCAAAGCCGGATCCACCGACGTCGCCTCCCCCTCTCCCGTCTGCTCGATCGTCTGTCCTGGAAACCCTCTCACCAACTGTGGAGGAGCCTCAACCCTTTCTATCTTCAGCTACGATGCCAACTACGTCGCTCCTACCACTACATCCACCACTTCCTCCGCCGCTGGCTCAACCTCAACCGCCGTCAGCTCGTCGACAACTCAGCCTCAGACTCAGGATCATCCCACATTGAGATCGAGGTCCCCTCCTCCGACGACTCCTCCCCTACCACCAAAACCGAAGTAGCCTCCCCAGCAGCCACCGCCCTCGACATCGTCCTCCCAGCCGACGAACAAGAACCCACCTCTGCTGCCGCTTCCACCGTCGTTGAAACCACCCCAGCCAAAGGGACACCCACCTTCGCCTCTGGATCGCCCGCTCAGCCGAGCAGCTCGTCCGCCAAGGCTAAGGCGAGGAGGTTGAGAGCTCAGGCTAGGAGGAGTAGGATGCACCACCGACGGGTCTAATCACCTCCTTCGTCCCTGTGTTCGGTTCGGTTCGTTTTCCTTTGCTTTCTTTACCTTATCCCCTTCTTCTCTTCACCTCCGTTTTTCTTCACTTATTTTCCTCGGGTCTCACCTCTCTCTCTTCTCTCTCTTCCCCCCCTTTCTTAGTCCTACTTACTCGTCGGTCGAGCCAGCTCTTGTCGCGTCGTTCGTTCTCGCTCAGCTTAGCTCTGGATCTGCTTCTCTCTTTCTCTCGGTTCGTTTTACGTTACCCCTATTCACGCGCACTGGTTGTTATTTCGTCGCTGTTCTTTGATAGAATCTATCGGTTTCCCTCTTCCGTTTCGTGGGCGAAGAAGCGCGAGGGAAAGGAAGGGAAAGAGCAGGAAGGGTCATGAGATTGAGTAAGTTGGGCGTTAGGAGAGAGAGCAAGCAAGCAAGAGAGAGAAAGATATGCATTTGGGGGTGGAACGAGTGGGAAGTGTGGGTACTATGCTAGAGATGCGACGAGATGTGCGAGCGAAGAGGGAAGGCAGGAGAGGAGACGAAGGAGCGAATCGATCAACTCCAATCGGATCTCATCCCCGAGCCGAGTTTGGGTGGTGGTGGTGGTGCTGAGACTTGCTCCTGTTTGGTGCAACAAATGAGGAAAGATGAAGGAGGGTCAGCGATCGAAGGAGGGAAGATGAAGGGCGAACGTCGGAAACGACGCGACGAACCTTTGCTGTCGACGACGAAGCCGCATCACGTCTCGATGGATGAACGACTGGCCCGCTGCTAGCTGCTTCTTCCGCTTCTTTGTTCTGCTCTTGTTGACGAAGTTGAGGAAGGAGAGCGATGAACGTTGCGCGTTCTTCGGAGGTGTAGTCGCTGAAAGAAAGAAGGAAGGCGAAGCGAAATGAGAGACGCGTGAGCTGGACGCCCGACGAAGAAAAGGGAGAGAAAAAGAGGATGCTGGAGACAGGACGAACGTGAGTCGAGCGACCAACGCGTCTCTGCGGACGAAGACGAAGAAGACGAGGAAGGGAAACGCGTCAGCTATTGAGTCTTCGTCGACGTCGACGAAACGAAACCGAGGTTCGACGGAACTCACCTCTCCACCTTCTCCATCCCCTCCAAGAACCCCGCCAGCACTCCCAACAGCTCCGCGTCCACTTCCTCCAGCCAAGGCAGTCCCATCGCAGCAGGCAGGCTCTTCCCTCTCGACTCCTCCGGAAGAGGAGGAGGAGCTCGGTCCTTCTCCATCTCCATCTGAAGTCGGTGCTTCCTCCAGCTTCCGTTCGCTGCGTTGCTCAAGGTGGCAGTTTTTCGAGGTGGCGACCAGGGAGGTGGAGGAGTTCGTGATGGACGAGATCGGGAAGGAGAGCGAGATCGAGATCGAACGCGGCTGGTTGAGGGGAGGAGCGGTTGTTCTCGGAGAGGAGGTTGAGGAGGAGCTTGAGCTCTGGAGCTGAGGACGGCTTTGCTGACGATGGAGTTGACGCTGGGTCGGTGGAACTTGACGCTTAGGTGGCGACCCATGAGCTTTCTACCTCCTGTTCGCTCGAAGCAAGCGGGACGAAGGCGATGTTAGTTGGGCGACGAGGACGCGTCGCGAAAGAGAGGAGAAGGGGACGAACGATTCGCGTCGTCGAGAGCGGCTTGAGCGTCGGCAGGTTTTTCAAAGTTGACGAATCCGAAGCCTCGAGACTCGAGCGTGCGCCCGTCCAGCATGACTCTGACGCTGATGGGTCGAAGGGAAGACGGCGAAGAGTGAACCGCAACGAACGCGCGAGAACGAGACGACTTGGAAGGCTGAAAGGGCAAGACGAACCTCGTAACACGACCGTAAACTCGGAAGTACTCCGTCAGATCTCAATCTTCTGCCTCGAAAGGCAAGCCCTGTTGCAAGTCAGAGAACACGAGAGTCAGCCGAGGTCAAGCCCCGGAAAAATCGACGCGACGGTGAAGCTCACGTTCATCACGAGATTGCAGAGATCCACGAGGGTATCTCGACCGTCTGCAGGAGTGACGAGGTGATGGCGATGGTATCGGATCGGCAGTTCCAGAGCTGCTGGTTTGGGAGGCTTGGGAGGGTCTTCAACTCGGGGTTGAGACTCGACTCGAGATTGAGAAGAAGCGAAGGAAGCAGGTCGACGTCGCAAGAACTCTGCCTCCCTCTTGAGCGTTGACTTCCTCCTCTCGGCCTCGTAGGCTTTGATCCTCTCTTCCCTCGAAAGTGGTTCTTCTTCCAAAGGTTTCTTTGAAGTGGAAGGTCCAGCCTGACGTCGAAGGAACTCTCTGTGGAACTCCTCCTCCTCAGGTGTGGGGACGTCGACACGACGGCGACTCGATTCTCGTTGAGGTTGCTCGAGAGAGGGAGACCTTCGACGACGGCGTTCAGAGAGGGGAGGAGGCGTTGGATGAGAGTTGGGACGTCGATCAGGGTTGGAGGGAGTGGAGGAGACGAGAGTCGGAGGTCGAAGTGCGACTGAAGGTTGAAGAGGAGGAGTTCTAAAGGGAGGGAGGGAGGAGGTTGGGTGAGCTCGCGAGAAAGGTGGAGGAGGAGGGGAGAGCCAAAGGTGAGCTCACTCTTTGGAAGCTTGAGGCCTGGATGATCTTTGGAGATGCTGGGGAACTGGGATACCTAGTTCCTCGAGAAGAAGTCGAGACCTGAAGAGGGAGGCGAGAAGAGGGAGGTCGGGAAGGTGGAGAGAAGGGGAGGAAGGGAAGCGGCGAAGCTCGACAAACGCAACTGAAGGACTCACTCTCGTTCTGCCTCGTCTTCCTCGTCGTAGAACTGGTTGCTGGTATGAGAGCTCATCCCTTGACTGTACGAGAGAGAGAGTATCGAAGAAGAAGGGAAAGTGGAAGGGAGAGAAGGGACGGGTGAGGGTGAAGGGTCAACTTGTGAGCTCGAGCTTGAAAGCATTTCGTTGAGCTCCGAGAGGGGGTCTTCCCAACCCTGACAGCACATTTTTTCGCACTCCTCGCTCTTGGAGGACCTCTCTTTGGCTCGAAATAAGACCTACTTGTAGGACAATTCGAGCTTCTTGCTTCGAAGAGGGAGAAAAGGACGGTCAAGAGCGAGGAGGAGGAGGTAAAGCTGACGGCCTGAACGATCCTCTTCCTCTCTCCTACCAGGTATAGATCTGATCTCCACGAGCTTGATCTTCGACCAGACCAGGTATCGGTCACCTTAAATCCTCTCAGCCTAATCTTTCTCAAATTTTTGCCGAAGCTCATCTTCCCTGTCGATCAACGCCTTCGCTCAGCTCCTCCCTCCCTTATTCTCCCGCTCTTTCGCCCTCTTTCCTTCTTCGCCACAACCACGACCTTCTCCCTTTCTACCATCTCAGGCTTTCATCCTCCTCCCTTGACTCTCAGCTAGGATAGACTTCATACAACATGAGGTGAGCCCTACCGTCCCTCTCGCTTCTCCTCCTCTTCTCGCTCCAGCGGCGAGCTCACCATCTCCTCCTCCCTCGTCCTGACCTCTCCTCCACATCCCCTTCTTCCTTTCTTCCTTCCATCTTCTCTTTCAGTGATCCAGAAGAGCTTTCTGGTGACGATCAACCTCTCGGCCAGCCCTCTCATCAGCAACTCGTCCAGTTCGTCCCTCGCTCGTCCTTCGCGGATCGGTGGAGCTCGTCTCGCTTCAGCTCAGTTCTGATCTCCCTCCCTTCCCTTCCTCTAGGACGAATGCATCCACCTCGGCTGACGACGACGACGACCACGAAGACGAGGACGACGAGGCTGAGAGGAAGAGGGGACACTACGGGAAGGACGTTCGGAAGTTTACGAAGGAGGGGAAGAAGACAGAGCCCAAGAAGGGTGGGACTTCGTGAGTTCTCTCTCCTCCTCTTCTTCGACGGCCTCAGCACCTCGTCAAAGCGTTCTCCTCTCGACCTCGGGAATCAGTCTACGTTTAGTTTCAGAAACTCATCAAGGAACTGTCGGCCTCGTCGTCGTCGTCGTCTGCACCCGGAAAGAAGAAGAAGGTCGAGGATTCGGACGAGGAAGAGGAGGTCGAGCAGCCTGTTGAGAAGAGGAGGGAGGGGCCTGATGTAAAAAAGTCGAAGAAGAAAAGGGAGAGGAGGTGAGTTCAGCTTGACCTCGAACCTTGGCTGAAACGGGAGAGATGGAGACGGAGAAGAAGGACGCGACTGATCGCTCTCGACGCGTCTCGTTCCGTCGAATCGAACCAGACAACGATCGTCGTCGCCCGAGGAAGAGGAGGAGGAACAGCAACAACACCAAGAGCAAGAGGAGGACTCGGACGTCGAGATCGAGTGGTCGCCTGCTCTCTTCCCTGTCAAGAAGTTGAAGAAGGCAGTGAGCTTCGAGGTCGGGCAGTCTCACCAGTCCAGATCGATCGAGAGGAAGGACGCGTCGGATCAGCAGCAAACGTGCGTAATTCTCTCCCTTTCTCTTACTTCTCGACATTTGGAGAAACTCTATGGCTGAAACGTCCCGGCTGTGACCTCTACCAGTTGAAGGTCGTCCCCGGAAGTCGCGTCGGATCGCGCTCGAGACTCGTCTGGGTTCGTTCTCGTTTCGCGCTCGACTTCCCTCCCTTCTTGCGTTTGCTGACCGGTGCTCTCCCTCGTCTTGCCTTCGCAGAATGAGACCTTCGCCTATCGCACCAAGCAGCAGCACCCGCTACGACAGCAACAACAACAGTTACGGAGGAGGGAGGGACTTCCCTCGAAAGCTCAAGATCAGAGTTCGTCGCCCTCCCTCCCTCTCGACTTCTTCTCGCTTGATGAGAGACCTCGAAATCGATCTCGTTCTTTAACTCGTATCGTCTTACAGGACTTCGGCTTCGACGTCACGGAGAACGACCTCCTCGTTCATCTCGAACAGTTCGGTCGCGTCAGCTGGTTCGCCTCCTCCGGTTCGCTTCCCTCCTTCTCTCCTCGTCCTGTTCTGATTCAACCTCCCGCACCCCTTCTTTGATGTCAGGATTGAGATCAACACCCGAGGAGGTCAGAGCCTGGGATTCGGTTTTGCTGAGTTCGAGCGTGGAGAAGACGCCAGACGAGCGACGGTCGCGTTGAACGGTGAGCCTCGCTTCACTTCGCTTCCTCCTCCCACCTCTTCCTCTTTCGAGCCTTACTGACTTTGATTTCGTTTCTTCAGGCTCACTCTTCCGAGGCAAGATCATCGCAGTCTTCCCTTACAAACCCTCCGCCGCCCAACGAGCCCCTTCGCCTCCACCTCGACGCGACCCCTACCAGTCATCGTCCATGGACCCTCCTCCTCCTCCCCAGCAGCTTCAGTACGATCTATACCAGCAGCTCGAGTCGATGAGTCGACCTCCCTCCGACTTCGCCGCTCAAGGAGGAAGTTCGATCTACTCGCAGCAAGCTCTCCAACAACCCTTCCCGTCGTCGTCGTCGTCTCACTTCCCGAACCCCTCGACGAACAGATTCCCTCCTCCTCCACCTCCTCAGGTACGGGCTCAATCTTTGAATCATGAGGAGACAGTCGCATCGATCGCCGTGGTCTTGAAGGCAGCAGCAGCCGAAGCTGATCCCACGGCGCTGTGAGTTCCATCGCTTTCGCTCTTCCTCGTCCCTGTTCCCCATCTCTGCTCTGACTCGACCTCTCTTCACCTCCTCAGGGTGTCGGTCATCCAAGGGCTCGTGTACGTCTTCTCCACTTGACCGTCTCGCGTCTCTATCCTTCGCTGACCCAACCAAACTGTCCCTCTTCGTTCTCGTTCATCTGCTACCTCGATCCTCCCACCCCTCGTCCAGCCCCAACCAAACCATCCTCCAGATCATGGCATCCTTCGAATCCTCTGGCTTCGCTCAGGCCTCCAATCCTTCCGGCAAGTCGTACGGTCCGACCTCTTCATACTCGGCTCAAGGTCCTTCGTCGTACGCGTCGGGAAGGTTCGTCCGCGTCCGTCGCGTCCCTCCCCGTTCCGCCCCCTTCTCTTTCTCGCACTGACCTCCTTCGTTCTCCTCTTTTTCGACAGCAACGGGACCACATACGGCTTCAGCAACAGCAACAACACTTCGTCCTCATCCAGAGCGTTCGAAGCGGGAGGAGGAGGGTCGGACTGGAGGAGGTGATGAACTTCGCTCGAGTTGGAGGACGACTCGTTTTTCAGCTACAAGTTTTTGTTCAAGGGCTCTGTGATGTTTCTGAGACCTGGAGAGGAGGAAGCGAAGAAGAACTTCCGGTCACGTGAGTGCGAAACGAGCGAGGCGGGAAAGGGACGAACGAGAGGTGTTCGATTGTCGACCTCTCCTCCTGCGGGCGAGGCTGCTGAGTCGATTGAGTTGGTTCTTAGAGTTGCACACGAGAGGTCGTCAGAATCATAAGTATAGGATGTCGTTTCGTAGAATGCAAACAAGCAGAATGAAGGTCTGAAATAGTCGGGCGAAAGCAAACCGAATCCTCGTCGCGTCGTTCACTTCCCTCCCTCGAACAGCCCTCCGAGCCCCTGTCTCGGCTCAGCAGCAGCTCTCCTTCTCGTTCCGATGGTTCCTCGGATACTGTTCCCACTCGATCCATCGAGGAAGATCTTGCTGAGCGGCCGCTCCCTCGTCGTGTCTCGTTCCCTCTCCCGTCGTTGACCGCCGTGGAGGGAACGGATGGCTTCGTCGAGGTCTCCTTTTCCGACGTTCTTGGATGGAGCCAGAGAAGCGAGAGGCGGGGAGAGAAGGGAGTTGGACGGTGTTCCGGAAGCAGTGGTGGATGAGAGGTTGGAGGGTCGAGTGGCGTAGGACTGGAATTGAGGAGGGATGGACGAGGTCAGCGAGGAAGGCGAAGAGAATGGCGGAAGGACGAAGACTCACAGGTCTCGAAGAAACGAGGATACAAGGAGCGAGGTGTTTTGTAACCTCAGCAGCAGCTTTCTGAAGAGCGAGACTGAACGAGAGGACCATGGCGAAGAAGTCCTCCGGACGCGTCGATTCGGGACCCTGAAAGACCGTCGAAAACGAGAATCGTCAGAAAATGAGATACGGAAGACGACGGTGGAGTGAAACTGCCGAACTCACCTCGCTCTGCTCTCCAAAGTACGCGAGCAAGCCTTTCAGATCACCGTCGATCGCTGCTCCCATCTTCTTGATCCTCTCGACGGACATCGCAGCCTCCTCCGCGAACTTGGACATGACTGGAATGAACCGATCGGCCAAAGGAGAGGCTTTAAGGTCCCTGAGAGTATCCATCTCGGATCTGACCTTGTCGAGGCCGTTGACGATGGTCGAGACGGATCCGAGTACGGAGGAGAACGAGACTGAAAAGACACGAGACGGAGCGGAGGTCAGTCGACGAGAGCGAGAGCTGCGAAAAAAAAAAGAGTCTAGGAGGAAGAAGCTCACTTCGAGCAGCAGCTGGTAGATGAGGCATCTCGTCGATGAAGAGCACCAGGGAGGGCGAGGTCTTGATGAGGAGTTTAGCGATGAAGTGCAGGAGAGTTGGGCATTCGGGTGTCGGTTTGGCGGTTCGAGTCTCCTTGAGCTGTATATGAATCGAGGAGGAGGTCAGACGTGACTCGAGGAGACGAAAGAAGATCGAAAAAGGCAGACGAACCTTCAGCAACGCGTCCATCCCAAATCCGCCGGCTCCTCCTCGGAAAGTCGAAACGTTGAGAGCGTTTCCGACTTGAAGAACAACCTGAGATACAGAAGCGTAGGCTCGTCAGTTTCAAATTCTCTCAGGTCGAGAAGGGGGAATGAAGGACCGAACCTGCAGCACTCCCTTGAACCTCGCCGAATCCTTCAACTCCCTCGTCGCCGCCGTCAAGCCTTGAAGATCCGGAACGACCTCAGCAACGTCGAACTCGAGTCTCCTCCGGAAGAGCATGGACTCGAAGCGTTCGTTCAGTCGAGGGATGACCATGATCTGTTGACGTAAAGCGAGAGAGATATCAGCTCGGCGCGAGGCAAAGAGAGACGGGAAGAGAAAGGAAATGAACGAACCTCTTTGAAGTACTGATCCGGCTTCGCGAGCTTCGAGACATCTTCGAAGCCCCCGATACGGCCGATCTGGAGAGAAAGGTTGACGATCAGAACTAGAGAGCGCTCAGAAGGACAGAGAGCTTTGACTGACCTCGTCGCTCGTAGGCAAGAGCTTGCTCAATGCCTTGAGATCGTCGAGGGTGAGGGTCTCGTCGTCGAAAGCGAGAACGGCTTGTTGGATCTTCGGTATCGGGAGTTTCAGTCGAGCGAGCATGATTCCGACGTTGTTCGACCTAGCTGAAGAAGAAAGAGGACGACAGGACGAACGAGGTCAGCTCGAGCTCGTTGGATACGAATCATCGAAGTGCGAGACTCACTGATGTCGAGCAGCGTCACAGGCTGATTCTTCTTCGCCGAGAGACTCATCTTGCTCGGAGCAGCCGAAGGAGCTCCCATCATGAACGTCTCCTCGAGATCTCCCAGATCGAGCGAAGGCGAGCCGGGGGGAAGGTCGTTCCAGATCGTCTTGCCGAGGTCGTCCGAGTCGAGTTTCTTCCAGAAGAAGGGCTGTCGATGAGCGAGAAGGAGTAGCAAGGTCAGTGTATGTACAAAACGAGATAGGAAGGAGTGAGCTGACCTTCAGCTTCTTCACAGGCTTCGGAGGAGCACGAGGAACAGTCGAAGACGAGAGACCGTTCGGACGCGACGACGAGATTCCTCCTCCTCCTCCTCCCAAGGCAGCCATAAGAGCAGCTCTCCCCGAGTTGGCGTCTCCATCTCCTCCGGGTGGGTTTCGACTCGTTATCCCGCTGAGGAAAGCTGGACGAGGTCCTGGAGGTCCGTTCGAGGGAAGGGTCGATGAAGAAGAAGGCGCGTCCGCGTCTGTTGAAGGTTTCCGATTCGAGATGGAGGAGAGGAAAGCGAGGTTTGGTCGAGGTGGTGGATCTGACGTGGAATTCTGGAATCCATTGGTCGTTGGAGGAGGAGGAGAGGAAGCTGGGGCTCGGAGGGCTGCCATGAGGGCTCGACGAGGATCGACTTCGGTGGGTGTTGGAGGACTCGTCCCTTCCGTCGCTGCTGGTGGTGGCGAGGGTCTCCGAAGAGCGGCCATGAGAGCTCGACGAGGGTCAACCTCGGTCGAAGGTGTTGAATCCGTCGATGGTACTTCGTCGTGAGCGGCGATAGGTTTCCGACCCGAGAGTGCTGCCATGAGAGCGTTTCGAGGTTGAGAGGCTGGACTTGACGATGGAGTCGACGACGCGTCCGCGTCGTCTGGTTTTGACCGACTGGTGATGGATGCGAGAAAGGCCGGACGAGATGCTGGTGTTGGACTGGGAACGGATGCGACCGTGTCGGAAGAGGCGGAGGGATGGAAGACAACGGTTGGTGGGGCTGGTCGCGTCGAAGTTGGAGGTGGTGAGAGAGGTAGGCTTGAAGGAGGAGCAGAGGGTGCTGAGGCAGAGTGGGAAGGTGATGGTCGTTGAGGCTTGGGAAGGACCGAGGGTGGAGGTGGAGGTGGAGCGACTCGAGCCTTGAAGTCTTGCTCGGATCGAACTGGTGGAGCCGACGAGTTGATCAAGGTCGGACGACGAGTCGAGAGCTGTCTCTTGAGGGTCTCGACTTCGGCTCGAAGAGAGATGATCTCATCCTCCTTCCTCGTGAGACTCTCGATGGCCTCTGTGGCGATGATCTGGGGGTCGAGATCTCGAGCTGGTTGAGCTTCCTCCGCCGGCGTAGAGTTCAGAGCGTGGAAGCGAGAGTGGACGGATTCGAGAGCGAGCTTGAGGTACTTGATCTCGGTTTTGCCTTCCTTGAGAAGTCCCTCGAGCTCGGCGTTCTGACAGGGGGTTGAAATAGAGGACAAGATCAGCGACGAGCTTCAAGAAACGACGCGTCGAACTCGAACTCACCTCGGTCTTCGCTCGCTGTACCTCCTCTGCGAGGGTGTTGAACTTGGTTCGATCTCGATCCCGTTTGGCCTTCTCGTCCTGCGAAATGAAACGACGACGAGTCAGTCGCGGGCTCTTCAATGGCTCATCGAGGTCGGAACTCACCGATTCTCGAGGCTCAGCAGAGCCTGACTTGCTCAATCGAGTGACCTCGGCTTGAAGACGGAGGACCTCCTTCTCCTTTGCGACGAGACGTTGTACGAGACCGTGGAAGTTGGGAGACTGAGAGGAGTTCGAAAAGAGTTCAGCTCGCGTTTCGTTCGAGCGAAAAACGAAGACGGACGAGACGCGACTTACCTCCTTCTCGACAGACTTGATCGGATCAGGAGCGTCGCTCGAACTCTGCTAAGCCAAAAGAAGGTGGTGATTCAGTGACTTGAAGGCTTCGGAGGATAGGACAGAGAAGAAAAGCTCACCGAATAGCTCATCGAAACACTCGAAGGCAGCGCTCGAAAGGTGTTGACTTCAGCTATCTGAGTCGACAGCTCGTCCTTCAGCTTCGCTCTCTGCTCGAACCAAAACCGCCAAAGCCGTCAGCTTCGTCATCGTCCCCTCCCTTTAACGTTGTGATCCCACTCACCTCATCACTCAACTCCTCAACCCTCGTCCTGAGCGTCTCAATCTCCTCCACGAAAGCCGACGGGATTCCCTTGTGCTGTTGCTCGACCGACGGCGTAGACGGAGACGATCTCTTGGCTTTGAAGCTTCCTGGTTCGGGAACGATGGGTTGGATGGATTGGAGGAAGAGAGCCATGAAGGCTTTCCAGCCGTCGTCGCTGAGAAAGAACGAAGGGGGAGAGAGTCAGCGAGATGGACGGGACGAGGAGTGGAGAAGGCGGAAAGAGGGATGGGGGAGAGACGAACAGGTTGTCCAGCTGAGCAGCATGTTCGAAGAACTTGTCGAGTACCGAGAGGAGATCGGCTTTGAGTTGGCTGTGCAGAAAAGAAGGAAAGTCAGTTCAGCGTCTCGTTCCCTCCGCGTTCACGCACGCGACGAGCCTCGGTCGGACTCACTTATCAATCTCCCTCTCCAAAATCAGCACGTATCTCTTCACTGTATCCACCAACACGGGGTAAAGCTCCGAATGCTCCTGCGCGAGCTTCGCCAACTGTCCCAACGAGTAATCCAAGCTGTCGTCGCCGTCCGAGTTGAGATGAAGGAGATGATGAGCGTCGATGGTCTGGTAGCGAAGGTCTTCAAGGTCTTCTTGTTTCTCCTCGACGTAGAGATCAAGTTGGGTGATGAGGTTCTCGGGTGGGGACATGTAGCGCATGGCCTGGGGAAGCAAAAGTCGAGAGAGAGGAAGGTCAGAACGCGTCGAAAAAGACAGTTGGATGCGAGAGTAGGACGTACGACGATAACCTCATTCAAACCCCTCCTCCCAAACTCATCCCTCAACATAACCCTCTCCTCCAACTCCTCTGAACTGTTCGAAATAGCGTTCACCAAAGCCATCCCACTCGCTCTCCAGTCCCAAGCCCACTGCCCGTCCTCCTCCTGGCCTCCTCCTCCTCCTCCCACCGGTCCCCCCGCTCCCTCCTCTCCATCCTCGTCACCTCCTTCTGCTTCATTGGTAGCAGAGAAGTTGATCTTGAGCGACGCCACGAGCCACTCGAACCTGAACCCTTCGTCGAACGCGACTCTGAACTCGGAGAAGGCAGCGAGGACGAGTTTCGATCCTCCGAGGACCGAGATGGCTGCGAGGACGTCGGCTGCTTGGGAGCGAAGTTTGAGGAAGGAGGTGTGGAGGGTGAAGGTGATGTAGGTGATGAGGAGGGGTCGGTGAATGACTGCTTGGAAACCGGGCTGGGAAACAAACGAGAACGAGACGGGCAGGGTGTCAGCGCAAACGCGAGAGGTTCGTCTCGTTTCGTCTCGTTCCTTCGTCCCATCATCGCCTCGGCTTCGGGACACTCACCTCAGTATTACTCAGCACTCTAACGACCCTTACACTCTCCAACAAAACCGCCTCGCCCACTTCTCCCTTCGCAGAATCCGGCAGCCTCACAACTCGTCCGAGCAAGCCTTCGAGCGCGTCTAGTCCCCCGACGTCGAGGAAGTCATTGATGGTTGAGAGAGGAGCGGTGGAAAGGGCGACTCGGAGGGAGAGGATCTTCTTGAGGAGGGGAGTTGAAGGGAGTTTGCTGTTTCGAGACGAGGAACGAGAAACGAACAGAGACACGACGGGGTGGGAGTCAGCGGTTCGTTCGCTGCTTCGTTCGTTCCCTCGACGCTCCTCGAGAGTGCGAACAAAGATGGGTGAGTTTGTTTGCGACTCACGAATTCCCAATTTCATCAACCAACGCCCCAAACCCTGCTCCTCCTCCTCCGTCTCCTCCTCCTCCAGCAGCATCCTTCCCACCCCACCATCCACCCCACCCTCCTCCTCCTCCCGTATCCTGCCTCACCACCGCTGCAACTCCCACTCCAACATCCACCTCCGGCGAACTCGTGGCAGGAACCACCTCTCCCCAACTCCCCAAACTAGCAACCGAAAACCTCTTGCTCCAACTCGCACCCACGCTCGCAGGTTCGCTCGCGCCCGTCCTCTGCTGTTCGAGCGCTTGGGGCGTCGACGTCGAGGGACCCCGGAACGACGTGGGAGGAGGGTTGTGCGAAGTTGTTCGAGCTTTGGGAGCTGTGGCTCGGGAGATGGAGGATGGGATGGTGTTGGAGGGGTTTGATTTGGCGCGGGACTGGGCGAGGAGGTAGGCTTTTCGAGAGGGTGTGAGGGAGGTCATGGCTAGTCTTTGGGGGCCGTGGAGATTTAGGTCGTCCTGTGCGAAGAGAAGCGGGGCATGGGAAGGGAAGGAGGGAGAGAGGGGAGGGAGGAAACGAGACGCGTCGAGGTCAGATTTCGTTGGAGCTCGACATCGAGGTGGGAGAGAAAGGAGGAGCGAGGGAGACGTACCATAAGAGCTTCAAACTCCTCCTCCTTAACCTCAACTTCCCCTTCCTCCCCTAGTCCAGCTCCTCCTCCTCCAACCCGCTCATCCTCGTCACCTCGTCCCAACCCTCCCTCGAGACCCAGCCCCAACCCCCTCCCGTTCGAAGCAGGCATCGGTTCCGAGATCGCTTCTATCACGACGCTGTTCCTATTGTGATTGTGACTCTCCTGTTGGATCTTGCGAGCTTCAGGAGGCGAAGCAGCTGCTGTGGTGGTCGTCGTTGTTGGGGAGGAGGAGGACGAGAAAGTCGAGTAGATGGAGCCGAAGATCGAGAGCCTCGCTGTGGCTGGTTTGGCTGCTGCTGGCTGTGGTCGTGGACTCGGGCTTGATGCTTGAAGAGGAGGAGTGTGAGGTGTGTCAGAGGTGAGGGAGAGAGATTGATGTGAAGTGGTAGAATGGGAGGCTTTGAGGGTTGTCGAAGCTTCTTCCTCCTCTTCGTCGTCGTCGCGTGAGGCTGAGGAGATGGCTGAGGAGGTAGGGGTAGGTTTGAGGAGCCATGATTGTGGAATGCAGAAGCGGTAGGTTGGTGTTTGGGAGTGGTGCTTCGTTGGAGGTGGGTGGAGAGGTTGGAGGAGGAGGGAGGTGAGGAGGGTGGAGGGCGGGACGTGATGGGCGACTGAACCAGCGATGAACGAACAACAGGTCAGCTTCTCTCTCTTCCCCTTCCGCCAGCTCCTATACAGCCGGAAGCAAACAAGAAGCCCTCGAAGCTCACCTTCCTTCGTTCCCTTCTTCTTCGCCTCCCAAACCTCCTCCAACCCATACTCAACTCTCTCGCCTCCTCCCCACTTCTCCCTCCCTTTCCCCTTCGTCTCCCCGCCAATAGTCATCCTCCTTATCAACCCAATCCGCTCGCATACCTCCTCCACCACGGATTCTGCCGTTGATGATGGGAGAGCGTATACGGCGAGGGTAGAGTGATCAGGGATCGAAGGGACAGAGAGGAACGAGAGCGAAAGTCGAGAGCTCAACGGCGTGAGGGCGAGATGGGTCAGGAGGGGTTGAGGTAAGAGGGAGGAGGAGGGGAGGAGGTCTGGAGAGGTGCATTCGAAGAAGATGGTATAGAAAGGAAGGAAGGGCAGGAGGGAGGGGAAGGGAAGTCAGCATGATGCGAAGGTGAGCTCGAGCTCAACACCCCCTCCCTCTCCTCCCTCCCTCCCTTCTTCGTTCTTTCATTCAACTCACCATCCCAGTTCCTCACCACCTCATCCTCATCCTCCTCACTCCCCGTCCGAGGCGTCCATCCTTTCAATCCCCACCCCCATTCATCGACTCCCTCCAACCCAGCTCGTCCTCCTGCTCGCTCATCAAAAGCCCCTAGCGAAAGAGCGACCACCTCCCCGACCGTCGTTCGAGAAAGAACATCCTCCTCTAGCTCGAGAAAGGTGGAGGAAGAGGGGAGAGTGGGGAGAAGGATTTGGAGTTTCTTCTTCATTCAAGGTCGTCGTCGTTGGGAGTCAACCCGAGGGAGGGTTGGGAGGGGACAGGACCTCCTCAGGAACGACATAGGGGTGTTGAGGGGAGGAGGAGGGGAGGGAGGGGTCGATCGAGGTGAGCTTGAGCTTGTTTTCGTTTCTTCGTTCTTGTTGTTGTTTTGATCTTCAGATAAAGCTGTTGGAGTGTGGGGTGCTGAGAAGATCCTTGGTATATGATAGAGAAGAGGGGAAAATGCAACCGAGAAAGATGCTGACGAAACCGAAAACCCAAATCGAACCTGACCCAGACGAAGACGTTCAGGTGTTAAGAGCGTTGATCTCCTTCCATCGAGCCAGGCATCTAGACGAAAGCGAAAGCGAAAGGACCGCAAAGTCAGCCAGCGCTTCTCGCCCTTCTCTAAAACTGCCTCCGACTCTTCGAACGCGAGGCGAAGCAACGCGACGAAGGACCGACGACGCGTCCCCTCCTCCTCCCTCCTTCCCCCACTTCAAGATAGGACTCACGAATACCAAGCATCCTCCCCAATAGCGGGTCCTTGATCTTTACACTCGCACTCGCACCCGATCCCGTCCCTCAGAGGACAGTGCATCCAGCTGTCGTGCCGGTAGGCGATGTCGTCGAAGAAGTGCGTGGACGTGAAGTTGGAGAAGAGCGCTAGGGCGAGGGATCGGACTGGCGACGGCGAACGAAGTGAGCCGGCGAGCGAGTGAGCGAGCGAGAGCGGGTGGGCGAGTGAGCGAGAGGGGGTGAGCGAGCGAGGGGGAGGAGGGGGAGAGGGAAGGGAGAAAAGTCAGTTCGAACTGAACGAACGGGACCGAGTTGGGGACCAAGGGTTGGCAAGAAAGACGTACTAGGAGCATCCCCCCACCTCTCGTAGTAGAAGCCTTTCTTGCGATCTAGGTGCTCGAAGAGGTCTTGGTACTGTTTCCCGCGGAGGAAGTTGAGGTTGCCGATTTCTGAACGAGACGAAAGCGGAAAGAGATCAGCGTGCACGCTCTCTCTGTTCGCCTCGACAAAAACGAGAGGCGATTTGAAGCAAGGCAAGAATGGTAGAGGTGGAAGGGAAGGGAAGGAGGGAGGGAGGGAAGACGGAAAGGGAAGATGAAGAGCGAATGGAAACGAGAGGAAGGTTCGGGTGCTCACCGAAATTCGTCCAGAAATGACAAGTGTTGTAACCAGGCTTCCCATCTTTGCCAGCAGGTTCTCCCCACCCGTGGTTACCCCAGCCGTCGGCTTCGAACATTTTCCCTGTGAGCGAAGAACGAAACGAAGGAAAACGCGAGAGTCAGCGACGCCTCAAATCGACAGTCCTTCGTCCTCGTCCACCCTCAGTGTTTGGCGAAGCAAAGGTGGGCGGCTTGACTTACAGAAGTCTGTAGGTTGGATCTCTCCCTTCTGAATGAGATCGTTTCGGTACTCGGAGATGGTGGGGAAGAGGGTTGGGATGGTGTTCTGGGAAGACGAGGAAGAGAGACCAGGTCAGATTCGAACGAGGAGAGGAACAAAGCGAGGTTTTAGAATGGACGAACGATGTTCTCAATGACGGCGATGTTGAATCCGTAGAGTTTGTTGTTTTGAGCGAGGAAGCGGAAAGGGCTGGCGAGGAGAAGAAGAAAGAGGACGAAGATGGGTAATGAGCGACGCGTCGAAGAACGAGAAGAGATGAAGGGAAGAACCTACTCGTAGGTGAGTTTGCAGAAGAACTTGACGCTGAGAAATGATGGAGAGTCGATGAAGAGTGGAAGGGCGGAGGTGAGAAAAAGGGACGGGTGAAGAGGACGCGTCGCGACGACGAAAGAGAAGAACGAGAGACGAACCTCGGCTCCAACCTCCAGTACCAGTCGAAACCAGCGAGTAAGGGATGGTTGGCGAAAGGTCCAGTGTAGAACCGACACATGTTGTCTGTGAGAAAGAGTCGCGGGAACGCGAGCAAAGATCAGCTCTCCCATCTCCCTTCCCGGCCTCTCCTCCTCGTTCGCGACGACTCACGATAGCTCTCCTTCTCCCCGTACTGCACCCCATTCTTCCCCATCTCCTTCATCTTCCTCCTAGCCTCCTCCTTATCCATCCAATCTGGCATCCCCCACCCTTGCTCGTGGGTCACCAAACCCGTATGGATCACCGCGCCCTCGTGAAGAACCGTCCGTAACGACGCGAGGAAGCTTGCCTTGAACGGCGTGTCCGAGAGGAGGCAGTACGGGTACTTGTATCGGGCGTTGAACTGTGAGGTGACAGAAACGAAGGGAGGGGTGTGAGCTCAAGCTTGTCCGGCGCGAGAGACAAGCGGAGCCGAGACGAGGAGGGAAGAAGAAGGGCGAACGAACCATAGATTCGAAGCTGAGGAGAGAAGATTTGAGTTCGTCTTCATCTTCGTTTCGACCGAGGATGAGAATGCATCCTTTTTCGCGAGGGTAGTCGAGTCTGGAGAAGGGAGCGAAGGGTGAAGGAGAGGTCAGCACGCGAGCTTTGAGACAAGGGAGATCAGGTGTGACGAGACAGTGAGAGCTCGAGGGAACGCTGGAACGGGTCCACAAGAGTACGAGGAAGAGGTGTGGAGTTCGAGAGTGGGGCGATGGTGGGGCTGGGGAGGTGAAGCGTGTCGCAAAGAGGTCGGACGGAGGTAAGGGAGTTGAGCTCGACGTTGACCTCTTCGCTGAGCCGTCTTCTCCCTCCGCTGCCCTGGAGACCGACCCTGCCGACTCCGTCGATACACCAGCCACTCAGAGTATGCTTCTGCTCTCTCTGGACCACTTCTATCTCTCCCTCGAGCTCGCGTCGTTCGAAAGAAAGTGAAGGCTGCGAGAGATGTCGAAACTCACTCGATCTTGTCGTTCAGACAGCCTGCGACCGGTATATCCCTCATCACTAACGGCGCACTCTCTTTGGGCCATAAGCTTGGACTTGTCCGTGATGGGAGGAGGAAGAAGGCGAGGGAAGTGAGGAGAAGGAAGGAGAGGATCGTTCTGTCACCCCGCGAAGGAAGGAGGGAAGGAGAAAGGAGGTCAGCTCTCCGCCATCTCCCTTCAAGCTCGTTTTGACACCCTTCCTGGAACTCACAGGAGTTTTGACCTTGACCCATCTTGAGGTATCCTTCCTGACATGCAAGAGCCGACGACAGATGAACAAGAAGAGTTGAAAGGATGGCGGTTTGTGGATCAACAGAAGCACCTCGACGACGCTTCACTTCAATTTCGACTCGTCCCGTCGAGGGTCGCCTCTTTCAGCTTCCCTCTCAACGTCAAGCCTTTCGACACCTCGTATCCTCTACATCCACTCCCTCTTCCTTTCTTTCATCCTACCTTCCGTTCCCTCGCAAAACTCTCGGTCGCCATGTCTATGGTCCTCGCTCAGACGTCTCAGGACACTGAGATCGTCTCCCCTCCCACCGACTCAATCTCAGCCGTCTCCTTCAGTCCAACAGCAGATATCTTGGGAGTAACAAGTTGGGACAACGCTGTGAGTACATCTCATCCTGCTCGACAGCGTCTCTGTAGATCGAAGGAAGGAAAGAGCAGGAGCTCGGAGGAAGGAAGGAGGAGGGAAGCGGAGGAACGCTCGTTCAACCTCCTCCCGCTCGAAGAGCTCCTGGAGCTGCTATCCACCTTCGAGGCACTTGAGGAGCTCTGAGGGTGAAGCTAGAGGCTCATGCCTTTGGAGTGGAGGTCATTTTGTTCTCCTCTCTTATTGAGAAGAGGAGGACGAGCTGAGCTCGAGCTCGCCTCAACCATCCTTCCCTCCTTCGCGCTCCCTCCTTCCTTCGACATCTCCCCCTTCTACCGACGAAGGGTAGAGAGATCACGTGGCGCCGAGCGCTTATCTCGCGACTCTCTCTTGAGCATCCAGCTGCAGAGTTATCCGCTTCGCCACCCGTCCTACCACCTCTCCTTCCTTCGAACCTCGAGCTGACCTCCTCTCCTCCCTTCTCCTCTTCCTCCTCCCTTCTCTTCAGGTTCGACTCTACGAGACCAACGCTCAGGGACAGTCTCAGCAGAAGGCTGAGTACAAGCACGAGGCTCCCGTTTTTGACATGTGCTGGCTGCCGGTGAGTCCTTCCCCTGGATTGTCGAGCTCAGCACGAGAAGGAGAGGTTGTGAGCTCGACTCGAGCTGGGAGCTAACTCTTTGCATTGTATCCGAACCTTTTTCTCACAGGACGGAAGCAAGTGTATCTCAGTAGGAGCCGATAAGGCTGGAAGGATGTACGATCTCGCCTCAGGTTCCTCTTGTGAGTTCTGCCTTCCCTCGCGTCTGTGCTTTCCTTCAGCCCTCCCTTTCCCACATCATCCCACGCCCGCCTCGCCTTCCTGCTTGATGCCTCACGGTCTCCTAGCATACAGGAGCTCTACCTGGGACAACGATCGACCTGAATTCGAGAGCTGACCTCCCTCCTTCCTCTCGTTCCTCGCTCCTCCCTTCGTCCTCTTTCGACAGCTCAAATCGCCGCTCACGACGCTCCGATCAAGGCTTGTCGATGGGTTCCTCAGGCGAACGGAAGTGGATTCTTGGTGACTGCTGGTTGGGATAAGGTGTTGAAGTACTGGGATCTGAGAACGTGTGAGTCTGCCCTCCTTCGTTGGACTTCTTGTTCCTCTCCCTCTTCCCTCCTCGCGTCGCCGATCACTGACCTCTACTCTACTAACACGCGACCTTAGCAAACCCCGTGGCAACCGTTGCTCTTCCTGCGAAAGCTTAGTAAGTCGCGTCCAGCTCAGACGCCCTCGAACGAGTCGACTGAGGCGTCTTCTTCGTCTGTCTCGCTCTTTCTTAGCACCCTGGACGTGCAGAACCCTCTCATGGTCGTTGGATGTGGAGATAAGACCATCCAGATCTTCGATCTGAACAACCCGGGAGTGATCTTCAAGGTTCGTCGTCCTGTAATCCGTTCAGTCCACTCTCCGTCCTTCCTCGACGACGCCAACTGACGCGCTCTGCTCTCTGCTTGGTTTCTACTCGATCCCCAGGGACAAGACTCGCCGCTGAAGCATCAAACTCGAGTCGTCGGATGCTTCCCTTCGGCCAAGGGATTCGCTGTTGGAAGTGTGGAGGGAAGGGTCGCGATTCAGTGAGTTCCTCGTACATTTCCCGCTTTCCCTCGTTCCTCGAGCATGGCCGCGTCGATGAAGCAGAGACTGACCCCTCTCTCCCTCTTCTACCTTCTCCTCAGGCACATGGAGAAGGAGTCGTTAGCGTTCGTCCTCTCTTCTGTCGTTCGCCTCCGCGAACCTCAAGCTGACTCTTGGACGCGTCTCTTTTTCTTCTTCGAACCCGCAGTAAGAACTTCTCGTTCAAGTGCCATCGACTTCCGGATGCTCCCAAGGCCGGAGAGCAGGTCGCTGTGTACGGAGTCAACGCGATGGCGTTCGAGAAGGCGAAGGGATACGGAACGTTTGCGACTGGTGAGTTTTCAGTTGTTTCTCGCGATCACGTCCTCCTTTCGCTTGACCAGAAGCAGCACACGCTGACCCAACTCGCTCCCGCTTTTCTTCGTTTCCTTTTCAGGTGGAGCCGATGGTCGAATCTCGTTCTGGGACCACGACAACCGGTCGAAGCTGAAGAGTTCGTCGCGTCTCTCGTCCCTCTTTCCCTTCCTTCGTCCCGAACGCTCCTCGCTGACCTCTCGTCTCTTCTCTCAATCCTCAGCTCTCGACGCCTTCCCTCCAATCTCACCCTCAACTCCCATGACTCCCATCGTTTCCCTCTCCTTCAACCACAACTCTGTTCGTCCCCTCTCCCTCCCTCCTTGTCTCTCTCCCTGTCGATCTTGCTGACCACTCTTCTCCCCTCGTTCGATCGAAACAGACCTTCCTCGCCGCCGGAGTCTCGTACGACTGGTCGAAAGGACACGCTGGGAACGTTCCTGGACTCGGAACGAGAGTCAGGTTGCATCCCGTCAAGCTTGAGGAGATCGCTCCTAAACCCAAGACGCGGTAGATTCGATTCGAGGACGTTCTCGCCGTCGCTCCACTGCTCCATCCTTTCACTTAACTAGATATCCAGGGTGGCGGAAGGAGATGGAAGGTGGAGTGGGAGTTGATCGTTATGTTTTTCTTGTCTGTATTTATCTCGCGACGCGACGTTCTCGTTCTTTTTCTTTCTCGCAGTTTTTCGTCTCCGTCGTCTTTTGACCGCGGAAGTTTAGACCGAAAACGCAGACGATTCAATCGACGCGTTCGATGATGAGGCAAAGCAAGGGGAGCAAAAGGAGAGTGATGTGTTTGAAACGAGAGTGTGATCGAGCAAGCGGGCAAGCTGCGACGAGGCGAAAGATCTAGTCTACGAGTTTGAAGAGGAAGCAAAGAGGAAAGTGAACAAAGCCGAGACGCGAGCGAATCCGGTGAATAGGAAAACTGATCCGAGGAAGAGAGAGAGGTGGGATGAGCGCAGACGAGGGGGGAAAGCAAAAAAACGGGATTCTAGCGACGCGTCGAAAACGAAAGAATTGCAGAGGAGAGCGAAGAGCGCAAAGTCTATGTAGGAGAGGTGAAAAGTCCGATGGTGAGGGAGGGTGAAATGCTGAGCGTGCGAGCTGGGCTCGGAGGACTGGAGATGAGCAGAGAACGGAGGAGGCGGTCAGGGGGGTTTTGTTTTGATTGAACTTCGAGCGAAGGGAGGGTTGAGCGACTCGAGCCGCGCAAGTCGTCCTCGCAACAAGCACCCCCCGCAGACCAGCCTAACCCCAGCGAGAGTAGAGTCTGAGCTGACTACTGACCTCTAGTGGTGTCTGTTGTTGTTGTTGTTGTTGTTGTTGTTGTGAGAGTTCTGGTTTCCGTGAGGGTTTCCGTGTTGCGAGTTCGACCCACCCGCATTGTTGTTGGAGTTGGGTCGAGCTGAGGGAGACACTCGAGCAGCCAGAGGGACGGGACCGAGGTTCTGTCGAGCGACGATCACTTGTCGAGTGGCCTCTGGAGAAGGCGAGAAGAGGAAAGAGAGAGAAGATGGTCAGGGGGCGAAAGGCGAGAGAGACGTCGAGAGTCGAGGAGCGAGGAAGACTCACGCTTGAGGTGAGCGGCAGAAACGGCTGAAGAGCCAACGAGGAGGACGAGGAGGAGGGAGGAGGAGGCGAAGAACTTCATGGTTGAGTGAGGGGGAGAGGAGGGGAGGGAAGGGGAGAGCGGAAAGAGTGGGAGAGGGAAGAGGAAGAGGGAAAGAGAGAGAGAAGGTGGACGTTGCGGACGGAAAAATAGGGACCATGATTCCTGCCTCTTCAGCCATGCAGGGGAAGAAGGAAGCAGGGGAGAGTGGAGGGACGGAGGAAGAGAGAGGAGGGACGCGTCGCGACCCTCGAACCCAGCTTCCCCTCTCCGCGGAGGAAGGTGAAGCCTGAAACGACGACGTCTACGTTTTTTTGCCTTACATTTTTGCTTGACCTTCTACCATCTGCTTTCGAAGTACATCCTGCCTCTCTATAAGTTGACGAGAAAATCTTCAGCCAGTTCAGGCAGCCGAGCCCCCTCTCCAAGGAAACAGCTCCATGCGAGCTCACTCCGAGCTCGCTTCGATTCCTTCCCTCCCTCGCTTGCAACCGCTATCTCGCCCCCAGGCAGTCTGCCTTTCGGACCTCAACCACCATCGCCCTCTCGTCGCTATGGCTCCCCACTCCTCAGCGAAGATCCTGTCGAGGCTGATTCCCTACAACTCTCTGCTCGCCTTCGCCATGGGTACGACGGTAGCCCCTTCGCTCTTCGTCTTCGTGAGCTGTCCCTCCCTCCCTCGAAGCTTCCCTTGTCGAGATAGTGTATCGCTGACCGCCCTCTGTATCTCGATTACTTTCTACAGAAGCTTCTGGTATGCATGGCCTGGTTGAAGGGGTCCGATGATCCCTCTCGCCCTCCCACGACAGAGACGTGCGATCGACCAGAAGTCGAGGCTCTGATGGCTGCTATACGTGAGCTTGATCTCATCGCTTCAAAGGAGGACGGAGGCTGGTGGAAGATTTCTAGATGAGGACTCCATCTGCTAGCGCTGGGCATAAGACGGGCGGGTAGGAGGAAAACACCGAGCACAAGGAAGGAAGGCGAAGCTGACCTCGCTCCCTCCGACCTTTCGTCGTTTCGCCTTCTCTCTCCTTCAGTCGCTATCGCCACAGTTCTTGGAGCTAGCATGGGTAAGTACGCTAAGTCTCTATGTCTGGATCTTCCACTGCTGGAGCGAGGATCGTGACCAGCGGCGAGGGACGCTGGAGGCTCGCCGTCGAAGCTGATCTTCGCTTGCTCTCTTCCAGGTCTTCTCGCAACGTCCCCCGTCCAAAGACTCTCAGATCGATACGGCCGAAGAGCACTTCTCATAGGCCTCCCACTGGTTGATACTGCCTCGATCGCATTGCTGCTCTTCGCTTGTGAGCTTTCTTCCTGCCTCCCCGTTTTCGTTCGTCTCGCTCGTCAGTTGAGCTGAACCACGCCGCTTTCACTTCAGTCACCTTGGACTCCATCCCACTCATCTACACCCTCGCTCTTGTCAACACGGTCCTCTCAGCCATCGGTGCAAAGAGCGCTTTCATTCCTAGTCTCGTCATCGCCGATTGCGCTTCCGTCGAGGAAAGGTCGGTTCTCCTGTTTGACCTTGCACTTCAGCCCTCTATACTTCAACTAACTGAACTCCCTGGATTGTGTTCTCCCAGAACTCCCTGGTACTCGCGAATCGGAGCCTCTTCCACGGCAGGAATCGCCCTTGCGTTCGCGACGACCTCGCTCGTCACCACGCTCACGCCCAACATCTTCGGACCCTTCTACCTCGCCATGGGCATCCAGATGATCACCGCGACATACGCCTTCGTCTTCATCCCGGAGACTCGCGTCCGACAGGAGGTCGTCGAGAGAGGAGTCGGGGAAGAGAGCTGGTCGTTGAGGAGGTTGGTCTCGAACCTTCTCATCCCTCTGAAGCCTCTACTGCTCCTCCTTCCGCGGAAGCGCGTCGATGGGAGAAGGAACTACACTCTCTTTTTGCTCAGTGTCTGCACCTTCATCTCGATGACGGCAGTGAGTCCAAGTCAATTTGGTTTCGTTCGTCCTCCCCATCTTTCGCTGATCTCGTTGTTTTCGTTCTTTGTTTCAGGGAGGATACACCACCCTCGCTCTCATCATGTACATGCAGAACCATTTCAAGTTCACTCCCGGCCAGGTACGTCCCTACCTTCCTTTTCGAGTCGGATCCAGTCGTTCGTCGGAAACTGACGACGCGACGTTTGCTTTCTCTTTCCAGAACGGCTACGTCCTCGCCTGGCTCCTCGGAACCAAGTTCATCTACCTCGTCCTCATCTTTCCCACCATCCTCAAGTTCGGAAGAGCAGCGTATCACAAGTACCAGCTTCGACACCCGATCCACATCAAAGGAGCCGTCGTCGACACCGAAACGACGCCGCTGTGGACCGAGACGACTCCTCTTCTCGACAACGCGGAGCCATCGCAGGATCAAGTTGCTGGAGCGGGAGAGACTCTGGTCGTAGAAGCGCCTGCTCAGCTCGCAAATCACTTCGATGTGAGTTTTCTTCCGTCTTCGTCGCGTCTTTCTTCTCGAATCTGACACTGCTTCGTTTCGTCCTCAGGTCATCCTCGCGTACTTCTCTCTACTCGTCGACATGGTTGGAATGCTGCTCGTCGCCTTCTCAACAGCCTGGCAAGAGGTCATCGTCGGTACGTCCGCTCTCCTTGTTGCCTTCTATCGAGTCCCGTCGAACTCCCCTTCCTTTCCTTCAGCCCTGACCTCGCTCCTTTCCCCACTCAGCTTTCGGAGTTCTCTCAGCAGCAGCAGGGTTCGGACCCTGCCTCAAATCGGTCTTCCTCGCCTGCGTCGAACCCTCCCAAGCGAGCGAGTCTCTCGCCGCTCTCGAGATCCGTTCGTCCCTTCCACACCTCTCCTCTTCGCTTCTCTCCGGTACTTACACCTTTCCCTTCCTCCCTTCTTCAGTTGGCGCCATCGCAGGGATCCTTTCTCCTCTCGTCCTAGGACCCGTCTACGCTGTTCTCGTCGCTGCTGGACGAGGTCCCGTCTTGTTTGGGATCGCCGCTGTGAGTGTTCTGTTGGCTTCCTCGTCTTGTGTTTCCCTCTCGAGCTAACTCACTTGCACTCTCTACAGGCCTTTCACTTCGTCGCAAGTCTCTTCCTGCTCCCCATCAAGAGGATCTGAGCGTCGAGGCCGTCTTCGAGAGACGCGTCGCGATCGAGGTGAGTCTCTCCTCTTCTTCCTTCCTGTTTCGTGGTTCGCGAGCCTCGAGGTTGAACTTCTTTCGTTCACCCCCTTGCTTCAGCTCTTATCTTACTAGTCTACCCTTATCGAGCTCTTTCTCTCTTCACCGCTCGCTCAATGAGCGAGCCCTCGTCCTATCTCCTCCCCCCGTCTCTCTTTCGCTACTTAATCTTCCTCCCCTGCATCACACCTGAGCTCAGCTCCCGATCATCTTCCTTTCTCTACATACTCTACCTAGCTTCGACTTTGCCCTTGTCTTCCTTTCTATCCTCTGCTGCGGTCTTTAATCTCTGACGATGAACGCTTCTGACGAACGCTCGTCGAGTCGAGATCGAGAGGTGAGGCTCGTCGACCCTCACCTTGGCTCTGCTTTCTCCAGCCTCTCAGAAATAATCCTCGTACACACCCAAGCAAATCGTCCTCTTTATCCCTCTCTCTCGAACACACCTCTCTCCCAAACCCTCTCTCACTTCGCGCACTCCAAAAAAATGGCGACTCATCAATCCCCTCCCCGTCCTTGCTACCCTACTCCGGCACATCATGAGGCTTCTCAATCCCCTTGGCCACCCTATAGTAAACCACACTCGAATCCTTCCCCACGATGGCCGTGTACATCACGGGTGGGTCGGTCTCGCCTTCCACCCCTGGAGCTGGCGACGACGACCCGTCCGAGGCTGGAGCGTGCGAGGGGAAGGCAGAGAGGTAGGTTGGAGAGGAGAGGAGGAGGTTGAAGTGCGTGCGGAACCTGTGGTTGCCGATGAAGGTTGGAGGTGGAGAGAAAGGGGAGGAAGGGAGTGGGGAGGGTGAGCGGGAGGGAGGGAGCGACGCGAACCGAGGAGGGTTGGTTGGAAGAGCAAGGAAGAGCGCGAACGAACCATTTTGGAGAGAGAGATTCGGAGAGGGAGATGGGGATTATCACTCGGGGTCGTTCCTACATTGATCAAGCCAACAAACGAAGAGAGTGAGCTCGAGCAAGGTGAAGTTAAGGGGCGAGGGAGGAAACGACGAGGTGAGCTTTGGACTGACCTCCTCCTTCCTGTACGCCATGAGGAACGGTCTTGATCCTCCTGGGTTCGAGCTAGATGCAATCTCAGAAGACTGGACAGAGAAGGGTGTGACGGTGTGCCACTTTTGAGCTGTGAGGAGGAAAAGAAACGAGAGGAGGGAGGAGAGTGTGAGCTCGCACGATTTCGTTGAGTTGAATGAGAGCAGGGAAGGGAGGCCTTGTGGGCGGCGAGCTTGCAGGGGCAGAACGTACATAGTGTGAGATCGTTGTAGACTATGAAGAGGGGTCCGGCGTGGGAAGGGGAGGAGGTGAGAAAGGGGGAGAGGAGGGCATACTGGGAGAGAAGGAGAGGAAGGGAGGAAGGGAGGTCAGCTTCGACGAGTCTCGTTTCGTCTACTTCTTCCTTCGAGCTCCGGCTCTGCGATATCCGTTTCACTCACTGAAGGATGATCTTCCATGGCTGTTGAATGAGACTGGTAAAAGAAAGTCGAGATAAGTCGAGTGAGTGTTGGCTCCTTGACGACTCTTCTCTCCTCGCCTCTTCGCCCAAATCGCTTTCCTCCGAGTGCCCTCAACGACGACCCTCTCTCTTCTCCCCATCCTCTCGAATCACCCCCTCCTCCCATCCTCGACCATATACCTCTCCTCGGGTAACCTCGACGAGCAGGATACATTACAACAACAAGAACCCGACTACTCTGAATCCTACGAGCTTGAAGACCTCGACCCTCATCACCACCACCAACTCGCGGATCCTTCCTCCTCTTCGCTCGCGTATCCTCCCTCGTCAGATCAGGAATCAAGAAAAGAAAAGAAGTGGAGAATGAAGTTTGGGTAAGTACATCTATCCTCCATGTATAGATGGTCGGAGGAGGCTGAGGAGGGCGACGAGGAGGGAGGCAGAAGGGACAGCTCGGTTGAGATGCCTGTCGCCTGCGTCGGAGAGGGAGGGTGTGTCCGTCGCTGCGACGAATGAGGGAGCCCTCGTTGGAGAAGCATCTCCTCGAGAGATACAAGGGACAGGAAGAGCTTTCTCTTCTCGTTTGCTGGTGCGAGAGTGGACTTGCAGGGACCCTGTTTTCCCTTGTCGGCGCTCCTGAGGAAGACCAAAGGAAGGAGACCTTGCCAATGGCGCGAACGAACCGAGAGATGCTGACCTTCTTCTTCTTACTCTTCTGACAGAACTGCTCTCCTATTCAACGCTCGAGGAGACTGGCTCGATAGGTGAGTCTCTCGAAGCCGTCGTTCGTTGATGTCGTGCGCTCGCTGACCTTCGTTTGACCACGTTCCTCCTCCTTTCAGCTACGTCGAGTGAGCTCCTTCCCTCTCTCCCTTTGCTTCCCTTCGGTTTCAATCCCTTGGCTGACTGCTTCTCTTCAACTCATCTTCTTCTTTCAGCTACGAAGCCCTCAAGAAAGCCATCCCCTCCCCCTCCTCCCCTTCGACCTCCAAGCCCACCCGTCCAACCTACACCGACCTCGAGTCCGCTCCTCTCCTTCCCACCTCCTCCGAAGACGAGATCTCCACCTCCCACCAACCCTTCTTCGACCTCCTCGCCAAGGAACTCCGCAAAGTTGCCAAGTTCTACGAGAGCGAGGAGGACAGGTTGATCCAGGAGGGAGAGTCGCTTGAGCGAGAAGTCGAGGAGGAGGAGAACAGGGAGGAGAGGGAGAGGGAACGGGAGGTCGCTGTTTGGGCGAGTGAGGATAGAGAGGATCTGGAGGATGTCGGAGAGGAAGGAGAGAGTACGATTGGGAGTTTGGGAGTGTTTCTGAATGGACAGCACTCGGGAGGAGGAGGAGGGAGGGAGAGGTTGAGGAGGAGTCAGAGTGCGTCGAGCAGTCGAGGTGAGTCTTCTTCGTCCAGTATGAGGCTCTCGGACGCGTCTGTCCCATCTCTAGAACGCTCTCCAAGATACATGTCGAAGAGGGAACTGACTCTGAGCTTCGTTTCTCCGTTTCCCATTCCTTCAGGAGCCAACATCTCCGTCTCTCCAACTCGCGACACGTCCGACCTCTTCGAAGCTCAACAATCCATCTACGCTACTCGCCTTCGAACGCAATCCCACAACACCTCTGCGTCCCAAGCTACGGACGAGAACGACGACGATTCCTCTCCCGAGAACTCTCCCAAAGTCACCAACGCGACCCTTTCGAAGCCCTTCTCCTCGCTCCCACAAGACTCGAACTCCCAACCCTTCCCCTCTTCTACCGCTCCCGCTTCCCACCCTCCCCACCCGAAACGAGCAGCCTTCGGAGCAGGTCGTCGCTCCGCCTCCTCCAACCCAGCTCAAAGTCCCGTCGCCTCCAAACGTCGTCGAAGACACTCCATCCTCTCCGCCTCGACCACCGCCGCTCCTGGGATCACTGGAGCTGGAGACCTCGGACTCGTCCTCGTCGACTCGAACTCGCTCGCGAACGGAGGGATGTCAAACTCGATGACCTCGGACGCAGGAGGGATGGGGATGATCAACGTTTGGACGTCGAACGGACAGAGAGCGAGCATGCTCAAGATCATCTACAAGAGAAAGATCGCTCAGCTCTGGTTGGACTGGAACGCGCTGAGAGGGTTCAGGGAGTTGAATCAGGAGGGAGTCAAGAAGGCGCTGAAGAAGTGAGTGTTTCAGTCTCGTTTTCTGCTCGAGAGTTCGAGACGCGTATCCTTCGTCTCGTCTCACATCGAAGCTGACCACGGGCTCCTCCTTCCTCGCTCAGGTTTGACAAGATCACGGGATCCAAGGTTCGCCACTTCCTTTCTCCTCTCTTTCGTTCTGCCTTCTCTTTCCGCGACTGACGACGCGTCGCTTTGCCTTTCTCGTTGCTCCTTCGCCAGACGAAGGAAGCCTACCTCGCGAACACTCTCCCGACGATCTACCCATGGCTCCCGGACGTCAAGGCTCTTCTCGAACAACAGGACGCCATGCTCGTCACCACCTACGCTCGAGTCGTCGTTGGAGGAGACAAGGAACTCGCTGGTCGACAGCTCGGAAGTCAGCTTCGAGAGAAGGTTCGTCTTGCCTCCCTCTTTTCGTTCTTCCCTCTCCTTCCTCCTCCCCTCTCTGACCACCACCCCTCGCTCCCTTCTCGTCCTCGCTTCAGGTCGTCATCGAACGAGATACCGTCTGGCGTCAAATGGTCCAAGCCCAACGATCCTCGGACCTCCCAGGAGGACTCATCCGAGCCATCCCCGATCCTCGAGCATCAGGCTTCCTCGACGAGGAGAAGACGGCCTACTACCCTTTCCTCAAGACTCCCCTCGGAACGATTCACTTCCCCAGATGGTTGTCCAAGTCGGGCTTCATCTGGATCGTCGCGCTTGGGTTGTTCGTGCTGCTCGTGTCGGGAGCGATTCCTACGTTCGAGGGAGTCGAGGAGAGGAACTGCTGTGCGATGTTGATCTTCTGTACGATTCTCTGGGCTACCGAGGTGAGTGTCTGTCTGGTGCTGGAGTGGGCGGTGAGGGCTGGGGGTTGAGGTGGGAGGGACGGATGGAGGGAGGGAGGAGGGAAGTGCTAGAACTGATTTCCTTTCGTTCCTTCTTCGCGTCTCCTCCTCTGCAGGCCATGCCCATCTTTGTCACTTCCCTCATGGTCCCCTTCCTCGTCGTCATCCTCCGAGTCATTCGATCCACCGATGGACTCGATACTCGTCTCACCGCTCCCGAGGCTACCAAGTCAGTCGTTCTCCTCTCCTCTCCGTCCTTCTTCGCGACGCGCGTCTGACTCCCTTCCCCGTTATTTTTCCCCTCTTTGCAGGTACATCTTCTCCCAAATGTTCACCCCAACGATCATGCTCCTCATCGGAGGTTTCACCATCGCCGCCGCGCTCAGCAAGACGAGGATGGACGTGATCATGGCGACGAGGATCCTCAACCTCGCTGGAACGAAGCCGAGTTTGGTCCTGTTGATGCAGATGGGAGTGGCTTGCTTCGCTTCGATGTGGATCAGTAACGTCGCCGCTCCCACGCTCTGCTTCGCTCTCATCAAGGTTCGTCTCGTTCTCGACCGTCTTCCTTGTTGTTCGATGAACTCCTCGCTGATGATCTCGATTCCCTTTTGCTTTCCTCTCCAGCCTGTGACCGACAAGCTCCCTCCTGGCTCCAACTTCGCTCGATGCCTCATCGTTCGTTCCTCTATTCTTTACTCGACTCGACTCGACGAGAGGGAACGAAGACTGACGCGTCTCTACCTCTTCCTCGAACAGATCGCCATCGCCCTCGCCTCCAACATCGGAGGGCAAGCCTCTCCCATCTCCTCTCCTCAGAACCTCATCGCTCTCCAAGCCATGGAACCTGCTCTCGACTGGCTCCAGTGGTTCGCCATCTCCCTCCCCGTCGCGTCCTGCTCAATCGTCCTCGTTCGTCCCCTTCCTTCTCTCCATCCTTCTCTCCTCCTTCTTCCATCTGACCCTCCTCAATCCTCCGACTCTTGTTCAGATCTGGGCCTTCCTTCACTTCGGCTACCGATGGGATCACGAACTCGTCATCCCTCCCATCAAACCTCACGGAGACAAGTTCACTCGAACTCACTGGTTCGTGCTCGCCATCACCCTGTTCACCATTGGACTGTGGTGCATCGAGAAGCAGTTCGAGACCTGGGTGGGAGACATGGGTGTGATTGCTATCATCCCGATGGTGGCGTTCTTTGGGACGAGTATTCTGTCGAAGGTATGTCTAAGCTCGAAACTCGTTCTCGCTTCGAGAGCAAGATCGAAGACTGACCTTCGTTCGTTCGTTTTGGCTTCTGTAGGAGGATTTCCACAAGTGAGTCTCCTCGTCTCGTCTCTTCCCTCTCTTTCTCGTCGAGCGACGAAACTGACTCGCTCTTCATCGCCTCCATCGCAGCTTCCACTGGTCCATCGTCTTCATCGCCATGGGAGGATCCGCTCTTGGGAAAGCCGTCCTCTCCTCCGGTCTCCTCGACGACCTCGACTCTGCGATCGAGGGACCTCTCTCCGGACTCAGCCTCTGGCAGGTTCTTGCTTGCTTCGCTCTCGTCGTTATGGTTGTTTCGACTTTGTGAGTCGTCTCTCCTCGTCTGTTTCCGACTGAAGCTCAACGACGCGTCGAACTGACTCACTTCGTTCCTCGTCGATGCAGCGTCTCCCACACCATCGCCGCTGTTCTTCTCGTCCCTCTCGCTGCTCGGATTGGAGAATCGCTCGAGGACCCTCATCCCAGGCTGCTCATCATGGTTCGTCGTCCTCCTCTCCACCCTCTTTCTTCTCCTCGTCGCTGACCTCTCACGACTCGTCCTCCTTCCTTCGCTCAGGCAACCGCACTCATCTGTTCAGCAGGAATGGGTCTCCCCGTCAGTGGATTCCCGAACATGTCAGCTATCGCTCAGCAGGATTCTCTCGGTTCGTTCTTCACATCCGTCATCCCCGAACTTCGCTCGAATCGAAGACTGACCCTTCGCGTTTCCGTTCTCGTTCAACAGGCAACCGCTACCTCTCCTCGTCCGACTTCCTCAAGAACGGAGTACCAGCGACCGTCATCGCGACGGGGACGATCGTCACGCTCGGATACGTCATTATGCGACTGCTTGGGTGGGTTCATCTCTTTCTCGAACGACGAAGGAAGAGAGAGAGAGCTGACCTCCGTTCTGTTCGTTCGAAACAGACTTTGAGCGCTCGCTGTGTTGGTTCGTAAGGGAGGGAGAAGGGTTGGAAGGAGTCTAGTCTATTCGGTTTGTCTTTTTTTCCTCTCGGGTGTTTGGGTCGATTCTTTGATACATAGATGCGGTTTGATTCGCTTTGCTTGAAGAGGAGAGGATGGGCTGAAGAGGTCGAGCGACGAGGAGTCGTCCATCCATTCCCTCCCCACCTCTCTTCGATCTCTTCAGAACGAGAAAGAGAGCGAAACCATATCGTAACGAACGTAAAAAGAGAAACCAAAGTGAAGTGAGAAGAAGCGGTACGAACGAACAGAAGGCTCAACTCAGCCCAGCCCTCCCCTCCCCTCCCTCCCTCTCAAGGCACCCCACCCGCTACATAGTCTCAAACTCCATCGGTCCATCGTAATCCTGAGGCAGCCCTTCCAACGATTTCTGAGCCTCGAACCTGATCTGCTCGAGCGTTTTGGCTCGCATTCGTCGGAGAGTCTCGAGGCGCATGTTCTCTCGACCTGACCTGTTTCCCCAAAGCAGAACGAGCGAGCGGGTCAGCGGGTGTGAAAACGAGAAAGAAAGAAGAGAGAGGGTGAGAAGGCGAGGGTGGGGATGGTAAGAGTGTGGGAGAGAGAGGAGAGGGGGGATGGATGGGAGATGGGGAGGAGGGAGAGATGGAGGTCGGTGCGGGGAGGAGGGAAGGAGAAGGAGGGAGGAAGGGAGGGACTGACCTCGTCTCCATGACCTTCAAGACCCATAGATCTAGGAATCCAGCTACGAGAGCATGTCCGAAGAAGGTACCCCAGGGTCGGATCCCACCTGCGAAAGACCCAACACGAACGAAAGAAGAACGAAGCAAAGCCATCGTCGGTCAGCTCCACCCTTCTCGTGCCCCTCCTTCCCCTTCCCCATCTCGTTCGTTGGACTCACGTCTCATAGGAAAGAAGCTCATCCCTCCATACAACCTACTCAACCCTCCCATCAAGAACCCCATGGTGAGCCATCTGGTATGTCTGTCCGCCATGGATCCCTTCCATTTGTACTGTCCGTGTCGGAGTTCGGTGAGCGTGCGAGGGAGGGGAGGGAGCACTTCTCGAGGATGACCGTAGTAGGTGGGAGGGTAGATGGGGCGTCCTTCCTTGCGTTGGGGGAGGAGGAAGGAAGGGATGTAGTTGTTGGGCCAGGAGTAGGCCCAGTCGACGTCTCGGTTCGTGGGCATCGTAGCGTGGATGGATCGGGTGGTGAGGGTGAAGGGGAGGGGGAGGGAGGAAGGCGGGGAGGGCAGGGAGGAGAGGAGGAGAGATTTGGTTGTGAGGGAGGAAGAAGTTTTTTCGAGGGAGATCAGCTACCTTTCCTCTTATGGCAGAGTAGAACAGAGATGGGCAAGAATGCTCGCTCAACGCCCTCGCGCAAACTCTACGAGCTTGGCCTCGAAGCGTCTCTCCTCGCGACGTGACCGCCTTGTCTTCGACTCCCTTTCTCTGCGTCCTCATCCAAGACGAGGTTTGACCCAAGGACTGCTGCGTCTAGAGCTTACTCTGAAGACGAATCGGCCAGTTTGATAGAGAATGAAGATCTTCTCCGCCTGACGACCACGCGCGTCGCGTCGAGCTTCACTTCAAATTGATCCTTCCTCGTTCTTCCCTCCTGACAGCGACGATGCCGAACTTCTCTGGAAGTCGATACTGTTTAGATTGCTTCTCTCGTGCCGAATGCGACGATCACGAGCCTCTGCAGAAAAGAGAGTTCCGACGCGTCGAGCTCGATCTCTGACCATGCTCCTCGCTTCGCTCGCTTCTTCCTCCTCGAGCGAGGCTCCTTTCTACTCGCTGCAAGTTCTGTCGTCTGGAAATCGGTACTAGTACTCATCTCTCAGTCCTTGTTCCCAAGAAAATTCTCATCTTCCTCTCTGTCCTTCTGTTCGAAACGCGCAGGCAACAGGGCTGGATTGAATCTCGAACTTCTGATTGCTTTCTTTCCCTCAACTACTTTCTCCTCCCACATCCACCGCCCCTCACAAATCAACCCAGATCTCACCCTCCCCATCTCAACAACTCGTGTAATCATGGAGAGAGACGCTGTCGACGAGGAGTGAGCGCCTGGCAGTCTTTCAGCCTTCGACCTTCCGTTGTCCTCCCTCCTTCCTCTTTCCCTTCCTTCTCTTCCCTCCACCTCTTCTTGAGATTCCTTCGCGAAAACTTCTCGCTGACCGTGCCCTGCTCTCCCTTGTATAGATGCGATGCCATGCTTCGAGAACTCAGACTTCTTGGGCCTTCAGAACCAACCGCCAACGAGGCTTCTTCCTCCAAAATGTGAGCTCGACCGGCTCGACCTTCCTCCTCCCTCCTCTTCTCGCCCTCCTCGATTGCCTCTCTCAACTCTTAGCTCGCTTTCGAGAACGTCATTCTGACCTCCTCACTATGGTTCCCTCCTTGTCCACTCTCAGCTCCCCGAAAATCTGCGCCACTCCACTCAACTCCTCAGCAGAAGATCAACTCTCGAGCTCGTCGTTTGGTTCGAGGTCAGCTAGCTCCCTTTCCTTCTCTCCCTTGCCTCTACTCTCTCTCCAGCTGACTCTTCTCGTCCTTCAACTCTCTCACGACCATAGGGACGTCGCGAACCTCAGGCAGGACTCTAGATCTCCTCTCACTCCTCCTCTGTCCCCAGGATCGACGCGGGACTCTGGAAACGACCTCCCCGCCGCCCTTGAGTGAGTGTCTACCTTTTCCCTGTTTCGCCCCTCTTTGCCACCTACCTTTCCTTCTTTTCTCTCAGTATATAGGCTCAGCTGACCTCTTTTGACTCTTCGAACAGTGACTCTTCCTCGAACGTTGGGTCGACCTCTACAGCCGAAACTGCCACTCCAGAGCCAGTTCGAAAGGAGAAGATGCTGCTGTCGAAGTCGAGGACGACAATTCGTGAGTCTCCTTCCTCTCTTGCCTCGTATCCGTTGGGCCCATTCTGCGCTAATGCAGATTCTTCTTTTCCTACTCGATCAGATCCTCCTCCGCTCTCGGACTGGAGACCAAACCGAGGAAGAAGTCTCGATGGGACGAGCCGCCTTCATCTCTCCCCGCCAACGACGAGCTTCCGGAAGCCAGTCCAGTCACCTCAGCACCTCTTCCTTGCCTCTCCAAGATCGAGTCTGGTCGTCAGGAACTTCAGTCTGAGCGGTTCGTCCATTCTTCCCACGTCCTCCGTCGTCGACGAATCGAACGCGTCGCGTCTCTCACCTTCCTCTCTCGCTCCATCTCTTATTCGAGCTGACTCTCCGTCTTTCTTCCTCGATCTTGTGTCGTCGTAGACTCCGAACTCCCTTCTCCCTGGAACCCTCATCAACAAGCTCGGAATCAGTCGTCGAACAACCCGTCGCTCAGGTCCCTCACCCTCCCTCGATCCCACCTCTCGTCGACGAGCAAGACGAGGAGGAGGATATGGATCTCGACCCTGAGGAAGAACAACCTGCTCAGTCTTTCGTGGCACCTGTCGACGAGGTCGTCTACCCTGCACCCTTCGTGTACGTTCTTCTCTTCTTCTTCGCTCGACGACGCGTCGTCTTTTCTAAGAGATCCATTTCGCTTACCTACTTCATATCCCTTTCTCTCAGGCCTGAGTACTCTCCTTGGATGAGAGACTTCCTAACGCTCAACGGTCACATCGTGGAGCCACGAACCGTCCTTGTCTTCGTGAGTTCTCGCACGCTTCCGACTCTCCCTCTTCGCCGCGTCGAGTCAGCGCTTGACAAGTCGCCAGCTCACTCTCGAGCCACTTCTTATTCTTCGTGCACAGCATCTTCCCACTGATTTCAGCTCCGAGGAGAATCATCGTCTCTTCAGCCTTTTCGGCGGTCTCTTTGCGTGCGTTTCATCGTGCTCCCTTCATCAATCACTCTGCCTCGCGCCCTTCTCCCACCACTTCGTCTATTTCTTTGTCGTGATGCTGACCTCCAGTTCGTCACTTTATGTTCGCCTCGAATCAGCGTGAAGCCTTCGGGGCGAGGACTAGCCGTCAAGTTCGAGACGCGAGAGAGCGGTACGTTCCCCGCGCGTCTACTTCCTCAACGCGACGGCGTCAAGGCTGATTCTTCTCTTTTTACATGCTCTTTTCTCTTCTTTACTAGCTGCTATGGCAGTACAAAGTCTGGATGGTCGCGTCCTTGGAGGATCGGTCGTTGAAGCAACTTTCGGTAAATGCAAGAAGTCGTGGCTGCTCCAAGCCTTCGACCACAACGTAGCAGTCTACCTCAACGGTCAACTGCTATCGAGGGCAGGGATCTTGCAACAGCGTGGGCTCCTCGACGATGGATCTTTCGAGTTACCACTCCGGGTTTCAGCACCACTCGCCGTTCCAGTCGTCTCGGCTCCCTCTCCTCCTCCCGCCCCGGTTTGGACTGGCTCTGTTCGTTCTCTCTCACGTTCTCTCACTCTTTCCTAGTGGCACATCAAGTCTGACCTTACGATTCTTCCCTGTTTTCCCTCTCCCAGCTTCGACTCGACTCAAGCGACTTCAGCGATCTGGTTCCCCTTCGTGCTCTTCGCGTCGCGGGTCAGGATTACCCTCCTCACCTCCTCGCAACACCACTCTTCCCCTCCGAGATTTTCGAGCACAAGGGAAGCCTCCCTCACGCTACTCTGCTGGATCACCTCAAGAACTCGATCATCTCGTCACGGAAAGCCGTTCTCGCGTTCGAGATCGAGCTCGTCGACGATCCTCATGGACTGAAGCTCGAGGTGCTGAAGAAGTTCTCGCTGGGAAGGTGTGTACTCTCAACCTCTCTTTCGGCTAGATCGGACGTACTGCTGAGCTGACTCGTGATCGCCCCTCTTGCTTTTCGTCTCCCTAGCCGAGATCTCGTCCTCGCCTCGTCGACCGCGGCGTCAACCGTGAAACTGTACCTTCATGTCCTCAACCCGAGTGCTACTCTTCCTTCCTACCTCGACCTCAACCTCGGAACTCGAACCTTGGACCGTCTCATCGGGTTCGTCGTCAAGGATCAGCCTTGCGCTCCTCGAGAACCTCCCCCTCCTCTTCCAACTTCTCCTCCGCCCCCTCCCTCCTCCCACGCACCACCACCACCACCATCATCATCTTCGACAACTCCATCACCGATTTCAGCATCGTATCAGACGTCTCATCGAACGTATCCGCAGTGAGTCCGCGTCTCTTTCTTCTCAGCGCGCGAGCTCGTTTCCAAATCTGACGCGTCTCCCCTTCCTCCGCTTCCTCTCACTCGCAGACCCCTGATCCCTCCTCCTCGCTCAAGCTCCTCTCAGCCCTCAAACCTACCTATCTCCAACCCTCCTCAAGCCGTTGAACCGCCGAAGAACTTCGATCCTGCCGCTGCACACGCACTTCAACAGCTTCTTGCGACCAACCCAGACGCCATTCGGTGAGTTGCCCGTCTTCCCTCCGATCCATCCGAATCTCTTTGCCTCCTGATCTGACCTCCTTCGACTCCTTCTCCTTCTCAGATGGTTCCTTCAGCAGTCTCAGCAGCAGCAGCATCCTCGCCTCCAGCAGCAACTCGATCCTCGACTCGCCTCCGCTCCTCAACAGGACAGTTCGAGTCGACGCGACGGTCCCAACCCTTTCTCTCCTCCTTCTCGACACTAGATATCTGCTTCTCCACTCCGTAATTGCTTAATCTCTCTTCCTCTCTGCTTTGTCGTCCCTTTGAGGGTCGTCCCTCGTGTTCTTTTTCGCGGTTTCGTTTTGATTGGGCTTTCGTCTTTCGTTTCTCCTCTCGTTTTTTTGCTTCATCGATCCTGCTCAGCCTCTCCCTCGCTAGTTCTGTACTACTACATGCCTTCCTCGCCTTGCGTTATATGTTGTTTTTCTCTCCCTCTCTGTGTCTATGTTCTTCGAGTCTGAAGCGAGAGTCCGTCGCGTCGAAGCATGAACGGCGTTGTCTCCCTCTCCTCGTCTGAGCGATTCCCAGCTGCTCCATAAGAAGCAGCGCCCCTTCTCAGAAGTACTTCTTGTCCTTGACACTTCGTAGAGCTTCCGGAGACTCCTCGTACATTCGCTTGAACGAGGAAGACGACTCACGACCTCGTCCGTTTCGACTGCCTTCTCTCTATCCCATTTTCCTGAGGTCGACCTCGTCACCTCTCAGTTTCATAGACGTTTCATTGCCCTCTTCTTCCCAGAATCTGGACCTCACCTTCTCTGTCTTTTTGAGTCCGAGGCGCAGGTCGAAATCCCGGCCTTCCTTTCTCCTTTCGACCCTTCCTTTCCTTCTCTCCCCCCTCCCACCTCGACTCCCCACCTCTTTGCCTCAGCACTCAAGCTCTTCTATCCCACTATCTCTAGGACCCACCGTGGACCAAGAAGAATCCTACAGCGCAGAGTGAGCACAAGTTTTACTCTTGCCACGCTCGCTCGCTGCTTCCCCGCACCTCACCTTCTCGACCTTCTCTCCTTCCTCAACCTCCTCCCTACCGCCGTTCTTGCCTCTGGGGTTTAATAAGAGTCGCTGACTAGGCCTTCTTCTCCCTCTATAGATGCGACGCTATCCTCAAGGACGTGGGTCTCCCTGGAAGCTCGAATGAGAACTCGACCAAGATGTGAGCTCGACCCTTCCTCCCTCCTCCTCCACACTCGGAGAGAGCTCGTCCTGATCTCTCCTTTGCTCGACAGCAGTCCCACGAGAGCCTCAGCGCAGCCTTCCTCCTCTTCTTCTCGAGATCAAGCATCTTCTCCCACTTCGAATCGACTCGGCATCGTTGGGTGAGCTCGTCGTTCATGCTCAGCTCCACCTCCCTCCCTCCCTGCGTCCGTCGACCTTCCTTCAACTGATTCTCTCCTCCATCCCTCCCCCATCCCCTGCCTTCTATGAGCTCAGAAGTACTCGAGACCCCAGATCCAGATCTCCTCTTAGACCTCCTCTTTCGCTTGACTCGGCGGAGGGTTCAAAGCTGCAGCCCAGCGAGTGAGTTTCACGTCGACCTCGCCTCCGCCTTTCCAGGTCTATCAACGTCACATCGAGACGCTCTCGAGCTGACTCAACCTTCCTTATCTATTAGCGCTGATTCATTATCAAGTCACAGCTCGAACACTCCTCTGGCCGTCGCGTCTACATCGTCAGGAGGAACGAAGAGGAAAGGAGATGGAGACGAGTCGTCAGTTCTCTTCTCGCCCTTTCCTCTGTCACCTCACTCGGATCCCAGCTCTCTCATGCTGATTTCCTTCGCTTGTTTGCTTCTCCTATCCTCTTTGCGTGCGATTCCCCGATCAGATCCTCGTCCTCTGCCCTCGGACTCGACGCCAAACTCAGGCGAGGTCGATGGGACGAGCGACCTCGAGACGACGATCAACAGCAGCAGCAATCGAGCAACAACAGACCTAGCGCCGAAAATGGTTTAGGAGCTCGAGATCAGACCGCATTGGAGTCAGACAGGTTCGTTCTCGCTTCCCTCGTCGATTACTGGAACGCGTCGCGTCGAGCGTCACTCTGCCTTGTCGCGTCCTTCGTCCCTACTCTACAGCTCACACCTTCCCGCCTTCAACATCCAGACTGAGGACTCCGCTCTCCCTCGAACCTTCGTCAACGCCCTCCTCCGATCAGTCGGTCGCTCAGAGATCTCAGCTTCGGTCGATCCCGTCTCTCGGCGACGGTCAAGACGAGCAGGAGGACATGGATCTCGATCCTCCCGATAACTCATCTCCTACAGTGGCCACCGCATCACAAGTGGCTCCTGTCGGTCCCCTTTCCTTCTCGACGTACGTCCTTGCCAGCTTTCCTTCTGCTCGAGCCGGCGGATTCGAGCAGTGGGCTCGAAACGAGAAGCGAAGGTTGACTGATCTCATTCGCCCACCACACGCGCACACAGACCCGTCAACGTCTACACTCGTGATCTCGTCTCCGTTAACGGCGTCATCTACGACGCTCAAAACGTGGTGGTACAAGTGAGTTTTGTTTTCCTCCTCTCCGACGCGTCGCTTCGTTTCTCGAGGACTTCTCTCACCAGCTGACGCTATCAGCGTTTGCGTCATCTAGGACGCGCCACCTGGCTTTGACTTCCTTGGCTTCTTCTCGTTGTTTGGCGCGATCGGCGGGTACGTCCAGTCCAGCCGCTCACACCATGCCGTCGAGTCGCTTTCGACGAGACAGGTTCTCACCGTTCTCCTCGCTCTCGCTCTATGTTATTCACAGCATACGGCTTCCAAACGGAACGTTGAAGACTGCTTTCGTTCGATATGAAGCTCGGGAATCTGGTAGGCTCGACCCGCTCTAAAGCTCGTCCTCGTCGCGTCACTGACGTTTCTTACCTCCCGTTCTTCTCGACTCCGATTGAGCTACTCTCGCTATCAACAAGATGAACGGTCAGTCAACCTCGTCTTGTTGATCTTATGTTATCGCGTTTTTGACAGACTTCCACTCTCTCCAGGTCGACCGTTCAACGGCAAACCTCTTCGAGTGTACCTCAATCGTCCCACGCGATTGACCATCCTCACCGCCTTCAGCAGAGATCACGCACAGGTTCACTTCGAGGGAAAGCTTCTCGACCAGTACGCTCTTCTTCAACTTCGAGGGTTTCACGACGAGGACCCGCCTGCTTTCCCAAATCCCGTCGTCGGCTCAGCCCCCCCTCCTCCTCGCCCTCAACCCGCTTACTCTGCTGTTTGGAGGGGATCAGTCAG
Organism: Mrakia gelida; assembly: GCA_024345305.1. Classification (NCBI taxonomy): domain Eukaryota; kingdom Fungi; phylum Basidiomycota; class Tremellomycetes; order Cystofilobasidiales; family Mrakiaceae; genus Mrakia; species Mrakia gelida. The sequence goes on along the minus strand of BRON01000013.1, from coordinate 1,010,627 downwards.
TCACTCCTGTGTTTTCAGCCTCTTGATTGATGCGAAGGCTGACCTTCTCTCGCTTCCTCCGCTCGTCTCTAGCTTCGCCTCGACGCCGCCGACTTCAGCAACCTCTTCGGTCTTTGAGCCATTTATCTTCACGGACAGCAGTACCCTCCCGAGCAGATGAAAAGTTCTCTCTTCCCTCCAGATTTCGTCGAGCTCAAGGGAACGCTGGAGCACTCAGCTCTACTGGATCATCTCAAGAACTCGATCGCGTCGCCGAGGAAGGTCGTTCTTCCTTTCGAGTTCGAGCTCGAGGACGATCGACACGGATTGAAGCTCGACGCGATCAAGAAGCACAGGCAGGGAAGGTGAGTGGTGTTCTCGCTCAGCTTGGCGCGTTTCTCAGTGCTGATGTAGCTCGCTCTGGTCTTTTTTCCCCAGTCGAGACCTCGTCGTCGCGTCGTCGGACGTCAAGATGTACCTCCACGTCCTCACCCCCAGCAGCTCCCTGCCCGACTTCCTCGATCTCAAATCCTTCCTCAACCATCGAGCTCCTCGAACGTCGGACATCCTCATCGGCTTCCTCATCAAGGCGCAGGCTTGCCCTCCGAGAGAACTGCCTCCTCCCCTTCCCGCTCCCTCGTCCTCCTCCTCCTCGGTCGCCCAAAAACCATCACCAGCACCTTTTCATCACCCAACACCGACCTTCGAGACTCAACAGCGTGGATATCAAGGAGTCTTCGTCTCTCGTGGTTCCCTGCCTCGCTCGTTCCAGAAACTGACGCGTCGTTTCTTCGTTTTCGTATCCTTTCAGACCCTCCATCCCTCCTTCTCAACCACCATCTCAACAGCCGTCCCTCGATCCCCGACTCTCCAACCAACCTCCCACCAACCCACGTACCACCATCGACGCAGCCTCGGTTCACCTCCTCCAGCAACTCGTCGCTCGAGACCCGAACGCTTTCACGAGGTGAGCTCTCGTTTCTTCTTTCGCGTAACCACTCCTCGTCTCTCCGAAGAGCCCAAGCTGACTTGATTTTCCTCTCCTCTCTTCTCAGATGGCTCGTCCAGCAATCTCAGCAACAGCAACAACAGCACGTCGCTCCTCCCCCTCCTCCTCAACTCGTCGAACGCGGACCCAACCCTTTCGCTCGAGACAGAGGACCTCCTTCTCATCGCTACTGAGCTCGTCGCATCTCTACGTACCTCGACTCCCTGTTCGTTGCGTGTCTCTGTATCCCTCTTCGTTTCTTTCGTTTTCTCTTATCATCGTCGTCCTCTCGCTCCATCGTCGTCGTTTCGTTTTCGTCCCCTCCTCTTCTTTTCGTTCGTTCGTCACATCGTCCAGCTCGCAGCTACTCTTCGTTTTATTTTCGGTCCATGAGTCCTCTCCCCTCGTCTCGTCTCTCAGCGAAGGAAAGGCAAGAGGGAAAGGAAAGCTGTCGACAGACGACGCGTCGAGTGAGCGGGCGGACTTCGAGACGTCTCGCTGCTGTTGACTGAGGTCGAGGGCAAACGAGCATGAGGAGGAGGAGCAAGGAATGTATAGTCAGGAAAAGATGGTAGGTGGGGCTGAGACACAAAAGGTAAGGGGGAAGAAGGGGGAGGAGCGAGAAGAAGAGAGGAAGAGGGAGAGGGCGGCTGAACGGTCGGTCAGTCGACTCGAGCGAGCTCACCTCCTCGACCAACCGACTCCCACCCACCCGCCCCCCTCCCACCATCTCAGCACCACCCACCCTCCGCACCGCAGATGAGCTCTACTACCCTCCCGGCTCGAAAAGGCAGCTGGTGAGCTCGTTTGGCGAACGAGGAAAGGGCGGGGGAGAAATTCCAAACGAGGGGCGCGGCGAAGTCGATTGAGGCGCGACGACTCCCTCCTTTCCTCCCACCATCGTCGCTTCGACTCCGAAGTTGTATATTCGAGGACTCTGCGGGACGTAAAAAAGGTCAAGGAAACTGATGGTCAGCTCAGAAAAACAAAATTCGCCCTCCAACTCCGTCAAATCGCGTCTCCGCCCTCCCCGTTCCCTCCCCCCAAACCCCTCCTTGTCGTTCCCCTCGTTCCCACCGAACCCAAATCAACGTCTGGTATGCCAAAAAGAAACTGCTAGCCCGACGGGGGGGTCGAACCCCCAACCTTCAGATAGAATTTAACTATCTTAAGGTGAGTCACCTCGACCCCGTTGAAGGGGAGGAGGAGGAAGAACCTGGCTAACTCACCCTCAGATCTCTGGTAAGAGTCTGACGCTCTACCGATTGAGCTAGCCGGGCCTTGGATGTCAGTGATTCAAAGTTGCTGCATAGTTCCGGCGGCAAGGAAACGAGGGCGAGGTTGGGGGAGAGGTAGGGAGGGGGCGAGGGGAGGGGGGGAGGAGGGGGACGCGTTGGGTTGATGCGTGGGAGGGGGGAGGTTGAGTTCGCTCGTCGAAAGATGTCGACGAGGTACGAGGGAGGGCGATGTATGTATAGTTGATGATGGGGGACCCGGAAGGAACAGAGGGAAGGAGAGTACGAACGACTCACAAAGGGAACCCAACTCGAGAACCGAGCTCGTGCTTTCCGTCAGCACCTCCTCCCTCTGACTCGCCACTCCCCTCCCAACGAACCCGATTCCGTTCCTACTTCGATGTCCAGGTAGAGTCGACGAAGGAGCTGCTAGGAGGAGTGGCCTGAGAGGCTTGAGAGGAAGAGGGCGGATGGGAGGCAGCGATGAAGGGGAGGGGAGGGTGAGATGGATGAGAGGGAGGACGGGGACTTGATTAGGCAGCGAGCGAGGACGGGGGAGGGTGCGATAGGGTCGAGGGAGAGGATCTGCGATAAGGATGCGAAGGGAGAGGGGGGAGTTCAGTCTAGGAGATGGTGAGATGAGTGAGAGAGGAAGGGGTATGGAGGGAAGGGGAGTGAAGAGAGGTGGGACGGACAACGTTGAAGCTCACGATGGATGGACTCTCGCTCTTCCCCGTCTCGTTCAAGAGCACTTCCAAGTCGATCAAGACATGGATCTGGGATCCTTAGAAGGAGAAGAAGGTGAAGAGGTGGATGGGAGGGAGAAGGTGTCCAGGTGGAAAGATGGGGAAGGAGGGTCGAATGGAGTTGGAGGGGAGAAGAGGGAGGGAGGAGGAGAGGCGAGCTTGGACCTTTCGAGGAAGGAGAGTCCGGTCAGCTCGCTTCCGACGAAGATCTCGTTGAGGGAAGGATTTTTTCGATTGGCATATCTGAAACTGAGTATCTTCTGCCTGTATTTCACGTTTTCTGAGACGAAAAAACTGCTGCAAGGAGTTGAGCCGAGGGGTGCCTTGCGGACGAGGGAGGATGTGAGCTTCGAGCTTTCGAGGAGGAGCGTCCTTCGTCTCCCAACCTCTCACCCCACCCACTCGCTCCCACCCAGAAGACTCTCACCGAAATGCGCCTTCAATCCGAGCCCGAAGATGATCACGCAGGAGTCGACTCGTTCGAAGAAGAAGAAGAGGACGAGGAAACGAGGAGAGTGAACGACGAGTGAGTTCAGAGCAACCGTCAAGCTCAACCTTCTCTCCTCCACATCTCCATCTCCGTCTTCCTCTCGTTCGTGCTGACCTCTAGATCTTCGGATCTGCTGCCGAGCACAGAACTGACGCCATGCTGAGAGAGTGTGGGATTGCTGTACCTGAGAGACCTGGACGCAAGTCCAAAGCGAAAGGGGAGAGCAACGAGAGGAGCTTGCCAGAGGTGGAGGAGGAGCATGGGAGGAGGTGAGTAGATGCGCATCTTTCACTCGTCCTTCGTCCTCTTCCCTTCTATGTACGAAAGCCGAGAGTTTACTATTCCCTTGATCTCTAGTCCGAATGTGAGGAGAGCGAAGGATGGAGCTCTGGAGACAGATGTATTGGGGTTGGCATGACGGAAGATCAGCTCACCTCTCTGTTTCTGGACTTTGGATCGATCTCTCAGTGCGTTTCTCTTCTTGACGCGTCTGATTTCCCTCTCCTTTCCCCTTTCTGTCTTCAACGCTAACTTTCTTCGTCGCTTTACCCTCCCAGAACTTCGATCATGCCGCGAGAAGAGACGAGAGCTCGCGCCACTCGCGCCTGCATCGGCTTCACCACTCGAGACGCAGGTTCGGCTCGATTTCTTACGCTTCTCGTCCTTCGCTCGAGCTCGCTGAGAGCGTGGTCGACCTCAAACTGACGTTCTTGCGCCTGTCTGTTTCTCATTAGCGATGAGAGCCATCCACGGCTTCACCTGCTGGGAAGGTTCGTTTCCTCGTGTCTTGAGCGATGTGAAACGCGTCGAGCTGACTCGTTTTGTTGCTGCGTCGACCTCGTTTGCAGGATGCAGGCTCGTAGTGAAAAATCAGTTCTTTGGATTCTCGGACCTCAAGACTCCTCAGCTACACAGGACGAAGACCTTTCTCATCGACGGCGTCTCCGTCTCCAGGGAACGAATCCTCGCCATCCTTCAGGAGGGACAAGAACATCGTCGACTCCCTCAGGTCCCTCGTCAGCCAGTCTCTCGGCCAGCCGCCAACCCCTTCACTCTTTCTTCGTTCAATCCATCTGGTCCGACGGTCTGGAAGGGCTTCGTGAGTTCCACTCGCACACTCGTTCGCTCCGTTCGACGCGTCTCTCGTGAATCGAAACTCACCGTCGTCGTCCCTCTTTCTTCCATCCCTAGCTCCAACTCTCCTCCACCAACCCCGACTCCCGCTTCGGAATCCAAGCCTCGAGAATCCCAGGACTCACCTACCCTACCCATCCTCCTTCACCTCCTCTCTTCCCCTCCCCTCCCCTCTTTCCGTCCACCGTTCTCTCCCTCGGCGGGGTCATGCCGAAGAAGACCTCTCGCTCCTTCCTCAAGGAGGCTCAGATCTGCATGGGTCTCTCGAGCAAGCGGACGGTCTACATCTACGAGATTTCGGTGGAGTCGGAGCCTGGAAGGAACGGTTGGAGCTGTTGAAAATGGCGCGGGGATCGAGGTGAGTCAACGCGTCTCCCCCTCCCTCTCTCGCTCTCTCTCCTCAGTCTCGATCGATGCTCATCTCAGCCCTTTCTCTCTTCTCCCACCTCCCCTTCCTCGGCTCGTCCACAGCGACTCGGATCTCGTCTTTGTCTCGGGCAAGACGTCGAACGAACCTCAAGCTGGCCAGTCGACCAAGTTCTACTGTACCTCCTTCGAATCGAGAAGGACGAGACCCTCCCCGAGATCTTTGGACTCTCCGACTTCTTCAAATCACGATACCCTCGACGATCGGACATCCTCCTCGCCTTCTTCGCTCGATCGAACGACTCGAAGCCAACTCCCTCGTCGTCGTCCGTTGCCTCCGGGTCTTCAGCTCCTCCTCCTCCCCCTCCACTCCCCACGACCTCCGCTCCCAACCACAACGCCCATCAGAACGCTGCGATGGCAAACAACGCGTGAGTCGTTTCTCTCCGCCCGTGTACATCGTCTCATCTCGTCCAGTCGAGTTGCGAACGAGATCGAACTGACGCGCGCGTCGTCCTTCTTCGTCTCGAATCAAGCTTCTTCCCTCCGTACCAACACCAACAACGTCTCCCTTTCTTCCAGCCTGAACTTGCACTCCCTTTCGGTTACCAGGCCGCCGCGATGATGGGGATGGGAGGCGGAGGGATGGGCATGGGAATGGGGACGGGAATGGCATCAGCTCAGGGAGTCCTCACTCAGCTCGTCGCGATTCACGGGAGGGGCTACGTCGAGAGGTAAGTAGTTACATGCCCTCTCACTCGCCTGAAGTCTCACTTCTGACACCGAGCTTGTTCGCTCGTTCGTTCGCAACAGACTTCTTCAAGGAGGGTCGCAGGGATGGTGATCTCGCGCGACTCGCTTTGCTGATTTCTGTTTCGTTTCGCTTTCATACTTTGTTGCCTCTCTCGCTCTCTCTCGTATACCCCTCTGTTCAGATCTGTTAGATATCTTCTTCGTCCTATCCTGTATTAGCTCGTCCCTCCTTCCACACGTCTGCTCGCTGTTTCGCCTCGTCTTCGCTCGAGTCTCGCTGGTCGAGTCGAGCCCTTCCCAAGTCCTTTCGTTTCTTCGCTCATCTTCACGATACTCTACGAATCTCATCCCTTCTTCTCCCTTTCGTTCCTCGCTGTCGCGAGAGAAGCCTTCGAAGGCACGGGGCGGAGCGACGGAGCGTCGAGTCGGAGTGGTCGTTGCATCGGAATAAAGAGAAAGACTACACATAAGAGATACAGGCGAGATACAGTCGAGAACGATGCACGAAAGAGACGTCAAACCAAAAACACACGTTCAAACTTCTCCTCCCTCCCAATCTAATGCTTCCCCGTCGGCCACTGCAAAAGGAACCCCTTCTCCTCCCTCACCGAAAACAACCAAACCGCGCCTCCTCCCCCCTCCAACACCTCCGACTCCCAAAACTCTCTCAACTCATCCCTCACCGAGCTCGCGTAGCCCGGCTGACCAAGAGGGTACTTCTCTCGAATCGTCTTCCACGCCTCCGCCGCCGCCGTTGAATGGGAATCGAGTTCCCCTGTCTGAAATGAGGAAGTCGGGAGGAGCAGCCAAGTCGTATCGAGGGCCATGGCTGAGAGGACAGGGGAGGGGACGTCGAGAGCGAAGAGAGGGAGAGGGGATCGAACGACCGAGAGGAATTGACGTGCTTTCTCCCAGAAGAGAGCTTTGGTTCCGTGACGATGGAGTTTCCGAGCTCCTTTGACTTCTTTTCCGACTCCTTTTTCTCCCGGGAGGATGAGCTTGATCTGTTCGGTGGGGACGTCTCGGTTGTTGGTGGGTTTGAGGAGGGACTCGCGGTCGAGGTGGGAGTTGGGAGGGGTGGAGGCGGCGGTGAGATCGATACGACGTTGGTCGGCGATGTGGGTGCGGAGGTAGGTGAGGAGGTCTTCTCGGTAGACTGGGGAAACGCGAGAAGAAGGAGGAAGGGGGAAGGGTGTTCAGCTCGAGCAAGAGAGGAAGGAGCTCGACGCGTCGAAGTCGAAACTCACCTTCGTCTTCCGTTCGTCGTAGGACACTTCGAACCTTCAGCAGGGGACGACCTTTGGAGATGACGAGGAACCTAGGGAAGGGAGTGAGATGCTCGTTAGTCAGAGGCGACGAGACAGAGACAAGGCATCGAACACGACTCACAAGATTCCCTGAGCCAAACACTCAGCCATCGCCTCCTCCGCCGAGAATCGAACGGCGTCCTCGTACATGAGATCTGCTCTCAGCCCAGCTCCCCACAGCTCTCCGACAATCTCAACTCGATCCTCCATCCATCCTTCGCCGAACGATCCAACGTAGACGTCGCAACGACGTGGTGTCCAGCCGAACGAACGATCCAACTCCGAGTCGAGGTTGATGAGCCGTTTCCCTTCCGAGGACTCGTACTTTCCAACGAGGAAGGCGATTCGCTCGAGAGAGATCTGGAGAAGAGAAGCGATGTGTGTCAGCTTCAGAAGGGGCGAGAACGAAGCGAGATTGAAGACGAACCTGGCAACCAGCGACGTGAGAGGTGGGAGCGAGGGAAGTGTTGGTTTGAGGGAGTCGGAAGTGCTCGATGAGGTTGTCGTATCTGCGAGAGAGAGAGAGAACGAGTTAGTCAGTCATGAGGGCGATGCGATGGCGATCAACGGCAGGAGAGAAGAGAACAAACCTTCCTCCAACTCCAAGAACCTCTCGCTTGTTCGACTTCCTCACACACTCGAACATCACTCCTCCCTTGAAGAACCGATGGCTCATCGTAGGTCGGAAAATGATCCTTCGTCGAACTCCGAGCTTCTCAGCGAGGACCGAGACCTCTCGGATCTCCTTGACTGCCTTCTGGAGGGAGGACGAAAGCTGAGGGAACTTGTGGAGGAGTCGTTCCATCGCGAGGTCGAGAGGTTCTGTCGAGCGAGCGAGAGAAAGGAGAGGTCAGCGACTGATCGCGCGAGACGAAGCTCGAGAGACAGAACTCACCACTGAGGCACCACTTCTCCAGACGGTCTGCTACTTGACGAGGGAGGTTGAGCTTGGATCGAACCTGAGGGAAGCCGACGCGTCCTCCGATCTCTCGAAGGACGTCTGCGATCTCGGCGCGTCGTCGGGAAGGGACTTCGGAGAGAACGAGGTCGAGAACTGCAATAAGGGAGCAAAGAGAAGTTAGAGAGTATTACGAGCTCGAAACGAGGCAAAGGAGAGAAGGACTCACCAGCCTGATGACTGATGTGGAACTCCCACTCGTGTCGTTTGTGGAGACCAGGGAACGAGTCGAGGATCTTGTCGAGAACGCTGATGATCTCGGCTTCCGAGGCCATTGAGCGAACAGGACTGAGAATATCGTAGGCGACCTAGAGAAAAGCGGAAAGAACGAGCGTCAGCCCTCCCAGTCGCACTCTCGACAACGAGCGAGAAGGGAAGAAAAGGAACGACGAACCTCTCCAAACGAAAGCGGCTGACCTCCCATCAGACTCTCCCTATACGAAGAGCCGAAATGATACCGTTTCAGACGTTCCCTCTTGGTCCTAGCGATGTGACGAGCGAACGAGACGAGACCGTCGTATGGGAGTTCGACGAGTTGGCCTTGACGATTGAGGAATCTCGCTCCAGCTTCCTTTCGGAACTCGGTGAGGAGTTCGGTGACGGGGAGGAGGGGTGGTGGTTCCCAGTCGATAGCTCCATGACGGCGGAAGAGGTCGACGAGACGATCCTTGACGAGAGCTTCGTAGACTCGATGCTCTTTGGGGTTCGCATCGGGGTCGTCGAACGTGAAGTCCGAGACGGCTTCGGGGGTTTCTGGGAGAAGAAAGATGAAGGAGGAGGTCAAGGTCGAGTTGAGAGGGGCTGAGAAGGGGGTGGTACTGACGAGCGAAGATGTGACTGATGAGGAGAGGGTATCGACTCGAGTTGGGGTTTCCTGTGAACGAGCGAGGAAAAGCTCGTTCAGTTTTCGTCCCTCCATCGTCTCAAAGCGCGAAAATGACTCACCGAACGTCCTCAGAGCTTCAAGGAAGTACTCATCTTCCTTCACACTCGGCAAGAGCCCACTCGAAAGTAGATCCTGAGAGCAAACAAGAATGGTCAAGTCAGCTCAACGGTTCTTGCTCCTTCGACGCGATGGGAGGGAAACGAAGACGTACCACGACTCGAGGACGTTTCGCAGGGTTGTGTTGAAGTAGGAGGTCGATGATCTTGGTCTGCTGAGGCATGGCAGCCTTGTTCCAACTAGGAGGGAAGTTGACGCTCGGGTTTCGAAGTTCGCGAATGAGGATTTGTCGTTCCATCCCCGTCGCGAGAGGGAAGCACATCTCGAAGAAGATGATACTGGGAAGGAGAAAGATGAAAACGAGTCAGCAGTGCTTCTCGAGGAAGGACCGAGCGCGGAAGGGAGAGAGACGAACCCAAGCGAATACAAGTCGGCCTTCCCGTCGTAAGCGTTCCCTCGGATCTTGCCTGACATCTCGACCTCGGGAGCGATGTAGAGCGAGGTTCCAATACCTGAGAGTCGAAGAAAGTCAGTTGAAGGACTCGACGAGAGAAATGAGGAGCAGGAGGAGGTCAAACGAACCTGAGGTGAGATCCGCCGCGTCCGCGAGCTGCTTGAGGGGAGTGTTCTCGATCATCAGAGTCTCGTTGGAAGGAGCGAAGTCGGTAGCAGCCAGTCCAAAGTCTCCGATCTTGATTCGGTTCTCGTGATCTAGAAAAAGAGCCTCCAGTCAGCGAAGGGCGGGAAAACGAGTGAGGGAGAACGAGACGAAGACGACGAACCGATAAGGAGGTTCGAAGGCTTGAGATCTCGATGGACGATTCCGAGCTCGGTCATGTGTCGAAGAGCTTCGAGGATCTGCCTGAAGAGTCTCCATGATTCCTCCTCCGAAAGTCCTCGAGCGATGGCCTGGCAAAAGAGGAGGAGGAGGTCAACTCAGCCGACGCGACCTGTCCTCGACCGAGGGATGCGAGCGAACGAACCTCCTTGAGCGTCTGATTCTCGACATACTCCATCTGGATGTACAGCACTCTCGATCCCCAGACCATCGTCGATCCACCCGAAGTTTCCGTCCCACTAGGACTCAGCGCTCCACTCAACCCTCCTCCCAACCCACTCCCCTTCTTCGAACTCAACGCCAGAGCCGCGAGACTTCGCTTCTTCGACCTCGAAGCCTCCTCCTCGGTGCTCTCATCCTCCCCATCCTCCTCATCGTCTCCCTCACCATCACTATCCTCGTCGCTCTCCTCGTCCTCGTCGCCTCCGAAGTGGATGCTGGGGAAACTCGTGCTCCGAGATTGATGACCTCGAACGGAGAGGAAGTCGTCGAAGTTTGTCTCGAACATGGCTTCGTCGAAGGAGGTTGAGCCTGGGTTGGGTGATTTGGAGATGGCGGAGGAAGACTCTTGGAGGGAGGAGGTAGAGGAGGACATGTTGGGTGTGGAGGCTGCTGAGGTGTGGGCTGTTGTTGGCGTGTGAGGATGAGGAGCGAGAGGCGGGAGCGGCGGGGAGACGGTTTCCTCGCTGGTAGAACAGAAGCGAAGGGAAAGGATGAGTTCGGGGACGAGGCAAGCGGCGACGAAGGCAGAGAGTTGGACGAACAGCCAACAGGTGAAGTACCGAACGATGAACTGATGGTTGAGCCGACTTAAAGCGTTGACCTCTCTGCGTGCGAGAACAACGAAAGTCAGCTCTCGTTTTGAAGCGTCGAAAGCTGAGGCGGGACGAACCGGAAAACCTTCTGCTCATTGTCCTCCGGTCTCAGCTTGATCTTCTTGATGGCATCTGAGCGAAGAAGGGTGAAGGGAGTCCGCCTCAACGAAAGGTTCGAACGGGCGAGCGAACACGCGACGAAAGAAGAATTTAGGAGACTCACAGAACCTCCCATCCAGTCGATTCTTAGCCTTGACGACCTTCCCGAAACCTCCTTCTCCCTACGAGCGCAAACGTCGAAAGCGAGAACGAAAGGTCAGCGAACGAAACGAGCCTCGACGCGAAGGACTTGACTCGACGACTCACCAAGAACTCCACCTCCTCAAAATCCGTCCTGTACCTCGACGTCATCTGCATCTGAAGATTCGGGTTCCCTCCCTTCCTGTCGAAGAACGGGTGGAGAGGACCAGCGAGGGGCGACCGACTCGGTCTCGCGGAGGGCACCATTCGTCCAGAGAGATCTGTCGTTGTTTCGAACCCAGCAGAAGAGCAGAGGTCAGCCTAGCTCGCGAGGAAGAGTGCGAGGGAGAGAAAATAGTGTGTGGAGTTGTTCGCGTACCCTTAATCCCAAGCTGAGGGTTCCCACGAGCAGCGAGATCGAGCGTCGAAAGAGTGTTGATGATCTGCTCTGCGCTCCACCGTTCCTTCGGGTTGGGCTCGAACATCCTTCGGAGGGTTTCGGCGAGAGGTTCGGGGACGAAGAACTCGTCTGGAGAGGAGAGGAAGCAGCGAAGAGGGGGAGGAGAGGGACAGGTTTAGCGAGGTGAGCGAAAGGATACGAGACGCGTCGGCTCCGAATTGAATTGAACCGAACTCACCTGAGTCGAGGATGGCTTCGAGATCAGGGTATCGGTAGATCCTGGAAAGAAATGAGGAAGAGGCGACGGAAAGAGGTAAGGCTCAGCACGAGGCGAAAAGCGAAGAGAGGATGACGCGTCGAACTCGAGACGAGAAAAGGGGAATCACACGTCGGCTCCCCAGAGCATCCTCAAAAACGTCACTCCCGAATGCCAGATATCTCGCTTGTGAGTGAACGTATGACCAGCTTCGATCTCGTCGGGTGATAGCCTGCCGAACCGAAGACAAAATCGCGTCAGTCCTCCAGCTCTCGTTCCCTCCATCTCTCTCTCCCCTCCCTCCTCCTCAATCCAAGCTGCATTTCGAGCTACTCACCAGTTCCAGGGCAAGCTCTCCACCTCCCTCTCATCCCCATCCTCTCCCGCCCCACCTCCGTCCGCGTAGACGTCTCCCGACTGAAGGAAAGGGTTGGATCGGTCGAGGTCGATGATTCGTTTTCGGTAGCAGGGTTCAGCGAGACGCGCTCCACCTGAGGACGAGGAGAGGACGATGGTGTCTAGGCAGACGTCTGAAGGTTTCATCAAAAGAAAGGGGAGGGAGGAGGAGTCAGCTTTGGGAGAGAAACTAGGGAAGAAGGGTGCTAGAGGTCGAGATGGACGAACCGTCGTGTGTGATTCCTTCCTTTCGCATGGCTTCGAGACCGGCTAGGAGTTGGATGAGATGATCCTGGGTAAAAGAAAAGGTAAGAAAGGATGGTGTCAGCTTCGTTGCTTCAGCCTGATGAACGAAAAAAGCGAGTCGAGATCAAAAGCTCGACGCGTTCGAAACTCACCTTCGCGACTCCCATCTCCAATCTCCCACAGACCTTCAGTACCCCTCTCAGTCTCTCTCCTCTCCCAATCCTCCCCGTCAACAGACCCAATCGTTTCCCTCCCTTCCCAGGCAGATCCACCAGCATCACACTCAGGATTGGAACGACCCCTTCGCCTCTGAAGTTCAACAGCTTCTTCCTCATCGTCGCCGCTAGGGCTCCCAGCTTCTGGGATCCTTGAGTGGAGGAGTAGTACGGGGTTGGGAAGTCGACGAGAGTGACGGATAAGGGTTGATGGGTTGAGTAGAAGGAAGGGGAAGCGAGATCGACGAGGGACGAGGAGGAAGACGAGTGGTCGCGGTTGTGGTTGTTCGGAGGGATAGGGATAGCGAGATAAGTCGTCCAGAGTTTCTCTCTCACTCCACCCAAGAGTCTGAACGTCCCTTCCATCCCTATGGATCCTCCTCCTTCGATGATGTTGCTGCTGGTGGACGAGCTCGAGGAGAAGGTGATCTCTGTGAGGTTGTCGGCCGACGAGAGATCCCCGCCGAGACTGGAGGCTGCTGCTGCTGCTGCTAGTTCTGCTTGACGAGAGGACTGGAGTCGTTTGTGTTCTGTTACTTTCTGAGCGAGGGAGAGAGCGCGTTGATGGGCTTGTTGGGCGAGGTTGGATTTCTCGAGTTGGGTGTGTTGGAGACGGGCCTGGAGGGTCAAGGTTTCGAGGGGGGCGAAGGGTTTCAGCTTGGGAGGGCAGGAGGAGGAAGGAATGCGGAGACGACGCAGTGATAGGATAGAGACGAGGTTACTCACAGCCTTGTCCTCAGCTTCTCGTTTAGCCATCTCTACGAGGAGACTCTGACGATCCGAGTCGGCGGAGGGAGGAGGATGGACGTTGGTCGAGAGCCATTCCTGCACGAAGTCGATGAGCTGGAGGAGCACGAAGAAGAGCAGGTATGGAAGGCGATCGGGTCAGCACAGTCGAGGACCAGCCTCGAGTATCTCTTCGAGCTCGAGACGAGGCTGGATGAGGACAAGAAGACGAGAGAGCTGACCTCGTAGACGACCACTCCTCCTCCGCTGAGTCTGTGAGCTTCCTGGTTGACGAGCTTCGTGAGCGTCGCGAGCTGGCCTGGAGAGGTGTTGATAGGCGAAGTGAGGGAGAGAGTAGGTGGAGTCTTGGGGTAGGATTTGGAGTACTGAAGAAGAGGAAGAAGCAAGGCGATGAAAGGGAGCCAGAGATCAGATCGAGGAAGGAACTCAAGCTCAACCTCCTCCCCTCCCCTTTGAGCTCTCTCACCTTGATTACGAGCACGACCGATACGGATCTCTGAGACTTGTCCTCCACTCCTTGATGAATGCCGCTGACTCGGATTCCGAACTCTCCTCCTTTGATTCCTGTTGATTTCCCCCATGCTCGAGGTTGTGCTGGGAGGGGATCATTGATGAAATCCGAGGGACCGTAGATGGATTGTAAGACTTCGAGCTCTTGTTGTTGTTGTTCAAAGGGGGTAAGAGGAGTAGAGGACATCTTGGGGTGGAGCAAGATAAAGGGGGGAAGAGATGGGGGGGGAAAGAGGAACTAGAACATGCTGAGGAGAAGGAGGGAGGGGAGGAGATGGTGGTGGGGAGGGAAGCCGAGAGTGGAAGACGTGGAAGGTCGAGAGGTGTTTTTTTGGCGAGAAATATGCGCGATGAAGGTTTTCAAGAGCGTGCAGGCTTAGGCCTTGCTCTATCATCGCACTCGGGGAAGTATGTTCTCCCTGGTTACCGAGAGTCCCCTTTCTTGTCCTTCGCGACGAGGAAAGACGCGAGAACGCGAACGCCAAACGCAACTCTCTTTCCCTTCGTTCGCTCACTCTCCCACCCCCTCCCCTTCCTCCCAAACTTCAAAAGGGAGATCAAAAGTTAGTACATCTCCTTCCTACACCTCCAAGGAAGGTCTCTGCATATCGGGTTTTGGAAGGGGTTGGTCGAGACGAGTTAAATGAGCGGGGGAGTGAAGGGAAGGAGGGCGAGCTCATTCAACAAATCACCTTCCTGAAAAGACACGTCCAGAAGACGGCATAGATCCACTCTCTGGGCTCAAACAAATCGCTGACCATACTCTCGTGCTTCTTATCTTTCTCCAGAGTTCTTTTTCTCTTTCCTTTTCTTTGTAGAATTGGACGAGAAGGACCCGTTCTCCTCGAGCTCGTCCTCCCGCCACCTCCCTCCCTTCCCTTCCCTTCCCTCCTTCCAACCTCCTTCTCCTCTCCACCCTCCTCTTCCCACTTCTTCCTCTCAACCTCATTATCAATACCCACCTCTCCACCTTCCCCTACCAACCACTCTCCACCCTACCCCTCCCCTCTTCAAGCCCTCGCTCCTCCTCTTCCATCTTCGGCTCGAATGTCCTCCGTCGCGTCCTCCCCCGTGAAAAGGAACACTCCTCGCTCAACAACCAAGACCAACCCCAAACCCTACAAAGCTCCATCAGGATCAGAGGACGATCAAGAGAAGGGATCATCACCTCCACCCAGGAAACTGCTCAGTCGAGGAGCCAAGAGGAAATCCATCGTCGACACCCAGACATCGGACGAGGAGGAGGACGAAGACGCTCGTCCAGCTCGAGGAGAAAACGCCAAAGGGAAAGGACGCGCTTCAACCTCGTCCACCAAACCAGCTCCCAAGAAGAAGAAGGTCGTAGAAGACTCGGACGAGGAGTACGAATCAGCAGACCACATGTCAGCCGAGGACGACGACGACGAAGAGCACGTTCCGTCGGAAGGGGAGGAGGACGAGTCGGCAGGAGAGGAGGAGCTCTCGGATTCTTCGTCGGTCGCAGAGATGACCCCTCCTCCCAAGTCCAAGGGGAAAGGCAGAGCTATGGTTGTTGCTCAGCGCTCACCGTCGCCTGTTCGGGAGGTCAAGAGGGTCAAGCCTCGAACGGCGGAGGAGATGGAGGAGGATGAGCTCGATGGTACGTCTTTCGCGTTTCTCCTTCGCCTTCCTCTTCTTCTCTTTCATTCGATTCGGAGACCTGAACTTACTCATCTTGTTCGTCCTTCTCTCGGAAACAGCTCTTCATCCTAACGATGGTTCGCCTATCGTCCTGATCTACTCGGACGTCTCTGTCCGTGTTTCCCTTCTCCCTCCCTCCCTCCGTCCTCTCTTCGCAGCCTTCCTCCCGTCTGACTCTTCCCTTTCCCCTCTTTGCTCCTTCCTTCTCGTCTACAGCGCCCCTCCCTACCCACCAACTTCGTTCCAGCCTACCCTCCCCGAATCCACCGAGATCGAAAGAAGGAGAAGGCAGCTCGAACGAAACTCGCCGCCGCTCGCAAGAAGGCCAACAAGGACAAGATGGTCGCCTCGGATGCCGAGGAGGGAGACGACGACGAGGGGGAGGCGGTGCCTGATAACGAGGACGCGGTGGCGAAGAGTGCGAGGTTGCCTCCGCTCTTCAAGATCGAGGACATCTTTGCCGATCTGACGAAGAACGCGAAGGGTCTGGAGGACTTTGCGAGGGAGATGATGGAGAGTGGGGAGAAGCTCAAGGTTGCTACGATGTGCAGGTGAGTTCATTCGTCCTGTCTCTTTCTCGCAGTTTTGGACGTCGAGGACGGGCGAGCGAGACGAACGCGTCGAAGCTGACCGACCCTATCGCTTTCTCTCTCGCCCTCTCAGTGGAACGGAGTCGCCTCTTCTCGCCCTCTCCCTCATCTCTCGAGCTCTCAAAGCTCAGACCGGAGTCGAACTCAAGATCGATCATGGATTCTCCTGCGAGATCGAGCCTTACAAGCAGGCTTACATCGAGAGGAACTTCGCTCCTCGTGAGTCTTCTGCCCCCCCTTCCAGCCGTCCCTGCGTCCCCTCTCTCCCCTAGTTTGAGCTGAAGTATCTCTCGCTCCTTCCTCAACAGCCATCCTCTTCGCCGACGTCACCGAACTCGGAGATCTCACCGCTCACAACGCCTACGGAGCCAAGATTCCCGTCCCCACCGAAGGCTACACCATGCTCATCGCCGGAACCTCCTGCGTCGATTTCTCCAACCTCAACAAGACCAAGAAGGAGATGGCTGCCAAGGGAGAGTCTGGAAGGACTTGGGCCGGTGTGAGTTTCGAGACCTCCTCCCTTTCTCACTCGCTCGACGCGACTGTTTCGCTGACGGAGGTGTCTCCTTTCTGCTCGTTCTCTCGATGCTCGTAGATGCTTGCTTGGGTCAAGAAGGCGAGGCCTTGGATCGTCATCCTCGAGAATGTCGTCGGAGCTCCTTGGGATCAGATGGTCGACGATTTCGAGGATATCGGTTACGCTGCTGAGTCGACGAGGTCGTTCTTCCTCTTCCATCCTCTTCTCCTCTTCTCGTCGACGCGAAAGCTGACTCGAGCCCCCGTCTCTCCTTCGCAGGTTCGATACCAAGAACTACTACATCCCTCACACTCGTTCGTCGCTCCTTGCATTCTGTCTTTCTCTGTTGAGCTCACGTTGACCCTCTTCCGTCTCCCCTTCTATTCGAACAGGAACTCGAGGCTACCAAGTCTGCTTCAGGAAACCCGACTGGGATCCCTGGTTCCCCAACGCCAAATCCATCACCGACCCTTACCCAGCCGCGTGGGAGACCATGGTCAAGTCCATGCAACGACCTTCGTCTGCTCCTCTCGAAGCCTTCCTCCTCCCTTCGGACGACCCTCGAATCCACCAGGCTCGACTGGATCTCAGCAAGAAGACGCTGCTCGCTTTGGACGAGAAGTCTCGAGCACCCTGTGAGTCTTGATCTTCTTTCTCGGCTCTTCTCTCTTCTCGAGCTCTCGCTCGCGAAAAAGCCCAATCGAGACTGACTCCCTTCCTCCTCCTCTCGTCTCCTTTCTCTTCCAGCCGACTGGGCTCGCTGCCAATCTCGACACGAGCGTTGCCGACACGAGGAGCGCTTGGGAGACAAGCGACCTGCGACGTGCTGGTCGGAGGCTGGACCCCCTCAACCCAAGGACGGGGCCTGGATGGATTGGGCAGTCTCGCAGACAGAGAGAGTCCTCGATCTCTGCGACGTCAACACCATCCGAAAGGCAGCGCAGGATTTCGACGCCTTCTACAAGAACTTCGTTTGGAATCTGTCTCAGAACGTGTAAGCGTCGTTCTTCTTCCCCTCCCACTTCGAAGCGCCGATCCTGACCCAATCCCCTTCTGTTTCATCTTTCATAGCGATCGAGAGACTGGATCGTCGAGGACTGCCATCTCTCCTTGCCTCACGTAAGTTCTCGAGTTCTCCTCATTCCGACTCCTCTTTTCTCGACGCGTCGAGGCTGATCGACTCCCTTCTCTTCTTCGTCCCTGCCTCCTTCCCCCTCTTCCCTTCCAGTCCCAACATGATCCCCTACGTCACCAATCGAGGAGGACCCGTCGTCGGACTCGAAGCTCTCTCCCTCCAAGGACTCCCCATCGAAGCGCTCCTCCTCACTCGAGAAACCGAGGATCAGCTCGCCTCCCTCGCCGGAAACGCCATGAGCTCAACCGTTGTCGGAACCGCCATGCTCGCCGCTCTCATCGTCGGACGACCCATGTTCCAGGTCGAGTGGAAGAAGAGGGCTCTCGAACGAGCTCAGATCATGGACATCGACGACGAACCCGCCGAGGAGGACGACCTGCCCGCTCTCGTCGACGCCAACATCAAGGGAGTCGAGAAGCTCGTCTCGGGACCCCTCGACCTCTCCGCTTCGGTCGCCATCCCCATCAAGAAGCTCCTCGAGGATGGAACTCGCTCGTCTCGTCACTGCGACTGTGAAGGTCGATCCGACATCGCCATCTCGACCATCCTCCGATGCCAAGCCTGTGGACATCGAGCCTGCAAGACCTGCGCTGGTCGACCCGAGCACGAGTACGAGGACTCCAAGATCTCGTCGGATCGACTCTCGCCTCTCGAGTTCGGAGACGAGCTCAAGAAGATGGTCCCGACGCGACTCTCGTTCGAGGGAGTCAACGAGGAGACCTTGGAGGACGCGAGGAGCAAGGGAGTCGAGCTCGGAGTCGTCCTCCTCGACAGGGACTGGAGGCTCTTCAAGAACTCGTTCGTCGCCGCTCTTGGACCCGCCGAGGAGTACCGCTACACCTGGATCAAGCGACGAGACATCTGGTCGATCCGAATGGAGTCCTCCAAGTCGTGGCTTCAACTCGACCTCGATCCCGTCTCCCCAACCTGGTTCCTCTTCCTCAGGGCCGAAGCCAGCGACGGAGGTCTCTCTCGACGAAGGATCCTCCTCCAACCTCCAGCAGCTCGACTTCAACTCGACAAGACGTCGTCGTCGGTCTTCGCAGGAAAGTGGGAGGTCTCCCTACCCTCGACGAGCACCTTCAAGATCAGCATCCAAGGTCGAGGAGAGAAGATCGCCTCGTGGAAGAACACCCTCGGACTCGTCGACTACCAGAAGCAGCTCGTCTACCGCGAGATCGACGTCTCCGTCCCCGAGGAATCGTTGGAGCTCCTCGACCAGGACATCTCCGGTCGATACTACCTCAACCCCGACTGTGGAACCGCTCAGGACTCGCTCTTCATTCGACCAGCGTCGGAGGGAAAGAAGGCCATCTCGTTCTTCCTCGATCCCACCCGTTCAGGACCTGTCGAGGAGGATGGATTCGTCTTCGCGTCGAGATCGGATCGACTCGCCTACGGAGAGTACAGGACGATCATCGCCAAGATCGATTGCGCGTGGCGTCCTCCCATCCAGGATCCGGAGGTCAGCCCAGAAGTCGACTGCACCGTTCTCGGAACGTGGGTCGTCGCTCCTTCCGTCTCGCTCGAGGCTCTCAAGGTCGCCGTCCCCGGCGAATCCCCAGCAGGATCCCTCGTCCCTGCAGCCACCATCTCCCTCCCTCCTCCCGCCCTCGACTTCGACTTCGCTCCTGACGCTTGCGTCTCGTCGACTGCCATCCTCACGGTTTCGGTCAACATCGCTCATCCCGAGCTCGAGCCGCCGCTTTGGAGGGAAGGAGAGTGGAACCAGATCGATCTCAGACTCAAGGCGAAGGATTTCTCGGAGACGACAGCTTGGATCATGGAGAGGCTCCCCGAGTTGAAGTCGTTCGAGAAGTGGTCATCGGTCGAGTACGCGTCGATCGTGGAGGAGGACGAGGAGGCGACGACTTGTTGTGAGAGATGCGCTCCTGCGCCTCCGATGATCATGTGGCAGATGTCGAAGGCGAAGAAGCTCCTTCCGATGGAGGATCCGGTGGAGGCTGGAAAGTTCGAGCAGGTGAGCCGTCTTCATTTCATTCCGCTGGCTCGTTTCGACTTCCGAGACGCGACTCGACGCTGACTTCTTTCTTTCCTTTCTTCTTCTTCCCTCTCCAGGCTCTCAAACATCGACCCGCTCCCTTCGTCGTCCAAGCTCGACTCGATGGAAACCTCGGAACCATCAGACTCGGGCTCAACGTCGTCTCTCTCCTCCACAAGGCTCTCTCGGTCCTCCCTCCCTCCAAATCGACCTTCACTCCCACCCTCTCCTGGCGACTCACCCCCAACCACCCCTCCGTCGAATCCACCATCTACATCTCGAAGAAGTTCGTCATGAGGTCGAACAAGCTGGACCCTACCGCTCCCCAACCCCCTTCGTTTAAGAAGTTCCCTCTTCGGCCCGAGCAGCTTCGGTCGTTCGGATGGGCGATGAGGCAGGAGAGGCCAGCCGCGGAGTTCACGTTCGAGGAGGAGGAGATCTCAGAGGCTCTGCTCGCTCCTTTGGAATGGAGAGCGGAGGGGAAGGCGTCGAGGAAGGTGTTGGTCCGAGGAGGTGTGATCGCGGACGCTGTGGGTTACGGGAAGACCGCGATTTGCCTCGGGCTCATCGACGCGTCGAGCAAGCTCGAACCTCTCGAGAGCCTCGCTCCCTCCTCCAAAGAGTTCATCTACTCGAAGGCCACCCTCGTCGTCGTTCCTGGTCATCTGGCGAAGCAGTGGGAGTCGGAAGGTCGGTTCTTGTCCTCTTTCCTCTTCGTCTCGTCTCGTCCTCCGACCTTCGACGCTGACTCCCTTTCTACCTCTCGTTTCTTCTCCTTCTCCAGCCAAGAAGTTCCTCCAGAAGGGCTACAAGGTCAAACTCTTCATGAGCTTCACCGACCTCCGGAAGTTCACCATCAAGGACTACCAAGAAGCCGACATCATCATCATCTGCACCAACCTCTTCAACAGTCCTCCCTTCTGGGAGTCCCTCGCCGCCTTCTCCGCCGTCGGAACCCTTCCCAAGGCCAAGGAACCGACTCGATACTGGATGGATCGATTGCAGGAGTGTCTCGCTGGAGCTCGAGCTCAGGTCGAGATCCTCAACGAGTCAGCGAGCGCGGGGACGTCGAAGGGAGTGAGGAAGGTCCTTGCCAACATCGACGCTGCGTTTGTGGAGGAGGAGAGGATGTTCAAGGAGGCAATGGAGCGAGGGGAGGTTAGGATTGGGAGGAAGAAGTTCGATAAGGCCTTGGTGGAGGCGCAGTACATAGGAAAGAAGACGAAGGTGTGTTTTTCCTCTCTTCCTCCCACCTCTCTCGAACCGCCACGCCTTCCAACTCGACTCGAAGCATAAGCTGACCAGCTCCTTGCTCGCTCTCCTTCTCTTATTCAGGGCAAGACGGCCGCTCAACTCTCGAAGGACGACCTCTTCGGCCTCAACACCGCTGCCGTTCGACTCGATTGGACTCAAACCAAATGTGCTCCGATCCACGCCATCATGTTCGTTTTCAGTCTCTCCTCCTTCGATGATCGTATTCCCTCGCTGACTTCTTTCCCTTCCGCAGGTTCGAGAGAGTCGTCGTGGACGAGTTCACCTACGTCGAGGGAAAAGCTCGTTCAGCCATCAAGGCTCTCAACTCCCATGCGACTTGGGTTCTCTCTGGAACGCCGAGCGTTCAGACCTTCGACGAGATCAACGAGTGCGTCAGCTCTTCTGGTTCGCGTCCCCTTCGAACTCCTTTCCCTTCGGTTTCGCTGACTTCCCCTTTCTCCGCTCTCGTCTCTTCCAGGATCGCCGACCTTCTTCACGTCCACCTCGGAGTTCCGGACGACCTCAACAGGAACTCGAGCAAGAGCAACGACAACACCTCAGCCGAACTCTTCCACTCGTTCCGAGAGGTCCACTCGCAGGAATGGAGAGCTCATCGAGACGACGTCGGACAGCGATTCCTCGACGCGTTCGTCCGTCAAAACGTCGCCGAGATCGGAGAGATCCCCCTCACGACCCACGTCGTCCGAATCCACCTTCCAGCAGCAGAGAAGGCTCTCTATCTCGAACTCGAACATCATCTCAACACGATGAACGAGTCAGGAATCCAGATCTCGTGAGTCGTCCCCTTTCGTCGTCTCCTCTCCCGTTCATTCCCTGGCTTCCTTCGTTCCCTTTTTGCGATTCGAAGGCTGACATCCCTCCCTCTTCAATTCCGTCCTTCCCTCCATCAGCAAATCCGCCTTCAAGAAGATCAAGACCACCACTGCGAAGTCCGTCGCCGACAGGATTCATCGACTCGCTCAGGTTCTCGACAACGCCAAAGACCTTCGAGAGACCCTCATCCGTCGATGCAGTGGGTTCCAACCTCCCGACCTTCCAGCCGTCGCGGTCTCCTCGCTCGAAGACGAGTACGACGAGGATGGAGAGATAATCAAGAAGAAGAAGGCGACGACAAAGATGGTCATCGTCAAGGCCGCTCAGTCAGCGACCGCCGACGAAACCTGCGAACGGATCGTCGCCGCTCGTGGAGAACAACTCGATCTCTGCAAGGAGGATCTCCGACTCTCCCTCAAGCTCGCCGTCTACCACTACCGAACCATCGACTGGAGCGGAGAGGAACAGCCAAGCTTGGTCGACTTCGTCAAGAACTCGTTCCGGTCGGAGCAGAACTGCGAGGGAGATCGAGATCCGGACGCGACCAAGATCCTTCAGGAGTACCTCGTCGAGTTCGGATGCGACGCGACTGGGAAGATCGGGAAGAAGCCTGAGTTGACGAAGGACGAGCTCGAGCTCAGGAGTGGAACTCAGAGTTGGCTCAAGACGATCTCGAAGGGGAAGACTCAAGCCGATACCGCCAAGCAGACGAAGGAACGAGCAGCCATCTGGGATCTTCGAGAGAGGAACCACGTCCTTCGAGGACTCGACAAGGAACTTCGATCTCGAAACAGGTCGCTTCGATTCTTCAACGCTGTTCGACAAGTCCAACTCACGGGAGCCAACGAGGACTTCAAGTGCCCCAACGTCAACTGCACCTCTGAGGATACGGTCGAGGTCATCTCGAGTTCGTGCGGTCACTCTGCCTGCTCGACGTGCATGGAGCGACAGGCTCGAGCCGGACTCAAGTGCCCCATCCAGGGATGCAAGAACACCCTCGGACCTCCTCACCTCCTCCCAGTTTCAACGCTCCTCAAGTCGGTCGGAGGAGATTCGGGGAAGTACGGAGCCAAGATGGAGGAACTCCTCAGAATCGTTCGAGAGGAGGCGACGCCCAAGAAGGAGAAGGTCCTCGTCTTCGCTCAGTTCAGTCTCGTCGACACGATCCAGGACGCTCTCAAGGCCGAGAACATCAAGTGCACCGTCATCAAGGGATCAGCCTGGGCTCAGTCGAAGGCCGTTCAAGACTTCCAGGAGAACACCGAAGGAGAGACGACCGTTCTCGTTCTCAACACCTCGGACGCGTCGGCGGCGGGAGCCAATCTCACTCAGGTCAGCCCCTCCCTCCATCCCTCCTTCTCGAGCTTCTTTCTTTCTTTCCTCGCTCCCAGTGACTGACTCCTCCTCTTCTCTCTTCCCTCTCTTTCCTTCAGGCCAACCACGCCATCTTCTTCCACCCCATCCACGTCGAAACCAAGCACAAGTACGTCTCGACAGACACCCAAGCCGTCGGTCGACTCCAGCGATACGGTCAGAAGAAGATGGTCCACATCTGGCGACTGGGAGCTGTCGACACCGTCGACGAGGCGATCTGGTCCGAGCGAGGATTCGACTTCGAGAAGGCGAGCCTCGTCGAGGAGAAGGTCGAGAAGGACGCAGAGCTGGAGGAAGCCGTCGCCGCCGCTCAGGAGGGCGACGACGACGACATGATGGAGGAGGAGGAGGTGGTCGACCAACCAGCTCAGGGACTCGAAGTCGAGGTCGACGAGATGGAGGAGGAGGAGGTTCCCGTCGTCGCGGAGGAGGAAGTTGAGATCGCTCCCGCCGAAGCGGTCGACTCTCCCATGGTCGAGGACAAGTCGGAAGTCCCCTCTCCATCGGTCGAGGACTTCGAGGAGCCACTCCCCGTCGTCGAATCAGTCGAGGTCGAGGCAGCCATGGTCGTCGAGGAGGAGAAGGAGGGAGGAGACGAGGTCGTCGTCGCAGAAGAGGAGGAGGAGCTCGTCGTACCCGCTGCTGCTGCTGCCGCTCCTGAGGTCGCCAAATCTGCCTCGCAGGTGGATGTTGATGCCCTGTTGGAGGGAGTTTGTGCGGAGGACTTCGACGATGCGATGGAGGAGGATTTCTGATCGCCGTCGTCGAAGAGAGGAGGAGGTGTTGTGCTTTCGGTTTGGTTTTGTTTCGTGATTTTCTTCTCGCATCTCGTGTCTTTCTCTTTCTCGAATCGTCTATTTTTCATTACGTTCTACTTGGGTCGCTGTTCTAGCTCTGCATCTCTCATCTCGCTTTCTTTCTTTACGACCATGATCTCTTGTTCTCGCTCGTGCGTCCTCGTCACGCGTCGAGGTGGCCTCGCTCGACGCTCTGCTTCTTGCTCCTCAAGCGAGAGCAAGCGATTCGTGAATACAACATCGCAGAATACTCCAAAGCCAAAGCAAAAGAAAAGAGCAACCCCAAGGAGATCTACAGCAACGATCTAGAACGAGACTAGCCCGAGGGAACGAGAACTCCTCCCACCTGCACCGTCTTCTCCTTCGAGCTCGATCCCTTCATCCACAACACCATTTTCCCCTTCCCATCCGCCCAAAGCTCCGCCATCCGAAGTCGATCGTCGAGGAACTTGAACCTGAACCACGCGCCGAGGAACTGACGAACGAGGCTGAACGAGATCCCCTCGGACGACCAGCGTTGGCGAACGTGAGCGAGGTCGTCCTGCCAGATTGCGCGAGCGCAGTAGCGGGCGACGATCATGAAGACTCGGGCCTGGAGAGGAGGAAAGATAAGGGAAAGGAGAAGTCAGGTTGGGGAAAGGGAAAGGAGAGGGAAGCAGGAAGTGGAAGGGAGAGGAGGAGGAGAACGCGACGCACTTGGCCGTGGGTCGTTTCGAGGGATTTGTCGAGACTGAATAACCGAGAGGAGGTGTGGATATGTCAGTACCAGATCTTCATGCCGAGCTGACGAGCGAGCAAGAGCGGGTGAACGAAGCTCGGCTCGGCTCGTCTCGTCGCAAATCGAATCGAAGGGAAGAACGACTCACCTTCGAGTCAGATCGTTCAGCTTGATCACGATCAAGATCCTCCTGGGAACCGAACGAAGCATGGTGAAGATGTCGGCGAGAAGACCTTCTCGTTCGATGACAGCCTGGCGGACGCAATCGAAGAAAGAGACGCGTCGTGACCGAATCAGTCTCTCGCTCGCTCTCGACGCACGAGGACAGGGAAAGAGACTCACGTTTCGCATGATGGACTCCTCCTCGGGAGTAGCAGTCTTCATCTCCATCACCGAGCCTGCCTTCTGCTGAGTGTAGTTCTTCTTCAGTCCTTTGGCATCCTCCTCCGGTAACTCGTCGTAGTTGGGAGCTCCGAGTCCAATTCGACCAGTCAGAGCAGCTGTGAAGTAGGAGGAAGGAGGGTCATGCTCAGCTCGAGCTTCGGCTTCGACTTCAGGATTGAAGCGAAGAGCGAACGACTCACACTCAAGAATGGGATACAAATCGGCTCCAACGTTTCCAACGAGCTTCGCGTACTTCCTCCGTTCGGCTTGGACCTCAGCAGAGTTGGGAGAAATGAGGGAAAGCCAGAAGTGGGCGTAGTTGACTCGGAGCTGGTCGTCGAGGTCGAAGTATTGTCCTGTCGAAGCGAAGCGGAAGCAGGTCAGCGACGACGAGGAGCTGGGAGGGAAAGGTCAAGGACGCAACGAACCGTGGTCAAGAAGCACGATCTCAAAGTTGAAAGGCGACCTCGATCCTTGAGTCGGTCGAGGACGGATGAGAACGTTTCCTTGGTGTGGGTCGGCGTGGAAGAAGCCTGGAAAGTTACGAGGCGGCAGGAGGCGATCAGACGAGGTGACCGCGAGGGACGAGAAGAGGGAGGCAGATAAAACGCACCGTTGAGGTACACCATCTGAGAGAAGATGCGAGAGAGCTCCTTCGAGACCAGGTTTCGATCGATGTTGTACTTGTCCAGATACTCGAGGTTATCGACTCGAGCTCCTTCGATGTCTGAAGCGGAGGAACAGAGACACGTTTCGTCGTCAGTCGCACGCTTCTGTCGAGCTCGCTGACTGCCCCCACGTCTCGTCTCATCTTGTCAGCGGAAGGAGTATAGAAAGCTTACATTCCATGCTAAAGTCGGAACGAAAGCGAAGGCGTTCTGTCAGTTCGATGCGAAAGGGACGAGACGCGTCGAGGAAAGTCACAAAGGACTCACACCAAGATCCTCTTCTCGACCCACTTGACCTCGGGGATGTAGAGTGTGCAATCAGGGAAGTCTGCAAAGTCGCGGGTGGTTCGAGCAGCGTTCTTGGCCTCGATTCCTGCAGGAGTCGAACGAGATGGAGAATGATCGTCGAGTCAGGTCTCTCCTTCTGTTCTCGAGGGAGCAACACTCCAAAGAGCGCAGAAATGCGACGAAGCTACTCACGGAAGTCCATCTCGAGAGGTAAGCTCTCGTTCATTTCAGTAGCGAGCCAGCCGAACTTGAACGTCGGGAACAGTCGATCGATGAGCTTCACAGCGAAGTTGACGGTTGCGAGACTGAGAGAGGAGGAGACGACGAACAAAAGGGCTCCGTCAGCGATCTTTGGAGAAGAGGTACGAGATGAAGGGGTGCTGAAGGAGAAGGAATTGATGTGCAACGCGTCTCGAAACTCACTCGACTCCGCTCCATTCCTCCAGATTCGGATGCTGCAGTTTCACCGCCACTCTCTGACCCGTCTCTCGATCCGTAGCGAGATGAACCTGAGCGATGGATGCGATTCCGATGGGGTTGGGGTTCCAGTCCGAGACTGAAGATAACGATTCGAAGAGCGGAACGGTCAGTTTGCTGCACGAGACCGTGCGTGCTCGAGCGAGGTTGATAAAAGGCGGAGGGAGACTCACAGTAGACCTCCCTCGACTTTCCAGTATCCATCTTGATCATGGCGTCGATCTCAGAGAGGGACGAAGCAGGACATCGATCCTGTAAGACGGACACTGCAAGAGAAAAAGGAGGAGATGATCAGTTCCCGACGAGGGGAGCGGACGGACGCGAAAGGACCTACTAGTTGACGACCACTCGATCGGAATGACTGCCACACTCGAGAGATGCTGTCCAAGCTTGATGTAGATTCCTCCCAAATCCTGGGAAGAACAAAAAGTGATGCAAGATCAGCTCGATTCCTCGCTTCTCCAACCTCGAGCGAATCAACTCACCTCCAAAGCGCTCAACATCCTCTTCGCACTCCTCAGATGACAAGCCCTGTACTCCTTCCTCTTCCTTTCCTCATCCTCTCCGAAATCCTTCGCGAAGGTCCTCTTGTAGTCGATGGCATCGAGGATGACAGCCCACATCAACCTCGTGCATCGGAGGATGGCTTGAGCGAAGTGTCGAGAGGCGGGGATGAAGTTGTAGGAAGCTGTTGATCCGACGACGAAGATGGCGAGGAGGAGGAGGGGGAGAAGAGATCGTCGGTGATCCTTGATTGTGATGAATTGGGGGAGATGGATCGAGGGAAGGGGGACGCGTTGGTAGGGAGCTCGAGAGGGTGGACCAGCTGATCGCTGCCTGATCCGTTGGAAGTAGTTGAGAGGGGAGGTTGGTTTAGAAGGTGGCGACATAGGAGGCTCATACATTCGCGGGGGTGGCGAGGTTCCAGGTGGGCGAGGAGGGGAGGAAGAGTAGAGTCGAAGGGAGAGGGAGGAGGAGGAGGAAGAGGGAGGTGAGGAGGTCGATCCGAGAAGAAGGAAGGACGAGCTCCCAAGTCGTAGCCGACTGCTGGAGACTCCCTCCCAGCCTATCCGAGGCACTGCTGAGGGTATCCGATGAGCTTGAACGGATTGAGAGAGCGGCGATCTTGAGTGTTGGAGGCGAGGGGAGGAGGGAGGAAGGGAGGAGCTCGCCGAGAGGGAGGAGGAGAAGGACCGAGCCTGTTGAGCTTGAAGGCAGGTCCATGCTGAGGTTGAAACTCTCGACGAGCGAGCTACCGAGGATAGCATCTGACGAGGGGTGTCCAGAAGGGCCAGCGGAAAGCGAAAAGCGTGTAGGGAGGCAAGAAGGAGTTGGAGGGGGCAGGAGGGAGGAACGAGGAAAGGTGGGAGCGTCATGTCGAGCTCAAGTCCGCTTCCTTCCCTTTTCTTCCCCTCACGCTCATCACCATCGAATTCTCAACCTTTTCCGTATTTCTACGATGTCCTCGTTCCTCTCGATTCTCTCTTCTCTCAACTCGGATGTTCTTCGAATGATCCTGAGCTTCCTCCTCGTCGACGCTCCTCCGACTCCTCATCTCCCCGCCGTCCTTCGAACGTCTTCGACCCTCTACGAGCTCGGTCGCCCTTTCCTCTACACAGTCGTCGATCTCACAGGATACAAAACTAGCGCTCAAGTTGTTACTCACTGGAAGACTCTCTTCGGAGAGGAAGGAGTCCTCGCAAGGGGAGGGAGGAACGGCGGAGAGCTCGCGAGGTTCGTGAGGGAGATGAGATTGGGAGGGCAAGAAGGGAAGGAGAACGAGAACGAGACCTGTCTTTCTACATCCAAAGGTGAGCTCAAAGACAGATTCTCGTATTCCAGTCTTGAAAACCTAATACCAAGTTCGTTCCTCGCTCGCAGGCTTCGTCGTCGGCGACCTGAACCTTCCCAGATGCACCTCCCTCACGCTCCTCACTCCTCCCCTCGCTGTCCGTCTCTTCCCTCTCCTCGGAACGATCGTCTGCCAACTCCCCATCGTCAATCTCACCATCCTCCACCCTCATCACAACATCCCCTCCTCGAGCCCAAGGTTCCCGCTCGACATGCTCAACGACCTCATGAGCGAGGAGGTCACCTCAGCCAATTCTCCCACCTTCGCCCACCGCCAACCTTCGTCCAGCCTTGGAACTCCCTCAAGAGCGTCACCTTCCTCGGTTCGCTCTTCTACGAGTACATCCAAGACCCCGAGTCGTGTGATCGATACTACCCGAGGTTCTCCTTCTTCCGCTACTCGTTCGAGACGTTCGTCGTTGAACTTCCTCCGGCGGTCGTCGACGGGTCGAAGCTCTTTGAGTTTCTTCTTGGACCAGAGCCGACGGAGGACGAGACGGTTTATCTTCCGGGTGTAAGGAGGATCGAGTTCCGAGTCAGTTCGCAGATGGAGGAACAGTTGGTTGGGGATGCGAAGGGGGGGAAGAGACGCGGGTTGGATAAGCTCGAGAGGAGGTTGTGTCCTTTGGTTGTTTTTGTTAGGAGGGATGGGAGCGAGAGGTGGTTGATCTGAGGGGAGAGCAGTGGTCAGCGTAGTTTGGGTGGTGTTGGCTTTGGAGTGACGATTTCATGCTTGCTGGGTGCAAGAAACGACGGGACGCGTCGCTGGGCTGCACTTTCCCGTCGGTCGGAGTGATCCTTGCATTGGAATAAAGATACCCTTCAGAGAGAGTGAAAGGTGAAGAAGTAGATGGAAGGACACGATGGGTTGAGAAGCAAAAGTTGGGGAAGGAGGGTCGAATGCAGTTGGAGGGGAGGGAGAGAGGGAGGGAGGCGAAGAGCGAGCTTGGACCTTTCGAGGAGGAGGACAGTCGGGTCGGCTCGCTTCCCACAATTTATTGAAGGAAGGGTCTTCTCGACTCGATCATCATTATGTCTCTGTACTGATTGTGTGCTCATGTTTTTGAAGCCGAAGAATCTGCTGAAAAGCTGAGCCGATGTCCCTTGCGGACGAGGCAGGAGGTGAGCTTCGAGGAGGAGGAGCCTCCTCCGTCTCCCAGCTCTCACCCACCCGCCACTCCCTTCCGCCCAAAACTCTCTCACCGACATGGCCTCTCGAAACCAGCCTGAGTACGACTACGCCGAGATCGACTCATCGGAAGAAGAAGAGGACGAGGAAACGAGGAGAGTGAACGACGAGTGAGTTCGGAGCAACCGTCGAGCTCAACCTTCGCTCCTCCTCCTCATCTCCACCTCTCTCAAGCTCATGCTGACTTCGCGGCCTTCGATTTGCTTCCGTGGTCAGAACCGACGCCATGCTGAGAGAATGTGGGATACCTGTCCCTGAGAGACCTGGAAGGAGGAGAAGAACGGGGAGGGAGAGTAACGAGAGGGACAACAAGGTTGAGGAGGAGCAAGGGAGAAGGTGAGCAGTTGCGCTTGTTTTCGCATCCTCTGGTGTCTTTCTGCTCGAGGTAATTATCCCGAGAGCTAACCAGAGGCTTCGACTTGCTCGTGGTTTAGTTCGGATACGATCAGAGCGAGGGGAGGAGCTCTGGAGGGAAGTCTACTCGGCCTGGGACGGTTCGTCGGAGCCCCGGCCAGGAACCTCCTCCCTCCTCCTTTCTCTCCTCGCTCACTTCTCGTTTTTCTTCTTTCTATCAGAAGCAGCAAACATCGCAGTGGTCCATCAACGAGTTTCTTCCTGGCTACGCCTCCTTTCTCGCCTGATCTGGACTCTGAGCAGTGAGCACGAGCTCGTCCTCCCTCGGCTCTGCCCTCCTCCTCTCCGTTCGAAGTTGACCTCTGCTCACCACCTCCTTCCCCCAAACTCCTCTTCTTTTGTTCGTCGTTCCCTCTCAAGCTCACGAGATCTACCCCTCGTCGATCATGGCGAACTCTCTCCACAGGTCTCGTCGTTCAAGAGGAAGGCTCAGGACGAGCGTTCGGAGCGTGCGACGTCAAGGTGAGCTCTCGCTTTCCCATCATCGTCTCCCCTCCTTCTCTTTGAGGTTCGAACATCTCCCCCGTCTATTTTACTCTCAAACGATAGCTCTCCCTCCAGTCTTCAACCTGAGAAGCTCCTCAAGCGAACCAAGGTCGAGGACTCTGTTCGAGAAGGTCAACAAGCTCAGGCGACCGACAACGACGCCTGGTTCGCATCTTTCCCTCTGAAAATCTTCAGCCCGATCAACTCAACGGCTGAGGAATGAACACCCACTTTCCTCAAACAGGCCATCCGATCTCAAGGTTAACGAACTCTCCTTAGCCTCACCAAAGCTCCTCATCTTCGCTCGTCGCGTGTACGTCGACGTGAGTCATGATCGTTCTTTCCTTTTCGCTCTGTTTTGCTCTGCTCCGAAGCTGAAACAGAGACCTTTAACCCGTTCTCTTCCAGAACATCCCTGACGGAATGACGAAGGATCAGCTGAAGTCCCTGTACGCTCCCTTCGGTTCGATCTCGGAGTGAGTCCCGCCATCGACTCGCGTCTGGGGCTTTCTCACTCTCTTCCGCCTTCGATCGATGCTGACCAGGACTCGTGCCTCTCGCCGTTGAAACATCAGTACTTACATGTTCCCTCGACATCAGACTGGGAGGCACAACCGGCACAGCGCCAGCGGGCACGTTGCTTTTGCGACGCGAGAAGCAGGTGGGACATCCCCTTCGCTTTTGTATCACAGGTGTGGAAACACTCGAATGCTCGAATGCTTACCCGACTTGGTCTTATACTTCTTTTTTCCCCAGCTACCGAGTGCATCAACAAGGCGAACGGAACGGACGGTGAGTGTTTCGTCTCTTCGTTCGACTTTCCCTTTCGCTCGCTTTCCCTTTCGCTCGATCGAAGCGTCGACTGACCAACATTCTGATCCCTCCGCTAGCGATCATCTTCGGAGGCCGAACGCTCATGACGAAGCAGGCGATATTTAGGTTCGACGACTTCGATTACCCTCCCCTCCTGGACAAGAGCTCGTTCCTCCTGGACGGTGTTCTCGTCTCCAAAGATCGAATCATCCACCTGCTCTTGGCCGCGCAAACCCTTCGTCAAACCGCCAACGCTTCCAACCAGCCGGTCCAGCAGACAGCACTCAGCTCCTTTACTGGATGGACGACCCTTGCGAACGGTCAGACGGGTTGGCCAGGTTCTGTGAGTGACTCATGAACTCATTTGGCGAGCGAGACTGACGCCTCCCTCGTTCGAGGAAACTGACCGTTCGTTCGTCTCTTATCTAGCTCCACCTCTCCTCAACCGACCCAAACTCACAACTGAGGTTCCAAGCCACTCGAATCCCTGGACTCAACTACCCTACCAGTCCTCTTTCACCTCCTATCTTCCCTCTCCCTCCCTTCTTCCCGAGCTCGACCTTCACTCTCGCCGGAGTCTCGCCCAAAGAGGCAAATCGTTCCGTCCTCAGGAACGATCAGAGGACAACAACTGTCTCGAACAAGACTGCGGTCTATATCTACGAGATCTCGTTGGAGTCGGACGCCGAAGGGGACAAGCTGAAGATGTTGAAGACGGCTCAGAGAGGGAGGTGAGTCGCGTCGACGATTTCAGGACGGGCGTTTAGTCTCCTTTTCCTCTCCTTCTCCTTCTCA
This sequence comes from Mrakia gelida, assembly GCA_024345305.1. NCBI lineage: Eukaryota > Fungi > Basidiomycota > Tremellomycetes > Cystofilobasidiales > Mrakiaceae > Mrakia > Mrakia gelida. The sequence goes on along the minus strand of BRON01000013.1, from coordinate 978,820 downwards.
TTCGACCTCTCGAGCTCACCCACTGATCCTTCCAATGCGTCGATTTGCTGAAAAACAGGAATCCGACCTCATCTTCGTCTCGGACAAGGCCACGAACGGACGTGGACGCGGTCAGACAACGAAGTTCTGCCTCCTCCAAATCGGAAAGGACGAAACTCTTCCACCCCTCTTTGGACTTTCCGACTTCTTCAAAACGAAATCTCCTCGACGAAACGACATCCTCCTCGCCTTCTTCGTTCGCTCAAACGACTCGATTCCTACTTCATCGTCGGCGGCGTCGTCGTCAAGTCAAGGCGCGTTCCCTCCTCGTCCACCTCCCTCCAATCTCGCTCCCAATCTCAACTCCTACTCCAACCCTTTCAACACCCCGTGAGTCTTCCGTTCTTGTCAAGTTGATTTCGGGTCGAGAACGAGATTGAACTCACGCGTCTTCCTTGTTCGTTTCGAGTCAAGCTTCTTCCCTCCCTACCAGCAACAGCAACAACTCCCTCCTTTCGGCTTCTTCCCACCTAGCTTTGGAGCTCCTTATGGATACCCACCCCAAGGGATGATGGGTCATCCGATGATGGGAGGAGGAATGGGAATGGGAGTGGGGGCGGGATCGCCTCAGGACGTGCTCAATCAGCTCGTCGCGATTCGCGGGAGAGAGTACGTTGAGAGGTGAGTAGTCAATCATCTCGCTGCTCGGAGATCTCCCTCTAACGCGTTTCTCGTTTGCTCCTTCACAACAGACTGCTCCAAGGAGGATCCCAGGGGAGGTGATTTCGATGATCTCGACGGCTTCGCTTTGTTTTTGTTTCGCCTCGTTTCGATTCGCTTCGTGTTTGCTTGCCTCCTTCCTCCCTTCTCCCTTTGCTACTACCTTGATGGGTCTTTCTTCGTCTTATCCTGTACCTCGCCTTTCCTTCCTCTCACACACCCGCCAGCTTCTTCGCCTCCTCACGTCTTTGTTCGTTTTCGCCAACAGTTCTCCAGCCATTTCGTGTCTTTCACTCTTCTTCACGAATCTTATCCTACTTTCTGCTTCGTCTTCTTCTATCTCTTCCTTTGCTCTCTCAGGGGAAGCCTTCGTTCTCGCAAAGAGGGAAGGCTTTGCCTTGAAGCGACGCGTCGTCTCCCCCTCGCCCCCTCGCCCCTCTCTCCCTCCGATTCCCTCGTTCCCTCCCTCTTCGTTCGTTAAAAAGTCGTCAATGATATATACTCTCTCCTCGAAAACAAACGAACGAAAGCCAAAAGAAAACACTACGCAGCAGCTCCGTCCTCTTCCTCCTCCGTCCCTCTCGCTCGCTTCGAACCTTCGAACGAAATGCACACGCTCCCCCTCCTCAAGATCTCTCTCCTCCCATCCAGCATCTCGCCTCCTTCATTCAAGCACCTGACCCACCACCGCTCACACCCTTCCTCCCTCCTCCTCCTCCTCCCCCTCCCGACCCTCCCTTCGAAGTCGACGGCGGCCAAACAGCCACCACAACAAGCACCAACCCCACGAGCGTCACAGCTATCCAGACGGTCCAGTCTCCCTCCCCTCCTCCGTTTCCGGAAGCTGAAGGAGCGGAGGGTTTGCGACGCGATCGTTTGTTCGCACGAGACGACGACGACGATGAGGAAGAGGAAGACGACGACGAGGAACGACGATGCTCGGATTTAGGTTTCGGTTCAGTGAGCATCGGTTGTAACACCGGAGGGATGGAGGTTCGGATAGATGGATCGAGTGCGAGTGCAGCGTGTAGAAGGGAGTGGGGCGTGATTGATGGGGAGGGAGAGGGTGGGAGCGGGAAGGGAAGGTTAAGGTTGAGGGGAGTCGCGTCGGAGGTTTGTTGAAGGGTCTGAGCTTCGTGGATGTACAGTTGGGCTAGGAGGGTGGGTGGGAAGTGGTTTGATGACGTTGAGGGTGATGATGGCGGGAAGAAGTATGTTGTGAGGATGTGGGTTGGGAGGGGGTTGAAGGGGGAGGTGGTTTGGAGATGGCTGTTGAACGATGATGTGGATGGACGTGGGGTGGGAGGGTGAAGGAAGAGAAAGAGTAAGAGAGAAAGAAAGAACGAAGGTGGTCAGGTTTCGAGCAAGGAAAGGAAACGAAACGAACGAAAGAGAGCGAAGCGAAACCAGCCTCGCGTCGCGTCAAACCCAACTCAACTCACCTCATCATCTCCTCCCCCTCCTCTCTCCTCCCCCTCCCCAACCTCTCCATCGCCAACCCAACCAAACTAGCCTCATCCACCCCGTCCCACCCCTCCCCTTCACCCACTGGCCCAACAACAATCAACCCCCCCTCCCAAGCCTTCCTCTCCTCCTTCATCAACTCAATCTCCAGCACCCTCCCCGTCCCCATCCCTCTCCTCTCGCTCGTCCCTACACCGAGAGCCGTAGCATCCTCATCCGACGCCGAACTCGTACTGCTCGTCCGATACTCCGCGAACAAGGTCGGCGGAGAAGGAGGCGAGCGATTCGAGTGCGCGTAGGTCGACGAAACGGGGGAGGAGGATTCGAACGGGGAGGGATGGTCGAGGTCTACGAGTACACCTTCTTCGGAGGAGGAGCCTTGGGAGGAGGTTTGAGTGATTTTGACGAGGGAGGAGGTTGAGGACTGCACAATTCAACGAAAAGGGTTGGGGGAGATGAGCTTTTGAGCGAGGAGGGGGAGATGACCGAGTCTCTCGCTCTCGAGCTCACTCGTCCGATAGAGAGATAGACTCACCGCGAGATCCGTCCCAGCAGCACTACTCCCACTTCCCCCACCTCCACCACCGTTCCCTCCTCCTCCTCCTGCTCTAGAATCCGCAGGCGAAGACGATCTCGAATAGGACGTCGCTCCTGGAGGACCCTTGAGTCTCCAATCGCTCTCGTGCGGGACGATGGGATGGAGGAGACGACCCTTTCGATCTCCCACCAAACGTCGCACTCAAATCAGCTCAGCGACAAGACAGCGAGGGAGAAGGAGTGCATATATGCGCTCACCTTGATGAGAGGTCTCTCTTCCTGTCCTCTGATGGAAGCTACGAGAGAGGTGGAGGTGAAGACGACCTGCAACGAGAGACCGAACGAAAACCGATCAGCATCCACTCGCCTCTACGAGGAAGGGAAGGGGACTTACGTTTATATCGTCTGATCTTGTTTCGAGGGGGACTTCGATGGATATGGTCACTTTCGAGGACCATTCTGCGAGGGAGGGAGTGGGTGGTGGCGAGAGGAAGAGGAGAGAGAGAAGAAGGTCAGGTCGATTGTTGAGCTCGCTCCTCTCTGCTCCTCCTTGCTTCCCTTATCGCTCTCGCCTGGGTTGCTCTAGGGGAGATCGAGAAGAGAAGGACTTACGGGTGTACGAGTACATGCTTGTTCGATGAACCGATGAGTTGAAGGAAGGGAAAGGGAGGGAGTGGGCGTCGAAGGAGAGGAGGGCAGGGAGGGGAGAGAGGGAAGGAGCTGGCCGGTCCAAGGCAATTCGCCTTCCCTCGCCCGATCTTCCTCGTTCGACCGTTCTTTTTTGCTTTCTTTTCTTGGGTCACCTTGTTGTAGCCGAGCTCTTTCTCTCGACGCGCTCTCGATGTACAAAGGTGGAAAATCCAAAATCGAACCGAGCTTCGAGCGAGCGAGAGAGAGGGAGCCAACAACGCGACGACGACGAGGAGGAAAGAAAAGGTTCGAGTTTGAGATAACACAAAGGAAGAAAAGAGGGGAGGGAGGAGTTGGTGGTGTAAAGAAGAAGAGATATAAATGAAGTGAAACCCTATGGATTGAAAGAGAGGGGGAGAGAATCAAGCAGGGCACGTTTTGAGAGAGGAGAGGTCGGGTTGATGCAGATGCACGAGGGGAGAGGCGAAGTTTGGGTTTGGTTGGAAGATGACGGAGGGTAGGGAGGTTGGGTTGATGGCGGGCGAAGGTTTGTTTAGAAGGGTGTTTGAGGGTTGGGGAAGAAGGGAAGTCGTCCGAACCGTGGATTTAAAGGGAGGGGAAGGCGGTAGCGTCGTTGACGTCGACGGTCTTGGCCTGCTGCTGCCTGGGAGCACCTCCAGCGGCGGCTCCACCTCGTCCTCGTCCAGCTCCTCGGGGTCGTCCCTCACCTCGTCCTCGGGTGGAGGGAGCGGCTCCGTCTCGCTGCTCTCGTCGCTCGAATCCACCTCGGGACTCGCCGGAGGCTCCTCCTCGAGCTCCTCCTCGTCCTCGAGGGGGTCGGTCTCCTCCAGGGGGAGCGAATCGTCCCTCGACCTCGATCTGGAAGGAGAATCAGAGGGAAGAGAGTCAGAAACGAGAAAGGAAGACGCGTCGCTCGAAAGGACGAAACGAATCGACGAAGACTCACTCGGATCTTCTCCTTCTTCTCCTTCTTGGCCTTCTCGGTCTTAGCCTTCTCCTATAGATCGGAAAAGGGTAGGAAGTGGTCAGTGAAGGGTCTCGAGACGGGTGCGAACGAATCTCGAGGAAAGAAGTACGAACCTTGATCTCGAAGAGAGCGTCGTCGTTCTCAGCCTTCTTGGAGACGGCCTCTCCTCCTCCCTCCCACTCTCCGATGACTCGCTTGGCAAGGGTAGAAACTCCCTCGATGGCGGCGGAAGCCTTGGCGGCGAGGTACTCGGCGTAGGTCTGATGAAGGGAAGAAGAACGAGCGTGGGAAGGAGAACGAAAGGTCAGCACATTCGACTCGAAAAACGAGGACGGACCCTCGAAAGATGCCTCCTCGCACTCTCAGCTACCTCGGAAGGAGTTGATGAAGGAGCGAGGAGCAAAAGAAGACGAATGAAGACGAACCTGAGTGTTGTCCTCCTCCTCCTCCTCGACGGGCTTCTTCTCGTACTTCTTCTCCTCAGCGGCGGGCTTCTCGGTAGCGTCCTCGGCTCCGAGGGGAGTAGCAGCTCCAGGGGTGACGGCCTGAACATCGGCGATGGCATCGGCGGCTCCGTTCTTCTCGTCAGCGAGCTCGGCGGCACCTGGAAGGGAACGAGAGCGAGGAGGGAGGGAACGAAGTGAGCAAACTGAGCGCGACTTTTCGAAGCCCATACGAAGACAGGATGTGGAGACTAACCGTTCTCGTGTCCCCATCCCTGCTCGAACTTCTTGTTGGAGTCGCTGTTGAAGGCAAACGAGAAGGAAGGAAGAATCAGCAAGGGTCGGGGCGGAAACGAAGAGGAGGGAAGGAAAGAGGAGACTTACACGTGTCCGGCGGACTTCCTGTCGGATCCTCCGTGAGCGGTAGGTCCAGCACCTCGTCCAGCTCGGGGGACACCTCGTCCTCGGGTGACGTTCCTGTCTCCTCGGGGAGCTCGGTCGACTGAAGGAGGGATGGGAAGGAAGGAGGAGGCAAGGTCAGCGTTTCGTTTCGTGTTCGTTTCGAGTAAACAACGCGACCGAGAAGGTGTTGGAGGAGAACGAGTGGGTGCTGGAGAGGTATAGACCATGCGACCAGTATGGGAAGAGGTTTGGCGAAGCGAGGGAAGGCGAGGGTGTCGAGGACGGGTCACACGACGAAAGTCGAAGAAGGAATCTGAAGTCGTGCGACCTGAGACCTTTGAACGAGCTCCCGACGGTTGCAAACTGGTAGAGCAGCATGAAGCTGGTACGAGAGATAGCCCAGATGGTGCGATCCTCCTTGGGGAAGAGGAGGTACTGCTAGCACCGAAGTGGAAGGTCGTTCCAAAGGAGGACGACGACGATCCTTCGAAAGTCGAGCAGCAGCACCCCCATCTCCTTCCCTCCTCTTCTCGTTGCCTCCCTTCCCTTCCTCCCAGCTCTGAGGACCCAACTCCTAGCTCCACTCATAGCCCATCCCAAGAGCCGTATCCTCCATCCATGCTCGTTCCAGCGAGAGCGACGAAGCAGGAGATAAGGGGAAAGGAAAGGAAGGAATGGATGGAAAGATGAACGTACCCTTCTCTCCAACGGTAGCGTCCTGGTCCTGAGCCCTGGGCTCTCGGGGAGCTCGGTTAGCGTTGGCTCCACCTCGAGCACCGTTCTGTCCTTGCCTCTTGTTGTCGGCAGCCTTCTTGGGGGCAGCAGCGGCGGCAGCAGGAGCAGCAGCCTTAGGAGCGGGAGCGGCCTTGGGCTTGGGGGTAGGGAGGACACCACTTCCCTCGTCATCCTCTGTAAGATGGAGAAACGATTAATGGGTGAAGATAAGGGTAGGAAAATGACGAATGGAGCCAGGAGTCAGTACTGGAGCTTGAAGGAAGTTTGAAAGCTCGGTTGAACGAGCTGGAGGGAGGGTTGAAGGGAGCGAGGGAGGAAGGAAGGAGGGGAGGTGAAAAACGAGGAAGGAGAAGAAGAGAGGTGTGTGTACTCACCTCCGAGGAGTTCGAAAGGGTTGGAAGATCGGACTTGGTTGGACATCTTTAAAGTGTTAAAGACTGTTGGAAGGCTGTTGCCTGGTGAGGGGAAGAGAGGGCAGTAAAGGGGGAAGGGAGGAAGGGAAGGGGAGGGTGAGAGGGAAATCGCAAGGGCGAAGGAGCGAGACGAAAAAACGTCCAGGGTCACAAGCGTCGTCAAGGAAAAAGACCGGCTTCCTACTTCAATTTTCATCATCAAGTCCTTCATAGAGCTCGAGGGTAGACCGAATATTAGTCGGAGCTCGACAAAATAACAATTTCATAGAGGACGATGCGAGAAAAGTGGCAGGATACGAAGGCGCGTCGAGAGACGAGCTCGCCTTTGGATCCATCTTGCTTCTCTTCACCGCGACTCGCTCTCCCTCTTCGACACAACCCCGAACTTCTATATAAACTCGTCGACTGACCTCCTTCTGATGCTGTCCTCGTCAGTTGCGATTCTGAATACAAAGCTGTTGTTGTCCTCTTCCGGAAAACGTCGAGGCCTCCGGTCAAACTCTACCCTGGCTCACTTGTCTCTCAGCGAGCAGACTCTAATCTCCTCCTTCATTCCCTGCCTGTTCACATCAAACACCTTCAACCACGACCTTCTCCCCCAGATCTACAGACTCCTCCAAGGATGATTCGACCTCCTCGAGCTCCAAGATTGGCTTCCGTCACCTCGACCTACTCCAACTCATCCCAACAAACCTCGAGCGGATCCGTCTTCGGGCAGGGTCCCACCCATCCTACGTCTCCTCGCAGCCCTCCAAACTCAGCAGGCGGCTTCTTCGACGGCGCTTCAGGATTCGGAGGAGTGTCGGAAGATCCCTATGCTTTCGCTCTCAAGGCAGTGTGAGTCCTCTTGCCCACAGAAGCGTGAGCGAGGAGGGGAGGAGGGCGAGGAAGCGAAGTTGAAGCTCACCACCTCCCTCCCTTCCTTTCCCTTTCTCTCTCCGTCAGCTTCCTCGACTATCTCTTTGAATCAGCTCTTCCGCTTCGTAAGCCTGAGAAGGCTGCTTCCATCATGAGTTCTCGACCTTCGATCCTGGGAGGTCCCTCTAAGCTGAAACGGGCAAAGCTGCCCAAGGACGTGAGTTTGAGCTCAACCTTCCTCCCTTTCTCCAACCTTCCTCCAGAGCTCGCGTGCTGACGTGGGCTATTCTTCGACTTCCCTTTCCCTTTGATCTTTGCGAGCCCAGTACGCTGCAGCTCTCATCGAACAGCTCGTTGGAGATCTCAAATCAACTTCGAAGCAGCAGGGAATCGAGGCGAAGCAGTGGAACACGACCGTCTCGAGCTTCCTCGTTCTCCTCGAGGAGAAGAAGTCGCTCAAGAAGGAGAGGGCTTGGAGCGAGCTCTTAGCTGGTGCGTACTCTCTCCCGACTCGAATCTACTACGCTCTCCGAGTTTGCACGATTCTGATCCTCTCGTTCCTCTGCTGGTCCATCTCCCTCTCGAACAGCTTTCACCCAATGTGCCGTCTCCACCCTCCCGTCTTTCGCCAGCCCAACAGCCTTCATCGAACGATTCTCCCTCATCTCCAACAACGCATCCAAATCCATCCTCTCGCCGCTCGACAGGGAGGAGAAGGACATCCTCGAACGTCTCGAGGCGGAGATGCTCGTTTCGGTCTCTCCTGTCGCTGAGCCGGGATCGAAGATCAAACCGAAGAAGGGAGCGATCCAGGAATGGACGAAGGAGGAGGAGGCTGCTACGAAGGATCTGGCGAGGGTGTTCTCGGCTGAAGGGAGGATCAGGAAGGACTGGGCGAAGCTGAGAGTCGAGCTGGACGAGAAGGTGAGTCTGGACGCGTCGCGTCTCCGCCGACGACTCATACCTGTTCTGACTCCCGCTTCGCTTCCTCGTCTGCTCCCCAGAACTACCACAACGACCTCAACATCCTCATCTCCCAAACCTCCGCCGAACCTCCGTCCATCCACCGCTCCAAGGCTCTTCGAAAACTCGACGACCTCCTCTCCCATCTCCTCCATCACTTCCCTCACCTTACTCCTCTTCCTCCCGTCCCTCTCAACACCCTCGCACCACCACCGAGCTCCCCTCCCAAGCCATCCGTCCAATCGCCCAGGAGTCTCTTCGCTCAGAATCGTCAACTCTCGTACCAGTCGGGGAAGAGCAACGCCAGCAGCAACGGAGGATCGCCTTCACGTCACTACACTCTCGCGTCGGAACGAAGCCCAGCACCATCAGTCAACATGCCACAGTCGCCAGGAGCCATCACTCCTCTTCTTTCGGGAGTACCAGCCGGGGTGACGTTCGTGCCTTCGAACTCGAGGAGTTTGATGAGGGAGTTGGTCGACGTTTGTGCTGGGAGGGAGAAGCAGCGATCCGAAGGAGTCGAGGCGATGCTGAAGAAGTGTGGAGACGCTTGGATCGTGACTCCTCTTTCGAGGAAGGCTATGGCGTTGGAGGTTGCCGTCGAGCGGTGGGAGATCACGCAGGACGATTGGGAGCAGCCGGAGGGAGTCAGGCTCGCTCTTCAGGCTTTGCTCGAGTTGGGAGATCTGAGGAACGCAGACGAGGAGGAGGTGAGCTTCCACACTTTTGTTCTCGACTCGAGGCACCACCCGAACTGACTCGACTCTCGTTCGTTTTCCTTTCACAGACGCGACATCTCGACTATCACCTCAACTCTCTCCTCGCAACCCTTCTCGCCTCCCTCTCCACCCACTTCGCCCTCCTCTCAGCCCACTCTCAGAACCTCCCCAAACACCCCAACTACCTCACCTCCCTCCTCCCATCCCTCGTCGCCCTCCTCCCTCCTCGAAACCCTCAACTCTGCGAAGCTCGCGACAACCTTCGAGCCATGGCCACCGAGTCCTACGTCGTCCACGCTACCGCTCTTCCTCTCGCCTCCGACGGATCTCTCACCATCCCTTCCTTCGAACTCCTCACCGACTGGGTCGAGAAAACCATCATCGATCTCGAATCTCGCTACCCCGTCGGCGAACTTGGAATGGGTTGGGAGCCGGCTGGAATTGCTCTCGAGAAGATGCTCCCGCTGCTGTTCGCCGAGATGAGTGGGCTGGAGAGGGTCGATGCTAGGACTGGGAGCGAAGGGCTGATCTTCGGGCTGTACGAGAGGGTGGGGAGGTTGGTGAGGATGTGGAAGAGGTTGTGTCCGGATCAGGCGCTGGATTTTGACATCGATGGGTTCTTCGAACCTCACGTTTTGGCTTGGTTGGGTGAGTTAGACGTCTTTTTCTCCAGACCTCTCAGAATACATGCTAATCTTACCTTCCGCCCTTCCGACAGAATCGACGGACGAGATCGAAGCGAGCAGCTGGGGTGAGTGGTTGACTCGAACTTCCCTCGCGATGGCTCTTCCGAGTGCTGACCTCGCCTCTCTTCTTGCGCTTTGATAGTCTCTCGAGCTGTCACTGCCGACGAATGGAAGCCGGAGGGGAAGTACCGATGCTCTTCCTCGGTCATCGATCTCTTCGAGTTCATTCGAAGCAGCGTCAAGGTTGTTCTCGTCGAGCTTCCTCTCTCTCGCGTGAGTCCCGTTGTTTCAGATGGCACGGGCTTGAAGTCTCCTTCTCTGACCTTCACTTCCCCTTCTAAATGTCTCTCTCAGTACCCCCGAGCCGCCTACATCGTGGATCTCTCGAAATCGAGCACGAACGCCATCGCTCAGTATGCGTCGACGTTGGAGGCCCTCTTCGATCGCGACCTCTATCCAGCGTCGTCTACCGCACCAGACGCTCCTCCGGCCAATGCCAAGTCCGGATCCTGGTTCTCGAAGATGCTCGGAGGGAGTAAGCCTAGCATCGGCTTCATGATCCCCGTCAAGGTGAGTCGCGTCGTCTTTTCCTCCTCTCGTCGACGAACCCCATTCTTAACCTCTCTCTTCCCCTTCGTTCTCTTTCTCTTCGCAGGCCTGCGTCAAGATCAACGACATCGCCGTCGCCAGATCATCAGCTTCGGACCTCCTCGAGACCATGGAACCTCAAGAAACAGCCGAACTCATTCATCGACACACTCTCGGTCGAACGTCGTCCAACCCAGCAGCCAACTCCAACACCTACACCGTGAGCATCATCCGAGCCGAGGATCTCTTCTCGAAGAGCAAGTCGGGGAAGCCAGCCTGTGGATTCGTCGCCGTCCATGAGGGAGAGGAACGATTGATCAAGACGAAGACGGTTCTGGATCAGTCGGCGCCGAGATGGGAGGAAGGATTCGAGACTTCGGGGACTGGAGTGAAGACTTTGGAGCTGTCGGCGATGGATAGGCAGCCGATAGGGAAGCATGATGTGATTGGGAAGGCTGTGAGTACTCGTCGTTCTGGACTCAGTCTCGAAGCTCGAAACTCGATCTGACCGATGGCTCCGGTGCTTCCTTTCGCTTTCAGACCTTCGTCCTCAACCCGAGATCGTTCACCGAGGTTCGATCGCAAGATCTCTGGCTTCCTCTGATCCCCCGAGGTCGAGTCCTCGTTCGAATCGGGATGGTCGGAGACCTGCACGACGTTGGATTCTACTTCATGCGAGCTGCTCGACGCCTCGTCAACGCTGAGAGAGGTCAGCAACTTCCTGTCCCGAACTCGAGCCTCATCTCGCTTCTGACTTCGTTCCTCTCTCCACAGATATGTCTCGGAAGATGGTCGAGAAGGTTCGTTGATCTCTCGTCGCATTCTCGTCGCGTCTTCTTCGCTCACGATATTTCCTCCTCTTTCACAGCTCCTCATCTACGCTCGAACGGTCCTCTGTCGTCCGATCGTCAAAGACTTATCGAAGAGCCTCGCCAAGAACAAGAAGCTTCCTGGTCGTCAGCTTCGAGACGCCGACATCGAGATTGAGTGAGTCAACTTCTTCGTTCTTTCTTGTTCGCGATCCTTGAGCTAACGGTTCTCCTTCCTCTCTCTCAGGCACGCTCTCCTACCCCTCACCATCTACCTCGACGCCAACTTCCTCACCTTCTCCCAGAACTTCACGGAAGACATCAAGAACGGAGTGATTGTCGCCCTTTGGCGAGGACTTGTCTCCTGCCTCCTCGACGTGCTCTGCCCTCCGCTCGCCGTTCAGTCGTCGACGGTGGACCCTCTCTCTCCTGAGGAGACGGATATCGTGTTCAAATGGCTCAAGGTGAGCTCGTTTCTTACCCTCTGTCATTTTTGCAGGCTCTGAACTGACTCGCGACTCTCCGTTCCTCCAGATGCTTCGACAGTTCTTCAACGCGACGGAGGACGGGTTCGTCTTCAGCTTCCGCTTCTTTCTTTCTCTCAAAGCGTACGCTGACCTCCGCTTGTCCCACATCTCTCACAGAGTCGAGCACGGAATCCCTCTCGGTCATCTTCAATCCGGAACCTACCGAGCCCTGATCCTCTGCTCGCAGAACATGGACCTCCCAACCGACCCTCTCAAGGAAAACGCCACCCTCGCCGTCAAGGCAGCCGCTCGTCGTCTCGCCTGGCAAAACCCCAACCAAACCTCCGCTCGACCTCTCGGTCGCTCCACATCGAGACGAAGCTCTGGATCCTCAGGTCTCTCGAACGGAAGCGGTCAACGAGGACCTCGAGAGGACGGGAGCGAGGATAGGGATGAGGAGTTGACTGCTGAGGTGCTGTTGAGGATCCTGATGACCAGGTTCGTCCCGTTTCGTTGGTCGAGGACGTCGAGGTGCACGAGACTGACGAGCTTCCCTTCACGTCTTTTGCAGAGCTGGAACGTCGGACTTCATCGCTCACAACATTCAAGTAAGCCTGCATCACTCTGCCACTCCTCCCCGTCTCTCGTTGCACTTCCTGATCGCTGGCCTCGTCTCCTTCGTTCGTCCGTTCAGCTGCTCAACCGAGCTCGCGAGCAAGTCGCGTCGTGATCCGCTTCACTCCTTCGAACTTCCCTTCATTTCGTTTCTCCCCCTTGCATTTCCTCTCACTTCACTCCGCATACTCTCTCGCTGTATCTTCGGACACATCTCGTAATATACTTTGTATCCTTTCGCGACTCCCTCGGACGTCTTTCTTCGCTCATCTCAATCCCAAACTCGTTCGCTTTCTCCATAGCCTGTATAGACAGACCCTTACTTTTCTCAAACCATGATATACACACAAGACTTCGCTCTTCGGGTACGCATAGACACGAAAGACAACAAAACGAACATGTTGATAGGACAAGATCGTAACGAAGATCGAAGGACGCGTTCGTTCCCAAACGATCCGACTCTCGAGAGCCCAAAAGATGCGAGATGAGAGACAATCTGAGCGAAGGATCAAGACAAAAATCAGCAGCTATTCATCGAGTCAAAACGCGTCAAGAAAAACAAACTCACGCATCGAAAGAACAAGATGCCAAAAACCTAGATCACCACCCACCCCTCCCTCTCTCCCCTCCTCCTCCTCTGCCCCTCCAACCTCCTCCCCCACCTCTCGCACCACGTCCTCCACCCTCACCACCACCTCTCCCTCCTCCCCTCCATCCACCTCCACTACTACTGCTCCCCTCTCCATACCCACCCGAGCTCGCGTTCGGCCCCTCCCTCCCACCTCTCCCACCTCTTCCTCCTCCCCACCCACCCTCCCCACCTCCTCCTCTCCCACCTCGATACCCACCCCCACCACTCCCACTATCCTCCCTCCCAGCCTTCGTCTTCACACTCGGGATCTCCCTCACATGCACCGACACAGCCTGAAGTTCCTCTTCAGGGAGCTGGAACGTCCGCTTCCACGTCGGCAGGAACGTCGGCGAGTTGTAGTCGAAGAGGTCGTGTGGGGGGTAGGGGAGTTTGTACGTTGATGGGAAGGGGGTGGTGGGTGAGATGGAGCGGGCGAGGGAGCAAGTAGGGGAGCGAGCGAGGGAGAAGAGGGTGAGAAGGATACAGGATGTGCATTGGGCGTCGTTGGCTGCGTCTGAAGGAGCGCGAAGGGGAGGGAAGGGAAAGGAGGAGGTCAATTCGAGGTTGGATCAGGAGGAGGGAACGAAGGGAGCGAGCCAGCGAACGAACAAGTAAGTTGACGCGTCGTGAGCACTCTGCTGCTCCAGTTGGAGAGCTGATCCGACTTGGCTTTGGCGAGTTTCCGATTCAGGTAGGTGCCGACGTACCAGCTCAGGCCTCGGTTGATGGCTTTTTGGTTCTGTGCAAGACGAAGGGAAGGAGAGGTCAGCTCGGGAAACGAGACGCGCGAGCAGGGATGGAGGAGACGAAACGAACCGGATCAGCGAGCTTCTCAGACGGACACACGTCCTTGATCTCGACGATTCCTCGACAAGTGATTCCGAGATCTCGAAGGACTTTGGTCGCGTCCTCTGCAAGATCAAAAGATGGTCAAGCGAGTTGGGTTCAGACGCGCGTTCGAACGAAGGAGGATTGCAAGAGGGATGGAACGAACGCTTGATCCCCACTCCCAGTTTGATCGTTTCTGGATCCGACAGGACATGAGCGAGTTCAAGAGGTGCCGAAGTCATGCAGGCGACGTGGGTCTACGTAGGACGCAAGAGGAGGAAGTGAGCTCAGAACGGGAAGCGACGAGAGAAGGGAGGGAGGAGGGAAATCGTGAAGCTCACCAAAACGATCAACTCTCCATCCGAAAGCTGGACGAGCGAGACAGGGTTCTCAGGTTGACCAGCTCGAAAGTTGGGCGACCATTCGATGTCCATCGCTAGAGGACTGAAACGAAAGCATAGAGGTGAGCTCGGAGGAACGGAAGGGGAACGAAACGAGACGAGCTCAGCTCCTGAGCTCACTTCTTCAGCTTCGGCAACCATTCGTTCGCGAGCTCATGGGAGTTTGCCAGGATGAGCTGAGGTGGATTGGGAGTGAAGGTTCGATAGTCGAATATCTCGCAGTCTTTGAAGAGATCGGGCTGCTTCTGAGGTTGAGGTTTGCGAGCGGGAGCAGGACTGTCGACGGCTGAAGAGGAGGAGGAGGGACGAGGAGGTTGGGAGGAGGTAGAAGAAGAGCGAGAAGAAGGTCCTGAAGCTGCGTTCGTGTGGATGTTGTTTCGATGGAAGGGTGAGCCGTCGATGGCTGGGGAGATTCGGGTGTGTAGAGGTCGAGGCATCGTTGGAGAGCGTTGGGAGGAGGAAGGGAAGGAGAAGCTGAAGCTCATTTTCGATGGGACGTGTTGCGCGTTGCTAGGGCGCGCTCTAGAGCTCAATTTCATCTCAGTATCTCTTGAATAGCTAGCCTTTTGTGTGAAGACCACTTTGGGGTGGCTCGAAAGAAAATCTTGCATTTGAAGGTCTCCTAGGCGACGGAAAGGCGAACGTCATCACCTCTCGATCTCCACCTCGAATCGATCCTCCCTTCCTCCTGCCTGCACCTGACTCCCATCTCCCTATCTCACGAAAGTCGGTCCTCTCCCTCTCAAGTTTTCCTACCTTGCATACACTCTCATCTCTGACTCACTTTTCGCTCTCCAGGAAACCATGGCTCCCCTCACCGGCTCCTCGAACCCACTCTCCCCCTCCTCCCTGCTCGCTCTACTCCCTTCCCTCCTCCCGCCTTCCTCTCCGACTCTCAGCTCTCCCACGGACGCCCTCGTCGCTCTCATCCACACGATCCACATCGCTCTAGGATTCCGATTCGCTCTCGCTTCTGACTACACCAACGACCGAGTCCTCAGAGAGGATTGGAACGCACGAGGGCCAGAGAGCTACAAGCTCGAGTACAAGCACACCCAGAGCGGCTTGACCTATCTCGTTCGAGTTGGAGTCATGGGTGGGAGAGCAATGGTGGACGCGATGGCTGTAGAGGTGAGTTGATCTCGTTCTTGCCTTTGTGAAAAGTGCGAGAAGGAAGGGAAGGAGGAGGAGATGATGAGCTCCACGTCCTCCTCCTCGTCGCTTCGCCACCTCCTTCTCTCGCTGACCCTCCCTTCTGGGTTGATATCTACAGGACGACAGGCCTCACAACTTCTCTGTTCCCCTCTCAACCTCCTTCGCTCCTTCTACCTCCTTCCCGTTCACCCTTCCTCTTCAATCCACCCCTCCCTCCTCCTCCACCACCGAATCGACTGAGGAGATCGACCGCTCGGGAAACACCACTCCCGTCAACGACTACTCCCTCCTCGACGCTTACATCTCGGAAACCAAGCTTCAGGAGTTGATCGATCAGTACAAGAAGGAAGTGATCGTCAGGTTCATCCCTGGCTTGCTCAAGGAGGGGTACGAGGAAGGGTGAGTCGAGACGCCCTTCATCTCCTCATTTTCATCTCCTCTCGCTCTTCCTGTTCTCGGACGAACTGACACTACCCTCACCTCCCTCTCTCTCTTCGTGCTCTTTTTCGCCATCCAGGACTCCTGCTTCCACGACCTCTTCGGCCGCCTCTTCCTCAACCCAACCCACCGGCTCTCGTCCCCAAATCAACCCTCCCACCCTCCCCTCCTCCTCCCAACCCCCCGCTCGATCCTTCATCCCGCCCCTCGGCGGCTCCCAACCCTTCCCCAACATCGGTTCCGCAGACCTAGACCCCCTAGCAGCCTCACCCAACGCGTTCCGTCCTCCCTCCCTCTTCCCCGGCTCCTCCTCTCGTCCCCCGCCCACTTTCCCTGGCGCCGGAGGAGGAGGGATGTACATGGACCCTTCCTCCTTCCGCTCTCCTCAAGGGTACGGAGGAGGAGGAGACTTCGCGAGACCTCCTGGAGCGAGATTCGATCCTGTTGGACCGCTCGGCGGGGCAGGAGGGTTTGGAGGGTTTGGTGGAATGGGTGGTGGGATGGGAGGGTACGGAGGGATGGGTGGGGATCCGGATAATGACGAGTTCATGCCTCCTGGGGAGGGAGGACCGGAGGGGAGTGGAGTTAGGTTCCCTGGACAAGGTCAGGGTGGGAGAGGGAGAGGTGGGTTTGGAGGAGGGTTGGGTGGACCGGGAGCGGGAGGAGGAGGTGGAGGAGGGTTTGGTGGGTTTGGTGGTGGGGGAGGAGGGTATGCTTGAGAGAGCTGGGGTTGGTTTGTAGGGAGTGGGAGGAGGGGAGTGGGTGGGAGGGAGAAGAGAAGGCGCGTCGCGCGTCTCCAGAGATCTTGGTTCGATTTGTTCAGCTCTAGTTTTTCCCGCTTTCTTTTTGCTCGATTTTGATGATAACGATCTTTCTCTCTACAATCCTCTTTTCTCTCTGACCGTACCGAGAAAATAACAGCAGCCACATCTTGCTTTCTCTTCTCTGACTTGAGCTCCACCTTCGAACCCACCCAAACGCCCATCGCCTCCCTCCCCTCGCCACCCTTCCTCTCCACTTCCCCTCCCGACTGAAGACGTCTTAACCATGTGGATTGCCAGAGCATGCTGGAACGAATCTGAGGAACGTGAGTCCAACGATCATCCTTCCATCTTCTCTCGAAGAAGGAGAAGGAGTCGAAGCGAACCCGAGCTCACCATCCTCCTCCCTTCCCCTCCCCTTTCCCTACCACTTCCTCGCTTCGCCTCACCCCCACCTATCCCACTCCAGCTTACGCCTGCCTCCTGAAACCTTCCTCGAACGTCGTCGTCGGTCGCCACGGGCAGTTGAGGATTGTGGACAAGACCATCAGTCGTTCTCATTTCACGTTGGAGGTTGGAAGTCATACAGAGGAGGAGGCAGTGAGTTCTCAGCGTCCTTCCTTGTCACTGAGATGGGAGAGAGAGGAGAGGGAAGGGGAAGGCTGGTGATAGAAGGAGAAGGAAGGGGAGAGGGGGGAAAGGGAGAGAAGGGTGGAGTGGAAAAAGGGAGGGAGGTGATGTGTGAGCTCGAGGAAGGGACGGATCGACGGTGGGGAGTGCGTTCTGAGGCCCTCCTCCTCCAAGGGTCCTACCAGAAGAACATAGAGACTAGAGGGAATCTCAGTCTCCTGACACCTGCGAAGATTTTCCCTCTCCTCGCGTTTGTCGCTCGCGAGCTCGACCTTCCCACCATCCCTTCTCTCTCTCGCTCCACCTCCTCTGGCACCCGAGCTGACTCGATCTTCCCTTCCTTCCAACAGGCCGACAGAAACTACCGACCTACCCTCCAGCTTCGTCACACGGCAGCTAAGGCCGTTACTATCCTTCGAATCGACGAGGGAACCTTCTCCATCAAGAAGGACGAATCCAGGATCCTTCAACACGACGACGACCTCGTCGTTCCCATCACGAACGCGGAGTTTCAGATCAAGTTAGTTCATTTCTTCTCTTATAGAACGACAAAAGGAAGAGCTGATGATGTCTTGGTGCGTTCTTGCAGGATCATCTGGGTTGAGATGACTCTCGGGATCTCGAAGAAGGGTTCGGACAAGTCTCTGCCTGGTCAACTCGCTGCTCTCGGTGAGTTTCTACTTCCTTCTCTTCTCTTTCGTCTTCTTCGCAACAGAAAGGAGAACCAAACTCCCACCTTCTTGTTCTTCCCTCTCAAGGGATCAAAACCACCCAGAACGCCGACGTCAAAGTCACTCACCTCGTCGTTCCCAAAGTCGACAAGATCACTCCTCGCGTCGTCTACGCTCTTCCTTCCCAAACCTGGATCGTCAAGCCCGAATGGATCGACGCTCTCCTCGCCGCTGGAGCTCCTGGACCTATCGTCAACGACAAGGAGACTTGCTCGCAACTCGAGACGAACTACGACCTTAACGGACCTGATCCTGAGGTGTTCCTCGCCGACGTCGTGCTCGAGAAGTACCCTGGTTGCAGCTTGACGCCTAACCCAGCGAGATCAACGCTCTTCCAAGGGTTGACTATCTGGGTTTGGGATGATCCTGAGGTGGGTAACGTCCTTCTTTTCTTCTCCTCGTGCCAGATGAAGCGAGCGAGTTCGAGCTCACCCTCGTCCCCTCCTCTGCTCTTCCCTTTCTCAGTCCGAGAACTACCTTCCTTCCCTCGTCGACGGTTGGACCTCCACTGGAGCCGAGGTCATCTACCACGATCCTCAAGCAGAAGCGTTTGAAACCGAGGAGAGCATCCGTCAAATCATCAAGGAGACGAAGACCTCCGCCGACGGTCGATACCATCGATTCCTGCTCGACAAGGCCCTCATCATCCCCGAGGCAGCGAAAGGGAGTGGTCTCATCGTCGTTATGCATGGAAGGAGGAAGAAAGAGTTGTCGGATGTCAGGATGTTGCATCTCAACGAGCAGGCTCTGGCTTCGTGAGTTTCTTTCTGACGCTCCGAGACGCGCTGTTGTTTCGGTCGCTGACTGGTCCTCTCTTTCCTCCTCTCCTCGCTTTTCAGATTAGGTCAAGTCGCCACCGCAAAGGAAGAGCACTACGCCTCTCTCATCCGAGCCAACTTGGATCCCTTGTTCGCTGCTGGAAGAACGGAGGGAGAACCACCTGCTAGTTCGTGGCCTCGTTTTCCTCCTCTCGTTCGATCTTCGCGTCCTCTCCTGACTTCGCCCCCTCTCTCTCTCCTTTTCCACCACAGGTCGACTTCCATCTCAGATGCCAGCTTCCATCGCCAGTACTCGAGCAGTCAGTCGAGCACCTTCTGCAGCTGGAGGAGACAACGAGGACGATCAACCCGTCGCTGGTCCTTCAGGTCGTCGAGCCGACCTCGAGCCTCAGGCCGATGCTTCCCAAGTCAAGAAAGTGAGCGACCTTCACTTTCCATATCCGCTCTTCTCGATCGGGTTTCGCTGACCGGGCTTTTCCTTTTGCTTTGCAGCCAGGACCGCTCAGACGACGAGTTCGATCGACCAAAAAACCGGACGACGACGACGACGAGGATCCCTTCCCTGCTCCGGACTCGAGCTTCGCAGGTCCTTCATCCAACTACAGATCTGGCTCGGTAGATATGGAGGTCGACGCACCTGTTCGTTTTCGTACTTCTTCATTCGAGTCGAGTCTGAGAAGATCGAAAGCTAACCTCGACGCGTCTTCCCTTTCTCTTTCGTTCTAGGCCTCCATCGCTCCAACTCGACGAACCCGTCTCCCTCGACGAACCGAATCCCACGCCGACGACTGGGCTGATCAGATCGCCGACTCCTACGCCGACAGGAACTCGAATGCCGAATCTCAGCAGAGCGTCGCCGCCAACCAACGACTCTACGACTCTCTCCAGAGGAAGCACTCGGATCAGTCCTCTCAAAGCGGTGGTCACTCTCAAGGATCCTCGCTCGGTGGTCGAGGAGACGCTCCTCCGTCTGGTCAAGGACGACCTGCTTCCGAGATGGACGTCGACGACGAGGAGGATCAGGACTTCGTCGGACGATCGCTCAAGAGGCTGAAGGTCGAGAAGGCCGAGCACGAGTCTCAGAGGGAGGAACAGTCGAGGAAGAAGCAGCTCTCGGAGCAGGAGAAGATCAAGCAGAAGAGTCAAGCAGCAGCAGCAGGAGCTCAAGCCGGATCGTCCTCGTCCTCGTCGTTAGCCAAGATGCCCGTCGCTGGATCGATGGCTCCTCCCCCCGTTCCAGCCAAGAAGGGAGCCAAACGACCCGCCGAGGAGACGTCCGAGTTCCTCGAAGCAGCAGCAACCAAGAAGAGGAAGAAGGGAGCCGAGCTCGATCCCATGGACGCCGCGTTCAACCAGCTCAAGATCGCGAAACCCGTCGTTCGAAGCAACACCGATCACGACCTCGAGGGAGAAGACATGCTCGCGGCGCCGAGGTTGGTCGTCCTGCATGTTCCGATGTTCGTGAGGACGAAGGAGAGGAGAGAGGGAGGTCCGGTCGAGGTGGAGGGAGTTCCCAACTTCAAAAAGTTCAAGAAGGTGAGTTTCGACGCGTTCCTTGCTTTCTCTCCTCGATGAACGACTTCAACGCTGACTCCACTTTCTTCTTGTACTCTTGTTTTTCCCCAGCAACAAATAATCCGCTCAGCTCCTATCAAGCTCACCCTTGGACCAGGACAGAGCGATTACGGACTCCGAGCAGGTTCGTTCGCTCGCGTCTCCCCATCTCCTCTTCCTCCTGCTCGATTCCCCTTCACTGACTCTCGTTCTTCTCTTCTCAGACCTCTGGAAAGACTCCAAATCCCAACGCCGAGACTCCTCCTCCTTCCCCACCACCCTCCCCACCCAATCTCAAACCCAAGCTCGATCCGCTGGCTCCACCTCAACCTCCAACGGCGGAGCAGGTCCCTCTCGACGAAAACGACTCCTCCCAGCCGACGATTCCGACGTCGAAGCAGTCGATCCTCCTCCAGCGACCAAGAAGTCCAAGACCACCACCACCTCTACCGCGAAGGGGAAAGCTACCGCCGCTGCTGCTTCGTCGTCGTCGAAGGGCAAGAAGAAGGCCTCCCAAACGATCGTGATCAGTTCGGACGACGAGGAGGAAGACGAGTTGCAGAGTGCTTCGGCTGCTGCTGGTGGAGGGACGGGTGGGTCGAAGATGATGAGCGACGATGAAGAGGAGGGTGAAGGGGCGTCGAGTAGCAGGAGGGGAGGAGCAAGTCAGAGGAGATCGGCTGTTCCTGCGAGGGCTGCTGGGAGGTCGGCGAGGAAGGCGATGATCAAGGATGATGATTCGGATGAGGAGGATGAGGGGAGGTCTGGTTGTGAGTGTTTTCGTTCTTGTTCTTGTTCTCTTCTTCCTGATTTCGCCCGCTCGAGCTGACTCTTATGCTTCTCGTCGGTCCTCGTCCAGTCTCGGGAAGTGCTAGTCGAACTTCGAGGAGGAGATGAGCTATCTCCCTAGCTCTTTGTCGTTCCTTCGTCGTTCGCGTTTTCGTTTTCGTTCGTTTCGTCTCTCTCCTCCTTTTGCTTTCGTTCGTTCCTTCGTTCTCTCTCGCACTTTCTGTTCCTTTGCCTTCGTCTCTCTCGTTCTCTCTCTTTTGCCAGCTCTGCTCCATGCTCCCTTCTCTTCACGCATTTTTACGATCCAACGATTGACCTTCCGAACTTTGATCTGGGAGAGAGAGCAAACGAAGCCAGACGCGCCCCCACCAGCCTCCGTCGCTCGCGCCTCCGATGTGATCTCGGTCGTCGGTCTTGACTATCAGTTATCTAATTGAAAGTGTATGCAATGATTGCGAGGAAACGGATCCAATCCCTCCCAATCAGCAGTCAAATCAAGGAAGAGAGTTTCTCTTGAGCTCGGATCTCGAATCTCGACGCGTCGTCGACCTTGGCGACGGCGTTGTTTTGCCTCGCCTCCTTTCTTCGAGCTCTATCCGCAAGCGGCAAAGACAACACGAGGCGCGAGAGTCAAAGCATGATATGGATGGAAATGAAATGTGGGTAGTAGGTATCGAGAAGGAAGACGAAAAATCGAAGGGCGAGAAGAGAAGAGGGAAGGAAGGGGTGGGCATTGCAAGACGTGAAGACGAAAACGGAGATCAAAAAGCGACGAGGGAGACGAAGACGAGGGGAAGAAAAGGGTGTGTGTGTTCTAGTCTAGATAGGTGAATCGTGCACCTCGTCACCAGCCCTCTCCCCCAGCAAGAACAGGCAAGCCGGGTGATCCTCCAGCGAAGAAGTTCCGTTTTTTCCTGACTTCTTCCTTTGCTCGACCGAAGTTGCTCCTGCCTCCTCGACGAACTGCTCCACCACCGCTGCTGTTCTTCCCGTTGGTGGCGACGGCGATGTTGATCTGGTCGGAGACGGTGGGGAAGGAGATGGAGGGCGAGCCGTTTCCGGTTGAGTGGGTAAAGAGGACTGGCGGGCGAGAGGCGATGGATTGTTGGAAGCGGGATGTGGAGGAGAAGAAGTCGGGTGTGGAGTTGTGGTTATGGCTGTGATGGTGGTGGTCATCTTCGTCCTCGTCCTCATCGACGTCCATTTGGGAAGCTCCGGAGGTGCGACGACGATTCGAAGGGGCTGCGTTCGCTCGTTGCTGCTGACGAGCCATCGAGCTTGTTTTGGCTTGTTTGCGAGCTGCCGAGCGGTGGATGTCGGTGAGACGGTCTGAACAGAGATACGAAGAAGGTCAGTACGGAGAGACTCGAGGCGAAACCTGGCAGAGGAAGGGGAGAAGGGGAAGGAAGACTCACGAGAGATCTGGACGTCGACATCATCCTCGTCTTCGCTGCCCTCCTCCGAATCGACGACTCGGATAGCCTCTCCGACCGAGATGGGAGGGACCTCGTGCATTCCAACGGATGGTGCGAAAGGCATACTTCGAAGAGACTCGATGATCCTCGTTCTGTGGATCGGGCAAGAAAGGGACGCGTCGGTTCGAGACTGCGAGACGTATGCGACGATGAAGGAGAAGAGCAAGACCTACTTGATGTTCTCCAGATACTCAGGAGAGTTCTGGTTATCCATGTTACTCCTCATGCTCTCGAGCTTGAACCTGGGACCGAAGTACTCGAAGCTGAAGGGGACGAAGCACGCGGTGGTCAGGGACGAGAAACGGACGAAATGGATAGGGAACATAGGGATAGGACTCACTACTCGTTGTAAGGCATATTCTCGTCCAGCTCCTCTCCAAGAACGATGGCAGTCTCGTTCGCCCAAGTCCTCGCGACGTTCTAAAAAGCGAAAGAGCGACGAGGTCAGTTCCTCGCTTCCAGTCGTCGACTCGATCGACCCTTCGAGAGATGAACGCACCTTGACCGTGTATCCTCCACCTCCCAGCAGCATCGTAGGAAGTCCGAAGTCTTGAACGAACTTGACGCACTCTCCGTGACCTGAGCGAGAGCGAGTGAAGCAAAGAGGTGAGTGGGCGAAGGCAACGACACGAAACAAGATCAAAATAAGAGGGAGACGACGGACCTTTCATGCTGAGGTTGAGAGATCCAAGCTTATCTCCGGCCAGGGAATCACCACCGCACTGAAAAGAAGGAGTGAGAGGAGCTCGAGGGTCAGTACGTCGAACGGGAAGTGACGGCGAGCGGAAAAGTCAAGAGAAGACTTGCCTGAATCACCACGGCTCCAGGTTTGTACCAATCCATGATGTGCTGAACAACCTGGAGAGTACGAAAGTTTATGATGGCTCGGTCAGCAGCGAAATGGGTGAAAAAAACGAACGGGGAAAGAGGACGAACGGGTTGGAAGATCGACTTGTAGCTCTCGTCGTCGATTCCATCTCTTAGAGGGATGTTGGCAGCGTAGTTTTTCCCTTTTCCGTATCCGACATCCTGAGAGGAGGTAAGGGGTCGAAAGTCAGGGTCAGGACGGTGCAGGAAGAGAAGGACTGGGCTTCGCGACGCGTTCGACGGCTAGTCTCTCGTTGACGCGTCGTTGCCTTCACCGCCGTCCTCCTCCGTCTTCGAGGAGATACCAAAACGCACCCTGACATCTCCACTACCAGGGAAGAAGTTTCCATCGAACTGATGGAATGAACAGGTGAATACTCGGTCGCTGAAAAGACGAGGAGGGGATGAAAAAGGTCAGCTCGACCAAACCGACGACTCCACGGCTGGCTTTGAGAGCACTCGAAAGAGGACCCACGTCGTGAAGAAAGCTTCCTCTACTCCATCTCCGTGATGGACGTCGATGTCGATGTACAGAACTCGAGGGTGAACACTGCAAACCGAATGACGAGACGACGAGTTGGGAAGGAGGAGAGGATCAGTTCGGCCACCTCGCAAGACTCTTCTCGGAGGACGACGGGATCTCACCGAAGCAGTTCCAGAATACCGAGAACGATGTCGTTGACGTAACAGAACCCTGAGTGTAGAAAAGGCGAAAATGAAAGGAGTTCAGCGCGAGGTCGAAGAACGCGAAAGTCGAGGTGGGCTGAAGGAAAGACTGCGAACCTGACGCTTCTCTCTTCTTCGCGTGATGCAGACCTCCAGCCCAGTTGATAGCAGTCTCGCAGGCTCCCAAGTTGAGTCGTTCAGCGGCGGCTATGGCAAGAAAGGGGGAAGGAGAGTGAGCTCAAACGCGAACGGAGATGAACGAGAGAAGCGAGGAAGGATCGACGCACAGATAGATCCACCGGCAGAGATGGAGCAGAACTCGAACACTCCCTCGAAGGCAGGACAGTCGTCTCCAACCATGTCTGTGTAGTTAAGCGAGCAAGATGAGATCAGATGTGTTCTCGTCCAAGGCTTCCTTCCTCGCTCGAGTTCGTCGTGAAGAGCTCACATCGGGTTCCGTGACCTGTGAGCTCGTTCACCGTCTCTGGAGTGACTGCTTGAAGGAAGTCCACGTAGTCGTCGGTGTGGAAGCGAGTGATCTGAGAAGCTGTTGCCCGTTTGGGTCGCTAGGAGGAAAGGAGGTGCAAGAGAAGAAGGGGGTAAGCACGGCGAGGAGGCGGAGGGAGGAGAGAGGCGGAGGTCAAGCTCACGAGCACGTCCATCTTGTCGAGCAGACCATAGGATGTGACGATGTTGTGAGTGATTCTCATCCTATGGGGCTTCATCGGGTGGTTGCTGGAGAAACTGAAGTTGCCGACATCGTCTGAGAGCAGGGGAGGGAGGCGGTCAGCTTCCCGAACGAGCTCGAGCAGTCCTTTTCCTCCCTCCCCCTCCCTCCCTCCTCCATCCTCCCTCCACGGTTCAAGGTAGCCCTCCTCGAGCAGACCCGAGATATAAAACATGAACTCACGATCGTAGAAGCTGTAAGACACACCAAAGAGGGAGGGAGTCAGCGTCCTAGCCTCGAAGAAGGGACGGTCCCGTCGAAGGAGCTCAAGCTCAACTCCTTCCCTTCTGCGCTCTCCCTCCCTTCTCCTTCTCTTATGGTACTCACTATGAGACTCGTCTTCCATGGTGAAGGACCTTCTCCTTAGCATCTCGTTGCTCTCCAGGGTTGAGCGCCGGGTCGTAGGTGATATCGTCCATCGTTGGCGAAAGAGAGCGAGGTGGGCGTTCGGGAGCTGGGAGCTGGGAGGAGAGGGGGGGTCAAACCAAGCACGAGCTCTGGCGCTCCTTAGCGACGAGGGTTGGGAAGAAAATCTGCCTCGCCTATCCGGAAATAATCCCTAGGTACCTAATGCGAGAGGGATGAGAATGAAAGCTCGCGAGATAGGAGACGAGGGTGTATAGAGAGCTAGAGGGCACGGAATCACAACAAAACAACGGAGGAAAGGTCAACAAAGACCGTCGCTGCAAGGGCGCAGAAGCTCATAAAATCCTTTCCGAGACTGGAATGAGCGAAAGTGGATCTGACGTTGTCGTCAGGCGAGGAAGCATAAGCGAGGATCAATCAGCAAGTCAAAAAAATGGATGTAGGCAATGGACGAGCAAACATAACGAGACGGATCGAGGGAAGAAGAAGCCAAGGAAAGCGAAAGCCCAAGAAAAGAGAGGTGAAGCTGAGGTAAGGCTAGATGAGATGAAGGGAGGTCGTAGAGTCTAACGCGAAAGGTGAAGAGTGAGGAAGAGAAGAGAGAGGGAAGCGAAACCGGCGAGTTCGACGCAAGTTCAACGGTGCGACGGTCTTCCTCCTCCTCGAAGAATCCTAGCGGCATCGAAAAAGCAGGGCGGGAAGCATCAGCTATTTTGGTATGGGTAGACAAGTGCGAAGAAGTAGGCAGATGCTCACCACTCGAGGTTCTCGCTGCCGTGGATCGCGACGAGTTGAGCGAGGACCTCCTCTCGAGTCACCACTCCTGTTGTTGAGATGGGAGGAGAAGACTTGTAGCCATAGTAGGCGCTGAAGTTGGGAGGGAGTTGATTGGAGGGAGGAAGTGGTCCGACTTGTGGGAAGGGAGGGGCGAGGCTGGACTGCTTCTGGAGCGGCTTCGAGTTGACGACGACGCGAGCCGGATTTGAGCTCTGAACCAATTTTTCGACTCGAGAGCGCTTGACGACGATCTCCTGAGGTAGTCTGGAGGACGAATTACTATAGCAGAGGTCAGAATGAGCAGTCCGAGAGTGATTAAACCACGAGAAGGCCAAGCAGCGAGAGAGAAAGACGAGCTCACGTCGACGTTCCTCCCACCGTCTCGGTAGTCTCCAGCTCAGCTTTCCTTTTGAACGTCGACGCCTGAGGAGAGAAGTCGTGAGGATTGAGGAAGAGTGGGGACGGTGATCTGCTGGCACTGGGGTGACAACGAGATTGAGTGAGCCACGGAACTTCGGAAGACCCTCAGAAACGGACGCTTCGTCCCAGGGTGAGAACGAGGACAAACCGTTGAAAGTCAGGCGAGACTGGAGGAGGAGACCAGTTGAACGGCGTTGAAGTGGACTTTTTGCTCCGAGAGCTTTTGCTCCAGCTTAGATAAGCGAGGTTGACAGAGGGATGAGCCTGATCGAAGGGGACGAGGAGGGCGGGAGGGACAAAGGGATGGAGCGAGCTCACCTTTCTGGTGACCTTTCTGATCGAAGTCCGCCTCCTTCTAAAGCGTTTCCCTGTTCTCTCATCTCGCTCCTCCTGAAGGCAGAGCGACCCAGAGCGTTTGAGCACATCAGCAGCTCCTTCCCTTTGAGGGAGAAGGGGTCAGAACGAGGAAGAAAGCACGCCTGCTCACCAGTTCATCCCAGATTGCTCCCTCTGCTCTTCCCTCTTGTTGCTTTCCCTCTTCCTCTCGAGCTTCCTCCCCCTCCCACGTCTCTCAGGCACATGTAGTCCACAATCTTGAAGAATAGCGTCCGACCTTCGATTGACGAAGAAGCGAATCGGAAGCGGCGTCAGCTCGACGAGAAGGAGAAGAGGAGGAGGGAGGCACGTTGAGCTCGACGCTCGAAGCTCACTCTTCGTAGACTCTGGTCGTTTCCTCGTCCTCTTCGTCTTCCGAAGAGCTCTCGTCCAGAGTAAGATCGATACATTCGATGGGTTTTAAGAAAAACATCTTGCTGAGGGGAGTGAGAAAAGGAGAGAAGATCGAAGGTGGGTGTGAGAGGGGAGGGCAGGTTCGGTTGGGGAAGCGAGGGAGGATCGCCTTATCTCGACAAATCTTCGTTTTCTTGGCCTTCTTCGGAGCTAAAAAAAAGGGTACGGTATACAAGAGTGGACTTTGGGAACTCTATCGAGGGTACGGACGAGTGGTGAAAGCTCGGGAGAGGACGGAGTATCGTCGACGAGACGAGACAAGACGACGCGACGTCCTGTCTCGAGTCGAATTTCTTCCCCAGCTCGACTCGATAGGCCGCGGAGTGAAGCTGATGGAAAGTTAGGAAAGATAGTGGTATCTTCGTCGGATGCTGCGCAGGTCTGTGGGAAAGGAGGAAGAGAGTGAGAAGCGATCTCGTCGCGTCGTCGCTGAACCTCGTCTCGACCTCAACTTGGGAGAGAGAGAGAGAGAGAGATAGGCATGCAAGATCATGAGGGAGAAGAGAAAGAGAGAAAAACGTCTAGAAGAACGAGCGTGTACTGAATCGAAACCAAAAGGGAAGAAGAAAGAGAACGAGAACGAGATCTACCAAGCGAGCTTCCCTCCACCACCACCACCACACGAATCCCCACTGGGAGCCTCAGCACCTCCGTGACCATGAGCGGACCCTTCGTCCTCAGGTCCGACAATCTCGAGGATCTTGGTAGCAGCACCTCGACCGAGAGCTTCCGAAGTAGCTTGGGTGACCATCCACTGGAGGAGAGAAGGAAAGAGTGGAGATGTTCGGTCAGTTTCGAGAGAGCGAAAGCGAAAGGTGCGGGGCGAGAGCATCAGGCTAGAAAGAGAGGGAAGAGAGTTTGACGAACCTTCGAGGTTCCGAGAACAGCGTCGAGCTCGTCGACGGGAGGGAGTCGTATGTAAAGATCTCCGTCCTCCTCCTTCGCGTCGAAGGTGATGATGCTGTAGTCGTTGTCGTTGAGGCAGTCTCCATCGTCGAGAGCGTACTGACGCTTGTGAAGAGGGCAGGCGACGAACTGAAGAGGAGAGAGAGAGGGGAAAGGGATACGAGTCAGCTTCGACGCGTCGTCTCTTTGAAACGAATCAGGAAAGAGCACTCACCACTCGACCGTCCTCATTGTCTCCGACGATACCGTACGAGAGAGTTTGCGATCGCTTGTGAGGGCACATTTGCTGAGGACGAGGAGGAAGAGGGAAGAAGGAGGAGGCAGAAGTCAGCTCGCGAGCTCGGCGAACGAGGAAAGAGGAAAGGGGACGAACCTGAGCGGCGTAGAGTCCCTTCCCAGGAACATCCCAGATAGCGAGCTGAGTATCTCCGACGAGAACCGAGACCGAGGTTGTTCCTTCCGCCGAAGGCATCAGGTGAGATCTCGACGCGACCTTCCTCCACTGCCATTCCGCGACGGGGGTGTGGATGTCCGACTTGTTGAGCTTGACTGCAGGGAAATCCTTGGGCCATTCGGCGATGGCGGGCTGGTTCCTCTCGACTTTCCTCTCGACGATGGGAGCGGCGTTCTCGTCGGTGTTGGCGAACTGCTTGAAAGCTTTGCGACGCTCCGGCTCGTCGACGACACCTGAAGGGGAAAGCGAGGTGAAGAGAGCGAAAGGTCAGCGAGGTCTACAACGAGTCGAGATGAGAGACGGAGAACTCACGTCGCCACTCATCCTCGTACGTTCCAACCAGAAGCTGCATTGACTTCTCCAGTTCAGCACAGATCCCGAGTTCGTCGTCGAGACTGGAGCGAAGAGACGGAGAGGTCAGCGAGACGAGGGATAGAGAGGAAGGAAGAAAGAAAACGAACATGATTCGTCGAAGCTGGAGGGAACAGAAGGAGTGATAGCAGTCAGCGAGAGGAAATCTTCTCAACGAGGAGAACGAAGGAGAGCGAGCGACAAACC
This sequence comes from Mrakia gelida, assembly GCA_024345305.1. Lineage (NCBI taxonomy): Eukaryota > Fungi > Basidiomycota > Tremellomycetes > Cystofilobasidiales > Mrakiaceae > Mrakia > Mrakia gelida. Next base: position 950,102 of record BRON01000013.1, on the reverse strand, counting down.
TTCTCGACTCCTCCCTCGAACGTCTCGATCCATCGGGCAGTTCGTTGAAGTCGATCAGCGGTGTAGATGTAGTACATGAGGTACCTGTCGAGGATCTGGATGACCTTGGAAGGAGGAACGTCCGAAGCGAAGAGAAGTCCGTGTTTGGGAACGGCTCCTCCGTTTCCTGAACGAGAGGAAAAACGAGTATGAAGGTCAGCTCGGAGCTTCGATCTCGACGGCTCAGAGTGATGAGTACTTACCAGCGATGTAGATGTTCCATCCCTTGTCGGTAGCGATGAGTCCGAAGTCCTTGGATTGAGCTGAAACGAGAGCGAGTCGAAGTCAGCGGAAGCGAGACGTGACGAACGAGAGCGGGAGGAGAGGCAAGGACTGACCCTCAGCGCATTCTCGAACACAACCACTGACTCCTCCCTTGAACTGGAAGATGAGAAGACGAGGGACATGGCGGGTTAACACGAGAAAAAGACAAGAAAAGGAAAGAGGGAGAAACGAAAACGAACCTTGTGAGGAGATCGAACTCCCTTGTATCGAGTCTCGAGCTGAACGGCGAGTCCGACCGAGTCTCCGATCCCGTATCGGCACCAAGAGGACCCAACGCAGGACTTGACAGTTCGAAGCGACTTTCCGTAGCTGAGGAGAAAAGGAGAGAAGTGAAAGAAAGTCAGTCTCGTCGTCGTTCGCAGCTTCGCCGAAGATCGAGCGAACTCACGCGTGTCCAGACTCGAAACCAGCAGCGATAAGCTCAGCCCAGATATCGGGGAGATCGTGCCTCTGAGCTCCGAAGAGGTCGACTCGCTGACCACCGGTGATCTTGGTGTAAAGATTCCACTTCTTCGCGACTTGACCGACGGCGATGAGCCCATCAGCCGTCACCTCTCCAGCGGCCATTCGAGGAACGACAGAGTAGGTTCCGTCTCGTTGAATGTTGGCGAGGAACTTGTCGTTGGTTTCTAAAGAGGGGGAGAAGAGAGAGAGGGGAGAAGAGAAGAGCGAAACGAAGACGTGAGCCTGAGCTTTGAGCTGACGAAGGAAGAGCTCGAAGGGATTGGAACGAACCCTGGTTGGGGAAGTGGACAGCGTCCATGATGTGAGCGTTTATTCCGACCGTCGAGGAGAGGATGGATCCGACGCAAGGCCTGCAGATCTCGCATCCGAGAGCGTTCTTCCTGACTCCACAGTCGGCGAGGACTTCGTCGAACGTCTTCAGCTTCTTGATCCTGTGAGAGGCGAGAACGATGGCGGTCAGTGACGAGAAGTGAGGAGAGTACTCGAAGAGAGTGCGAAGAGCGTGGGACGAACTTGACGATGTGGAAGAGATCGGCTCGAGACATGGCGAAGTGAGAGCAGATGTTGTTGGAAACCGAGAGACCAGCCTTCTTCATCTCGGCCTTGAAGATGTCTGAGGGGGAAATCGGTAGAGAAAGTCAGATCTCGAAAGTGAGAGGGCGAAAAGGAGTCTGAAGACTTACTCGTAACGAGAGGCTGCGAGAGAAGAAGGGAAAGACGCGTCGATCAGCTCGAGTCGTCGAGAGGTAAGAGAGCTCGATTTTGAGGACTCACAATGCAACCACCACATCCAGCACCAGCCTTCGTGCACTTCTTGACTCCAGCGAAGTCCTTGGCCTCTCCAGACTTGATGCAAGCGGCGATCTGACCCTTGGTGACGTTCTGCGAAAACGAGCAAGGGAGGGAGGTCAGCTCGTCGCTCACTCGACTTCCGCGAGGGAAGACGAGACTAAGGAAAAAGAGATCAAGGACTCACGTGGCACGAGCAAACTTGAGTATCATCGTCAAGATCGGCTCCATCGTCCTCTCCATTCTTCGCTCCGACGATGAAGGTCGCGGGGTCGACGTCGAGAGCCTTCTTCTTCTTGGTGATCGCCACGAGCTTGACGAAGTCGCTCACGTCTCCGACCATCATCCCACCGAGCAGGTACTTCCCATCCTTTGGAAGGAGAAGAAAGAAAGAGGAGGAGAGGGTCGTCGGCAGCCGAATGCGGAACATGAAACGAGGAGGATGAAACGCGACTGACCTTCGAGAACAAGTACTTCTTGTAGGTTCCAGCGACTGGATCCTGGAACACGAGACTCTTGATCTCCTCCTCCTTCTTCGCGACAGCCTGCTTGACCTTCTTCCCATCCTCTCGAGTGCTGAGGACCTCCAGAACGACGGCTTCCGACGAGGGAGACTTCTTGGTTTCGGCGGTGGTGTCGTCGAGCTCGAGTTCGATTCGAGGAGCTGCTGTTCGAGCGCGAGGAACGGTTTCGACGAGTGGGCGAGTGGGTTTGTTGACGGTGATGTCTGCGAAGAAGTTTCCGCTGGATAGAGAGGAACCAAGGGAACGAGGTCAGAATCGCAGAAGGGGAGCGAAGGAAAGGGAGGGAGAAGTGACGAACAAGGAGGCGACGTCGACTCCCATCAACTTGAGCTTGGTCGAGAGATCGGGGTTGTTCATCTTCCTAGGCTTGAAGCTTCCGAGGTTGGTCTGAGTCTGGCAGAGGTTGAAGCAGAGGATGTCGGCCATCTGGAGGGAGGAGGAGGCCAGAAAACGCGTCGAGTCAGTTCGAGGTCTTTGTCGAGCCAAGTCGAAGGAAAAGGTGGGCGTACCTCGACTCCGGGAGCAATGAGTCCGTAAGTGTGACCTCGCCAACTCGCACACTCTCCCACAGCGTAGATGTCCTTCGCGCTCGTCATGAGCGAGTCGTCGACGTCGATTCCTCCTCGAGGGTGAACCTTGATCCCCGAGTTTCGAGCCAGATCGTCTCGAGGAGTGATACCGACAGCCATGATGACCAGATCAGCCTCTGTGGAAGACGAAGAGAAGGGAGATGGCGAGGAAGGTCGTCAGTTCGAGGGCTTCGAAGCGAAAGAGGAGCGGCGACGCGAGCAGAAGAGGGAAGAGAGATCGAACGAACCGACAACCTCTCCATCATCGAACTCGAAACCCTTGAATACATCTCCCCCATCCTCGTCCTTCTCGATGAGCATGTCCTTCACGTTCACGTTCGTGTGAACCTTGACTCCGAGAGCCTCGATTCGACGAAGAACCATCTCTCCTGCCGAAGCGTCGAGTTGACGAGAGAGAGGGTACCCGGTTCGGTTGATGATGCTGCGAGCAGTGGAAGGTGAAAGAAGTGAAGAAGTCAGCATGGCTTGCTCGAGGAGAAACTCGAAGAAGTCGAGGGAAGGAAGAAGACGAACCTGACGTCCTCGATCTCGTGCATGTCGTAGAGAGCCTTCGCCGCTTCCAGACCGAGCAGACCTCCTCCGACAACGGTAGCAGTCTTGATGTGAGGGAGACCTCCGTACTCGATGATGGTCTCGAGATCAGCTGAGGGTGAGGAAGGGGGGTGAGAGAGGAGTCAGCGATGAGAGCAAACGGAGGAGAGTGGGACGAGAGCTCGAGCTCACAGATATTTCGGTAGACGAAGACTCCCTTGGTCTTCTTCCCTCGTTCGAAGGAGCAGTAAGGAGGCATACCAGCATCACTTCCAGTGGCGATCTGAGAGGTGGGGAGGAAGTGGGCGATCAGCTTGAGCTCGCCGACGAGGGATGCTCTTCTCTCGCGTCGAGACGAAACTGAAACTCACGACGCAGATATCGAACTCGTACTGGTGACCGGTGTCGGTGTGAGCGATCTTCTTCTCGTGATCGATGAGAACGACTTGCTGTCCGACGTAGAACTCGAAGCGGCCTTGCTCGTGTGCGTGGTACTGGAGGGGGAGGGAGACCGAAGGTCGAAAGTCAGCCCTCGAAGTCCTTCTCTTTGAGCTGCTTCAACTCGACGAAGACCAGAGCGTGAAGGAGGGAAGGGAGGGGATGGTAAACTCACCCATTCTGGACTCTGGAGGTATAGACTTGAGACGTTTCGGTGCTCGAAGAACTCGGTCAGGCCAACTCTGCTCGAGATCGAACGAGTCCAAAAGGGCGGGAGGCGAGAGAGAAGAGGGTCAGCAGCTGTTCATAAACAAGTCAGAGCTGTGAGAGGAGCTCGCGAATAGAGAACGGACCTGTTGTAAGCTGGTAGAGCAAAGAGAAAAGGCGAGAGGGGAGGAGGGAGGGAAATAATGAGCTTGGAAGGTAGGACGAAGAGCTCGAGATAAGAGCAGCGAGAGGGCTGAAGGGGAAATCACTCACCCAGATGCCTCTCTTCCCCGACGGTTATGATCTTGTATCTTCCATCAACGTCTGATGCGAGGACCTTCTCGATGAAAGCTAGAAGGAAGAGAAAGTCGGAGGGAGCCAGTCAGAAGCGTCTCAACTCGTCGGAGGTCTGAATCGCAACTGGGGGCAGCGCAGCGCCGACGAGAGGAGGAGAGCAGAAAGCTCGAGCTCACCGATTCCAACCACTACGAGCGAGCAAAGCGACAAGAGACGAGAGTCAGCTCCCAAGATCCAGCGGCTGTTCAAGGTGAGCCAAGGGTGCTTGAAGGGAAGGAGACTCACTGCCCAAACCGACGACGAATATGCGAGTCTTGGGAGGAGAGCTCGACGAAGAGGAAGCTTCATCCGTCGAAGGACGAGAGAAGGAGGTTGGGATTGCTGGAGGAGGTGGTGGATCTGCTATGGGAGACATGTTGAAGAGGTGTTGGTTGGTTGGTCGGAGGTGTGAGAAGGGAAGTGGAACCAAAGGTAGAGAGGTCAAAGTCAAAAGGACGGAGGGGAGCACCCTTATCAGGGAGGCTGCTGGAGGCGTGTCTAGCCTCATCGGCTTCAAAAACCACCAAAATTTGACTTCCTGTTGTGCAAAAAGGACTCGCACGCTCCTTCTACACCTGCTGACCTGCCTTCCTTTTCATATTTTCTGTTGCTTTCATTGCAGACGCGTCCAAACCTCCCTTCGACTCTTCAGCCCAACCTCGACTCGACTCGACTCGACCTGTCCTCTTCGATCCTTCTCGCCTCTCGATCCCCCCACCTCTTGGCCAACCCGAGCCCCGCCAGCCAGCAGAGATCAGAGCCGCCTCTGACTTTCTACCTGAGGCTTGAAACTCTACGGAGGCGGGGACATTCTATTCCCAAACGATTGAACGGCGATTTCGAGCGCTTCAAAACCACTCGAGATTAAATCCTCCTTCCTTCCTTTCCTACCAACACCCACCCCTCCCTCTTACTTCCTCTCCTTCCCCACCCTCTCTCCCTTCTCCCTCTACCCTCCCACTCTCCTCCCTCCAAAACCATGTCCGTCGAGAAGGCCAGGTCCAACACTTCGAGTTCGTCCGTCAACGAAATCGTCCCCACATCCGAGGAGAAGCGACAGCAACCTCTGTACGACCAGTCCGAGCGTCCCGAATCCACCGTCTTCGTTCCTCCTCCCTTCGTCTGGTCCAGTCTCTGGTCTGCTCCAGTCATCAACCCCGTCAACCTCAAGTGGTAAGTCCTACGAGTCCTCGTCCTTGTTCTTCCTCGTCTCGATCGTGGGCTGATCCTTATCTTTGGGCCTCGCTCTCTTCTCTCTTCCCTTTCTCTTCCTTCCTTTCCCTCAGTGCTACTCTCCCCATCCTCAACTTCAGGTCCCAGGAGTGCATCAACTTCCATCTCGCTTGGCTCGGATTCTTCGTTGCCTGTAAGTGTCAACAACTCTCGCTCTCGTCGTCGCGCGTTCCTTCGCTTTCACGAGCTAACCTTTCCCCTCTCTTTCGCTTTCTTCGTTTTCACAAGTCCTCTCGTGGTTCGCCTTCCCTCCTCTGATCCCTGAGGCCATCAAGGTCGACCTCAAGCTCACTACTGCTCAGGTCGGAAACTCCAACATCACTGCTCTCTGCGCTACGTTCGTCCCTCCCTTTCTCTCTCTTCCCTCATCTCTCCATCTCGCCAAGTCCCTCGACTGACGCGTCTTTCCTTCTCTTTCTCTTCTTCAGCCTCGTCGTTCGACTGTTCGTTGGTCCCATCGTCGACAGGTACGTTCAGTCCACGCTCCCTCTTCCTTATCTCATCGTCACCGACGCGACGAGTCCAATACCTTTCTGATCCCTTTCGCTCCTTTCCAGGTACGGACCTCGACGAGTCATGGCTACTCTTCTCGTCCTTGGAGCCATCCCCTCTGGACTCGCTGGAACCGTCACGAACTACCAAGGCCTGCTTGGTGAGCCGCCTTTCCTTCGTCTCGTCTGTCTTGCTCGCTCGTCGGAAGGTCTTGGAACTAACTTTTCCGCCTCTTCCTTCGCCTCCCTCTTCAGTCATTCGATTCTTCATCGGTATCCTCGGAGCTACTTTCGTCCCCTGCTTGGTCTGGACCACCGTCTTCTTCGACAAGAACATCGTCGGAACTGCCAACGCGCTCGTCGGTGGATGGGTGCGTTTTCATCCTCGCTCGTCCTCTTCGCTCTCGACGAACCCTTCGCTGACCTTTTTCTTCTCTTTCGCTTTCACAGGGAAACATGGGAGGAGGAGTCACCTACGCCGTCATGGTCTCTCTCTACAACGCTCTTCACACCTCCGCTGGAATGTCGCAACACGTTCGTCCTCCCTTTCCTCCTCTTCTCGCGTCGTCCTTTCTCGCGCTGACTTCGACCTCCATCTCGTTTCCTTAGGTCGCTTGGCGAGCTGCTTTCGCCATCGTCCCCGTTCCCATCCTCCTCATCACCGCCGTCATCACCCTGATCTTGTTCGTCCTCTCACTCACTCCTCGACGCGTCGACTCTCGATCTCGTCGCTGATCTTTCCCATCTCTTACTTCTTCCTCAGCGGTACCGATTGCCCTTCTGGACCTTGGTCTGCTCGACATCAGACTCCCGCTACCATGGCCGCCATCATCAACGGACACGAGGTTCAGCTCGACGCCGACGAGGCTGCTCTTCAGGCTCGAAAGGCTGCTGAGAAGGAGTCCGGAGCCGTCTCGGTTCAGGCTGTTCGAGAGGACGACGAGTACGACGTTCACGGAGACACTGTTGTTCGTGAGTACCTGTTTATATTTATCTGTCTTTTCTCCCATTCGAGATCCAGTCGCTGACATCGCTCTTCGTTTCACTCACAGGCAAGAGCGAGGTCGACATCGCCGTCAACGAGGCCCTCACCTGGAAGTCTGCTGCTCAGATCTTCCTCAACCCTCTCACCTGGTTGCCCGCCTTCATGTACGCCACCACCTTCGGATTCGAGCTTGCCAGTAAGTCTTCAACCGCTCTATCGTCTCTCTCCTCGGCTCGACTCGACTCGAACTGACTCGTCCATCCCTCTCCTCCTCCAGTCGACTCCAACCTCGCCAACGTCTACCTCGCCTCTCACAAGGACCTCGGGATGCTCAATGCCGGATACCTCGCCTCCATCTTCGGATTCCTTAACTTGTTCACTCGACCTCTCGGAGGTGAGTCGTTGATCTCGTTTCCCCTCCCGCTCTTTTCCCCTTCGTCGACGGCGTCGCTGACCCTTCCTTTCTCTTTCGCTCTTTAGGATTCTTCGCCGACCGAGCCTACGCTCGATGGGGAGTCAAGTCCAAAGTCTACCTCACCGCCGGTCTCGGTCTCGCACAGGGAATCCTCTGGTGAGTCTTCGAACTAAAAGACAACAAGAACGAGGGCGGGAACGATTCGAATGCTGACCTTCTCCTCCTTCCTCTTCTTCTTCTTCTCCCTCAGCATCGGAATGGGCCAGTGGATCCAGCACACCAAAGTCCCCTCCATCGCTGGAATGACTCTCTTCGTCGTCGCCATCGCCTTCGCTAACGAGGTGAGTCTTCTCTCTCGTCTTTCTTTTCCCGCTCTCGACTCGACTCGAACTCCTCAAACTTACCTCTCCCCTCCCTCCTTTCTTCGCTTCGCTCAGATGGCCAACGGAGCCAACTTCTCCCTCGTCCCTCACTGCAACGCCTACAACAACGGAGTCATGTCAGGTCTCGTTGGAGCCTTCGGAAACGTTGGAGGAATCTGCTTCGCTCTTGTTTGTGAGTAGCGTCTCCCTCTCCCCTTCGCCCTTCATTCTCCCACCGCGCTCGTTCTTCTTCTTTTCGCGAACTCAAACTGACTCCTCCCTCCTCCTTCGTTCTTCGTCTTCCTTTCCATCAGGGCGATTCCACCCCCAACCCGGAGTCGCGTTCTGGATCGCTGGTATCATCGCTGCTGTGGTCAACGCTGCTATGTTCTTCTGGCCTAAGCCCAGAAACTAGAACCAGCATCTTCTCTTCTCTTTCTCTCCCTCTATCTCTCTCGTTCTTCTCTCTCTCGAGTCCGCTCTCGTATTCAACGCGTTGTAGTTCGTTCTCTCGTCTTTGTTTTCGCTTTGTACTAGCGCGATCTTTTCGCCCCCTTTATATGGTCTTTTGGGTCTTTTTTCCTTCCTTCTCTCTTGCATGAGCTTGATTTTCTGTTTTAGACCCACACGGTGTTGAGCGAGGAATGAGTGGTAAGTTGTGGTAAGGACGAGCAAAAACGCGTCGTCGCTGACCTTCGAGTCCCTCGGGCTTCTTCGCTCTCTCTCTCTCTCAATCACCTCGCTGAAAGGCCGTTCCGCAAAAACCAATCCCAAGCACTTCCAGCACCTTCCGAAAAAAGTCCTCCTTCGTCGCTCGATCTCCAGCTGAGAGTTCGCTGGACGAGCAGCATGGTCGTCGCTCGAGCTCGTCTCGCTTTCCCTCTTCCCCTCGTCCGCTGCTGCTTTGAACAACAAAAACCTTCCCACTTTCGGAGCTTCAGTAGATCGATATCCATGGTAGGGCGAGGATCGAAAACTTTTTCGCATCGGTCCGAATCCCCAGAGGAAGGTAAACGAGGGTCTTATCATTGGATCAGGATAGGAAAGAGGGAAATCGAGAGCGAGCGAGCGAGAGGAGGGGGCGTGTCTTCTCAGCCACGAACGAACGACCGACCACCGATTTCTATCCTCTACAAATTCTTACCGCTGAGAGGCTGAGGTTGCCAACCTCCTCGAATCTCTACTTCATTTCGACTCTCTACCAACCATCAACCAACCAGAACCCTCTCCCCTCAACCTCTCGCGCGTTCGAAAATGACCTCCCTCCCTTCGACGTCGTCTTCGACCGCCCCTTCCTCCTCCTACGGTTCCTCCACCTCCTCCTCCTCACCATCCTCCCCACCCTCAACAGGCCCTTCCTCCCCTCTCAAATCAACTTCAGCCCTCCTCGGTCTCGCTCCTCTCTCGGTCATCCTCCCCTCCTCCCAAACCTCCTCCGACGAAGAAGAAGAGGGATATGTCCTCCCCTCCTCGATGCGTTCTCTCTCCGAGTACAGCTCGATGAAGGTCGCTCCTTCTTACGATGAGAGTTACCCTCCTGTACCGGACAGGGTGGTGCTCGATGGACCGTTGGATAAAGGGACACCGGACGAGTGGATCAAGAGGGATCAGAGGTTGGTGAGGTTGACGGGGAAGGTGAGTTTGGACGAGTTTTATCTGAGGGGAGAGGGGGCGAGCGAGGGAGGAAGGGGAGGGGGAATTGGGAGGAGGGCTTTGGGGATCTCTACGAGGCTGTAGAGAGCTGGGGAAGGGATGCTGGTCGTTTGGGAGGGAAGACGAACGAAGGAAGGAGGGAAGAAGAGAAGAAGCCTCGAGCTCAACACTCTTCCCTCCTCGACTTCTTCCGACCTCGTTTACGTCTTCCAACGGAAGATCGACTACTCCTCGCACCTCCAACGAGCTTCCTCACCCTCCCCTCCATCCTCTCGAATTCTTTAAACTCTTATCGAACGAGATATTGAACCCTCAAAGGCTGACCTTCCTCGCACTCTCTCGTTCAACTCAGCACCCCTGCAACGTCGAAGCCCCGCTCAAAGACCTCTTCAACTCAGGCTTCCTCACTCCTTCCGAACTCTTCTACGTTCGATCTCACGGAACCTGTCCCGTCGTAGATGGGGACCTGCTCGCCAACTGGAGATGCGAGGTTTCAGGGTGAGTTTTGTCTCGCGCTCGTCGCTCTTCCCTCCCTCCCTCCCTTTCCTAACCCTCCTCCCTCCCTTTCGTTCGTTTTCGCCCGTTAGACTGGTCACCAACCCCCTCTCCCTCTCCCTCTCCGACCTCAAACGTCTCTTCCCCGTCGTCACCCTCCCCGTCACCCTCGTCTGCGCCGGAAACCGTCGAAAAGAACAGAACGTCGTCAAGAAAGGGTTGGGCTTCAACTGGGGAGCCGCTGGACTCTCCACCGGTCTGTTCACGGGAGTTTACCTGGCGGATATACTGGCTTATGCGAAGCCTAGGGTTTCGGAGAAGGGGGAGAAGCCGAAGCATGTCATCTTTGAGGGGATCGATCAGTTGCCTCAGGGGCCTTATGGAACGGTGAGTTCGAGCGAGGAGTCGAGTTGGGTTGGGCGAGCGAACGAACGAAGGCTGACCAGAGCGGTTTTGGTTTGGTTGGTTGGTTCGGTGCAGTCCCAAACTCTCGCTCGAGCGAAGGACAAGAACAAGGGGATGCTCATCTGTTGGGCGATGAACGGGTTGCCTCTTGAGCCGGATCATGGTGAGTGAGAGTTCCGACGCGTCTTGCTTTCCCTCTGTCCTCCTCTCCCCTTCTCTCTCTTTTCTCCCTTCCCGCCCGCTGACCCAAACTTCGTTCTTCTCCGCACGTTGGGTCACCAGGCTTCCCCCTCCGCCTCGTCGTCCCAGGTCAGATCGGAGGTCGTTCCGTCAAGTGGTTGAACAAGATCGAGGTCTCGCACGAGGAGTCCCAGCATCATCTTCATTTCGTTCGTCCTCTCGTTCCACTTTTTGCTCCGCTCTCGCTCCTTTGCTCGACGCTCGAAACTGACTCGATCTTCGTGCTTCGTTCGGGTTGTATGCAGTGGGACAACAAGCTCATCCCCACGGAAGTGGAGCCTGATCAAGCTCGAGCGGAGAAGAAGTGGTTCGTCCCTCCCTCCTCCCCTCCCTTTCCCTCCTCCTTCCTTTCCCTCTTCACTCTCCCTCCCTCTCCCCTTCCTTCTCCTTCCCCTTCCCTCTTCCTCCCTAACCCCCTCCCCCCGCTCGTTCGCAGGTGGTACGACCCCAAATACATCATCAACGACCTGAACGTCAACTCTGCCATCGCCCAACCCGACCACGACGACGTTCTCGATCTCGAAACCTGCGGAGAGACCTACGCCGTTAAGGGGTACGCTTACGCTGGAGGTGGAAGACGAGTTACGAGAGTGGAAGTTTCTCTTGATGAAGGGAAGACGTGGAGGTTGAGTGAGATTACTTAGTGAGTTCAACCGCCGAAGCGCCCGTTTCCTTTCGTTCGAGCTCGAGCTCGCTCTTTCCTCCTTCTCCTTTCGCTCGAACTGACCAGAACTTCTCGCTTTGCTCGTTTTCGTTCCTTCTTCCGCCAGCCCCGAAGATCTCTACCGAGCTGTGGCCCACTCGGACTCGGTTTACGGAACGCTCGACCTCACCGAGAGGGACGAGTGCTTCTGTTGGTGTTTCTGGAGTTTCGACGTTCCCGTCGAGAGTTTGAAGGATGCCTCGGCGATTATGGTTAGGGCTATGGATGAGGTGAGTGCAGGCCCCCGCCCTTACTCTCTTCGAGGAACGAACAAGGAGAGGGAGAGGCGCGAACGAAACGAACGAAGCGCTGACCTCGACGCGTCTTTCGCTTTCGTTTCGAAGAGTCTCGCTCTTCAACAACGAGATATGGTTCGTCCCGCTTTTCACCCTCTCCTTTTCTTTTTCCTTCGAGCACGCAAGCTAACCTTTCGTATTCTGCCTTCGCACCCTGCAGTACTGGAACGCCATGTCCATGATGAACAACTGGTGGTTCCGAGTCGCCATCCACCAACCCACTCCTACCACTCTCCTCTTCGAACATCCTACCCTCGCCGGAACCAAAGACGGAGGATGGATGCAGAGGATGAAGGATGAGGGTCGGGATATCGCCAACCCGATGTTCAGGAATGCTGCTGGAGGGACGGACTCGGTCGTGGTTCCGACGGCGATGGTCGCGAAGGAGGAGGTGGTGATGACCAAGGAGGGAGTGAAGAGAATGATTAGTTGGGAGGAGGTGAAGGCGCATTCGAGTGCTGAGGAGCCTTGGTTTGTTGTTAGGGGGGAAGGTGAGTTGACCGTTTTTTTGAGGCGAGGGAGAAGGACGAAGGAACGACGTCGTGCTGACTCTTGTTGTCCTCGTTTTTTCTCTTCCCTTCGTCATCAGTCTACGACGGAACTGGGTTCCTGAAGGATCACCCTGGAGGAGCTGAGTCTATCACTCTCATGGCTGGAGAGGACGCGACGGAGGACTTGTGAGTCATTTCGTTTCGCTTCGGCACGCGTCTCGAGCGCGTCCTTTCTCGCTCCTCTTTCGAAGGCTGATCCCTCCTTTCCCTTCTTCGTTCCCTTCCTCTTCTCCAGCATGGCCATCCACTCCCCTCAAGGCAAACTCCAACTCGCTCCCTTCCACATCGGAACCCTCATCGTCCCCTCCGCTTCCCTCCTCCCCGCCGAACCCTCCTCAGCACCCGAGGTCAAGACCATCGAACCCATCTTCCTCAACAAGAAGAAGTGGAAGAAGACCAAGCTCATCGGAATGGACAAGATCTCGCACGATACCATCATCTACAAGTTCGCTCTCGAGTCGCCGGAACAACGATTGGGACTGGTGCGTCGATCTCGTCCCTTTCTTCTTCGTTTCGCTCTCGACGCGCTCGAGCTGACCTCTTCTTCTTCGTTCGTTCGCTCGTTCGATTTTGCAGCCCGTCGGTCACCACGTCTTCATCCGAGGTCGTCCCAAGAAGGGAGGAGATCTCGTCCAACGAGCCTACACTCCCGTCTCGAGGGAGTGCGAAACCGGAGTTCTCGATCTGCTCGTCAAGCTTTACCTTCCGAGCGTTGGCTTCCCTGAGGGTGGGAAGATGTCTCAGTGAGTGCAGCTCTTTCCAGCTTATCTCGCTCGAGGTTCTTCGACCACGACGAACGAACGAGAACGAGGGCGAACGAACGAACGAAGACGAGAACGAACGCGACGAACTGACTCTTCTCTCTCTCGACGCGTTTCTTTTCTTTTGCAGCTGCTTCGCCGAGCTGGAGGTGGGAGACGAGATGGAGGTGAAGGGACCTGCTGGACACTTCGAGTGGAGCGGCCAGGGAATGACGGATTGGCATGGGATTAAGAGGAAGTACAAGAACGTTGGGATGGTTTGCGGTGGCTCTGGTGAGTCGCCCTTTCCTTCCTTGCTCTTTTCTTCTTCTCGAAGCTCGATCTCGCTCTCCGTTCCATCCTCATCTCGCTCGAAGACACTCCGCGTCTCGCTCGAAGAGACGAGTGGCGAAAAAACGAGAAACGAAACGAAGAACTGACTCGACTCGACGCGTCTTCCTTTCCTCAGGCATCACCCCGATCCTCCAAGTCCTCCGAGCCATCTTCGAAGACGAGAAGGACACGGAAACCAAGATCTGGATCGTCAACGGGAACAAGAGCTACGACGACATCCTCTGTCGAGAGGAACTCGACCTCTACCTCGAGACGCACAAGCATCGATACTCACTTCATCACACGCTTGGTGAGTCGCGCGCTCGTTTCGCTCTCGCTCTCTCCCCCCCTTTCTTTTTCTCTTCCTCTTTCCTCCCTTCGCTGACTCTCGTTTATCGTTCCTCCTTGTTCGTTCACAGGCATGGTCCCCCCCGACTGGAAGTACTCGCAAGGTCGAATGAAGCAGGAGATGTTCCAGCAGTACCTCCCCGCTCCCGACGAGGACTCGCTCATCCTCTACTGTGGATCAGACCCCATGCTCGATTTGACGGTCAAGCCGGGACTGGCGGCGCTCGGGTGGGATGTTGCGTCGCAGTTGGTGGTGTTCTAGATTGCGGACGAGCCGCGTTCGTGTTTCGTTTCTTTGCCTCTCACTCTTCTTCCCTTTGTTCTGTTTTTGGTTCGACTTCATTCACGACTTTACCTGCTCTCTTCCCGTTGTATACACTTGTAGTTCTCTCATACTTCAGCTCGTCTGTCTTTCTCGTTCTCGTTTCGGTAGATATCGCGTCCATCGACGCTCTCTTCTCTTGCTTTTTCCTCGATACGATCTCGTCTGCTCATGCTCAAGCACTTTCAAGCAGCCTAGCGCAAGTAATAACTCCCATCATCTTTGAGAGCAACCCAGTCGGCTGGCCCTTAGCTTGAGGTGGAGAGAGATCCTGTTCTTCGAAAACAGCGACGCGTCCTCCGCCGGCGGCGTTGAGATCAACCGCGTCTTCTCTCCCTCTTCGCCGATTTTCCTCGATCCTTTCCGACTCCACTCACCCAGGAAATCTTCACTTCGTCCAAACACCACCTCGCGAAAACTTCGAGCTCGGATACAACTGGAAGATGACGCAGGCACTCCCGTTCGCTCCCTCCCTCGTGGGTCCAAATCGAGAGCTGCTCGTTCCCTCCCCAACTACCTTCTCCTCCCCTCCTTCTTCCCTCCCCCTTCTCCTCCCCTCGTTCGTGTCTCGCCTCGTTAGGGAGACTGGACAGCAGGAGTTAGATAGGAAAAAAGCTTCTTTCCAGCCTCGCCCTTCCTTCCACAAGCAGACTCAATCAACTCCCTCCCACCAAAAAGCTTCAGCTTCAATCTCGGACCGTTCCCGACGCCAGATAAGGGTCTTTCTAGGTGGGTTATTGAGCTGTTGCGTCGAGGAATCGGTTGGTGGGTAGGAAGGAGGTGCTGTGGAGGGCGCTGGAGTGTCAGAGAGAGTGAGAAGGGTGGCGATGAAGGGGAGGAAGAGAACGTGGGAGGGAGGGAGGGGAGCGAAGGTCGACGATCCCCTTCCTCCTTCTTGAACACCTCGCACAACCGCCTCGTCCCATCGCATCGCTCCCATACTCGCCAACTGAACCATGCTCGGACGAAGCCTCTCCTTCAGCCCTCGCTACGACCTTGCTCGCACTACCTGTTAGCTGACCTTTTTCTTCTCGTTCTCCTCCTTCCAGAACATGCCGGGCTCGGACAATCATTCAACGTTCTCGCTTCCCCTCCACCCTCCCTCTCCCTCATCTACACCCTTCCTCCCCAGCACCGCAGCCTACCTCTCAGTCCTCAGTGGAACCTCCTCAGGCCTGACGAAACTCGTTCTCGGATACCCACTCGATCTCGCTAAAACCCTGCTTCAAACTACTCCTCCGTCCTCCTTTCGACCTGGTCGCTTCGCTACTGCTCGAGCGCTCCGAACAACGGTCAAAGCCCATGGAGTTCGAGGCTTATACGTTGGAGCTACCATTCCTGCCGTCGGGTGGTCGACGATTGATGGCTTGATGCTGGGAGCTTTGTGGGAGAGTCGTCGTTGGCTGTTCGACGGAGGGAAGGGGAGGTTGACGGAGGCGGATCCTGTTTGGTGGATGGAGGGACATCGAGTCGGTGAAGGAGTGACGGAAGGAGATGGGAGGAGGTTGACGCTTTGGGGACATCTGCTAGCTGGATCTATAGGAGGAGCGTGTGTGTGAGTGGTTTCTGCGGACTCGATCTCGTCCGCGTCTCGATCTCGTCCTCGTTTCGCTCCTCCTGACCTTCTTCTTTCCTTTCTCTTTTCCTCCCTTCTTGCTCTTTATTCTGTTCCAGCACCCCAATATCCCATCCTATCGATCTCATCAAGTGCAAGCTCCAGGTTCAACTTCGACCACCGCACCACCGCTACGTTCGACATCCCATGACCGCCGCTCCTCCCTCCCTCCCCTTCCATCTCTTCCATCCCTCTCTTGTCCAACAACGATGTCTCCACACTCGCTCAGCAGGCCGGTTCGCCAAGATGCCTCCTCCACCGACGTTCTCGTCCCCTCTACACGCGTTCGTCGTCCTCGTTCGAGACAAGGCTCTCTATCGAGGCGTCGGCTGGAGTGTGCTGCTCAGAACTGGAATGGGGACTCTCTTCTGCTCGTGAGTGCTCCCTATATCGTCCTTTTCTCTTCTTCTGTATCTACTTCGATCCACTTCGAGTCTTTGCGTTCGAGCACACGCTAATCAACTTCCCTTCCTTCTTTCTTCGACGCGTCTCAGTTACGAGGTCCTTCTCCGCACACTGCGTCCAACTCGCCTTCCCTCGGCCGCGAAGACCTTCCTCGCTGGATCCATCGCTTCGCTCGCCTTCTGGACTGTCTTCCTTCCAGGTTCGTTTCACTTCCTCTATGTCGCGCGATGAGTCTCGTTCGCTGACTCGCTCTCTCTTTCTCGTCATCCAGCCGACAACATCAAAGCCCGAATCATCACCGACTCCCACACCCATCCTCGCTATCGAAGCTCCAAGTCCGTCATCCGAGCCATCTGGAAGGAAGGAGGACGCTCGCCGAAGGCCTTCTGGCGAGGAGGAGGTGCTCAGCTCCTTCGAGCGGGACCTGTCAACGGTGAGTCGTCCCTCTTCCGTCCTTCCTTCCTCCTCCCTTCGATCGCTGAACCCTTCCCTCTCTTCCTCAGGTTGCGCCATCCTCGTCTGGGAAGCCGTGATGCGCTCGATGGGCGAGCGAACCCTCTCCTAAATCTTCCGCATCGCCATCTCTCCGTTCTCTCTCTCGCGTCTCGTTCAGTAACTTTTGGGTTTCGTCTGCTTGCCTCTTTGCCTTTCCCTTTCTTGGACATGAACTGTACGATCTTCTCATATATCTCATCTCTACTCTCGTACTCTTGCAACCACGGTTTCCTGTTCTTTCCTCTCGACTACTTAGCTTTCCTCGTCTGGTCTCTCTCGTCCGTGCGACGCGTCTCGTTTTGGTCCTCTCATTTCCCTTCCTACTTCTTCTTCTCTCTCTTTCGTAATCAGGTTCGATCCGTAGACTCACTGTATCTCTAAAGCACGCGTTCTCCCCTCTCGATTTGATCTTGTTTCCGGACTTCGCGACTCAGGGAAAGAGCTGGAAGAGAAGTTCGTTCGACAGGTAAGTGACGTCGCTGCTCGTTCCTATGCACCCACGAGAACCAAGAAAGACGCGAGAACAGAGATCACATTTGAAGCTAACAGTTACTGCCTTTCCTACTGTTGATCGAGAGGGAAAAGGAGTCAGCGAAACGAGCAATAGTCCAGCGCAGATCGGACGGACGCGACTCACTCTTCTTTTCCTCAGAGGAAGAGCACATGAACAGGGTTGACGAGCTGAACCTGATCCTTGACTACCTCGACCCAAGTTCCGTTCGAGTTCTTGCCAAAGACTGACACCCAGCCGTCCATCTTCAAAGGCGAGACGAGTTGAGAAACGAAGTCAGTTCGACCTCGCTCGCTCGTCGCGTCGCCTCTTCCTCCTCTCGATCACTCACCTGTCCAGTCACGACAATCCACTTCCCATCCTTGCTTGCCCCCACGCCTCTGAACTGCCTTCCCTTTCCTGAAGAGCAAGAAGACAGTGAACGGACAATCAGCCTTCGTCGACGAGTCGAAACGAATGACCTTCGAACCACTCACGAGGGAAAGCAAACTGCTTCAGCTCAACCGTCCTATCCTCCTTAAGATCGAAAAGCGCAATCGCATCTTGAGGTCGATCGGAGAGAGTCCTCGTCGAGGCGACGATAGTTTTGAGGGGGTAAGTCGAGAGGACGAGAAGTTCCGCTCCCGAAGGCGTCGAGTTTTGCGCGACGGGGTTGACGTTAGGAAGAGGAGGAGGGACGATGGAGGTTTTGGAGATGAGAGTGGTGGGGAGGGTGAAGTTGGAGGTCGAGTTGGTGAGGTTGCTGGCGAGAGGGATCTTGGAGTGGGTGAGTACGGGGAACATCTCGTTTTGGACGTAGATGTCGCGAGCTGGATGCGTCGAGGCAAGCACCTTCATTAGCTCGATGATACATGGAGTGAACAGAGAAAGCGTGATATGTGCTCACTGTCGTTCGAGATCAGGGCATGACGAGGTCCTCCTCCCTCTGCTCCCGTCAATTCCAAAGCTCCGAGACTCTCCCAGTGAAGCGAAGATCCGCTCCCTACGACTCTGAGTTTCCAGACTTTGTCTTGACCGAGATCAGTCACCCAGAACTCTCGGTTATCTCCGACTTCGATGAGCTGGTGGGGGTGGGAGCCTGTGATTGTCGAAAAGGAAAAAGCGCGACGCGTCGAGAGTTCAGACGTACAGTTCAGTCAGCGGGCGCTCTCTTTGATCTCCCCTCCCTTCCAGAGCAACCAGACAGAGATCGTCACTCACGTTCTTGCCTTCCGATGTTGTGCAACGGGGTGGTAGTGTACTTGTAAGGGAAAGAGTGGAAGAAACGGGACGCCTCCGTTTGGTTCGAGCTGAGCGACGCGTTGAGGAAGAGTCCCTCCGAGTCCAGAGGAACGATGACTACGGATCCAGTATCGTAGTTTCCGACGAGGAGAGCTGATCCGTCTTTGGTGACCACGGCGTGAGCTCTGTTGAATTGAGAAAGGAGGGGGACGACGAGGGACGGAACCGAGTCAGCCTTGACGCGGAACGAGATGCTTGCGATGGAGGACGTCTCTACCAGCTCCTTAACTCGAGGGAGAACTTGAGCGAACCGTGAGAGCGGCAGTAGATAAAAGAGAGGCGGGAAAGACTCACGGTGAAGAGCCAGCGCTGCTCGTCTCGCCCAACACCTCGAACTTCTGTCCTCCCTCGCTCACCCTGCCGACGATGACGGATCCGTTTGGGATGTTGTCCTGAGTAGCGTAGAGGATGGTATCGAGGTAAGGATGTCGAGCCAACCAGGAAGGGTTCCCAGAAGGACCGGTGGTCAGATTCTGTCCAAGAACGAGCGTCCCGTCGTTGAGGTCAGGCGAAGAGGGAGGAGTGAACTCGAGAGTAAAGATATGGGGGGTGTAGGATCCGATGAGGATGGTGAGAGTTCCATTCGAAGACGAGTTTCCGAGTGACTTCGAGGGAGGAAAAGAAGAGAGATGGGATCAAAGTCAGACGATGAGGTTGAGCCTGGTTGAGCGAGAGTGAGCTCAACCCTCGAAGCGAACACTCACTGCAGTCGTGTCGAATCCCTGAGGAGCAGCTGATAGGCCTACGGCTGTTGAGAGGGCGATAAGAGAGGACCTGAAGAACATTTTAAGACTCGAGATGAGTTGTGGGGTGACGGTTGAGAGCGAAGGAGAGTTTTCTGCGACTCGACGACTCGAGTCCATTTCGAGCGATTCATCCGAAGAAACGACGACGTTCCATGGGACGAACGTCTACGGTGACGCGAATAGAAGCTAGTCTAGCACGATGATCGCTATAGCACGCGAGATGGGTCAGAAAGAAGCTCGACTCGCCAATGGGGCTGGAGTTCGACTCGGTCGATCGGACCGTGCTCTCGCTCTTTCTTTCTCCCTTCGAGGGAGTTCCTTCTAAACTTCGAAAGGGAAGAAGCGAAGAGATCCTAGCAGGAGATGCTGACTCGCTGAGATGCCCGTTGATAGACCCGGCGCTGAGAGTGAGAACGGATACAGGCTGAAAGTAGATCCGAGACGATTCGCGTCGATGCGTCTCGCTCTTTCAATCTTGACGCTGATCTCCCAACGTCTCGACTCCTCCTGCAACTCAGGTCCCAAAGCTTGAGAATCTAGATACATACCGAAACAGTTAGTTTCTATCTCTCTAAGTACCTAAGATGTTTCAAGCAGTTCCCCACCCAACGATTCCAGGGAGACCGAGATCGCGTCGAAGACGACGGACGATCTCGAGGTAGGAGGGATCCGATTCGGGCGTGATGAAGGAGTGGCGGATGAGGAAGTCGATCATGACTGTGGGCGATGATGAAGAAGGAGGGGTGGGAGAGTGTCAGTGGAGGGGATTGAGGATGCAAGAGGGAGAGGGAAAGGAGGGCGACGAACCGAGAGCACAATTCGGCTTGAATGTCGAGGCGTGGAGGTTGGTGATGATTTCTGGGACAGTCATGAGCTGGGAAGAACAGTCGAAGGTGAAGGAAATCGGGGAGTGTCAGCGAAGGGACGAAAGAGTAACGAAGAGGACGGCAAACGAAATTCGAAACAAGGACAAAAGAAGAGAGACGCGACTGACCTCGAAATACTCGGCTTCTCCGTCGTCAGGCGTAGGCTTGAAGATCTCTGGGTTGGGTAGCTTGAGGTCGTAGCAGAACTGGACCTCTGCGAGCGGTGAAGAATGAAGAAGAAGAGGGGGAGAAGGGAAGAGCGAGCGCGACGCGTCAAGAGAAAGTCAGCTCACGGCTCACCTCTTCCTCCCTTCCAGAACGACACAGACGTCTTACTCACCGGGCTGGATCCACCCTCCCTCAGCAGTAGCCACATAAGTGATCGCTCCCGTCGCCGTCAACCTCCCAGGCGCAAGAACGAGCTCTTCGGGAATCGACGCTTCCTCGCCGCATTCCTTCACGACGCAAGTCAGAGGGCTGAGTCCGTGAGTGAGACCTCCGGCGACAGTTTGGTCGAGCATAGACGGATACCTAGCGGCAAACGATGAAAGTGAAGGAGGAAAGACGCGTCAGTCGAAGGAAAGAGTGGGAGACGGAGCGCCGTCGGCTGAGTGGGGGAGACAGAACGAGACTAACGTCTGCTTGGTCTTTGAGCGACGAGGGGTCCAGACGCGGATAGCAGTAGGGTCTTCTGGTGGTCCTTCGATGTAGCCTGTGACGTGGACTCCGAAGCTGGTGACTCCGAAGAGGCTGGAGAAGAAAGGGAAGAGGGAGAGGCGAGTCAGCTTCGTTTAGGAGGTGGGCTGAGGACGAGGAGATGGATGAAGGAGACCTCTTTGGCGCAAAGAACGTCAGAGTGAAGGCGAGCTGGTCCAGTATCTCGATACCATCTCCTCAAGCGTCAGGCACCCGGAACAGCTGGCGCTGAACCTCGAAAACCTCATTCCGTTCGAGCTCACCACGTCCCCTCCCTTCCCTCTCTTGCCATCCTCCCCGCCCAGGCAGCTCAGAAAACAATCACGACGTCCATTCCAACTCTGAGCTAGCTTGGTACTTCAGTCTTCCCCTCAGGCCGTGAAAGAGACGACTCCGACGCAGAAATCACGAGCAAAACGAGGGAGATGAAGCGTGAAGAAGGAAAGTCGAGCTCACCCACAAGCAGCCCTCTCGAGACTGAACGCCACGTTCCTCCCAAACGTCTTCCCTCTCTGGCTCTCCTCCCCAGGACACTCCTCCGTCGGTCCATAGATGGTGTAAGTTTCGTTCCTCCATCCGTCGAGAGGGACCCTGAAGACTCCCGACTGCCGGAGCGACTCGGCGAGCTCAGCGAGAGCGACTGTTCTCTTCTCCACCGAGTCGCACCAGGACGAGAAGAAGATCCTTGGTGATGGGGACGAGGAGAAGCTGAAGAGGGGTCCTGGGGATGAGGAAGGAGCGGTTGAGGAGGTGAAGGAGGCGATGGCGTCCCAGACTTTGAGGGGGAGATGGCCGATGGGAGTTGTCGAGGAGGAGGAGAGGAAGAAGGGAAGGACGGGGAGAGTGGAGATGGGAGGGACGTTGTCGCAGGCGAGGATGATGGGGAGGAGGGAAGGATGGGACATGGTCGTAAAAATGAGGCGCGTGACGGTTGGTGGAACGGGGCACGAGGAGGGAAGAGAGGAGGAAAGGAAGGAAAGAGCGAAGCTCAACTTTCGGAAGGTCGCCCTCGACGACGACTCGACGACAGTCGACCCTGTCTCTCTCTCTTCCCTCTCATTTCTTGTCCAGATGGAACTCCTTGACAGTAAGCTGCGGAGCTCGTATCTATAGTGAGTCTGATCAGCTTTTAGGGGGACGCGTGCGAGGGAGATCAAAGGAAGCTGATCTTCGACCCGCCAGCTCCTGCCAGCGAGAAGAAAGCCAGCATAGCAGGAAAAGAAGGATACAGCGTTTGAGAGGCATAAAAGAAAGTCTCACACTCAAGACTGGAGACAACGGAGGTGGTTGAAGGTGAGAAGCGAAAAGGGCTCGCTCGAGAGGTCGACGACCCGTCCTGTCCCTTTTCTTCGTTTCGAAGCTCATTTCCTCATCTCCTCCTCAACCAGAACAACCCAAACTCTTTCGTACCGACCGGCCGCTCTATTCTTTCACCATTGGACGAGATCTGGTGTCCTGAGATGGCTGGTGGGACCCTCAGCTAGGGCTCGAAGTGAGGAAGGAAGGAATCGCTGACCTTGTCGTCCAGCTCAACTCTTCCTTCCTTCCTTCGTCCCTTCCTCTCCCACCTCTCCCAGCCTCTCCCTGCAGCTTCTCGTCCATCCGTATCAACCTTCATCATCCTCGCTACCCCCCAGAGCCTTGTCAGCTCCTCCACGAGGTCCCTCCCTCTACACGGACGAACAAACCTCCTTCAGTCCTCGAGCTCAAGCTCAACATCCTCGCCTCCCCCCTTCGCTCTTGCCTCCCTCCTCTGCTCCTTCCTCCCTTTCCCACACCTTCACACTCCAGCAGCTCCCTCTAAAAAAAGCCTCGCACGACCTCCCTAAATGCCTCTACCTTTCCCTTGGCGTTGGAAACGTCGCCGTTCGTCTTCCGGGCTAGTCGAACGCCATCCATCTCCTCCCCTCCCCGTCTTCTTCCCTCGAACGGCCACCATCTCCACTCCCTTCTCTTACGACAACCTTCTTCGACGACACACACCTATTCTCCAAAAGAACCTAGGTCATGATCTCGACTCCTCTCTTCGCCTCAGCTCTCCTCCTTCTCGCTGGACACGCGCGAGCTCACGGTTCGTCCGCTTCGGCCTTCTCTTTTCTTCCTCGTCTCTCATGCGATTCCTTCACTGACCTCTCTTCCTTCTTCTCTTCTACCTACAGCTGCCTCTGCCCTCGCTGTCGCCGTAGCTCAAGAACAGTTCAAGAACTCCCTTCTCGTCCCCGTTCGTCCCTCCTCTTTCGTCGCCCTCCCCTCGACACGCCCCTGTCCTCGGACGCTTTCGCTCACTCCCCTTCCTCCTCTTCTTCGCCTCTCCCTTTTCCAGTCTTCAGTCCTTCCTGACTTCCAACCCATCGGAACCCTCATTCTCGCCTTGCCTTCCAACAACGGCTCAGGCGCGACCGTCGTTAAAACTGGATCGAACTTGACGCTCGAGCAGTCTGCCGTTCAACCCATCGTTTCCATCAAGGGAACTGCTGCTGCTGAGGCTGATGTGGGAGGTGCCTTCGTGAGTCTATCTTTGACCCCGCTGTGAAGTCTGTCTTTGCGCTTCGCGAGGTTCATGGTGGAGGAGAAAGCGAAAGCTGACAGTCGCGTCGTCGTCTCTTCGCAGAACGTTACCACTCACAAGTACACCGTCTTCATCATCGACGCCGGACCTCCTGGAGCCAACGACGTCGCCAACACCTCGACTGGAACCTTCTCGGGAGGAAACGTCGTCAGGCACTATCTCCAGAACGACTTGAGTGCGTCTCCTCCTCCTCTTTCCCTCTCGCGTCGTCGCCGTCGCTGACTCTCTTTTTCCTCCTTCCACAGTCTGGGGACTCGACGCCGATCATGCCATCCAACTCAACGCTACTACTGAACCGATCACAGCCTACGCCGGTCCCAACCCTCCTTCTGGTGAGCTTCTCTTTGCTCGCTCGTTTGTTCTCCCTCCTCGTCGCGAGCTCAAGCTGACTTCTCTTCTTTCTCTTCACTCAGGTTCGGGCCCTCACCGATATGTCGCTCTTGCCTACCTTCAAGCCGACAACTTCACTGCCCCCGATGGCTTCACCTCGACTCTTCCCGTCGGAGTCTTCAAGTGAGTCCCGTCGAAGCTCGCCAAACAATCCTCGACTCGAGTCGTCGCGTCTCTCTCTCTCTTCCCCCCTCGAACTAACTCCCTCCCTCCCTCCTCCCCTCACTTCGTTCCCAGCTTCCAATCCTACCTCGCCTCCACCTCCGGATCCCTCTCCCTCCTTTCCGCCTCCTACTTCACCGTCGAAGTCGGAGCGACCAACACCTCCCTCCCTCAAACTCTCGCCGTCGACTCGACCACGCTCCCTCAGTACACTCCTCCCTCCTCAGCTACTTCGACGGGAGACGGACATGCTGGGCACAGCGCGAGTGCAACGGCGAGTGCTAGTGCGACTGGTGCAGCGAGTGGGAACACTGGAGCTGGGGAGAGGAGGGTTGGAGGAGGAGGAGTTGGCCTCGTCGTTGGTGCGGGTGTTGTTTTGTTGAGCGCTGCTGTTTTGGGTGGGTGGTAAGGGTCGTAGCTTTGCTCTTTCTTGGTAGAGCCTTTTCTTCTCTTCTTTTGGTCGGTAGCAATCTGGATCTCGATGCTCGTTTGACCGAAGAACCAAATCGACGTCGCTGAACCGTCCTCCTCCACGAGCTCGTGTGACCACTGTTTTCCCCTCTTCTCCCCTCATATCTCTTCCCCCTTTCCGTTTTCTTCTTCGTCGCTCCCTCGTTCTCACTCACAGCGTCGCAGAGATAGAATTTTAAACTCGTTCATTCATTCGCTCGTACAACCTTCATCTCTCCTCCCTCCGTTCAGTTGGCGACTCCAGTCCCGCTTCCGTGCTCAGCAGTGAGGTCGTGGTCCTGAGCGTGGGTGTTTTTGGCGTCTGACAAAGCGAGCGAGAGGGATACTTGTGGTCAGCTCAGTCTGATGGAAGGACGAAGACCCAAGAACCGAGAAAATGAGGGTCGAGAAAGGCGAGCGAGCTCAGACTCACCAGACTCTCCCTCAGCTCCAGCTCCCCTAGCCTCTCGCTCCTTTCCGATGGCTCCAGCAACTCCTCCGGCGGCTTCGGTACCTTCATAAGACGAACATTGAACGAAGCGAAGAAAGGGAGAGATCAGTTTTCGAGCTTCGCTCGAGAAGGAAAGTGGAGGGGAGAGGGAGATGGAGCTCATCGAAGAGGGAGGGAGGAAGAGCGAGCTCACCTTTCGATCCAGCAGCGGTGGCGACGTCGGTAGCGGGCTTGGAATCAGAGGAAGACATGGTCTGGTTGAGTATTTGAGTGGGTTGGTGGGTTGGGTTGATGGGGGGAGATGGTGGGTTGTGGGAGAGAAGGGCGAGCGAGGGCTGAATGAGGGGAGGAGAGAGGAGGGGGTCTCGACGTCATGGAGATCGGATCGCGTTTTCTTTGGTCGTTTCCTGCTTTTTCGTGATAGGCTGGAGGAGGGGAGGAGAAGGTGATGGAAGGTCAGCAAAGTGAGGGAGAGGGGATGAGGAAGGAGTGCAGCAGGGAGGGTGGGTAGGTGAGAAGAAGGAGAGGGAAGACGCGTCGCGTTCTCAGCCCTCGACGCACGAAGACGAGAACCAACAAAGAAGAGGAAAGATCGTGATCATAAGGCAAAGAGCTGAGAGAGACGGAGAAAGAGGGCTCTACGAAGAGAGGGTACAAAACGATGATAAAGTAGGGAGCAAAGTCTAGAGGAGGGAAAGTCCAAAGCCGGGAGACGAGAGACGAGGTCGACGAAACGAAACGCGACACGACGAGTCTAGTAGGGAACGATACCAGCGAGCTGCAATCCCCTTTCGGAGAGGACAGCCTTTTTGTCGGGAGCGTGTCGGACCTTCCATCCAGCGTCGTTGGGAGCGGGCTCGAAGTTGGGTTTGGTTCGGAAGACGATGGGGTCGTGGGACTGGGAGCGACGAACGAGAAGAAACAAGTCAGCGAGGGAGAGTGGAAGAAAAAGGAAGGAATGAGGGAGAGAGGGACGAACGGTGTTCTGCTGGTTGTGGAAAGCGGCTTGCTTGACGGCGAGCTGCTCGGCGGTGATGAGGTTGGCGGGTTTGTAGCAGACGTCTGAAGGGAGGAGGGCGAGGGTGAGCGAGTGATTTAGCGACGCGACTGAACGAGATATCTACTCACAAGTAGCCATTCGAGCGTTGTTTCCAGTAGGAGGAGCTCCGTAGTGGACCGTTCTGTGGGAAAGAAAGCAGATCGTCAGCAAGCGAGCGGGAACGACGCGAACGAAACGAAATGAGACGAAGGAGAGCGTCGAACGCACCTGCTATCCCACAAGATCAGCGACCCAGCAGGCGCGGTGACCTTATGCCAGGTGCAGCCCTTCTCGTTGACGAGCCACTCGATCATCGCCTCGTCATGGACGTAGTTATCCTCAAGCGTCCATCCCTCCTTGGGCTCGAGGTGAGCGAACTTGGTAAAGCACTCGATGTAGTGCTGTGAAAGGGGGATGAAGGTTAGCCTGAGAGCGTCGAGATATACACAAAAGAACTCGAAACGAACCTCCTTGGATCCTCGAAGAACCATGAGACCTCCGTCGTCGGGACCGTTGGGGGCGAGGTTGGCGATTCCTGAGACGCGACGCGAAGAGACAAGGCGGAAGGTCAGCATGGCGAAGAGGAGAGCGAACTGAGGAAAGACTGACCCTGGATGCAGTGCAAGAACTGTCGGGTGGGAGACTGGTCGACGTGAGGCCTGATACGAGAGAAAGCAAAGGAAGAGCGCCGACGAGTTCAGTTCGAGCTTTAGACTCGCGCGACGAACAAGCGCGATCAGGAGATCTGGATCACTCACCAAGGCTTAAAAATCTCAGCGTTACCCTCAGTCTTCGCCAAAGGGACGCTCAGGTTGACAGCGTCTGCAGAGTCAAACAGACAGGAAAAGGGAGAGAGAGTTTAGCCTCGGACGAGACCGTTGAGCGACGGCGAAGCAGAAGATAGACGAACCGTAGGAGCAGAGAAGTTCGTCAGTTCCCCAGATCTTGGCAAATGCATCGATGATGCCAGGCTCTTGTCTATGGAGGAGAAAGAAGAGAGAGAAACGAAGATTAGTGAGCTGACGACTTCTTCGACGATTCCTGTCGACGGCGGCGTCTTCTACCCTCCTCCTTCCCCTCCTTCCTTCCAAAAGCGTTCTCGCAAAGGGATAGGTAAGTACCTGATGTCCCAAGCGTATGCCTCGTGACCCGACCCGTAGTAGGAGTAGAGGCCTCCCTTGTAGGAGAAGGGAAGGTTCGACGCAACGTGAGTCGACTTGTCGTTTCGATCGAATCTGAGGTTGAAGCTCTCGAGCCAGTCGTAGGCAGAAGAGACGTAGGATTCGGCGTTCTCGGCAGGAATGACTCCGGGAACGACCACCCAGCCTGAGGAGGGAGAGAAAGAGGGGAAGAAGAGGTGGAGGAGGTCAGCGAGAGGAAGAGACGCAGATGTCCGATGAAGATCTGAATGGGTTTCGTTGAACGAACCGTCGTTGAAAAGCTGGTCTCTGAAGTCTCCATAGGTGGAATCGGTAGATCCAACCTTGTAAGGAGCAGATTGGACCTCAGGAGAGGCTGACTTGGGGACGGGGATGGGCATGGGAGAAGGCTGAACGAGACGAAGGAAGGAGGAGAAGGAGGGTCAGCTCGATCTTGTTTGGTTTGTACTTGCACCCAAGGGAGAGAGCTCAGGCGAGTCCTCGAGGAGGTGAGCGCCAGGATGAGGCCACTCACCGGATCTAGAAGATGGGAAGAAGGAGGAGATGTGAAAGAGAGACTGTTGTGGTTCAAAACGAAAGAGAAAAGAAGGAGGGCCAGATTCTAAACGCCGTCCACCGACCGACTCGATCTGCTTCGAGTTTGCTTTGCCCTGCTCCAGCCGGGGATTCTCCAGGGAAACTCCGTGTATACAGCCGCAGACGAAGATCTACAGGACGAGGGTGTAATAACCCGAGCTCGAGA
Organism: Mrakia gelida; assembly: GCA_024345305.1. Lineage (NCBI taxonomy): Eukaryota > Fungi > Basidiomycota > Tremellomycetes > Cystofilobasidiales > Mrakiaceae > Mrakia > Mrakia gelida. The sequence continues at coordinate 922,748 of BRON01000013.1, read as the reverse complement.
AAAACTGGAAAGTGAAAGTGAAGCTCGTCGTCAAGGTCGGTGCTAGAAGATTGACCGTGGTGAGCTCGTTCGAACTTCGAGCGCTCCTTCCTTCTGACCCACCCTCTGCCTCGATGTTCTGTAGCCTGATGTATACTTACCTCAGCCCACCCGTTTCCTGGGGAACCGAGCACGTCTCTTTAGTCATGCTCCACAGCCTTCTTAATTGAGCAAGGGAAAAAGGCCCGAGGAGAACCCCTCTCGTCTCTTCCCTCCCAACCGCATCTTCTTCCCTTCTTCCTCCTCCCTCCCAAGTCCTTTCCCCCTTACCTCTCGTCGGCTGGTCCAACACACACACCCTCTACTTCTCTCTTCAACGATCCTGGTGATGTGGGCTCACTATCTTCGCCTCATCTCGTTGTTCGATCCTCCCTCGCTGACCCGTTTCCATCTCCATCTCCCTCTCCCTCTCCCTCCTCCTCCCGTCCCTCCCTCCCTCCCTCTCTTCCTTCCCTCCCTTGCTTCCTCTCCCTTCAACAGCACTCTTACGTCTTAACACTACCCTCTAACCTACCCTAAAACCCACACGAAAACCATGCTCTTCTCCTCCATCTCTCTCACTCTCCTCGCTCTCCTCCCCGCCCTCACGACGGCGACTCCCATCCCGTCCCTCGGACCCGCCAACAAGAAGGTTCTCGACGAGGGATTCCTCTCCAAGAGACAAGGTCGATTGGATGGCATCTTGGGAGGGTTGAGAGGTGGAGCTGGTGGAGGAGCTGGAGGTCGAGGAGGAGCTGGAGGAGCAGGAGGAGCTGGTGGTGGGGGAGGAGGAGCGGCGGGAGGGTTGGGAGGTCTTCTCGGTGGAGGTGGAGGGGCTGGTGGTGCGGGTGGTGCTTCTGGAGCTCTTGGAGATCTCGCTGGTGGTGCTAGAGGAGGTCGAGGAGGGGGAGCTGGGGGAAACGGAGCTGGTGGTGAGCTCACTCTTCCCCTCACACGCGTCGTCTTCTTGGCCGTTGTTTGGTCTCGACTCTTTCATCCTTCTCCAGCCTCTCACTGACTCTTTATTCTTCTTCTTGTGTTCCTCTCCTCAGGTGCTGGTGGTGCTGGAGATGCCGCTGAGGAAGAAGGTAAGTCCACCACACATCGTTCTTCGTTCTCATTTCGAACTTCGACCTCCCGAATCTCTTCCTCGAGAGTGAAGCTCAAATCTGACCTATGCGTCCTTCTCTTCTCCTTCCCTTTGCAGCTGCTCCTGCTGGCAAGAAGAAGACCCCTCCTCCTCCTCCTCCCGCTGCCGAAGGTTCGTCTCTCTCTCTTCGTTCGACTCGCCTCTCGTTTTCACTCGCGCCCGCGTCGCTCCTCGGTACCTTTCACTGACGACGACCTTCTTCGATCTTCACCATCATCAGGCGAGGCTGCTGCTTCTTCTCCTCCTGCCGCGAACGAGACCATCGTCGAACCTCCCGCTCTCGCCAACGAAACCGTCGTCGAGGATCCTGCTTTGGCCGCCAACGAGACCGTCGTCGAACCTCCTCCCGCTCTTGCCGCCAACGAAACTGCCATCGCCGAGCTTCCTCCCGCCAACGCTACCGCCGTCTTGGAACCTCCCTCTCAAGCGAACGAGACCGCTGCTGCTGAGCCTCCTGCCGTCGCCGACGCGACCGCTGCTCTCGAACCACCTCAGGCTGAGGCTACTCCTCCTGCTGAAGCTGCCGGTACGTTTGATCGCTCGATCCTCTCATGTCGAAAACTGTTCGCTCCGAGCTGACTTCTATCTTCCTTTCCTCCTTTCGTACAGCCGTCACCGGTTCGTCGCTTCTTCTTCCCGTCCTCGTCTCGCGAGCAACTCGTTTTGGTCTGAACTGACTTCTTCTCTCTTTCTATCTTTTCTTCAATCCAGTCACCGAGACTGGTAAGTACCCTCACAGCTCTCCCCTTCTCTACTTCGTCGCGTCGTTTCGCTCGACCTGACCTCACGAGTCGCTGATTATTCACCTCCTTCCCTTATCCCTCTTACCAGCCGTCCAACACGTCACCGTCACCGAAGTCGTCGACGCTGCTGGAGCTACCGTTTGCCCTGCTCTTCCTCCTGCTGGTCCGTTTTCCTTCTTTAGCTCTCTCTCTCTCTCCTCAACGACGAAAGGATCGAGTTCGACTGACTCTCGTTCCCTTTCCTCTTCACTCACAGAAACCGTCACCGTCACTGAGCCTGCTGCCGCTGAAGCTACCGCTACTGCTGCTGCTGAGGGAGAGGTCGCTGGTACGTCCTTGTCCCTCTTCGTTTCAGATTCTGTCGTCGACGCGTCGCCATCGAAGAGCGACGACAAGCTGACTTTCCCTCTTTTCCTCTTCATTATCAAGCCACCGCGACTGCCGCCGAGGCCACAGCTACTGAGGCCGCTGCTGCCCTCGAGACTGGAGCTGCTGGTGAGTTTAGTTCCACGAAAAGAGGAAATTGAACGACGCGTCAAGGACTGACCCCCTTTCCCTTTCCCTTCCTTCCCCAGCCGCCAACGAGACCGTCGCTGCCACCGGAGCTGCTGAAGAGGCGGCCGGTGAGTCCCATATCTCAATCATCCTTTCGAGAAGTCTTCATCTGACCTCCTCCTCGCCTCGACTTTCTTCACTCTCGAACAGCCACGCCCACCGCCGCTCGTTCGTTCCTCCTCACTCCTCCTTCCATCTCAACCTCGTTCTTCACTGACCTTCCTTCCCTCGCTCTTAACAGTCCCCACGGCCGATGTCATCCCTCCCGAGTACACCGTCGCTGCTGCTGAAGGACCTGCTCCTACTGGTTCGTCTCCTTCCCCTCCTCCCTTGATCAAGATCTCGGAGTTCGTCTCTCCCGAACGCTCAAGCTGACCTTCCCTCGTTCCCTCGCCTTCTCAGAAATCGCCGACTACATCCCCGCCGAGTTCCAGTAGGCTCGTCGCTCGAACGACACTCGTTTCGTAGTCTTGGACTCTCGTTCTTTTCTTCTTCGTTCTCTCCTTCACCTTCGTCGAATCGAGCGCGTCGTTGCCTTTCCTTCGCTTACGTTCCCTTCTTTATTCTCCTCCTCTGTACTCTCTCCCCAAGATCCCATGGACTCTCTACGTCTTCCCCAACCTCCAGCTCGACACAAAAACCATGTGAACACGATCCATAATGAAGATCTCTGGAACGCTTCATCCCCCTCATCACTCCACGTTCCCTCCCTCCTCCTCCTCCTCTTCCACCGCTCCGATCTCCCACTCCCCACCAACATCCCACCTCGAACAAGGCGCATCGGCACTCAGGTACTTGGTGAACTTCATCACCTTCGCGTCTCGCATGACGAGAAGAAGGGTGTTGAACGAAGGTTGGGAAGTGAGCAGAGGTCCATCGTCGTCCTCGTCCTCCTCTCCGTCATCGGCGGGCTTGTTGGGTTTCGCGACGGTAGGTTTGGAAGCTTGGTAGACTGCCGGATCGTCGTTCTCGTCGGGGGGAGCGAGGTAGGCCTGAAGGGTGGGAGTGGAAGGAAGACGAACGTCAGTTGGAAAGCTGGACGCGACTCGGCTCGAAAGGGGACGAAGGAGACGCGACTCACCTCCCATCCACCAAGAGCCTCTCCACCCTCAATATCCTCCCACTTCTGTCCCGGCGTCAACCCAATCCTCAAGTCCAACCTAGGATCCTCCTCCTCTCCCCTCGCGAGCGTGTAATCCAGTCCAGGTCGGAACCTCCTCGCCTCAAGCTTGTGAGCAAGAGGGATGAAGCCCGTGATCAACGTCAACCACGACCTAAACGCCGTCGAAGGGAGCACCTCGGCAAGGAGAGTTTGGATAGTTGAGGTAGGGAGGGAGGTCGAAGGAGGGTTGTTCGGCGACGGTTCGAGGGAGAGGTATCGTTGACGTGTCGAAGGTCCAATGACTTCCCATCCATCCTCCAGATGTCCGACCTTCATCCCAGGGATCAATCCCTTCCGAGACTCGAAGTCCAGACCGTCCGATTTGTCTTTGGCGGCGAGAGCGAGTTCGAGGTCGTGAGCGATGTCGGCGTTGAGGAACTTCTCGAGGACGAGGACGGAGGATTCGGCGAATTGTTGGGAGAGGAGACGGATGGTTTTGGATTGAAGGTATTGAGGGTGGAAGTAGGGTTTGAGGAAGTTGACTTCTTCGAGGGTGAGGGGAGTTCCAGGCATGTTGGGATCGTCGTCGTCCGAGTAGGGGGTGAGGGTTGAGGAGATGGGTTGACCGGTCTGAACGAGGTGATAAGGGATTGAATGAATGTCAGTGGAGGTGCTCGAAGGATTACAATCGCGTCGAAGTCGGTTGAGAGTCGCGAGACGAGGGGCGCGACGCGAGGGAACTCACGATCTGCTCGAGCGAACTCTTGTCACCTCCCTCCTTCTCAGGCTCGTATCCGAGCTCTCCCTCGATAGGCTTGTGGAACCTGCGAGGCGGCGAAGAAAACTCGAATCAGTTTTCAGTTCTCCAGCCCGTCCAAAACAAAACGAAATCGCGACTCACCATCCACTGATGCTCAACCTCTCCTTTCCATCTCCCTTCACCACCTCCTCAACCGAATGGTAGCTCATCCCAGGCATGACCTCGAAGAACACGAACTGACCCCACTTTGGGTGGATTGTTTTCCCAGGGAACACGTCCGAACCGATCTCCTCCTTCCAGGTTGCTGGTTTCGAAGGGTCGAGAGGGACGGAGGATGGGTTGGACTGGAGGGAAGGGTAGAGTTCGAGAGCTCCTCCCCAGGCTGGAGTCCAGGATTCGGAAGGAAGGTAGAGGATCCAGGAGATTCGTCGGGTGGAGATGACGTCGTCGTGGAGGAGGAGATGGCATCTGAGGAGAGAAAGAAGGGGAGGCTGTGAGCTCGCGCGAAGGAGTCGACGCCAACGAGAGGAAAGGGAGAAGGAACGAACCCTTTGGTGTATCGAGAAACGGATGCGTCGACCTTCTGCTGAGAGAGAGGACCGCACTCGGTGACTTGACGAACCCAGTCTCGGAATCCAGGAGAGTAGAGAGCGTCTCGAAGCTCTTGAAGGGCAGGGAGTTTGGCGAGAGTCGCTTCTGGGAGGTGTTCGGGAGTGAGGGAGGCGAGGTCGAAGGATTGGTTGATCTGAGAAAAGAAGATGATGCAAATGGAGTCAGTATACATGCAGAAGTGAAGGTGTAGAGAAAAAAAAATCAAGAGGCCTGAGGGATCGAAACAGTTCAGCTCGAAGTCGAGAGAGGGAGGGAAGGAAAGCTCGAGCTCAACACCTTGCCTTCCTTCGACCTCGCTCTCCCAACGTCCCTTCCATGCTTTCGCACCATTCAAGGCGAAATCGACGACAAAGATACTCGAAAATCTCCTCGTCCCCGATCTGGAACGATCAAGCTCAAACTCACCTTGTAGATATCGGTCTCCTTAGCTCCCCAACCGACCAACCCTCCCAACCCAGCTTCCTGATCTCCCTCCTTCATCGCAACCTCATCTCTCACCCTCTCCAGCAGACTGTTCTGCAGGAGAGTATCGACGACGGCATGAAGGTAAGGCCCTGAAGCCCTGTACTCGTCTCGACGTAGGATGGCCGTCTCTGGAGAGATAGCGGAAGGGGCGAAGGCAGCTGGAGTAGGGAGGGCTGAAGGTTTCTGGCGCTTCGAAGAGGAGGGGGAGGGGGGAGGAGAAGCTTTTCGAGTCGGTGGGAGGGTGGAGGACATGGTCCTGGAGATCTGGAAAGTGGTGTCAAAGGGAGAAGGGAGTTGGGGGGGAGGAGACGTCGGCTCAAAAAAAAGTCGGACGTTCGTTCGAGTCGAGTCTTCGGACGACTTCTGGACCGAGGACCCCTCCTTCCTTCTCGAGAAATCTAAACTCTTCCATCAATAATTCGATAGCTCAGGTCCGTATGCGCGAGCTCGAGAGGGCCTCGATCTCGCGATGAGAAATTTCGCAAGGCCGAGGGAGATGAGAATCGAGGGAGGGAAAGAAGACGCAGCAACGGTGAGCTCAACCTTCGCTTCTCCTTCTTCGCTTCTCCCCTTCCAACGACCAGCTTCACATCCATCCAAACTCCCAAAACACCTCCGTCGTCCCTCCTCCACCCGAGCATGCAGTCAATCGGACCTCCCTTCCCAGCTTCCGGTCGAACGGTCGCTCAACGAACGAAGCCGGTTCGTCCTTCCCTCTTCCCCCCCCTCCTCCTCTTCCCATCTCGCAAGCAACTCTCCTCCAGCCCTCATTTCTCCAGCATCTGCCAGCATCTACTCACACTTAGATGCTTTCTAATCTCACTCTCATGTAGGAGCAGGTCACACTCTCGCACGGCGAGGTTATCGAGTGCGACCGAGCTCGTCAGTTCATGGACTACTACTGCGAACGATTCAACTTCGCGCCAGAGATCGTCTACACTCCCGTCGGAAGCTCGAAGTGGGAAGCCATCATGAGGGTCGGAGGACGCAAAGTTGGAATCGGAGCTGGCCCTTCGAGGACGACGGCTGAAATCAGGTGCTACCTCGACGTTACTCAATACCTTGAAGCCTCAGATCCTCCTCTATGGGCCACCTTCTCTCGACTCAAGCCAGCCACCCTCGCGAGCTCTCAGGTGGGAGCTCCTCGCGTCGCGCTCACGATGAGCAAGGATCTCAAAGACGAGGTCAAGGAGCTCTGCAAGAACATCGAAGGATCCGAGCTCTGGAGCAGGAGCGCAAAGTCCGTCGAGGATCTCAACGACACGGAGATGAAGCTCACCCCTCTCGGACAGATCCTTCAACAACTACCAGTCGAACCCTCGATCGGAAGGATGGTCATCTACGGAGCGATTTATCGCTGCCTCGACCCCGCTCTCACCCTCGCCGCCATCCTCTCGGACAGGGATCCCTTCCTGGTTCCCAACGCTCAGAAGGAACGGGCGACAGCCGTCAAGGATAGCTGGTCACCTCCTGGATACCGGTCGGATCTCATCGCCGTCGTCTCAGCCTACAACTCCTGGATCGCTCTCCAACACTCCGGACGAGACGCGGAAGCGAGGAACTTCATCGACTCCAACTTCGTCCACTCCTCGACCTTCAAGGCTTACCACCCGTTCAAGGAGAAGATCTACGCCGCTCTCATTGACGCAGGAGTCGTTGCCGTCTCGGCCGGAGGTAACCAGCTCGGAGGAGGATCAGAATCGAGGTCCTTCAGCAGCATGCCCGCTTCGCTCAACTCCAACGCGGACAGTCTTCCCTTGCTCGCCGCTCTTCTCGCCACCTCATCGGCTCCCAACTTCGCACTTCGACTCGATCACACTACCTATCGAACAAAGTCTCTCGAGGTTTGTCACATCTTCTTCTGTTGTCCAACGCTGATACCTGTCCTTCGATCTCGCGTCGCGTCGCGTCTTGTTCGACGCGTCCCCCCTCTTCCCTTTCTTCCTGTTCCTCGCGCTTACTTCGTATAGCCCCCATCCTCTTTTCACGCAGCTGACTCTCGTCACTTTTCCTCTTCCCTTCCTCTCCCTCAGTCGTGTGAGATCCACCCGTCTTCGGTCAACAACTACCGTCGAGAGAATCTTCAATCCGAATCCTCCACCATCATCAACGACACGCATCTCTACGCTTTCGCTGAGCAGAGTCGCTTCCCTCTCGGCCAACCGGTCCAACTCCGAGCAACGACGCGTCTTGATCCGATGATCTACGTCCTCTTCGGAGTCTCGGAAGTCGAGCTCAACCGGAAAGGACTTCTCTGCAACGGCTGGCTCCCGATCGATGGGGATCGCGATGCTCTCGCCGACGTCAAGAAGGCTCGGACGCTGCTTGAGTCGTGCATGTTCAGGATCTTCGAGGGGATTGGGACGGGCCTTGGGGCGAGGTCGCAGGAGAGAGCGGGGAGGGGCGACGCGTCGCTGAGTCCAGTTGAGATCATCGAGTTGAACAACTTGGCAGCCGACGTAGTCTCGATTCTAGATCGGTACGTCTCGAATGACCCTTCATCTCTTCTTCCGCCTGCTCTCATTCTGTTCTTGCGGTCCTCGTCGCTGACCGTCGTTTCCTTCTTTCTTTCCCTTCCCCCAGTTACGATGACGAGCGAGGAGCCTCCTCCAGAGCGTTGGGCACATTTTCGGTCCCACCTCCTCCTCCTCAGGTCGCTCCGTCGGACCACTCCAGCGACGAAACCGCGAGCTTGTCAGGCTCGGAGATCTCCCCTCCCCTTCCTCCTCACTCCCTCCTCGTCGACCAACCCCTCACAAGCACTCGCATCAGTCTCGTCGAGCCTCAAGGACTCTCCTCTTCCACCTCCGAGACTTCAGCCGCGCCAGGTCCCGCTCTCCAGGAGGAGGAGGTCGTCGTCGCGTCTCCTCCCTCCGCCGTCGAACCTCAACCGCAACCCCCCCAAACTCAACCTTCCCTCCTCGCGGATCTCTCAGCCCTCCTCTCTCAACTCACCATCATCATCGCACGAACGGCTCAAGGGTCGTACGGTCCTCCTCAGTAGGAAAGGTTGATGTTGGGAAGCGCAGTGGGCGGGAAGATGGTCGATTTTTTGGGGCTCGTTCGTTTTTCGTTTCGCTTCCCTCGACAGTACACGTTTTTGTCCATCTGTACTCCAGTCTACCACTGCCCCGCTATGCACCTCTTCAAAGTACACGTTGATAGTCCTCTCACGACTCCCCTTCTCTTTCGACTCCGTCTGTCTTCTTTTGCTTTCGCACGCGTGTCGACTCTCGTTCATTTCGATAGCTACTAGATACGAGCTAGTCTCATTCTCGGCTGGGCATTCTCTACGGCGGATGATATATTCTCCGACCCGGACGCTGGATTGCTCGAGAGGCTGAGAGCTTCTTCAGGAATCGAGGAGCAAGGAAATTCGAACGACGCGTCGAGTTCGTGTTCAAGTCATCAGAATTGTCGAAGCAGCGGGAGTGCGATTAGAGAGAGTGCGAGGGGGTCGTGACTAGTTAGGTGAGGTACGTAAAAGAAATGTAGAGCCTTATGTGAGGCGATTTCCGAGGGATACAGCGAGCAAGAATCAAAGTGAAGCAAAGCCAAAAACGAACCGAACGAGTCCAGAAGAAGACGAGGCGAACTCTTAGTACGTTCCATTTCCCTGGTTCCTCCTCCTCTGCCACCACTTCCTGGTCGTGGCTGGCTTCTCGTAACCGTAAGGGTTGTTGGCGTAGCTCGATCCAGCGGTGTGGTGAGACGAGGAGTTGGCGTATCCACTTCCTCCTGCGGCTCGATCTCGTCGTCGTTGTCGGTAGGATCCGAGGGTTCCGACGCACGTGAAGCAAGTGGCAATGCTGCCGGACGGTGAGGTAAGCGGAGAAGAAAGGTCAGATGTGTGAAGGTTGGAAAGCGAGGTGGGAGAGGAGGGAGGGAGACGGAGCGACGAACAGGAGGAGAATGGCAGCGGCGAGTTGAATCCAGAGAGCAGGACCGTAGGAGGCTTGAAGCTGCTTGTTGGTGTAGGATGCGAGTCTTTTCTTGACTGGGAGGGGTGGAAAGAAGGGGAAGAGGGGAGGGGTTAGCGTTCAGCTTCGCGCACGAAGATTGAGACGCTTCGAGTCAAAACGGATTGAAACGAGGGACGAACCGAGCGAGAAGAGGATTATGTTGATGATCCAGGAGATCTAAGAAAACGAGAAGGAGCGAAAGGGGTCAGCGAGAGATGGGAAAGGAGAAGAAGAAGAGAAGAGAAGCGAAATCTCACCCAAACGATGAACACCGAAAGAAGACACCAGAGGAAGCTCATGATCTCCCAGAACCTCGACGCACAGAAGACCGAGAACATCGAGGTCACGAAGGTGAGGAAGGCGAGAGCACAGGCTGGGGAAAGAACGAGCGACGTGTTAGATTCGAGGGTGGAGCAAGATAAAAACGTGAAACCGGCGCGAGCAAGACTCACCGACAACAACGAGGACGAGAGCTCCAGTGAGAGCAGGCATGACCTTCTTCGCCTTCGAGCTCGAGAGGACGTCGACTCCCAGGATCTGTGTAGGAGGAAGGGAACTGTGAGCTCTCTGCCAGTCAAGATGACGCCCGAATGCCAACCCTTTCTCGCTCCTCTCGCTCTCTTTCTGCCTCCTCCTCCCCCTCGCGTGCTGAACTAACCGTGGGATCGAAACTGTATCCCAGCTTGACGGGCGAGCACGAAGCCGTGGTGCTTCCAGAGTAGAGAAGCGAGCTGTTCGAACAAGAAACGAACCGAACGAGCGAGAAGTTAGCGAACCGAGAGATCGTCTTCTCGCTCGAGAAAGGGGTGGGGATGGATGAAGAGGGTTGGTTTGGTTGGGACTCACTCAGTTCGCCCTCCCTCGCAATGTCCCCAAATTCCGAAGCGCGATGAACCGGAGAGGGTGGTACCGAGGGAGGAGACTGCTACGTCCGCCTTGAGGAAGTAGACTGAGGTAGGGGAGGCGGGAGGGGAGGGGAGGAGGAGAGGTGTGGTGAGCTCGAGCCTCCTTTGGTTCTTCCCTCTGTTCGTTTGCGAGCGGCTTGAGGGTTAGACTCACCAGGCTTCCAGATCGGTGTGGAGACGGTGCAGACGAGGAGGAGAACGAAAGCAAGGAAGGAGATGATGGCTCCTGGAAGAGCTGGCGAACGCATAAGTTGAGGGAGGAGCGGGAAGAGGTTTGGTTGAGAACTGAACCGAATGAAAGGGAGGGGGGGAAGACGAGAGGATCAGCTCGCAGGCTTTGAGCCTCAGGGTGTGAGAGACACGTTGATGAGACTCACAGTAGAGTAAGGGAAGGGAAGGGATAAGTTGAAGGTCGTGGTTCGAGGGGAAAAGAGGAAGAAAGAAGGAGAGGGAAGTGAAAGGGAACGCGGAGAAGTTCCTGGATCGTCATCGAAGTCAACAGGGGCAGAGCAAAACAAAGGAGGCGAGCGTCATTGAATGAGGTTTTTCGGGCCCGATAAGGAGAAGGAAGGAAGCGGGAGCAAAAGAGAGATGAGGAAAGCCTGGGGGGGGAAGGAGCTGAGAAGAGGTGAGCGCGACGCGTCGAGAGGTTCGAGCTCGAGAGGAGGACTCGAACGCGTCGAAGGGCGAATCGAGTTGTCGAGCAGACTCGCAGACGTCTCTTTCGAAGAGGTGAGTGCAAAATCTCATCCCAGATCGACCTGTCCCACCCTCCAACGAAGAACGAACTCCTCACCCGCTCGGACGCCCTCCCTCCGGCTCTCCTTCTCTCAGACGAAACGCATCTAGTTGGGGTTGGTGTACCTGACGGAAGCGAAAGAAGAGCTAGTCAGCACAGCCAAATCGTCGAGGAAGAGAGAGGAAGAGTGACGACTGACCAGTTGACTCCCAAAACCGAAGGCTCGTTCAAAGTTCCGTGCTGGTATCCGAGCAGGGTAAGTCCTCCAGCGTCCGTTGAGAAGTTGGTTCCGGCCTCGAGAGGGAATCCACACCATCGGGCGATGAAGACCCTGCAACAGCGAACGAAAGCGAACGAAGGAGGGAAAAGAGTCGCGTCGGTTTCGTCAGTTCAAGTTTCGACGCGCCGCTCGTCTCGTCTCCTTCTCCCTCGACCTCCCCCAAGCCCACACAACCTCCTTCCAGTTATCTCTACTCACCTAGAGAAGTGACCGTGCGAGACGATAACCACATCGGCGTCCTCAGCAGCCGCTCGTCGCTGCTTCTGAGTCAGATGCTCGCTCGCCTTGCCGCATCCCTTGTCCTCAGCGGCCTGGTGGATGGCTCGAATCTTGGCAATGACTCCATCAACTCGGTTTTGCATCTGCAAGGCGGTCTCTCCGTCGTGCTTGTCGTCGGGAGGGCATCTGAACGAACCGCAGATGAACGAGAAATCAGTTCGTAAGAAATGCACGCGACTTGTTGTTCTTCCGATAGAAAGAGAGGTTGGAAAACACTCACCCATCGACCCAAATCCTCCATCCAGGTCGTCGAGCTTGGATCTCGTTGCTCTGGGAGGTGGGAGCGAGAACAGAAGGAAATCAGCACGCGTCGATTGAGCTCGACGTTGGACCTCTCTCCCGCTCCTTTCCTCCTCACCCAGAAACAAGAGGAAAACCTCGACTCACAAGCAGACCCTCGTACTCTCCGTACTTCCACTCTCCAACCTCCTCGGTCGTCTCGAACTTGACCTCCGACTCGGAACCGGCGAACAGGATCTTCGCGGTCGTCTGCGCTCGAAGACGAGGCGAGACGATGATGTGAGTGAGTTTGGATGGGTCGAGGAGCTCTGTTCGACGCACACAAGCAAGCAGGCAGAAGTCACGAAAGGAGATGGAGTCAGAGGGGGAGTCGACGCGGAGGAGAAGAGCCAGGAAGAGGAGGGGTAACGCGGAGGGGAGAGAACGCGAGAGTTTTGGTTGAACTTCAACGAAGGGGAGGAAGAAGGATGAATACTGACTTCCGGGTCCTACGATCTGAGGAGCTACGTCCTTCATGACTTGTTCTCCTCGAGCGGTGAGAGGGATGTCGGAAACTCCGGTCTGTTTTTGGGAGAGGGACATGACGAGGGAGAGGGAGGGAAGGAGGAGGGGGTGGTGAGCTCGCTCGTCTCCGTTTCGTTGAAGCAGCTCCGTCCAGTCTCTTAGAGATACAGAAAGAAGGAAGACAGGGGCAGTGTGAACTTACATGTCGACCTGAGAGACGAAGGGAAGAGATATGGGAAGCTGAGGTCAGTTTTTGAGCTTGGGAAAGAGAGGGAGGGAAAGATGAAGAGCTCGAGTAGAGAGGAGCAGAGAAAAGAGACGAACCGTTGATGGACCATTCGGTCTCACCTGGAGAGAAGAAGAGAAATGAGGAGATATCAGTATGGAGGGCTTGAAGGCTGAGAGATGGGAAAAGAAGAGCTCACCGTGTCCTGGATATCGACAAGAGCGAGAAGGAAGCAAGAGAAGGGGAGGTCAGCTCGCTTCTTCGAGTGAAGTTGAACGAGAGAAGACGAGGGACACGCACGGATAAGGTAAACTCGAGGAAGACGGGGAGCCATGCTGAATAAGAAGGAGAGGGTGGTGGTTGAAGAGAAAAAAGCTGAGGGGTGATGGTTTGGGTCGAAGGAAAGTGGAGGGGACCAGAGGGAAAGGGACGTCAGCTCGAGGGGGTCCTCCGGAGAAAGGCAGCTCTCCGTCGTCAAGGAGACTTGTGTATATATAAAGCCTTTCACGATCTTGTTCGTTTTGGACTCGGAATGGGATCAAGTGAAGGTCGGAACCTGAAGGAGAAAATTTGAGCGATATCGGCGAGGGAAACGATGCGTCCGAAACTGGTCACTCCAAATCTCCTTCTTCTCCCCTCCCTTCCAGCTTCGACCTCAACCAAATTCCTCCCTTCCACTTTTCTCGTTCTCTCGTTCACTCGCTCGCTTTGAGGGTATCCATCGAATCAGCAGGAACCAACCCTCAGTCCTCCTTCTCGCTCTTAGCTCTTCGACGGCTCCTCCGACTCTCAACTCGCGCACCTCGAAGGTCAACATCCCTTCCCTCTTCCGGTCGCTCGTCCCTCCTTGAAACAGACCTTCTGCATGGCCAGCAACTCGTACGGAGCGGGAGGATGGGGAAGCGATGACGATGTCGAGATGGCTGCTCCTCCAGTGATGGTGCAAAGGCCAAGGGGAAGAGCCGACGAAGGGAGGGGAGGAGGAGGTGAGAGCTCACGAGGAGGAGGAGGGCAATCTTCCTCGAGATCCTACCCCAGCAGTCGAGGAGAGCCCTCGTCGTTGTCTTCTAGACCCCGAGATGTCCAGCAAAGTGGACCTCCCAGGGATGGTGGATTCGATAGGAGTAGAATCGGGATGGAGCAGCATCGCCAGCAACATCAGAATCGACCCTTTCAACGCCGACCTTCGCCTCCTCCTCCTCTTCCCTCCTCCTCCTCCTCCCATCTCCCCTCTTCCTCCTCTCAACGACGAAGGAGCAGATCCCCTCCTCGAGCAACATCAACCCCCTCCTCTGAAGTCCGTCAAGGCAACCACCATCAACCCCACCGCCACAAACCCAGCGCTCGTCGAAGGAGAGAGCGCTCCTCCTCCCCTCTCGACGACGGATCACCTCCCCTTCCCTCCAACCCTCCTTCCAAACCTTCATCCAACGCCGTTGCGTCGTCTTCAACCTATCATCCAAAGGACACCTCGCCTTCTCCCCGAGCCCTATCTCGAACGACCTCCTCCTCCTCCAACCCAAACCACTCCCACGCTCAGCGAGTCACCGCCTCACCCTTCTCCATCTCCTCCCAGACGGTCTCGCCACCCTCCGTCACTCGCTACTCTCCCACCTTCCACTGCGAGGTAGATACCACCCCCGTCCCGCAACCTCACAGATCCGCCGCTTCTGCCGCTCGACCTCTCCCATCCTCGAACGGCGTCGCTTCCTCTTCCCGGCTTCGCCCTCCTCCCTCGTCTAAACCCGCGACGTGGCCATCAGCAGCAGCTCCGACGCAGAAGAAGAAACTCGTCAGCGACTTCTCGGACGACGAGGAGGAAGACGAGGCACCTCCTCGTAAAGCCTACGACGAGTTCGCCGACGAGGTCGACGAGATCGACGAGACGGAGTCGGAAGGAGAGGTGGTAGACCTTCGTGTGAAACAGGGGAGGATGGATGTCGAGGAGGAAATGGAAGACTCAGGGCCAGATTTCAATAGCGACGACGACGAGGTACAGGAGATCAAACCGACTCCTCGTCTAGCCCCAGCACCAGCACCATTCAAACCAGCTCCTCCTCCTCCTCGCACGCGACGCTCTCCTCCTCCTCCTCCACCTCAACAACGCGCCCGAGTCGGCTCTTCTTCCTCCTCCTCCACTTCCATCCCACCCAACCTCCACTCAAAATCTCCCGACGCCAACGATATCAAAGCGGCCACGGCGTCCACCTCCTTCAACCTCTCCAACAACTTCCAATCCCATCGTCCCGAGTTCGCTCCTCCACCAGTCTCTCAAGCCCACAAGCAGAACCCCTTCTCTCGAGCTCAGAACCACGCTCAGTACCGCGATCCTCACAACAGTCCCGTCCTACCAAAGCACTGGATCGCTCAACCGCGTCCTCCGAGAGAGTCGTTTGGAGGGCCGAGGAACGCGTCGCAGCTCGCCGCTATCTTGCCGGGTGGCAGAGGAGGAGGTCAGCAGCAGCAGTTCGCTCAGCCGATGGGGATGCAGCAATGGGGAGGAGGGATGATGCCTCCAGGAGCGGTCGTCCCTCTTCAACAACACCAGCCCTTCCTCCCTCAACAACAGCCGTTCTTCCCTCCTCCTACCCTCGGCAACCGAACTCCCTCGTACGGACCGCAAGGGAACCGAACTCCTCGAGCAGCTGTCTTCGGTGCACATCAAATTCAATGGTTCGAGGAGGATGCGAACGGAAACGTCGTGAGCTTCAACGGAGGAGGAGGATCGATGAGTCCCGATCAGGGGAGTGGTGGAGGGAGCGTGAGGAGCGTGAACGGAGGTGGAGGTGGAAGTATGAGTCCGCCTCAGGGTGGTGGGGGTGGTGCGAATCGTGAGTCTTCGTTTTGAGGCAAGAAACTGGAGAGGAGAGGAAGTCGCGTCTCCCCGTCTTCGATCTCGACGTCACTGACTTCTTGGCATTCCTTTCCCCTTCCTTCTTTCCTCTTCGCGTCGTCTCGTTCTCTGTCTCGGATCCCCCATCTTCGCTCTCGTTCTCTCAGCCTACATCAACGCTCCTCAGGTCCAACGTCGTCGCTCCTCCTCCTCCGAAGTCAAACTCCAGTACCGCTCCCTCGACTCGTACCCTCGTCTCACACCCGCCAAGGAGTCGGAATACAAGGAGAGGAAGGAACGATGTGTTGAACTACTCAAGAAGGTGCCTGGGCCGGATGGTAGGAGGTGAGCTCGAGTCGCCTTGTCCGACGACGCGTCTCAGTTCGAAAATCTGATCACTGACCCTTCCTTCCTTTCTCGCTCTTCTTTCGCCAGAGCTCTGAAAGTCGAGGAAGTCGAAACCGTCTCGTGGTACCTTTCAAAGGTCAACTTAGGCTTGCTCAACAAGGTCGACCTCGACGAAGATCCGTACTTCACATGCGAGAACTCGGCGACCTTCTTCAAGGCGTTGATGAGCCGTGAGTGCTCTTTTTCTTTTCGTGCCCTCTTTCTTCCTTGAGGGATGTTCGTTTCCGTCTCGTTCGTCGTTCGAACGCGTCGAATGGCGTTCGAGTCGAGAAACCATCCGATCTCGTCGAGCTGACACTCTCTCCCTTTCGACCTCCATTCATCTATCAGGATCCGAGTATGATGGATTCAAAGCTGCTAGGAAGGAGCTCGCCTTCTTGATCAGCCTTCAGACCGACAGATCGCAGTGAGTCGTCTCGTCTCGGCGCCGTCGCGTCGTTCGATCTCGCGTCGCACCCGAGACTCAGTTTCTGACTTTCTTCCGCTCCTTTTTGTGTCCTCCTGCGCTGTCAGGATTGCGCTGGGAATGCGTACGAGTCAAATCGCCCAAGTCAAGAGCTTGCTTGAGGAGATCAAACCAGTTCGTCCCCTCTGTCGTCTTCGCTCGCGTTCCTCGTCTGACCGCGTCCCCGACTGACACGCCTCCTTCCCTCTTCCTCCCTCTCCTCTCTCTCCTTCGATTCGCTTCGTATCTCTCAGCGACTCGACCTCCTCGAGGATCTCATCTCCCTCAGACACCCAATCTTCCACACTCCTCCTCCCATCACCAAGGGAACTCTCCTCTCCGACGAGTGGGAGAAGGCCCTTGTCAGGGCTCAGAAGAAGGACGCTGAAGCTCGGGCTACTCATAAGCTGGGAAGGGATAAGGAGAAGGCTGAGAAGGAGAAGGGGAAGGGGAAGGAGAGGGCGACCGAGTAGCAGGGTCGCGTCGAGGTTTCATTTTCATTTTCCTTTTCGTTCGTTTCGTTTTCTTGGTTTCCTCTTCGTCGCGACCGAGCGCCTCCTCCTCTCTTACCGTCTA
The DNA here is from genome assembly GCA_024345305.1 of Mrakia gelida. Lineage (NCBI taxonomy): Eukaryota > Fungi > Basidiomycota > Tremellomycetes > Cystofilobasidiales > Mrakiaceae > Mrakia > Mrakia gelida. The sequence continues at coordinate 905,946 of BRON01000013.1, read as the reverse complement.
CTACAATATCTACCCAGCTGTCTTAACTATACCCACCTTCAATCTACGTTCTTCTGACTCGCGACGACTCTTTGACGACTGTTCGATTTGGCGACCCCCTCCTTCTCCTTCGATTTTGATCCTCTAATTATGCTCCCCGCTCTCGTCTCGTCTCTCTTATGATTCTCTCGATCTCGCGACGTATAACTCCCCTCTCGCAAATCTTCCTCGCGAAAAATCGAGCCCAGCCAGTCACGTCTCCTCCCTTCGGCGTCGCTCCGCGAATCACTCGACTCCTCCCGTTGACCTCAACCTTCGACCTTCCTCCCTTCGCTCCTTCCCCTTCCCTCCGTTTCTTGCAACAAGCGATGAACGCCATCGCCTCCTCCTCACGCTCGTCAACCCTACTCTGCTCAACCCTCCTCTCGTCCTGTCCTGCCTCCTCGAGGTCCTCCAAACGGACGTTCTCGTCTTCTTCCCGATGGTCCGCCGCGAGTGCAGCCGACAACCATTATCGGACGCTGGACATAGATCGGGGGGCTAGTAGGAAACAGATCAAGGAGAGGTTCTACGAGGTTAGCCTCTTACCTCGCCTTGGACCTTGGGGGAGATGGGAAGGAGTAGAGAGAAGGAAGAGATGGAACGGACGACGGCGAACTCGAGCTGACCTTCCTTCCTTTCCCTTTCTCGTCTTCTCTTTCCTCGTTTCTTCGTGCTCTCCGTGCCTCAGCTCTCCAAGAAGTATCATCCAGATCTGACTCCCGGAGACAAGGTCGCCAAAGCCAAGTATCTCAGTATCTCGGAAGCCTACGATACCTTAGGGAACGAATCGAAAAGGTCAGCTCGAACCTCCTTCCCTCTCCTTCACCTTCTCTCTCCTCCCCTCCTTCGTCCTTACGCGCTCTCTCCCTCTTCTTCGACGACTTATAGATCCCTCTACGACCGATCCCTCTCCCCCGTCCCACGAGCAACCCACACCTCAACGCACTACACCCGTACAGGTCGTCCCTCAACCTGGGTCCACCCCTCCACTCGTCTCCCTCCCCGTCCTCGCTCAACCATGCTTCATCACCAACAACAAGCCCAACGTCCTTCCACCGTCAACACCAACGGAGCCTCCCAACCCTTCCCTTTCAACCACTCTCCCAACCCCTCCGGTCGTCCAGCCTTGGGATCCCAAATGCCTCGGTCGTCTCACTTCTCACCCCCGCCAGGAGGAGCCTCGTTCAACTCCCCCTTCTCCCCTTACTCCAACCCGGACACCCTCCAATCCCGCTACAACCCCATCACAGGCAAAGCAGACTTGGGAACCCTCCATCCGTCCATGGGTCCAGGAACAAGCGCGTTCGCTTCCTTCGCTGCGAACGGCTTCGGTTTCGGGAAAAGGAACCAACCTCCTACTCCTCCTCCTCATCCCAGATACTCTAGTCCGTCGTTCGATTCGGACTCAACGTCATCCTCAACCTCATCCACCTCCTCATCTTCCTCCAACCCCAACCCAACTCCAGGGTTCGCCAAACCTCTCGTTCGAAAAGGAGGAGGACGAGAAGAACGCGAACGATCTTCGTGGCGCGAGACAGCTGTTCGACATACGGCTCCTTCTCCTGCGTTCACGACGACGAGTCAGGATCGGAGCGTGAAGGAGGAGTTCTTTCAGGGGCAGGTTAGTTTGTGGATGTTTGGGGCGGCGTTGACGGGGGTGGGGACGGCTTTGGTGCTGGGGTGGAGGCATGATAGGAAGATAGGTGCGACAACGTCGATGTGAGGGTGAGTGGGCAGGCGGGTGGTGGAGAGAGGTGGGTGGAGGGAGGAGGGAGGTGGGAGGAGGGGAGGGATGTGATGAATGTGTTCAACGAATGTAGATCTTGCAAGGAAAGAGAGAGAGAGAGGGAAGGTGATAAAAGAAAAGGGTTGTTCATCCATCATTCGCGTCGCTGCTGCTCCCTCCTCCCTCGCACTCCCCTCTCTCCCAAAGCAAAAAGTCCAGTTCCCGTAGCGTAGGTTTGGTTGTTTACAGTCCGGCTGTGGGGAGGAAAGGGAAACGAGAGAGGAGGAGTCAGGTTCGAGTTCGATGAGACAGAGCGACGAGGAGATGGAGACGAGGCTAGGCGAAGCTCACCTTCGGGGCACTGAGAGGACGAGATCGCGAGTGATACGAAGAGGAGGAAGAGGAAGAGTCAGTACGAAAGGATGAGGGGAAGAAGGGGGATGGAGTGTGAGAGGGGTAGGGAGAGGGAAGCAACGTACGTTGACGATGTAGTCGACGGCTGAACGGAAGGGAAGGGAACGAGGGAGGAAGCGGGGAAAGCGAGTGGAGGTGAAGGGAAGGAAGGAAAAGAGAAGAGGTCAGCTTGAGCTCAGTCCGTCGTCTCTGTCGATCCATCGCGCTAATCCCAAGCAACAGAGCCCTCCTCCTTCAAGAATGCCCAAAGCGAGATGCGCGATAGGCTGGAAAGGAAGGACTGAAGAGAGAGGAGGAACGAACCATGCTGAACGGTCTTGATCTCGTCTGCCTCTGCGTCTGGGATCTCGATGTAGAACTCCTCCTCGATGGCCATGATCACCTCCACAGCGTCGAGAGAATCAAGTCCGAGATCCTTGGTGAAGTCCGCTTGGAGGTTGAGCTGGGAGAGAAGAAGGGGAAGAGGGGAGGGAGGAGTCAGCTTGGGTTCGGAGCGAGATCGAGACGGTTGAGGGAGGTTGGGAGGGGTGGGAGAGGTTCGGATGGGTGGGATAAGCGAGATGAGTGGTCTCTCCGTCTGCTAAGACGATGTTCTCTGGACGGGATGGCGGTGGAAGAGCGTTCTCCCTCCCCGGAAGCTCATCTCGATTCGCCTCCCTCCTCCGTCTCCTCCCTTCCTCCTCCTCCTCTTCTTGATCTCTGAACTCACGTTATCCTGGTTGACCTTATCGAAAGTCCTAAAGATATCGAGAATCCTGATCTCAACGTTCTTGACTGTCAACCTTCCGTCGTTCTCAGGTCCCTCGGACGAGTACCATCGAGCGAGAACAGGCGACGAGGTCGAAGGGAGGGATGGACGGAGGAGGGAGAGAGAAGGTCGAACGAAGGGGGAAGCGGAGAGAAGGGAGAGTTTCGAAGGGGTGGAAGCCCGGGAGAGAACACGAGGAGCGAGACGAGGGAACATGCTGAAGGGGAGGAAGGGGTGTTTGAAGAAGGAAGAAGAGGTGAAGGAGGGGAGAGGTTGAGGTTAGGGAGTAGGGGAAGGTTGTCGTTCTAATGCTTTCGGGGAGGCATTACAAAAGTTGAAACTCCGAATCGGGCAAAGATTCTCGAGCTCACCTTCCTCCTCCCTCCCTCCCAACTTCCACTCCCACTCCTCCGATGGCGAAACGACAACAGAAGAAGGCCGCTCCTAAGGTTACCGGACCTAAGGCTGTCCGAAGGAAGGATGCTACAGTTTCAAAGATGGATACCTACGAGTCTACAATCGAACAAGGAGGAGAGGACGAATGTCAGTTCAGGTTTCCCTCCCTTCCTTCCCTCCCTCCCTTGAGCTTGCTCTTCCTCCACCTCCTCTATCCAAGCTCGTCCCTCTCACCCTTCCCATGCTGACCTAGCCCTTTCATCGTCGTCTTCGCGCTACAGTCCAATCGAACCGAGACCGAATCCTCCTCGACGACACCTCGAACCAGCAGCGACGAACAGCTTCGGACGACGAGTTCGACGACGAAGAGGAGGTCTTCGCTCACAAGAACATCCCTGGATCAGACGACGACGAAGAAGAGGAAGAGGACTACTCCTCTGCTCCCGCTCAACCTAAAAAGAGAAAAGAGCGCAAACCCAAACCCGCTCCCTCAACCGAACCCAAAGGTCGATTCGCCAAACCAGCTCGATCCTCCTCCTCCCAGTCAGGCTCCGACGACGAGGACGCCTCGGACGCTGCTTCCGCCGCTTCAGGATCCGGCTCCGGCTCAGGATCGGAAGACGAGACCTGGGGAACGAACGCCAACGCTTACTACGCTCGACCTTCTACTCGACGAGCTCGAGACGACGAGGAGGATGGGAGTGGGGATGAGGATTTGGAGGAACGGAGGGAGATGGAGGATCGGGAGGCTAGGAAGTTGCAGAGGAAGGGGAGGGAGGCCATGAGTGGCGGGGATTTCGGGTTGGAGGATTTGGGGAGGCATGGAGGGGTTGGGTTGGAGGAGGAGGAGGACGAGGAGGAGAGCAAAGGGTGAGTTTTGAGCTTTTGCTTCGTTCCGTCTCTGTTCCGAGACTTGTGCCCTTGTTCTCGAGTGATAGAACAGAAGAGGGGTGTTTGCTTCGTGTTGCTGATGGTTCTATCCGTTGTTCTCATTTTGCGTTCGCTGCAGACCCGCTGCTCCCACCGAACCCCTCCCCACCGACGCGCCCTCGCTCCTTCGACTCCTCGAGCGAACAGCTCCTGAGACGCTCGCTCTCGCTCGAGAGTGGGGAGATATCGCTCTCAGGATCCCCAAGCTCGGAGAGATCATTCGACTTCAGCAGGAGGAGGATCCCAACCATCCCAGTCTCGGTCTCACCGTTCTTCACTACCGTTCGTCCCACACTCGTCGCTCTTCGTCGTTCGCGCTGTCACGTTCTCTCTTTGCTGACCTCTCCTCTTTCACTCCTTTTGTTTTTGTCTTTGACTTGGTCGTGAACGCAGAAACCCTCCTCACCTACGCTACCACCCTCGCCTTCTACCTCCACCTCGCCTCCCTTCCTCTCGACAAACGACCCGCCAACCTTTCCTCCCACCCCGTCCTCAACCGTCTCGTCCAACTCAAAGCTGGTCTCTCCGGACTCGAGAACCTCGACATGGGAGGAGACGAGGATGATTCCGAAGAGGACGACGACGACGAGGACGAGGAGTTCGCGTCGTACGGAGTTATGGGCGGACAGGGCAAGGACTGGGACGATGATGCTCAGGCGCTTTGGGAGCAGGAGCGACGAGGTGGATTGGGCCTGGAAGACGACGAGTTGAAGGAGTTGATGGCGGATTACCTCGAGGGGAAGGGAGGAGCTCGGGAGTTGGCTGAGGAAGAGGAGGAGGACGAGGATTCGGAGCTGGAGGAGTGGGAGACGCGAGAGCTGGAGAAGGCTAAGAAGTCTGCTGGAGGAGGAGGAGGAGTCAAGTCGTCTAAGAAGGAGAAGAAGGACAAGAAGAGGGAGAAGAAGGCTGCTGCCGCGTCGTCGTCGAAACCCAAGAAGTCGATCTTCCCTACCCTCGAGGAACCAACCCCTACCTTTTCCAACCCCACCGCTTCCACCTCCTCCTCCAAGAAGTCTCGCGCCTCTTCCGCCTCCAAACCTTCCACCTCAACCACCTCCACCATCGACGACCCCCACTCCGAATCCACCACCCTCTCCCTCGCCGACTCCTCCGCCAAAGCCTCAGCCCGACACTCCCTCCGCTTCCACACCTCCAAAATCGACTCCGCCTCCGCTCGAAGATCCTCCGCTCGTCAAGGTCGAATGGGAGGAGACGAGGATATCCCTTACCGAAACAAGCAGGCTGGTCGAGACGCCGCGCTCAGGAAGAACGCGCCCAAGGGCGCTGTGGGCGAGAACACGGATTTGGATGGGGCGGAGTGGGGGGAGGAGGATAGGAAGACGGCGAGGGATGTGAAGGGTTTGGATACGGATATGGACGAAGGAGGAGAGGATATGGAGGGCGAGGATGGGTACTATCAGCTTGTGAAGAAGAGGAAGAGAGAGGAGAAGGAGGAGAAGCAGGATGCTTACGATGAGGTTAGGGATGCTTCGAGGTGAGTCTTCTCTCCCAAAATCCTCTTCTGCACCTCTCTCGTCGACGTCGAGATCGCTCCTCGTCGTTTCGTCGTTTGCTCGCTCGACGCGTCCTCCCCACCCACCTCTCCCTCCCCCTCCCCCTTCACCTCGCTAATGCCTCCTTCCTTCTTTCGTCCTCGCAGAATCACCGACGACCTCACCTCCGGTTCCGGTCCCCGATCCCTCACTCGAGCCATCCTCAAGAACAAGGGTCTCACCCCTCATCGAAACAAGGCCGTTCGAAACCCTAGGGTCAAGAAGAGAATGAGATTCGACAAAGCCAAGAAACAGGTCTCGTCGATGCAGGCTGTTTACAAGGGTGGTCAGGGTGCCCTGAAGGGGAACTACGGGGGAGAGGCGACGGGTATCAGTACGGTTGTCAAGTCGAGGAAGTTTGTGTAGAGAGAGGAGAGGAGGGAGACGCGACGAGGGATCGAATGCGTTTGGTTCGCTTTTTCGGTGCGCGGGATGGGATGGGGAAAGACCGGAGAACAGAATGACGTAGAAGGGTAGTCTAGCTAAGGTGAGTCGGAAGACTTTCCTCAATCTCTCAACTATCAGAGCGTGGAGCAAAGGTGACTCGAGCTCGAGAGCCGACCCGACTGTACCGCCTCGAGCGCAAAACCAGGGGCGAGCTCAACGAACGTTCCTCTCTCTCTCGTCGTATCTTCCCTCCTTCCCTCCCAACCCCGACCACAACCAACCCACCATCCCCTCAACACCCAAACGAATTATCATCTACCAGCGTATCGATCAAGATGGGCAACTGTGTGTCCAACTCGTGAGTGTAAACTCGAAGAAGGGAGGATCGTCGCTCGCGCGAGCGTTCTCGAAACTGATCCCCTCCCCTCCCGCTTCCTTCCTTCCTTCTACAGAGGAGCCTTCGAACCCCCTGGATCCAAAGCCGTAGCAGACTTTGTTCAGCAGCACGAGAGGGAGACGGATCCGAGGTGGATTGCGATCAGGGTTGCGGAGGAGAAAGCGAAGGCAGGTGGTGGAGGAGGTGAGCTTCGACGTCGCGTTTCTCCGAGTCCTCTTCTGCTCGCTTTCTTCGTGTGGGCGAGCTGACTTTGGTGTCTTTTGAACTTGTTTGCTGTGTGAAAGTGATGATGACTGAGCAGCCCAAGAAGCCTAAGGGACCTCAGTGTTCGATTTGTAGGCGAGTCGTGGTGGTGGGAGTGAACCCGTGGCAGAGGACGAAGAGGTGAGCAGCTTGACGTCTCTTTCGCTTGTGAGAAAGTTCCGAGCAGCTCAAACTGACTGTCCTCAATCTTGTCTTCACATCAGCGACAAGTTCGTGCTCGATCTCGCCGATTCGGACGACGAGGACGAGGAAGCAGGTCGACGACCAGAGTCCTCAGCAGCCGTCGCTCAACGACGAGCAGCGAAGCTCAAGAAGCTGGATCGTCATGGACTCGCTCTTCAGCCTTGCAAGCATGTTTTCTGTGGAGTTAGTGCGAGAGACGAAACACATTGAGCGGTCTCGAGCTCGGAAGCTGATCGTTTTCGTCGTTGTTTTGTCAGTCCTGCCTCTCCGACGCGATCTGCAGGAACTTGAAGACTCCTTTCGACCCATCGACCTACGGAGAGAAGACTGGATCTTCGAAGGCTGCTCCTACGACACTTCAGAACGCTGGGAGGATGGAGTTTCCGATGGGTTGCCCGGTTCGTTCGCTTTTGCGCTCAACGCGTCTCTCGTTTTGTTCGACTGACTTCTTGATCTTCATTCTCGCAGACCTGTCAAGTAAAACCTGGAGACAAGATCGTCGAAATCTCTGACATGACTGCTCGGCTCGTTCTCGGAGAACCGAACATGGACCAGGTTCGTTCCTCCATCTTCTCGATTTCTTGTCGCGTCTCGATCGAACGAAGCTGACCGACTTTCCTCCTCGTTCAGTGGAACCACGCTCGCTTCCTCTCGACTCTCAAGATCATCTACTGCCCGCACAAGGGTTGCGGTGAAGCCTTCGACGCCGATGATGTCGCTCCCCCTGTTGACGGTGCTGCTGCGATCGCGAAGAATCTGGTACAGGTTCGTCGACTTCTGCTTTTCCCCTTCTCTTCGCCCTTCGTTCTCGTTGCTGACTTCTTTTCCATCGCCCTTACGCAGTGTCCGAGATGCAAGAACTCGCTCTGCAAGTCCTGCAAGGTCGTTTGGCACGATCGTGAGCGCCCTTGACGCTCGACTCCTCGAGCGAAACTTCCGCGACGACTGATCCCACCTCGTCTTTGTTTTTGACAGACTACACGTGCGAGCAGTTCCAGAAGCTACCACCCAACGAACGGAACCCCGAGGATCTGCTACTGTACGAGCTGGCTCTCAAAGAGAAGTGGAGAAGGTGTCCGAAGGTGAGCTCGCTTCTCGAACAGACGCGTCGTTTCCCTTCGCTCGTCGGCGCTGAGCTTCTGTTCCTCTTCTTTCTGGTATCTAGTGCTCAGCGATGGTAGAGCTGAAGGTCAGCCTGTTCCCGAACCTGAGCTCTCGACCTCTTCCACTGACGTCTTCCTTTGCTTTTCTCTTCTTAGTTCGGCTGCAAGTTCGTTCTTTCCTTCCTTCTTCCCGGCCTTCCTCCTCGAGATGTTCAACTAACCCTGACGTCTCCTCACTGTCTCCAATTTTACCAGTCACATCACGTACGTTGGCTCCTCTTCCTTACGATCTTCGGCGAGCGATCTTAAAGCTGACTCCCCGTTCGACGCGTCTTCTTCGCAGCTGCACCTGCAAGCACCACGTTCGTCCCTTCCCACGCTCCAACTCAAGGACGTTTGTACTGATCCTACCTCTCTCCTTCGTTCAACCAGTTCTGCTACCAATGCGGCGCCGATTTCGAACACAAGGGAGGGAAGTACCAGTGCAAAGGAGGTTCGTTCCCTCTTCGCCCGCTCCCATTCATTCTCCGCGTCGACGAAAGACACCGTACTGACTTTTTCTTCGATAAATCTCGCATCAGGAAAAGGCTGCAAGATTTGGGAGGAGCAGAACCTCTTGGAACGACGGTAGATCACGAACGACTCGACGCGACTCGATGGACTCGGTCTCGACTAGGCGTTACATACATTTTTACGACGCTATACGACGATGATGATTTTACGAGATATCCAGCAGCCTAGCTGAGAGCTAGGGAGGCGGTTCGATGGCTGGAACGGAAGAACAAGAGAGCCACGACGTGTCGAGGAAAACCTCGAGCAGACGTCCCCGAAGATTGGAGAGCAACGCTCCATCTTGCACTCTCTGTTACGGTTGCGTAGCAGGCGCATCACAGAAGAACAAATCTAGTCTTCGGATCAAAAACAGCGGAACAGACAAAGGGCCGACGCGTCCGTCCTCCCTCCTCAAAGCGAGCTCGAGAGCTGAGGCAGATCCGACTCGAGGAGGTACTTCTCAAAGCCTGGTGCGATTCCGAGAGGGTGATTCTTCTCGACCTCGGTTCCGGGAACTCCTTGGTCCTGGAGAAAAGGGAGGAAGGAGGGGGAACGCGTCAGAAGAGGGAAGAGCGAAGAAGACGCGTCGAGATGGGAGGGAAGGGAAGGGGGCGAGATGAGACGAACCTGGATAACCTCTCCTTCTGGCGAGAGGACGACATCGCGGAACTGAGCGGAGTTAAGGGCACGATGAGAAGGTCAGCTCTACACGGAGATGGGACGACCCAGACGCGAGCAGGACTCGAACGACGAGAACTCACGCTCCAGTTCCTCTCCACTCCCTTCTCCAAGAAGCTCGCATCCCCGTTCTTCACGATATCCCACTCTCCAACCGTCGCCGGCTTATCTCCCTCCGTCTTCCTCTTATACGTCGAGACAGTGCAGCACCCAGCCGTCACCTCCAACTCCTTGTCTCCTGTCAAAGCCCTCCCAAGAGCGATAACCGACGCGGCGTGTCCGACGAGACATATCGTCTTGACTTCTGGGTATTCCTCCTCGATACGACGAAGGAAGGCGACGAGGAAGAGGCGAGCTCGAAGGAGGAGGTCGTTGAGGGTCTCGCCGAGACGCGAAGGGTAGTAGGTCGAGGAGTAGGAGAGGTCGAGGGTGCCGGGAGGGAAATGGACTGAGAGGGTGGTAGGATCGGAAGGGCGAGGGTGGAGGAGTTGAGGGGTTGCGATTGGGACCGTCGAGTACTGGAAGGCGAAAGGAAGGAAATAAGAAAGCGTCAGGGAAGATCAAGGGAGGGAAGGGTCGAGCTCGCTCGTCCTTCTGCACGATTGAGCTCCCTCTGATGGTCAAGCAGTCCAGCCAACGCACGAGCTCTTCATCCGACCCCTCAGCACCAGCAAGGGCCTATCTCCCACTCTCCACGCCCCCAGCATCGACTCATCTCGACCTCCGGCTTTCTCCACCCGAACCCTCCTTCTTTCTCCCGTCGACCGTTTCGCAGAAGACTCGACTCACCCATTCCATGATTCCGTGTTCTAAACGAATCTCTACACCCAGAGCCTTAGCAAGAGGTGCGCTGGTCTGGATACATCGGTAGAACGGCGACGAAAAGACGAGCTCGGGTTTGGGCTGAGCGAAGGAAAGAAGGAGGAGAGGAAAGGACAGCTCTCGTGAGCTTCGTTTGATGGCTCGAGGTCACAGACAACTCACTTCGCCATCGGGAGGAGATGCGAGATGAGCTCCGAGCTTCTCAGCTTGTTCCTGGAGAGAGAGAAAGAGGAGAAAAGAAAGTCAGCTGGGGAGGTCGTACGAGCGAAGGGAACCGAGGTGACAGGAGGGAGGACGAGATGGATGGACGAGCTGCTGGAGCTGGAGGTTCTAGACCCTTCGAGAAGGCTGTGGTCGACTCCAGAGATCTGTGATGGTTCGCGAGAGCCTCAAGCAACCTCCTGGACCGCTCCAAACCCTCAAGCATTCACCATTCCTCTTGACTCCCTCGAACGCCTCGTTCCGTCCCCTTCCCTCCCTTCGCAGACCTCCCTTCCTCCGGACTCACGATTCCATACCCAGCAAGAGGAGGATCTCGAGCCATCTTAGTAGGTGTAGACCAGTTTTCCGTGACCCAGTTGATTCTAAACCCATGGCGAGCAACGTAGATCTAAAGGAAGGAGGAAAGAGGTTGAGGGACGTCAGCTTCAAGGGTTCTTCGCCTTCCTCCTCCCTCCTTTCTTTGCCCAAAGACTCACAGTTTCGAGAGGCATGATGGTCTGGTGAGCAGGGGAGAGGGCCGAAGGGAAGAGAAAGAGACAGAGGAGGTCTAAAAGGTCGCGTGAGGGTTGGAGAGAGAGGGAGGTGGAGGAGAGGAGGGGTCGAACGAACTCTGAAATCGAGATGACGAGGGAGACGGCGAGGGGAGGGAAATTGACCTGAACGGAGAACCAGATTTTCACTGAGGGTTGTGAGAACATTTCTGGGAAGAGGGCGAGCTGTCTGATACAGACAAACAGGTTTTGAGCCCTCTGGATCGTTGATCTCAAAAGAGAGCGAAGCGCTTGCTCCGTTGGTTGAACGCGTCGTTTCTTCTTGGAAACCTCTTCTTATTCTCAGCGACCGTACTAGCGGACAGGACCTCTTACTTATCTGTCCTCTCGCTCACTCCCGAGTCAATCGAAACCGAGATGCATGTAAGACGTGAAAGATCTGGAGCAGAAATCGACAACCGACGCGTCGAACCCCCGTCCTTCGACCCTGCGAACAATTACAAAACTAGAAGAGTGAGTCCCGAGACCTCAGAGATGATAATCTAGATAACCCACGAGCGAGAAGAGTCTAACGGAGCTCAGTAGTAGCGATGATGGTCCCCGAGGTCGTCTCCTTCGAAGCGTCGATAACCTTCTTCTCGTCGTACTCCTCGTCGCTTCGTTCTCCTCCTGATATCGATCCGGCTGGTGAGGACTCCTCGATGGTCGAAAGAGGGACCCTTTGGTCGGGTCTTTTGAAGGTTCGGACAGCGTAGAAGAACGCGACCACTGGAAAATTGAAGGGAAAGGAGAGACGCGTCAGTTGGGTTCGCTTTCTGTTGAGAGTTGAGAGTGGATGTGAGCGACTCACTGAGAGCGATGGAGAATGCGAGGGATGCGGGGTCTAGATGAGAGAAGAAAGAAGGGTCAGAAGCTGAGAAAAGGAAGCGGACGAGGCGACGCGAGGACGAAGGGGAAGACTCACAACCGTGAACGAAACGAGGAGCTTCCACAGTTGGGTAGGTGAAGAGTGGAACCCAGATATACGTGCAGTAGCCAGCGGTCATCATCGAAGACATTATGAACGCTCGTCCTTCGGGATCCTCAGAAGCGACGGTGTTGATCCAAGAGTAGAGAACGGGACTGTCAAGATGGCGCAGGAAAGGCAGAAGAGGTCAGATCCGTCGCTCAAAGTCGAAGCTTCTCTCTCGTTGTTTCGCGAGGCTCGTCTCGTTGAACTCACGAGACCATTCCGAGGAAACCTCCGAGGTAAAACGCGAGGAACTTGAGTCCATCAGGAACGAACTGGGAGACAAGAGAGAGAGAGAGAGAGGAATGCAAGTCAGCGTTGACAAGACTCGATGATCGCGAGCGACCAATTGTATAGCAGAAGAACGAGTCAACTCACCCAAATCGTCAAAACGATCTCCGAAAAGATGGCACAGCTCAGCCCAAAGGTCATGAACTTGATTACACCATAGTTTCCCGCCAGGGTCGTACCGATCCACGAAGAGAGAGCCGTGAGGAGGTTGATGAACGTCGGCAGGATGTTGATGAGCTCGACAGACCACTTGGTGACGGTCTTGGTGTTCTCCGCTTTGAGCCAGAGGGACATGTAGCCCGACCAGTAGGAGGATTGGATGAGCTGAAGAGGGAGGGAGAAGGGAAGAGGAATCAGTTATCCAGACGACGCGGCGGAACCCTCCATGCGCTGCTCTCGCCCTCCTTCTTCGTCGTCAAATTCAAGAATGGATGTGCAAGACTCACGAAGACATACATCGACACACAGACCCAGTAGAGAGGACGCTTGACGGTCCTCTTGACGACGTCGAAGTTCAGTTTTCCGGCAGGCTTGTGGTGAGGTCCGAGTCGAGTCGTCGCGAGCTCGTGTTCCTCCTGAGTGAAGTGCCAGGGCTTCTTACTGGACGAGAGAAAGCAAGGACGAGGGAGAGGAGTGTCAGAGATGGGGAGAGCGATTGATGGCTGGAAACAGAACGAGCAAGCGACTCGAAGAAAAGGACGAGGGGGAGATGTGACGAACGAAGAAGGAAGTCCAGGGAAGAAGACGAAACCGATGATAGCGAGAGGAACGGTGATGATTCCGTCGACGAGAAAGAGCTGCACGGAAACGGAAGAAGAATCGACGAGTAAGGTAAAGCGTCGGTCGAACGACGCGTCGTCTCGAGTGTGAAGGAAGGTGACTCACCCATCGCCAACCCTCGAGACCGTACACTCCCGAGAGGTTCTTGTAAGCAGCGGCCTGTAGGTATCCGGAGAACATGGAGCCTGATGCAGAAGAAGCGAGCGCAAGAGGAAAGCAAGTCAGCGAAGTCAACGACTCGACCTCGAACGCTTGTTCGTCATTTACCGACGACGAGCTTTCGAGAACGTCGACTCACCTAGCGAAGCACAAGTAAACCAAAGCCCCGCTCTCTTGAAGAGCTCCTCCTTCTTGTACCACGATCCGAGAATGAAATGGGTTCCAGCGAAAGAGGGAGCTTCGAACCATCCGAGCAGAGCTCGGCACGCGTACATCTGCTGAACGGTTCCGACTTTGGCTTGTCCGAAGGTCTGACAGAGCGTGCAAGCAACGAAGCAAAACATCGGTCAGCTTTACCCGAGTGGAGGCGAAGCATCGTCGCGAGAGTTGGTCTTCGAGACGCACGATAACTCCCCAGAGAATTTCCAGAGTAGGGAGGAACCACGCAGCGAGAGCGGGTCGAGTTTGGAAGGCGAGCATGGGGACTTGTCCGACGACGTAGGCGGTGTAGTAGGCGACGTTGAGGTAGTTGAGCTGTGAGAGGAAAAGGAGGGTAGGTCAGCGCTCGGGCACGTCGCGACGAACGAAGGAGGAGACTGACCTGGTTGCCGTACATTCCCAAGTCCTCCTTCATACCGGAGACGTAGGCATTGGTGACGTTGCTTTGGTCGAGGAACTGAGGAAGGAAAGAAGGAAGTGAAAACGCGAAGAAGGTCAGCGCCGAAAGCTCCCTCGTCCACTTCCGCGTCTTTTCGACTGACCTTGACGAAGAACGAAATGCACGCGAAGGTGAGGATGGAAGCGTCTATCTTCCTCAACAGCTTCCTCTCTAGTGGAGAGTAGTGAGCAGGGTACCAGTCGAAGATCTATCGAGAACGAACAAGAAAGAGCGACAGTCAGCGACGGTGAAGTTCGACTCGTTCTTCCTTTGTACGTCTCAACTCACCCCAGTGATGACTTTAACCGCTCCGTTGTTCTTGAAAGCTTGGACTGCTGAACCCATCTTTTGAACCGAAAGACCGAAAGAAGAAGGGGAAGGAAGAGGGGAGGGTGATGGTTTGAGGGAAGAACGAACCGAAAGATCTTCTCCTGTTCATCCCCTTTCCCCGACGAAGGAAAAAAGACGACTTCATCATCCTCGAAGGTGAGCCAAGAACACGCCATCGTTTCCTAAATCGGGAGTTGAGCGATGAGTTGGTTGGTGAGCGTCGTCGAGAAAGGCGACTTCGATAAGACGGCTCGCCAACGCGACTCTCCTTCATGAAGGCGTGACGACTCGACGGTCGGCTCCGCTGCCGCCCTTTCCCTTCAAAAATCTGCGAGGGTGGGAAAAGAGAAAAGTCTATGAAAATACCACGATATCTATACGAACTCACTGAAGAAGTCTAAACCCTCAACTCCTGCAGAGCAACCGCCACCGCCTCAGGGGAACCCTCTCGAATCACGACGCCCTCCTTCCCAGCGGGAGCATGGATCTCCTCCACCACGCTCGGCGAGGACGACTCGACGATCTTCTCCACGACGTCAGGAATATCTCGCTCGGATGGTTCTCCTCCCTTGAGGATCCACTCCGAAGCGCCGATCTGTGCGAAGGGAAGGTCCAAAAACAAAAGGAGTCAGGAAAGGTCGCGTCGTCGACGAGAACGAAGGCGAACCAAAACGCACCCTCGATCCATCTTTAACCCATCTCTCCCGATAGAGACGCCGTCGATCAGAGCACAGTTTGAGGAGAGACTGGGTGAAAATCAAATCGGGGAAAAGGAGAAAGGTGAGATTGCGTCGTCGTTCGGTTCGGAGGGAAGAGATGCGAGAGGACGAACGGGAAGGTAGGTGTCCTGATCGTACTCGAACGGTAGTTTCCCTCCGAAGGGTTCCTCGAGATGATCTTCTGGGACCCAGGGCTGTGTGCGAAGGAATGAGCAAGCGAGGAAGGGGGGAGTGAGCTTCGAAGGAAGTGAGACGAGTGAGCGAGGAGCGAGAAGACGAACCGCGGGCTGAAGGAAGAGCGAGTCGAGCAGGAAGGAGGAACTCGTCAGTTTTTCTGCTCGCTTGTAGTCGTGGCCAAGCGAGAGGAGGAAGTATACTCACAGCATTGAAAACGAGCTTCGCTCTCGTCACAGGGTCGATCCAGGGGAGGATGATCTGGCGTCGAGGGAAGGTCAGCCTCGATGCTCGATTCTCGGTTCTCGTTCATCCTCCTCTCGAACCGAAAGCAAGGTCGACTCACCTTGAAGAAAGCGTTCAAGATCCAAGGAACCTTGATCGCAATAGCCTTCTCCATCCTTTCGGGGTCTGTGAACGAAACGAAGTCAGTTTTCAACTCGATTCGAACTCGAACGAATCGCGGCCAAACTCACAATGATGCGAAAGCATATGGATCCACCCTCTCACCGTCGCTAGAGGAGGTGGACTCATCCCTCCCGAGAAGCTGTTCCCCCCCACCAAAGCAAAAGAAGAAAGCGGTGAACAAGCGAACTTCTCGAGAACGAAACCAAGCAAGCGAGACGCGTCGGTTTTCGAAACTCACTTGACCAACAGCACCTGTTTCTCAATCCCAGGAGGCATCAAGTCGATAGATCGTTCCATCACCCACACGCAGTAGAGAACGTTGAGGTCTGAGTCGGTACTGGTGTTCCGAGAGGGGACTTGGTAGTGTAGAGGTCGACCGTCTTCGTCCCAGCCTGTCAAACGAAACGAGAAACGGAGGTCAGCGACGCGAGGGGGAGAGACAGAGAAAGGAGCGAGACGAACCGTTGACGTAGCTGTGTAGACAGACATATGAACGAGCAGTCAGCGTCGAAAGAGATACGCGAGTGAATGGAGTCGTGTGTACTCACTCCTTCCCCCCCCTCCCCTCGATCTTGACCTTCTCCGCGTTCAGCCCTCCTCCCTCCTCCTTGGACCTCTCCCCTCCGTCGTCATCGGCCAGACCATGTTCTCTCCTCCAGACCAAGGTGTCGATGAGTTTGCGTTGCGCTTCTGCTAGATCCCATTTCTGGGCGCGAAGATATCTACGAAAGGGAAAGGGAAAGGTCAGCAAAAGATCGAATGGCGAGCTCAGCTCAAGCTCGAAGGAGGTTGTGAGCTCCGTTCGTCCGTCGTCTCTCCGGCGCCCTCCCTTCCTTCGCTCGCCCTCTCCCTCCCAGTATAGAAGGGGCACAAACGGCCCTCCCTCACCCGCTCCCTCACCCTCCTCCCTCTCCTACAGTAGTCGTCAAGCTCACTCACCTCTCCAAACACTCCCTGGTCAACCACATCCTCTCCGCCCCACTCAATCCTCTCTTCTCCTCCTTCCCCACCCCAACCTCAACCTCCAGTGCCTCATCGGAAACGTAAGCGAGCAGCGAAGCGTACATCTCCAGATGATGCTCGTCCGTCAAGGGAGGAGGGCGGACGGGGAGGGATTTGAGGGAGGGGGTTTGGAGGACGGTTTTGACCTTGGGGGTGAGGGAGGAGGACGAGGAGGAGGTTGAAGAGGAGGGGGTGGAGCGGAAGAAGGATGACATCGTTGGTTCGGGGTTGTGGGTTGTGTTGGTTAGGAGAGAGAGTGAGTGAGGGAAAGAGAGGGAGGAGGGAGAGTGAGCCTGAGAGGGAGCAGAAGGGGAGAGAAGGTCGGGGGTGAATCGACAAGCCCGCGCCGAGGGTTTCGAAGCGAGCTCAGGTTGATCAGCTCAGCCTCAAGGCTGTTGCTTTGCTCGATTTTCCGTTAGAAGAGAGGCTGAATGCAGTAAAATTTCGAAGAGCTTCTAGTAGTAGTAGTGTAAGCGAGAGAAACGAAGGAAGGTATCGGTAGAGAGGAGAAGAAGGAGAGGAGAAATGCGAGGTGGAGATCGAGAATGAGCGAGCGAAACCAAGATGAAGAAGGAGAGAAAGGGAGAGAGAGATGAAAATGTAGAGAGAGGGAGAGGGATGAAGTCCAAAAAAAGGGGGAAAAAAAAAAACGTGAGGGCAAAAGGCTGAGGGGAGAACGAGAAACGAAAACAACGAACGAACGAAAGACGACGCGAATCCAGAAACGAAACCGAAACGCGAGCTCCTCCTACCTCCCCCTACTCGTCCCGACCAACAAACTATCATAGAACCCCCCCGCACTCAGCTCATTCCTCAGCTGAATCATGTACACAATCCCCGTCCTCGTCCCCTGATCGCTAATCTCAATCGCAACTCCCGTCTTCCCAACCCTCTCCACCCCATCCGTCAGCACAATCGTACTGATCAACATCTTCCCCCCACTGCTCTCACTCTCCACCACCACCTGCTTGACGTTCGTGCTCTGCTGGTGGTAGAGCTTGAGGCGCGCCGATCCGAGAGATTTCCAAGAAGCGTGATCCTTCTTGAGGAAGACCTTGCACTTCATGGCTGCTGAGATGATGGCTGGACCGGACAGGGTGGCTGGATCGACGTTGGATTTGGGGGAAGGGGGAGGGGAGTTGAGTCGAGTGGAGGGGTCGTCGAGAGCGAAACCGTCGACGGTGGAGAGGGCTCGTTGGGAGAACCCGGCGGAGGGGAGGGAGACGGGAGTGAGAGGTTCGGCGGAGTGGGAACGGAAGCTGGCTGCTCCTCCGCCTCCTCCTTGGGGACCGTTGGGATGAGGAGGGTAGTTGGGATCGAACTGAGGTTGTCGGTTGACTGGGGACGCCGAGTGGAAGTTCCGAGGAGGAAAGGGACCTCCGTTGGGACTCGACCCGTCTCCTCCAGGCGAACCTCGAGCACCGTTGGGACCTTGAGGCGGCCAGCCGCCTTGGTTCGGGTACTGAGGTCCTCCGTTCGGGTACTGGGGACCTCCGCCGGTGAGGTAGTTGTGAGGAGGAGGAAGAGGAGGAGCGTCGTGGTCTTGTGACGGGTGAAGGGAAGGTTGAGATCTCGACGACGCGCTCGATTGCGAACGAGGGATGCCCATCCCTGGACCGTTCGAGGTCGGAAGGGGTCCTGAGGCGTATCTCGAGCCTTGCGGGGCTCCCATCGAGGAGGGACCTCGCTGGGGGTAGGGTTGAGCGATTGGTTGACCGGAAGGAGGAGGAAGAGGAGAGGTGGACGCGCTGCGAGGAGGAGGGAATTGGTTGAAGGAGGAAGGGTTGGAGGAGGTGTTGGAGGAGGACTGGGATGTCCGAGGAACGAGACTGGCTCCTCGAGGAGGTGCTGATGCTTCGGAAGGTATCGATGGAAGTGGAGGAGAGTCGTAGTTGGATTGCTGACGAGGGGGAGGAGGGAGGGGAGATCCGTACTGAGGAGGCGACCTCGGCGAACTGTCCTGTCCGGCTTGAGGCGATCTCGAGTACCCATCGGGTCCTAGCGACATGGCGTCCATCTGCTGAGGTAGGGAGGGAGTTCCGTTCGAGCTTCCGTTCGAGTAGGTGCTGGCTTGGGAGAGAGCTCGTTGACCTCGGAACTCGTTCGCTCGACCTGGAGGAAGGGCTGGAAGAGGTCCTCCGTCGACTGGGTGACCGTTCGGGAACTGAGGGTGGTAGGAGGATGGGGAGTTGGAAGTGCTGCTGTTGGGGTTGGCAAAGAAGGAAGCCATCTGAGGGGAGGGACCTCCGCTTTGGACGCCGGAGGATCGAGCGCTGGAGGTTGGCGAGAGCGCTCCGCTGAAGTTGGGAGAGGTAGGTCCCGGTCCTTGGAACGAAGGGGCTGAGCCGACGGAGGGAGATGGGATCTTGGTTTGGACTCCGAGGTTCACTGAAAGACGCGACGAAACGAAAGGAGGTGAGCCCGAGCGACGCAGACGACGAGGTCGAGACGAGGAGAACTCACTGTTCGCGGCGAACTCGATACAGTCGTTGAACTCCCTGATGAGCTTCGTCTGCATGTCCCTGTTCTCGACTCGAAGCATGAAGGTCTCCTTCCTCATCACGATGACCTCGACGTGGTTCTCTGCGTGAAGCAAAACGCGAAAGGCGGTCGATCAGCTCCCCGTCGCTCCTTCGATCTCGCTCCGCGGACCTCAACTCAGCCCGCAAATCAAAGAAAGGGCAGAAGAAGACTCACCCGTAGGACCAGGAGCAACCTGAAGATGCTTTCCAGCAAGAGGAGGATAGCACAACCAGAGATCCGCTCCCTGAGCTCCATCTGCCTCAGCGACCTTCTGAGCTCGCTCGTGAGGCTCCATTCGTTCACAGATGAGGAAGAGATCCGAGAGAATGAAGATGTATCCTCGGTGGTGGTGAACCTTCTCGCCTGTCGAGGTGGGAGTGAAGAAGATCTCGACGTCGAGCGACCGACGAAGTTTCCTGGTGAAGGGGAGAGCGGGAGGAGCGATTTGAAGACGGACTTTCTGCTCGAGGCGGAAAACGGAGGGAGGAAGGTCGAGAACAGTCAGCATCACGTAGGAAAAGCTGGGTGAGAGGATGGAATCGAGAGATCGACGAACCCTAGGGTTCATCGTGAAGAGATCAATCGTCCGTTCGGGGTCGAGTCGTCGCTCGATGTCGACCAAGGTCTGCGACATTCCTGGAGATGGTGGAGGAGCCTCCTCGGCTTGAGGTATCGACTGGAGAAGAGCTGGACCAGGTGCTGAGCTCGAGAGGTTTCCGAAGGACGTAGACGCCGACGTGTTCGAGAGTCGACCTCCGTTCGCGCTGAAGAGCGAAGCTCTGGTTCGCCAGAAGGTGGTCAGTTCTCCACCATCACGTCCACATCGTCTCTACGGCTTAGATTGGGGAGTTTTACTCACCCGCTAACTCTACTATCCGTTCCCGAACTCGCAACACTCGTCCTCGCTCCCTCTCCTCCGTTCTCGAACGTCGACTTTCGCTCTCCCTCCCCGGGTTCCTCTCCGACGGCGTAATCCAACCGATCCTTCACAGTATCCAGCAGGACCGTCAGACGTTCGTTCGCTCCGACGAGAAGGTTGTGGTCGCTTCGTCCAGGTTGCGTGCTATGAGTTGAAGACGAGAACAAAAGAAATCAGCTCTCGATCCCCTCACCTCCTCTTGCCGCCTCTCTCCTTCCCCTTCGTTGTCGAGCTCAAGAACTCACCTCTTGAGCAGTCTCGCGTACAGTTTCTTGTAGTATCGTAGACGGTTGTAAGGGAGTAAGAAGAGAGCGTCGAGACTCCAGTCGCCTGAGGCTGAGGATGCTGGCGGAGGAGGAAGGAGTTGAGAGGAGACCTCGAGGAGGATGCCGGCGAGGTTGGGGTTGGATTGAACTGGAGGCCAGCTGTCGAAAGAGCTGAGGTAGGTGGAAGCGTAGCGAGTGTAGGCTGGCTCCATGTCGTCGATCTGCGAGGTAAGGCGAGAAGGAAGGAAGAAAAGTGAGCTCTTGAAACGCGAGGGTCCCCTCTCCCGGAGAAGGGAAAGAGGGGAGGGGGTGTGGGAGGAGGAGGGAAAGGAGGAGGAGGACTCACCCATCTCATTAGCAGATCTCCCAGAGCTTTGGGTGACGAAGGGTTGGGTCCAATCTCCTTGAGTTTCTGTAGAGATGAAGCGAGAGAAAGGTCAGAGGCAGCTTGAGCTCGCCTCGGAAGGGAGAAAGGTCGGCGAGAGAGGAGGAGGAGCACGAACCGATCCAAAGCTCCGGTTGATTTTGTAGACGCCCTCTATGGCTCTGAACATGCCGTCGAGTAGAGGAGGAGGGAAGTTGGCTCTCGACCATGCACCTGCGACTTTCTGCGAAGAGGGAAGAGAAGGAGGGAAGGAGGAACCAACGTCAGCATGGGGAGGGAGGGAGGGACGAGGCGTGCAAAACAGAGCGGCCAAGAGGAGGGTCGAGCTCCCTTCCTTCCTTCCTTCTCGTTTTAGAGCATCTCAACAACACCCCAAGAGAGGAACCGATACTCCTCTCTTGGTAAGGGCGAGTGTTGTTCCTCTGAGATTGCTTTGTCGATCTCTGAAGAAATCTCGAGGATGACGGCGCCCGCCCTCCGACGTCCTCCCTCCTTCCCAGCTTCCCTTCCTCCCTCTACCCAACAAAAGCGAACGTGTGTACTCACTCTGATGACCGCTCCGAGCTCTTCTACGTATCTCTTTTCGCTCTCTATCAAATCGACTAGAGGATTGCTGCTCTTCTGAGGCTGGGCGTCTCCCGAACCCACACTGCTTCGACCTCCTTCACCTCCTCCTCCCCTCCCCTCCTCAGGCGTGTCCCTCCCTCCATTCGAGCCAGACCAAGGCCGTCTCTCCTCTCCACTCCCTCTAGGTGAGTCCGAGTAGTCGTATTTTGAAGGCGGTGGAGGTGGGAGAGGAGGGAGGGAGGAGGAAGAGGAAGCTGTCGGTGAGGAAGAGGGGTAGGGAGGTCGAGCAGGTCGATAAGTCGCTGGAGACGCCATCAATGCGATTCGAAGGGCGAGGGAGAGGTGATTAGAGCTGAGAGGGAGAGGGCATGCAGTCGACCAAGTAGGGAGAGGGCGGGAGCAAAAAAAGGTTGGAAGGGAGAGGAGGGGGTCGACGTCGATGAGGAGAAGGCAGAGAGGAAGCTGGGGAAGGGAGGGAAGGCGAGGTCTGTTTGCTTTCAGGCCAGCCAGCTTGAAATCAGAAGCAATCGTCAAAGTCAACAACTTTTTTTGATTACCTTGACCTATATAATGAAACTTGCCGACAGATCTCTCTATGCCGACGTCTTTTTTGTAACAGGAGAGGAATCAATGATGGGCAGGGCGAGGGATCAGCAGCACGAGCGACGAAACGGGTTCGAACGATTTCACTTTCTTGCCTCGCTCTTCCAAACGGCCAACCTCCTCCTTTTAGACAACTTCGAGCAAGGTTCTATAGATGGCAGCATCAGCAGTACCGCCTCAAGATCTCGCTCGAGCACTCGGGATCCAGGACGAGTCGGACGAGTTCCTCGAGGGGAACAAGGTCGAGGCTGAACGAATCGTGAGCTCAACCTCCTCCCTTCTTCGCCTTCCATCTATCTTGCCCTCGAAGCTCACCATCTCCTCTTTACCTCGCCTCTTTCACAGGCCAAGATCCTTCTCGACCTACCTATCGAGGAAGTTGAGGTCTTCTGGGTACGTCTCGCTCTCTCGCTCTCTCCATCTTCAAAACTCTCGAAGCTCAAGCTCAAGCTCACCTCTCTTCCTCCCTTCTCCTCCCGCCCTCCCTCCTTCACCTTCCCCTCCTTCGTGCAGCTCTCCTTCTCCGCCATCTACCTCCCAAAATTCCTCCTCTTCTTCCAAGAAGGCCCTTACGACCCTCTCAACGAAGCCCACTTCTCCTTCCTCGGAGCCCTCGCAACCTCCCTCCTCAAACCTCACCTCGAGAAACTGTTTCGAGAACAGCCCGAGGCAGGGGGGATGTTCTTCTTTTGGGCGCTTTTCGTGCTTGCTAGTTATCCGATGGAGACGTTCGAGGTCAGTGGGGTCTGAGCCTATCTGTCTGTCCATGGTTTGTCAGGGGAGATGGAGGAGGTGAAGAGGAACGGAGGGCGGTTTGACGACGTTCTACGCGAACTCACCAACTGACCTCTTTCTTCCTTCCCTTTCTTCCCTTTGTCGAAAACAAACAACACCAGTCCCCCCAACTCCTCCACCAACTAAACCTAACCCTCATCCTCCTCGACTCCCTAACCAACCTCCTCCTAACCCAACTCGACCCAACCCTCTTCCTCCCCTCCTCCGACCTAGCTCCTCACATCTACCCCGCTCTCGCTCTCACTCTCCCTCACTTCAAGGCCGTCCTCGCTCGTGCCCTGGACTCTTCCGCCTCTGCCCCAGAGCAGCAGACGGGGTTCGCTGAGATGCAAGCTCGGTTGAAGGAACTGAGCTGGTTGGTCGAGGAAGATAAGGAAGGAGCGCTTTGGAGGAGGCAGAAGGCGAGTGTGAAGGCTGGGTGGTTGCATTGGTGGAGGTGTCCGAGGGAGACGTGGATGGAGAGGGATGGGGGGAAGGAGGGTGGGTGTAGACAGATTGAGAGTGAGGAGGATTGGGCGGTTTGCATGAAGGTGAGTTTGGACGCGTCGAATCTCGGTTCTTGCTTTCCCACCTCTTTCGAGATTCTCTGCCGTTCCCTGTTGGTAAACGCACTCAATCACTGACTTGACTTCGTCCGTTTGGTCTGCGTTTGGATCAGTGCGAGTGCGAGAGGTACTGCACGCAAGGTCCGTTTCGTTTCTTCTCTTCCGTCGCTCCTCGTCTTCTTCTTCTCGCTCGCTCGCTAGTTGTCTGACCCCTTCACCTTTCACATTCGCTCCGCATAGAGCATCTCAAAGCGAGTGCTGAGAAGCACGATCGCCTGTGCTTCCGACCAGAGTGGTGATCCTTCGGACGAAAGCCGCGTTTCGTCTTGTTGGTTTTGATCTCGCTAGGAAAAGTATGTCGGCTTCGCTTTGGGCTCGACACGAGCAGGCAGGGGTTTATGTAGTAGATAGATAGGACGACGAGTTCTCACTTCAGTCCCTTCCGCGGAAGAGCCCGACGGCACAGACGAGACGGGAAATTTCTCGGCTCTCGACGCGTCGTGTGATTTCTCTCGTTCAGATGCTCGATCAACGAACTTTGAGATCTAAGAACAAACCAGCTAAACGAACGACCCGAACCTAACCCCTGTCTAATCTACGACGACTCAGGCGCCTCCACAAAAGCCCTATAAACCTGCAACCCCTCCTCTCCCTTCCCAGCACTCAGCTTCACCTCCTTCCCAGCCGCCACGAACCACACACTTCCCTCCTTCAGCGACCCTTCTACGCCCTCGCAGGCGAGCTCTCCACTTCCGTTCGTGACAATGAGGATGCTGGGCCCTTCGACTCCGGGTTGAGCCTCGTCGACGTTGGCGGCGAGTTTGGTGTGAAGGACGGAGAATTCCTCGATGGGGGGGTCGTAGAGGAGGGTGTTGGGGAGGGAGCGGAAGGAAGTTGGGGACATGAGTTGAGCGTCGGGAGGAGCGGTTATGTAGGTGAGCATGGAGACGAGGGTGGGGACGTCTCGGAGTTTGGGGGTGAGACCGGCTCGGACGACGTTGTCTGCAGAAGAGAACAAGGCGATCAGCGGAAGCTCGAGTCAGCGAGTCGAAGCCGAGATTCAGAACGTACCTGAGGTAGCCATGCACTCGATGATGTCTGTCACGAGGAAGAGAAGCAAAGAAGACGCGTCAGAACGAGCTCTCGACGCGAACGAAACGAAACGAGAGTCGAATCGAGCTCACCTCCAGAGATGTACGCGTGAGGCTCATCAGCCCTCAGGAACACTGCCTCCCCAGCCTTCAGCTTCACCACGTTCAGCAAGAAGGCACAGAACACTCCGATATCCCCAGGGAACTCGCTCTCCAGCTGCAGCACCAAGTCCGTCAACCCTTCCTCAGCCTTCTCGTCCTCGCTAACCAAAGTCCCCCCAGCCTTGTACCTCACGACGAGCTTGGCGAGTTGCTCCTTCACGAGTTCGTCGGGAGCGGTCATGAGAGCCTCGAAGACCTGCTTGAGGGCGATCTTCTGAGCGGGCGTGGTGGTCGCGTCGTCGAGGTTTTGGATGGAGGGAGTGGCGATGGCGACGAGGGTGGAGAGGGCTTGGGACCCGATGAGAGCGGCCAGTTCAGGAACGGAGGTGAGGTAGGTAGAGATGGAGGGGAGAGGTCGGAAGCCGCAGAAGCCCTCGAAGGGAGTGATGGCGAGGGCCATTTCGGGCTGAGGAGGAGAGGTGAAGCGGAGAGAACGAGAGTCAGTTTGAGAAAAGGGAGCGAGAGCCAGAGAGCTCGTGAAGAAGTTCTGACCTTGTGGTTGGCATCTGTAAAGAAGAATGGAGGTTAGTATAGATCAGAGCGGCCCACAGGACTGGCGAAGCGAACGAAGAACGAGCGACTCACCCTTGTAGACGTTGGGTCGCTCAGCGTGCAGCTTCTCGGCGAGCTTCTTCGAGGGATGAGCTTGGATACTGAGAGCCTTGCCGATAGCGAGGACCTTGAAGAGGTAGGGCATATCTGGACCGAAATGGGCGACGATCTTGAAGCCGAGGTAGGCGGTAGGGTCGGAAGCGATGATGGTCGAGAGGAGGGTGGAGGTTGCGAGGGATTGAGAAGGGCAGGAAGGGTGGGTTCCCATCCAAAGCTGGCAAGATGGGAAGACGAAGCGATGGTCAGCATGCGGGTCGCAAAAATATGAGCATACAAACGAGCCTGGTCTCAGAAAGAAGCGGAGAACACGAAGGGAGGACGAGCTCAAAGCTCAGGATTCCCTCCTTCGGCTCCCAACTCCTTCGACTGCTCGTCCTTTCTCGATACGAAGGACAGAGACCACCACCTCCCTCAGGATATCGGAACGGCCATATTCGCCTCTATACCGTTACCAGTCCTATAATCGCGTCCCTCGAGGAGATGTTGACCTTTGAACCATCGGACGAGCCCACGTTCCTTCACCTTCCCGCCCGTCCTCCCCTTCCCTTCCTCCTCCCTCGAACGCGAACGAAAAAGAGCAGACCCCACTCACCTCGGCATAAGGAGTACTCTCGTCGATGGTGAATCCAGGAGTTGTGGTTCCGTACTGAGCAGCCTTGCTCGAGGCTCCAATCTTTCCCCAAGCGTACGATTGGACACCACACGAGAGTTGGAAAGCTGGTACAAAGGCGATGGTCATGATGAGGAGGAAAAGGTCTGTGAAGATCGGTAGAGGGGGGGTCAGTCTATAGACTGGGCGAAGAAAGAAAGGAAAAGGACTGACAGAAAGGGAGAGGGGAGCTGATGGAAGTCAAGAGGGAGGAAGGGCTGAAAGGGGATCAGCTTCGAAGGGAAGGTTGAGTTTCGCCGCCAGTTGTTCTTCCGCAGCCCATGACACGTTTGGCTCATCTGTTTTCCTTGGGTGGATTTAATAGATACGAGGCAAGCTAGATTAGAGCTCTCGAAAAAGATCGAGCAAATTTGAAGGAGGGCCCGCCCTTCGCGACGAGACCGGTCAAAGTCGAGCTCGCGTCTCCTCCTTCCCTCCTTCGCCTCCAACGACGACAGGCTCCCTCTCCTCTATCCTCCTTCGAATGCAGTACACTGGACCTAAAAGCACCCTCGAACCGGACCCCGAGACGCTTGCGAACCTGCTCGGAATCAGCGACGAGGACCCGGAGGACTTCCTTCAGTTTGGGAACGGAAGCTCGAGCGATGAACCCTTGGGATCTCCTCCCTGGATGGAGAGAGTGAACGCGATTGTGAGCCTCTCAAGCGTCTCATAGTATTCACATACAGCTTCATACTCGAACATCCGCTCTTTCTCATCTCTACAGACTGAGATGATGGCTGCAGCAGACGAGAGAGTTCGAGTGAGCTCGTCCCTTCCCTTCCCTCCCCTTCCTCCCCCTTCCTCCTCCCTCGCCTTCCCTCTCACCGGCAAACTCGGGGATCTTGGGCTCGTCAGATCCAATTTGTAGCTCCGGGGAGTGGTATCACGCTGCTGACGTGTTGTTGTCGCCTTGCCCTCTCTTGCTTCCTCCAGGCTCAATTCTCAGCTCGCTACCTCGTTCGGCTCGTCGAGACTCTTCCTCTCGTGTTCGTTCACTCAGCACCACCCGATGAACAGCTATCACTCCATCTGACTCCTCTCTTGTATCAACTTTCTCCCTTTCTCAGGCCACTCGTCGGAAACTACTTCAATCTCGTCATCTCGTGGCTTCAAGCGATTCAAGATCTCCCGCTCTACGAGAACGCGTTTCTTCGTCGTTCTCCAGCCGCCAAGGACCTCTTACTCATCCTAGCTCAGTCGTTCGCTTCTCAGAAGGGAGAGACTTTCACGACTTACGTAAGTTCAGTGGATCTCAGCGAGTTGACGCCTTCGAGTTTCATGGCTCATCGTTTCGACTCTCGTCGCGTCTCTTCCTCCCCAGGACGCCGCCACCCACGACCGGATCCACGTCCTCTACGATCATCTTCTCGTCATGGACAACATCATGCACAACGCGAAAAAGCATGCTACTACCTCAACCGTCAAGCTGAACCTCCCTGGTCCCGTCGTCGTCGCGTTCGCCACAAGAGCCGAAGCCTACCTCAAAACCCCTCTCATCTTGAACCTAGCTCTCCCGCCCTATACAGGATGGACCCCGAGCTCGGAACGAGAGAACTTCAAGAGGTTCCTGGCGACCGTGGCCGTCAACCTCGATCGAAGTCTCGACAAGTCGACTTGGAACAAGATCTCGCTTCTCGACTGCCAGGCCAACTACGAAGCGAACTTGACTTCGGAGAATAACCCGACGAGGTGTGTGCCGAAGGAAGGGAGGAGCTGCTGCAGTTTTGTTCGAAGGTGAGTTTAGGTTGCCCGTCGCGTCCTTGAGCGACTCGTGTTCGAGGAACTCGAAATTGATTCGCTTCTTCACACCCTCTTTCCAGTGCAAGAGCACCTGCTACTGGTCAGTATCAGCTTCTGCGTCCGCTTCTTACGTTTTCGATCGACTGACTAATACCTTTTCGCTCGAAACTCAGCTCGACGGCTCATCAGAAGGAAGACTGGAAAGCTCACAAGAAGGTCTGTTTCGCGCCGAGGTGGTGAGGATGGACGGCTAGATATGCTTAGATCTTGGGGTATTTATAAGTTTGTTCTCCTACGTGCCATCTGAAGAGGTCCGGGAGCGTGATCGAGACGAGAACACGCCGTCGAAACTGAAGGACGACGCGTCCCTCTCTCTTCGCGTCGTTCTCGTTCGCCCCAGGAACTCTGTAGAAGTTTCATCTCTGGACCAGAACCGGAAGTCCGAATCTACGTGCCCCTGCTTTCCAGTCTGATACTTGGGTTGAGCAAATTTGTACGACCCGGCTGCCGCTTACAACCCCGCCCGATTTCTCACCGTCATTTCGAGCTCGCGAGACCCCTCCCTTCTCTTCTCCTCCCCTAACACCTTCAGTCTTCTTAGAGCTCTTTCGTCCCTTTCTCCGAGGTATGCACACTATCCGAGCCTTCTCGCAACACCTCCACGCTCAGCTGACCTCCTTCCCTCGATCCTCTAAGAGCAGGTCTCGATCCATCCCAACAAGCGTCGAGCTCAACTCTCCTTCCTTCCTTCCCTCCCTCTCGATCCACCCCCTCCGACCCCTTCCTCGTCCTCCACCATGGGCTTCTTCTCCTTCCTCAACCCTCTCGCGGCTCCAGCCTTCCCTACCATTAAAACGACCTACAAGATTGGCTACATCTCGGCCTATCATCCTCCAACTCAACCCTTCGTCCTTCCTTCGCCGGTCTTGACGTCGACGGGCGAGCCTGTTCTCAAAGTCGAGGAGGTCGGCTGGGCTCTCTTCTACCCTGCAGACGTCGCGGATGATAAGATCAAGGGGGATGGAGTGGACTGGATCGTCAGGTCAGTGGAAGGTTGCTACGTGCGAGCTGCGAGAAGGAGAAGGTGGGACGAGCTGACCTCGACAACTCCTCCCTCCTCCCTTTCGTTTCAGACCGATCTCATCTTTGATCGAGGGATACTCCCGCTTCCTCGGTTAGCGTCACGTCCTTCTTGATATCTCGCTGCAAAGGCTGACCAATATCTCCGTTCTTGTACTATCAAAGGCGTTTCTAAACACATCCTCAGTGCGTCGTTCTCGTTCGTGTCCGACGCGTCCGCCTCCTCCCTTCGCTGATCTCATTGCTTCTTCCTCGCAGCTCCCGTCTTCCACCTCGTCGGCTCGTCAGCTATCATCCCTCAGCTGCACTCTTCAGCTCTCCTTCTCCCTCCCCCTACCGCCAGCAAATGGCCTCTACTCATCTTTTCGCACGGTCTCGGCGGAGGAAAGCATGTCTACTCGCAGTTGGCTCGAGCTCTGGCAGGGAGTGGATACGTCGTTCTCGTTCTGGATCACAAGGACGGTACGGGACCAACCACGGCACTCCACGAGACGACGGCTGAAGGGAAGGTCGTGACGAGGCAGCTGTCGTACATCAAGAACGAGGAATTGACGTGAGTCGTCCTTCTCCTCCTCCTTCGCGAGAGCTCGAGAAGGACAAAGAGCTGAACCCTCATCTTCTACTGGGTGCTCAGTTGGTCCCCTGCGCGAGATCCCTCGTCGTCGAACCAGCTCTCGGACGACAAGATCCCTCTTCGGCAAAGCCAACTCGAAATTCGACACTACGAGGTCTACGAGGCTTTCCGAGCTTTCTCGAAACTCACGGCTGGAGAGGAGGTAAATGGGTTCGTTCTCGACGAGGTCAAGCCTTCGAAGTCGATGGTTCCGGGTCGGCTGGGAGGGGATTGGGTCGGAACGGTCGACGTGTCGCAGATCGCTATCGGTGGTCACAGGTAAGTCTTGAGCTGTCATCCCCGTCTTCTCGTTTCCCGAGGAATCCCTCTGAACCCGTCGTTGTTCTTTTCTGCCATCGTTTCGCACGAGCAGCTTCGGAGGAGCCACCACCCTTCACGTCCTTTCGAACCCTCCGCCGCCCTCGCTTCCCAAACTCCCCATCTCCAGAGTCCTCCTCCTCGATCCGTGGCTCGATCCTCTTCCCAAGTCGGACGACCCCAAGCTGAGGAAGGATCTCCCTCCGGTCTTCTGCATCAACTCCGAAGGTGAGTTGCGTTTTCGGCGTTGACTTGAGTTCTTCGTCGCGTTGCTGAAGCAATTCTGCGTCTTACGATTCTTTTCCTCCCACGCAGGTTTCACCATTTGGACTGATCACTTCACCAGGCTTCGTGGGATCCTCTCGCACTGGGGAGCTTCTGCGTGGTTCATGACAGTTCGTAAGTACCGTCTTTGCGTCTCGCGTCTGCTTCGACGCTCTTCTGCTGGAACAAGCCACGATCTCATCTCGACTCTCTCTCGTACTGACGCGCCCTGTCTCCCGACCCTTTCATCCACCCCCAGTACAAATCTCCCACCACACCTTCTCCGACTTCCCTCTCCTCACGCCAACCCTCCCCTCCCTCCCTTTCTCCTCCTCGTCCGCGTCCACCTCAGCCAAAGTCTCGCCAGCAAGCCTCATTGCCACCATCGTCGCTCTCTCGGAGTCCTTCCTCCTCACTCCTCCAGGAGGGAACATCCCCGCTCTCGCTGCGAAACTCGGAGTCAAAGGATTGGGAGACGAGGTGGACGGAGGGAAGGTCGATATCGTTTCGGAGGGGCCGGACAAGAAGGGGAAGACGAAGAGGAAGATCGTGGGAGAGGCTGGGAAGGTTAGGGTTCACTTTAGAGGTGTCGAGAAGCCGGAGGGAAATGGGGACGCGAACGGGAATGGGGTTGGGAAGGCGACGATCTAGAGGACGAGAGGAGCAGATGTTGCTCGACGCGTTTGTTTCAGATTTTGACTTGGACTATAGACTAGATGGTTACGCGATACTGACGATAGAGCCTTTGTCTCTTCGTTTCGGTGCATCGGAATCTACGGACAGGGAAGAGACGTCGCGTTGGATCTTCGTTCAGTCGCGTTCGCGATCGCGCTGTCGCTGCTTGTCTCTCGTTCTTTCAGAGCTCAAACACCCGCCACCAGCTTCACGCAGCGCATCCAAACATATCTATCAACTCATCTGTACTACCCATCCCCCTCACCTCCCACCCTTCATCATCTCAACTCCCGTCACATCATCTTTCCCCTCCCCTCCTCCTCCGATCTCGACCTTTCCCTTCCCCCCACCCTTCCCAGCCGCCCCGTTCTTCGCCGCTCCAACTCCTCCAGTCGCAGCGGATCCCGCCAATCCAGTCGTCGTACGATCCTCAGCGCACCCACAATCGTACGTCGCGTCGAGGGTGAGACAGTCGAATTGAGGTTTGAGGAGACGTTTGTTGACGAGGTTGTGGAGGTGGCAGAGCCAGAGGGAGGAGGATTTACGGGAGGAGGTCTGAGACGGAGAAGAAGGGTGAAAGAAAGTAGAGTCAGTAATAGTCGAGGAGAGTTTGTGAGACGAAACAAGGAAGGCGAGGGAAGGAGGGGTGAGGGCGGTGGGCGAGGGCGGTGGGAGATGGACGAACCTGAGGAGGATATTCCTTGAGCATAGCTTGGAAATGAGTTGCGCATTCTCCGCATGGGTAGAGGCGTCTGTAGAGTTCGAAACGAAGGGTTGAGTCAGCCGGGCAGGGAAGAAGAGGAGTGAACGCGAGGAGGACCAGGGAAGGAGGGAAAAGGACGAACGAGAAAAGGTAGAAGTAGGATTTGAGAGCTTGGCGTTCGTCTGGTGTTGGTGACTGTTCGAACGCAAGCCCGGAGAGGTCAGATTTGTGGATCGAGAAACGACGTGGTGAGAGGGACGACGCGAGTGAGGGGAAGACACGAGAAGCAGTTGCCAGAGAGAGCGAGAGACGGACGCACCTCTGGAAACCTCAAGGTCATCAGATGAAGCAGCTTCCACGTAGCTCGACCCAGCTCAGCTTTCGCTGTCTCGTTGCCTAGATGAGGCATCACCTGTTCGGGGGAACGAGTCAGAGGGAGGTCAGCATCGACTCGCCTTCCTTCCTTCGACCGAGAGAGATAAGACGAGCTCACCACTCCACCTCCCAATAGCACCTCCGAGTCCGTTACAAGGGAAGCGTCTGATAGACTTGGATGGGAGTGCGCTGCAAGATCTACGGATCCAGAGGAGTAAGAAGAGTCGGCGAGGGAGTCGTGAATCGAGGAGGTTGGAGGAGTGAGGATGAAGAACGCTGAGGGGATCTGTTCGGCGAGGAGTGAAGGGAGCTGGTCAGTTCGACGGGAGTTGGATATACGCCAGGGAGCTGAAAGAGACGAACAACTATGAGAAGGAGACAGAGAAGGAAGAGGCGAAGGAACTTGGAGGAGAGGAGGGAGAGAAGGGAGGGCATGACGAGGAAGATGTAGGAGACGACCGAGAGACTGGAAGAGCTTGGGGTTGGTTGAAGATGGTGTCTAGACGAGAGAAGAATAAACGAGACGCATTTGTCAGTCTAGTGTCCGTCTCTGGTGGGAGGAGAAAGGTGGGAAAGGGAAGGGGGGAGGAGGGAAGGGAAGGTCGAGCTCACCGAGGAAGGAAGGCAAGATCGCTGAGCTTGATCTCCTCCGACGGACTGCGGACGGGTCGCTGGGTTCAGTGTCTATATCCTGAAGTCTAACTGGGCACAGCTGAAGTGGTTCTGAGGCTTGATTTGAGCGACGGAGGGCAGCGAGTCGTTTCGATGAAGGCGGTTTGGGTGAGCTTCGACGCTCGCCCTCCCTTCCTTCTCTCCGTGACCTCAAACAAGCGACCTTTTTCTCAGATATTTCAACTCCGGGCTGTTACAACTCCTTTTCTTTTGAGAGATCTCACAGAGAGGAAAATAGTCTGTCACGTGAGCTCGAGAGAGGGAGGCAAGGGAGGAGCGAGGGTCAGCTGGATTCGAACCACGACCATCGATTCCCTTCCTCTTTCCTCTTCTCTCTTCCTTGTTCTCCTGCTTGGCTGGCTTCTTTGGGGGAGGGGAAGCGCACAGCGAGTCCTCCCCGTAGAAGTGAGCTCGGAATGGAGACCAGGAAGAGGAGGGAAGGGAATCAGTGGAGCTGACGTGACCTCTCCACTCCACTTCCTCCCTCCTCTCTCTCCCTCGTCCTTCATCTTCTTTCTCCCTCGACCTCCATCCTTCCCTCAACAGGAGACCTCACATTCTCTCAACAGGAGCGGATCATCGTTCTCGTAACGACCTCAGACCCTGTTGCTGAGATGCGGAGGGGAGGAAGCAGAGCTCGACTCCCTGAGCGGGGGACTGGAGTGGAGCGCGAGCAGCTTCTTCATCATCCCTCTCATTGCTCTTCCGACCATCCATCATTCTCTTTCGGAGCTGAAGAGATGGCAGGACATGCCAATGAGGGACGCCGAAGGTCTTTTCGCTTACGCAGAGGAGGAGTGGGAGGAGCAGCGACCTCGCAGGCAGATCACTTCCCCATCTCCCCCTTGCTGCTCGGCTCCTTGCTCCTCCCTCTCTCGTTTTCTCCCCTCCTGCTGCCTTCTCTCGATCCTTCCCTACCAGCACCTGATGGTCGCTCGCCCCTTACTTGGTGTGTTGGCGAAGAATGCTCTCTGGCCCTCCCGCCAGGGTCGGAAGTCCATCTGTTGCAGGTCGAAGGGGTTTGCGAGTCGGCAGCGGGAAGAAAACTTTCCTTTCCTCTTCTTTTCTTCATCTTCTCTCTTTCTCCTCTTCTTCTCTTTCACCCTATCATCCCCTTCTCCTCCCCTTTCTATTTCATGATTCATCTCTTCTCTTCGCTCCATCATCAAGTGGTTCTCTCGCGTCGACGTCGTTCGTCCTTCCCTCCTGTCGTACAAGCCTTCCTCCACTCTCGGATCACCTGAAGGATAAGTTCTCCCCTCTCTCCTGATTCGAGAGCTCCTTGGAAGCTTCTACGCCTCGAAGGAAAGACGAAGTCGCATTGAGTATCTCGTGTCGACGTCGCGTCGTGCGAACTTTCCTTTCTCTTCGTCTCATCCCTTCTTTCACTTCGCTCCCTTTTTGTGATCTTCTCTACATCTCTTCTTCTTTCCTAGCACTTGTTCCTGTGCGAGAGGAACCTCCCCCCGGTAGCTCAAAGGGAACAGAGAAGCGCGTCAGTCAGTTCAGTCAGTAACTCCTTTCTCGCTCCTCTGTTCGATCAGGCCTGTCAGGTGGAGGTGCTCTTTACTCTTCCTCAGACGGCTTCATAGTCTCGCCCTTCGTTATTCCCCTTGTTGCTTGAAGCGCTGGAACGTGAAGACGAGTCGAGAACTCAGACGCGTCAGCCCTTTTCGCCGTCCTCGTATCCTCCCCTCCTTCCATTTCTAACCTCCGTTCACTTCAAGTCAGCTCCTCACGTCGACTTTCGCTTCTTGTGCGTGCTGAGTATCATCCCTTGAGATCTCAGCCCGAAAGAAGGGCGAGACCGACGTGTCGAAGAAGTTCAAGCTCGGTACGGCGACGCGACGCGAACATCCCTTCCCTTTCTTTCCTCCTTCCTCCTAATTTGACGCGTCTTCTTCGGGCTTCCTGTGAATCAGATGATCTTAGGGTTTCCTTGGACGCTCGACGTCAGTGCCGCCAGCTCGCGGTACATACTGGATTCGAACGTTCGAAGAGCTCATGGTCATCTGTTTCTTTGTCTAAACTCACTCAGCAAGACGTGAACGCTTGTCATCCTCTCCTAGGGTTGACGAGGGGACAGGGGACGCACTGACTTTTGTATCTGCTTCCTCCCCTCGTTTCTTCGTCCCTCAGGAGAGGAACAGTTCCCTCGAGGAAGCGTCGCTTCGTGCTTTCGTTAACGCGTTTTTGCCTCCTCCCTCCTTCTCAATCTCTCTGACTCGAGCCAGCTTTTCCTCTCTGTCTGATCCTCAGAGATGATTAGACTGTCCATGCACGGCGGGATCATACCCATCGATGGGGAGCACGGAAGAGACCGACCTCGTGCCCGAGACGCGTCGTTTCGACTTGGTCTCGATCTTCGTCGCTCGCTCAGCTGCACAAAGCACTTCTCTCCTCTTGAACCCCGTCAACAAAGGATTTATACGTCCCTGGCTCTAGCCTATTCCTTTGCGAGCGAGGAGTCATGAGGAGAATCGTCTTTTCCGAGCTCGAGCTTTCACAGTTTAACTTGACGTCTGGTGCCGTCTATCTCTCCCAAGCCCTCCAGACCCTCGTCAGTTGCGTTGGCGCTTCCGCTGATACCGTCTTGACCGCGCTCGCGTGTTCGACCACCTCCTTCCGACACCAGGAAGGCGGTCAGCTTCGCACGCGAGAGAAGACTCGACGACTCAGCGGTCGTGTCGAAATTTCGACTCTTCCCTTTGGTCCGTCCCTTCTTCCCTTCTGCCGTTACGGTCTCCTCTCCGACGTGAGCCCAGCTCTCTATGAAGAGCTCGGATTATCATCTCGGTCGTTCGTAGTTTGGCCGGGATATTATCGGGAAGGAGGCGAGCAGACGAGCCCTCGCGGTGTTTTGATCTCCTTTCGATTTGTTTCTGCCTAGGCAGGGAGCCTGTGAACCCCTCGTTTCATCGAGCAAGTATGGGTGGGTCGTATGTCAGATCAAAGACCCGCTCTCGAGCTCCTCGACCAACGATCGTTTCGACTCTCTGTTGCCGTTTTCTCTTTTCGAGATCGCGTCGCGTCCCTCCCTCGTCCCTCTCTTCCTTCCCCCTTTCTTTCTTCTCGCCGAGCGAAGCACTCTAACAAGGGATCACAGTCTTCTCGCGGAAATGCGAGAGACGCCTCCCTTGTCCTGGGGTCCCTTCGTACGGCGAGTCGATTTCCGCTCTTCGAACTTCTCACCGTCGCGTCTTTTCACTTCCACCTTCGTCCAGCCTCGCTCGGACGTTCAATCTTCGGCTGTTGTAGCCGTGGATTTTCGCGTGTTTGAACACCTCCTTCCAAAATCCAAGGAGGTGGTCAGCTTTGCACGCGCAAGAATTCTCGACGACTCAGCGGTCGCGTCTCGAACTTGGTCGATCTTTGCCTTTTCTCTCCCGTTGGGCTCGGTCTACCATCTCGTCAGACCTCACGGTCGAGGAATCACCCTCGGGAGGGAAGAAGTCGCCTGAGATGTGTCTGGAGCGGTCGTGAGACAGAAGGAGGTGCAAATTGCTGTTCCTTGTGTCCCACTTTCCAGCTTTGGCTTCCTCTCGCGTCTCCTACTCCGTCTCCGACAACATCACAGTCCACAATCGCTCACGTGCTATCCCTGAGATGGTTTGAGGCCCAACAATTTGGCTTGAACTGGCTTGAGAAGAAAGCGAGCAAGCGAAAAGACGCGTCGCCGCTCTCCACAGATGATGACCTCGGGAGCCAAGGTCCACTACAAGTCCATGTTCGACGCTGGAGCTCAGATCTTGCAGCAGGAGGGATTCAAGTCTCTCTTCAAGGGAGCTGGAGCCAACATTCTTCGAGGTGTCGCAGGGTGCGTTTGCCTTCCTCTCCGTTTTCGTTCGAGTCGATCTCGAAGTCGCGTTTGCTGACCTTCCTTCGCGTCCCTCTCTCTCTTCTACAGAGCCGGAGTCCTCTCCCTCTACGACAAGATGCAGGAGCTCGCCTTCGGTTCGTCTCTTTTTCGCTTTGTTTCCTTCACGTCCGTTCGTTTTCGCACCCCGTCGCTGACCTTTCTCCCTTTTTCTCCCCCCTCGTTGTTCTTCCTCGTTCACAGGAAAGGTCTACTCCGGAGGAGCGTAAACCAACCTTCCCCTTTGCTTCTTTTCTTAGATTCGTTGGTGGTAGTTGCTTTCTCTCTCTTTCTCGTACCCTCTCCCCCTCCCCCTCCCCTGGTCTCGTCCTCCTTTTTGGTCCTTTCCCTTCACTCGGCAGTAGTCTTTCTAGTTGTCTATATTCGCACCGCTGTTACTCTCGCTCGTTCCCTTCTTCTCTTTCTCTTCTCTCGTTCTCCCTCTCGTTGTCGCGTCCTGCCATCACCTCGTGGTCTGGTCTTTCTTGCTTCCGACTCTCTCTCGCAACCCCAGCTCGACCGTTATCCAAAGCGTCATTGCTATCAAGGCTTCGTCTCCTCAGCAGGCAAGTACTTGTAAGGGTCTGTTTTGAAAGAGAAAACGAAGTCGAGTCAGTTCTTCGTCTCGTCTCGTTTCGTCCTCCCTTCTGCGCTCTTCCTCCTTCGCACCCTCCTCGAAGACGAAGAGATGAGATGATGAGTCGACTCACTCATGATACCCTTCGGGTCAAACAGCTTCTTCACGTCCCTCATCATCTGAATCGCGTCGTCCGTCTTGGAGTAGTGCAGATGAGGAGCCTTCATCACTCCGAGACCGTGCTCGGCGGAGATGGAACCTTTCTCGGCGGCTGTGAGGGGCAGTGAAGATCAGCAGGGGATGGAAGAGAGGTTGGAGGTGGTGACAAGGGGATAAGGGAGAGGGAGGAGCAAAGTCAGAACGCTTCGAGCGAAGACGAGGGACAAGTGGAGTCGAAACGAACCAGTCAACTCGTAGATCAAAGGCTCAATGGCCTCCTCGACCTCCTTGTCCCAGGCCTTGGCGCTCATGTTGACGTGGAGGTTTCCTGAGAAGAGATGAAGAAACGAGGGAGTCAGTTTCGATTCGACCCGTTCGTCCTTCCTATTCTCGCTCGTCCTCGACGCGGCACGACGAGAGCGACGAAACAGGGGAAAGCGGGCGGGAGAAGTGCGACTAACCATCTCCAATATGTCCGTACCCAGCGATCTTCCTGATCTTTCCTCCGTCCTCGTTTCCCTCAACGTAAAGACCCTTCTCGGTCATTCGTTTCCGGAGCACTTCGACGAGTCCGTACATCTTTGGGACGGGGACGGAGAGACTGTGAGGCGAGGGATCAAGGGAACGGAGGGGAGGGGCGGGTCAGTCTGAGCCGTGCGACGGAGGAAGGAAGAAAGAGCGAGAGGGACGACAGCGCGAGGGCGAAGGAAAGGGGAGGGTTGAGCGAGCTCGTTGACTCACTCGTATTTGTAAACAGGTCCGCACTTAGCAGCAGACTCAGGGATGGATTCCTGCGAGTATCGAAGCGAGAACGAAGGAGTCAGCTCGAGAGTCGAAGACGATCGAGGGAATGAAGGAAGGAGGACGAAAAAGCGAGGATCGCTTTCGAACTCACCCTCAAAGCCCAAAGAGCAGCAAGCTGGTTCGAATCCTGAGCGAGAACTCCATCGGAGATGATCTCGGTCTCGAGGAGATGCTCGAGAAGGGATTCGAGTTTCTGAAACCGAGCGAGAAAGAGGAGGGTGTTGTTTCAGTTGGGTTGCGCTCGACGCGTCGAAGCAAGAGACGGAACGAGGACTAACGGCGTCGTCGTGCTCCTTGTTGGATCCCCCAGTCTCGATGACCTGTTGGTGAGCGCGAGCAAGGAAGAAGAACGGGTGAGCCGCGAAGCCGAGGGAGAAGGAAGCGAGAACGAGACGAAAACGAAGACGCGTCGAAGCACTCACAACGTAAAACTCAGCCAGCTCCTCCAACGGGTTCCTCGCGATGTTTCCAGTCGCGTACTTCTGCACGAGCTCATAACTGCTCTTATCGAAGAACTCGAAAGCACTGAGGATCTCTCCAACGTGCGACTTAGTAGCGGAGAAGCACTGCTGGACGGCTTCGAACGTGGGGAGAGCGAAGAGGGCGACGTTGGTTGAGGTTGGACGACGAGGGCAGAGGATGGTGACTCCAGTGATGATACCGAGGGTTCCTTCCGATCCGATGTAGAGTTGTTTGAGATCGAGTCCTGCGAGGGAGGGTTGGGTGAGCTCGAGACGAGACGAAGGCGAAGGGAGGGAAGAGTTCCAGACTCACCAGTGTTATCCTTCCTCAATCCGACGGAGCAACCAAGATCGACGATCTTCCCCTCGGGAGTAACGACCTCAAGACCGAGAACGGATCCGTGCAAGCTTCCGTATCGAAGAAGTCGAAGTCCTCCAGCGTTCGTCGCGACGTTTCCTCCGATGTGACACCTTCACGCGTTCAAAACACGCTCGGTCAGTCCCTCCCTTCCTCCAAGGGACTTCAAAAAGAAGTAGAGGATACTCACGATCCCTTAGCACCCAAATCGAGAGGCATCATGTACCCGTCCTTCGCGATCTCGTTGTCCAAGATCTCGAGAACACATCCAGCGTCGGCGGTGAGGATTCCTGATTTCGTTCGCCAGTGGCCCAGCGGTCAGCTCTCGTTCTCCCACTCTTCCTTCCCCAGTACCGCCCCAAGCTTGAGGTCGGCGAATCGACTCACCAGCAACCGAATCAAAATGCCTAATCTCGTTCAAGCCCGAGAGGTTCAAAATGAGCTCGTCGTAAACGGGAATGGAACCTCCCACGAGACCCGTGTTTCCTCCTTGAGGGACGACGGCGATGTTGTTGTCGTTGCAGTATTTGAGCTGTGACACGTCAACCAAAGAGAGAAAACCAAAAGTCAGGACGAAGTGCGAGGCGAGAACGAGGAAGGACAAGGAGGAGGGTCGGAGCCGATGAGCGCTTCGTTTCGTGAACCAGGAACGAGGCAGACGAAACGGCGATCTCTGAGTGAGAGATCAGAGGCGATCGAACTCTCCGTGTGCTCGAGAGCGCCCGAAGCGAGCAGCTCGATCTTGTCTTCCAGAAGCTAGCTCGATCTTGTCTTCCAGAAGCTCGAGCTCACGCTCTCTTCCCTCTTTCCCTCCGTCGAGCTCACCCCCTCCCCCTCCCCCTTCCCTCCCTCCATTCCCTGCTCCCCTCCCCTCCCCCAACCCCCACTCAAAACGAGGTGAATTTTCACTCACCACCTTAGCAACCTCCTCCCTAGTCTTCGGCTTGACAACCACCTGCCCCTTCCCTTTATACTTCCCCATCCAATCCTCGTTGTTCCCATCCAACTCCTCGATCCCAACCGTCTTGAACCCTGCTCCTTCTCCCTCGGAGGGGGCGATAGTAGAGACGATCTGGGAGGGGGAAGCCACGAGTTTGAGGAGGGAGGAGATGGAAGCGGGAGTGAGTTTGGTGAAGGGCAGGCGGGGGGAGACGTGAGATGCTTGACGGAGGGCGAGGGGGGAGAGCAGGAGGGAAGAGGTGAGTTTGGGGAGGGAGCGGGTGAGGAGGAGGGTGCTGGAAGATCGGGAGAGGGAGGAGAACATCGCGGGGAGAGAGCTCCCGAGGGAGAGGGAGGAAAGAGGGGAGAAAAGGGGTTGGGAGGCGGGAGGGTGTTGTAGAGAGAGAGAGAGGAAGGAAGGAGCGCTGAGGTCAAAGTCGAGGTCGACTTTTTCGGGCTGAGAGCCGCTCGATGTCGTCTTTTTTTTATTGACCGAGCTGAGAGCCAGGAGAAGATCTTCTCGTACAGGAGAGAGATGATGTCTACAGGCTCTTGCTATTTTCCCGATTTCGATCTCACTGCCAGAGACGGGAACTCGCAAAGAGGAAGCTCGTTCGCGTCTCGCTCGCTTTCTCGAGAAGGATGTTCTGCCACAAAGCACATATAGACCAACCCACGACCTCTCCCCGATCCAACCCCCTTCCCCTCCTCCAGCCCGTCCCGCCAAACAGTAAAGGAAGAAAGAAGAGAAAGAAACGAAAAGCGAGCGAGAGAGAAGAACGGGTGAGACCCAATCCATTCGACTCCCAACACCCAACCTCCAGCTTCCTCCCTTCCTTCGCCCCAAAACAAACGAGAAACCGAGCCACAAACGAGAGAGAGAACGAGAGAAGAGAAGAGAAAAGAGAAGCGAGCGGGAGGTAAAGCGGTGCGAATATAGACAACGAGAAAGACTACTGCCGAGTGAAGGGAAAGGACCAAAAAGGAGGACGAGACCAGGGGAGGGGGAGGGGGAGAGGGTACGAGAAAGAGAGAGAAAACAACTACCACCAACGAATCTAAGAAAAGAAGCAAAGGGGAAGGTTGGTTTACGCTCCTCCGGAGTAGACCTTTCCTGTGAACGAGGAAGAACAACGAGGGGGGAGAAAAAGGGAGAAAGGTCAGCGACGGGGTGCGAAAACGAACGGACGTGAAGGAAACAAAGCGAAAAAGAGACGAACCGAAGGCGAGCTCCTGCATCTTGTCGTAGAGGGAGAGGACTCCGGCTCTGTAGAAGAGAGAGAGGGACGCGAAGGAAGGTCAGCAAACGCGACTTCGAGATCGACTCGAACGAAAACGGAGAGGAAGGCAAACGCACCCTGCGACACCTCGAAGAATGTTGGCTCCAGCTCCCTTGAAGAGAGACTTGAATCCCTCCTGCTGCAAGATCTGAGCTCCAGCGTCGAACATGGACTTGTAGTGGACCTTGGCTCCCGAGGTCATCATCTGTGAGGTGGAAAGAGAGGAGAGTAAGGAACTGGGGACGGAACGAAGACGAGGCGAGCAACTCGACCCTCCACCAACTCGAAGACCTTCGAAAAGATGGCGAGCTGGAAGAGAGAGAGCTGGGGATAGGAGTGGAGGAGAGGGAAAAACCTACCATTCGTCGTCGGATAGTATCGAGAGGGTAAGAAGCAAGACCGGCACCAGTGGTGACGGCCCATCCGAGAGCGAAAGAGGCGAAGAAGTTACCCTCGAGGGCACCGACAAGGACGACAGGCTTGATGGAATCGTAGAGACCTGTGGCAGAACAAAGTCGAGGTCAGCTCGAGCGGCCGAAAGGAGGGAGAGGAGAGATGGAAGGGGAGGGGAGGCGAGTCGAACGCACCGAAGTAGAGTCCTCGGTAAACGATGATTCCAACGACGGAGGGGACGAATCCACGGTAAAGTCCGGCGATACCGTCAGAGGCGAGGGTCTTCTTGTAAACGTCGATCAAACCGTTGAACTGTCGGGTTCCTCCAACCTTGGAAGACTTGTTGTCGTTGGCGAGTCGGGTTCGGGCGTAATCAAGGGAGTAGACGAAGAGGAGGGAGGAAGCTCCGGCGGCTCCTCCGGAAGCGATGTCTGGAGGGGAGAAGGAGGAGTGAGAGGAAGGCGAAGGTCAGCAAAGGGAAGAGAAGGAAAGAAAGAAAGAAGGTCGAGGAGGAACGAGAACCGAAACCGAAATCGGCGTCGGTTGAGAGGACCGAAGAGCGAGCGAGAGGGAAAGAACGACTCACTTCCAGCGAACCAAGTCCAGTAACCCTCAGACTTCTTGAATCCGAAGAGGGACTTGAAGTAGTCCTTGAAGGCGAAGTTAAGAGCCTGGGTAGGGAAGTATCGGATGACGTTGGCGGTGTTTCCTCTCCAGAAAGCAGCGACTCCCTCATCGGCGTAAGTCCTCCTGAAGCAGTCTCCAATACCGGCGTAAGGAGTAGCAAGTCGTCCCTGCTTGATCCTGTAGAGTACGAAGAGAGAGAGGAGCGAAAGAACGAAAGGGAAGGCGTCAGTTTCGGAGAGAGGAGGGACCAACCAGCTCTCAGCCCTCGCGCGAGTCGAGAGCGAGCCAGCGAAGCGTCCCGAAAGAACGCGGAAAAAAGAGGACCATCGAGGTAGAAATCGAACTCACATCTCACCCTGGTTCTGGACCAAGAGCTTGATTCGCTCAATGGGGGCAGCGGCGGTCTTCGAGACGGCCTGTGGGAGGAAGAAGCGAGGGAAGCGAGGGAGGGAAGAGAGGGAAAGGGAGGGAGCGAGGATCAGCGGCGCTCCGAGAGAACACTTTTTGACGACCCCCCTTCGAGGGAAGGGAAACGAGCGACTTACAGCGGAAACTCCACCTAAGAGACCGTTGAAAAAGGGTAAAGAGCAAGGTAAGCCTCCTGCTCGTGGTGGTGAGCTGGTTTATAAGTGTACGAACCCATGAGGAAATCAACTGGAGGGAAGAAAGGGAAGGGGGGAGGACGAGGTCAGCTCTCTGCGCGCTTCCGTTGGTCCTCGTCTTTGCACGAGCCAACCCTTAGGTGGCTGCCGATTCTGGAGTGTATAGAAGGAGGTACTAACGAGCGAACTCCTGAGGGGTCTTGGCCTTCTTCACTTGAACGGGAGCAGACATCTGGAAGGGACGGAAGGAAGGGAGGGAAGAAAGATGGCCAAAGGGAGAGAGCGTGATAAGCCAGCGCTCTTTTCAACGCTCAGGATCGAGAATGAACGAAGAAACTTACCTGAAAAGAGGGGGAACGCGAAGAGGAAGAGGAGGAGGTCGTGATGATCGAGAGGAGGGAGGGTTGGGAGGTCGTGTGAGGGAGGGAAGGGGGGGAGAGGTAAAGGAAGGAGGGAGGAGGAAGGGTCGGAACGAGATGCGTGGGAGAAAAGAGGTGTACAAGGCAGCAAAAGAGTCAGTTCTTGCTGGGAGAGGGAGAGGAGATAGAGGAGGTGATCCGAGAGGTGCTGACCCTTGAGAAAAAGAGAAAAGAGAAGAGAGTGGGGAGGAGGGTGAGGGTAAAGAGGAAGGGAAGAACGATTCCTCCTTTGCCCTCGAAAGCTGAGCGTAGTCAAATCTTGCCAAAAAGGGTCAAACAAAGGAGCCATAAACCCGAAAAAATGATATACATACAATGTTCTATGCACCCTACTTGGCCTCCTTGTTGTTGATCGACGTGAAAGTTTCCATCCGGACCGCGAAGCTGGCTCTCCTCGAGCTGCCCTCCGTCCTCCATCTCGTCTCGCGAGAAAGCGAACGCCGAGCCCTCAGCCTGACCCTTCCCTTTCTCCTTCTGTGCCATGGCTCTTCTCTACGATGTCGTCCTTATTCGTCTGTACTCGATCTCAACACATCCAAGGTCGTTCGAACGTTTCCGTCTGCAAAACCTGCCTCCGCTCCTCGCGAGCTCGAGGCTCACGTCCTCTTCGCCTCTTTCTCGTCTCATCCGCACCCCGTTCTCGACCAATCCCAACACAGCTCTGGAGATACCGAGCTTCGAATCGAACACGACGACATAGAAAATCACCCGAAAAAGAAAAAAGCTGCTGCTGCTACAAAAGAGAAAAACTCGAACGTCCCTCTCCTCGGTCACCTCGTTCCGCTCTCGCCATCTCCCCTCTCGTCCAATCGCTGCTCCCCCGATCTCGCTCAGTAATACCACTCGGGTGCCCACACTCCCGGAACCTCGACTCCTCCTGCTCCTCCCTGCTCAGGTTGAAGCACTCCAGGGAGGTAGTTGGGCATCTTCGCTGCTCCGTTCCAACCTCCTCCCACTCCTCCGCCTGGAGCGCCGAAGAAGTCCGGTTGAGGTTGGTTGTTGAACGATCCGAGCTGGCCGTAAGGGAGAGGAGCGGGAGGGAGGGGAGGGAGTTGAGGTCGGAGGAGGGAAGAGGTGGAGGGTTGAGGGAGGATGGGAGGAGGAGTGGAGACGGTGTCGGAGGAGGAGGAGGGAGGAGAGAGTTGAGGAGAGCGATGGTGATGGTGGGTGGAAGAGACGTACTTCCCCGTCGAGGAGTCTTGAGGAGGAGGGAGCCTGTAGTTGGAGTTGGAAGTTGAGGACGACGAGGAGGAAGAGGCGTAAGGGAAGGAGGTGGTGGAAGTGGAGGCGATTCCTGATCCGTCGTCGCGGTCGTCGTCTCGTCGTCGATACGAAGACGAAGGGTGGAACGAAGGATGATCCGTCCTTGGATCTCGAGTTGAGGACGACGACGAGGCTCCTCCTCGAAGACCACCTTGGCTAGGGTCATTGTAGGAGGGAAGGTTGGAGGAGGGTGCTGCCGAGGAGGAGGAAGCTCGAGCGGAGGCGAGAGCTTGAGCTCGAAGGGTGTCGAGCATGACCCTCGACGCGTCCGAAGTCGACGACCCGTTCGTCGCTCCGGTCGGTACTGGGAGTGGAGAAGAGAATCCTGGAGGAGCGAAGAACGATGAGACGATGTCAGCTCTCGCTCGGAGGGAAGAAGAAAATGGGAAAAGACGGAAAAGAACCGCACCGTTGGCGTCGTATCGCGGCCGCTTGTCTGCGCCTCCCACATCTCCATCGTTCGATCTCTTCAACGATCCTCCTGCTCCATTCGCTCCTCCAGAATACGCTGCTCCAACCGAGCTCGAACTCCTCTGGGCTGCTGGTCGAGCGACGGGTCTCGCGTCCTCCTCGTCCGAACTGAGCGTCAAGTCGATAGGTCCTTCCATCGCGACGGGAACCGACCTCCTGGGAGCTGCACTGCTGGTCGCTCGAGGAGGAGGTGGTCGGCTTCCTCCATCGTCGTCGTCGTCGTCGC
This sequence comes from Mrakia gelida, assembly GCA_024345305.1. Classification (NCBI taxonomy): domain Eukaryota; kingdom Fungi; phylum Basidiomycota; class Tremellomycetes; order Cystofilobasidiales; family Mrakiaceae; genus Mrakia; species Mrakia gelida. The sequence continues at coordinate 861,534 of BRON01000013.1, read as the reverse complement.
TGCTGAGGGTGAAGATCTCCTTGCTCTTTCCTTTGCTCGAAACCTCGGCGAGAGGAGTCGACGTCCGCGATCCTGGGACCGATCCTGGTTGACTGACGGCGATGGGGTGGGCAGCGAGCCAAGCGGCGGATCCGTACTTCTTGTTGCTCGAGTGCCAGAGACCGTCGGGCTCGACGAGGACTTCGTCGACGGAGTCGGGGCAGGCTTTGATGATCTCCTCGGTGAATCTGGAGAGACGCGTCGAGAACGAGTCAGCATCGCGTCGTGGAGCTATTGGAGAAGTAAAGAGAGCGGACTCACTCGTCGATGAAGAGCTTATCGACCGTCAGAACTCGCTCGCAGATCGGACAAGCCCACTGAGGAGTCTGCTCGTTGATCTGGAACCAACTCGACGCTTCGAAGCACTGGAGATGATCGCACGAGGTGGATCGGACTGGGGTCGACATTCGAACGTAGGAGAGCTGGAGAGAGAGAAGAAGACGCGTCAGTTGAAGGGAAGAGAGAGAGAGACGCGACGAAGAAAGGAGACGAGAACGAACGGGACACTTGAGGTTGAGAGTGAGAGCTCCGATCTGAATCTCAGCGTCCTCGGCGTCTTGTTGCACTGGAGGAAGAAAGAGAGGTCAGTCAGCACATCGATGTAGAGTGGAGCGCGAGAAAGAACTTCGTGGAACTCACTACCAGCGACGACGTCCGCTCTCGACTTCCTCGGTTGGCGTTGGACCTTCGTGACGAGCTCGGCGGGAGTTGTCGATTCGATCAGGCAGACTTGCATCCAGTATCTCTGTGAACACGATGAAGAAAGGCATTAGTCGGAGCTTCTTCTCGGGACGCGAGTCGAAGAAATTCGAACTCGCCTTGACGTGCTGAGGACCCAACGAGTTGACATGAACGAGCTCGACCTTGTTGAGGTCGCTGTGACCCATCTTCACCAGCCTCGACTCTCCGGCCTTGCCCTTCTGCAGATCTGCTGGAGGACAACTTCCAGGCTTCTTCTTCATTCCCTTGAGGTTGGCGGCGATGAGGCTCTGGTTGACTCGAACTTCGGACGTCTGAGGGAACTCGATGGGAAGTCCTCCGAGACCGGCGTGGGTAGCTCCTTGCAGGTTGTAGTAGGTGGAGGAGGTGCAGAAAAGACGAAGGGAGAGGCGAGGAGCGACGTTGGGCGAGAGACTGAATCGACGACAGAACGAGAGAGGTCAGCGAAGGGGAGCGAAGAAGAACGAGACGCGCTTGGGAAATGGACGAACAGGGATCGCTCGACTCTCTGACGGACGTCGTCGGTGAGATTGAAGGAGCCGACGGCCGCTTGACGATCGTTCTGAGATTGAGACTCTGTTCCGAGGACGAAGGAAGGGAAGGTCAGCGGACGAAGGACGAGCGGGAAAGAGCGAGAGAGCGAACCTTTGAGGAAGACCATGTCCGTGACGGATTCGACGACCTTGAACAACGGAGATTCCTTCCACTTGACAACTGTTGGATACCAAGGCGAAGAATCAGCTCGAAGCTCGAAGCTATCACTCAGCGGAAAGACGTACCAGGCTTCTTCGCAGGAGGCAAGATGGCTCCAGATCCAGACGCGCCGGGCTGCTGCCAGGCGTAGTTGTTTCCGTAGGCTGGGTAGGCAGGAGGTGGTGGTTTGGCTACTGATCCAGATGCCGCTCCGTAAGGGTTGTGGCTGAAGACTGGTTGAGCTGCTAGAGGAGACGCTCCGTATCGACCCGCGCCTTCGAAGGTTCAAAGGAGGTGAAGGGAGGAGCAGGATCAGCGCGAGCTCCTTCTTCTCACAGAGAGGTCGAGAAACAGAAGGACTCACGTTCGAACCGAGAGTAGATCTCCTTGAACTTCGTCCATTTCGATACGTCGTTGGTCGTCTTCCAGTGTTGGAGCCAAGCGTTGAGCCTGGGGAGAAGGAGGAGGGAAGGAGGGAGAAGAGGTCAGCAAAGCAAGCTCAACTTTCCTTCGAACGATCTGACCGCTCTCCACCAGACGACGTTCGGGCAAGAGGACCACGGCTAACAGTCGAGGCGGGGTGCGAGCAGCATCAGGCCGGCTCGCGCTCCAATATCCATCCTTCGATCAACAAGTAGGTCGGAGGAAGGAGGTCTTCTCGCACGCGAGCTCGTTATCTGCCCTCGCCACCGCGCCGTCCCCCTCGACTCGACCCTCGCCTGCTGAGCTACTGGCCTCACAGCGAGGATATGGGCAGCTTCTAAGAACGAAGGTGAAGATTTGCGAGCGAGGAGATCTCTTGGTCGAGTCACAGCTCGAGCTCAACCAAGACACTCCTCCTCGAGCTCTTCACCTCGCTCCTCCTCCTCCTTCCCCACCGCTTCCGCTCTCCAGCTTCACCACCCCCCACAGTCCCCAGCCACGAGCTCGACCAGACAATGCCCACTCCACGCTTCCAACACATCTACTTCTGCTGCGATATGCACCCTTCAAACGGCCCTGGAGCTCGACGGAGGGAGGGAGGAGGGGAGGAAGGACTGACCTCGAGCAGATCTCTGCTTTCAGACCCTGAGAAGTCTTCATGTTCACAAACATCTCGGCGTTCACAATCTTGAGAAGATCGAGGATCCTAGGAACCGTCATAGACTGGAACCCTTGGCTGATAGACTGGGGAGGGAGGGAGGGAGGAGCAAGGGAGGAGCAGGAAGGGAGGACGCGAAGGGTCAGCTTGAGCTCACTCTCCCTCCTCCCTCCCTGCTCCTTCCTCCTCGTCGGAGACTGAACTTACGAGGTAGTCAGACCAGGGACTGTTGGGATCGTTGTGCGACATCGCTGGCGCCTGAGACTGGAGGGGGGAGAGAACGAAGGGAGGGGGGAGAAGGAGGGGGAGCTTGAGGTTGACGACGTTGAGAGGAACCCTTGAATGGAGCCTTTCGAGCTTGTAATGATTTTTGCTAAAGAAAAGGCTGCGTCCCCGTCCTCGCTCGACCAGCACGGTTCCTCTGTATAAAGTCCGGCTTTGGTGCTGATACTAGATTATGTATGAGAGAATATGGATAACCTCCAAACGTTGGACTTCTCGAGCTCAACCTCGCTTTGCTGAGACGGAAAACGTCCTCGTCGACGCGTCCTTTCTCGCTTGTTCCTTCACATGTTTGCGAGAACTGCAGCAAGGCCAGAGCCTCTCGAGCTGGAACATCCCAGTATATGACGTTATGTCTCGACCCATTATAGAGGAAGGAAACGGCACCAAAAAGGGCGACGAGCGACGAGCGGTCGTTCACCCTTCCCGCACCTCGCTGTCCGCTTATACAATCGCACGTCCGTCCGAAGACCGCTGCACTGTCAATAACCTTGCTAAGGCTACAAAGAATGCTCAAATTGAGCCACTTCAATCCACATAATCTGGTTCGACCCGTTCGAGTCGCCTTTGGTTTGTTTTCTGCCTCGGTTCTCGCTCAACGAGAGAAGTTGCCGACGACTGTAAGCCACTACTAAATGCGAACACTCACCCTCAAGCTGAACTGAATACTTTCCAACACCTGACTGTCCCTTTCTCGAGAGGTGAGCTTGACTTTGGTCCCGCGACTTCGAGCGACGCGTCGTTCGCTTTGTCTTCCCTCCTTTGGTCTCGAATCGACCGGAGCTCTTCTTCGGCAGATGCACGGTATGTGTACGAGCAAGTACGATCTGGGAGTAGTCGCTTCATCTTGCTTGCCTCGTGTGTTCTCGCTCGACGGTCAAGCTCGCGTTCGGCTTTCCCGCTCCTCTTCGTTCGTCTGCTCGCTCGTTCTCCCCAAGATCACTTCTCACATCCTTTCCGAGCACTCTCAGCATTCGTCAGTGGATGAGAGATGAGAAGATCGTAGAATTAAAGCGAGAGCAACTAGATAGTCCGTAATAAAAGCAGGCAGATAAAGAAAAACGAAAACAAGACCGCGACGTCGTAAAAGTGAAACCAGCTCGTCTATCTAGTACAAAATCTAGTTAAGGAGGACCAAACTATTCCTTATGCAGCTTCGAAAACACCCTCCTGGAAAGACCGTCGTCCCCAACGATCTCGGTCCTGACGAGTTTGTACTTCCCGAGTCGAGGGAGGATCTGCGACCACACCAACCACCAAACTCCACCACAGGCAACGATCCCGAATCCCACGACGACGTGCAACCAATATGGCAACGTATCGTAGACCTTATTGCCCATAGCCGGGGGAACAATAGGAGCGATGACGAGGAAGAGGTTGGCGAGGAAGAAGAAGATCTGAAAGGGAGGAGGGGACGACGCGTCAGTTTTCGGGTCTCCACAACGATTTAAACCCCACCCCGCACCCAGAACCTCGCTCGTTGTTCGCCCTAAGGTAGGACAAACTCGCGAGGTCGGGACTGGAGGGGTTGAAGAGGTCGAAACGAGGGAAATAAACTCACGACGACGGGGAGGGAAGCCGTGACGGGACTCGACCACTGGTACTTCTTCTTGTTGAAGTAGATCATGACGAGGGCGAAGGAGATGAGGGTGTTGAAGATGTTGAGAGGGTAGGAGATCAAGTTGAGGAGGAACGAGTAGGCGTCTCCACCGGGAGGGGCGAGGATGATGATGAGGGTGACGGCCCATTGAAGTCCAAGACCGGCGAAGGGGGAGTTGAAGGGCTTGTTGGAGGCGAAGAACTTGGAGAAGGGGAGGATACCTCTGCGAGAAGATAGGGAAGAGAGATGTGGTTAGCAAGGAATGCTTTTCTCGCGATGAAGAGGATGAAAGACGCACTCTCGTCCGAGCTCCTGGTTAACTCGTCCCTGGGAGAAGAGGACGGAAAGAACGTTTCCGATGGCGGAGAGAGCGATGATGACGGAGATGGCCGTTCCTCCAGCAGTAGATCCGAACCTGAGATGAGGCAAGATTGTTAAACGAGTCAGTGAGTTGCCTCGTTCGAACAACGAGTCGAAGACGAGCGACGCGAGACGTACATTCGGGTCATGAACTCGGCGGCGAGGAGTCGGTTGGAAGAGAGGATGACGTCCTTGGGGACGGCGGCGAAGAAGGCGATGTTGACGAGCATATCTGAAAGAGAGAGTGACGATGAGGGAGAGAAGACAAGGGAGAGTCAGGACGCGTCTTCGATTCGTAAGAAGCGAGAGCGAGCCAGACGGAACTCACAGATCACCGAGACGAGAAGCATAGCGATGGGAGCAGCTCGCTTGACGGTCTTGATGGGAGACTTGATCTCAGACATGGAGTAGAACTGAGGAGGAGAGGGAAGCGGCAGGCGAGGTGGTCAGCCTTCGCTTCTTCGAACTCGGCTTCGCGTCTTCGGACTCTCCCTCGCTTCCCTTATCGACGACGATCGAGATACGAAAGAGAAGATACTGACCGCATTACTATAGCCGATGAAGCTCCAAATGACGTTGTAGAGAGCCTGAACGAAGGAGTTGGCGTCCGACTTGGTTCCAGCGAACGCGTTGGTGAAGTTGGAAGGGTTGGGCGCTCCAGCCTTGACCCTTCCAGCGAGAGCAGCGAATCCAGCGCAGATGATGAAAGCGAGCACACCGATCTTGAAGAATCCGAGGACGTTCTGGAGTCGAAGACCCCATCGAGGAGAGCATCCGTGGACGAGGAGAGCGAAGGTGACCACTCCGACTCCGATGGCTCGCTGGTTCCATCGTCCGACCTCGACACCCTAGAGAGATGAACAGGCAGCAGAGAGAGAGAGAGAGAGAGAGTCAGTGGGCTTGTATCGAAAGGAGGGAAGAGGAGACGAGTCGCGACGAGGACGAGGACGAGGACGAGAACGAGAGGGGACGAACAGCAGCGTTGAGAAGCATCTCTCCCGTGTAAACTGAGTTTCCCGAGGGCCATCCGAGGAGGGCAGCGTACATAGCGTAGAGGCAGGAGATGAGGTACAGGGGTTTTCGGTAGTAGAATTCCTGTGAGATGGGCGAAAAAGAGAGAGGGATCGAGAGCGTGAGTTCGCGAGTTCGCCCGCCCAACCTTCTTCGTCTTCCTTCTCGAGCTCGAGACTTACAAGGTAGTTCTTCTCTCCTCCAGACCGGGGAATGGCAGTCGCCCACTCGAGGTAGCTTAGGGAAGAAAAAGGCGGGGGAGACGATGATGAGCTTTCGAGCCAAGGGGAATAACACGAGAGGAGGGAGGAAAGGAACGAAGCTCACACAGCGAGTCCAGCAGCAGCGATCAGCGATCCGACGACCCAGAGAATGAGAGCGAGACCGATGGATCCTGTAGATCCGACGATGGAGGCAGGGGTGGCGAAGATACCGGTTCCGATCATTCTGAGAAGGGAGGCAAAAGAGAAAGAGGGAGGAAATCTAAGGTCAGCTCTCGGTCGTTCGCTCAACTCGGTCCATCCACTTCGTTTCATGAACTCACCGATTAGCGATGAGCATGACGGCACTGAGAGTCCCAATTCTTCGGTTGGCGAGTGGCACAGCATCGAAAGACTCTCCATCTCCGTTGTCGGAGGCTGCAAAGAGCAAAGGAAAAGGTTGGTCGGTCAGCTTCGAGTCGAGCTCATCCGGGTCGAAACCAACCAAACTTCTTCTTCTTCCTCTTCCTTCCCTCCTCCGCCTGCGAGAAAATCTTCAACACAACTCACCAGCAACGACATGCCTAGCATTCAGAGTGTCCTCGTTGTCGTCGTCCCTCTTGTAATCGTTATCCGAGGAGCGAGGTTTCAGCGATCCGTCAGGCGAGGAAGAGTCCAGTTTTTCGTCGTTGATGTCAACGGAGAAGGAAGGTCGGGGATCGGCAGTCATTTTTGTCGTCTCCGAGGGCTGAGGCGGAAGGTGAAGGAGGGAGAGAGCGAGAGCGAGTGAGAGGTTGTTGTAGTTGGGGACCAGCAAAAGGGAGGAACATTTATTCGAAGGCAGAAGGAGGTCAAAGGTGAGATATGGTGTGCTAGAGAGGAGCCCAACACCCAAGATCCAAGAGGAAGGACGAAGGACAAAAGAACCGTTGGAAAAACGAGGGGGAGGTTTGACTTCCAGAGACAACCGTTTGACTTCGAGCCTCGCCGCGAGAAAACGAAAGTCTCCGAGATAGCCCAACTGGGAAGATTTTCTCGGAGCGAACAAAAGGAAAGTCAGTCAAAAATTTCCTCGCCTTCGAAAAGCACGAGCGAACGGACGCGACTGACGCGTTTTCTCCCAAGCGAAGAACCTCCGCGTGCTGCCTCTTCCTGAGCCCTCTGCGTCCTTCTTGACCTCCTTCCTCCTCGTCCTTGGGAGGTATGGCGACTTTCGAGACCATCGCATTTCAGGAAGACGAAGACGCTTCAACCGCCTGATCAGTTTTTTCGCCCTCGCCCCCGTGGCCAGCTTCCGAGACCAAAAGGAGAGTCTCGACCGCTCACCTCTCTTTGATCTCTCGTCGAACGAGAGCTGAGATCGAACGCCATTCTTGTTGTCCTTCCCGTCAGACCCGCTTCTCCCCATCTCCATACTGCTAGCCCACGTTTCTTCGCTCACGTTCCGTATCGTTAAAGACATGAAGATCCTCGCGAACCGATCTACGCAAAAGCTGAGGAAGAAAAGGGAGAACGAGAACGAACGAACCAAAAACAACGAGATCAAGCGACGCAGAGAGCTCAAATCGTCCACTCCTTCTCCTCCTCCTCCCCTTCTCCAATGAAAGGTCGATCCAACCCAGCCACCACCGAATCGCAAAGCACGCAGCTACCCGCCAGCAAATCATCCAACTCCTCCCTCATCTTCTCCAACCTCGCTCCCTTCACGCTGTCCACTTCAGCCGCCGCGCTGCTGGTCTTCGACTTCTTCGATCCTCCTCCGTTGGATGAGATGGCCGCTGCGAGAGCGTCGGGGACGATGAGCTCTCGAAGACGATCTCCTGCTGCTGCTAGGCGGTTGGGGACGAGGGGCGAGGAGGAGGAGATGGAGGTTGGGTAGGCTGAGGAGAGGAGGGCTCGAGTTGAGTTGGGTGGGAGGGAGGAGGAGGGTGGGGGGTCGGCTTTGAGGAGGGAGTTTTGGAGGGAGAGGATTCGTCGAAGGGCCGAGGAGGGGGCAAACTCTTTGATCTGTGAGATGAGAGGAAGAGAGAAACGAAACGAAGAGATGGTCAGCGAGCTCGAACAACGAACAAACGACGAGACGAGACGAGACGCGAAGAAGAACAAAACGAGCTCTCGAACTCACGAGAGTGATCAAGCAATCCGCATGGAAAGCGTGCTGACACGGGAAGACGTAGAACTGCCTCGCCATGAGCAAGTTCTCGCAGTGCGAGCAGACCTCCTCGGGTTCGATGGTGATGAACCGATCCTTGAGCTGAGCGATATCCTTCTTGATCGCCTCGGCGGACTGAGTCGCGTCGTCCATCTCTGCCTTGAGGGTTTGGATGTGAGCTCCACACGACTCAAGAGCCATGCAAATCTCTTCTTTAAACTCGTCGATGACGACGAAGTCGGGGAAGAAGGGGAGGATGTCTTCGATCTTGATGAGGTCGGTGGAGTCGAGGAAACGCATCGCGCTGAAGGGATGGAAGTGGAAGGAGGGGAGGGGAGGGAGGTCAGCTCGAGTTAAAGGTTAAAGGGGATGAGGGAAGAACGAAAGAACAAGATAGAGAGAGAGAGAAAAAAGGAGAAAGAAGCTCGTCGACGCGTCTCGAACGAAAGCCAAAACGAAAGCTCACTCACGTCTTGATATCCTTCTTATCCTGCACCACCCACTTCGCAATTTTCAACCAAAGCTTCTTCCTCGACCCTTCATCCTCCCCCGCAACCTTATCCGCACACCCCTTCGCGAGGTCCAAATCCCCCTTCTCCAACGCCAGATCCACCGAACTCTCCCAAAGTCCCATCTTGGAGTAGATATGCACGCACGGCACGACCCTCTCGTGCTTCATGCACAACCTGAGCGCGTAGTCCAAGTCGTAGTACGGTCGTTCGGTCTCTGGATCGTCTGGAGAGGAGGCGAGGAAGCGAAGGAGAGGACCGTCGTCCGGGTTGGGGTCGGAGCAGTAGAACGTGACGAGGAGGTTGTGGATGGTTGGGTCTGTGCATGGGGGGGAGGAGGTGAAGATGATGTGGGAGAGGTAACGGATGGCGTGGTTGGGCGAGAGGGGGTTGGGTCGGAGGTGTTGTTGTTGGAGGAGGGCGGGGATGAGGAGCCGAGGGGAGAGTAGGGAGGAGGATCGAAGCCAGGAGTCGACGGTTTGTTGGGGGGCGTTGCGCATGAGGACAGGGGAGAAGCGGTAGTGGAGTGCAGGAGAGGACTGAGAGCGTCGCAAGAACGGTTCGAGTCAGTTTCGAAGGAGGGAAGGCAAAGGAAAGCGACGCGTCGGTCCTCACCTGTCGATTCAGAACTCCAATCGCCTTCACCCACTCCTCCTTCATCACCCAGTGCTCGACGACCTTCGCGTAGTCCTTGATGGTGGTAGCGAAGAAGATGTAGAGATCCGTTCGACCGTGACTGAGGAAGAGGTCGTAGACGGTCTTTCGATCGAGGTTCGACTGAAAGGAACGAAGGACAAGGCGAAGTCAGCTTGAGCGAGCGAAGATTAAGTAGAGAAAGATGGGACTGACCTGGTACTCCTGCAAGAACTGCTTCAGTTCATCCTCGACCATCGTTCGTTCGAGCTTGAGACTCTCGACGTCCTGCGATCCAGCTTCGGCGGCGACGACTGCAAGCGAACGAGAAGAGTCGAGATCAGTTTGCGTTCTCGTCTCACCGCCACCTCCTTCCGATCTCGCTCAGACGACTCACCATCCTCCAGCGTGTTACACTTGCTCAGGTAGATCTCCACCAGCCAAGTAGCGATCATCATTCTCTGCGTCAACTCCTGCGAAACAGCCCAACCCAAACTCAAGTCAGCTCTGCCTCTCGCTCTTTCCCATCTCCCATCTCCTCTTCACTCGAAGAGATTCCGCTTCTGGACTCACCGTCTTCTTCAACCCATCCAACCTCGACCCAAGGTAGTACCTCATCGCGTCCCTCTCCCCAGCATCCACAAACCTCAACACGACCTCCTCGAAACTCTTCGAACACAACGCGTACTTCGCCGCCGCTTGATGGAACCTCCCTTGAGCGAAGAAGGCGTCCGCTTGGGCGGAGAGGATGAGATCTTTTTGTTGGGGAGTCTGGGGATGGACGAAGCCAAGCGTAGTGGAACATGGAGAAGAAAGGGGAGGAGGAGGACGGTCAGCGACGCGAATGGGATCTTGAACGAGAGCGCCACGAAGCGAAAACGAGACGCGATGAAGAAAAGAAGACAAGTGCGAACCTTAGCGAACTTCAAACTAGGCTCGTACTCCTCCCTCTTGAGCATGATCCTCCACACGTCTCGATCCTCCTCGGACACAACGAGCTCGAAGATCGCTTGGGAGGTGTAGAGCCAGTGGGTCTTGTCCGACGGATCCGAGTTGAGTCCGAGAGCTTTCTCGTCTCCTTTCTGTTGTACGCCGCCAACGAACAAGAACGAGCGAGGGTCAGCCTAAAGTTCGAAGCTCTGCTCACGCTCTCCTTTCCCCGAGCTCGCGTGGAGTCAAGTGGGTGAGCGAAACGAAACGAGACCGGACGAACCAAAGGCAACCTCTCCTCCCAAACCAACCTCTCATCGAGCCTCCCGACGGCACAGACCCGATCCGAGTAGAGGAGGAGGTAGTGGTACTGGGTGACGGTCATGCTGATGGGTGTTTGGAGGGAGGGCGAGGAGGTGGTTGGGAAGTGGAGGAGGGAGGGGGAGGTGAGGAGGGAGGTCGAGTGTGTGGGGGTGGGAGAGGTGAGAGTGGAGTGAAGGATGCCGGAGGCTGGTAGGTCGAAGGAGAAAGACACGAGAGGAGGGGTTAGTGAAGGCGAGTTGTGCAGAGAGGAAGGGTGATCGGGAGGGGGGGCGAGAGAGAGGAGATAGGAAACGAACGCGTCAACCAAGCCATCGCTTTCGAACTCGGCGTCTCCGCTGGAGTCGAGTTGTAGAAGTGGAGTTCCAGAGGCGATTTCGAAGACGAGGAGGCTCCTCCTTCCGTCGATAGGGAGTTGATAGGTTCTGTTCCACGGCGAAGCGAAGCGAAAACGATCAGACGGCGAACTCTCCTCTCCTCCCCCCTCTCTCTCAACTCACTAGGTCCCCCACCCTCCTTCAACCCCTTGCTCATCTCCTCCCCCCACTTCCCACCCCCATTCCCTGTCCCACCCACACTCGCCTCCCACCCCTTCCCATTCCTCTGCACAGCAACCACCCAAGCCCTCTCCTTCCCTCCTCCCCCTCCTCCCCAACCAAGTCCCACCACCGCGCTCTTCTCCCCTCCAAAGCTCCAAACAGTCGTGAACTCCCTCTCCTGGGACTTGAACAGATCCTCCGATGCCTGGAGCGCAAGATAGTGGATCTGGCCTTGGGAGGTTCCGACGAGACAGTCTCGAGGGTTCTGACGCGACGACGAGGACGAAGAAGAGAAGGGAGGAGGAGCGGACCAAGCGACGGAGGTGATGAGGTTCGAGGAAGAGGGTTTGAAGCTTTTGAGTGGATTCTTGGGTTTCTTCCATTCGACTCCCGTTGAGGCTCCCTCTGGGGTGAGAGGAGAGAGGTACCACGCTTCTCCTCCTGTTGTAGCAACGATCAAGTGTTTCCCAGCTGCGTCTGGCCAGATCCCACTGATCACGCTTGGGGGTTCACCCTTGACTGGTTTGTTGGGAGGTGGGAGGTCGATCGTTTGGAGTTGGGTTGGATCTGAGAGGTCGATGATGATGAGGATGAGGGGGTGGAGGGCCATGAAGAGCGTGTTGGAGGAGACTCGGAGATGGAGGAGAGTCGAAGGGAGAGTGAATTGGACGTGGCCGAGAGTGAAGATTGGAGTTTGGGAGGAGGAGGAGGTGGCAGGGTGGGTGGAGATGTAGCCTGTTTCGAGCTGAGAGGGAGAGCAGAGTGACCGAAGAGGATGGGGGGAGGAGGGAGGCAAGAGAAGGGGAGGAAGGGACGGAGGGATGGTGAGCTTCGACCTCTTCCTTCCTTCCCTCTCTCCTTCTCCCTCCCATCCGTCCAAAGAACTCACAGATTCGATCCCACCACCTCTAGGCACGCCGTACTCGTCTTCATCCTCATCATCCGAGTACACGGTCTCCTCGAAACCCTCGTAGCCTACGTCCTCGTATCGGTTCGAAGGAGAGGAGGATGAGATGCCACCGAACCCGGAAGGCGTGGTCGTAGACGAGCCCGCGTGCTCAACGACTGGAACGAGACGAGCGAAGGTCAGCTAGGGAGTGAAGAGCGAGGTAAAGGAAAGGTACTTACAATCGTCAAACATGTTGGAACAAGGGGAGGGGAGAGAAGGAGAGTCGGATGGCGGTTTGGGGCGAGCGAGCAGGGCGGAGTCGACTCCGATGTCGTCGAGCTGGGAGAGGAAGGTTTATCTTTCTGGAGGGCTTTGGGGGACATCAGACTCTGTACTCTGCTTCTAAACGCATCTATATCGACTTTCAAATCAACGAAAATCTGAGAAAGTTCGACTCTCTACGAACCCTCGTCGCGTCGTCCCTTCCTCTCTTCCTCCTCACTCGCCCCTGACCTCCGCGCCCGCAAAATACCTACACCCAGCCAAAATCAGACTCTTCACAATCTCCAACTCCTCCTCGTCCCTCGGAGCGTAGATCAACACGTCTGCCGTCTCAACAAGAGCGAACGATCAGTTCGCGTCGTCGTTGAGGGATGAACGAAGGTTCGCGACTCACTCCCCAAAGGAACCCTCTCCCCAACACCAGCAGCAGGCATCCTCTCACACCACCCCTTTTCGATCCCCAGCGCCGCATCAAGCGGAGTCAGCGAAACCTGCTCGCAAAGGGCAAAACGATCAGTCTCTTTCGACGCGTCTCCCCTCTCCCCTCTCGCTCGACTCACATGCAAGCTCCCCTCCTCCCCATGAACATGAACCACCTCTCCCTGGCCCCATCGTCTCGTAAAAACATCCCCCTCCGGAAGATCTCTCGCTCCAGGATGAACGAGCAGAGCAGGACCGTGTCGCTCGAGGACGGACGTGTCGACTGCGAGGAGGAGGGTTGGGTTGAGAGAGGCGAGGTGCTGGAAATAGGAAATGAGGTGGGGTGTGAAGGGAGAGGGGGAGGAGGGAGTTTGGCGATGGGGGAGAGGACTGGGAGAATGCAGGGGGACGGTGAGTTGGGTGGAGATAAGTAGAAGGGAGAGTGGAGAGGGGACGAGACAAACCGAGATCGCATCGTCGGGCGTGGACCTTTCCTCTCCGGGATGTCCTTTGAATCCAGGAAGCGAGTCGAGCCTCGAGGCGAAAGCTTCGCGATCTCGAGGAGAGAAGCAGGATCTCGTCCTGGGGAGCGAGTGAGAGCTCTTCGGAAGCGAATTCGGGTCATGAACCACCAGTCGCTGAGGGTTGGGTCGAAGCCGCCCGTTCTGTTTCAGCACGAAAGGGAACTTGATGAGCTTACGTCGATGTGTGAGAAGAAAGGCATAGACAAGGACGAACCCGTAAGCGAGCCAGGCTCTGAAGTCTAGAGCTGTCCAGAGGAGGGAGGAGGAGAGGAGGAGAGCGAGGAGGGTGGTGGTGGAGGGGCGGCGTTGGAGAGTTGAGAGGAGGGTTTGTGAGGTTCTTTGGAGGACGGTTGACATCTGAGAGGAGTAGATAAGAGAGTTCGAAGAGTTTGGGATGTTGGACGTCAGAGATTGAGAAGAAGGAGGAGTCACAAAGCGAGCTCAGCGACTCCGCTCTCATCCGAAAGGGTCGAGTCGTCGCTCCCTCTCCTGCCCACTCTGCTCCTCAACCACTTCCCCAGAAAGCTTAGTTCTTATCGTCAATCCCAGCCCAGTCCAGCCCAGTCCCCTATCGTTGCCTCGAACTTCATATCAACCAACAGACGAACGACAGAAGCGCTCCTCGAGCTGCACCCTTCCTCGACCCACCCATTATGCTCCTTCCCCTCTCGCTCCTCTCTCTCCTCCTCCTTCCCACCACCTCTCTCGTCCAAGCTCAAGACACCCATCTCGTCTCTTCATCCCTCTCTTCTCCCTCATCGCTGTCCAAGCGACATTGGGACGAGAATGGGAACTACGTGAGCGCTCCTCTCCTGCTCTCCTTCGACTGTTTGGTGAAGCTCAATCTGACCCTCCCTGCATCCCTCCGACGTTTCGCTGCAGAACGTCACCTTCCTCCACGTCAACGACATCCACGCTCATCTCGATCAGTACCGAGCCTCGGGAACGGACTGTCCGGAGGATCACTCCGTTCCATGCTTGGGAGGATACTCGAGGATCCTCTCCAAGGTGAACGAGGTCAGAGCTAGCGTCAAGGACTCGCTTCTGCTGGATGCTGGGGACGAGTTCCAAGGGGTGAGTTCCATCCCATCCCTTTTGTAGACGAGCTGGAGCATGTTGGAGCTTTTATAGAGGAGGTGACGGCGAAGGAGGCACGACGAACGAGCTCGCGAACCAAGCGAGGGCTGAACGGTCGAAGCTGACCTCGTCCTTCCTTCCCCTCCTCAACAGACGCTCTTCTACTCCTTCTACGGCTCCTCCGTCATCTCCCAAACACTCAACCTCCTCAACTTCTCTCTCTTCACCCTCGGAAACCACGAGTTCGACGCTGGAGACCAAGTCGTCGCGGACTTCATCGCCAACCTCACCTTCCCCACCGTCTCCTCCAACATCCGAACCGACCATGCCCTGCTCGCCTCGCTCTTGCACCCCTTCTGGGTGTTCGAGGAGCATGAACTTGCTGTCGTCGCACTGACAACGGTAGACACGCCGGATATCAGTAAACCGGGGAGGGGGACGGAGTTTGGGAGGGTGGAGGACGTGCAGGTTGTGGTGGATGGGCTGTTGGAGGGACGGTTGGGAGGGGAGAAGGGGAAGAAGGTTAAGAGGGTTATAGCTTTGACGCATATTGGTGAGTATAATTCCGTTACAAAGCGAGAAGGGAAGGTCTGACTCGTGTTCGGTTCTGCCAGGCTACGAGGAGGACATCCGACTCGCTCAAACCACGAGGTTCGTCGCGTCTCCCTCTCGCCTCTTTTATATTCTTTTCTGACCCTCTCGCTTCCTGCATTCGCTCAGAAACATACATCTCATTGTCGGAGGTCACTCTCACACTCCTCTCGGTGGAGAAGCCTGGTACTCGCAAGGTCCTTATCCGACGATCGTCAAGAACCTCGACGGAGAGGAGGTTTTCATCGTCACGTCGTACAGGTTCGTCGCTCTTCCTTCGTCCTCGTCTCTTCCTAATTCTCAACCTGCGCTCTCAGTGCTGAAACTTCTCTCGTCTCCTCTCACGCTCTCGAACCGCAGATGGGGAGAACACCTCGGTCGAATCGACGTCGCTTTCGCTCCCGACTCTGGAAAAGTCCTCGCGTACACTGGAGGTCCTATGAGACTCACTGAGGAGTACCCTCAGGGTCAGTTACACTCTTCCAGATTCCTATAGCTCGGTCCGGAGCGCTGACCTCGTTTCTCATTGATCCCTCGACGCGTCCAGACGAACACCTTCAAGATCTCGTCGAAAGCTGGAGAGAGCCTTTCCAAGAGTACTCCAAGAAAGTCATCGGTCAGACTATCCACGATCTTGATCAGTCGACTTGTCAAGACGTCGAGTGTGCGTCTTCTCCTCTACTCCTCCGTCGCCTTTGTCTCGCTCGCTCGAACTGACTTCCCTCGTTTCTCCTTTCTTTCTTCGCAGGCACCCTCGGAAACGCCGTCTGCGATGCGATGCTCTGGGCTCGTCTAAGAGTCGGTGCTCATGTCGATGGAGCTATTCACAACTCTGGCGGCATCAGGTGAGTCGGATCTCCCGATCTTATTTGGCGAGATTCGAAGGAATCGACGCTGACCTCGCTCTCAAACTACTCCTCCCCTTTTCCCCGCCGCGCTCTCTTTCGTCAGAGCCTCGATTCCTTCGCCCAACGTGACTCAAGGAGTTCTGGTGACGGCCTTCCCTTTCTCGAACGGAGTCGTCGACGTCAAGATGACCGGGAGGGAGCTTTGGGAGTTGTTCGAGGGAGTGGCGAGTAAGGTTAACAGGGCTGGTCAGGTGAGTCCAAATGCATCTCGATGTGACGGAGAGGAGCGGTGCGTGGCTGGAGTTATTGGCAAAAGGAAGCGGACAGACGGGGTCGTCGCGTCGCTCGACGACGAACGAGGAACGCGAAGCTGATTCGCTCCCTTTCCTTCCTTCTCGCGGCTGTTTTTGACCGTGTGAGTAGAAGGTCACTTCGTCCGTCCAAGTCTCTCGAGGGATCCAGTACTCGTACAACCCGAAGAACAAGAAAGGGTCGCGTCTCATTTCGCTCAAGATCGGACAGCCTGATGTCAAGCCTATCGACTTTGAGCGAGTCTACACCATTAGTGAGTTTTCCCACCGTATCCCTACTCTATCCCCACTTCATCTTTGCCAGGCAAGCGAGGGTCGACCTTCGAAACCCCTTCCCCGCGTCGCGCTGACGCCCTCGTCCCCCTCGCCTTCTTTCTTTCTTCCTTCCCTCCCTTTTCTCTCCCCTTTTCCCTCTCCACGCTTTTCCTCTTCCAGGCACCCTCGACTTCCTCTCCACAGGCGGCGATCGGATCTTCCCCTACCCATTGAAGACGGCTCCTCCTCCACTCATCTCCCAGGACGAGGCTCTCGTCAACTACGTTCACAAGTTCAGTCCTCTTCACGTCGACATCGAAGGAAGGATCACGATCACCAAAGAGACGAAGCCACAGAGGGAGTGGGATCTCGTTGAGGCTCAGGGAGGAGGGGAGTGGCCCCAGGAAGGAGAGCAGCTTGGGTTTAGGGTTGGGAGGTGGGATTGAGCGAGGAGAGTCAGAAGATGGGATCGAGGGGAAGGAGGCTCAGATCGATTGAGGAGGTGGCTGGAGCTATCGGGAGCTGGTGCTGTAGTGTGGTTGAAGAGCCTTCGAGAGGGTCGGGGAAGGGCCTGAGGGCAGGGAGAGGATGCGACGACGCGTCGGAAGGAAGAGGATTAGGAGGACGTTGTAACTTAGCTTTCCTTGCATTATTTCTCATACACACATCTCGCTCTTTGTATCTCATGCTCACACATCTCTAGCCGTCTCGCCAGCAACTCGAATATCTTCGTTTCGACGCGTCCTCCCTCAAAAGAAAAAGCAAACACGCAGTCCGCTCGACGACTCCTCGAACTTCACCTTCGCCTCTTCTTCTGCCGCCAAACCACCTCGCCCCTCCCCTCTTTTTCCCTTTCCTCGACAACATGGCGGACATCGAACCCCCTCTCGAAGCCCCTACCTCTCCCATCACCATCAAAGAACACCACCAGACGGAGGGACTTCTCTCGGACGAAGCAGCTCTAGACGAGGACCATCTCCTTCCTTCCCCTCCCGCTTCCCCTTCAGTCAAGCAGATCTCAGTCCAACCCGAAGCTTCAGCCACCGAAGAGGTCGCTCCTCCTCCAGCAGCTTCCATCGAGGATGAGTCGTCTCTCATGGACGAGCAACCTCCTGTCGAGACGTCTACGAACGGACACCATCACGAGGAGGAGAAGCAGGAGGTCAAAGCGGTGGACGAGGTCAAGGAGGACGAGCCCGTCAAGACCAACGAAAAGAAAGGAACTGCTGCTGCTCCTGCTGCTGGGCTTACTAAGAAGGTTGAGGCTGGAGTGGGAGGAGTGAAGAAGGTCGCTACAGGTGCTGTGGGTGGAGTGAAGAAGATCTTGGAGAGCAAGGCGTTTGGAGGTGAGTTTGGACTTCTTCTCGTGCCTTCACCAGCTCCTCCTCCGTTTGTTTTTCGACTTCTCTCGCTCGTTCTCGGTGTATCTTCGAGAGGACTATGTGGGGTGGTTGCTGAGAGGGTGGGAAGAGGTCGAGAGGGAGGGAGGAAGTAGAGAGGGCAGGAGGGAAGGAGCTTGCTGGTCAGGGCGGACCCTCTGGCTTCCCTCCTCGTTCGATCTCATCTCTGGCTCGTACCTCCTCCGTCTTTGCACCAACTCAGCTTTTGAGAGCTGAGTTCTGGGTGACGGATACTACTGGAGCTCTGGTAGCAGAATTGAAGCTTTTCTCTGCGAGACGAGCTCAGAAACTCAAGGAGGGAAGGAAGGAAGGAAGCGGAGCTCGACCGCTCAAAGGGGTCGGAGACCATACGATCTCTTTGTTCTCCCTGATCGCTTCTCTTGCTGTTTCATACCACTTTTTGCTCCCTGCTCTCTGCTCTGAGCTCTGGGGTATCGGCACTGACCATCTCTCTCTCCTTCTTTCTCTGCAGGTCCCAAAGCTGCTGTCCCAGCCGCGAGGACGACTTCAGCTCGACCCTCGACCACCGCGAAACCATCTACCACCTCCTCGGCCTCCTCCACTGGGCCCATCCCTCTCCGAAAGCCTTCGGTCTCGACCACCACTCGACCTGCCACCCACTCAGCTACGGCAGCTCCTCGATCCGCTGCGGCGTTAACCGTTCGACCGTCCGTCAAGTCGACTCCCGCCACGACGACGACTGGTGCTGCTGCTCGACGGTCAGTTTCAAGAACGTTTTCTCGAGCGCACGTAAATCGATCTTCTTACTGACCTCTTTCCGTCGCCGCCTCAAACGTTTTTCGATTCCACAGCGCGTCCATGGCGTCCATGGCTCCTCCTCCCTCGACTCGTCCTCTCGCCTCTTCCACCGCCAACGCACGAACCACCACCTCCTCCACTTCCTCCTTCGGTCGAAAGACTACCGCCTCCCCAGCTCTCTCAGCCGCCAGCGAGAAGACCGCCGGAGGAACTCCCGCTACCACTCCTGCTCGAGCTCGAGCCTCCCTCGCTCCTTCGTTCGGTTCGACCAGACCCGCCGCGTCGTCGTCCTCGTCCGTCTCTGGAGTCAGGAAGCCTTCTCCTCCCAACGCTGCGGCTTCGTCGACCATCAAGCCAGGTCACACCAGAGCTACCGCTAGCATCAGCTCGACTACGACCGCGCCGAGGGTTGGATTGGCTGGAGCAAGGGCTGCTCCCGGAGGGTTGTTGAGCAGGAGCGTTGGAGGACCTGGAGCTGCTGCTGCTGCTAGGAAGCCTGAGGGAACTGGAAGGAAGGAGTTGGAGGATAAGGTCCGAGTCCATCTCTTCTGCCTCTTTCGATCTGTCTTCGTTCGTTGACTAACTCTTCCTCGTCGCGTGTCGTTCGTTCAAAAGATCGCCACCCTCGAAGCGTCCCTCACCACCTTCCAAACCACCCTCACCGACCTCGAAGCCTCCCACGCTACCACCCTCTCGACCAAGGATCTCGAACTCTCGACTCTCCGAGATCAGGTCTCAGCTACCCAAACCGATCTCGACGCGCTCAGGTCCAACCACACCGAGTCTTCGTCTTCGTCCGCCGAGGAGTTGACTGCCGCGAAGGCTGAGCTCGCCAAAAAGGAGGAGGAGCTCACCGCTTTGAGGGCCGAGGTCGAGAAGGAGAAGGAGGAGTTGAAGCTCGAGCTGGAGAGGATCAAGGGAGAGTTGGAAGCTGAGAAGGCTGAGAGGGAAGGGAAGGAGGGAGAGTTGAGGTCGCTGGTGTGAGTCTTTCTCCCTTTTTCGACCCTCGTCTTCTTCCCTCTGCTGATTCGAACCGATCTACTGACTATCTCACCTTCTCTTGAAACAGCTCGGAATCGGAGTCGAAGCACTCGAAACTTCAGGAGGAGACCTCTTCCTTCAACGACATCATCGCTTCTTCGACAGCCGAGATCTCGAAATTGAGGCAGAGGGACCAGGATAACGAGTCCAAGATCACTCAGCTCGAGCAGGCTTTGGCCGCTGCTACTTCTGGAGGATCCGAGAGGGAGAGCGAGCTCACCGAGGAGTTGAAGGTCCGTTCACTCTTCGGCTTCGACTGCATCCGCGCCTGTTCCTCGTTCGACCTCGACTGACGACTTGCACGACTTTCTCTCATCTCTCGAATTCCCAGGCTGCTCAAACTCGAGTCAGTTCCTCCGTCGAGGAGGCTGAGACTGCCCGAGAGTCGCTCCTTCGAATCAACGCCGAGATGGAAGTCAGTCGCCTCGTCTCTTCGTCGTTGATTCTCCCCACTGCTCAAACCCGAGACTGACGCGCCGCTCTGTTTTCTCTTCATCCAGGCCATCCGAGAAGAGACCGATTCTCTCGAAGAGTCCCGTCAAGGTCTCGTCAGCGAACTTCAAGCTAAGATCGAGGATCTTTCCCTCCAACTCGCTACTGCGAAGGAGGAGCTCGAGTGCCAGAAGACTGGACATGCCTCGCAGCTCGAGGAGATCAGGGTTTCTCACGAGGGAGTACTTAGTGGGCTTGAGGGAAAGGCCGAGGTTGAGAAGGAGGAGCTCAAGAAGAGCCACGAGGTGAGTCGCGAACGAACTCCTTCTTTTTCTTCGACGAGAAGAGTTGTCTCGCGCTCGCTGACTTGGCTTCCTCCCTGCTTCTCGCGGTTCAGACTCTGGTCACTGAGGTCCTCCAACAACGAGACGAGCAACACCAGTCGGCCGTCGAGGAACTTCGATCATCCCACGCTTCTGCCCTCGCCGAAGCCGTCGCTGCTGCCAAATCTGAGGCTTCGAAGCATCACGAGGAGGAGTACGCTACCAAGGAGGCTGAGCTGAAGGCCGAACACGATGCTCACGCTGAGAGGTTGGTTTCCGAGAAGGGAGAGGTCGAGGGAGCTCACGAGGCCACGAAGGCCGAGTTGGACGTGAGTTGATTCGCCTTCCTTCGCCGTCTTATGCTCATAACATCGCTGATCGTTCGTTTGTTCTTCTTCTTACAGACCATCGCCGCGAAGCATGCATCTGAGCTCGCTGGATTGAAGGAGGGTCAAGCCTTGGAGATTGCGAAGGCCGCTGAGTCTGCGAAGGTTCGTTCCTTGTTGCATTGCTCTCTTCTCTTCCCTTCGAACGATTGCTGATCTCGACTCCTTTTTTATCGCAGAACGAGGCTGGATCGGAACACTCCAACGAACTTCGGTCACTTCGAGTCGAGTACGAGAGCACCATCGAGCAGCTGAGGTGAGTTGACATCGAACGAGGACCGGACGCGACTTTCCGTCTCTTTCTCTCCGCTGCTGATCTCGAGCTCGTTTTCCTCTTCCTCCCCTCCAGGAACGCCCACCAAAGCGAAACTGAGGCTCTTCGATCTTCACACGAGACAATTCAGACTTCTCATGAGGCCGACGCTTCGAAGGAGCTTTCGAACCTCAACCTCGACCTGGCCGGTGAGTTTCTCTTCTTTTCTCTTCACGTCTGGTCTTCGCGTGCTCTGAAGAGTTTTGACCGCTCTGCCCCTCTGTCTTCTAGCTCACAAGCAGGATCTCGCCAAAGCCCGAGCTGAGGTGCAGTCTCACGCCGACGAACTCGAGACCCTTCGAGACCAACTCGCCGCGTCCCAGGCCGCTCTCGAGGAGACTCGATCTGCTCCCGCTCCTACGTCGGACAACTCTGCTCTCGACTCTCTTCGACGCCAGCTCGATAACCTCAACGAGGAGCTCGCTGTGAGTCACATCCCCTGTCTTCTCGCCGCGAGACCACGAGCTCATCTTCTCGCCCTTCCTCTCTCCTCCCGATAGTCCACTCGAGAGTCCGCCGACCTCACCAAGCACGCTCTGAACGACGAGCTCGAGCACATCAAGTCCACTCACCAGCAGGAGCTCGAGCAGGTCTCGGAGGGTCGGGTCGCTCAGGTCGAGGCTGCCAAGAAGGAGCACGAGCAGGAGTTGTTGAAGCTCCTTGGGGAGAAGAAGAGTCTTCTCGAGGAGGTCGAGTCCGAGAGGGAGGCCAAGGACCGAGGTACGTATCTCTTCGTCTCTCTCGGCTTCCCTTCTGTCCGTACTGACGCTGTGGTTTCTCTTGCTTCGCAGCTCTCTCTCAAGTCGCCAACATCGTCCGAACACCACCCACCTCTCCTCGCGGCTCGGACGTCTTCAACGAGTCGCCGATGCAGAAGCTTCACGAGGCTCACAGCAAGAAGTAGGCCATCGTCTTATTTCACCGACTCGTGCTTCACTGCTGACCTTCGCTTCCGTTCTTCTTCTCAGGGTTTCCGAGCTCGAGAGGTTCGTCGCGTCGTCCTTTTTGCTCGCCCCGAACGAGTGCTGACCCTTCTCTTCTCTCCTCTCTTTCCTTCCACAGCGAACTTTCCACCCTCAAGAAGACCGTTCAAGACCTTCAGTTGAAGCACGAGGAGGTCGAGACCGAAGCTCACTCCTCCAAGCTCGAGCTCCAGATGGTGGAGGAGGAGAGGAAGGTGAGCGGCAGTTTCCCTTCTCGTCTCTCTCGTCCAAATCGATCCTAACCTCGTTTCTTCTTCCCAAACCTTTCAAGGCTCTCGAGGACGAGCTCGAGAACACCAAGGTA
Organism: Mrakia gelida; assembly: GCA_024345305.1. Lineage (NCBI taxonomy): Eukaryota > Fungi > Basidiomycota > Tremellomycetes > Cystofilobasidiales > Mrakiaceae > Mrakia > Mrakia gelida. The sequence goes on along the minus strand of BRON01000013.1, from coordinate 839,326 downwards.
CGTCTCTTTCCTCTTCACCCTCCTACTCGACGCGTCGTCGTTCGTGACTGACCTCGACCTGTTTAACCCTCTCAGGATCTCCTCAAGAAGGCTCAAGACGATCTCGGCCACAACACCTCTTTCTAGACTAGACTCAGACCTCTAGGCTGCATCTTCCCTTTCTTGCTTTTCTTGTTCTTTTCTCTACGTGTTCGTCGCTTTGCATCTCCCTCGCTCCCTTCGCTTTTTTTCTTCCCCTCCCTCTTTCGTTTCGCACTTCCCCTTCAGATCTCGCACATCTCGGATATCCTACAACCCCTCTCTTACCTACTTACCTACTCTTGGGTCTCGGCGCTCAATACCTTGATTCTCTTAAATGAACGGCTGTTGCTGATCACAGCGACGAAGAGAAGGAGTCGACGCGTTGGAGCTGGACCGACTGGCGAGGCTTTCCTTTCGCTGAGCGTTCGAGCGAGAGATAAATACAGTCGTATCAGCGTTACTCACAGACTAGTGCTACAGACCGAGAACCAAGAAACCTAAACCCAAAGCTAGAGTAGAAACGAACGAGCAAGACCGATGCTTTGAGCTCGAAGCTCAGCAAATCTCGCCAATCTTCCTCACCCTCCCGTCAACCATCACCATTCCCGATCCCAGCTGCTGCTCCTCGGCGACCTCCTCTGCACATCCAGCCGAGTAAGGAACGAAACCAAGACCCTCTCCTCCTCCTGTTCCTCTCGACTCCTCCCTCCCACTGTCCGACTCTCCCAGAAGCTCGTCGAGCGACCCTCCTCGCCTCCTCTCCGTGATGAACTCTCCGTCCAGCTCTCGTCCTCCGTTACGCATAAGAGCGATGGCGTCCTCTTCGAGTTTCTCGAACTTCTCGTCACACATGCAGAACGCACTGGATTAAGGGAGAGACGCGGAGGAAGGAGTCAGCGAGAACGAAGGAAGAGCGCTCCCGTCGAACGAAACAAAGCGAGACTCACCTTCCATCGGCTTTCAAGTTGGGAGAGATCTCCTCGCTGCCGTAGTTGGGAAGATTTAAGGCTGAGAGGGTGCAGGCACAGCTAGAATGAGCGAAAGGAGGGAGAAAGAAAGTCAGCGACGGCGAGACGAGAGCGGAAGGAAAGGTGGATGCGACGAACGAGGCGAGGTAAACTGGTTGACGGAAGAGGGTAGCGATCTTGACGGTAGCATCGGTGGCCTCGTTGAACACGACCTCGACGACGAGCTCGGAGGAGAACTTGAAAGGCGAGAGGGTTCCAGGAATCGTGGTGGGTCGGATTTGACGATCCGTAGGCTGAGCGAGTCGAACGAAGAGCAAGAAAAACGAAGAGAGGTCAGCTCACGGCACGAGAACTTCGAGAAGACGTCCTTGAAAGTAGTAGGAAGACTCACCAATCTCCCAAACCTGTTCCATTTCCACATCTCTCCCTCCTTCAACCCACCCGTCTTCCCAACCTTGCTCCCTTCGAAAATCACCGTTCCCTTCTTCCTCGCCTTCTCGGCAAACCCAGTCTCAGCGTACCCGTCCTTCTCTCCCTGTCGAACGATCCACCTCCTGGGTCCCTTGACCTCGGAGGTTCGAGTCGGGTTCTTCGGGGAGGTGATCTTGGTCGTTTGTTGGAGGTAGACGTTGACGGCGAAGATGGTGAGAGTTGGTGGAGGAGCGGCGAGGGTGATGCTGCTGGTAAGTCCACCGCCGACGAGGAATTCCTGGAGTGCGAAAAAGAAGTGCATAGGCCGTCAGCCTCGAGGGAGGAGAAGAGAGAGGAGAGAGGGCGAGCTCACGTTCGACGAGAGTTCGAAAGCGAAAGGACCGAAGTGATCTGAAAGGGACTGCTGGTTAACGTGAAGGATGGTCGTCTCTCGATCTGGCTTGCCTGTGATATCGAAAGAAAGCGGAGCAAGGTCAGAATGGAGCACGAAATTAGAAGAAGGGGAGACGGAGGAGGACGAACAGGCCGTCATGACATTCTTGGTCTGCGTGAGATCTCCTCGAAGGTAGCTTCCCGAGCCCAACACCGTCGCTGTCAACGCGTACTTGGTGAACCCGGAAGAGGTGAGATCGTACACGGGACTCGACGAAGGAATGGTTATGCAGAACTCCCAGCTGCAGGAAAAGGAAAAGGGGACGACGACGCGTCAGAAAGGGCGTCCGCTCCGGAGGTCGAGAAGGGAAGAAAAAACGAACGTGTTGACGCCCTTCTCCAACCAGAGCCCCTTTGATCCTCCTACGAGCAGAGACTTCTTCAGGAAGATATCGTCCTCCCAGTAGGTGTCAGGGAACACGAGACGATGGCGACCTTGAAGCTCCAAACGAATGCCCTGAACGAAGCGTCTCTGAGGCGAAACGACGTTGACGAATCCCGAGAGGTTCCCCTGCGAGAGTGAAGTATCATTCGGGGTCAGTCAAATCTGCGTGCAAAGGTGGGGCAGGTTGAAAAGGCGAAGGAATCGAGAGGGACGATGGCGAGGAAGCCCGAAAGGGTGAGGTGATGCCTTGGTCCTCGCCCTCTCCTCCTCGTCAAATCGTTCGCAAAAAGTGAGGAGATAACTCACATCCTTGCCATCATCTTCTGATCCCTGGATGCCATAGTCCCTAGGGGTGAGTCCGAACTCGTCAACCTTGGGAGGAGTGATGAAGACGACCGGTTCTGAAAGGACGACGTGGATCGATGGTTTGGTGAGGGAGAGCGAGAGAGCTGCTGAGATGAGATGAGGGAGGTGACGGGATCCTTTCGAGGGTTCTCCTGACTTGGTGGGTAGGACGTCCTCGAGGGGAAAAGCTGCAACCATAGCGTCTGAAGGAGAGGTGGAGGGAGAGGGAGGGAGGGAGGGCACGGACGGGAGGAAAGGAGATCGTTGGGAAGCGTTCGTTACGACGGGAGGAGAGTAGTCGGGAGGAGGAGGAAGGTGAGTCATCGAGGTGGAAGTGAAGAAGGAAGACGACGAGGAGGAGGAGGAAGCCATGATAGCGGGGATGCGGTTGAAGGAGAGAAGGCGAACGAGGAAAGAAGGAAGACGAGTTTGGACGAGTCAGAGTCCTCGCCGCCCTGGGCCGAAACGAGGGGCAACACGCATGGAACGAGAAGGAAGGGCGTAGAAGGAAGTTTTTACTTGAGTCCCCGACTCTCAGTCAGCCTCGCGTTTCTCGTCAAGACATCGCTTTGAGCTTCGTCGGTAAGAGAAGGAGCAGAAGAACGAGTCGCGCAAGGAGACGAAGGGTCATGCGAGACGCGTCGAGTCTTGATTTTTCTTTGCGGTTCTCGTTTTTCCTCGGAAGGTTCGAAGTCGAGGAAGTTTCCAGGTGAACGACATCATAGTACCTATACGAGATCCAGAGCAGATATGCCCCCCTGACGACCACGGATCCGACTTGACGACCAAACTGGTCGACGTCGAGCTCAACATTTCGATGAACCGAGTTGTCCCTTCACCCTTCACCCTCTCCCTCCCCTCTCTCCCTTCAGCATGGTCAGATTTAAGGTCAGTAGCTCATCCATATGTACTACTACCTAATAGACACTCGAAACTGACCTTTCCCTCTCGCCTCTGATCGCTGCAGAACCGTTGGTTCCTCGTCGAGTTCCTCTTCCCTTCCTCCCAACCCGTCCCCTCTCGCCCGTCCACCTCCTCTTCGACCAACTCCCCACCTATCCCGCTGAGCACAGCACCAGAGTCATCCTATATCCCACCTCCACCCTCTAAAAGGAAGAAGAAGTCCAAAGAACGGCCTTCAGCAGCTGGTCCTTCTTCCTCCTCCAAACCTCCCTCCTCGGACGACGACGACGACGGTTCCTCTGAAGACTCGGACGAGGACCCAAACGACTCGGAACCTCATTGGCCTCTGCTCGGTCCCTTACCACTCCTCCTTCCTCCTCCTCCGAATCCTATCAGCGGGAAACAGAAGAAACTCGATGAGAGGTCGATCTACCATGCTCTCAAGTCGTCCGTCGTCCAGGTTTTCGGAGACGATGGTTGGGGTCGAGTAGGAGGGAATACGAGCGGTGAGTCTACGAACCTTCATTTGAACTGGGTCGTAGAAGTTGGCAGTCTAAGGAGGAAGAATGAAGGTCGAGAAGACGGAGAGCGAAGCTGACCTCAAAATCCCTTCCCTTCGCCTCTTCTCCCTTCTCACAGTGAAATACTACTCTCCCAACACCTCTCTCTGCATCATTCGGACCTCTCGAGATCACCACCGGACCGTATGGGCCGCTCTATCCATGTTGGGATCCGTCAACGGCGAGAAGGTCGTCGCCAGAGTCGTTCACTGTTCTGGTGAGCTTCGTCTTTCCTTCCCTCCCTCCCCCTCCCTCTCGCTTCTCTCCTCCTGTCCGCTTTTCTTCGAGCATGTTCTGACCATCGTTTTCTACACACTTGTCTTATCCAGGCACCATCAAAAAGATCCAACTCGCAACCATCACCTACAACCGAACCATCGTTTCAACCATCCTCGACTCTCTTTCCACCAACCCGCCGGCCGCGTCGACGAGCGGGACTTCGACACCCACAGCGTCGAAGGCAGTCGCTGGGAGCAAGAAGAGAGCTCTGGAGGATACGGATGGAGATGGAGATGGCGAGGCGGTGAAGCTGGTAACGCCTGAGGGAGATGGAGGATGGAAGGGGTGGGAGGAGAGGGAGAAGAAGGTCGTTGAGGGATTGACGGATTGAGCTTATTGAATGGTCAGTATCAAAATCCGAGTGTCTTGTATCGTGGGAGACAGTGGGAAAGTCTGATTGAGGTAGTGCTGGAGGGGAGGAGGAAGGAAGGTCGCTCGCTCCAGAGTTCGCCCTGCCCTTCGTCCTTCCTTCAATTGAACGCTCGCTCGGGGTTCGGCCGAATCACTACTCGACCGAGCTCAACTCCCCTGTTCCAGGAGAATCTGGTTCAGCGTGGGCTCTTTTCGTCGCTCTCCTGCGACGCTTTCTCGAAACAAACAGCGACAAGACGCGTCGCGCCGCCCGCCAACGCCGTTCTCTTTCCACGAACGACTCCCAGAGGGACCTTCCTCCCATCCCACCAACATTCAGCGCCCAGCCCAGGCCCAGCATCAACACAGACGCGAGTCAGGTTAGGAGAAAAGGCTGGTCAAACAGGCGGAGGGGAGGGAGACTCTCAACCCCTCTCGTCCGCGAGGACCGTGTCCTCTTATCTCGCCTTTCTTCCTCGTGGTGATCGTCCAGCTGCTTTCGTCTTCAACCACTACAAGCCTCTTTTCATCTTCACCTTTCATCTGGTGAGTCAGCCCTTCAACTCGCGTCAGGGAAGAGAAGTCTCGCGACTCATCAACGCTTCCTCCCCCTCCTCCAGTTCCCCCGCCTTCCTTCCTGCTTCAGCAACCTCGCCGTCTCCCCAACCTTCCCTCTTTCCCTTTGTCTCCGAGTGCTCAAACAGTCCGCGTGCTCCCTCTCGTTCACCTTCCCTCCCTCCCCGACCTCTGCGAACGATGGCAGTCAACGGTCTTCACCCTTCCTTGTTCGTCCCTTCAGACGAAGCTCCCTTTTTTTTCTTCGTCTCACCAACTGACCTCGCTCCTATGGCGTTTCTCGCTGCGCCTCAGCGATTCTCTTGGACAGGACAGGGACTTTTCGTGGGTGGTGAGTCTTCCCTCCTTTTTCTGTCGTCCGTCTCTCTCTGTTTTCTGACCCTCTTTCTTCCGTTCGACTGTCGCTTACACAGAAAGCAGATCAGGTGATATATGGTGAGTATTCTCTTCGACTTCGGCTGGACCTCGTCTTTGTTTCGACGGAAAGGAAACAGCTCGCGAAACGAGGATTGATCCCTTCGATTTCCTTCCTGCGTCCTTCTCGCTCTCCAGCTCTCTCCCACATGGAGGACACACCAAAAGCTCATTCAGCTGCTGTCAAGATCCTCTGCGTCTGTGAGTGTCTCGTCGAGGGAACGGCGTCGCGACGAACTCGTTAACCGCTCGTTGGACAACCCCGTCTCTGACTTCCTGTTGCTTCGCGACGACTGTTTCAGATATCGAGCACAAGAGAGGGCGAAAGAAGAGTCCATCATACATCAACTCGAAGCTGGACGACCTGGAAAAGAACGTGAGCCACCCTCGCTTCCACTCGCTTCGTGCGACGCGTCGACGGACCCTTCCTCCGATTCTAACTTCGCCTTCTCTCTTCTCTCTCCCAGCTCCAAGACCCAGCTCTCGACCGAGTCTTTATGGAAGCACGTGAACGATTCGCCTTCTCTCAATCCGGTCCCGTTCAGATGCTTCGACCTCTCCCTGCATCCAGCCTTTCGTCGCGTCAAAGCATGGAGTCGCGAAGCGGATTCAATCGTGAATCACCGAAATCGACCTCCCTCGCCTCGTCCTCCAAGACAGAGCTCTCTCGGAGTGGGTCGAGGTCGAGCGGTCCTCCGTCTATCCCCTCGTTGAAAGAGGAGCCGGACGGTCGAATCAGCTTGGGCTCGTTGAAGGAGGGAGGGTTAAAGGTCGAGGTCGTGGAGCTCAAGAAGGTTGACGTCGAAGCACCTGCGAGGAAGTCGAAGGACGCTGCTGTGAGTCTCTTCAAATTCAGCATGCTTTTCCTCTTCTATCCCGTCGCTGACGCTGCCCCATTTCCCTCCCACCCTTCTAGAAACAACTCTCCCTCTCCCCTCTCGAACCCTCCATGCCCTACACGCGCTCTCCTCGTCCCTCCATCACCTCCCCTCTCCCCTCCTCTCCAACCTCCACCGTATCCTCCAGCGCCTCCAAACCTCATCGATCCTTCTCCTCCCACCCCCAACCTCGCGGTCCCCCTCCAACAATAGCCCTCCCAACCCCTCCAACCTCTTCCCACTCAGCCTCCCCACCTCCTCGATCTCGCGACTCTCCTCAAACCCCTCTCGACACGATGCCCGAGTTCGCGCCTCTCCTGTCCAGGAAACCATCAACCAAACGAGCAGGAGTCGTGATTGATTCGGACCTCGACCTGCTGGCGAGCAGACTGGAGAAGATCGGTCGCGTCGTGGTTCGAGAGCCAGGAGATGATTTCGCTGTTGCGTCGGAGGGAGGAAGGGTAGAGGGCTGGTCGAGGTAGAGGTTCGAGCATGCGTAGTGGTTGGCTCACTTCGGTTTGGTATTCGATCGTTCGTTTCTTCTCTCTTTCTTATCCTCGCTCGCGTTTCTTCGATTTGTGCCTCGTCCTTTCCTCCCATGTTTTTCAGCCCTTTGGCCCTGTTTCTCTTTTTTCTTCCTCGTCTTCGGTTGTATTTGGATTCGCTCTGCCTGGCGCAAAGTAGCTTGCGAGCCTGAGCAAAAAGCGGGCGAAGTACAGAGTCCGACGCGTCTCGCGACAGAGGTTCGAGAAGCTTCATCAGATCGTCCGTCCGTCCGTCGTATCACGTCGTTTACATATCGTTATCGTTTGAGAAATTGGCGGCTCTAGTCCTCGAGCGCGAACTCTGGAGAGAGAAGAAGAATGAGGACCAAGGAGGTCAGCACGCGTCGAGATGCGACGAGAAAAGGAGGGAGACTCACCAGAGTTGTTCTCTGATTTCAGGGGACCCAGCTTTGAAACCATGCCCATCATCTTTTCCATCATTTCAGTCATCGTCTCGAGCTTCTTCTCCATTTCTTTGACTCGCTGCAGAATGAGAAAGGAAGGCGACGATCAGTTCGGATCGTTCGAGGATGAGCGCTCGTCTCGACGAGAAACGAAAGGGACTCACATCCTCCAGCACCTCAGCTCCTGGTATCTTATCCCCACCCAGAACCTCCCTATGCTCGACTACATCGCTCGCGTCTCCAATCTTCTTCGTCTTCGAGATCCCTGAAGGCTGAGGCTTCTTCCCTCCCTCGCTTCCCTCCCACTCGCTCGGTGTCCTTCCCTCGGGGATCGGTGAAGGGATGTGAGGGTTATGAGTAGTAGCCGAAGAAGACGTCCTCCGATGACCGCCGAAGGGCTCCTGATTCGTCGTCGACATCGACATCGCTCTCCTTCCAAAGTGACCCATCGAGAAGCTCGAGCTCATCGGCGACCTTGTCTGTCCTCCTCCTCCGATTCCAGAAGCGTTTCCGACGTTGGAAGATCCGGGAGTGATAAAGAGACGCGCGAGAGGGGAGGGAGCGACTCGGTTCATTCCGTCCATCGAGGTTCGTCGTTTGCGAGGCGAGGGGATCTCGAGAGAGGAGGCGAAGGAGGTTGAGGAAGGGAAGGCGACCTTCTTGGTGGGAGTCGGTTGATCTCCGGTCGGTGGGTTGGAAGACAGAGGTGGTGACGAGGGAGGTTGATGATCAGGGGATGACGGAGTGAGTTCGTCGGGGGAAGAGGAGATGGCGTGAGGATCGAGGGAGGAAGACGCGTCGCCGGGAACTCCTTCGGGTACTCGTTGGACAGCAGACGGTTCCCATCCTTCGTCGTCGGACTGGTCGTCCCTGAGAGTAAAAATGGGCAAAGAGGAAAGGGAGGGTCAGTTCGAGCAATTTGAGGTCGCAAAGGGAGGGTAAGAAGAGGAGAACGACGAACCATCCTTGCCGTCCGCCGACTTCGTCTTCGATCTCGAAAACCTGTTCGATCTCCGAGGAGGTTCCGACCTGAAGCGCGAAAAAGAAGTCGGTAAGCTAAATGTATGTGTTGCCCAGCTTCAACGTCAATCCTACTCACAAGACCGTCAACGAAGGCTGAAGAGGGAAACGAAAGACGGGAAGATCAGCGCTGGACTTCGAGTCTTGGGCTTTTGGAAACGGACCCACGGATGTGCTGGAACGCTCTCGGTAACGTATCGATGAAAGTCTCGACCTTGTTACTCAGTACGTCCCAGAACGAAGACCTCTGCTGGAAGACTTGTCGTTCGTAGACCCTGATCGAAGAAAACGGAACGGATCAGTTTGACGTCTTTCGTCTTGTCCTCACCGTTTCGAGGGCCACTCCTCGGAACTCACGAGATAGCCAGCAGGATAGGGAACGCTGAAACCCGAATCAAGACTACGTTGACCTTGTGGAACCATCGTGGCGAGAGGAAGAACTGAACGTGAGGAGAGGGGGGAGAGAGGGTTCAGCTTTCTCGTTCGACGCCTTTCGACGCGATGCAGCGACGAAAAAGGAGAAAGGTCAACGTGCTGACCTTCATAGGGAACATGAACAAAACGGCGACGATGTTGAAAGGAGCTTGGTAACTCGAGACGGCGTCGGACTTGACTCCCTCGATGGTCGAGACTGCTTTTCGGAACATCGACTCGGCGGCGGCGTCGGCACTGATGTCGGCGAAGGTCTTGGAGAGGATGGCGACGAGGACAGTCAAAATGACTGTTCGAGGAGAACGGAAGAGACGAATGAGTCAAGGAGAGCGGAAAAGGGGGGGGGAGGGAGGGGGCAAGACGCGACGAAGGGAGTAAAAGACGAACGAGTGTTACTGAGGCAGGCATAGACGACCATGAGAACTGGACCGAAGATGGGATGGATCTCTCCTGAGTTCGCGAATCCGGATCTGAGAGATAGGAGGTGGAGGAAAGAAGGAGAGACGTCAATGAAGACGTTCGAGGTCGAGAGATGGATTCGACGAGAGAAACTCACGCGTCCAGCCCAAACCAGATGTCCAGCATCCACCAGGACTAAAGAATAAAGAGAGATGTAGATCAGCAGAGATCTTTCATAGAGTCTCGAGCGCGACAATGCGACTCACAATCTCAGAGACGGGATGCGTCTTCTCAGCGAGGGTGAAGAGAGCGTAGAGGAAGCCGAGGAAGCAGAACACGGCGACTAAGAGATCAGGAGGAGATCGATCAGCTTGTGAGCGTGAAGGGGGGGGGGGGGGGGGTCGAGAGGGAGAGGTAGGACTCACTGAACACTGCGACGAGGGAACGGGGAGAAGCGACGCGTCGAGAGGAGGTCAGCGTTGGATTCGCATCGAAAACAACCTCGAGAGGCGACGAGAGCATGACTCACTGAGCAACGAGAACTCGACCAGCATCGACCTGAGAGCGAGGATCATCAGGTTGTCGCTGAGCGTGACGAAGGCGAGTCTGTTTCGAAGGGGAAAAGTGAGACGAGGTCAGCCGTTCGTTCGTTTCGACTCGTCACTCACGGATAAGGCTCGACGATAACTTTTAAACGTACCGAGGGAACATGAGACCTGTTCCGTCGACCCGAGATGAACGAGAGCTAGTCAGTCGAGAGGAGAGGCGAAGCAAGTCGCACGCGAGTCGACTTACAAGCTCCCACAGCGAGGATATCATTCCCGAGCACAGCAGACCACTCATGGTAGGTGAAAGCGAGACCATAAGTCCTGAAGGAGAGGTATGAGAGGTAGATGATGACGAAGGCGAGATCGAAGCCTGAGGAATGAAGGAAGTCCTCCGTCGTCAGTTTGATCCCAGCGAGACGAGGGCCAGCTGGGAGGGTCCGAACAACTCACCATTCCAGAGGTTGGCCGAGTAAAGCTTAATTCCGTGCTCTTGCATCGCAGCGAACTTGTCGAGAGTGAATCCTGGATGCGAAAGGGGAAAGAAGCGACGAACGAGAAGAGGTCAGATCGAGGGAGTTGACGCGACGAGCGATCGTCTCCGTACGCGGTCAGGAGAGAGAAGCGACGAGGAATAAGAGACTCACCAGCAGCGTAGATGATGAATCCCCATTCTCCGAGGTTAATGCGATCTCTTTCTGAAGCTTCGAGAGCGATCACGAAGAGGACGAAGAGGATGAGGAAGTTACAGTACTCGAGCATGGCGCGGATTCGAGGGACTTTGAGCCTGATAACGAAGAAAGATAGTAGGTGGAACGTCAGATATATGCATCGGTGAGCACGAGACGAATGACATTGTGGAAGTGGAGAGGGAGAAGAGGACGGGGAGGATGGGAAAGAAGGACGCGAGAACGAACCGGTAATGATCGAGCGTAGGAGCGAGATGAGGGTTGTAGATCGAGATCGGCTTCCTCTTGTAGTTCTGGTAGAGGACCGAGTCCTTTCGTTTCAGTCAGACGTAGACGTGACAGTGGCGACTAGAAAAGGCACTCACGTCGGCGATGATCGCGTGAGAGTTCGAGGCTGCTTGGTAGACGACTCTTCCGCTCCATACTCCTTCGATGACTGCAAAAGGAAGAAGGTACGAAAGCTGTCAGCTTGGGAGAGAGAAGGTCAAGTTCAACGAACGGATGAGAAACAACGAACCCTTCTGACACGAGGGACTCTTGATGAAACGCTTGGACTTGGACAAGATGGCCATTTCGAGAGCGTTCCCAACGGCTTGTACCTCCTCCTCCCCTTCCTCTTCGAGCTTCCTTCTCACGTCCTCCCCGCATCCCTTGTAGAGATCCCAAGGCGTAAGCAGGACGGTCGCGAGCTCGACGGTCCGCTCGCTCCAGGCTCGAAAGAGACGGATGGCGAGGAGCTCGCAGAGGGCTGCTCTGCTGGTCGAGAGGGTCGAGAGCGACAGGGAGGTGTTGGCGAGTCGAATGAACTCTACTCTGTTGAGGAGAAGGCAGAAGACTGGGAACAGAAGGAGAACAAGGGTGAGCAACGAGAACTGCGAAGGGGGGCTCTTGGACCGCTCGTTTCGTTGGTGATTGGAGCTCACCAGTCGCATGATTCGCGTACGCAGCGTACTTCTCGGTCAGAGGTCGGACGACGGTGTAAGTGGTGTCCGGAGCGAGAAGCTGTTCGAAGCTGAGTGGGGTGTCTGGGAGAAGAGAAGAACAGAAGGGACGGAAAGGTGAGCTTGATGACCTCACTTCCTTCAACAACGAAGCTGGATCTCACCGATATGCTCCTGCGATAAGAGAAAAGCAAGTGATCAGAGAGGGTAGAGAAGAGACTGGTAATGCGAGGGCTCACGATGATGTCTCTTCTGATCTGATGAATGAGGGGATCTGAGGACCAAAGGGAGGGAGAAGGAAGGAGGAGTGAGCTTCGACGTTCCCTTCCCTCCCGCTTTCTTTCACCTTCGCTGGCACTCACAGACGGTCGTTTCCGATAGCACTTTCGACGATGGACCGAGAAGAGGTGCACACTCTTGCGACTCTGACATCCTGGAAGTCATCCTGAAAGAGGAACTTTGCTGGCGATGGCGGTTTGCGGGAGCGAACTGAGCTCCTCCCCTCTGGGTGGGAATTCGAATCGAGCTGAGGCTGCTCCTTCGCTACCGACTTCCACACCCTCTCTTCTAGCAGCTTTCTCCCAGCTGCGGATCCGTGTCATTCCCAGACACCGCCCATCTCATCTCTCCGAAACAGAGGTGATTTCTGGCTTCCCGGGTAATTGAAGAAGACGGCGTCGAGAAGGGACGCTCCGAAGCTCACCTTCTTCGCCTCCTCTTTCCTTCCTTCGCCTTTCCTCCTTCTACAGTCTTCCTATTGATCCACCATGGACGCCATCATGCTTGCCTTCGAATCCTTGCTTCTTCAGAACGTGAGTTTTGCGCCTTCAGCTCCTGCTGGTCCCTCGGAAACGACTCTGACCCCGAACGTCCTGCGTCTCCCCTCCTTTGGTTCCTTCCCCCCAGCCAACTGCTTCCTCCTCTTTCGATCGAGGAACCGCGTCGAGCATCCTCCGAGGACCTTTCCCCAACCCTCCCTACGAGGTTATCTTGGGTATCCTACAGCAGGCCGACGTCGCAACGCTCGCCTCCGTTTCGAGGACGAGCTTCGCGATGCCCAAGATCGCAGCACGTCTTCTCTACACTCACGTCGAGGTCACCACTTTCGACAGCTTCCAGTCTCTCTTCTACCATGCAGGCACCTGTTCTCCTTCCCTGTTTCCGCTGAGCTGGCCCTGACCAGCTCTCTCTGTCCTCGCTTCTCTCACACCAGGTCCCCTTCATCTCTGCTCGCTCTCGTCGTCATCCTCACCTCGGCCTCCATCTCCTTCGAACCCTCTCCCTCTGCATCCGTCCATCTCACCTCTCTTCCATCCCCCCCACCCTTCTCCAAACCCTCAAGGACACCGAACCCCTCGCTCTCGAAGCAAGAGGATCCAGCAATCGAATGCTCTTCCCTCACCTCGACGAACTCTCCTACCTCCTCGAAACCGCCAAGGACCCCGAACAGAACCATCTTCTCATCCTCTACAACACCGTCATCAAACCCCGTCTTCTCCTCTCAAAGAGGATCGTGGGGATCAAAGACCACGGCGACCAGACGGCCTCGCATGAAGGACGAGCGACCTTCGACGTCGAAGTCGAGTTCGTCTCCCTCGCGGGTAACTCCCTCATCCGTCGAGCCATCCGAGTATGCAAAGTCCACGAAGAAGAAGGCTGCATGGACTACATGGAAACATCGGAAGTCATTGCTCGTCTTTTCTCCCCTCCATACGATCTCGACGCGACCGCGACGCTTCGATTCGATCTTCGTCGATTCGGACTAGCGGAGATGAGGACTTGGCAAGTAGGTATTATCTCGGTTTCGCTCCTTGCGTTCCTGAGGCTTGAGTTGGAGGGAGAAGGGAGGGAGTTCAAGGAGAGTTTCCCTGGGTTGAGGTTGGAGTTTAGATCCAGGATGAGGAGGAGATTGAGGAGATGTTTGGGAAGTTTATGAGGGAGAATGTGTCGGAGGATAGGAGGGAGAAGTGTAGGTTTGTTAGAGGGAGTGGAAAAGGTTGGTAGGCTCTGGATTTTGATGGCGTTGTTGCTCTGGTTTTGATCGGGTCGTTCTCGACGCGTCGCGTAAATCGCTGAGCACACTGAGCCGAGCTCGAGCTTCGAAGATTTCCCATTTCCAGACTGAGAAGATACATGTCTGATAGGATGGTGTACGAAATCAAGGGAAGTCTTTACTCTTGGAGAAACGAGGTATCAGCCAGCCGACGGACGCGATTCGCAAAGCTCAACTTTCGAAGCTCGAGACCCTCCTTCCAATCAACGGTGTCTCTCTCTTTTGCCCTCCTTCTCTACCTCGGTCAAGACTTTGATCCGCGGCTCGTCACAAGATGTGACCGTCGAGACGTCTCGAACCGCAACCGGTCAGCCGTTAGCGAACCTGAGGAGGGAAGCAGAGGAAGGAGGGAGGAGGAAGGAGTTCGTCGACCTCACATCTCCATCGGAGCCACCTCTTTACTAGGAGAACAGGATAACAGGCTGCCTTGGAGTTTTTCTTGCTGAAATCCAGTTGTCCCTGCTACCGCCCGCTAGCGTCTTGACATCTGCTTCTCTCGGTCTCGCGGAAGGAAGGAGTTCCCTCGTTTCCTACCCCTTCCAGGTCGATGCTGAGCTCACTCGTCGTCTTTGCTCGGCCCTCCTTGACCTCCTCGTCCTTCTTCTCAAGCTCAGATCGACTCTCCAACCTCAACCTCGACCTTTCAGACTCTGCACGAAATTCAATCAACACCGTCGGCCTCTCTACGAGCCCCTCAGGAGGTAGCTCCGCCCTCGACGAACAACGCCCTCCCCTCCCCTCCCCCTCCCTCCTTCCCTCCCCCTCCTCCCTTCCAACCCCCTCACCATCACCACCACCAGTTCCCGCATGTCTTCTTCTTCGCTATCCAAGTTCTTCAGTCGGAAATTATCGTCGTCTCCCCACCCCCCTCCTCCCGGCACTCCCCCTCCTCCTCCGCCCAAGGATCCTCCCAGCCCTCAACCGTTTCCAAAGAAGCATCCCTCTCGACCTCCTTCCTCCTCCTCTCATGGCTCCGACCCTGACGAGCTGAGGATATCTCCCTCTAGATGGACGGAGCGAGGCAGCTCCTACACGGTCATCAACATCCCAGGCGTAGGAGTCATCCACGGAGGAGGAAGTCCGGACAGCAAGAGAGGGAGAAGTCCAGCGAAGGTCAGCTCCTCCCTCTCGTTCTCTTCCCTCCCTTCCTCTCAAGGTCCCGAGCTCAACCCAACTAGTCGAACAGACCGCTGACAATATTGGTCTCCCCCCTTTTTCCACTCCCTTTGTTCTTTCTCCTCTCGCAGAACACCCCTCTCTCACGCGTCTCGACGATCTCTCCTCATCCCAGCCCTCTCCTCCTACCTTCCTCCTCCAACGCGCTTGTAGACCCAAGATCTCGCGCGACGTCGATCACTTCCCTACTAGGACCTTCAATCACTACCGAAACGACCGAGCTCGGCCAGGCGAAGGCTTCAGCGGAAGCGGCGATGAACCACATGGAGGTCGTCAGTCAGGTCATCTTCGTTGCTGGATTTGGAGCTTCAGTTCTCGCTCAGGTGGGAGGAGTGGTCGGCGGAGCGGTGATCAAGAACTGTATAGGTGTCATCTCGGACGTGTGGGACTCGGTCGTGGTGAGTCTCGTCGAAGCAAATTGGGAAGGGAGGAGAGAGGGTGATCGTCGAGCTGACCTTCGTCCGTCGTTCGCGTTGTTTCTTCCATCAGGCAGTCCAAACCAACAAGCTTTCGAGCTTCCGACTCATTGAGAGAGCGTCTCGGATCGTGACCGCACTCGTCAACCAGGTGGTGGCGAACGAAGCTCTTCTCAAGAAGGGAGGAGGGGAACCGTCGTCTCTCGACGCGAAGGGTTTCTTGTTCATCAAGAATTTGGAGGAGCTTCTCGGGTATGCTCTGTATCTCAACTTCCTCAGTGTATGTGCCGGATACTAATGGTTGACTTTCGCTTCGTTCTCCAGTAAACTCAACGAGATCTCGGCGTTCATGAAGAAGCAGACGACGCGCTCTTTTCTCAAGCTCTGTTCGTTCTTCCCGCTTTTTGCATCGCTTCTCCTCCACCTTGCGACTGACATATACCTCGCTTTGTGTAGATCTTCGCTCGAGTGACGATGCAGCTCGGATCCAGTCCTTCAACGTCAATCTCGCCGACTCCATCGAAATCTTCCAGTACGTCTCCTCGTTCCTCCTCCTCTGACCTCCCAAGCTTATCAAACCTGATTGCACTTCGCAGAATTCAATCCCAAGTCGACACCGCCTACTTCCAACTCCAAATGACTCGAGACTCGAAAGCCGACGTCGCCTTACTCCTCGACAGAATTTCGCGCATCACGAAGGAGACTGAGGAGAAGAGGTATCGAGAGCTGGAGATTCGAAGTACGTGATCTCTCCTTACCATTATTACAGTCCTTCGGACTGACCAGTCGCTTACTCTCATTCTTTTCTTGCAGACGGGGAGATGGCCGAGACCGTCAAAACTCTGCAACGAGCCTTGGATCGACTCGACCCGTCTCAAGTTGAGAACGACGCGTCTCAAGTCCACGAGAAGTTCATCAAGTCAGGTCTCGACATGTGTATCCGACGTTCGAATGACTCGGCTTCTCAAGACGCTGTGCCAGACTGTGAGCAGAGTCTCGTCGAATCGTCCAGCCCCGGATCGCTGACGAGTCCGTTCGTTTTTGTCGCCTCGAACAGGGACGATCACGACTTTGGAGGTCGAACACCTCGAGATCATCGAGTCTGGTTTCTACTCGGTCGTCTGTGAGTACTCATAATGTGCTCGAAGCGAAGAAAGACTGACGCGTCGTTCTATTACAGGGAACGGACGTTGGCGAGAACAGGTCGTCGCGATCAAGGAGATGGGGAAGGGAACGAACAAGGATCTGTTCCTGAACGAGGTCAAGATCTGGAGGAAGCTGAGATATCAACACGTCCTCCGTGAGCTCTTGATCTCTTTCGTCCTCGTCTGCTTCTGATCTTGAGCGCTGACACCGTCCCTTTTCCGTCTCGCAGCTTTCCTCGGAGCGTCGTCGACTACCTCGCCACCACCTTACTTCATCGTCTCCCCGTTCCAGGAGAAAGGGAACGTGCTCAAGTTCCTTTCTCGTCATCCTCAGGAGTCTCGTCTTCGGATTGTTCGTCGCGTCTCTTGTTTCCTGTCTCTTCCGTCCTCGAAGACTGACTGCCGCTCTCCCCAACTTCAGATCCATGAGATCGCCCTCGGAATGGACTACCTTCACTCGAGAGACGTCATCCACGGCGACCTCAAGGTGAGCTCTGGTCCGAGTCTGCTTTATTCGCCGCGTCCTTCCCTTTCTCACTCGTCCCGTCGTTTCGCTTCGCTTCTTCAGGCCAACAACATCCTCATCGACTCGGAAGGTCACGTTCTCGTCACCGACTTCGGTCTTTCGTTCATCAAACAGAGCATCTCGTCGACGAGTGGAGACATCCGACCCAACGCTGGGACTCTTCGGTGGATGAGGTGAGTTGCGCGAGGCTCAGACCATCTCTCGACCTCAGCTGAACCTCCTCGCGTTTTCTCAGTCCCGAAAGGATCGTTACAGGGGTACTCTCGAGATCCAGCGACGTCTACGCCTTCGGAATCACCTGCGTGGAGATCCTCAGCGGAGAGGTCCCCTTCGGTTTCTCGGACGAGGCAGAGATTCGACGCGCCGTCGTTGGTGAGTGCTTCTCATCCCCCTCGTTCCCTGCGACCTTGTGCCAAACTGACTCGATGCACTCTCAATCTGCAGAGGACAACCGACGACCCGTTTTCCCCAAGGACACCTCCCTCTCGCTGCAAACGCTCATCAATTCGTGTTGGCTCGCAGATCCTGTCGCTCGACCCTCGTTTGCCTTGCTTGTCAAGCAGAGCGGTGTTCTCTATCAAGGACGGCACTACGCTGAGTTTGAAGAGAAGTTGGGATCTGGTTTGGGGTTGGATTTGGGAGGAGGTGGTGAGTCGCGTTTCTCTTTTTCGGACTTCAGGTCTGTCGTGGCTGATCTGTTCTTCCTTCGTCGTTTTTACCAGCACCTCCCCTCGTTGCCGCCTCGATGTCCTCTTCTTCGTCATCTTCGACCTCTTATCGGACAGCTCACGACGTCTTCGTCCCAGAACTTCAGGCGTGAGTCGGTCTTTCTCGACGGCTGCTCGAGTTTCGTCGGCCTCTGAGTCACGCCCTCCTCTCGAACCTCTCTTCTCAGCATTCTTTCGCCCGAAGGAACAATCACCGAGCTTCCTGAAACCGGAGCGACCTTCGAAGACGGCAGTTCTTCGAGCTCGAGTCCCGAATCGCCGCTCTTCCTCCCTGGACGAACTTTCAAGGAGGTTCTGGAGTCGACTCACAAGGCTGAGAGGGCATATCGACATCATCTCGACCACATGTTCGACGATAGACTGTGTGAGTGCGAGATTAGGTGCAGAATCGCTCGCTCGTCCCCCTCGCTCGACCTGACCTCGACGCGTCTTTCGATTTTCTTTGCTCAGCAATCCCTCTCTGGACTCCCACGCCAGTCCCTCTCGGAGCGATTGGATACGTTGATGGGGTGGGGTCATTCGTGAACCTTGTGGATGTGAGTGGAAACCTATCGTGCTCGAATTTAGAGACTCCAACAGCTGAACCCATCTTTCTTCTTCTTCGTTCAGATCACCGAAGACTCGCGCCTCGCTCGAGACCATCGCAAGGTCGTCTCTTACCCTGACGTCCTTCAGGAAACCGTAAGTATATCTTACCCACTCTATCTTCCGTCTCAATTACCCGTTCACCTTCTTTTCTCTCCTCCTCTCCCACCAGTTCGGAGCCCGTTCCGTTGGCGGTCAAGACGTTCAGCTCCTCCCTCCCGTCTCGGTTCGCTTCGCTCGTCGGAACAACCCTCAGGGCTCCTCAACCACCAAAGAAGTGTCTCGTCGAGTCGAGTACTCTCTTCGGAACGGGATGACCAAGAGCGGGCTCGTGATGGAGGGATGCGAGTGTCAGTTCTTGAGCTCGTTCGTCGCGGCGAGGAGATATCTCGAGGAGAACGTCGAGGAGATTTTCAAGGTCAGCATCAGTACCACTCGTATGACTTCTCCGAAGCGGTGTAGCTGACTTTGGGTTCGTCCTCTCTCCAGCTCCACTCCCACCGCCATCGCGAGCTCACCAAAGACCGGATCATCCTCGTCGTCGGAAGTATCAGCGCGACTGATTGGGCTGTGATGGTCTCTCACGGTCCTACTGGGTACGCTCCTACTCTCCTATCTTCACCCTCTCGCATCAATTTCTCTCGAGCTCACCCCCTTCGTCTTCGCTCGCAGATCCGCGTCTTTCAACGTCCACTCCGATCGACCAACGAACGAGCCCTGGGGAACGTGGACGACTACCCACCGCAAGATGAGCCAAGACGACGCTCAGAAACCTCTTCAGATGAGCAGTCTGGACGAGGAGCCAAAGCAGTTGTCGTGCAAGGTTTCGAGGATTGGGTGAGTTTCCAGTTCGACGCGTCGAGCGAGCTTTCCGATTTCGTTGTTCCTGTTCGTTCGCTGACTCCCTCTCTTCGCCCTCGTGTTTGTTTTGCCAGCACTCCCAAATCAGCAGTCCTCCTCGCTCGACTGAGATGCGTCGACGGAAAGGCAACTCTGCAGTGATCTCTCTCTCTTCCCTCTTTCCCTTCGTTACTCCCTCTCTGGCCCCGGCCCCTTCGCTCTCGGACTTGCTCTCCCTTCCGCTATCTACTTAACGACCGGATCTGTCGCCTCCCTCTGTACCGCCTATTGATATGTTGTACTTCGCTTCGCTTCGGACCTGACCCTCTCGTCCTCTCGCTATCAAGTATCGCGCAAGCGAATCGCAAACTCCCTCCCGCTCGACGCGTCGGGCTGTCTCTGTCCCTCTCCCCTCCCCTACTTCACAACAAGGCAAACAAAGCAGTATAGATCGTTCTCGTTATCGTCATCGTTATCTCGTAAAGAAAGAAAGTCGGCGTCAGAAAACTGTGAACGAACGAAGGACGAACAAGGCAGACGAGTCAGTGGAGATCAAAGGAAAGACTCACTCGTTCCCCATCCCCTTTCCCCCCGTTTCCCCCCCTTGCCTCTCACCAAATCCTCTCAAGAATACAGATCATCCGAATCCAACTCCACCACCACCTCCACCTCCTCCTGCTGCACGACCACTCTTCCCTCCTCCTCGTCTTCGACGTCCACCACAAGAGGTTCTGAGCGCTCGTAGGGGTTGGTGTCCATTCCTGTTTCCGTTTCCGTTGAGGATTGAGGTTGAGGTTGGGGAGAACGAGAGGTGGAACGAGAAGCAGGTTTGGGAGGAGCCGATGACGGTTCAACGATGATCAGGGAGGAGGCTTGCGAGAGGGGGATGGTTGATTTCTGTGTGAAACGCGGCGAGCGTCAGATCTAGCCGATACAACATGACGAAGAGGAGAAGAGTAGTAACGCGAAGAAGGCAAACTGACCTCGTAAGGGAAACTCGCCACCGTCGTCCTCGTCGTCGACGCGCCTCCGCCACCGCTCTCCCTCTTCTTCGACCCACCACCCTTCGACAGACGAGGTTTCGGCTTCGCTTTGGGTCGCGGATTAGCTTTAATGGGGCGGTACTCCTGCTTCGCTGCTGGTGGTGGAGAGGAGGACGCAGAGCCATGGGAGGAGGAGGAGGAGGGGAGGGAGACTTTCTTGGATTTTCGAGCCTTGGTTGGTGGTTTCGTTTTGGACGAGGAGGGTGGTTTGGTAGTCGTTGGAGGTGGCGAGGAGGAAGAAGATCGAAGGACCGGGGTACGCTTCTTCTTATTCGAGGTGGTGGTTGTGGTTGACGTTGATGGTTTGGACCGAGGAGGAGGAGGTGGTGGTGGTGGAGACGCGTCGAGGTTTGAAGACGATGGTGAAGCTGATTTCCCTTCTTCGTATTCCGCGTACTCTTCCATCCCCCGACCACCGTCCCCGTCTCCCTCCTCTTCTTCATCGCTGTCTCCTACGAGCTTCTTCTTCCCCTTTCCCTTCGAACCAGCCGACACGCGACTCGTCGTCGTCGTCTTCTCCTTCGCAGCCCTCGTCGTCGACTCCCTCCTCGGTCTCTTCACCACCACCTTCGGCTTCACATCCACGTCTATCTCCACATCTCCCTTCCGCTTCCGTCGTTTCCCTCCGAGGATGGCTCGCATGTTCTCGTCGTCGCTGAGCGGGTCGGGAGGAGGGTCGGAGCGAGAGGTTGGTGTTGATGGAAGCGACGGGAGGGAGGGAGTTTTGGGTGGTGGAGGGGGTGGAGGGGGTTTGAGACGAGGTTTAGGGAGGAGGGAGGGAGGTTGAGCTGTTCAAAGAGGTGGGAGAGAAGGTCAGGGAGGGAGGGAGGAGATGGACGGGCGTCGGGAGGATCTAGAGGCGAGACGCAGGGACGAACCTTTGAGCCTGTGAGCTGTGATTCTGGAGGAACGCAGAATCGAGAACTATACACGTCGGCTTCGATGTCTCGGGTAAGGCTTTGGTAAAGGAGAAAAGCTCGAACTGACCCGAATCCGAACGCATCGTTCGTCGAGAACACCTCTGGCTCCTCTTCCTCCTCCTCCTGCTCCATCTCTACGTTTTCCTCGTCTCCACCAGCACTGGGAGTCCGTCCCCGACCTCCTATCGATCCTCTTGCTCGAGCTCCAGCTCCCTCGTCGTCGTTCTCCCCCTTCTCCTCCTCCTTGATCTTCTCCTCCCTCTTGACCTTCCCACCCTTCCCACCCTTCCCACTCTTCCCCTCCTTCTCCCTCTTCCTCCGCCTACTCTCCTCCTTAGGATCCACCTCTTCCTCCTCCTCATCTACAGTCTCTCCTCTCATCTGCCTGATCATATCGACGGCGAACGCTCCCTGACCATCGGATCTGGACCGGTGAGGAGGGCGAGGCCCGCCACCTTCGTTCGTCTTCGTTCGAAGAGGATTCCGTTGAGAAGGAGCGGAAGGATGAGGGGAGGAGAAGAGAGGCATCCGAGGCGGGGGGTCGTCGAAGGGCGGAGGAAGGTTTTCTCGTTGCCGAGGGAAGCCGAGCTAGTCGTTAGGGAGGAAGGAGGAGCCCGACGTCATGAGCTCGAGTTTCGCAGAGCTCGCTCCCTTCCCTCCCCTCGCAGATACCGCCAACGCTCACCTTCTTCCTCTTCTCGCCATGGCTCCGAAAGGCAAGAAAAGTAGACCAGCAGGAGTAGCTAGTACTCCCATCTCAAGTCCAGCGAAATCCTCCGTAAAACCCTCCATTCCTGCTCGACCTTCGACTCCCACCTCGACCTCCACCACTCCTGCTACTTCGCCTCCTCCCTCGCCCTCTCGAGTCCCTCCCCCGCCCCCATCTCCTCCTTCGGCCATCTCAGCAGCAGCAGTAGCCCCTCGACCTCCTCCTCCTCCAGCCCCAAGCTCTCCAGCCTGGTCGGCTCCAGCAGCTCGAGTAGCAGCTCGACCGAAACCAAAGAGGAAGTCGATCGTTGTGTTCAACAAACTCGCTACGTTCGCCTACAAGGCTCTCTGGCTCTTCGTCGCTCAGTCTTGGTATCCAATCCTTATGGTTCTGGTTGCGTTGATGGTCTCGGTGCCGGTCTTGGGAGTCATCTACGCCGCGTACAAGAGGGTTACAGATCGTGAGCTCGACTGTTTCCTCCTTCCCGCTCCTGCTCCCTGTTTCTCTTGCCTCCCCGCCTCGTGGGCACCCTCATCTTTATCTCGTATCTAATCTCTTGCCATCGCCTCCATGGCTGATCTTCCAGTAATCCCCTCCCTCTCTCTCTCCCCCCTCGGATCCCTCCTCCTCCTCCCCTTCACCTCCTCCGTCTCCCTCCCAGCCCTTCTCTACTCCTCCTACTGCCACACAATCGGACTCGGCCTTCACTGCTCAACCAACTACCCCTACTCGGGAACGGACGTACAGACTGGCCCGCCGATGAAGGTCGGAGTGGTAGCGAGGAAGTTGAGGGAGGAAGCTAGTCGAGCGAGTGATATCTTCCAGAGCGTGGTAGAGTTGAGCGATATGAACCAGATGGGACTGCATCAGGTGGAGATCTGGGAGTTGGCTATGGCTGTGAAGAGGTGAGTCCATCTTTTGGGGGCTGTCTGGTTTGGGAGAAAAGGAGCGAAGGAGGGGAGGGCGGGCAGCGACGACGCGAGCTGACTTTCATTCGTCTTCCTTGCGCCCCTCGTCGCTTTCTTGCAGAGGATCAAAACTTCAAGACAAAGAAATCTTAGCTGAAAGCCTGGTAGATCTCGGAGATCTCACAAGGGACATGAAGGACAAACTCATGTACGTTCGAACCTCTCCCTCACTCTTCGTCGACGCGTCTCGCTCGTCTCGTCTCGTCGCTGACTTTTTCCCCTTTCTTCCCTTCAGCGGCATCAACTCCGAAGGCATCAACTCCTTCTCCTGGATCGTTCACGAGGTTCGTCTCTTTTTCCTCTCGCCCTCCCTCCCTCTTCCTCCCTCTCTGACTCCCTTCCCTCCTCGTCCATCAGTTCGCCCGCCTAGAAACCCACCTCCTCACCATCTCCCCTCCCCCTCCTTCCTCCGACCCGTCCTCTCCCCAACTCCCTCTCCTCACCTCCCCACCCTCTTCTTCCTCCCTCACCACCCACAACCCCCCACCACCCTCAGCCCGCTCCCTCAAACTCTTCCGAACCCACCTCACCTCCCTCCTCTCGCACCTCTCCACCTCCCTCCAATCCCTCCAGTCTTCCATCGAAGCCACCCTCCCCCTCGCCGACCGCGCATCCAAGCTTGGAGGGAAACTGCAAGAGGAGTTCTTCGCGAGTGAGATGGTGTTGGAGGAGGAGAGGAGAAGGGATCCGGTTTGGTTGCCTCTTGTGGGGAGGGCGAGGGAGTTGGCGCTCGGGAGGGGGAGGGAGGAGGATGAGGGAGTTGGAGGGTATGGGAATGGGGTTGGAACAGGGGGAGGATGGGGTGGAGAGGGAGGTGGGAGTGGGTGGAGGAGGAGCGAAGGGGTGAAGAGGGATTTGAAGTTGACGAGGGAGACGGTTGGGAAGCTGAAGGATTTGAGGAGGGGGATGGAGGATTTGAGGAGTGAGTTGATTGGGTATCGGTGAGTTTTCTTTCGCGTTCCACTGTACGAGGAGGAGAGGAGAAAAGAGGACGGACGAACGAACGAGGGGAAACTGACTCTCGTCGCGTCGTTTCGTTTCCTCTTTCGCTTTCACAGAGACAACGTCGGCTGGTTCCGGGCTGGAGTAGTCGGATGGTATCTCGGAGGAAGTGACGCCGAAGACGAGGAGGACATGATGGACCCGGAGATCGAGATGGTTCGTCCGCGTCGCGTCTTTTCGTCCATCGTTTCCTCATCCTTCCTTCGTCGCTCCACGCTGACTCGCTTCTTCTCTTTCCCACTTCGGGACATTTTGCACGCGGTACTTGTAGGAAGGCCTCCGCTCAATCATTTCCAGGTTCAGCGGCGCCGTTCAGGACGCGAAGTTCAAAGGACGCGTCGGAGCTCGACCAGGAGGAAGCGGAGGAGGAGGAGATGCTTGGCCTGCTGCTTTTTTGCCTGGGAGTTAGACGCATGGGAGTGGGACGGTGGGTAGGGGTTTGTTTTCGGTGAGTCGTGTTTCTCGGTCTTCTGGTGGATCGAGGAAGGGGAGAAGACGAGGAGACGAGCTCGAGTCGAAGAAGGAAACGAAGGCTGACTTTCGCCTTTCTTCGTTCGTCTGACAGATATCATGAATGTTCACGCACACGATCGCCCGAATACTCTCGAGTGAGAAGAGGAGGAGAGGGGAACGTGGGATCTCGAGAACAAACGCGCCCAGAGGAGGGAAGGTCGAAGAGAGGAGCTCGGATCGAAGGACCCCTGGCTGACTTCACCTTCTTTGCTCGTCACTCACCACCTCTTCGACAGATATTATGGATGCTGTCGTCTCCCACCCTCTTTTAGATCTTCTAGAGCGAGAAGAGGAGGTGGGATGAACGACGAACATCTGAATCGAACGCGTTCCAACCCTCCCTCAAAATTCTCCATCCCTCGACCCTGTTTCCGCCCGTCCCCAACGCTTCGCACTCCTCTCTCCGAGCCCGGAAAATCGGCCTCGGGAACTTTCATCCCTGTCTGTATCACCTCTCAAATTTCCACCCACCCCCTTCTCGTCTCGTCTCACCTCCTCGAAATGATCCGAACCTTTTCCTTCTCCCTTTGATCAGCCCCCTGATCCTGACCTTCACACGTGTTTTAACGCTTAATACAGTCCCCAGGCCTCTTTACCCCTTAAACGGTATTGGAGGTCTTTATCTGGAGTCCTCCAACCCAGAAGCACTCAGAACCAACGAAAGAAGGTTTCCGTCGGAGCGAGGAGAGGTGGGGGGGGGGGGGAGGTCTCGCTCATTCCGTTGGTCTGTCTGTCTGTCGATTTTCTCATTCTTCCTCTTTTCATTGTCTCACGAGGGGAGAGACGTCGTCTGCTCACTAACGTCCACCTCGCTTTCTGCTCTTCCGTCCAGTAGATTCGACAACTCTCAGGTCGAACCGAACGAACGAACGACACTTCATCTCCTCGCGTCGACTCCTCCCTCCCTCTCTCGTCCAATGGTTGAAGTTAAGCAACGGCTCCATGGCCACCACGATCTGATACCTGCCTACTACACTCTCCAAATCCTCTCGGCTACTCTCCTCTCAGCACTCCTCCTCGTCTTCGCCTTGCAGCGACGAACAAGGCATCCAACTCTCATTTCCGTGAGCTCGACTCTCTCCTCCTCTCCTCCTCGTCTGACCTTGACTGACCCCTTCCCTCCCCTTTTTCTCAACCAACAGCTCATCATCGCTCTCATTCTCGACAGCGCACTCCACTGTGTCATCCTCGGTCAAGAGGAGCACCCCTCCGTCGCTGTAGCAGCCTGCTCGACGGTCTTCGCTCTCTCAGGGTCAGTTCGCTCATCCCTCCCCTCCTCTTCCTCCCCCTTCTCTCCTCAACTTCCGCAGAACCCGCTGACACGCGTTCGCCTCCTTCTTGTTTATGGATCTGGATCAACAGGATCCTCGCAACCACGGGCTCCTTCGCAGCTATCATCATCAAGGCGAGTCCCAAAAGCTCGAGCTCCAGCTCAACTCGAGTTTCCTCTTCCGGCGTCGCGCTAACCTCTCTTCCCCTTCTTTCCCTTCACGTCCAGATCTGGTCCACCGTCGTGCTCAAGCTCTCGATAACCATCCGATGGGAGAGGATCATGGATGTAGGTCTCGTCGTCGTTCCTTGGACGTTCTGTATCGCCATGCTCATCGGATCGTCCATCGTGAGTCGCCTCGAGAGAGAAATAACGTTCGACTCTTCGGTTCACAGAGCTGATCCTCTCCTCCTCGCACCTTCGCTTTCACGATCTCAGGCCACGGCTCTACGTCCAGAGAACCTAGCTGTGACGGAGTTGGGAGCGTACAACTTGGATGTGCGCGTGTGAGTTTGACTTCGACGTTCGAGGGAGGACGACGAGAATTGACGCGTCGAACTTCGTATCGTCCTTGTGCTTCTTCCACTCTCAGAACCTACCCCTCTCGAGTCATTGCAGCCGTCTTCCTTCTCATCGTCGCCGTCTTCGAGTGTATGTTCAACCATCTCTCGAATTCCTTTCTCGCCGACCTCTCGCTGACTTTCCGCGTCGCCCTCGCCCTCCTCGCTCTCGACCTTCCTCAGTCTGGACAATCATCGCCTACCTTCGCCATCCCTCTCGCCTGAGAGTCGGAAGACATCAATCCGAAGTCTCTCCAGACCCTCGACTCATCACCAAGTCTGTCCTCGACGTCGGCTTCACCATTCGAACGCTCGCTTTCGGAGTCTACGCGAGCGGTGGGATTGTCTTCGCCATTGTCTCCCTCGTCACGAACTCGGCAGCTCCGTGAGTCCTGATTTCCCTCGTACTCGTTGATGACCTGAATTATCCTCGAGACTGAACGACCTGTGTTCTCGTCGTTGGTTTGCACAGAGCCTTCTACCAAGCGACAGCCGGAATTGTCGTCTTTGTTTTGTTCGGAGCTCAACGAGTACGTCTTTCCCTTACTTCTCTCTCTTCGATCTTCTGGCCAAATCACGCCAAACTAACTCGTTGATTTGGGATCGATCTTCACAGGACATCCTCCAATTCGTTCGGATCCTACCCGCAGATCACCCAGATCCTGCCTCGGATCTCGTCAACGTCCTCGACGGGACTCACTTCACCGCGTCCGAGTTTGCGAAGGAGAAGATCTTGGTTGGTAATGAGGAGGAGGGTGTGAAGGCAGGGGTTGAGGGATCGAGGAAGGGGAAGGATGAGGAAGCGGAGGTGGAAGGGCTTGGGGAGGTGAAGGTGAGGTTGTGAGACGCGCCCGTCGCGTCGACTCCCTGTTCTCTAGGTACCCTTATAGACGAACCTTGAGTTATATCTCTTGGCTGAATTGCTTAGATGTCATGTTGTCGTATCTTAAAGCGAAGCGGGAGCTTTCCTTTCGGTGCCGTTCGAGAATAGTGTGCTTGCTTTCATCATCTGTGCTGGCATGGATTCGCCGCTCTCGGTGGTCGAGTCAAGGCTGGTGTCCCCAACCCTTCCAACTTCACCAACGCGTTCGCTGGAACCAAGTCGGACGCCAACTCCTTCGTTCAGGCTCTCTACAACGTCATCTGGAGGTTTGTCTGTGCCCTTAAATTCAATTAATGCACGGTGCTTGCATGTTTCTGACACCCTCTTTGCCTGTCCGCAGCTTCATCGGATTTTCTAACGCGGTAAGTGACCTATCGCTCTTGTCTCGACTCCATCTCGATTTGGCGCGCAAGTGAAAGTGCGAAGACGCGTTGGCTGACAACCTCCCTCCTTCGTCTGACTCGTCCTTTCCGGTTCTACTCCATGTCTGAGATCAAATCTCCCATCAAGACCGTCAAGCGAGCTGCTTCCATCGCCATGCTCCTCGTCTCGGTGATCTGTGAGTGTCGTCTGGCTCGCTCTCGCTTCTTACGAATCGAAGACGCGTCCTGACTCTCCCTCACCTCTTCTCTCTCTCGCTCTCCTTTCTTCTCCTCTTTCAGACATGCTCGTCAACATCGCCTTCTTCGCCGCCGTCCCCAAAGACGTCATCCTCTCTTCCAACCGACTCCTCGCCGCCGAGTTCATGACTCGAATGTACGTCTCGCGTCGCTCCGAATAGGCGACGCGACAAACAACGAAGGTTTGGGTCGTTTCGGCCTCGAGGGCGACGGTGAGCGAGATGTTGCTGCAAGTTGGGAATCTAGCTTTGGAGACCACTCCCAAACCTCTTGTCCTGGTAAGAAGAACAAACGTCAGCTGGTACAATAGAGGCGAAGATCCGGCGAAGAGACTCAAACGCACCACTTAAGGCCAAACTCGGCTCCGGAGGAATAGTACGAAGCGAGAGCGTAGTTGCGACGAACGTTGAGGTCTGGGTAGACTGAGACCTCCGTGTTGGCGATGTGGTCGATGCTGGAAATTCAAGCAGGATCAGCTGCTGAGAAGATCGAAAGGACCGATCTCGACGACGCGTCGAACTCACTACGTCCAAGGATCGTCTCCGTTGATCTGGAGGACCTCCAGGCCAGCGAGGCTGGTGAGCTGCAGCAGTGTGGCGTGTGTTTCAGTATCAGAAAGCATATCGTTGACGAGATAATGAGGAAAGACTGACGTTGATGCCTTCTCTCGCGTAAAGAGCCTCGACGTTTGGATCAGTGACGAACCCTGCATCGGGAGCAACGAAGATTCCAACCGAGGGATCCGAATCCGATCGAGCGAGTCCAGCGAGGGGAATGGCCATCAAGGTCTGGACGCTGGACGTGAAGCAGGAGAAAGTTGAACTCGAAAGTTGAGGATGAGCGAAGCTCGACGCCAGTGCTGCTGAAACGACTGGGACATACGCCAGTACTCGTGACCATCGTTGAGCGAGTTCACTGTTTCCAAAACACGCGAAGACGGGGCGGGTCAGCTTTGATTCGGATGAGAGAAGGGGAGCGGCGGAGAGAGCAGGGCACCAGAAAGAACGCACGCGTCGAATAAAGATCGAAGTGGAAGTCAAACTCCGTCTCGTACTTTGTCGAGTTGATCCTGAGGACCTCCTCGCTCACGTTGAGCTTCTGTGCGAGCGGTGGAGGCGAGTCGAGCTGGTTGTATTCGAAGATCGAGAGACCGGCGATGGTCCAGAAACGCGAACCAAGTCAGTCCATCGAGCTTTGACGAGCGAAGCGGCGAGAAAGATCGTGAACGCACCCTCGAGACGACATCTAAGATTCCCATACCAGGCAAGAAAGGGACGGCTCTGAGCAGGGAAGGCGAGGCAAAAGGTTTCGTTAGTGTTTGATCGGCGACGACCTGAGCGAACGACGCTACTGTACTCACTTGAGGCAAGCCAGGGCTACAGCAGGAGTGATGACTGTAGATGAAAGTTTTGGTCAGATCTTCTTTTCGTCTAGTCTATCGAACCAAAGAGATTTTGGCTCACATCCAAAATCCGAGGCATCCTGGGCCTGAGCAGCGAGGGAGCAAGGATCGACCCCGACGGAGGAAGACGCAGCGGCCTTGACTGTTCCTGTAACGATGGAAGCTACCCCGATGGCCAAAGCGAGGGTGGAAGAGAGTAGCATGTCAAAAGATCTGGAGGTGATGGTGGAAGCTGGGAGGGAAGAGAGGTCAAAGAGCGAACTCGTCGGTGAGCTCTCGCGCGGTGCTTCGACAGCTCCTTGAAAGCCGCACTGCCGATCAGTTAAAAGAAAAAGGGGAAGGCCAGAGCATCGCTTCAGTCCAATGGTCACGCTGAAGGGAGGGTGGAAATAGAAATGAGGTAAGCTTGGACGGAAGGAGGTAGAGCTGGGAGGAGCGAAGGAGTTTGTTCTCGTTACTCTTCCGTCACAAGAAGATGGCTCTTTGCAGCAGTGAAGAGGGGGGAGTCTGCGAAAAGATGGGAGGAGTATGTCTCCGTTATGTGATCGAAGTGGTCCAGATCGAGAGACGAGGGTGAAGTGGAGGGCGAAGGAGGAGAGAGCCTCGGAGAAGGGAAGGGTTCTGAAGGTCGAGTGCTTGAAACCGACGACCCAGAGGAATCATTGCTAATTTTCAAGCTGGCGGGGCAGCCGGGGCGGACTTAAGCACACAGCGAAGTATCGCTGTGGAGCTGATGGCGAAGGAGCAGAGTGGAACGAAGGACAAAGGTGGTCGTTGCGAGCTCAACGTGAGCTTCGTCGACTCTGCTCCTCCTCCCTCCCCCCGGGCGACTTTCTGACCTTTTTTTTTTTCGGACCAAGCAACGAAGTTCGTGCGTGTGTTCTTTGAGCAGGGCGCTGTACAAAATCCAAATCTGGCAAAATAAAAACAAGACGACGAAAACAAAGACGACGCGTCTGTTTTGGGTCGAGCTCACCACCCTCTCAACAACGTCCTCTTCCTTCCCTCCGTCTTCCCCATCCAGTCCAGAACCGCCTTTTCGACCACCTCAGCTTCACTTTCCACCTCAGCATGTCCTTCATGGACAACGTCGACCGGCTGGAGCTCTCACTGATACGAGTGAAGGAGGTCTCCGTTCGTCCTCCTTCCTTCCTCCTTCTCCCTCCCTTCCTTCGATCGAGCTCATCCGTTCCCCTCTTCATCCCTCTTGCAGAGCAAATTTGCCTCCCCCTCTGGACCCTTCACGATGTCCTTTTCATCTCCTTTCAGCTCCATCATCCGAGAGGCTGAGCCAGGAGAGCGAGAGATCTTCCGTTATGTTGGGTTCGTTCAGCTCGCTCCTTCCTTCCTCCCTCTCCCCTTGAGTTTCCCACCATCCACCCCGCTTCGATATTTCTGCCTCAGCTAACTGTCCATCTCTATCATCCTTTCCTCCAAACAGCCCCAAGTCGACCCCTCAACAGACCCACGCCCCTCCTTCCTCCTCCCATCAAGCTCTCTTTGAGCTCAACCCTCCGAAACCATCCACTCCCCTTCGACCTTCAACAACATCCAGAGGTGTCGTCACCGATCCCGAGATACTCCTGGGAGCTGCATTGAAGCTGGTGGATGGCTAGTGAGTCTGCGTCTCTTTCTGGGGTGAAGCTTGACACGGAGGAAGCGGGGAGGGAAGGAAAGGTCGAGCTCGCGAGTCCAGGACCCGAAGCTGATCATTCATTGCCGCTTCGCTCTACAGCCGACCTATGCCTCGGAAGAGAAAGCTTATTGTCTCTCTCTTCGAGAAGTACGAGGGTCTGAAGGATTCAATCATGGCTTTGGAAGAAGCTGTCGAAACGGTTCGTCCCCTCCTTCGCCTCTCTCCGATGATCTTTTCGTCTTCGCCGACGCTCCTTCCGAGCTGACACCTCTCGCTACTCTTGTGACCTCTCTCCAATCTTCCAGTTCGATGCCTCGCAGCAAACTTCCTCGGCTACACCCTTCGACGACGGTTGGGGAGACGATCCAGCTCCTCCGCCTCCTCCTCCCTCAGCAGCTCCTGGTCCCTCCATCCAAGAGCGAACGCGTAAAGCCGAGGCTGAGTCTAAGGATCTCGAGAGGAAGGTTGCTGCTGCTAAGAAGGCCAAGCTCGCTAGGGAGAAGGCTGCTGCCGAAGCCGCCGTACGTCTTCGCTCTTTCTTCGACACTTCCCTCCATTCGCCCTCGAGCTCTTCGGAACTGACTCGCCCTGCTCTTTTATGTCCTACCACTTCCTCTCTTTTAGGCTCCCGCTCGAGCTCCATCACCACCTCCTCGCGTCGCCACTCCTCCTCCAACACCACCTCCCGCTGCGATCAACCCTCTCATCCAAACCCCAACGATCACCCGGTTCCTCAACTCGTCGCGGTCTAGAACACCGAGTCGCGAGTACGATCAGCCTCAGCTGGACGAGGAAGAAGAGGAAGACGTTCTTCCCGAAGATGAGGAAGAGGAAGACGTCGAGGAGGAGGAGTTGGCTGGCGAAGAGGAGGCCGCGACGGTGATGCTCGCTCCTCCCGTAGTCATCCCAGCACCGGTACCTGCGCCTGCTCCGGCGCCTTTGATGCTTCCTCCGAAGATAGTGCCGAAGCCAACTGGGGAGGTTGAGCTCACGAAGGAGGTGGTTTCGATCCTGGTTCGTCCTTCGTTCCCTTTCTTCGCATCTCCTCGAGAAACGCTCTGCCATCTCTCGTTCTCTCATACTGACCTCCGAACCCCTTTCCTTTCTCAGGAGAACCTCTGGCATACCTTCCCCGAGATCCTTCGTCAATCTCCTGGAGCACCTCTCGAAGCTTTCCTCTCGCCCACCGAGACTCTGTTCGTCCCCAACTCTCCTTCTCTTTCCGCTTCCTCGCCCCTTCTGTCTGGACCTTAACTAACTGATCCTCCGATATCTTCTCGACCCCAGCACCCTCCTGCAAACCCTTTCTCTCCTCCCACCTCCACCTCCACCCTCCTCCTCGTCCCTCTCCCTCGCCTCAACCTCGACTCCTCAGCACCCTCCAACCACGCAGGGTGTCCTCCTCGCCCACCTCTTCCTCCTCCTGCTCTCGTCCAAGGAAACGAGCTACACGCTCACGATGGGACAGGTCAAGCGAGGAGTGGTCGATCGAGTGAAGGCTGGGTTGAAGAAAAGCGGAACGACGGGAGGAGTCGAGGTCGAGGAGGGAGGTGTAACGAAGGTTGTTTACTGGGGAGTTGGGAAGAGAGGGTTGGTCATCAAGAGGGGTGGAGGGGAGGCGAAGGTTGGGTTTGCGTAGAGAGGTCGTGGCCGTCTGTTGTCGTCGAAGGGAGGAGGACGACGCGTCGTGCCTTCGAGGTCGTTTCGAGTTTCGTTCGTTTTTTTCTTACCGCTTTTATTCAGGGTCATCTCGTTCTCCCCTTTCAGTGTCTCTCCCCACCATCTCTTGCTATACATCTCGTTATGTAATCCCTCTCCCCTTTCCCAACCTTCCGAACTCTTCTTGCGACGAAAAGAAAGCAAGACACGAATCGACTGCGTCTCGCCTCTCGCGGGGTCCGTGAACAAAGCTCACGCCTTCCCTCCTTCGCTCTCCTTTGCCTCAAACCATCGTCTTCCCTTCCCTCTTCTCGTATCCCTGGAGGAAGCATAGCGTCCCACTCGTCAGGCCTCGATCTCTAGAAGGTCATCGGTTGAAGTAAAAGAAGACCAGCCCGGTTCAGATCAACACTCCTCCCCCCCTCGAACGACTCAGCTCGACCGCTCACCTTCGACCTCGTCGGACAGCTCTCCTCCTCCCCTCCTTCGCTCGCCGATATACAGACTCAAGGACGATGTCGTCCGCTCTCCTCTCTGCCTTCTCGAACGCCTCCCAAGCTTCCACGTCCTCGTCCGTCTACTCTCTCAACACGTACGTCCTCCCTCTCCTCCTCCCTTTCACCTCCTCTCTTCTTTGCTCGTCTACCCTCCTTCGCCCTGCCCTCGTTCGTTTCTCTGCTTATGTCTCTCTCAAGCTCACCCTCGTCTCTCCTCTCGTGCATGCAGTCCTCCCCTGCCCCTCCTCCCCTCACCTGATACGCTCCTCCCTCACCTCGATCTCGCACCTCACGACCTTCTCCCTCTCCTTCGACACGCTCTCATCACGGGAGCTCAAGCCGCAGACGTTGGCCTTATCAGGTGGTTGTTGAGCTTGACGGGGGATGTGGTCAGTCGTCTTTCCATTCTCTTCGAGGAAAATTCCGTTCTGGCTCAAGGGAGGGAAGGAGAAACGAAGGAGGGAGGGGAGACGAGCTCGAAGCTGACGTTCCTCCTCCTCCCCTCGTTTGCTTTTGGGTTTCCTTCGCTCGCTTCGCAGGGCCATCTCCTACCTCTCGACATCGTAGGAGAGGACGGCGAGAACCTCGTTTCTCTCGCTATCATGGGCTCAGCAGCTAGGGAGGAGAAGGAGGAGTGTGTGAGGTTGCTCGTTAGGAGAATAGGGGTCGAAGGGTGCGATTCGGGTGAGTCGACCTTCGTTTTCCTCTTCTTTTCTTCTTGAGCTTACCTCGCTCGAGAACATACGAGCTCTGATTGGACTAGTGAGAAGCTGATGATCTCTTTGCTTTGTTTTGTCTCGACGGTTGGGTCGTAGCCGGCTGGACTCCCCTTCACCTCGCCGCTCTCCATTCGACACCTCCCTTGATCTCGTTCTTGCTCACTTCGGGAGCCGACCCTCATGCGATGAGCTTGAAAGGGTTTACACCCCTGTATGTTCGCTTCGCACTTCATCTCGTTCGGTCTTAAAAGTCGCTGACTCTTCGCCTCGTCCTCGCCTCGCTCTCAGGGACATGATCTCGGACCTCCCTTCTCACTCCTCCCAAACAGCCCTCCTCACATCAGCAATGATCGCCATTCCACCCCTCCTATCCTCCTCCTCTTCCTCTTCCTCGTCAGCATCCTCCTCTCCTCACCTTCCAGCAACGCCAGCCTCTCGTCGCCATCAACAACTCCCCGAGGTCTCCGCGTCGGTCGCGCGAGCTCAACTCGCTCTTCGAAACGAGAGGAAGGAGCAGATGCGGTGGGAGAAGGAGAACTGGGTGAAGGCGGTTGCCGTGACAGCTCAGGTGGATGTGGAGAGGTTGCTGAGTAGGCAGTGGGAGGACGACGGGGTGGATAAGGAGGAGGCGAGGTTGATGAGGAAGAAGAGGGCCGCGAGGAAGGGGAGGGTGTCGATTGGAGGGACGCTGAGAGCTAAGGCTGCTGCTGCTGGAGACTCGTCGGAGAGTGGGAGTGAGGTTGAGGATGGGGATGGAGAGGATGAAGATGAGGAGGAGTTCTACGACCCAGATGTGAGTTTGTCGTCTCTCCTCGACCCTGGAACGAGAGGGTCGAAGCTCACCTTCCTTCCTCATCCAAACCAGGCACCAACACCCTACCACACCCTCCTCGTCTTCTCCTTACCCAACCTCCCCTCCTTACTCGACACTCTCATCTCCTCCTACCCGCCGAACGCGCATCCTCGCGCGTGGAGATCAGCTCCTGCCAACGCCATCTACCTCTTCGCGAGGTTCGCTCTGTACCGGTGCGACGAGGACTGGTTGGAGGAGCTCATTGTTGGAGTGGTGGATAGGATCGAGAAGGGTGTTTATGTGAGTCCGACGAGCGAGATGGTGCTGAAGAGGGAAGGAGCTTGAGCTGACCTTGCTTCGCGTCTCTTCGTTCGTAGGACAACGTCGAAGATCTCGCCCACCTCGCGTTCTGGAACTACAACACGACGCTTCTGCTTCACCTTCTTCGGTCCGATGAGGGTCTGGAGATTGCCTGTCACGAGATGAGTTTGCTGGTGATGCTCGAGGTGAGTCGCCGCGTCTTTCTCTCTTGCGTCGCGTCGAGAGTTCGAATTGACTTTCTTTTCGTCTCTCAGGAACTCATCAACGCCATCCACGTCTTCGTCATCCGAGTCGTCGAGAAACGGATCGACGCAGTTCTCGACGCCGCTCTCCTCGACTACGAGTCCATGTCAGAGGAGTTTGGGGACGTCACCTTCGAGGGAGAGTGGAACTTCCTCAAGTCGCTCACAGGACGAGGCGCGACGGCCAAGAAGTCAGCTTCGAGGATCGTTCCGAAAGCCAAGGACATCTTCCCTTCGACGAGCTCTCCCAGAGCCAGCATGGATCTCGATTCGTTCGCCAGGGAAGGGTTCGGAAGCCTGAGGGAGAGCGGAGGAGGAGCGAGGTCGAGCATGGATTTCGGAAACAACTCGTCGACGGGAAGCAACGGACGACCGATGTCGATGGCAGACTTCCGTTCACCAGTCGGATGGTCTCAGCAGGGTACTCCATCAACTCCTCTCTTCAACTCCACGTCGTCGTCGAACGGACATCCCATCGGAGTGGACGTCTCCGCTTCGTCGAACTCGTCGTCAACTCCCGTCACTCCTCGGACCATCACCTCCTTCCTCACCTCGGTTCTCGTCGTTCTGCAACTCTACGACGTCAACCCAGCCATCACCTGCCAAGCGTTCTCTCAAGTATACTATTGGGTCGGGTGCGAGACGTTCAACCGGATCCTCACAAGGAAGAAATACCTGTGTCGGAGCAAGGCTGTCCAGATTCGGATGAACATGACCTCGCTTGAGGATTGGGTGCGAGATAGGTGAGTCCTCGCGTCTTTCTCCGCTCGAGTGGGTCGAGCCCGTCGCTGACTCGTTCGCTTCTCGTCTTCGTTCCTCCCTCGCAGTGGTCTCCCCGTCAAGATCGCGACGAAACACCTCGAACCCGTCAACCAACTCCTCCAATGGCTTCAAACCTGCTCGAGCCTCAACGACTTCGACAACCTCATCGTCATGGTCCAGTCCCTTCGATCCCTCAACCCTCTTCAGATGCGACGGGCGACGAAGGACTACCGCTTCGAGGTCAACGAGGGCAAGATGTCGGACGAGTGCGCTCAGTACCTCGCTCAGCTGCAGAAGGACTGGGAGAAGAGGAGAGTAAGGATTGCGGTGGAGGCTTTGCAGAGGGAGATCTCGGAGAAGGAACGAGCGAGGTTGGAGAAGTACGGCTCGTCGAGGATCAACCCTGCGACTGGATCACCAAACCTCCCTTCGCACTCCCACGCACCCTCGGAGGATCGACCTTACAACCCAGCTCTTCTCGAACCAGCAACGATCATCGACGCTCTCTTCGATCCTTCGACTCCACTCGGAGAGTACAACCCTCCAACGTCGCCCGAGTGCATGGGAGGTGAGTCGAGGACGCGTCTTTCTTTTTCGTCGCGTCGAGACTTTGAGCTGACCTTCTCCTTCTCTCTCTCAGAACTCCTCGACTCGAGGCTCATGCTCCCCTTCTCCCTTCCCTCCGACATCGATCTCCTCGTCGCTACTCCTCCAGAAGGAGCAGCCTTCGCTCTCCTCCATCAAGGCGACCTCCTCAACACCTCTCACGGCAGCAACAACCCTCATCCCTCTCCCTCTCTCATCAATGCCTCCCCTCGACCTTCCTCTCGAACGAGCTTCTCCTCCCTCAAACCTCTCCGATACGCTCAACGACCCAGAAACTCCCTCAAGGAGCTCCCGGAGCAGTTCCTCGGTTGGCTCGACGAGCAGGAGCAGAGCAAGATCCATCGCGAGTCGAGGCATCTTGGATCGAGGTTATCAGCAGCCGTCGAGGGAACGAGGTCGTCGCCGATGGGGATGGGAATGGAACCCTCGCCTGGACGAACGCCAACGGGAGGATACTCGTCGTCGCCATCGTCGTCGAAACAGCAGCAGGAGGACTCTCGACAACCAACAACCCTCCACATCCCCGTCTCCCAATCCTGGCCTTCCACCTCTCGAGACCGAGATCTCACTCCCACCACTCCCGGTCTAGGTCAAACCGAATCCTCCTTCTTCTCCTCTCCCAGTCCAGGGCTCGTCGACGATTTCGGAAACTACTCGAACCACTCCAAGGAGGACAGCGAGCGAACGGTCTCTTCGCACGGGAGGGACGGATCGAGCAAGACGATTAGGAGACCGGAGAGGCTGCAGACGATCATGTCTAACTTCCCGAATGGGCATGAGCGGGCGGAGGAAGGAGGAGCGGGTGGTGGGGAGGAGAGGGAGAGGGAGAAGGAGCCCGAGTCGCCTTCGAGTGCGAAGAGCTGGTTGAAGGGGAAGATGCCGGGGAGGAAGGGGTCGATTTTGGGGGGGAGGCCGAAGAGTTAAGGGCTTCCGTTTTTGGTGTAGAGTTGGTGGGCGGTTAGAGAAGATCTTGGGTTGATGGTTTCGTTGCTTTCGTTCTTTCGTTTTGCTTCTTTCTCTC
This sequence comes from Mrakia gelida, assembly GCA_024345305.1. NCBI lineage: Eukaryota > Fungi > Basidiomycota > Tremellomycetes > Cystofilobasidiales > Mrakiaceae > Mrakia > Mrakia gelida. Next base: position 802,192 of record BRON01000013.1, on the reverse strand, counting down.
CCTCTTTGCTTTCGTTCCGAACAATCTCTCGTACTTCCCTTCTCATCTCTACCCTCTTCCTTCGTCCGCACAGCTTTTCCCCCTCGCTCGTCAACGCTTTCGTTTCGCTTTTCGCTCGTTACCCGTCCTTCGTGCTTTTTTCTGATATCCATCCGCTCTCGTTTCGAGCTCTCAACCCCATCCTACCCTTGCATATTCACGATACGACTGAATCTCACTTCTCGAAGGCCGCATTGACCAGAGAGAGAGAGAGAGAGAGAGATCACTCGGCGCAACGCGAATCGGTCGTCTTGCACACCGACGAGAGAGGAAGAGAGATACAGGGACGAGATTGGATAGGGGGATGGGAAATAACGATGTGAAGAAGAGGTGGAGATGGCTAGATGATGACAAAACGAAGACGAAGACGGAATGAAATGAAACGAAAGTAAAACGAAAGACGACGCGTGCGTTGATGAGGACGAGACGAGACGAGACTAAGCATCAAAACCGACCCGACCTCCTCCTCGCTCCTCAGTTCTCCCCATCCAACTCCAGCTCCAGCCCCTCGTACCCAAACTCATACACCTCGTCCCCTTCCTCGAAGCCCTCCGACGCGACCTCGCACCTCTTCATCGCCCACTCGCTGAGCGGCGTCGCCGTTGTTCCTTCGTGCCAGCCGAGGGGCGATGGAGATTCGGGGTCGTAGGAGGACTTGATGGAGGAGTTGTTGGTGGTGGTCGATTTGGTGAGCGTGAGAAAAGGGAGGGAGGCGAAGAGGGACGGTCTGCTTGAGGCGGAGGTCGACGTCGACGTCGAGGTGGTTGAAGGGGAGAGAGCGAGGGGACTGGTAGTTTCCTGAAGATGGATCTGGGACTGGGTGTACTTCTGCGAGCGGCGAGGTAGCAGGAAGACAGGTGTCCGCACGAGTTTCGTCACGATCTCCAGCTCAAACTCGAACTCGAGCGACCAACGAGACTTACCTCCTGAACAGCGAACCTCCAATGCGCCACCAGTCTAAGCGTCTCTCTCCTCTTCTCCTGGAAGGACGAAACCTCTCCCCAGATTCGAGCGAGAAGAGTACCGGTCATCTTGTCGAGTTGAGTGATGTACGGCAGACTCTCCTCGATCATGTACTCGAGGTGGTTCCATCGGATACGGCTCCGTCGTTGTTGCGAGGCCGTTCTAGTGGTGGTGAGGAGGGTTTCGAGGGTTGTGATGATCTGGGGAAAGTCAAGGTGAAAGATAACGAGGTCAGCGAACGGGCGAGAGAGAGCGGGTACGGGACGACGCGTCGAAGCACGTCGAGCCAAGGAACGTCGGAGCTTAGGGACTCACCGAATAAGAGCAGAACCCCATCCAACCAAGTACTCCCTCTCCCTGCCATCGGTTCCTCTCATCCAAACCCTTCTCCACGAAGCTGAAGTACGCTCGTCCGAGGTCGACCTCCGCGGCCAAAACGATGGTGGTCTCAAAGTCCTTGCAGACTTCGGGATCGAGCTTGTACATCCTCTTGAGGAGCTTGGCGTACTCTCGCTCGTTGTTGTCGTAAAATTTGGCTTGGAGGAGGGGTAGGAGGGCGAGGAGCTCGTTGCTCTGCTGCTGAGTTCGAAGAGGGAGGGAGGAGGGTGGAGCGGCGAAAGGGATTTGAGAGCCGATGGAGGAGAAGAAGAAGGGGTGACGAGGTCGGATGTGGGTTGGAGCAGGAGTCTGACGAAGAAGTCCGAAGTGGAAAAGGTGGTCAGTTCTTTGGACACATCGAGCGAGACGGGAAGAGGGAGGGAAGGCGACGACGGGTTGAGCTCGAGCTCACCTTTCTCTTCATGCCGTCAGCGAAGTCGGAGAGCTTCTCGAGGAGAGTTCTCTCTCTGAATCTGGATTGAGAGTTGATGGTTCGGCTGCTCATGGTAATGATGGGTCGAGTGGAGTGAATCTGGGAGGAGGAGGGTGGTGGCGAGCAGGGCAAGGGTCAAAGGAAGGAACGGAAAGGTCAGCTTGAGCCTGCTCATCAATCCCTTGCTTCCCTTCTCCTCCTCCCCTTCCACTCTTACGAGAGGCGAAAAACTTACTTGGACGAGGAAAGTGGAAGATCTGGTTGGAGAGCAACCTCCCTTTGCTCAAAATGACTCAACTTTGTGATCTGTCGGAACGGGAGGGACGACATGGAGGAGGAAAGTTCGGTTCCTGACTTGACCAAGAATCGAGTTCGAAACCTCGAAGCGCGATCGGTGAAGGTTTTCTCTTCAAATTGAGAAGATCATGGGAAGGTGAGCAGATCAATTAACAGAGCTGCAAACCAGGTAGGGAGAAGAGTAGTGTCGTGGGGCGGTGGGGAGCTCATGGGTGTGAGAGGGAAGGGAGGGAACGCTTGATCGCAGAAGCTCAACCTTCTTTGCCTCGTGCTTTCCTTCTTCCGCGACGCGTTTGATTTCTCAAAGGCGTTTTCGGATGCTTCCCGCTCATCAGGGAGATACGCAGATATGTGTGTAGAGATCGAATCCACAAAATCTGAACGAGTCGTGTTCTCAATCTTGCCGCACCTCCTTCGCTCGTTCCCTTTCCCGCCCCTCAACGCAGAACGCGAAACCACATCAGATCAACCCCCCAGCACCCTCTCCTCAAACCCAACCACCGACTCCCTCCCTCTTTCCCCTTTCTCCTCCTTATCCTCCCGATCCACACTCATGCTGACGACCACCTCCCTCTCGAGCCACCGCTCGGGACCGTCGCGTCGTTTGCGGAGCTCGTGAGGGATGGAGATGGGGTCGAGGGGGTGGAGGGTTGTTGTTATGGAGATCGCTGAGAGGGGACCGCCTGAGGATGAGGGAGGAGGTGGGTGGGCGGTGGGTGGGTGGGTATGGGAGGAAGGAAGGGGGAGGAGGGACGCGTCAGGTTGGGTTTCGTTTTGAAAGGAAAGCGAACGGAGGTGGGGAAGAGATGAGGAAACGGACCATAAGCTGGTGAGATACCAGTATCGATGAGGAGAATGGTAGCGTTGCAGCGAGTTTGGATTCCCTGTGAACGAACGAGGAACGAAAGCAAACGAGAAAAAGGAACGCGTCAGTTCTCGACTTCCCTCGACCTCCCTCGCTCCTTCGCGTCCCTCCCTTCCCACCCCCCTTCCTTTCCAACCCCAAACCCAACCCCCCATACTCACCTCAAAATTCGGCGTATGCCCCATAACCATCCTCCTCACCCCAACCTTATCCATCACCTCCTTCGCCTCCCTACAAACCCTCTCCTCATCCTCATCCAGCGCCCACCCACGATACCACAGCACTCCCTCCCCACCCCAGAGATCCCTCTCCTGTTTCGTGCACGTCGAGGGGACACCTGGGAAGGCGTTGGGAGGGTGAGGAGGGGCTGCTGAGACGAGCGCTTTGAGGAGGAGGTTGTGGGCTAGGTCGTTGAGTTTCGACGGGTAGGGGAGGAGCATGGAGGAGGGGGTGGAAGGGGGGAGACCAGCGTGGAGGAAGGAGATGGCCTTAAACGGGGGAGAGGTGGGTTAGAAGAGAAGGAGGAGAGGCACAGGGGAGAGGGAGAGGAGGGACGAGACGAACAGCGTGAGAGAACTCTTCGAGAGGAGGTTTCGGACGAGTGTCTGCTTGGATGGAGACTTGACGAGGATCGTGGAGAGGGACTCGAGCTGTCACGGAGTAGCTACGAACGAACCCTTCGTCAGCTTCGCCTCCAATAAAGAACAACAACAAACGCCTCGAACTCACTTCGTCAACCATGTCTTCCCCAGCCATCCATCAGGAGTCAAAGCCTCCCTCCTCTTGTCTATCCCTCCAAACGTAGCGATATCCTTATCCGTAACGTAGCGCCAGTCTCCCATTGCGTTCATGTACTGATACGAAGCCGAGGGGGAGTCAGCGAGAGAAGAAAGGAAGGCAAGGAAGGGAAGACGAAGCTCACCTCATGGTTCCCAAGAAGAGAAACGAACTTCCCTCCCTGGTTCTCAGCGTCGTTGCGGAGTTCTTCAAAGTACTTGTAGAGAGCGATCGTATCTGTTCCGCGACTGATTATAATCACGCGTTTGGAACGAAAAGGGGAACGGGCGAAGAAAAACGAAGAGAGTCAGAACCTCGCGAGCTCAGCCTCCCTTCCTTCATTCTTCCTTGCCACTCACTCAACGATATCCCCCGTCTGAACCAACGTCCCTCTTCCCAAAACCCACCCATCCTCTTCCCCGCCTATTACCCCTGCCATTCTCAGGACTCGTTTCGTCACGGCGAGGGAGCCATGGAGGTCTCCTACTGCCACGATCTTGTGGGAGGCGAGGACGGGGAGGTCCGAGGGGAAGGGGGATTCGATGGGGTGCGAGTAGGGGTTGGAGGAGGTTAGGGAGGAGAGAAGGTAGAGGACGGGGAGGGAGACTAAGGCGGAGAGGACGGTGGTAAGGGGGGAGGGGGACATCTGGTGGGTGTGGTGGGTGTGAGGGGAGGGAAGGAAGGAGAGGGGAGAGGGTTTGGGTGAGCTCGAGCAAGCTCGAGGTTTCGTTTTTTGTTTTTTTGTTTTCTCTTTCTTCTTTTACGTTGTCTCGAAGTCGTTTAAAGCGAGATATATATACTCGATATCTAGTCCCAATCTATGACCGGCTCTAGAAAACAACCTCCCCACAAACAGCAACATGATCACTTGCGCTCTTCCCCTTCATCGGCAGGCCTCCTTTCCCTAGATCCTCCGTCTTGTGAGGTCGAAGGTAGGCTGTGATCCGAGGAGCTGGTTTCCCAGAGGAAGGAATGGGTGGGATGAGGAAGATGTAGTCTGCGAAAGAAAAACGAAGCGAGGAGGTCAGCGAGGGAAAACGAGGGAGGGGGGAGAGACGCGTCGAACGTACCGAGAGTTAAGTGCCAGAGCCTGCACGAAGATCAAATCAACAACCAAGTCAGCTTCGAAGAGGAGTGCGAAGGTGATGGGGTCGGACTTACGGAGTAAAACTAGTCCAGTTCGGCTCTCCCCATCCTTCCTTCCCTCGCTCCAACCCAACCGGATCCTCCCTCCCACCAAACGTCCTTCCCTCCTCCTCTCCCAGCCCCTTCCTCTCACCCATCTTCCAAGCCTCGTCGTACAAACTCTTCACCTCCCCACCTCCAGAAGCGTAAAGCTGCTTGAGTTCTTCGAAGCTGAGGATCCCGTCCTCCTCCGTCGGTCGCGTCGTATCCTTCATGAACTCTCCCTCCCCACCCTCCTCCCCTTCGCCCTCCTCGTCGTCGTCGTCGTCCTCGGTGGTAGAGGGTCCAGCGGGGATGGAGTGTGGTGGGATGAACTCGGGGATGCCTTGAGGAGGGGATGGGATATGGGAACAGATGTGTCGAGCTGATTTGTGGATTTGGGCTGAGTTGACGAGGTTGGAGAGTTGGGCGGGGGTGAGGGAGGAGGAAGAGGGCGAGAGGAGGAGGGAGTAGGAGGGTTCGGTGGGTTGGGAGTTAAAGTCTACGCAACCCACGGAAGAGAAGGGGAAAGAGATGAGTGGGAAGGAAGGGCAAGAGAGAGGGAGAAGGAAGAGAGGACGAGACGAACCTCCTGCCATGACACAAGGCCAGTCGCCCTGCCCGAGAGTCTCCCGGAACCGAACGACCTCTCGAGTGAGGATCCCGAGTTGACGAGATCGCTCGTAGGTGTAGAGAGGGTGCCAGAAGAGGTGGGTGGTCAAGACGATCTGTGCGAAAAGGCAAAGAAGAATCAGCGACGCGTCTCGTTCCTTCCCTCCCTCCCTTCGCTCCCTCGCATGGACTCACAACACCTCCACCACCCTCCTTCCTCTCCAGCGCAACCATCAACCCAATGTTCTTCGTCTCCCTGGTCCCTCCTCTCCTCCTCTTGGGCTCCCCGTCCTCCCGAACCTCCTGCTCGTCCAGGACGATGACCTTCTCCTCCGCGAATTTGGTGAACATGGACGTTCGGTAGAGGATGACGAGCCCGTGGGCTTTTCCTCGACCTTTGGCTCCGATGTGAGAGTAGAGAGGGAGATGAGGGGAGAGGTGAGAGAGGCGGTCGACTTCCTGTGAGGCCGAGCGAAGAAGGGAGGAACGGAGAGGTGAGCTCGAGTTCGAGTTTGAGGCGATGGAAGAGAGGGAAGTGGGTCGAAGAGGACGAACCTGGAGGCAGAGGATATCGGTCTCGAAGGACGTGATCTCCGAGATGAGCATCTGTTGACGATCGGACCACTTAAGGCAGTCTGCGAAAGGTGGAAGGGAGAAGGTGAGCTTCGACGAGGAGATGGAGGGAGGGAAGGAGGACGGCTGACCTGATCCAGGGAAGAGTTCTCGGCCTAGAACGAAAGAAGCAGATACAAAGGTCAGCTCGATAGCAAGGAAAGTATATTATGTTGACTGCGTACTCACGGACGAGCGTCTGAGCCAACATCTACACGCAGAAAAGGAGAAACCCGAACGAACGAAAGGTCAGCTCGACGTTCCCTTCCCTCCCTTCTCCCTTCGAAGCTCAACAACGAGATTTGCTCACATTCCAGCTCCCAATCTTGACCTTGCTACCCTCTCCAGCTCTCCCATCTCCCACGTTGACCCACTCCCTAGTCAGGAACTTCCCCATCTCGATCTGCTCCTTGGACCTCTTCGTCGGCCCTCCGTCCTCTCCTCCCTTAGCAACAGCAGCGAGAGCCTTCGCAGCAGCCCGAGCGAGCTTCTTGGCTTCTTGTTCCGGAGTGAGCTGGAATGGGGTCTTCTCTCCCTTGAATCCTTTGGGTGGTTTCGAGCCAGCGAGGGGAGGAGTCGAGGTCGAGGACGAGGAGGGAGTTGGGACGGCGGAGGAGGACATGAGCGAGGAGGAGGAGAGGCGATGGAGTGGAACGAGAGGCGATGGGGATGGAGATGAGAGGGAAGAGGAGAGGGAGAGGCGAAGAGGACGGAAGGGAGCGAGCTTGAGAATGACTAGGAAAAAGCTGGGAGCCGAGAGTGATAGGTACGAGTCAGAAGGGAGGGACTCAAGAGAGCCGACGAGGATCGAGCTCAGCTTGATCGCCGCTCTCCTTCCTCCGACTGCATCTGCCTCTGATCTCTTCTTTCTCCTTTCTTCGCTCGTATCTCTGCCTTCCACTGCAGAGGTGGTGGACAGACGCTCTGTGAGTTCTGATCTGTTCTTTTTCGCCTCAACGAAGGAAGAGAAGCGAGTGGAGCTGACGTCCTCCTCGTCCCTCTCCTCCTTCCCACCTCTTTCCAGCAGTTTTCCTCCTTCCTTCCAGCCTCAACACAGGGACAGAATCATCGCCCAGTGCTGGCGGGCTCTTCGCCTTCGTTTCGGGTGAGATCGAGGAGGTAGCGGGTCCTCCTGTCGTGCTGTGGAGCGAGCTCCTTTATCCCCTCCATCTCTTCTCCAGCGATCTCTTCGCTTTTCTCTCTCGCCACGAAGAGAGTATGGGATAACTGGCGGTGGTGATGGTGGGATACTGGTGTTTATTCCTCTTGATCTGCCGACACAGAGGGGGGGCGACCTCGCAGGCAGGTCACTTCCCCATCTCCGCTTGCTGCTCGGCTCTTTGCTCCTCCCTCTCTCGTTTTCTCCCCTCCTGCTGCCTTCTCGCGATCCATCCCTACCAGCCCCAGATGAATCTCCCGCCCCTTCCTTGGCATGCGACGAGGCATGCTGCTGTTCCTCCCGCCAGGAAGAGGACGGGGTTCCATCTGCTGTGCTGCAGCCGGAGGGACTCGCGAGTCGTCAGCGAGAGGAAAACCTTCCTTTCCTCCTCTTTTCTCCCTCATCCCCCGTTTTCCTCTTCTTCTCTTTCACTCTCATCCTCTGCTCCCCTCCTTTCTCTTTCATCCTGATTCCTTCCTCTCCGCTCCATCATCTTGATTCCCTCGCGTCGGCGACGTCGACGTCGGTCGTCCTTCCCTCCCGCCGTTTGCTCTCTTCGACTTCTCGGATCACTTGTAGAGAGCCGGCGCAATCTTTCCTTCGGATCCGAGGGCATGCCGGAGGTGCTACGCCTCGAGGGAGAGACGAACTCGCATTGACCTGCTTGTCTTGAGTCGCGTCGGGTCACACTTTCACCTTCCCTTCATCTCTTCCCTCGTTTCCCTCCACTGTTGATTCGTCTTCTCTGTCCCTTTGCTTCTCCCGTCTTCACTTGTTCCCTTTCCCTGATAGCATGTGGTCGCCCGAGGAGCGCGTCAGGCAGTTGCTGACCTCGGTCAGTAACTCCTTTTGCGCGCCTCTGTTCGACCCGGCCTATCAGCTGGAGGACCTCTTTCCTCTTCCTCAAAATGTTCAATAGTGTTACCTTTTTTTTTTTGTTGGTTGAAGGGCTGAGACGTGAAGACGAGTCGAGAACTCAGACGCGTCGCATCAGCCCTTTTCGCCGTCCTCGTATCCTTCCCTCCTTCCATTTCTAACCTCCGCTCACTTCAAATCAGCTCCTCACGTCGACTTTCGCTTCTTGTGCGTGCTGTATATCGACCCTTGAGATCTCAGCCCGAAATCAGAGCGAAAGCTACGTGTCGAAGGAAGTCGAAGTCGTTTTCGCGACGCGACGCGGTCATTCCTTTTCTGTCTTTTCACTTCCTCCTCTGTTCAACGTGTCATCATCGGCATTCCCGCGAAGCAGATGCTCTTGGGGCCTTGGAAGCTCGAAGTCAATGCCGTCAGCTCGCTGTACTGTATTCGAACGTCCGAAGGGCTCAGAGTCATCTGTTTCGTTCGAAACGTCCTACCAGACAAAACGCATTCTGTTTACCCTCTCCTGAAGTAGACGGCCGATGGAAGGGAGCTACAGAACGTTGGCTCTGCTTCCTCCCCTCGTTTCTCCGTCCCTCAGGAGAGGAACAGTTCCTTCAAGAAACGTCCCTTTACGGTTTGCTTCTTTGACGCGTTTTTGTCTCCTCCCTCCTTCTCAATCTCTCTGACTCGAGCCAGCTTTTCCTCTCTGTCTGATCCTCAGAGGTGCGTAGACTGTCCTTGCACGGCGGGATCATACCCATCGATGGGGAATACAACAGAGACCAAGTTCGCTTTCGAGACGCGTCGTTTCGTTGCGAGCTTCTTCGCTCGCTCAGATGTACCAAAGACTTTCCCCTCCCACACCATCCTATCTCTTCGGCCTTGGCGGCAGATGAGCCTGTGACAGTGATTGGAGATGTGGACGGGGAGTCGTCTCGGCACAAGCTCGACCTTTCATGTCGAAACTCTCCCTACGTCGCGTCGTTCCCCTCCATTTCCTCCACTCCTTCCGTCCATCTTTCTCACACTTCAGCTGAGGTGGTCGTATCTTTTCTCGCGTGTTCGACCACCTCCTTCCAAGCCCAAAGTAGGTGGTCAGCTTCGCACGCGAGAGCAGATTCGACGACTCAGCGGTCGCGTCGACTTCCGTTTCGACTCTTTTACTTCGTGTCTTCTCGCCACGTTTCTTTCCCGAAGCTCTCTTATAACTTCCCTATGAGTGCCGCGAGGATATCTCTCGCTCATTCATAGGGCGAGTGAGGCGAGATTCGGGAAGGAAACGAGCTGCCGAGCTCGCGTCTCCCTTTCCTCCTCTTTGTCGTCGCGTCCTCCTCCTCCTCATCTCCTCCCTGTTCTTTTTTTCATGTCTTCTCGCCGACCAACGGACTCTCAGGAAGGGATCTCCAGCCATCTCGCTGCTCAACTTCTCTACTTGATGTCCTCGGTCGAGCGAGTCGACCCTCTTTCTCGCTCTGCTCCCCCCTCTCTCTCTCTCGCATCTTGCTCTCGCCTTCCCTTCCTCGCTTCTAGGTTAACTCGCAAACGCGATCGTTCGTAGTCTAGATGAAGAAATGTCTCATCCGTATCCATGCATGCAAAGATCCACAACCCAAACGAAAACGAGAAAAGCAAACCGAACCGAAACCGAAACGAGCGAAAGAGAGGCGAGCGAGAGAGATATCTAAGCAGTCTGCTTCTGTTGAACCCAAGACACAAGCACACGCGAAGATCGAAAGAAAGGGGTCAGTTTGGAGCTTCGGTTATTCGAGCGTCGCGTGGAGAGAGCGGAAGGATCCAAAGGGACACGCGACGACAGAAACACGTCCGACACTCACGTACTCAACCCCCTCCATCTGGTAATCGATTCCAAGCTCCGCGAGCTTAGCCTTCTTGGCCGACTGACGGGAGAGGAGTCTCTTCTCGGCTTTGTCTTGCTGTTCTTTGGTTCGGGGCTGGGGGAAAGAAAGCGCGAAGGGGGGACGAACGAGGTCAGCGACGCGTCTTGAACGACTCAAGCTCGAACGCGAGAAGTGAGGAGAGATGGGGATTGAATGGGTGGGACAGGGTGGGGTAGCCGCGGGGGGGGGAGGAGAAGTGGGGGGAGGTGGTGTAGAAAGGGGAAGGGTAAAGAGAGAAGTGTGAGAGGGAAGACGCACCTGCTCCAACTTGGCCCTCTCCAATCGAACGGAAGGGACCGCTCGCCACTTTCGGTTGGCTCCGACCCAAAGGGAAGGGTGGATTTCGGAGTTGGGAACGACCTAAACACACAGCACGGACAGTCAGTTTCGAGTTCGAGTTCGACGCTCGACGCGCGGGGAAAGGGAGGGAGGTTTGTGGGCTGACCTTGCATCGAAGGATGTGACCGAGGAGGAGGTAGTTGTCCATGGTCTCGGCGACGATCTGAGCGACGGCTTGAGACTCGAAGAGGAGGAATCCGTAGTGTTTTGACTTTCCAGTCTGTGAGAGGGAGGGGAAGGGAGGGAGAGGTCAGTTTCGGCTTTCGAGGTTGGGCGCGTCGAGGAGGGTCGAGGTCGGGGGAGGCGAGGGGAGGTGTCGAGAGGTAGCGATGGGGTTGGTAGTCGTAATGGTTGATTGAGGGAGGGGAGATTGACGAGGGAGAATTGAGATGAAGGGAAGCGAGAGCGGAGAAAGAGGCAAATCGAGTCCAAAACGCACCTTCTTGTTCCTAGCCAACCTGATCTTCTCGACGTCTCCGAACTGAGAGAAGTAAGCCTTCATCTCGGTCTCGTAGAATCCGTGAGGGATTCGTCCAAGGTACAGAACACCCTTCTCCTTGTCCTGTTAAACGAAAACGAGATAAAGAAGGTCAGTTCGAGCTCACGCGCGTTTCGTTCTTCGTTCGGCCCTCCTTCCTCCCTCTCCCTCTCTCTTCCTTGCACCTTCCCTCCTCATCTCCTCCACCCACTAACACACACCCCAGCACCTAAACAGTTCAAGGGAAGGAAGAAGAGAAACCATCGAACGTACCCCACTCCTCCTAGCCTTCTCCAACTTCCTCTTCACACTCGCATCATCCTTCGCGATCGTCGGCAACTTCATCAACTCCACCCCCTCCACAGGTCCACTATCCGCCCCCTCCCCATCGCTCTCATCCTCATCGTCCGAAGAGTCCTCGTCGTCCTCGGAAGTAGAGTGGTACCCCGCCTGGGTAGCCTGGGTCTCGAGTCCCTTCAGGAGAGGGATAGGGTCGTCCTTGAGGAAGTGGAGCTTGGCCTTGGAGGCGACGGGGGAGGCTTTAGCGGCGGCGGCGGTGGTCTTTTTGGAGGATTTGGTGGTAGGGGTGGAGGAGGAGGCGTCGGTGGTTTTGGCCTTCTTGGTGGAGGGGGAGGGTTTGGTCGAGGTTGAGGTCGCGGCGGATTTGGAGGTGGAAGGGGAGGGAGCAACGACGGTAGAATCCTCCTCGGTCTCGCCAGCAGCAGCAGCCTTCCTCTTCTTTCCACCAGCAACGGCAGGGGACGAAGTAGCAGCGACCGACTCCTCGACGACGTCAACAGCCTTCTTCCCTCCCTTCTTCACCTCCTCAGCAGCTCCTCCCTCCTTCTTAGCGGCTCCTCCCTTCTTCTCCTTAGCAGCAGCGATGTGCTTAGCCGACAGAGGCTGAGGAGCCTCCTGGACTCGCTTGGACCAAGCCTTCTGAGCTGGCTGCTTGGTGGTTGAGGTCGAGGTCGAGGGTGTTCCGTCTTCGTTCGTCGAAGGAGCGGCGGGTTTGGTAGGCCACTGCTTGCCTCGGCCGGATCCTTTCTTGTCAATAGCCATTTCTGGGAGGAGTGAAGGGAGAGGAGGAAGAGAAGGGAAAAGGGGAAGAGGAGCTGGTGGTTGGGAGGTGAAGAAGAGAGAGGGAGGGGGAGGGGAGGAGGTCGACGCAAGAATTTCAGCTTTGAACTCCGGGAAAGTGAGCTTCGAGAGAGCTCAACGAATTTCCTTACAAGCAAACGACCACTCAAGTCAGCAAGCATGTTCAAGTTCGATTTCGATCTCGACTTAGATGTACGTCTTTGTTCCTGAAAATCTGCACAGAGTGAGGGAAGAGCTGACCCGAGTTTGATTGACCTTTGCCAGTCGGACGAGGAAATGTCCTCCCCTCCTCCTCCTTCCCTTCCCCTCGCCTCAACCTCTACAGCTCTCCCTGAACCCGAAGCAGCTCCCATTCCCGCTCAGCCCTTCCAGGAGATTCTGCTCAAAGACCTTGTAAGTCCTGAAAACTTTCGCTTTCTCCTTCTTTCTACAGAGCTCTCGGCGTCGAGTTGAGCAAAAAGTCGAAGCTCACCTCTTTCTCTCCTTCCTTCCCTCCCTTCGCCTCTGCTTCCTTCGTCGTTCGTAGATCTCCCACCTCCCCTCCGAAATCTCCTACTCCCCTCTTCCCCTCCCTGCTCCTCTCTCCCCTCTCGCTCGACGAGATCTGTTCGATGCTCGCTTCCAACGCATGGGCGTCGATCTGCCGGAAGGAGGAGGAGCTCACGACGAACCCGACGAGGACGAGGAAGCTTGGGGGCCTGAGACGGATTTGGTTAAAGGTGTTTACGAGGGAGGGTTGAAGACTTGGGAGTGTGCGGTTGATTTGGTGGGTGTGCTCAGTAGGGAGGTCGTCAAAGAGGAAGGGTGGAGAGCTGTTGAGGGGAAGAGCGTTATGGAGGTGAGTTGAGCTTTTCCTTCTTGAATGTATTGGATTTGGGAGGGAGAGGGGTTTAGAGGGAGCTGAGAGCTTATGGGGAGCGAGAACGAGTGAGATGGGAGCTCAAGAAGCGGTAGGGAGCTCTTAGCGAACGTCGAGCTCGAGCTCAACCTCGACTTCCCTCCTCCCGCTCTTCCATCCCTCGCCTCGCTTTTCTTCTCTTTCTCGGAACTTTCACTGACACCCACCTCCCCTCTTGACCTCCCCGCCAGGTCGGCTGTGGAACCTCCATCCCAACACTCTACCTCCTCTCCGTCCTTCTCTCAAAACCCCCACCAGGTCCTTCCGACCCTCTCCCTCCTCCAACGAGCTTCTTCCTCCTCGACTACAACAAGCTCGTTCTGCAGCTCGTGAGTCCGAACTGCACCCTCTCCTTCCCCTGAACCACCTTTTCACTCCCTCTTGCGTCCACCACCACAACCGTCCTGACTCCCAACTCTCCCCTCCCTCGACGCGTCTCCCTCTCTCAGGTAACCCTCCCCAACATCCTCCTCACCTTCCGACACCTCTTCCCCACTCCTCCCACCTCCCCTTCACCCCACCCCTCCCCTCTCCCGCCCATCTCCGAAGACGAAGACCTCTCCAACGTACCCATCTTCCACCCCTCCGACCTCCTCTCCTCCCTCCCCCTCCCACCCTCCACCCTCACCCACTTCCTCACCCTCCTTCAACAAAGGAACATCCACCTCTCGTTCTTCTCCGGCTCGTGGTCGTCCTTCAACTTGCCTCCCTCGCCGGGGGGGAAGATGGATCTCATTCTCACGAGTGAGACGGTTTATCAGTCTTTGAACCTCAAACCGCTCACGACGTTGTTGAGGGAGTCGAGCTATCCGACGAGGAAGGGCTGGACGGGTGGGGAGAAGGGCGAGGATGGGACGTTGGTTCTTGTAGCGGCGAAGGTGCTTTACTTTGGACTTGAGGGTGGGGGGGTGGAGGGCTTTTTGGAGGTTGTGCGAGAGGAGGGGGAAGGGTGGACGGAGGAGGTTTGGAGGAGTGCGAAGGGGGTGGGGAGGTGGGTTGGGAGGGTTGGGTGGGAGAGGGGTTAGAGCGTGCGCTTGGACGATTGATGGAGCTTGGGAATCGATTTGGGGTTTGGGGGGGGGCGGGGAGTGAAAGAGAGACGAGAGACGAGAGGGAAGTCGCGTCGAGTTCGAGCGATGCGAGAGGTTCGAGTAACGCCCTCGCTCAGTACTGGGTCCCTCTATCATCTGAAGGCTTCCGCGAGGCAGAGCATGATGCGTGTCTGAAAGAGAAACGGGTCAGGCGAGAGGGACGAAAAGAAACCGCGTGAAACAGATAATCTTTCTCGGTGGAAGTTGGACGCGCCGCGGAGTTCAGAGAGGGGACGTGTTTCGAGTCTCGCAGGGGTCACGAAAACCTTCGAGCAACACTCCAAGGGGAAGGGCGGAGTTGATCGCGTCGATATGGCAACGAGAGCGAAAATCACAACACGCCACGCTCGATATCAGGGAAATCGTCTTCCCGCACTGAACTCCTTTTCGCCACCAACCACGTCTCACCCCCCCATACTCTTTCGTTCTTCTCGCCCACCGTCATGGAAGTCACCCTTACTCCTCAATGGTACTCCTCCGTCCTCAGACTAGACGATGCAGGATTCGAACGACTGCAGCGGCAGCTCGAGGAGCCGAAGGGGTGCTGCTCGATTTACGACGGTTTGAAGGACCAGTCGGTGATGGTGAGTCCTCCTCGTTATGACACCAAAGGACTTCGAGCTCAAGACTGAACGTGTCCTTGTTTCCTTGACCCCTTAGACGCATGCCGCGGACAAGTTCGAGAAAGATAAGAGGACGAGGTTTTTGGTGAGCTTCGTTCAACTCTCGCTTTCCTTTCTCCTTCCTTTTCTCGAAGATTTTGAGACTGAGCTTCCTCGCGGGAACAGTCCAAAATCTTCAGCCTCCACCTCCCCAAGATCTGGGACATTCATGGCCAGATGAGCATGCACGGGCATCCCGATTCGACCTACGGTTCACTCGCGAACGCCTCCATCACCACTCCTCAGTTTGCTCGTTGGATCAGGACCACCGAGGACGGGAAGACCTACATCCCTCTCGAACCCCAACCCTGCTCCCTCCTCTCCCCTCTCGATCCCAGCCTCGCCACCCTCTCCAGTAGCAGCAGCCCCATCGTCCCCCTCCTCCGCCTCCATCTCACTCAAATCACTCTCCCCTTCCCTCCCAAACACCTCCTCCTTCAATCGTCTCCTCCTCTCCTCCTCAACCTCCTCCTCCTCGTTCCAATCACACCCCTCCTCGAAGTCCATCTCAGGACCATCCTCGAACTCCTTGTCGGTCTCGATGTTGATGAAAGAGTAGAAGCCACGTTGCTGGATCGATTTCGCAGTCCGTTGCGCGACGTCGTAGGCGATGAGGTGGGGCAGTCGATTCTTTGCGACGAAAAGAGCGAAGGTAAGAACGAAGTTCGACATCTTTTCAAACGAGCGAGCAGGGATCATGTACCTCTCCCTCATCAGGTTCTCCGTTGCCCAAGGTGCGTACTTGGGAATCGAGAACGTGAGTCAATCCTTCTTCGAAGTCTCGATCGCGTCGCTGTTCGGATCTGAGACTAAGGGCTGATATCGTTTCCTTCTGTGTACAAAGACTCTTCCGTTTCAAGGCAGAGCGTTTCAAGACGCCCTCCTGCAGCTTTACTGGTCTCTAGCCCACTCGGATCCCGCCCTCAACACCACCGTCCACTGGTCCCCTCGCCTCAGCGGAGCGGCTTTCGAGCTTCCGGACAGGCTCGATCATCTTTGCAAGGAGGTAGAGGATCTCTCGAGTCTTCGCCCGGAAGTCTCCGAGGAGTGGGACTTGATGAGCAAATCCGACGTCGACTTCTACCTCCTCAGGATGAAACCTTTCCTCCTCGGGAAGGCGAATGCGGGATCAGTTTCGGGACACAACAAGATGGTTTGGTGGGACTGCTCGGCGGCGGTAGATGGGTGCACCACAGCTTGCGAGACGAGATTTTCCCGTGCGGGAAGGTGAGTTTGCTTGACGCGTCGTCTTCATTTCCTTTTCGCTTTGGAATGATTCGCTGACGATCTGATTATCCCTCTGCTTGATTGACAGTGTAAGTCAGTTCGATACTGCTCAAAAGGTACACGCCTCGTTCTGCGTTACGTGCGAGGAACCCAGCGTCGGGACGCATCGACGCGACGAGCTCGCTTGATGACTGCTGCTGACCCTTCCCCTCTCTCTCCAGCTCATCAAGCTCTGCACTGGAAACAACACAAGCTCGTCTGCTTCAAGCCAGAGTGGTAGCGGTCTCTCATCGTCCCCGTGCATTCGTGAGTCGCGTCGTTTTCCGTCAAACGCTTTGTCGTCTCGACCTCTCGACTGACTCGTTTTCCTCGCTTCAACCTCTACTCTAGTTCTCACCACGTCAAGCTACTCACCCGATCCTATATGACTCTTTACGTTCTCGCACTCACCAGGCCGACTGAGAAAGCGACCGCTCAATCGATCTCAGCTCGACGCGTTCGACGACTCGTGCTTTCCTCCTCTCCTCGACTGAACAAGCAAACCACATTCGAAAATCAAACGAGATATCAAAACTAAGATACCTAAGAGCCTAAACTAAAAACCAACGCAACCCTACGATCTACCAACCCCTCGCCTCGCCTCGCGTCTACGACTGGTACTTCTCCCACACCTTCTTCTCGATCCCCATCTTGGGCGCCTTCAACCCCGTCCAAAGCTCGAACCCGTAGAACCCCTGCACCAACAACGCCGACACTCCAGGCACGGCCTCCCAACCCTCCGTCTCCTGAGCGAGCTTAAGAAGCGGCGTAGGGAATGGTTTCCAAGCCATGTCGACGACGACTCCTCCGTTCGTCGCTGAGAGGAGTTCCGAGGGAAGATGGATGGCCGACGAAGCCTTGGAGGCATCGAGGGTGGTTGAGTCTCCAGGGATGGTTCCGATGATGATGGAGGGAGGAGCGGCGGGGAAGGAGGAGAGGGAGGTGAGAAGGACGATGTTGAAGTTCGAGGGGAAGAATTCGATGATCTTCTCGGCGGAGGATTGGGTTCGGTTGAAGAGGTAGATGGTTTTGATCCCGAGTTGATGAAGAGCGTAGACAGCCGCTCGGGAGGTTCCTCCAGCTCCGAGAACGAGAGCAGTCGTCGAGGAGGTGATGGTCGTCGTGGGAGGGAGCTTCGACTTCGCGAGATCTCGAATCGCGAGCCAGTCGGTGTTCTCTCCTCGAAGTTCACGCGTTCCGTCCGCTCGAGTGGTGGGAACGATGGTGTTGACTGCCCCGAGAGCTCGAGCGTGATCCGAGACGACGTCGAGGAGAGGGATGATGTCCAACTTGAGAGGGATGGTGACGTTCGCTCCTCCGAAGTCGGGCGACGCGAGGATTCGTCGAGTCTCCTCGGTGATGGTGGGAGAGTCGTAGAGCGAGTATCGATGAGGGAGACCGAGGAGTTCGTATCCGGTGTTGTGGAGGGTAGGGGACATCGACGCGAGGATGGGAGATCCGAAGAGGTAGAACTGCTTCGCCGCCGTCTCTCCGATGAGAGCTCGAGTCTGCTGGATCTCGGCGAACGAGAGTTGACCTGGAGCTGCCTTGACGGGAAGGAGAGGGTGGGTGATGGGACTGAGGACGGTGTTGAGTACTCGCGAGAGCTGTCCAGCTTGTCCGAGGTTGATGGCGAGGAGAGGAGCGTCCGACTGGGTAGCGAACTTGGCCGCGAAGGCTCGAAGGATGAAGTTGTCCTCGAGGGTGTTGGCCTTTCCGACGATCTTGACGACGTCTCCGAGCTTCGAAGCGAGAGTAGCCTTCTCCTGGACAGCCTTCCCATCCCACTTCATGTCTCCGCTCCAATCGTGCCACGAGGCGATAACCTGAGAGTGACCCTTGCTCGACGCGAGCTCGACGAGCGACGACTCGTCTCCCTTGACCTCGAGATCGATGTACTCACATCCCGATCGAACGGCGAACTTGAAGAGAGCGGCGTACTCCTCAGGAGCGTTGTCGGGGAACATGCCTCCTTGCTCGTGGGTCCGGATGGAGAAGACGATGGGGAGGGAGGAGTGTTGACGAAGTCCGGCGAGTTGGAGGGAGATGTAGTCGATGGAAGGGATCTTGGGGGTCGTGACTGGCTTCTGGTCCTCCGAGAGAAGGTCGACTCGAAGCTCGATGGCGTCGGCTCCGGCGGTGATAGTGTCGAGGAAGGGGAGGCAGGGAGTGAGCTCGGGGAAGGTGAGAGCGAGGAAGGTGGTTCGACGAGGAGGGAGAAGACTCGAAGGTCGGTTGAAATCTCGACCAGTAACGAAGTGGAAGAATCGTCCAACTTCCGATCGATCGGTTTGGGTGTTGACCGAAGGGTAGGAGGTAGGAGTAGGCTTGTGCTGGAGGTGGGTGTAGTTGAAGTACTGGTAAGTCGAGCACTCGGCGAACCAAGGCGACCTTCGAGTCCAGACGTCCATGTTGGGTTCTCCGTAGGCTGGTCGATCCGATCCATCGAGGAAGGCCATGATCTCCTCCACTGGTCGAACGACGTGGATGACGGGTCCGCTCTTCCTTCCGTACTCGAGGAGAGCTTCCCTCGCGGCGGGAGTTTCGACGACGCCTCCTCCGAGACTGATGATGTGTCCCTTGCCGTGCTTCTCCATCAGGAGATGAAGGATTCGAGTCTCCTCGACTCGGAAGGCTGGCCATCCGTTCTCCTTGACGAAGGCTCCGAGATCTCCTCCTCCGAGCTGCTGGCTCATGAAGACGTCGGCGTCGATGAGGTCCCATCCGAGCGAACGAGCGGCGACTTCACCTACCCAGGTCTTTCCGGCTCCTCGCATTCCGATGAGGAAGATAGAAGCGTCAGGATCGTGAGACGAAGGATCGGCGGACGCGGTCTCGGCGGCGTGGGAGGCGGAGGTTGAGGTCGACGCGTCGGCGGTGTCGACTCCTTGGACCTTGATTCCGATCTGATCGAGGCGAAGAAACGGAACGAAGTCAGCCTCAACCTTTCCTCAGCTTCGCATTCACCAGAAGAAGATAGAAGCTCACCTTGTTCTCCAGATCGTCCCACCAGTTAGGCCAAGTCTTCTCGACGCATCGTCTCTCCTCGATGATCGTTCCCGACGCGACCGTAGCGAGGACGGAGAACGCCATAGCGACTCGATGATCGTCGTAGCAGTGGACGCTGACGTTCTTGAGGAGAGTCTCGATCTTGACTCCGTGGACGACGATTCCATCGTCGAACTCCGAGGTCTCGACTCCGAACTTCCCTGCTCGAAAGGAAACGAAGACAAGAACGGATCAGCTTCTGCCCGTCCCTCCCTCCATCATTCACCAAGAGACTCGGAAGGAGGAGAAGATGAAACTCACTAAGCTGATCCCTCATCCCCTTGATCCTGTTACATTCCTTAACCCTCTGGTTCGCGATTCCGTAAATCCTCGAAACTCCAGCTCCCACGTCCTTCTCTCCCTCTCCCACCTTCGCAGTTCCCGTGGCAACAGCAGCGAGGACCGAAGCCGTCAAGAACGCGTCCGTCATCGACTCCATATCGATCTCTCCAAGGCTCTTCAACTCCCCGACGGGAGGACCAGTGACGGTCGTCTCGTGCTCGGTTTGAACGACGTGGCAACCCATCTTCTCGAGGACGTTCTTGGCGAATCCAGCGTCTCCCTGAAGCGACGACGATCCGATGTTGGAGACGGTGCAAGTCGTTCCGGTGATGGCGGCGATGGCGAGAGGGTAGGTGGCACTCGACGCGTCCGACTCGACGTTGTAGGTCGGAGGGTTGACGTAGACTCCTTGAGGGATCCTGTAGACGTCGAGAGGCTTTCCGGTCGAGTCGACGTCCCTGGTGACTGAGATACCGAAGGTCTTCATCATCGAGATAGTCATGTCGATGTAGGGTTGGGAGATGACGGCTCCTCCGGTGAGTTCGAGGACGATGGATTCCGACGCGTAGGGAGCGCAGAGGAGGATCGACGAGACGTATTGGGATGAGACCGACGCGGCGAGCTGGATGTGTCCTCCTCGGAATCCGTCGGAGGTGATGGAGAGAGGGAGGCATCCGGTCGACTCGAGGTAGGAGATGGAGGTTCCGTTGGCGACGAGAGCGGTGACGAGAGGAGCGATGGGTCGAAGTTTCATGTAGGAGTTTCCAGTGAGGATGGTTTGGGTGGGAGTGGAGGTGGTGGTAGAGTCCGACCGAACGAGAGCGCAGACGGAGGTGAGGAATCGAGCTGCTGTTCCTGCGTTTCCGATGTAGATCTCCTTTCCGACGGGAGGCGAGGTGAGCGATCCTCCTCCTCCTTCGACGACGAGCGTCTCTCCTCCGTCCTCCCACGAGAAGGCAGCTCCCTAAAAACACGACGAACGAGTCAGTGAGAGTCAGACTCCCGACTGTAGAGCAAGAAGAACTCACCTTGAGGTCGACGAGAGCTCCCATCATGACGGCAGTGTCGTCCGAGTGAAGGAGGTTTCCGAGTCGACACGTCCCCGTCGCGAGAGCAGCGAGAACGAGAGCTCTGTTCGAGATACTCTTGGATCCAGGGGTGGCCATCTTGACAGGACTGAACGAGGGGATTCCCGACTCGACCTGAATGGCATCGCTGAGGATCTTCCTGATGACCTCGTCCTTCACTCCCGTCGCCTTGGGTTCCCAGGTCGAACCGATCCTGTTGAGGATCACGATCTTCTTCTCCGCTCCCGAGTTCTTCTTGTCGATGCGCATGATATCGAGGAGCCTATCGACGGTGAGGAGCTTGGCTTGAGGGAGGGAGGAGATCCTAGGATCCGTGACCGAGACGGGGAGACCGTACGCTTTGAGAGCTCGTTTCAGTCGACCGACGGCGACTTGGGAGAGGATTCCGAGATGTCGAGCTACTTCGGCTTCGAGGATGATACCGATGGCGACGCACTCTCCGTGGAGGATCTTGGGGGTAACGATGGCTTCGATGGCGTGTCCGATGGTGTGTCCGAAGTTGACGAGGTTTCGAAGACCCGTCTCTCGCTCGTCGATGGTGACGATGTGAGCCTTGACGTGGATGGATCCGGCCACGACGGAAAGAAGGAGGGTTTGCTCGGGAGTTCGAGTAGCGATGGTTCGTCCTCCGCAGGTGGAGGTGGTGGATCCAGAGGAGACGGCGGCGATGATCTCGGTGGATCGCGACTCGAGCTTGGAGAAGTCGTCCTCGTTCCAGATGGCGGCGGTCTACAACGAAGGAAGACGAGGGACAACGAGTTTCAGCTCATGTATACGAGAAAAGAGAAGACGGTAGAGCTCACCTTGACAACCTCAGCCATTCCATTCGAGAACTCTCTCGAGGGAAGCGTCTCGAGGAAAGCCAAATCGATGAAAATGTACGAGGGCTGCCAGAAGGCTCCGATGAGGTTCTTGCCGTGTCGAGTATCGATGGCGGTCTTTCCCCCTACGGCAGAGTCGACCATGGCGAGTAGAGTAGTAGGGATCTGAACGACCTTGATTCCTCGCATGCTGTAGGAAGAGAGAAACGAACGAGAAAGAGGAAGGAAGGGGATCCGGGTCAGCTTCGACTTTCCTCCCCTCCCTTCCTTTCAGCCCTCCCCTTCGCTCGCTTCCCCTCCCTTTCTATCCTCCCAGAGTTGGATTCGCGTTTCACTCACAAAGTAGCAGCCACGAATCCCGCCAAATCCCCAATGACTCCTCCTCCGAGCGCCAGAACGACGGTATCCCTCGTACACCTCTCCTCAAGCAGCCAGTCCTCCAATTCAGCCTTGACCTCTCGACTCTTGGCTTCCTCGCCTGGAGGGACCTGGTACGTCAACACTCGAGTCTTGGTTGACGAGGTAGATTCCGAGATGGCTTTTTCGAAGGCTTTTTGGATTGCTGGGAGGTAGAGAGGTCCAACGTTGGTGTCGGTGATGATGGCGTACGCGGAGGAAGGGAGGGTAGAGAGAACGGTAGAGACGAGGTGAGGGATCAGATGAAAACCGCAGTGGATGGTGTCTTGGTGGAGGATACTAGAGAAACATCAACGTAAGAAGAGGTTAGTCTTGTTTGAGGTCGAGGAGATGGGAGGGAGGGGAAGCGAGCGAAGAAGGGAAGACGAACGAGACTTTGAAGACGTCCGTCTCATCAGAGATGGAGGAAGACATAGTCGGAGAGAGGGGGTTCTCGACCGCCTGGACATATACAAGAGAGGGTCAGCTAGAGTATACAGAATGGAGGGAAGAGGGAGAGCTCACGGGAAAGGGAAGGCAGGAGGGGCGAAGTTTGGTTGGAGGGGAGGAGGAAAGGAAGGAAGAGGAAGCTCATTCGAGTCAGAAAAAAACGAGGGGCGTGTTCTTTGAGAGAGAGCAGTCGAGGGAGAAGATTTGCCTCCGAGGGTGAGAAGAGGATCAGGCTGAGAGTAAAGAGATAGATCTGTCACTCGAACGAATCAGAGCAGTTTTTCTCGCGTCGCTTTCTGAGCAGTTCGAGGGTTCAAGTCGTCGCCCGAAGAGACCGAAGTCGACGCTTCTTTCTTGCTCGAACTGCTCGAATCAGAGATCCCAAAGAAAGGTCAAGATCGTTAACGAGAAGTCGCGTGTCTTCGTACAGAAGGAGTCGAAGCTGGGAAGACGGCGAAGAGAAAGGAGGTCAGCGAAGGGTCGAACGACTCGAGCGAAGGAGGGCCAACTTACGCGAAGAACGACGAGGAGACCCCTTGATAGATCACCAGGTAGGAGCGTAGCAGACGAGTTTGTGGCCGTTCTTCCAATCTGCTTTCTGATGTCCTGGAAGGAGAGAGGGGAGGAGAATAGAAGAAAAGGTCAGCGAGAGCAGAGAAAAGCGAGACGCGTCGAGTCTTCGTTCAAGTGTGTGCGAGGGAGCGTACTTTGAGAGCAGTATCGAACGGATCTGCACTGTGAGGGAAACAAGACGTGTAATGAATGGTGGTTTCAGCCCGAGTTCAAAGAAGAGGAATACAGTAGAGAGGTGAGAGAAGGAAGGAGGACGAACCTTTCCACACTGCAGCATATCCTCGTCCTTCACCTTCTCGCACTCCCCTTCACGATCCATCCCAGAGCACTTCCACCAGACCGTAAAAGAATGGGAGCCTCGAACCTTCTGAGCAGTTCCGTGTCCCTTCAGGAAAGGATAGAGATCCGTCTCGAAATCCTTCATCATCCTCGTCAATTGCGAGAGGTCCTCTTCCGGGTGGAGACCAGCAATGACGGGGAGATCTGCGCGGAAGGTAGAGATCCTACCCAGAAGTGAGAGAGCCCTCGCTCTGAGGTCGGGCGAGGCGAGCGCGAGCGAGTAGGAAGGAGGAGAGTGGCAGATCGACCAGTGGAGGAGAAGGGTTCGAGTCTGGGTGCTTATGAGCCACCTGATGCTTTCCTGGTACGACGAGGTAAGCGAAGAGATCGTTAGCGATGTTAGGGAGTCTCGAAGGTGAGACTTTCGAGCGACGTAGGAGGGGGAAGAACGGAGGGAAGGTCACCAACGCGACAGGAAAGTACGAGCAAAACTCACCACTGAAGAAAATGAACCAGGAGCTATGTTGAACAGCGAGTCGTCCATGAGGGCAATCTGGGTCGCGATGAAACTGATTCCCTCTTCATGTTCCCTGAGGTAGCGAGAGAACTAAGGGAGCATTTGGATGTGCACGAACATGGTCCCGAAGACCGAATCGACGTGATGGCCTGAGGAGAAGTAGTGGTAGGCTCGAGCGAGGTTGGGGAGGTAGCTGTTGGCAACCTGAGCCTGTTTAACCAAAAAGAGAGAACACCCAAACAAAAGTGAGTGGGGAAGGATCAACGGACAAGGTTGAGAGGAGATGTCGAGCGTGCGAGCTCACGAAGAACGCTCGAAACGCGTCCTTCTCGAGCGCTAGGAGAGGATTCCACTGTTGAGGAAGACGATGAGATGTCAGAAGGTCATCGTACTCTTCGAAGCGGCTGATAGAAGCTCACGACGCTGTCCGTAGGGGCCTTGAACTCCTTGTTGAGAGCGCACTGATCCGCTCGTTCCTCAACGAACCGAATGCCTTCATCATCCAGCTTGTATGCGCGAGCGAACTCTTGGATGGTTGGAGTTGGGAAGGGTGTTGAAGGAGTTTCTTCGCTGGACATGAGGGTCGTCAGGAGGGTGGGGGACGGCGAGGGTGCAAGGTGAAGGAAAGGAGAGGAGAGGGAGGAGGGAGGGGGAAGCGAGAACGAAGGGGAGATGGGGCGTTCGTTCGAGAAGGGAGGTCGAAGTTCGTGTTCCGAGGCCTCGATGTTGAGAAGACGAAGAGCTAGTCGACGCTCTGGCTGTTTTTGGGTGCTGGTCGTTATAAGGAAGGGTGAAAGATCGTCTTGAAAAGAAGGAAAGGACGTCGCAGCTCTCGCCGAATCCCACCCTCCCTCCTTCGATCTCAAAACTCAACCTAACCTGCACCCCCCATCTCTTTCTCTCTAAACACCATGGACGACCGTGAGTTCATCCTCTTCTCTTTGTCGAGATGCATCTCTATCTCGGGAAGATGTGAGAAGTTTTGCAGATCGACTCGCGAGAGGAGGACCATCGCACTGACGCACCTCCACCTCACCTCCTCCCTTCTCCCTTCCCTTCCTCTCATCTTCCCACCCTTCTATCAGAAATTGCTCAATTCGTGAGCTTGACCTCTTCTACACCTCAAGAAGCTCAGTCCTACCTCACTCAAGCTGGAAGAAACCTCGAGGTTCGTCTCTCTTCTCTCGCTCTCCTCCCTTCCATCGCCTTCGCTCGTCATCTCCACCTTTCAGCTTACCTTCTTTGATCGTTCTTCTTTCGCCCTTCTCCCAGACTGCCGTAGGACTCTTCTTCGCTGCTGCGGACGACGGAGAGGACGCTGGAGAGGAGGATCAACTCATGGACGACGACGACGACGAGGAGGCAGCTCCAGCTCACCCTCACGCTCCTTCCCACGCCGCTCCCGCTGCTACTGCTGCTCGAACGGGAGGAGGGAACTCGATGGGAGGAGGAGCTTCGGAACCCTTGCCGGCTGGTTGGGGTCAGGGAGGTGGAGGAGGAAGTGGAGCTAGGGTTGGGAGGGTTGGGCAGTGGGGAGGACCAGGAGGACAGGGAAGGTGAGCTCGACCTTTCTCTCTCCCTCTCCTTCCATCTCGTTTCGTCTCGGTCGCTCGAACGCGCTGAAGCTGATCCCTCTTGTCTCGCTGCTCCGCTCCCCTTCAGCACCCCCGCCCGAACTGGAAACGGTCCTCGAATCGCTACTCTTGGATCCATGAACTCGAGCGGACCTTCCGCTGGAGGAGGACGAGGAGGACCTCCCGGTGGAGGAGACGATGACAGCTCGGTAGGTTTTGCTCGCCCGTCTCTGCTTCTCGTACGCTTAGACTAACCTTACCTGCTGCTTGATCGCTCGTTCACAGGACGAGGAGAAGGGAGAAGATCTCTACGCTGGAGGGGAGCGAAGGTTAGCCAGCTCAAGTCTCGCTTCCTCGCGTCTCGATCTTCGCCATCGCTGACTCTCGCTCGCTCGCTCGCTTCTTCTCGTTTCCCTAGCGGTCTGAACATTCAAAACCCCAACAAGAACAAAGGACCCGCCGGAGCAGGAGCAGGACGAGGAGTCGTCGCTGATATCCTCAAGAAAGCTCAAGAGTGAGTCTCGCCTCGTTCCCTCCCTCCTCCCTCCCATCCCGCCACTTCCTCCTCCTCCTCCTTCAACTGACCTCTTCCTCCCTCCCTCCCTCCCTCCCTCCTCTTTCCCCTCTCATTCTCCTTCCGACAGAGCCGGCCCCCCTCCCGCTCCTCCAGGCTCCTCCGCCGGTCCCTCAGGCTCCTCCGCTCCCTCCTGGGGATCAGGGAACACCCTCGGATCCGACACCACTCCTTCCTCCTCCATCGCCGACCCTAACGCTCCTGCCGCTGGCGACGACGAGGACGACGAAGAAGAGGAGGAGGAGTCGGCTGTGAGGCACTTGACGTTCTGGAGGGATGGGTTCTCGATTGAGGATGGAGAGTTGAGGAGGTACGATCAGCCTGGGAACAGGGAGTTGTTGGAGGCTATTAATCAGGGGTGAGTTGAAACGAAGCAAGCGAAACTTGGGGAGGGTGGGTGGGTGGGTGGGTGGAAGGAGGAGAAAGGAGAGAAGAGCTGATTGTTTTGCGTTGCGTTTTGATTTCGGTTCGGTTGGAGACAGACGAGCTCCCCCTTCGCTCCTCAACGTTCGAGTCAACCAGCCCGTCGAGGTCCGAGTGGCCAAGAGGCTCGAGGAGGATTGGAAGCCTGCGCCTCCTAAGCCTAAGGGACCTTGGGAGGGATCTGGTGAGTCGCCGAACGTTCCTCTCGCTTCCCTCGACGCGTCGCCTCGAACTGACCTCGACCCTCCCTTTTCCTCCTCTCCTCTCCTCTTCCTCCTTCCTTCCATCTTCACTTACTTTCGCTCTCATAGGAAACCGACTCGGCGCTCCCGTCCCCGGTCTCTCCTCCCCTCCTTCCTCCTCTGCTGCAGCACCCGCGACCGCCACCGCGACGGAGGCGAGCTCGACGACGGGAAGTGGAAGCTCGGCGGGTGGGAACTTGCAGTTCGAGGTGGATATGACCGAGCCGACGACGCAGTTGCAGATCCGATTGGGAGATGGGACGAGGTGAGTCGACGTGACGAGCGATGAAGAAAAAGGAGGAGGATGGGAAGAGACGAGAGAGGGAACGAAGAGCTGACTCGAGTTGCTCGTTTGGTTTTTGCAGACTTGTCGCCAGAGTCAACTTCACTCACACCATCGGAGATGTTAGGAGGTTCATCAACGCGTACGTACCATCTAACCCATCCTCACGGGACCGAAACGAAACGAACCCTGACCTCTTCGCCCCGTCTTCGTTCGTGGTTTGTCTCCCATAGCTCTCGACCCTCCTCCACTCGATCCTACGCCCTCCAAACGACGTTCCCCAACAAGGATCTCGTCGATGAGACTCAGACGATCAAGGAGGCTGGGTTGGGTGGGGCGGTTGTTGTGCAGAGATGGACCTAGGACGCGTGAGGAAACCTGAAGGAGGAGCGGCGGTTGGTTTGAGCGCCGGGGTTGGGATGGGTAGATTATGAATTTTTGCTTGTTCTCAAAACCAACAGCTCGGAGACTTTCTTCGAGCGAGCGAGTGAAGACTTCCGCAAAAAGGAACACGTCGTCGAACTCAGCCCTGGCTGCCTCAACTTCCTCGAAGCTCACGGCCTCCGTCTCCTCCCTCTCATCGTCCTTCTCGCTTTCTGCTAACTCTACCCTCCCGACCCAGCTCAACAGCAGCATCTCTATCCCGCGACCCGCTCCGTCGGCACGCCGTCACGTCCAAAAATCTAAGCTTTTCGGAGGGAGGCGCGGATGATGGTGCGCTCGGCTCGCCTCTCGCCTGCTCCTCGTGAGGCAGCCTCGCTTGTTTCCCCTTCCTTCGCTTGGGCTGCCTCCTGCCAAATGAAGGAAGCTGCTCTCTAGCCACCATCATCATCATCGAATCTACAAACCAATGCTAATACGGATACGAGCTTCAACGAGTGAAGGGCTGCAGCTTTGCGGGAACGATGGAAGCTTTGGACCTGGGAGTGATTGTCGAGAGGTCGACTTGTGAGCTCGAGCGTCTTCCTTCGTTCGTTTGGTTTCTGGGAGGGCTGACGAGTACGTTTTGGGCTGATTTTGGGTCTGGTTGGAACAGTACGATCCTGTTCGAACAGAGGTGAGCTTTCGCTCGAGCTTGAGAAGAGGAGAGGGAGGGAACGAAGGGAGGGAAGAAGCGAGCTCGCATCATCCCTCCCTCTCTCTCGCTTCCGAACCCACAAGCTCAAGCTCAAGCTCACTCCTCCCTTCCTTCTTTCCTCGTAAACAGCATCCTCTCCCTCCTCCCCAACGCTCTATTCCTCCTCTTCGCCCTTCTCCGGATCTACTTCCTCCGCTCGAAACCCTCAAGACTCCTCCATCTACTGGACTTCCTCCTCGCTTTCAAGCTTCTCTTCGCCCTCCTGCTCGTGGCGAGCTCGGCTGCAACGCTCGCGCTGTTCAAGGACGTAGGAGGCATGCCAGGGACGACGATGGGAGCTTGTGCGATGGGGCTGGTGGGAGCTGTGAGTTCTTGGAGAGGGAAACAGGGAGGGGGGCTGAGCTGACATTCGTCTCGTTTGGTTGTCGCTCGTTCAGATCATCTACCTCCCTCTCTCGTACCTCGAGCACCGAAACTCCCTCGCACCAAGCACTCTCCTCTCCTCCTTCACCCTCTCGCTAGGCCTCTTCGGAGCAGCTGAGCTGAGAACGCTCCACGCCGTAGGCTTCGAGACCCAACCGTTCGTTGCGAAGGCCATCGCTGTCGCGTCTCTGTTTGCTCTTCTCGTGTTGGAATCAGCGTCGAAGAGGTCGTTGCTCAAGCCGAAGTACAGCGTACGTTCATCTCCATCACCCTCTCATCGCAGATCCGCGAAGACGACACGTCTTGACCTTCTCTCCCTCGCGCTCAAACGAACAGAACCTCCCTCTCGCAACAACAACCTCCTTCCTCCTCAGACCCTTCTTCCCTCATCTCCTCCCTCTCCTTTACCTCGGATACAAGCGGAGACTGACACTCGGTAAGCTCTCCCTCTCCCCTCTCCTTCTTCACGTTCCTCGCTCTCGAATCGCTGACCCTCGCGTCGTCGTTTCGTTCCAACAGACGACCTCGAATCCATCCCCCCACACATGCTCGCCGTCCCAGCCGGAGCCAAACTCATGTCCTCTCTCGCCAAAGGAGATCAGAAATCAACGTTCTTCCTCCTCAAAGCAAGTCTCTCTGCGTTCGGAACGAAACTCGGAGGTCCGGTGTTGCCCAAGCTGTTCTTGACTCTTTTCACGTTTGGTGAGGCCGCGTTCCTCCTCTCCCCTACTTCACCTCTTCCTATATAGCAGCGGAACCTGTCGAAAAGCTGACTTTAGCCCTTCTTCGTCGTCGTTTCCAGGCCAAGTCTTCCTCGTCCAAGACCTCACTCGGATCATCGCGGATCCTCGAATCGCTCAGGATCGAGCGTGGGCTCTCGTAGGAGGATTCGTGATCATCTACTCTGGGATCGCGTTCTCGACGTATCTGTACTGGGAGAAGGTTTTTGCTGTTTCGGTGGAGTACAGGGCGGGGTTGATTGGGGCGATGTGAGTCGAACAGGGCGAGTTCGAGTTGAGGACGCGTGCTTCGCTGACTTCTTTTGGGTTGGTCGATTGGTGCTTGGGATGTAGGTACACGAAGACGCTGAAGCTGACTTCGGTGGCTGCTAGGGAGGTTGGACAGGTAGGTTCTCAAAACAGAGGCGGAGGAGGGCGAGAGAAGTCTTCCTCGACGCGTGCTGATCTGCTCCTCTCGCCTTGTCTCTCGTTGAACAGGGAGCTGCAACGACCTACATGTCGGTCGACGCTGAACGAGTCACCGGGATGCTTCAATTCGTTCACGAGATCTGGTGAGTCGTCGTCGTTTCTCTCTTGCTCTCGCAAATCGGCACGCTGACACTTCGCGTCGTGCTATATCTTCTTTCAGGGCCTCGCTCCTCGCCGTCGCCCTCGGATTCACTCTCCTCTGGTATCAAGCATCCTACGCTATGTTCGCGTAAGTGGTCGAAGTTCCTCTAATCCACTCGGCTTCACGTGCTGACCGCTCGCTCGACTTCGATCTCGAACAGCCCCCTCGTCTTCGTCTTTGTCCTCCTCACCATCACTGGATCGCTCGCCAAATCAGTTGGAGATAGCCAAACTGCTTGGATGTCTTGTGTAGACAAACGCATACGGCTCCTCGTGAGTTGAGATCGTTCGGTTCGTTCGCCTTTTTCTTCGACCCTTCTGACTCTTCTTCCCCTCTCCACAGACCTCGATGTTCTCCCAACTCCTCCCCATCAAGCTCGGAGCGTACGAGACCCCTCTTCTGGAGAAGGCCAGAGCTCTACGACTCACCGAGACGACCGCTCTCCGCCATTTCTAGTTCGTCGTTCGATTCTCTCTATGCCCTCGTTCGACGCGCTCTGATCGACTTCTCTTCGCTTGCAGCTTCCTCCTCATCCTCACCAGTACTCTCGCAGGTCTTGGATCCACCTTCTCAGGCCTCGTCACCATCGGATGCTACGCTATCGTGCTCAAGTTCGGACCTGGGAAAGGTCCTCTCGACATCTCCAGGATCTTCACGATTCTGACCATCATCGGTCTCCTCGCTGAGCCTATCTCGATGCTCGGTCAAGCACTTCGTGGGTCCTTCGTTTCTACTCACCTTCGAGCCTAGCAGCTAACTCGAGTCCCTCTCTTCGACAGCCTCCCTTTTCGGTGGATGGGCATCCATGAAAAGAAGTTCGTCCGTCCGTCTGCCTCTTCGTTTCCTCAACCTTCACGCTGACCGCTTTCGCTTTCTCCTCCCAGTCCAATCCTTCCTCATCCTCCCCGAGAAACCTCTCCCAGCTCCTCGACCCAACCTCGATCCGTCCGACGACTATTCCACCAACACCGAGTCGCGTCTCTCCTCCGCCTTCGAAGTCCCTCTCTCGCGCGTCCAAGTCCCAACCGGAGAGGTCGTCGCTGAGATCATCGGTGGATCATTTGGGTGGGACGAGAAGACGGCTGTACTGGAGGATATCAACTTGAAGCTGGTATCCGGGGAGCTGCACATGGTGAGTCGAAGCAGGTTCGTCGCGTCTGCGTTTCGTCAACGCTGACTCTTCTCCTTCGTTTGCAGATCGTCGGCTCGGTCGCCAGCGGGAAATCTACTCTCCTCATGGCTCTCCTCGGTGAGACTGTTCAGCTGAAGGGATCTATCGACGTTCAGGCGAGGAAGGTGAGCTCCTCGTTTCCCTCTCGACGCGACTTCTCGCTCAGAAGCTGACTCCCCCTCTTTCTCCTCCTTCTAAGATCGCTCTTGCCACTCAAACTCCCTTCATCTATCCAGGAACCTTCCGGTCTAGTTCGTTCTCTCCTTCTTGCTCTTCTCTCTCGACTCGACTCGAAACTGACTCGTTCCTTTCCTCGCTTCGTTTCCAGACGTTCTCCTCGACCAACCCTTCGACCAGACCTCCTTCGACAGGGTCATCCACGCATGCGGTCTGACTCAGGATCTCGACAGGATGCCGAACCGAGAGCACACAGTGCTGGGAGAACGAGGAATCACACTTTCCGGAGGTCAACGACAACGACTTGTGAGGTCGCTATCTTCTTTGCTCGACGTCGAAGGAATCGAGCTGATTTGGTTCCGTTTTGGTCGGGTGTACACAGTCTCTCGCTCGAGCAGTCTACGCGGAAGCGGATCTCATCTTGCTGGACGACACGTTCTCGGCTCTCGATGGAGAGACGGAAGCTCATGGTGAGCTTGTCTTACATTTCCTTTCCTCGCCCTTCCTCGAGGCTGACGATCTTCGTCTCATTTCTAGTCTTCGCTTCACTCTTCGGCCCTGCTGGCCTTCTCAAGGGAAAGGTCAGCCCTCGCTTCAACGCTTCGCCTCGATCTCAGTCGCGTCGAACTCGAAACTGACGCGTCTGCTCTTGCTCTCCCTGGCAGACCGTCGTCCTCATCACCCACGGTATTCAACACCTCCCCTCCGCCGACAAAGTCATCGTCATGACCTCAGGCAAGATCTCCCAGTTCGGAACCTTCGATCAAGTCCGAGAGAGTGGAGATCCCTTCGCGCTCGCTTCCCTGGTCGGAGAGTCCGCTGAAGTCGAGGCTGAGAAGGCCAAGAAGGACGACTCGCTCGACTCGATGATACAGGATGAGGAGGTCGATGAGGAACTTCTCTGGACATACGACAAGACCAAGAAATGGGCAGCGTTCAGGTTCTTCTTCGGTGCGGTTGGGATTCGAGGTTGCATCCTCCTGGGCTTCTTCGTTTTCCTCCTCGCGGCTGTTCAGGCTGGGCTTCAGGGTTTCCTTCAGCGTCAGTGGCTTCTTGTTAGAATCGGCTAATCGAGTAGAAGCTGATCGTCTCTCTTCGCTTTCATCTCGCTCAGACTTCTCGAAACGAGCTCCCACTGGAAACTTCGGAGCGTGGATGGGAGGATACGTTTCGTTCGCTGTAGCTACGGGAATCCTTCAAGTCATCACATTCTACTACTTCACCGTTATCTTGACTCAACGAGGATCCTTGTGAGTCGTTGCTTCCTCTTGATCGTCTCGAGCCCATTCCGTCGTATTTCGATTGACGCGTCTCCCTGTCCTCCTCGCAGAATCATCCATGCTCTCGAGCTCACCGGCTTGATGAGCTCTCCTCCGTCGTTCTTTCGTGAGTGTTCTGTAGCCTGAGCCTCTACTCGACACACCACCTGACCCTTGGTCCCTCGCTTTCACAGAGAAAAACAGTCCCGGGAAGGTGAGTCGTCGCGTTTCTCGCCTGCCTTTCCCCCGAGCGCACCTGACTCTTCGCCTCTCTCCAGATCTTGAACCGATTCTCGGAAGGTAGGTCTAATTCCCATCATCATCCGACTCTCGACTCGTCTGACCTGTCTCTCCTCTTCTTCAGACATCCAAGCAGCAGACTTGTTCGTTCCTCACCTCTCCGCTTTCCCTCGCGCCGTGTTGCTGACCTATTCCTCCCTCTCTTCCAGCATCTTCCCTCTCTGCATCCTCGCCTTCTTCCTCAGCATCCTCTCCCTCATCACTACGCTCGTCTTCGTCATCATCGCAACACCCTGGCTCGGTCTCTCGTTCGTCGTCCTTGGTCCTGTCTTTTGGTTAATCATTCAGTTCTACCTCTCGACGTCAAAGGTACGTCCACTCATTTCTTCACCCCCCCCCACCCTCTTTGACTTCCAGCTGACTCCCTTCCTCTTCCGCCCTCTCAGCAACTCCAACGACTTGATCTCGGAGCAAAGAGTCCAGTGAGTCTCGATTTCGGATCGACTTGACGCGTCGGATGCTGACGACCTCGACCTTCTCTTCCCTCAGCTCTACACCCTCTTCTCGACCTCAGTCGGAGGGCTTACTTCCATCCGAGCCTTCCGAGCGTCTCGTCACTTCGAAGATATCAACACCGCTACTCTCAATCGAGCTCAAGGACCGTTCTACTACAGGCAGTCGGGTCAGCTGTTCCTTCGAACGGTGCTGACTTGGATTACGGTGAGTCCTTAGCGTCACTCTGCTTCCATCTGAAAGATCACCAGCTGACCTCAATCGTTCTCTTCGCTGTAGGGATTCGTCGCTGTCGGTCTCGCCATCCTCGCTGTCGGGCTTCGATCCTCGACCTCCGCTGCTCTTCTCGGAGTTGCCATGTCTCAAATCACTGGACTCGCCTCCTCGCTGATGGGCACCATGATCACTTACGCGCAGGTCGAAAACTCTATAGTGGTCAGTCGCTCCCTCTGCTTCTCGTCGCCGTCTTGACGAAGAAGCTGACCTTTCGTCCCCTCTCCAACTTCAGTCGCTCGAAAGGATCCAGGAGTTCGCCTTGCTTCCTTCGGAGGATCCCAACCCTACTTCGGACGACTCTGAGAAACCCACCGATCGCATCTGGCCTTCGAAGGGAAGCCTAGAGTTCCGAGGAGTCTCGATTCGGTATCGGCCAGAGCTTGATCTCGCGTTGGACAGCGTCTCGTTCTCGCTCGAGGGAGGGAAGAAGATTGGGATCTGTGGGAGGTTCGTTCGTCTCTCTCTCTTTTCTTTCGATCCTTCGCTGACTTAGACCTCTTTCATGCCTCTCAGAACTGGCTCAGGCAAATCTTCGACTCTCCTAGCTCTCTTCCGAGCCATCGACCACGGTTTGATGAGCGGATCGATCCTCATCGATGGAGTCGACGTCGCCACGCTTCCTCTTCACCAGCTTCGAGACGCGATGAGGTCCGCTGTCTCTCTCTCTTCTTCCCTCTCCCTCTGAACAGATCTTGACCTGTTACTGTCCATTTCGCGCTTTGCAGCATCGTCACTCAAGACCCTTTCCTCATCGGCACTCTTTCGATTCGCGACAACCTCGACCTTGACGGTCGTTGCTCGGACGACGAGATCTGGGAGGCTCTTCGATCGGTGGGAATGAGTGATGTGATCAGCGAACTCGTGAGCCTCCCTTTTCTCTTTCGTCTCGCATCTCGAAACGAAGCTGAACCACCCTCTCGTCGCGTTCTTTCCTCTTCCAGCCCGAGAAGCTCGAGTCTCTCGCCATCGTCGACGAGGAGTCCTTCTCGAAGGGACAGCGTCAACTCCTCTGTCTCGCGAGATGTATCTTGAGGAAGCGTCAGATCGTGGTTCTCGACGAGTCGACGAGCAGGTAAGTTCTGCGTTTCAGATCCGTTCGTGACTTCGGAGTCGAGCTGACTTCTTCGTCTTCTTCTCTTTCAGCATGGACCATCTTACAGATCAGATGATCAAAAAGGTCATCGCTGAGATGAAGGATCAAACTGTTCTCGCTATCGCCCATCGAATCTGTGAGTGCCTGTTTCCCCGACGCGTCGACTTTTCGTCGCCACGAGCTCACCGTCTGCCTTTCCTCCTCCTTCAGCCACCATCATCGACTACGACCTCGTATGGGCACCTCTTGGTCTTCTCATCGACGACCCTCACTGATCATCTCTCCCTCTCCTGCCGTCCTCCAGATCCTCCTCCTCGACGACGGAAAGGTGGCCGAGTTCGACGCTCCTCAAACTCTCCTCGCCGACCCCAACTCCCGTTTCGCCAAGCTCGCTGCCACTCAGGGGATCTTCCACTCTAGTCGGGCTGCGATCGTCGCTCAGGGAGAGACCGCTGCCGTGGGAGAGAAGAAGGACCTCTGAAACGACGACGCGACTTCATTTTGCTTGACGACCCCCCACCCTTCCCCCTCTTCCGAACCTTCGGTTCTGTAGAATAGATCACTTACGATGTTTACGACCCTCTCACTCATCTACTCTTGTATGAATTCATGACACGACCTCTCTGCTCCTTCGCGTCGCAAGAAGCAGGTCTCGACGTCGCAGTCTAGAGCAGCAGAGTCAAAGCCCGCGCTTGAGGTTCCTGTACTCCATGCACCCCGCACAGTAAGTTTGGTGCCCTGCAAGAAGAAAAATACCTCCTCGGAAGAAGGACGAGAGCCTCCCTCCCCCCCCCCCCCCGCTCGCTCGACGTCGTTCGAACCCTCCTCCCGTCTCTCCTTTCCCCTCGACGTTCACTCCCCCTTGAATGGGTTCCTCCCTCCTCCTTCTTGCAGACCGATCTCAAACGTCCCAGTATGACATCCAACAATACCAAAGTTCGTCCCCTCTCTCGTTCCTTTCTGGAAGAGCTATAGAGCTGAGAGATGGAAACTTGGTTGAGCTCGAGCTCACCTTCTACTCCCTTCCTTCTTTCCTCCCCTCCCTGCTTTGTTCTTCTTTCCAGAACGACTTCTCTCACCCTCCTCGATCCCCTTCTGATTCGCCTCTACCTGAGGTGATTGATCCTCCCCGAAGAAAGTATCGAAGGGTCTCCATATCCCCTCCTCCAAGAGCGGCTCCAACAGCATCCTCCTCCCACTCCTCCTCGTTCTTCGCTCAGCACGCTCCACCACCTCCTCCTCCCCCGGCTTCTCATCAGCACAGCCAAAACTCATACAACAGACCAGAACCATCATCGTACGGCATCAGCAGCAACCGTGACCGAGACGGGAGAGGAGGAGGAGCTTCCAGGCCGGGATGGGAGGGAGGAGGAGGGTCGAGCGGAGGGGGGAGATCGGACGATGGAGGATGGGGAAGCGGACCATCTCCTTCGACGAGCAACGGAGGAGGGTGGGGAGATACACCGTCTGGTAGGGGAGGTAAATGGGGTTCGAACAATGGGGGAGGTCGTCGAGGAGGAGGAGGGTCGAGTTGGAATCAGCAAGGAGGTGATCCGTCGCACGGTCGAACGGTTCGTCTCCTCTCTCCTTCCTTCCTCTCGCAATTGTAGACCCCCGACTCACGCTGCGCGTCTCTTTAACACCCGTACAACAGCCGTCATCCTATCACCCATCCCACCTTCCTCCTCGTCCTCAACTTCCCTCGTCGTCCCTCCATCCTCGACCCAGCGACTTCAACTCCAACTTCGATCCCTTCTCGTCCTCTTCCTCATACACCAACCACAACAACACTTCCGACTCTTCAGCTAGGTCGAGGCTCGATGCTTCACGAGATGAGCGTTTGAGGGCGATGGCGAACAATCCCGAGACGATCAGGAGGGAGGAGAGGGACAGGAATCGAGGACGAGGCGAGGAGGAAGTCGTTGAGGTTTCCGCTCTGTCGAAGCCTCCAGTCGATCAGGGTTGGAGCGGAAGGAGGCCTCAGAGAGATCTCGGTCGATATGAAGGTGCGACTCGAATGGTCAATGCAGCTCTAAGGGGTAACGGGAACGGTGGCAGTGAGTCGGAGCGACGAGGAGAGGTTCGTCTTCCCGTCTGCTTCACCTCGAACTCATTGTTTTGTCACCTTTGGCTGACTCCCTTTCCATCGACGCTCCTTTCCTCTTACAGAGCTCCTACAAATTGAACGACTCCTCCTACAACGCTCGACCGTCCATGCCTTACCGCGACCTTCCTTTCTCCTCCTCGAACTCGCGACCGTCCGTCTCCTACCAGCAACAGAGTCACCAACAGCATCAGCAGATCCATCACGTCCAACGGCAGCCACAAGGAAGAAGACGATTGAGATCAAGATCGGCGGACAGGGGGAAGGAGAGGGTGAGCCGTCCTCAGTTTCGATGTTGGAAGATCGACGCGTCGGATCGCTGACCTGGCTCACTTCGGGCGTCATTCTTCGATTCCTTTGCTTAGAACGAGTCTCGAGAAACTCACGGCTACTCCTCCGCTCAAGTCGAGTCGAGAACCAGTCGAGAGGATCAAGAGTATCAGAGACCGAGACTCGACATCCGAGGAAGGTCCAGATCGCCACCCGTGAGTCTTCCTTCCCATCTTCTTCGACTCTTAATCCGCTCTCATCTCGCTCTGGAGTCTGACCGATCTCCCTTTTGTTCCTCCAGAGGTCGAACCGATCCCTCCCTTCCGCCTTCAACGGTCGATCTACGTCTCAGCAATCGTCGAACGCGCTTTTCGCCGGATCCCCTTCGCCTCCTCCTCGACGCCACTCTCAGCACTCCACCTCTACCTCCAACTCTTTCGACCACGACGACACACCACGAACGCCTCCGCCTCCTCGTCATCATCTCCTCCCTCTCGTCGCGACGCACTCCGGACGAGGAATGAACACCATCGAGGACGCGAAGGCCGATGCTCTCGCGAACGCGAAGAAGGAGAGGAGGTTCGCCTCGGACAAGAGGAAGGATAGGGAGAGGGAGGAGGCCAGAAGAAAGGTGGAGAAGACGGAGAAGAAGAAGAAGAGGTCGAGGAGGGAGTACTCGAGCTCGAGCTCGAGCGAGGAGGAGACCGACGGAGACGACGAAGAGTGGAGTCCAAAGAGGAAGACTGGAAAAGGGAAGTCGAAGGGGAAGACGTCTCCGAAGAAGGCGAGGAAGGAGGTCGTCGTCGTCACGGACAGCGACGAGGTCGATTCGGAGGAGGAGGAGATGGACCACCAACGTCGACGACGTCGTCGAACTCCCTCGTCGGACAGATCCCCACTCTTCGGTTCTCCCTCCCACTCGCCTCCGACTCACAGCGGTCGACGACGAGACTCTCTGTCTCCCCAGCCGCAGCAACACCAGCATCAGCATCAACAACCGCTTCAGCATCAGCAACAGCAACAACCCCAGCCTCAGCCCCACTTCCAACTCCCCTCGGCCGCCCATCTCATGGCTTACGGGTACGAGATCCCCGAAGGTCTCTTCAAAAACCTTCCCGAGTCGAAGGGGACTTGGGTACTTGCCTCGAAAGAGAAGTCGGACGATCCGAGGATCCGAAAGTCTCTCGAACGATGCTCCGTTCTACCTCCTTTACTTCGACGAAGAACACCTCCGGACCTCCGAGGACTCTCCACCTCCACCAGCGACTCCAACCGCTCCATCAGCGCATACAACAACCTCAACCCCGACTTCCCTTCCAACAGCATCAATCAAGTCCCGACGTCGCGTCCTCCTCCTCCTCTTGTCACTCAGGTCCAGACCTCTCTCGCACGATTTTCGCAGCCGCAGCGCTTCGTTTCTGAGCAGCAACCCACAGGATCCTTCGTCCATCAGAGGAACCGATCCGGCTCGTCATGGTCGGGAGGAGGAGCAGAAGGAAGCTCACGAAGTCGAACTCTCTCCTCCGGAGGAGGTGCTGGTAGCTTCGCGAGAGGCGAGACTGGGGACGACGACGACGACGAGGTAGCCGTTGATATCGAGAGGTCGGGCCCTTCGGAGAAGGCGCTGGGGAAGAGGAGAGCCGTTGATCCGGAGGTAAAGCAGGAGCAGGAGGAGAGAAGGAAAAGAGAGAAGGAGAGGGAGCGAGAGAGGACGAGGGCGGAGACGAAACTTCGAGCATCGAGGGCTCAAGATGTGATCGAGATTGGGTCGGACGATGACGAGATCGAGGAGGGAGAGATCGGTGTGTTCGTCCATCCTATCTTTGAAGCTGAGTTGAGGATGGAAGGAGGCTCGGAGGAAACAAGACGCGTCGCGCACTCGACTGACCTTACCTTTCTCGTTCTCGTTCGTTGCTCAGTTCCTGGTCATGAGCTCGAGGAGGATAGAGAGGACGGAGAGGTCGTGGACGCCGAGACCGGTGAGTACCCGAACTCGCTCAGAGAACGGTCGCTGGCGGAGAACCTTCGACTACCCTGACGCGCCGTCCTTCTATGTCTCTTCTCTCTCGCTCTCGCACAGTCGTTCCCACCACGCCTCCAAACATCATCGTCGACAACACACTCGTACCCGTCGTCCAAGAAGCTTCTACCCAGCACCACGAAGACCCCGCGATGCTCGCGAGAGCCGAACGATACCAGGCGGAGAAGGCGTTTCTCGACGAGCGACTGAAGCACGGAACCGGAAGGTGAGTCTTTCTCACTCCTACTCGTCCTTGTTCTTTCGACGCCTTCTCTGCGAGGCTGACTCTTCTTCCTGCTCTATCTTCTTCGCCTCTCGAAAACAGGATCCCCCATGCAGAACTCGCGAGGAAGATGGGGGAGCGCCGAGACGACCTTGAACGAGCCTTGCAGACGAACACGACAACTCAGACCGTGCCTTCGGACGAGCTTGTCCAGGAGTACAAGCGAGAGCGAACTGGTGAGTCATCGTTCGCTCAATGTGTTTCCTAGCGCGCTTGCTTCGGAGCGCTGAGTTCACCGTTTCGTCTTCTCGCAGAGTCCGAATCCGAGCGACGAAGCGCTTTCAAACGAGAGCACAACGTCCTTTTGAAAATATTCGAGGACCGGTGAGAGTTGCTTGACATACAATCTATCTCGAACGAAGATAGACCACTGACTCGCACTCGGACGACCTCTTCTTCGACGCGCCGAAAATCCGCGACGTGCTCTCCTGAAGACCTCGCTTTCATCAACGAGATTGTTCATCCTGTGAGCTCTGCTTCCTCCTTTATACCCCTCCCTACTTACTTCGCTAAAGTAAATCCGTCTCGCCCTTCGCTCTGCAGCGAATCAAACTCCTACAAGTCGCCCTGCGATCCACTCCCTTCTGGGTTCGACCTCCCTCTCTCGAACCGGACTCGGAGCTTCAGCGATGGCTCGACGAGAACCAACCCAAGAAGTCGTAGAGGTTAAGGTGGAGGAGACGCGACGAGGACAGAGGTGGGAGTAGCTCTCGAGGGAGAGAAGGAGAGGAGTCGACGGAGGTCGCGAGCTTTAATGGTGAGCGCGTCTTCTCCTTTCGTTCTCGTTCGAAACTCTCGCTGACTCGTCTTCTATTTCTTCAGATTTACCCTTATATATGTAGGCTTCACCACAACTATTTCTTCGTCGAACAACCATTGCGAGACGCTCACGACTCGCGAAGAACGGCCGACTTCGACGCGCCGTCCTCCTCGTTCGTCGTTCGCTCTTCCGATCTTACTCACTCTCGCTCAACCCAGTAACCAGCAAGCGAGAAAAGCGCACTTGATATATTCTCCCACCCCCTCCAAACTCCCGCCGAAAAAAGATAGAACCCCTCGCCGCTCCCAACTCAAAGCAACTTCCCATTCAGTCCTCCGTAACTTGACGAATCATCCGACTTCTTCCCCGTCAGGACCCTCCTCCCCGAGAAAATCGCACTGTCGATGATTTGAAAGACTGTCAGGACCCCTCCTACGATCGCCATCGTCCTGAGCAGACGCGAAAGCGAAACGAAGAACGAAAACGAGGTCAGCGACGAGACGAGACGCGCGCGACGGCGAAGAGTGGATGGGACGGGGAGGAACTCACGACGTCAAGAAATGAGCGAAGGACTGCCTCTCCTCGGTATGAATGACCAGCATCGGCGAGATCTCGTAGTTGAAGAAGACTCCTGGGATTCCTGCTGAGCCGTGCGAGGCGGTGTGGCCTTGAGCGTCCTTCGCTGCTTGGTCGTGCGAGGTGAGGTCTCGTTCGTAGGAGGTTACGGAGTACTGCAGGGTCGAAGGAAGTGACGAGAACAAAGATGATAACGAGGGGAGGTCGGACGAGAAGAAGGAAGGAGAGGAAGGAAGGTCAGCGAGGCGAGACGAGGTGGGAGAAGACGAAGGGAAGGGAGAGACGAGAGACGAACCTGATGCGAAGGAGTGATCTCCCCAGTGAGAGCGTGGTATTGAGTGGCGACGACCTTGACGAAGTATCTGCACAAGAGAGTGAGAGAGACGAAGCCAGTTCAGCGGGAGACTAGAAACGAAACGAGACGACGAACGAACGCGTCGAACCTCGCTTCCTTCCTCCCTCCCTCGCCTTGGTTCCCATCTCCTCTCCCACCAAAGCATGAAAATAGCAACTCACTGGAACATGTACTGGCTCTCCTCGGTATGAGCCTTGACTCCCTGCAGAGGATCGAAGATGCCGAGCTTCTTCTTGACCTGAACCATCTTCGGGGTGATGGTCGAGACTCCCTGACCTTCAGGACCGAATGAGAAGCGATGGATCTCGTGACCGAAGTCGTGGTGGCCTCCGGACTTGAGGTAGGGGACCTGAAAAAACGAACGAAGGGCGAGGGGAGGTCAGCGAGGGAAGGTGAGAAAGAGACGCGACGAGCGGTGGAAAGGAGGTGGACGGGAACGAACGAGATCATGGACGTGAACAGCGTTCTGCTGGAACGAACGTCCTGGGGACTGGTTTCGGAGAAAGAGACATGAAGGTCAGCTACGATGCTTTCAAACGAACGCACGACCGAGTCGCGACGAAGAGCTCAAACGAAGACGACTCACGAAGTGGAACGCTCCAGGGACCTTGTTGACGTGAATAGCTCCAGTAACCCTGCATCCCTCCATGTTCTGAGCAGCGATCTTCTCGCTCCAGTGTTCCTCGACGCACTGTCGACGACGAACGAAACGAGGCGAAGCACGAGTCCAAGGTCAGCTCGAACTCCCTTTGAGCTTCTCCATCCAGCACTTCCCTCCCACAGGGAACTCATAAACGGACCTGCTCGATCCCATCAGGACTAGTGAACGACCATCCCTTCCTAACGTACGACTCTCGAACCTCGTCACAGTTGTTGCAGCATCTGAGCGTCGAGGAAAAGGAGGGTTCGGTCGGTCAGCTCAGCTCTTCCCCTCCCCTCTCCTCTTGAGCTCGTTCGCGAGGACTCACCCGCTGGAAGGAGGCACTCCACCGTAACACGATCCACAGTAGTCCTTTCCTCGGACGGCGGCGGCTCGTTCCAGGTCTCCTTGGAGCTCTGTTCCAAAGGAAGGAGCGATGGAAGCGAAGGGTCAGCACGAGTCGACCTCTCCTCTCCTTCTTTCCTTGGATGAGCTGTAAACTCACGTTTCGAGTGCAGATCCTTCACCCTCCCTTCCTCGTCCAGCCTGATCTTCTCGATGTTGTGGGTGAGATCGTTCTGGTGCTCGCCTGTTCAAGTCAAATCGCAACCGGTTTAAATCGGAATCAGCTCTCTCGAATCGAAACGGAGGGAAGGAGAAGAAGGAAGGAGGTTGAGAGCTCACCAGAGATGTCCATCAGATCTATACTCAGCACTGTTTCGACCCAAAGCGCAAGTCAAGCCACGATATGTCAGCTCTGCTCGCCTCTCCTCGACGTCATCGAGCCGAACTCGAGCAAAGGAAGGAAGGTAGGAGGGAGGCAAGGGAACTCACGATAGCACGGCACCCTCGCGAAGGTAACGTTCATCTCTACACTCAACCTCTCCCCCCTGCTCTTATCCACAACCAAACTAGGCTCCAATCGGATCCGACGGTAGTCCACGAACTCCATAAACGTCAGGGAGAAGATGAGAGAAAGGGAGACCATCGTTACTGCAGCAAAAGGAGAGCGCGAAACGAGGGTGAGCTCGAGGAAGGAGATGGGTTTGAGCTCGCACACACGAAGGGAAGAAAGAAGAACGAACAGAGAGCTCCTGTACGAGTCTTGATCTTGACATCTTCCATCGTCTGCAAATCCCCCCCAGACATCAGAGTCGTCAGCTCAGCGAAGGAGGCAAGAGAGAGGGAGACGAGACGAGACGCACCTTCCCGAACGCATCGATGGAGGAAACGGCGCCGAACAGGCCTGTGTTTCTGCTCGTACAAAAACATTCAAGTCAGTTTGGGAACGTCTATGATAGTATGAGGGGGTGACTCACCTTCCCATGGTACTTTTGAAGGATTGGGGGGGGTCGTGGGGGGTGGGAGAAGAGAAGGAGGACGAGCGCTGCCAGCAAGCTCGAAGCTCGCGAGGGAAGGGAAACCGCGGAGGAAGACCGGATGGGAAACCTCCTTTTTTCGGCCTTTTTCTGAGGGAAGGTTTTCTTGGGTCGAGGAAGATGAGGGAAGGGAAAGATATGGGAAAGATGCGATGTGGTGAAACGGAAGCGGAGGGGAAGTGCAGTGAGAAAGAGAGAAGGGACGAGGACGAGTCGTCTCGCGAACTGCTTGAGACGCGAGTTGGAGGGTGAAAAGAGGGCGAACATATCATTGAGAGGTTGTCTAATCCTACAAAGGTGCCTATGTTGAGCCTCGAGAGTGTCCTTGATTCTTCGTTCCCTGAGGGAAAGAGCGAAGGGGAAAGCACGACGCGTCGAGATCAGTTTTCGTTCCCCTTCCCTCGTTTCGACTTCGTTCGTTAGAGCATCACGACGCACTCACAGACTCGTTCAGTCCCTTCCCGTCTCCTCATCTCTCCTCGACGACGATCCTGCACTTC
The DNA here is from genome assembly GCA_024345305.1 of Mrakia gelida. Lineage (NCBI taxonomy): Eukaryota > Fungi > Basidiomycota > Tremellomycetes > Cystofilobasidiales > Mrakiaceae > Mrakia > Mrakia gelida. The sequence continues at coordinate 759,282 of BRON01000013.1, read as the reverse complement.
TCCTTCAACCACCCCATTTCATGATGCTCCTTCAACTTCCACTGAACGCGAGACTTCTCATCCTCGTCTCCAACCACCAGCGTAACCTCTCTCGCCCACTTCAGATCTCAAAACCAATCGCTAAGTGCAAAAGCTGCAACACGGTCCCAACCGTCGAGTGGGGACCTCCACGAATTGAGTAAACGTCGAACCTCAACTCAACGTCCACAAGAGTCTCCCTCGGCAGAAACGCGATCTCGATCCCCCTTTCTCGTCTCCACCAGCTGTCCTGAGGGATTCTGAAGGGTACGATTCCAACGAAGGTGACTTCCTTGATCCTGGACCAGTGGAGGGAGCTGGGTTCCTCGCTGTGAATGGGACCGACGCGCTGCTGGTCTCGGGCTTCGTAGGAGTGTCGCTTCGAGTCGTTGGGCTCCATTCTGTACTCGCAAAGCCTGGGATCGAGATGGTTGAAGAGGGAGAGTTGGACTGGTCCGAGGTAGCGTTCGGGGAAGGGTCGAGGAAGAGAGATGAAGAGGGTTTCGAGGGGGATGGAGGAGGCGATCCTGTCGAAGGAGAGTTCGAGGACGAAGAAGCTCGAGGGTGGAGGAGTTGAGAGGAAATCGAGGGTGAGGGATCGGATTTTCTCGAGGTTAACGAGAGGGTTAATTCGAGAGGAGGGGGACTGGAGAAGGAGGGAGTCAGCAGCCGAAAGGGAAGTCAAGGAAGCAGGAAGGGAGGAGCTGTCGAGCTCACCTTCTCCTTCTCCTCTCTCTCACAGAACATGCTCTCGATTTGGAACAACGACCTGAGGACGACATCTCGGTAGAGATGGGGAGCTGTTGCGACCAGGAAATCGTACGAGACTCGCCCGAACAGTGCGAGGGCAGGAGCATCGGCCAGCTCGAAGACGACGAGGAGCACATCCCAAGGCAGGGAGCGGCGAGGAGATCGACGAAGCTGCTACAGACGAGGAGAAGGAAAATCAGAACAGCGAATGGTCATAGGGTAGAGTGTGAAATACAAGCTTACCTCTGACATGCTGGATGAAGTTCTTGGGTGATAGGAAGGCGGAAGAAGAGGGGTCTGAAAGCAGGGAAGGAGGGATGAGGGAAAGAGGACGAAGGTGAGCTCGTCTCTTCGCTCTGCTCGCCCAACGATGATCTGGACTCACATCCTGAGGGTGTGCGATTCCCTCGGAGGAGGATACTCAAGTCCGAAACGAGGATGAGAAGGAAGAGTTGGTTGGGATGGTGGACGAGAGATTGAAGGAGCGAAGGAGGGAAGAGTCGAGCTCTTTCGTTTCGAGGAGGCTCGTCTTTCACCCTGTTCGTTTCGCTCGAAGGCATAGACTCCAAGATTCACGAGCTGGCTCTTCTCTCTCGTAGATCCCAGCGAGTTTATTAAGCACCTAACGTCATCAATTCCAACTCAAAACCTAGAAGATCAAAGAGAGAGAACGCGTGAACTACCATCCACCAGTAGCCTCAGTCTCCTGAGGAGTAGGCTCAGCGGCAGCGACGGGCTCCTCAGCAGCGGCGGCGGGAGCCTCGTACTCCTCAACGGGGGCAGCAGCCTCCTGAGCAGCGGGAGCGGGGACGGCAACGCCTCGGGACTCGGAGGTGATGTTGACGGGAGCCTCCTCCTTGGGCTCAAGAAGAACGACGGAGTCGGGGAGGGGGTGTCGGGGTCCGAGCTTGCCTTCGGGGTCCCAAGACTTCATGCTGAGAGGGAGAGAAGGAGGCGAGAAGGAAGAGGGTCAGCAAGGGAAGAGGGGAGGGCGAGGGAAGGGAGACTAGACGAGGCAAGACGAAACGAGGCTCACATCTTGACCTTGATACCAAGGACACCCTGTCGGAGGAGAACGTGTCGAACGGCCTGGTCCACGAAGTCCTTAGCGGGCTGTCCGGAGTGGATCATGAAACCGTCGGTGAACTAGCAGCAGTTGAAGGACGAGGGGATCAGAAGTCAGCGAAACGCGTCTCTCGAAAGCGAGCTCTCTCCTCCTTCCTTCCTTCGCGAGAATCTCGAGAGATGGAACGTACCTTCATGGCCTTGGCCCTGGCAGCTCGCAGCTTACCGGAGACGACGACCTCGCATCCCTTAGCTCCGGACTCCATGATGAATCGAAGGACTCCGTAGCAGGCTCGTCGGACGGCAAGTCCACCGAGGAGCTTGTATCGAAGGGACTCGGCCTGGGCGACGGCGGAAAGTCCTCGGTTCTGGACCTTCTCGGCGTAGAGCTCGAGGGAGTTCTCGGGGAACTGTAGGAGGAGGTGAACGAGGAGGAAGAGGAAGGAGGTGGGAAGAGGTGAGCTTCTCGAAGGGAAGGGCAAGGGAGGTGGGAGGGAGGGAGAGAGGTCGAGCACGCACCTTGAACCTCTTCTGGACGAGGGAAGTCAACTCCCTGATTCGTCGTCCCTTCTCTCCGAGAACCTCCTGGGTGTGGGTGGCTCGGATGATGATCTGGAAGGGGGTAGCAGAGTGAGAAAAACCGTCAGCACTTCGTCCCTCTTTCTTGTCGCACGAGCTCCTCCCTTCCCTTCCTCCTCCCTCCCTTCCCTTCCTTCCAACCTTCCTTCCCACCGATCCATCGAGAGGTTTGAACGTACCTCAGTCCTGGCGTGGGTAACCCTGACCTCACATCCGGAGTAACCCTCCTCAGCGAGCTCTCGAGTGAAGAACTCGTTGATCTCAGCCTGGAAAACTCCGTCGGCTGGAGGGAGAGAAAAAAGAGAACGAGAGGAGGAGCGAGCGAGGTCAGCTTCTTCGCTTCCTTCCCTTCCTCAAAGAGCCCTCTGACTCGTTCCAAGATAGATAGAAGGGTCTACTCACCGACGAACTTTCTCTTCTTGGAGACCTGAGGATTTCCAACCGGGAGGGGAGCAGAGGGAACAAGAACGAGAGGGAGAAGGAAGAAGAAAAGAGGTCAGCGATGATGGATCGTAGCTCCTCTTGTGGTGCAGCCTTTGGGGGTCAAAGTTTTGAAAGGGGAAAGGGTGAACGCACCTGCGAGGCGTTGGCCTGGTGTCGAGGGGGAGGAGCGGAAACCATGTTGAAGTCGTGAGGGTGAAGAAGAAGAAGCGAGCTGGCCTCCTCCGACTCTGCGAAAACCGACCCGGCGGAGGAGGAGGAGGCGACTGCGCTCTTCCTGCATCTTTCCTAGAGAGAATCTTCCTTTTTTGGGCGTATACGTCGAGATGGTCGAAGGAGATGCTGAGGAGAAAAAAGAAGCTAGAAAAACTGCTCGCCGGAAGGTGGGAGGGACGAGGAAGAGCGCGCGCGAGCTCAAGCTCACCCCTCCCTTCTTCGTTCGATAGCAGGGCGGCTCCTGGTTCACTAGATAGCGCGGAACAAGACAGGAAGCGTTTCGCTAGTCGATTCTAAGTCCTGTGTACTTCTCCTCGCTTTTGCATGAATTCTTGTGCTCCAGATCGCGTACCAGTCAACCTCCTCGCGTTGGCCTCGCCTCTCGCTCTTTTCCTGCCTTCAAAACCTCATCCAGCCATCCGAATCGACGTGAGGTCTTCAAGAACCGTCAAAGCAAGATATGGGATGGATCAAGTCACCCGCGACATCGAGAGCCCGTACTCGAAATGACGAACGAAGTGGGAAAAGCTGTCGAACAGACCTGCTCCTCTGTCCTCCTCTGCTCGCGAAGCGAGCTTGAGCTCTTTTCCTTGAGCTGTAGGTCTCTCAGAAGGACTTCGAAGTAGACACGCTAGCTTGGCGGGAAGGTTGAGACCCAGAGATGCGAGCTCAGTCGCGTGAAAAGGGGGAGATGGAGGCGAGCAGAGATCAGAGACGACGAGGTCTCGAGGACGAGCGACGCGTCTTTCTCGAACGCGGCAGTGACCAAACTCGCTCTGGCTTCGACAAGGAGGAGGAAATCTTCAGAGGACTCAGTTCCAGACAGATGGATATCGTCAGTTCGCTCTGCTTGCGTCTTCACACTCTCAGCAAGCTCGAACGCTCGTGAGCTCCACTTTTCTCGACTCGAAATCGAACGAGCATTTTGCTCTTTGGTCTTCGAGTTCGAGCGAAGCGAGAACTTCCTCCACCAGCAGAGAGAGCTCAAGATGAAGATGGTGATGGCTGGGAGAGGACGGGAAGGGGGGGACCCCCCTTCACGAGGCTGGGGAGGGCTCGGTGCCAAAATTCGAAAACCTGGCTCAAAAAGGGAGCGCGAGCTCTTCCTCCCTCTCTTCCTCACCTTCTCCCTCCCCCTTCCTTTTCCCGTTTCGATCTTTTAAGACTTTCGGACCTTCTTACGGGTTACCAGACTGACTCAGAACCCTTTCTGAGTCGGTTTGAGCTTCGTTCAGGCGTCGAGGACGTTCTCGACTCGTAAAGGTGCGTTTGACCTCCTCCCTCCTTCCCTACGTCCTTCTAGGACCTCCCTACACCCTCCCAGACCTCCTACATACAATGACGAGTCCCGTAAGGGCAGCTCTCTGGCACCTCACGCTAACGATAAAATTTCTTCTTTTTGGTTCTCTAGTACTTTCTTCCGCCGTCCTCGTTCGACTTCAAAAGCTTTGAGCTTCGTTCAGGTCAGTTCGACGCTTCCTCCCTCCCCTCCCATGCTCTCCCACCACCCCCACCCCTTCCTATACATGACGAGTCAGTATCTACTGCGCTCATCTGGCACCTCTCACCTCACTCGATCTTGACGGTCTAGGAGATAGCAATATCCTCCTGGTTAAAGCCTCAACTTCGGGGATGAGTAAACTTGACTTTTCTGATTCACCTTCACCACCTCGCCCTCCCTCACCCTCGCTTCCCCCATCGCTCTTTGAACCCCTACTGACTCTTTTCCATCCCCTCGCTGTTGCAGACGTGCTCGTCCGGCCAGTCGCGCTGCTTGTGACCCTGCTGTTCGAGGAAGAGACCACGTCTGCCTCGACCTCTCGCTCGCCCCTCTCGTCCTCTTCATCTTCGTTTTCTCTTCGCTTTCCTCTATGCCATGAATCCTTCCTACCTCCATCTCACACCTTTCTCGACCCCGAAAGTCTTCATCCTCGCCTTCTTCAGTCTCTGAGCGTCGGAAGATCTGCCACCCTCGCCCGTTCGTTGACCTCTCGCCCTCGCTGCCTCGTTCGAACGCTCGTCTGGACGTTGTTCTTTTCTCATGTTGTTTTCGTTGGACGAGGGACTCGGCACATAAGACGGCTTCCTCGAAGATGGCTCGCGAACACGAAGAAGATCGAAAAGTTTGAAGAGAGAAAAGGCGAGAGGAAGGTCAGTCACGTCGAACGAGTCGACGCGTCGATGGGCAGCAGCTGACTCGCGTTTTCTTCCTCGCGATCTGAGTTTTATCACACGAGCTTTGTCTGAGGTCCTCGCATGCTTTATGATCGTAGAGCAGACCAGACATGAATTTCGATTCGTCAAAAACAGAGGCAGAGAAGGGGGCTGCGCGAGTCAGAGGGGCGAGACCGTCGAGACCGTCGACCTCTCTCTCGCTCGACCTGAGAACCTCTTTTGCCTTCCAACAACGACAGCTCTCTCGACCCAACGACTCGTAGGATACGAAGGAACTCCTCAGACTCTGTTCCTCTCCCACCTGGACTCCCCCTCGAGCTGTAGAGATCAGCCTTCCCATCGCTCTTCGTCGCCTCGCTCCCTCGGATCCTTCTCTCTCGCTTTGCTTCCTTCCCTTCAGCTCAAGAATCTTCCCTCTCGCTCTTCGCCACCGTGAGTTCGATGAAGAGCATGTATAGGCGATCGTAGGTACTAGTAAAAAGCTTCTCTCTCGAAGATCTGACCTCGCTCTCCTCGATCTTCTCTGCTCGTCGGCCAGTCACCTCCTCCTCAGCCCTCTCCCACCTCGCCACCTTCCCTCCTTCCCTCCTCCGTCTCTCTGCGCCGTCTTCCCTTGGACTCACCTCAGCAGCATCGTCCGCTACCCATGCCCAACACGCACTCAACCTCCTCGCACCCGTTCCCAACTCCATCGACGACGGAGGGGAGCCACCCATCTCCCTCTTCCTCCTCCCTCTCTTCATCCCCACTGAAGAAGGAGTCCTCGCTCAGGCCATTGGAGGAGCTGGAGGCGTTCCAGACTGGTGGTGAACTGTCTAAGAAGGTGATGGACGGTTTGGAGGTTTTGAAGGCTGGGTTGGGAACGTCGTTGGAACTAGATGATGAAGAGGTCGATCCGGCGGACGTCCTGGAGGACTGGAGCGACGGCAGCGACGACGAAGAAGAAGAAGAAGACGAGTGAGTACATATTCTGAGTATCTACGAGGAGGGGAGGAGTAGACTGGGGAAGTCGCGAGAACGAAAAGGTCGACGTACTGACCAAGTTGACCTCTTCCCTCGACCTCTTGATCAGCTCGACCTTCCTCCCTCCTCCTCCTCCTCCTCCTCCCTCCTCAGCTCAAACCCAAGGCCAAACCACCAGCACCACCTCCTCCTCATCTTCATCACGCGCAGCTCAACCCTCCTCCCAAAATCCCAACTCAGCAAATCATCGCCCTTCCTCACCGATCGCAGCTCGACCTCCCTCTCCTCCTCCTCGACCTCCCTCTCCTCCTCCTCCCCTCTCTCTTGCTCACCTCCCGCCTTCCTTCCTCGTGCCAGCCAAACCCCTCATCTGCCTCGGTCTCGAAGGCTCCGCCAATAAACTCGGAGCCGGAGTGATCCTCCATTCTCCCTCGGGCGCTACGACTGTGCTCTCCAACGTTCGACACACGTACATCACTCCTCCAGGAGAAGGCTTCTTGCCAACAGACACAGCAAAGCATCATCGAGATTGGGCAGTAGGAGTCATCAGGGACGCCATGGTCGGGGCGGGAGTGGGTTGGGAGAGCGTCGATGTGATCGCGTACACGAAAGGTGGGCTCGAACAGAGAAGGCAGGGAGGGAAGGAGGAGTCGAGCTGACCTTGGTTTTGGTTTGGTCTTGGTTAGGACCTGGGATGGGAGGACCTCTGTCCGTCTTCTCGATGGTCGCTAGGACGCTCTCGCTACTGCATAACATCCCTCTGATAGGAGTCAATCATTGTGTAGCTCGTGAGTCGTCTCTTCCCCTTCTCTTTCAGCCCAACCCAACTCGCGCGAGCTCACCTCTCCCTCCCTCCCCTCCCGCTCTCTCTCCTCTCTCTCCCTCCCACCCCACCCACCACCCTCGCTTTGCTCCGAGTGTAGACATCGAAATCGCCCGCCTCATCACCTCCTCCACGAACCCCATCGTCCTCTACGTCTCAGGAGGAAACACCCAAGTCATCGCCTACTCTCAACATCGCTACCGCATCTTTGGAGAAACCCTCGATATCGCCGTTGGGAACTGCTTGGATCGCTTCGCTAGGGTGGTGGGGCTGAGTAACGATCCGAGTCCGGGGGCGAATATTGAGAAGCTGGCGAGGAGGTGAGTCGGCGCGCGAGGAGCTGTTTCTGGGGAGAGAGGGAGGGAGGGGAGGAGAGGGACGCGTTTCGTTCGAACGAACGAGTCGAGGACTGACTTTGTTGTTGTGTTTTGCGTTGGGTTCCTCACAGCGGAAAACGACTCCTCCCCTTACCCTACTCCACAAAAGGAATGGATCTCACCCTCTCCGGTGTTCTCAAAGCAGTTGAAGCCTACACCCTCCTGCCGAACTTCATCCCCACCACCTCCTCCACTCCCTCCTCCTCCACCACTCCCAACCCTCCCAGCAGCTCCACCACACCACCTTCAACCTCAACAGGAGCTCAAAACCTTCTCAACGCCCTCACACCCACTCCTCCTACGCTTGACCAACTCTCCCTCGACGACTCGCCAAACGCGTCCCCCTCGGGCTGGGGACTCAAGCCCTCCGAAGGGACCTTCACAGCCGCGGATCTCTGCTTCTCGCTGCAGGAATGCGTGTTCGGGATGCTGGTAGAGATTACGGAACGGGCGATGGCGCATGTGGGGGGTGGGAAGGGGACGGGCGGGGAGGTCTTGATTGTTGGGGGGGTGGGATGTGAGTCGCGTTCTTCTTGCTCGCGCTTCGCTGGGTGGGGGTGGGAGAGGTGTGGTGTGAGAGGAAGGGGCTGGGTCGGGCTGGGGTTGATGGGAGGGAGGAGGGGAGGGTGATGAGATAGAGACTGACGCGTTTCTCGTTTCCGTCTGCGCGTGCGGGCAGGCAACCTCCGTCTGCAAGAGATGATGAAGATCATGGCTGAGGAGAGGGGTGGGAAGTTGTATGCTACTGATATGAGGTGAGTCTTGCCTCCTGTTTTCATCTCTTTCGTTCGTCTTCGACGCCTTTCGCTGACTCTTCGCCCTTCCCCACCCTCACCCTCGCTCACCTCCAACCTTGCTTCCTCGCTCGCGCTCGGTAGATTCTGCATCGACAACGGCATCATGATCGCTCAAGCCGGTCTGCTGCAGTACCGAATGGGCCAGCGAACGAAACTCGAGGACTCGACGATCACGCAGAGGTTCAGGACGGACGAGGTTGAGGTTACTTGGAGGAGTTGAGGGGACGATTATTAGAGCTCAATCAGTCTATCTTCTTGATGACCACGATCTGTGCAGGCTCGATGAAGGAAAGGACGCGAGAGAAGAAGGGTCGGTTGCTTGAGTCGAAATCGACGCGTCGAACACGTATACGTCGCAATCAACTTGAGGATCTTTGTGAGCACCGTCCCTCCAGCGCAGCTCCTGTGCACCTCTAATTTTAGCCGTCTGTCAGGTCCTTTCATTCTTCACGGAATGGATGGTTAAAGCCTCTCAGACGAGGATGTATTCAACCCAATTTTCTGATTCTCCCACCCTCGCCCTTCCCCCTTCCCCTCTCCCGTCCTGTCCTGTTTGGATACAGAAACCGAGTGCTGACTTCATCCTCTCTTTAATTCGTTTCTGAAATATCCAGATCTGGGTCTCTGTGGTCGCGTTCTTGTTTGGTGGGAGGGGCTAGAACGGCGAAGAGGGGAGGGGAGGGAGAGGGCGATTGGAGCTCGAGTTGACTTGACTGAACGCACCTTCCTCGAACGACTCACTCGGCTGTTGTACTGTCTCGTTCGCTCTTCCTTCCTTTTACTCGTAGAAGACTGTGTCGGAATACTATGGATGTTCTCCTTCTACCTCTTTCGGGCTGCCTCCTCTCGTTCGTTCGAGCAGCTCACGTTCGTCGGCCTCTCGCAAAAACACGACGGACAAGAGAGGGAAGCGAAGCCAGTGCTCTCGAAGCAGATCTATGTCTTTCACGTGGAACGGGGGGAGGTTCAAACGGGATGCATGTATAGTTTGACCTAGTCTGGTTTTGGTAGCTATTCTGAGAAGAAAGAAGAGGAGAGGGAAGCGAAACGAGGAAGTAGGATCAGGACGACGCTCGTTCTCGTTTCTCCTTCGTTCAGGGGTTCAAGGCCCACGAGTTCAGCTCCTCGAATGAAGGTACGACTCACTGGAGCTCCGAACACTTAGCGCGCTCCGACTCGGATCCTTCGAGGTTTCGAGCAACGAGTTCGAAGTCGGGGAGGAGGAGGAGGAGTCGACACGACGAGAACGACCTGAACGACGAGAAGGAACAAGGGATTCAGCCGCGGGCAAGAGGTATTAAGCACGATCATAGAGAAGTATAGATAAGCTAACGCACCTTAAGGTTCCAGAACAACGGAGAACTTCTTCCTGAGACCGATGGTTTGAGCGACCGCTGCTTCGACCTCCTCTTTCTCCTCCAGCGAACGCACAACGAGCACCATCGAGCCGTCCTCCATCAGTTGGTACCCAGACCACCAATGCCCATCCTCCAAGTTCTCGACAAACTCCTCCGGGGTGTAGCTCGTCTCGTCTCGGAGTGAGAGGACGTCGTAGCGAAACTTGACCTGAGGGAAGATTGAGTACGGAAGGAAGGCGACCTCGCAGTCGTCCTCCCCGTAGTAGTTGAGAGGTGTGTAGGGGATGCATCCGATGAAGTCTACGACCTGGATTCGTCTCCAGGAGTAGAGAGTGTAACCCTCCTCTTTGTGCACGGGAAAGACCCTTCCGACGCGATCTGGGCTGTCCGGGTCGAAGTTGAGATCGTAGACCATTCGGTACTCGCATCGCCTGGGATTGAGCTCGGGGAGGAGAAGGATTTGGATGAGTCCGAGGTACTTTTTGGGGACGAGTCGAGGGACGGAGATGATGAGGGAGTCGAGAGGAATGGGAACAGAGATCCTGTCGAAGGAGAGCTGGGGGATGATTAAGGTGAAGGTCGAAGGAGCAGGGGCTGAGTGAAGATCCAGGGTGAGGGATTGAACGTTGTCGAGAGTGAGGAGAGGGTTTACTCGAGAGGAGCGGGACTGGGAGACGGAGGGAATCAGCGTTGAAGGAGACGGTAAGACAGAAGCGAATCGAGGGAGGAGACGTCGAGCTCACCTTCTCCTTCTCCTCCCTCTGGCAAAACAAACTCGAGATTTCGGAAAATGATTTGAGGACGACATCTCGGTAGAGATGTGGAGCAGTTGCCACGAGGAAGTCATACGAGACTCCTCCGAGGAGTGCGAGGGATGCAGGATCGGCCAGCTCGAAGAGAACGAGGAGGACATCCCAGGGCAAGGAGCGGCGAGGTCGACGAAGTTGGAGCTGGAGCAACGGAGCGGGATCAGTTTGAAAAAGCCATGGGAATGTAGCTAGTGGAAGCTTACCTCTGCCATGGCGAGAAGGATTGCAGGGAGAGGTGGAAATTGGAGTTGAAGGGGCTGAAGGAAGCAGGGAAGGAAGGAGAGGGGAGGAAGGAAAGATGAGCTCGACTTTGCTTCCCTGTCCCGGACGCTTCTGGGGTGATTCAAGGGGAGCTGGACTCACGTCGAAGTCGAGAAGAGGCTCGAGAGTTTTCTTGACCGATGGTCGAGGCGAGGACTATCAACAAGGACTCAAAAAGGGGGAGAGGAGGATGGTCGCGGACGTCTGAGGTCACCTCGAGCGGGCGATCCGTTGAAGTCGAGGTGTTTCGTCGTCAAGGAAGTCGCCGTCCTTGCTCAAGGCAGATTTCACGGTCTTAAACGGTCCACAGCAAGAGTCCGTGTTATCGTTAAATCGTGAAAAGCGTCGAAACCAAATTCCGTGGCCTTCTATCTCTCTCACTCTCCCTTCGCCAAACCCTCGTCGCCAGCGTCCTCCGGAACATCACCCAGCGCCTTCAACACCTTCTCCAGCAGCACATTCTCCTTCGAGTCCCTACCGCCACCATCTTCCCTCATGAGCTCCTCCAGCCTAGTCACCTCCTTCCTGACCTCCTCGCCGAGGGTCTTGAGGACGCCTCGAGTGTAGGTGAACGAGTGAGTTTCGTCGCGAAGGTAGGAGACGCAGTGCGAGAGGAGAGCTGGGGAGGATGTTTTCTTCTGAAGAGTGTCTATGGGAGACAAAGAGCGGAGTGATGGCGTCAGGACGGTAGAGAATACGAAGAGGAAGATGAGAGAAAGACGAACTGATAACGAGACGCGACGTTGGATTGGCGTGGATCGAGTGAACGACGGGGAACGAGAACTTTCCTTCGGTAAGATCCTCAGCAAAGCCTTTGTTCTTGGAGTACTGTAGAGTCGAAAAGGAAGAGTCGAAAAAGCGGGAAGAGCGAAGAAGTGTCAGTCAAGACGCGTCGAGAGAAGAGAGGGAACACGAGACAGAAATGCACCTGGGAAGACTGCAAATTCATGTAGTCGTCTCGGATCTGGAAGAGGATACTGATGAGGTTGACAAGGGGCACAAAGTCGCTGTGAGTGAGAAGAATAAACAGCGGTCAGCGGAAGAGTCGCGAGGGAGAGGCGCGAGACGAGGACGAACATGTTCGACGCGGACTTGGCCATCATGAGCTTGATTCCCATTCTGAAAAGACCTCCGGTCTCTGTTGTATAAAACAAACATTTTGGAAGTGTCAATCTCTGCTTCGAGTAGAGGGTCGGGGGAGAGGAGGTGCGCGAGGCGACTCACTTCCGAGAACCATCCGAACGTACTCCTCTTCCGTCGGGCACACGAGGCTGTCCCTCCAGAACAACTCGAGACCCTGTCCCCGATGGAGTGAGAGCATCTCCTCTGCAACCGGAAGGGAGAAAGGGGGTCAGCTCGTCGGCTTCGAACGAGAGGGAAAGATCAGCGAGGAGGACGAACCGGTGACGAGACGATCCAGCTCGGTATCCTTCGCGACGAGGGCGCCCGCAGGCGAGTTCGACTGGAAGACAGTAGGTCGGAGCTTGAAGAGCTCTTGGTAGGCGAGGAAGTAGACGTAGTTGGCTCTGAGACAACGTGAAGGACGGACGAAGGACGTGAGTCAGTCTCGCTTCGCTTCGCTTCGAACCATGGCTCATCAGCTCCGTTTAGATCGTCTCGAGCAGACTTGAGTACTACAATCTCGAGCGCCCTAGAGCAAGAAGATCGTAGACTCACGTATTGATGGTCTGTGCGACAGAAGAGGAGGGAATAAAGGGAAGGGAAACGATCAGCCCAGCTCAAGGACGAAGCTCAACATCTCCTCCTCCCTTCCACGTCACGTGCTCCCTCTCGTTCCGCAGACTCACCTGAGGTACACCGAAGATGAGGTGAGCTACCGGAGACCCTCTCCTCAAGAGACTACTATCCTCGACGTCGTCCATCAACAAGCTTCCCGTATGGAGCATCTCGACGACCTTCCTGACCACCTCGAGATCCTCTTTGGGAACGTCGAGCCAGATATTGAACGCATCGATGAGGAGGGATCGGATCTCCTTCCCTTTGTTGGAGAGAAGATAGGTAAAGGGCTCGAGGAGTATAGATTCGGAGGTTTGAGACCAGGGAGACGAGATGATGGAGGAGAGGTTGGTGTAGTCCATCGAGGAGAAGGAGGGCAGGAGGAGGCGGATCCGAGGAGGCGAGAAGGCTGGTTTTGGGATGAGATTCGAGCAGCGTTTCAGGGGAGTAGTCGGTGATGGATCAGACAGGGGCTGTGATGAAAACTTGAGCGGATCAAGAGGTTTGCTGGGTGGGAGTCGGACGTCGAACGGAAGACAGCGAAGGAAGGTCGAAACTGAAATGAGCTTGAGCTCGTTTCGTCTTCTTCCGGCTTGTTCCCTTCGACGCCTTCCTCCACCATTTCGCGATATCTAGTAGAGGCCCAGACTCTCCTAAGAGACCCTCGTATCCCTAAACGTGAGTAATTGGCCCTCCTTGAGCTCGACGGGTGTCGAGAAAGACGCGAAAAGAGCGACTGACGTTCTTCTCCTCCTTCCCTCCTTTCGTTCTTCCTTCAGCCCTGTCGTCGCATCTCTCTCCCCTTCGCACGATCGTCTCAGTTATGGAAACGGTAAGTCTGCTCGAGTTACAACCTTGTGTCCTATTCGTTGAGCTGATTCGATTCGCCTGTGCTCCTGCAGCTTCGTGGACCTCGCCGCTCCTTGCCCTGGGATGTCCTCCTCGTCCTCTTCAAGTCGCCGACGCTCCTGCCCTCGCTCTCCTCGGAAGAGTCTCGTACGACTTCCTATCCTCCTCGGCTCGATACCTATACGAGGAGGTTGAGGTGACCTCGTTCGAGAGACTGAAGATGCTCTTTTGCGAGAGGGAGGAAGTCTCGTCGGTGAGCTCGATTTCCCTCCTCGCCTTCCCTCGTCCCTCTCCCCTTCTGAGCCTTTTCTTTCACCTCTTCAGGCATCAACTCCATCCCGAATCAATCCTTTCTTATCTCTCGCCCAATCTCGGAACCTTCGCCTCCAATTCTTCTCCAATCTCAGCCTCAAAGGCTTGCCCTACTACCCAAAACGCGATCTCTCAACCTCGAGGTTTTCCGATCCTCTCTCCCTCGAGCTCCTCCACGTCTCCACCGGCGACGGTACGGATTTGACAGACGGCTCGGGCGAATCCCCTCTCCTCGAATACCTCCACATATCCCTCTTCCCGATCCTCAACCCCATTCGTCTCGAGTACAACTGTCTGCTCGACGATTACCCTTCGCGGTCTCAAATTCGACTAGGAGGCGTCCCTCTCCTCCACGAGTGGACACGATTCGAAGTCGCCGACTTCATAGGAGGCCTTCCCTACCTCATCGCTGGCGACGGTACAGACTGCCACATCGCTGCCATCCCTCTTTGGGACGATCGCGTCTTCCGGCTACACGTCAAGACCCTCTTTGAATCTTGGACCGCCAGCGTTGGGCAACTCGTCGACTTCTGGTGCCATCGCCAGGCTTTAGAAGGGCTCTTTGGAATCAGCAGCTCGGAAGGGACCTCTGTGGTGTTCGTCGTCGAGTCGGAGGAGGAGGCGGAGGAAGCGAGGCTGGCGATCCAGCAGACGGATGAGTACTACAGATCAAGTTACGCGGTCGAAGTACAGCTTTGAGGTGAGTTACAATCGTCTAGTGTTCTCTTCTCCTTAGGCAACTGTCGTTCTCAGTTGCGATTGCGTTCAACCTGTTGACGTCGCTCTCCCTTCCCTCAGGATCCTTCGAGCCCGCTCATCGCCACACCCATCTACCCAATCCCTCGTCATCGAGTCCCAAACTTCCAAGCTACCTCTTCTTCATCGACTTTTCGCCTCCTCCGCTCGTCGTCGTCGTTCAGCTCGCCTCGACGGCTCGACGCGTCGCCTCCTCCTCCTCAACTTCAACCTCGTTGCTCAAAATATCGACGGATCCTCCAGGAGTCGGACAGCGCATACTGATTGTGATCCCAGTGAGTCGTACCTTCATTCGAGGAGCTGAACTCGTGGGCCTTGAACCCCTGAACGAAGGAGAAACGAGAACGAGCGTCGTCCTGATCCTACTTCCTCGTTTCGCTTCCCTCTCCTCTTCTTTCTTCTCAGAATAGCTACCAAAACCAGACTAGGTCAAACTATACATGCATCCCGTTTGAACCTCCCCCCGTTCCACGTGAAAGACATAGATCTGCTTCGAGAGCACTGGCTTCGCTTCCCTCTCTTGTCCGTCGTGTTTTTGCGAGAGGCCGACGAACGTGAGCTGCTCGAACGAACGAGAGGAGGCAGCCCGAAAGAGGTAGAAGGAGAACATCCATAGTATTCCGACACAGTCTTCTACGAGTAAAAGGAAGGAAGAGCGAACGAGACAGTACAACAGCCGAGTGAGTCGTTCGAGGAAGGTGCGTTCAGTCAAGTCAACTCGAGCTCCAATCGCCCTCTCCCTCCCCTCCCCTCTTCGCCGTTCTAGCCCCTCCCACCAAACAAGAACGCGACCACAGAGACCCAGATCTGGATATTTCAGAAACGAATTAAAGAGAGGATGAAGTCAGCACTCGGTTTCTGTATCCAAACAGGACAGGACGGGAGAGGGGAAGGGGGAAGGGCGAGGGTGGGAGAATCAGAAAATTGGGTTGAATACATCCTCGTCTGAGAGGCTTTAACCATCCATTCCGTGAAGAATGAAAGGACCTGACAGACGGCTAAAATTAGAGGTGCACAGGAGCTGCGCTGGAGGGACGGTGCTCACAAAGATCCTCAAGTTGATTGCGACGTATACGTGTTCGACGCGTCGATTTCGACTCAAGCAACCGACCCTTCTTCTCTCGCGTCCTTTCCTTCATCGAGCCTGCACAGATCGTGGTCATCAAGAAGATAGACTGATTGAGCTCTAATAATCGTCCCCTCAACTCCTCCAAGTAACCTCAACCTCGTCCGTCCTGAACCTCTGCGTGATCGTCGAGTCCTCGAGTTTCGTTCGCTGGCCCATTCGGTACTGCAGCAGACCGGCTTGAGCGATCATGATGCCGTTGTCGATGCAGAATCTACCGAGCGCGAGCGAGGAAGCAAGGTTGGAGGTGAGCGAGGGTGAGGGTGGGGAAGGGCGAAGAGTCAGCGAAAGGCGTCGAAGACGAACGAAAGAGATGAAAACAGGAGGCAAGACTCACCTCATATCAGTAGCATACAACTTCCCACCCCTCTCCTCAGCCATGATCTTCATCATCTCTTGCAGACGGAGGTTGCCTGCCCGCACGCGCAGACGGAAACGAGAAACGCGTCAGTCTCTATCTCATCACCCTCCCCTCCTCCCTCCCATCAACCCCAGCCCGACCCAGCCCCTTCCTCTCACACCACACCTCTCCCACCCCCACCCAGCGAAGCGCGAGCAAGAAGAACGCGACTCACATCCCACCCCCCCAACAATCAAGACCTCCCCACCCGTCCCCTTCCCACCCCCCACATGCGCCATCGCCCGTTCCGTAATCTCTACCAGCATCCCGAACACGCATTCCTGCAGCGAGAAGCAGAGATCCGCGGCTGTGAAGGTCCCTTCGGAGGGCTTGAGTCCCCAGCCCGAGGGGGACGCGTTTGGCGAGTCGTCGAGGGAGAGTTGGTCAAGCGTAGGAGGAGTGGGTGTGAGGGCGTTGAGAAGGTTTTGAGCTCCTGTTGAGGTTGAAGGTGGTGTGGTGGAGCTGCTGGGAGGGTTGGGAGTGGTGGAGGAGGAGGGAGTGGAGGAGGTGGTGGGGATGAAGTTCGGCAGGAGGGTGTAGGCTTCAACTGCTTTGAGAACACCGGAGAGGGTGAGATCCATTCCTTTTGTGGAGTAGGGTAAGGGGAGGAGTCGTTTTCCGCTGTGAGGAACCCAACGCAAAACACAACAACAAAGTCAGTCCTCGACTCGTTCGTTCGAACGAAACGCGTCCCTCTCCTCCCCTCCCTCCCTCTCTCCCCAGAAACAGCTCCTCGCGCGCCGACTCACCTCCTCGCCAGCTTCTCAATATTCGCCCCCGGACTCGGATCGTTACTCAGCCCCACCACCCTAGCGAAGCGATCCAAGCAGTTCCCAACGGCGATATCGAGGGTTTCTCCAAAGATGCGGTAGCGATGTTGAGAGTAGGCGATGACTTGGGTGTTTCCTCCTGAGACGTAGAGGACGATGGGGTTCGTGGAGGAGGTGATGAGGCGGGCGATTTCGATGTCTACACTCGGAGCAAAGCGAGGGTGGTGGGTGGGGTGGGAGGGAGAGAGAGGAGAGAGAGCGGGAGGGGAGGGAGGGAGAGGTGAGCTCGCGCGAGTTGGGTTGGGCTGAAAGAGAAGGGGAAGAGACGACTCACGAGCTACACAATGATTGACTCCTATCAGAGGGATGTTATGCAGTAGCGAGAGCGTCCTAGCGACCATCGAGAAGACGGACAGAGGTCCTCCCATCCCAGGTCCTAACCAAGACCAAACCAAAACCAAGGTCAGCTCGACTCCTCCTTCCCTCCCTGCCTTCTCTGTTCGAGCCCACCTTTCGTGTACGCGATCACATCGACGCTCTCCCAACCCACTCCCGCCCCGACCATGGCGTCCCTGATGACTCCTACTGCCCAATCTCGATGATGCTTTGCTGTGTCTGTTGGCAAGAAGCCTTCTCCTGGAGGAGTGATGTACGTGTGTCGAACGTTGGAGAGCACAGTCGTAGCGCCCGAGGGAGAATGGAGGATCACTCCGGCTCCGAGTTTATTGGCGGAGCCTTCGAGACCGAGGCAGATGAGGGGTTTGGCTGGCACGAGGAAGGAAGGCGGGAGGTGAGCAAGAGAGAGGGGAGGAGGAGGAGAGGAGAGGAGAGCAAGGACGAACGAGGAAGAGGAAGAGGGGAAATCCGTTTGGGATGGCGAGGTTTGGAGACCATCTCGTCGAAGAGTGTATGCGCTGAAAAGGGCTTAAGGAGAGGAAGAGCGGAGAATTTTCTCGTAGGTTCGATGCTGACTGATTGAAGCTCACCTCTCCTTCCTCAAACGAATTCGCCTCGAGCTCTTCTTTCGAGCTCGCTCGCCTCGTCTCGTCGCCTTCAACGCCGACAACCTATTCAAGGACTTCTCGGAACTCAGCCTAAGATGACGGATCGTATAGCGCCCGACTTCCATCAGGTCAACCTGGATATCGAGGGATTCATAAAAGGCGAGCTTGGGATCAAGCTCGATAAAGGTGAGCTTCAGGTTTCCTTCCCTTCCTTCTCTTCGTTCGTGTCGCTTGAGCTTGACGGGACGACGAGCGAGGTGGGTGCTGAGGTCAAGAGCATGTATACATGCATGCTCTTCTTCTCCTCGGCATCACCATCGCTCGAGCTCGTTCTGATCTCTGTAACGAGCTCGTCGTCGACACCTCCTCGTTGCCCTCGTCGAGCTCATCTCCCTTCCCTCCTCTCCTTCCCTCCCCCCTTCTCCATTTCATTCGCTAACACCGTTTCTCACTTCTCTCACAGACGATCAAATCTGCCGTCTCGCCCTGACTCCGACCGGCTGCCCTCTAGGCGCTCAATCGTGTCCCCTCCGCCATACGACTCCTTCCTTACTCAACTTCGTCCCTCCACCACCCCAACCCCATCATCCACGAGATAGGGAACGACTGAATACGGTTTGCAAGCATTGGTTGAGAGGACTATGTAAGAAGGTGAGTCCCAAACGTTTTCGAGCGCCAGATGAGAAGGGGGAAGAGGAGGAGGCGCAGGGGAGGGTAGCGAAGGGGACGAGAGAAACGCGAGCTCGAGCTGACACAAACCAACCCCTCCCTCCCTTCCTTCCCTTCCTCCGCTTCGCCTTGTTTTGGATCGGTGTTTGGGTTCTGCCAGGGCGACCAATGCGAGTTCCTACACGAGTACAACCTCCGCAAGATGCCCGAGTGCTACTGGTTGGGCAAGTACGGCTACTGTCCCGGAGGAGACGAGTGTCTCTACTACCATCCGAGGGAGAAGAAGAGGGTTTGTGAGGATTACAAGAGGGGGTTTTGCTGGCTAGGTACGTATCAAACTCCACTGTTTCCTTCTCCCATCTTCGTTCCGACCTGTTCTTGCCTCGAGCGGGAAGGAGCGAGGACAAAGGACTCGAACACGACGCGCTAACACCCTTCTTCCCTCGTCTCGCGATCTTCCCAGGCCCAAACTGTCCCCGCTCCCACATCCCCCTCCAACTTTGTACCCTCTACGCCTCAGGTTTCTGTCCCTTCGGTCCCTCCTGCACCTCCGGTCACCCCAAAGACGACCTCCCTCCCCTCTCAGCCTACCGTCCTCCCACCCCTCCCTTGTCCGAAGCACCTGGTCCACCGCCGCCGGGGTACGGGAGGTACTCGGAGTTCGACCCTAAGACGGTGGGGACGCATACGTTTGCGAGGAAGTGGGAGGATCGAGGTGGAGGGCATAGGGGTGGGTTTGGTGGTGGTGGAGGGAGAGGTGGGGGTGGTGGAGGAGGAGGAGGGGAGAGGGATAATAGTTCGGTGTTGTGCTTTAAGTGTAATCAGAAGGGTCATTATGCGTGAGTCGGATCTCTCGTCCTTTACCTCGTCTCTGATTCCTGCGGTCGCTGACTTCGTTTCGTTCTCGTACTCGTTCTCGTTTCGCCGTCGCGTCGTGTCTTTCGTTCCTTTCAGCAACAAGTTCGTCCCTCGTCCTCGCTGGTCTTCCTCCCTTCCGCCTTTTCGCCGTACTGACTCTCTCCCGTCCTTCCCGTGTCTCTCAGCTGCCCGAACGGGAACGTCCCAGGTCAACGGGGAGGAGGGAACTGATCGTCGTCCTTCGTGCCCTCGTCTGTTTCTCCCACTCCTTTCCTCACTTTCTCTCTCTCGTCTCACGCACGTAGTTCTGGTCCTAGTAGTAGCTCTGTTGTAGTTTTAATGCATGCATATGAATGCGAAGAGAGATAAACAGCAAACGAAGTGAAAGAGGCAAAGATGAACGAGAGAAACGAAAGATGCGAAAGTCGAGATAAGAGACGAGTTTAGAGCTTGAACTTGGTACCGGACTGAGCTATAGGGACGACGTCCCTCTTGCCCTTCTTGTCGAACTTCTTGGCATCCTTGCCGATGATGGTTACCTGATTGCGAGAAGAGGGAAGAAAGGAAGGTCAGCGAACCCGAATCGAAACGCGTCGTCGACTCTGGCTCCAACGACGAAGCCAGCAACAAAGAAAAAGCAAAAAAGTTGGCACTCACTCCTCGTCCCTCCTTAACCAAACCCCTGAGAGCCTCCTCCTTCGCACCCTTCTCTCCCTTCGCACCCTTCCTTCCATTCTTGAACTTGTCGAACTTATCCACAGCACCCTCCAATCGATCCCTCTGCTTCCTCTTGAACTTCTTCTCCTTGCCTCTCGCGACCCTCTTCTCGGTGGGCGTCATCTCGGACTTGGCTCGGAGGTCGGAGGCGGAGGGGGGTTGGAAGACTTCTTCGGGAGCGAGGAGGTGGGAGGCTCGTTGGGACGGGGGGAGAGCGGTTTCGAGGGAGAGGGAGGGGAGGTTGGTGAGGGTTTGGATTTGGGCTTTGGGCTGTGAGGAGGGTGAAGAGAGAGGAGAGGGAAGGGTGGTCAGTTGAGGTCGGGGTTGCGAGCAAAGGAGGGGAGGGCGAGGGAGAGACGCGTCGCTCGTTCGTGCGTTCGAAACAAGCAACCTTCTCTCGAGCGTTCAACCTCGCCACCACACCGACACCGAAGCACGAAACAAAGGAAAGAAGTGCTTACCTGTTTAGGCGTGAAGTTGGCATTACTGAGCGAATCCAACTTGTACGAGATCTCTCCCCAAGTCTTCTCGATCTCCTCGTGCTCCTTCTTCAGCTTGCCGTCTCGATCGTCGATGGGAGGTCCAGCTCCCCCAGAGACCTTGGAACTCGAAGCGGTGTACTCGTCCTCGTAGATCTGGGCGAGGGACTTGGTGGATTGTTGGTCTTGAAGCTCGAAGACTCGGGAGGGGAGGAAGGGTTTGGCGTCGAGAGCTCGGCGACGGAGGACGTCGTTGAAGTCGTTCTGAGGGAGGGAAGAGATGAGAAGAGACGGTGGGGTCAGCGTGCGAGAAAGAAAAGGGTAACGAAGCCGCTGAGAGGAAGAGGCGGTGAAACGAAACGAGACGAGACGCGTCTCGTCTCCCTTCGACCTCTTCCCAACTCCAACTCAAACAAACGAAAACGGGTACTCACATCCAAAATCCTCTGCTTGATCTTATCCTCCAATCCCTTGACCTTCTCCTCCGTCACCACAGGCACCTGCTTCCCGACGTTCTCGAACTCGAGATCCTCCTCGAGGATAGCGTTGATAGGTCTCGATTTCGAGCTAGCCTCTCCAGCGAGAGCCCAAGGCTTGACACCAACGTTCTCGTCCTCGAGTGCCTTGATCTGCTGGGAGAGAAGAGCGAGTCGAGCGGCGTGGGTGGAGAGGGGAGCTGTGAGGAAAGGAAGGGAACGGAGAGAGGTCAGTTAGGAGTCTGGTTTGACGCGACGAGCCTCGTTCGACAGCGACTTGAACGACGAGGAATCGACAGAAGAACTGGAATGGACGACTCACCAGCATCATCCTCATCCTCCTCATCCGCGAACAAGTCCCCCTTCGCCCTACTAGTCACATCCGTTCCATCCTCGTCCAAATCCAACAGATCGTCCTCCTCGTCCTCCATGTCGTCGTAATCCTCTTCGTTGAACTCTCCCTCCTCCTCGTCCTCTCCCTGATCCTCTCCCATCATATCCTCGTCGTCCTCCATGTCGTCGAACGAGGGAGCAGCAGCGGAAGGGGCTTTCGCCTTTCCCTTGCCTTTGGAAGACTTGTGGGAGGAACCAGGGACGGCGGCGGGCTTGTAGACCTTGGCTGGAGGAGCGAAGAAGTCCGAGTATTTGACCTCTGTGGAGAACGAACGCGGAAGGGAACAAAGGAGGGTTGTTGTGGTGGTGAGCTGGGAGTTCGCGAGAAAGCGAAAGCGAAAATAACGAAGCGCGACGACGACGAGACGGACTAACCATCAGTCCCACCCTCCCCATCACCCTCCACAGACCTCCACATATCCACCTCCTTCTTCCCACCCGAGTTCAACAGCGCCTCCATGTCCTCCTCGTCGTCATCCTCGTCCTCCTCATCGTCGTCGTCGTTGTTGAGACCGAGTTTCCCGTCGGAGACTTCGAAGGCTTCGAGCTCTTCGGTTTCTCGGTTGAAGGCGTGAAGGGAGAAGAAGGGGTCGTCGAGGGTTGGATGGGATCTGAATGAGAGTTTGCGTAAAGAGAGAAGGGCGGGTTAGCACACTTGTGAGGGTGCAGCGAGGTGAGGAAAAGAAGGAGAAGGAGCGAGGGCTGAACGAACCGTTTCGAAGCTGAAGACGACCCAGGTTGATCGAGATCCCTGACTCGTCGTTCGGTATCATCATCCTCGTCTTCTTCCTCGTCCTCATCGTCCATCATCTCCTCGTCATCATCCTCCTCGCCACTCTCACCCTCTCCCTCGTCGTCCTCATCCGCAAAGCTCAACCCCTCCTCTCCTTCCTCCTCACTATCCCCACTATCCTCCAACTCGTCCATCCCCTCAAAGCTCAACTCCTCACTTCCCTCCTCACTCCCACTCTCCTCCTCCTCCGAATCACTCTCATTGTTAGGACCCATGCCTCGTTCCGCCCTCTCCTCATTCGTGATACTCCCCTCCTCCCTCTCCAACTCATCCAACACTCCAACCTCATCGAGCACATCGACCATCTTCCCCGCACGCATTTCGAGCTGCTCCCAGATCTGATCGACGTCCATTCCGTCCGTGTAGAGGGAGGTTAAAGGCGTGGGAGGGAAGTTGAGTCGGTCGAGAGCTTCGGAGGGGAGGGAGGAGAGGTCGGAAGGAAGGAGGGAGAGGAGGAGGGTTCGGATGTGGGGGAGGAGGCTGGATTCGGTGGAGAGCGCTACATAAACAAGAAACGAAAGAGAAAGAGGTGAGGAGTTAGCTTCAGAGGTTTGGTTGAGACGAGCAGGAGGGAGGCAGGGGGCAGAAGGAGAGGAACAGGAAGGGAAAAGCAAAGCTCACCAAGGTCAAAGACGTCCTTCAAAGCGAGCTCAGAAGCAGCTGCTATCGATGAGTCTCCAGTAGGGTAGGCGAACCCATGAGCGCTCGTGTCCAGTAGCGATGTGAGAGCCGTGAACGAGGCAAGGGTGGGGTCGGCGGTGGCCATTCTTTCCAGGCAGCAAAAGGGGGAGGGAGGAAGAGGTTGGGAGGAGAGTCGAGCTCGTCGAAATTCGTCGAAGGCTGAACGGGCGCGCAGTCGAGGTTCATCTTCTGGTAGAGACGACGGGAGGGTTATTGTATAGTTGAACGGACTCTTTCGATGAGGTCCATGAGGATGGGGAGCAAATTTTGAGAGCGAACGAGCCAAGGGAGCTGGTGGCAGGGCGAGGAGGGAACGCGACGCGAAGGCTGCTCGTCCTTCATCTCTCTCGTTGGTCTCCTCGAGAGCTGGTCAAGAAAGGGTTGGATTCACATATGAAGCGAGAGAGAGCGTCCAAAGTATGAGGTTTAGATAAAGCGAACAGGTCATTAAGCGAATGAAGCAAGCGAAAGCAAGAAAACGAGAAAGCAAAAACGAGCGAGGGACGTAAACGAGCGAACCAGCAGCGTCGTTCACGTTTAGTGGATCTGATGTAGAAGAAAGAGAAGTGTGTGAGCGCTGACTTCGAGTGGGCACAACTAACGAAGAAGAAGAGGAAGAAAGGGGGAGAGAGGAGGAGAGCGAGAGATAAGATCAACGAACGAGTCTACCTCACCTTCTTCAACCTCTCGACGTTGGTCAAGATCTTGATATCGAGGTTCTCGGCCTTGTCGTTGATCCTCGTCAGTCGGTCGTTGTGGCTCTGGATCTCGGATCTACAAAACCCAAACCGAAAACGAATCAAAGAAGTCAGCGAACGAACGGTCGACTCGACTCGACGCGTCTCGAGTCTCGAGAAACGTGAAGGCTGAACTGAACGTACCCAGCAGCAACGGCAAGCGCCTTCAACCGCCTCGTCACATCCAAGGTCTCCTCTAAGTTATCATCCAGCTCATCCTCGAGCTCATCGTCCGAAGCACCTCCTTCGAACTGGTACTTCGCTCGAGCCTCCTTTCGAGCAGCCATGGCTCCAGCGACGGGTCCTCGCTGAGTCGCGCCGCCGAGGGATCGGTTGTTGAGTCGCTGCAGAAACGGACAACACATCAGATGAGGTTCGAGTGAGACCAGAGAGAGAGAGGGGGGGGGGGGGGGGGGGGAGGGTGAGACGAACCTGCTGAGTCTGTTGAACATCAAGTCGAGCCTTCGAACGCTCAGCCGTCTCCTCGATGTGACGATCCGTGATTCGACGTTCGTTCTCCATTCGCTTGCCCTCCTATGATCACCAATACATCAGAGAGTCAGCTCCGAGCTCTAGAGATGGCGAGGGATGGGAGTAAGGACGAACCTTGTTGAACGTAACGACAGGAATGAAGATGGATCGGTTGAGCTTGTTGAGCTCCTTGGTCTTGTCGTCCGCTCGCGAGGAAGCAGCTTTGGCGAGATCGAGATGTCGTTCGGTCGAGGCGATTCGCTCTGTTCAGGCCCATCCCAAATCGAGACCCAAGGAAAAAGTGTCAGCGAAGAGTAGGGGAGCGAGAGGGATGAACGAAGAGGAGGGGAGGGAGGAGACCGGGGGAGGACGACGACGAACCTGATTGATCTCCCAGCTTGGAGAGCGTTCCTCGAGCGGTTTCCTCAGCTTCTCGAGCGATTCGCAGAGCGTTCCTGAATGATACGAGAGCAGACCAAGTCAGTTCGAGACGAAGGAGGGTGCAGGCGGATAGTTGCTGCTAGCGGGAAAACCCCTGGGAGGAGGAGCGAGGCGAGAGGAACGAGAGCGAGCTAGTTGCCAGCAACGAGACTTCTGCTGCTCTCAGACCCTCTTCGACAGCAAGATGAAGGTCTTCTCTACCTCTGGTAGAGCCTAGACAAATCTCTACAAGGTGCAGCTCCCTGCTGGAGCTGCTGTAAACGAGCGCACTGCCTCTCGCTTCGACCTCGTTCCTCCCTCCTCCCCTTGTCCTGCTTGCGACGAGACACAGAAACTCACCTAGTGCTCCCCAAACTCTCCTGCTTCACTCCTCTGATATCCCTCTTGATACTCTCCACATCCTCATCCTCCTGCTCCTGAGCCTGATCCCCCTCCTCCTCCCCACCTCTCTCTCCATAGACCCTCCTTCCCACCTCCCTCGGAATCGCCTCAGGGTTGTACCCCGCGAACAGAGCCGCCCTCGTAGGGTCTGTTTCGACTCTGGTAGCAGGGTTGGATTGGGATCTTGATGCGTAAGGATCTGCTGAGGAGTAGGAGGGAGCGATGGAGGGAGTTCCTGTTCGATGTCGAGAGGAGTAAGGGTCGTCGGGAGGAGGAGGCATGTAGTGGTTGTCTGTCGAACCACCGAAGAGTTGAGCTCGTTGTTGGTTGGGAGTCAGGTCGGGGGGAGGTGGGGGGATGAATTTGTCTTTGCGTTTGAAGAAGGACATATTTTCTGGAGAAGAAAGAAGAAGGTAGAGGGAGGGAGGAGGGGAGGGGGAGGGAAGGGGGGAAGTGAGAGTTGGGAGGGATCCGACCTTCGTTCGTTCATCAACGGTCATCTCGCCTCTCGCAGCAGCATGGCAACGTCTCTTACGGAATCATTTCGAGAGCTGTGCGCTCAATCTACATCCTCCCTCTCCCCTCCTCTACCGAATCAGCGGAAACGGAAACCAAGAACGAGCAGGACAGCTCTAGAACAACCCACAGCGTCGACCTCGTCCTCGTCATCAGCTCCTCCTCCTTCCCTCGAAGAGGAAGACTCAGATCCTTTCCTATCAGAGGCTTACAAGATAGTGAGCTCATCCCGTATATAGCTTCTTACTTCGAGCACCTATGCTGACTGTCTTCGTCTTCTTCTCGCTTCAGCACCACCACATCTCTGCTCTCCTCGTTCAGCTTCAATCGATCCGCCGACAGTACCTCTCAATCAACTCGCAACCTCATCCAGGAGCCAAAGGGAAGGCAAAGGAACGAGGGTTTACGGAGAAGGAGAGAGACGAGGTTGATCTTCAAGCCAAGATCTTGTTGAAGAGGTGTCTGGAGAGGGTTCTCGCGCTCGAGAGGGAGGAGGAGGAAGGAGGAGCCAGGAAGGGCAAGAAGAACAAAGGTCAGTCCAGCTCTCTCTCCTTTCGCTTTTTTGGAGCTAGTCGGTGGGTCGAGAGAATTGTATATGCTTTACTCGACTAGCATGAAGTTGATGTTTCTCGCCCTGGTGGGGTGGGATGCTCGAGCAGAGGGAACGAGACGATGTCCGCGAGCTCCAGCTGACGTCCCCTCTCCCTTCCCTCTCCTCCAGCTCCCGCCCAACCAGCAACCTCCCAACGACTCCTCTCCCTTCTCCTCCCACCAAGCGTCACCTCCTCCCTCTCCCTTCCTTTCACCTCCTCATCAAACTCCCAAGCCGTCCTCCTCATCAAAGCCCACCACGCCTCCATCCTCTTCCACCTCCACCGCTCCCTCTCCAACGCAGGATCCATCTTCTCCACCCTTCAAGAAGAACGTATCCGACGCTCCACCGAAGCAAGCAACCGAACCCTCGGAGCTGGACTGGGGAGCCTGCTGAGCTCGTCGGGGACTGGAGCTGCGAACGGGACGAACGGTTGGGGAGCTGGAGGAGGAGGGAGTGGACGGACGTTGGTGGTTCCGAAGGCACCTGTTTGGAAGCCTGAGTTGGATGTGGAGGGCGTGGAGAAGGAGAGTGGGTTGAGTGAAGGGGATATTCAGATGTTTGAGAAGGAGAACTCGGAGTTGTTGAGGGGGTACGATGAGCATTTGGATCAGGTGAGTCGCGCGTTTCTTCCTTCTTCGCGTGCCTCGGTTGCCTTCCTTTTCCCACCCACACACCTTCGCTGGCACGTCAGCACCACCCGCCATCAACCTTCTTTCCCACACGCACCTAGTCTCCATAGCGCTTCCTCTCCCCCACCCTTGCCCCCCTCCTCATCTCCGTTTCGTCGCGTCGTCTTCCCCTCGCTGACTCCCCCTCCTCTTCCCTTTCCCTTCACTTCGCAGATAACCAAAACGACCCAAACCCTCACCCAAATTTCGACCCTCCAATCCCTCCTCTCTCAATCCCTCCTCACCCAATCCGAAACCTCCTCCCGACTCCTCCTCGAAGCAGGCCAGGGCGTCTCGGACGTTCGAGCGGGGAACAAGCAGCTTGAGAAGGCTAAAGAGAGAGGTGGGAGTGGAAGGGTGATGATCTTGACGTTCTTGATTGGGGCGGCGATGGCTTTGTTGTTTTTGGATTGGATGAGCTAGGGTGGGTGGGTGGGAGGAGGGAGGGAGGAAGGGAGGGGCGGGGAGCACAGGGATGGGTTGGGTTCGAGTAGATCTGTTATCTACGTGTTCCTTGGGGATGATGATGTGGATGTAGAAGAAGGGAGAGCTCCTACTGTTGAGCATTCGCTCGAACTTGAAAGGGAAAGGAAGAACCGAAGAGACGAAGAAAGAGAAATTGAAGCGACGCGTCGTGCGTTTCGCGTTTCAAGACGAGTTGCGAGCTCCTAGTTGAGACCGAGATTTTTTCTCTGTTTAGGTGATACGGTGAGGTAGGAATGTGTCTTGCGTTGCCAGAGGAAGGGTCAGAGGAGATGAACGACGCGTAGCACGGACGATCTCGTCGCTCTGTGGAAGTTGGACGCGTCGCGGAGTTGAGAGGGGGGACGTGTTTCGAGTCGCGCAGGGGTCACGAAAACCTTCGGGCGACACTCCGAATTGGAGAGCGGAGTTGATCGCGCTGAGAGGGGTCGAGACCGAAAATGACAACGAGTCAGCTCGCGCTCCTTCCTTCTTCCTCTCAACTACAACTGCCTCGCGCACCCCCCCCCCCCCCCCCCCTCCCAACCTCTCCTTCGCCCTTCGCCTCGCCATGTACCTGTCTGGGCCTGGCCCTGAAGAGCTGGGACTAGCCTTCGACCTCGATGAAGAGGGCTTCCCTGGTCTCTTAGCTCAGCTTCGTGAGAAGGGAGGACAAGAAAAGGTCTTCAAAAAGGCTGAAGGGCGCTCAACCGTCATAAGTTCGCGATTCGAGGTCTTCCGATTCGACTTGCGTTGATGAGCTTCTTTCCGCTTTTCTTCTTCGTCTTAGTGGGAGATGGAGTCTGCGCACGATGATGGAGAAGAGGACGACCGGACTCGCCGCTTTGTGAGCATTCTATCGCGTTTCGGGTTCGAAGAGTTCGCAGTCGCAAATTCGAACGCGACGCTGTGATCATGAACTTACGGGTTGGTTGGTCTCTCAGGCCAAATTCGCCAACCTCTTCTTACCGAATCTCATGACAGTCTACTGCATCATGAACAATGGTCGCTTCAGAGGATCGATATACACAGATATGGTTGGGGAGGTCTCGGGAACTCCTCAGTTTGGGCGGTGGATTCGAGAGAGCGAGGCAGGGAGGGGATTCTTGAACGCGATGATAGAGTACATGTCTCAATTCACCTTCACGGAGAGGAAGAGGGATGCTAGAGTTTGGAGTGAAGAAACGGTGAGTCGCTTCGGGACGAGTGCGTGGAAGGAGATCGGGGGGCCGACTCGGACGCGACGAAGGGGTCGAAGACTCGAACGAAGGTTGCTCCCTCCTCTCGCTCCTCTTCACGAAATGACCCTCCGACCTTCCTTATTCCTGTTTGGGTGGCCGGATAGGATATGCTCATGCGGGCTCGCGACTTCCAGCACATGCTGTTCATCCTCTACTACTCCATCGCCACTTCTCATCCCGACTTCTCCCTTGCCGACGCGCCCCTCAACCTCAGACAAAAAGCGGAAACGGTTCAGCAGCACATCGAGGATCTTATCGCCAGCGTCCCCTCTCTCTTTCAACGTCACCCTGACGCCGAAAGCAAGTACAAGATCAGGCGGGTTGAAACTCTGGAGTTCTTCGCGAGGAGGATCAAGCCCTTCCTTCTCGGAACGAAGACGGCTGGGACAGTACCGACTATTCTCATCAATTATTGGAGCTGTTCGAGTGGCGGTGCGGAGACGTGGTGCGAGAAGGATGTAAAAGGAGCTGTCTTTTTGGCGTGTGGAAGGGTGAGTCGCCGTAACAAGAGCATCGTCTTCGAATCATCAGCTGCTGTACTGACGCGGTCGCAAAAATCTCCGACTGTGTTTGAAGAGTGCCTTTCAGTTCGATACTGCTGCAAAGGTAACTTTGAAGCCGATAACGAGCGCGATCAATCGGACGGACGCGTCGACGAAGTCGAAACGCTCACCGCTCTTCGCTTTCCTTTCGAAGATCACCAGACTTGGCACTGGAAGAACGGACACAAGCTCGTATGATTTAAACCGACCTGGGGGATTTGAGGTGGGCTTGGACGAGAATTGGAGTGTGAGTCGCGTCGTTTCCCGTCGAACACTTCGTCTTGACGTTTCGACTGACTCGTTTTCCTCGCTTCAACCTCCTCTCTAGATCTCAACAGTCACCTTCGACCGGCGTCTGTCTTTCGTAGCGATCATGATGGCTGGTTCTTTACTCGTGACTGGACGGAGAGAGCAAGAGTCAGCTCGCCGTTCGAGTTCAGTCGAGTCGAGTTGAGTCGACGCGAATTTCTCTCGACGACGACGCACGAAAGATCGAGAGCCGGTGGATTCGAGAAGACAGGTGCCGTCATAGATTCCCAGAACGAGTTGCGAAGGCATGAAGTCATTCAGAACCGAAGAGAAACGAGCGACTCGAACCGACTGCTCCTGCTTCGACCTGCTGCCTTCCCTCTCGCTCGCGATTCCAGACTAGACTCCTTCGGACCATCGACGACTGTAACGAGTAAGCCGAACCTAGAACGAGTAGAAATCGCGCAAACGTCGTTGAGTCAGACGCGGTTCGAAGGAAGAGAGTCGAAGATCGAAGGAGAAGAAGACGCGTCGCAGAAACGTACGAGCTGGCAAGACAAGAGCGGGGATGGTTATCGGTTGCCACCTGTAGATCCTGATGATCGCTATGCATGAGGAGAAGAAGATGGGGTAGAAGAGAGTCAGCGATGCGTAGCTCGAGGAAGAGAAGAGGAGGAAATCGTCGAACTGACCTCGTCGACCTCGAAGTGAACCATCTCCAGCAGCGTCCTCCTCAACTCGTCGTCAGGCTCCTCATGCTTCAGCGTGTCTACGATGACCCCACGTACTCGAGTCACTTGCTCCTGCGAACTCGCCCGAAACACCACCTCCCTAACCTTCTCGCACGACAACGGCGCGTCCCAGTCGGCACTCCGCACTCCGGTCACCTGGCAGGTGCACGCTTGTTCGAAGGTAAGACCGTTGCTCCTGTTGGTCCTGATATCGAAGGAGATCGTAAGAGATCCGTCGGGGAGGTTGGAAAGGAAGGCCAAGTTGCCGATGAAGAAGCGGCGGAAGTGGCGGTTGGCGAGGACGACGTTCGACCACGACCAGGTCCTGATCCTCGTCCAGTTGTCCAGCTCAAGAGTCAAGGGGAAGGGAAGTCGCTGATCCGACTTGCCCCCTGAGGGAGAGAAGAACATGACGTGCTCTGAATCGAAGAGCGAGAAGATGGAGGAGTAAAGGTCCAAAGGAAGAGGGTTGCTCCTCTTTGATTCGTCGTGGCGACCGAAACGGACCTTCAGCGTCTTGATTTGAAGGGGAGAAGGGGATGGGAGTCGACTCGTGGTGATATTAAAGGTGTTTCGTTTGAAGGAGTCGTTCTGGACTCCAAGGAAGGTGAGGGATTGGAGTTGGGAGAGGGAGAAGTGGTGGTCGAGGTGAGGAGCGGAGGAGGGGGATTTCTGGTGACGAAGAAGAAGATGCCAGGTAGTCCAGGAGATCAGAAAGATAAGAGAGATGAGTATTTGATCTCACCTTCTCATAGAAGAGTCTCTCGAAGTGCTGAAGCCCGTGGATGAGGATGTCTCCGTAGAGGAAGGGAGATGCGAGCTCGAGGAAGGAGAGGGAACCGAGGCACGCTTTGGCAAGGGTGGCCCCGTCGCAGAAGCTGAGGATCGCTCGTTTCATTTCGATGGGGAGGAAAGTGAGAGGTGAAGTAGGAGAGGACATGGTTGAGATGAGTTGAGGTGGGAAGTAGATGCTCGTGGTTGGAGGCTGACTGCAAGGAGAGGAAGGGAGGAGGTTTCGATTTCGGGTGAGCTCGTTTCTCTTCCTCGACGACCAGCTTCCATCTTCCCATCCTTCTCGATCCCGGACTTTCAGATCGTAATCACAAGAAGCAACCCTCTAATCCCAGAAGATCACAGAACCTGTGAGTTTCTGGAAAAAGAGGAGGTGGGAGGCGAAGGAGCGAAGCAAGAAAGCCGAACGACGGAGCTGACCTCCTTCCTCCTGCTCCTTTGCTCGCTCCCACAGACTCAGTCGAGATCCTTCTTCCCTCAAGCACTTCATCCCCATCATCCTCCCATCCCAAATTCCTCGGTGAGCCTTTTGTTTCGTCTTGGGCTCGCTGAAAGCAGGGAGGAAGGAGAAGGGAGATGAGCTCAGGAGCTGACCTCGCAGTGCGCACTCCTCCAGCTCGTCCCTCTTGCGTCCTCAGCTTTCTCTCGAGTATCAGTATCAGGTCATGTCGACTGTCAGTACCGATGGCTCTAATCGTCGTACCTTCTTGAGCTGACTGTATCACCTCAATCGTCGTCCAGATCCTTTCCTCACGTCGCCTCCGCTCGCAACGTCGAACCTTGCCCTGGGACGTCCTCTTCCTCGTCTTCCAACAGAGCGATCCTTCCACCCTCGCCACCCTTGGAAGGGTTTCGCTCGACTTCCTCGCCGCTACATCTCCTCATCTCTACGGCGTCATCGAAGTCAGGTCCGTCGAGGCGTTGGAGAAGCTCTTCTGCGAGAGGATGGAGGAATCGAAGGTGTGTCCTTTTTCTGTTCGCCTTCTCGCTTGAGCAGGAGCTGCTGTTGATGCGGACCTACTGACGTGAATCTATTCGGCGTCCCTCCTCAGGCCGAAACCTCACGAATCAACGCGCATCTCACCCTCTCGCGAATCCGATCCCTCCACCTCGACTTCACGTCGACTCGCGAAACGTTCCCTCTCAAGCTCAAGGTTTCAGTGTCACGAGCTACCACAGTTCCGATCCCCCTCCAGTTGCTTCGGGTATTCCTTCCACACTCGAACCACGGTCTCTTACACCTCCTCAGCAGCGCCCTCCTCCCTCATCTCAACCCAGTCCGCGTCGCCTACGACTTCCCTCGCCGACGTCACACTACTAGCGTCTGGATGTGGTTGTCCTCCGATCCCCCTCTAGACGGATGGACTCGACTCGAACAAATCAGCTTTGACGGAGCGTTCTTGGCTCAAAGCCTCGGACCTGCGACGCTCGCCCGTCTTCCTCCTCCGAACCGTGAACGCCGTCGAATCCTTCGACTCAACGTACCCTCCCTCCTCGGAAACACTACCTCTCCGACGTGCGCCGGGTTTCTCAAGTGGCTTGTGGGATACAGCGGATTCTTCGGTCTGGACGAGATGCTCGAGGGGTCCATCGTTCTCGTCGTTGACTCAGAGGAGCAGAAGAGGGAGGTCGAGGAGGGTATCGCGGCGGATATGGAGGAGAGGTTCAAGCCTCTGTTCGTTGTTGAGGTGGACATTTGAGGTGAGATCAGCTCTCTTCTTCTCTGAGCATCTCTTTCCGTCAACTAAAACCTAACAGCTCTTCTCTCCCGCTTCCTTCGTCTGCAGTTCGACGCGCTGCTTCGCGATTCCCTTCGTCTTTCCTCCCACTCTCCTCACCCCAGCCCCAGCCCCAACCTCGCTTTATCATCACCGCCGTCGACTCAGATCATTCCAAACCCTCTCCTCTCCCCCCATCCCCACTCGACTCTCACACCCTCCTCGCTCGCCTCAACATCGACGGCGTCCCACTCCCTTTCCTTCCTCGCTTTACCGCTTACCTTACGACATCAACCTTGTTCAATCCGAACGAAGGATATAGTGGCCCATCACGTCTACCACGAGTGAGTCCTTTCGCTGCTCGAGATAGCAGACGAGCGAGACGAACCACCGAGCTGACGTCGACGCGTCGTTCTCCCTTCCTCCTCAGCCTCTCAGTACTCGAAGACGCCCCACCTCGCCAGTACTTCGTCGAGCCTCTGCTCGCTCACTCCTCCTCGTCTTCTGCAAAAACGCCGTCGTCGTCCTTCACCGGGTCTCAAATTCGTCGCGAGTCGTTGGGTCGTTGGAACGGATTGGGTGTTTCGTCGACGAAGGGAGGAGAGGAGACGTTCGTCTTAGCTTTCTGGGTTCTCAGATGATTATTTTGCACACGACATGTCACCTAGCTTGCGTCTCTCTCACAAAACAAAAGGTCGGGAAGTCAAAACGAAGCGAGGACGCGAAGAGCTCATCCGAGTCAGGAGCCTCGCTCATGCTTCTTCCTTCAGAGCTCGAGAGAATCGGAGCATGACAATACGGTCATTTATCATGAACTATCAAGGAGTCGGGAAGAAAGAGGACCTGAGAAGTGAGGAAGTAGGGACACGTCGAGGACGAGGGTGAGCGTCGTTCGATTCAGGGTCGTCTCGTGCCGTAGAGCTTGAAGGTGTTCGATCTAGAGTGCAGAGCGAAGACCGAAGGTGAGTCTGTGGTCGAGGTACGGCCGTTGATGACAGAGTTGGGATGGGAGGTCGAGGGAGGAACGAGGAAAGGCGAAGAGGGCGAGCTTGAGCCTCGTTTGAGCTGCGCCTTGACGCTCCAGTCGTCGTGTTGAGAACGATTATAAATTTCAGCGAGAAGAGGGAGAAAGAAGGAAAAAGAAAAGATGGAGGGTCGTGGTTGGAAGGAGAACGAGAGGAGGGAGGCTAGGGAATGGAAAGTGAACCGCGGGAGGAGGGAGGGGAGGAAGGAGGGGAGCGCAAGCTTTTCGACTCTTGTCTTTTTCCTCTTGAAGCCACCTCCCTACCCTCCGCCCAACGTTAGTTCTCCATCCCACACACCCCTCATCGACAGCAGATCATTCCCTCCCATCCACAATCCACGCACAAATTCGAACGGACGAAATCCGAGCTCAGGAGGAGCAGGAAAGAAGGGAACGAGGGGAAGAGGAGGAATGAGCAGACAGCGAATGATGGTCTCGTTTCGCCCCTCCTGAACCTGGGAAGGGAGGGATTTCAGATGGGATTTTGGAGGGAGGGATATAGAGGAGGAAGGGGTGGATCTGGGATAGGCTGGACGAGATCTCTTGACCTGAGGGAGGGGGAGGTCAGGCTCATCCAAGCTCAAGGGAGGAAGGAGTCGAGCTCAGATGGCCGACTCGATGTCCCTTCCTTCCTTGCTCAGGGCCTCTCAACTCTTTCAAGTTGAGAGGGGAACCTTTGATCTTACACCTCATACTCCCCTCGTCACCTTCATCGCCACCACATCGCCCAACTCGCTCTCTGGATCCATGGAAACGACGAGCTGACCTCGTTCCCCTCCCTTCCTCTCGTCCAACAGCACCTTCCACCTCCTTTCCTCTCCAAGATGTCTGCCGATCTTCAGTGGCTCCTCCTCAGGAAGTCGAACTCCTTCATCGTCAAGCGAACCGTCGAGGGACCCATCTTCTCGTCCGAGCCTGGAAACCTCCGAAACATCCACTCTTTCAAGTACTCTGGACTCGCCAACTTGAAGACCGTCGCCATCACCCCCTCGACCGAGACCGGAGGACTTACCCTCTCCACTCGAATCATCGGAGCCAACCCCCGACACGTGAGTCAATCGTCTCAAGGATATGGGACGGCAGGGAGGACGGGAGGGGAGGGCTCACAGGTCAACGAGAGAAGGAGAGAGCGCGAGAGCTGACCTTTCGTTCCTTCGTTCTTGCTTTCCTTTGGTTCGCTCCCACAGGTCAAGAAGGCTATCCGATCCGTTCCCCTCAAGGGAAACGCCGGACAGAGGCGAATTGCCAAGATCATCGCTGTCGAGACCGCCGCTAAGGGATACCGACCCGACCTCAGGACGTGAGTGTTCAGCTTCCTCCCTCCTGCCTTCCTTCCTTTCACGTCTCGTCTCGGCCTTCGCCTTCCTTCTCTACATACACGACTCCACTCTCGTCTCTTACCTTCATCACCATACCCTCCGCAATGGATCCAACCCCGTCCCATCTCAACCTCTCTCTTCGTCTTTCGAGTCGAAGCAGGAGAGGTTTCCAGAAACCTACGGTTCGATCAATCGTTGCTAGATCGATTCAGTCCCGACCTTTTCCGTGCTCTCTTCCTCTTACCTCTGTGGAGTTGGGCCTCATTGCTGGTCGGGCACACCTCTTTTCTCTCTTCATCTATATCTCTCTCGTCGCTACCTACCCTCACTTGTTTCGTTCTCAGTCGCGTTTCACCCTCGCTTCCCTTCGAACGCGAAGACCAAATCACTGACTCTTTCTCTCTCTTTCTTCTTTCCATTCTCCCTCCATGCCCTCCATGCCCTCCTACCTCGCCTTCTCCTCAACTCGGAACCCACAACCTCGTTCGAACGAACTACAGCTCGGCTCTTGCCCGAGCTTCTGCTCTCCAGGCTTCCCAGATCGAGGCTGCTTCCCCCTCCACCACCAGGGAGAAGAAGCCCCGACACAAGGTGCGTCCTTCCTTCCCTGCACCTCCCTCCGCCTCGCCGTCTGCTAGCTCGACGTGACGCTGACCCTCGTCTCTCGTTCCTCGTTCGTCCAGGCTGCCGCCGTCGTCGCTGACGTTGAGGCTTAAAGCGTCGTTCGAACCTGAACGGAGCTAGGAAGGGAAATGGGGAAGAAGGATACGACTCTACTATGATCATATGCCTTCTGGAAATTACAAACAACCTGGGTCGAGCGAGAGAGAGAAGCGAGTCAGACCAGGTCAGACGAGACGAGGACGCGACCCAGTTCTCAACGACCTCGCTCGCTTTCCTTTCTCCGTCGGCCATTCTTTTCATTTGCTCCGAACAAAACCGCTGCTAGACCCTCTCGTGACTCGTCGCGACAGGTTGATGTTGTAACAAAAACGAGAGATGACTCGGATTTCCTTACCCCAGGAAGGCGTCTCAGCGATGTCCGACCCCCCATGATTCGGAGGGAGGGAGGGGAAAGCTCGACTTTTCGACATGACTCCTTCTCCCAACCACAACATCCTCCCTTTTCACCCTTACTCCTCTCTCAGCTCAACCATGGACCACAAGGCTCTCTTCTCTCCCCTCGGACAACTCAAGATCCACGATGGTAGTGAGTAGCAGGCGCTCGCAATCCTTCTTGTTTGGCGAAACGAACGAACGAATTTCTGACCTCTTTCACGTTCTCTCGTTCGTCCTTTTCTCTAGTCCGTGGACTCTTCAAGCACGAGAACCCCGAGCGAGTCTCTTTCCTCGCCGGTCGACCCAACCCTGGAACTTTCCCTTTCAAGGTGAGCACCTCGTTCCTCTGGTTCAGATCCAAACGAGAAGGAGAGGAGGGAGGACGAATGAAACGAAGAGCTCACCTCTCCTCACTCCTTCCTTTCTTTCGTTCGCAGGCCTTGACCTTGCACATGTCTCCTCCTCTCGGAGCTGAGGACGGAATCGAGGGTATGGATCTCACCATCGAGGGAGACGACATGGTCGAGGCCCTTTCCTAGTGAGTTCTTTGATCCTTGAAGGTGCAGGGAGGGGGGGAAGGACGAAAAAGTTGAGCTTCAACTCTCGGGGTTTTCGAACTTCTGTCCTCTGACGGCCCTTCCTTCTTGCTTCTGCTTTGAACAGCGGACCTACCCCTGGATGGCCTCGTTTGTGAGTTGACCCTTCAGATGAGCGAAGAGGAGAAGGAGGGGAGGGCAGGGAAAGACGAGCGAGGGCGAGCTCACCCGTCGAGCTTCGGGTTTGCTGACCGGACCTCTCGTTCTGTCTCTCTCTCGTCTTACAGGAACAACTTCGTCACCGAGTTCTCCTCCCAAGTTCACAACCGACCTCGGAACGACTCGTGGCGAGTCTCGCTCGGTGCTGGATGCCAGGTTCGTCCTTTTCCTTTGACTCCTCGAATCGACTTGAAGCACGCGCCGTCGGAGCTGACCTTCTCTCCCTTCTTGGTTTCGACCTTTGCAGGACCTGCTCTCCAAGGCTTTCCACGTCCTTGTTTCCCCTGGAGACAACGTTCTCATTGAGTCCCCCGCCTACTCCGGAGTCATCTCGATCCTCTCTGTCCTCCAGTGCAAGATGCACGAGGTCGACTGTGACTTCGAGGGTCTCGATCCCGTCAGGATGAGGGAGATGCTCGATAACTGGCCTGCTGGGGAGAAGAAGCCTACCATTGTCTAGTGAGTACTCCCCTCTTCAACCTCTACACGAGTTTGTAAGCGAGAAGCTGATCAGTTTCGTTTTTGCGTCCATCAGCACCGTCCCTGTGGCAGGAAACCCCAGCGGATGCTCCTCCTCCGTTGAGCGAAAGCTCGAGGTCCTCAAGGTCTGCCGAGATCACGGAATCATCATCATCGAGGACGATCCCTACTACTTCCTCGCTCCCAACATGATCAAGTCTTACTTCGAGCTCGAGACTCAGATCGTTCCCGAGGGAGGACTCACTGGTTCGTTCGCTCTTCGTCTCTCGTTTCGACGCGACTTCCTTCGCGAGCTCACCTTCGTTCTTTCGTCCCGCCCCAGTTCGATTCGACTCCTTCTCCAAGATCCTCTCCTCTGGTCTTCGACTCGGTTTCGCTGCTGGGCCCACTGCCATCATCGACGCCATGGATGCATGTGAGTCGTCCTCGATGTCGAAAGAAGCAGAGCTCGAGAGCTGATCGTTTTCCTCTTTCCTTCCTTCTTCCAGACACCGCCATCGTCAACCTCCAGCCTTCTTCGATGTCCCAGGCCATCGTCTGGTCGCTCGTTAGCAAGTGGGGAATCTCTGGCTTCCTCGAGCACGCCAAGAAGGTCGCCATGGTCTACGAGAAGCGACGACAGTGGTTCGAGGTGCTCGCTCACAAGTACCTCGACGGAATCGCGACCTGGGTCTCTCCCGTCGCTGGTATGTTCCTCTTCATCGACGTCTCGCCCCTCAAGGACGCTGGACACTTCGCTTCCAACCGAGCTCTTGACCACGGAGTTCTTGTGAGTCTTCCTTCTCGTTTCGCAACACTCGTCTCGACGCGTCGAACCAAAGACTCACTCGCTTTCCTTCCTCTTCTTTTTACCAGGTTGTCCCTGGATCTTCCTTCTACCCTTCTGGAAAGGTCTCCTCCCAGTTCCGACTCTCTTTCTCCATCATCGAGCCCGACGTGGCTGAGGAGGGATTCAAGAGACTCGCGGGAGCCATCAGGGAGGCCAGGAAGCTCGAGGGTATCGACGCTTAGATGGACTCGCGCGTAGATCTCGGACTCTAGGCTGTGGATAGATTGACTACTTTCTCGCTCTAGACTCTTCTCGTTCTCGCTTCTCTCTCGTCTCCCTTTCGACTCGCTTGCTCGCTTGCTCGCTTCGCATCTTCCCTCCGTTGTTTTTCTCCTCGCCCCCGCTCTGTGTGTTTCATCTAGTAACGACCCCTCATACGCCCCATCTCGACATCCTCCCACACCCTAAAAGTACAATAGACTCTGCGTAGTTATCCTAGAAGGACGTTTGCTTTATCTAATGCTCTGGAACTTCGAGATCGTCGACGCGTCGAGAAACGTAAGCTACTTTTCTTCCCTTCGACGCCGTTTGTGGACTTTCTCTTTGATGCTGCAGGTAACTGGGAGTCTTGACGCAAGTCCAGCATCACAATACCCCCTCCAATCCGAAAGAGATAGACCCAAAAAAACGAAACCGAAAAGAGCAAAGCGACGACGTTCATCTCCTAGAACGCTCCACCCGCTTCCCTCTTCGCGTGCGCTTCAGGTTCCCTCCCCAAGTCAAGCTCGCTGATTGCTGCATTCGAGTCTTGAGGAAGTGAAGTTCTCGACGCGCTGTTGACTGAGTACGAGAGGGAGTCGACGGTTCTGCTGGCCGCGTTGGCTGCCTCGAAATCAAGTTGAAGGTCTTCGTCGGATCCTTTGGAGTCTCCTCGGGGGGAGTGCTTGAACTTGGATCCTCCCATCGATCGAAGATTGAAGCTGTTGTTCCTATCTAGTGAGGGGAGGAAAGCGAACGAGGCGGTCAGACACGACTTGACTTCGAAGCAAAGAGAGACAAGCAGAGACGAACCTCCGGGAGATGCATAGTCCTCCACGACGATGCGAGTAGTAGTGATCTGGACACCACTGATTGGTCCGGTGGGTCGAAGAACGAGACTGGGAGCAGAAGAGAAACAAGACGCGTCGGTCCATCATCGAAGAGGGGTCTCGAGACCGTCGAAAGGAGCTTCGAGACTCACGAGTGACGTGTGAATATGAAAAGGAATGTGTTGAAGAAACCGCTTGAGGCTTCCATCGAGGCTGCTGGCATGCTGACCTGGAGAAAACGAAATAATCGCGAGTCAGCGGTGTCGAGTGAGTCGAGACAAGGCGAATTAGAGGACCAGGGAGGAAGAAGACGACTTCACTGACCCTCCAGTCGATCCGCATTCCTGACTCGTAAGGATGGGTGAAGAAGAACAGACGGGCGGCTGCGATTGGGGTCTGCGAAGAGGAGGAAGAGAAGGGAAGACGCGGCGCGTCAGTCTTGGCTCGACGTCGAGGGGAAGCAATGATTGGAAAAGGAGCTTACGATGATGATGATGTAAATGATTGGGTACATCAGGACTGCAGAAAGAGAAGAGGTCGAGCGTGAGCGAAAGAGGCAGGAGACAATCGAAAGAGACAATCGAACGAACGCTTTTTGCAGATGTTGACGCTGGAAGAGACAAGATCAGCGTTGGCTCGTTCTGAAAATGAGAAAAGGGTGGACGTACACTTGTTTTCCGATGCTCTCGACGTGTGAAACTGAGGGTGAAAAGGGGAAGAACAGCGTCAGCGGGATGTCACGACGCGTCCGTTTTTGTCCCAACTCACTCCCTCCGATCGTCTTCCCTCCCTGAGGGGTGGTTCCGATGTTTTCTTCTCCGGAAGATAATCTTGGCTCGGTGTGATGCGACGACTTTCCTCCGACCCAGTTCATGGAGATCCTGTTGGAACAACGAGAAGGTCAGGGCTCAAAAGGTCGAGTCGAACTCGAGGAAACGGAAAACAAAGATCGACTCACCTCCCGTTCGCAACGTGCAGCCGCCCCGAGAGTCTCAAGTAGATGATGAGGTATAGCACAAGCGAAGTGACAGCCGCAATAACGCACTGTTGAAGCGAGCAAGATCAGTTCATGAGGAGCGCGGACGCAAAGCATTGTCGGACGTACAACGATCTCGGTGAGAAGGATGAAGGCCTTCGTTGTCGAGCTTTCACCTGAGAGTCATAAGGGAATGTAGTGATATCAGTGACGAGACGCAGAAGGCTGAAGGGAAAAAGGCAAGGAAGCCAAGATGCGAAGTCGACGAGGTGGTGCTCGTTCCTTTCTTTCTCCCTCCCTCCAAGTCCGAAGATCGAGGACTCACCTCCCATCCAGCACCATCTGTTGGCTGGTCCATAGAACCGATCGATGGGAAAGCCTTCGAAGTAGAAGTCGAGCGGTCCAGCGACGACGAGGACCTGTTGAAGAAAATGATTTGTCGCGTCGAGATCGTCAGTCGAGAACCGCGTTGCTCTTCGTCTTCGAGAAAAGCACTTACGAAGATGAAGACCCAGCCGAGGGAGAGAAGACTTCAAACCATCCTGCGAGACAGAGAAGATGAAGTCAGCATCATCGGTCGGCATGCTCGCTCGCGGGCCTTCGATCCATGCTCACCTCGTGTCGAGTCGCAGATTGAGAACGAGGACTGAGAAGGTGAGAACGGAGAGGAGCAGGTTCCTGTATGATTCGTCGAGTGAGGATGTAGAGAACGCAAGCGGAAATGGTCAGCACTCTTGTCCATCATTCCTCGTCTCCCTCGTCGACGCGTCGACTCACCAGACAGCTGCCCCAAGGCTTCCAATCTGCTCTGCTATCCCAGAAAACGAGCAAGCCATTCCTTGGTATTTCCTTGTTGGACCATTCGATCATCACTGTCCACGAGATGCCTCCGCTGAGAATCACCCGAACGAAAAGAAAGTAGGTCAGCTTCCTCGCGACGCGTCGAACTTGAAACACTCTCCCTCGCGAGGAGTTCAACCCCTCCTTCTACTTCGAAATAGGACTTACAATAGGTCCGTAATGAAGAGCTGTCGATCATGAGGTGAGCAGTCAGTGCGTGGTCAAAGCTTCTCGTTCAATCATCCCACCGAGAAACCTTCCAAGGTCGAGCGAGCGACGAGAACGAGACTCACCGATAAAAGGACAATCCCGAGAGGGTTTCGAATGAAGAAGTTCGACGCTGCTCTCCCGCTCGATGAGCCAGAGAAGTGCTTGTATCCGATGTAGGCGAAGAGGGAGGTGACGGAGAAGACTGAAAGGAGTCCGCAGATACCAGGAGCGAGCAACGTCAACGCTTGGGTAGGAGGGTAGGTGAAGCTGCAAGGGGTAGTGATAAGTAAAGAGGAAGTCAGTGATGTGTTGAGCTAGGCTTCAGTGGCGAGGAGGAAGGAGGTGGAGAGGAGAGGCTCGAGGAGGGTTCGAGCCGTCGACTCGCTGGAAAAAGGAGACGAACCTGGAAGTCCCAACGTTCCTAGAGGGATCCACTCCACCTGTTAGAAAAAGGAGGACAGAGAGAGTCAGCGTCTCATTTTTTTCGTTAGGGAAAGAGGGAACGAGAGAATCGAATCGAGCTCGACGCGCGCGACGTTCTTGCACTCACCGAGGACTTGAACTCCCGTCCCGAACTCAGCAGGGATTGTGACTGTGGTTTCGAGGCTAGCGTCATAAGTGAAAGGAGCCATCTTCGAGCCTGGAAGAGGGAGGGGGATGGTGATAGGAAAGAAGGTGGTGGTTGAGGAAACCAAAACGATGATCGAGGGAAGCCAACAGCAGCTTCTCCTTCGAAAGAGAGAGAGACGACTTCCGGGCTCAGTGGGCACACAGATCATCAAAGATTAGGAGAACTTCGGATGAAGTTCATTCTGATTGAGCCTGGACTCTGGCGTTGTCGTCTCGACGCCCCTCGATGGTTCGTCGAGGGGAGCGAGCGTCGCGCTGCAGCTGGACGTTCGTTCTTGGTCCCCTACCCACACCACTATCCTTCAGACCTACACAAGACCGAAGATAGATCTGGAAGCCGATGCTTCAAGATTGTACTCGTGTCCAACTCCAGCTTGAGAGTCGACCTTCGGACTTGAGATATCGGACGCGTCTCGTCCTTCCTCCTCCTCCTCCCTCGCCCGAAGCCAGCTCGATACAGTCGACCAAAAATAGTCATGCAAATGCTTGGCACTTGGCACGTCCTGCAGAACCGTCAGCTGACCATCGAAA
Organism: Mrakia gelida; assembly: GCA_024345305.1. NCBI lineage: Eukaryota > Fungi > Basidiomycota > Tremellomycetes > Cystofilobasidiales > Mrakiaceae > Mrakia > Mrakia gelida. The sequence goes on along the minus strand of BRON01000013.1, from coordinate 717,405 downwards.
GGGTCGTAGAACACACCGCTCGTCCAAGGGCAATGAACCGCGAACTCGATCGCGACGAACGCGCCTCGTCGCCTCAAATCGAGAGGGTCAGTCCAGATTTTCACGACAGAGGATTGAGTCACGGGCCCTCGCTCAGTCCTGCTCGCTCGGGATAGGTCGGATGAGTTGAGGGAGGAGGAAGGAAGGAGAGAACGAACGGACCGTCGAACGCGTCGATCCTCCTCCCTCCCCGTCCCCTTCAGTTCCTCCCCTTCCTCTCCGCTCTGTTTGCCCAACCCAACCCAAAAAAAGCAGAAACGTATGCATAGCATGAGAAAAATGAGCTTGATGGAGTCCGAACGAAACGAAAAGAGACGAGATGGGATGGGGCGATGCAAAGTGAAGTGAAACGAAGAGCGAAAGGTCAAAAGGAGAGAATCGTTAAAACATGTAGGAGATCGAGAACGAAAGCGAGAGAATGGGAAGACATATACGTACGTAGGATGCGGTGAAAGGAGAGGGTAAGTAAAGATATAGTGTGTATGGAAACGAAATGAATGGAGGAGATGGGATGAAACGAAAGAGGGAGAGAGAAACGAGAACCGAAACCAAACGAAGGGGAGGAGAGAGAGAGAGGAAAGCGTAGATGAGACGTGATGGGATGAGAGGAGAGGAGGAAAGATAGACTAGAGACCGAAGCGACGACGAAGCAAGAGCTAGTTCCTCGAGCTCCCCTCCCGTTCCCTCCCCGTCCTCATCGCGACCCTCCTAATCTCCCACAACCTCGTTTCCTCCCTCTCCCTCGTCACCTTCACCCCAAGCCCCCACCCAGCAACCTCCGCCCTATGCCCCTCCTCAGCAAGTCTACACCGTCTAGCAAACTCCTTCTCCTTCCTTTTCCTCTCCACTCCCTCCTCCCCATCCTCCTCTCCCTCCGAAGCAAGGAAATCATCCAAGTCCATCGCCGTCGTCGTCGTCCCACTGTTACTGGACGCTCCAGACTCGCGGATCCTTCGAGCTCGAGAGGAAGAGCGTTTCTCTTCCCTCTCGGCGATGGATCCAGATCCAGAGGCGGACGAGCCTTTGAGAGCGAGTTCGACTTCGTCCTCGTCGTCCATGCCAGCGAAGACGTCTTCTTCTTCCTCGTCTGCTAAGCCGCCCATGTGGATCCACTTCATACGTTCCGGGTCGAACCACATTTTGCCTACGACTTTGGCGGTGAGGGAGATGGCTGAGACGGGACTTCCTGGGTGGTGGCTGTTGAGGTTGCTTTGGTTGGAGTTGGACGGAGTGAGGTTTGAGGTGGTGATGGAGTGGAGATCGTTAACGGTGGTGGTGGTGAAGGAAGAGAGGGAGGTGGTTGATTTTCCTGTGTGGTGAGCGATGAGGAGAGGTCGAGCGGAGGAGGAAAGACCTTCGAAGGCTTGGAGGGCAGATTCGTTCCCTTCCCAGCGGAGGGTTTTGGGGTTGTAGCGCATTTGACGGACGACTGGAGAGAGAGAAAGGTGAGGAGAGAAGCAAGAGGTCAGCTTCGAGAAAAACATAGGAGAACGAGAACGCGAACGAAACTAGAACGAACCTTTCGAACTGGGATCTCCCATGTATCGAATCAGTTTGATCGCCCTCGGTGGTCCAGACTTGGACGTCGACGTCGAAGACTTGTCGCCCGTGGTCGGCTTCTTCCTCTTGAGGTCGGTCGAGGCTGTCGAGGCCGTGAGGGAGGAGGTGACCTGAGTGAGCTTCGTGCGAAGGAAGCCCTGACGCGACAAAGGGTTGGCGGGAGGAGGAGGGGATGTCGAGGAGGAAGGGAGGGGTTTGGTTTCTGATGAGAAGAGTGAGAGGGAAAAGGAAGGCAGCTCCATCAGTCTGTGCTCGAAAACAAGGCAAGAGGGAAAGAAGAACGATAGACTCACCTCGTCTCGTCGGTGTCGAACCCGCCGCGTTCCCAACCCTGTACCTCCCTTCCTTCTCCCTATCGACCTTCAAATCCTCGAACCCATCCAGCTCCGTTCCATCTCCGTACTGCCTCTTCTTCTTCGGCATCGAGACCAGCTCGGGCTTGGGAAGCGTTCCTGCTCTCCTGTTGGGCGTAGGAGCCGTCGTCGTGACCGTTGGATGACTTCCCGTCGAGAACAGATGAGGAGTGATGGCTGGTCTCGTCTTCTGTCTCGACGACGACGTAGGCATGGTGAGTCGTTGATGGAAGGGTTGAACGGTGGCCATGCTTGGACTGAGAGGGAGAGGGGAAGAGGGAGTCGAAGGTCGAGAGGAAGTTGGAGGGGAGGTGGTGGACGAGTTGTTGGGAGGGTTGAAGAGATCTGGACCTCCTATACGATCTCGTTGACGAGCGAGACTGGCTGCTGTAGGAGCTGCAAAGCGACCTGATGCTGCCGTTCCTCCTCCCGAAGACGATCCAGCGACGGACGACGGAGTTGACGAACGTTCCTGTTGTTCGTTGGCGAAGAGCATGGGGAGGGATGATTTCCGACTGAGGAGAGAAGCGGCATGAGAGCCTGGGTAGTGGGGTTGCTGATGAGGGGATGGCGAAGGAGGAGCTGCTGAGGAGGGATGGAGAGAGGAGGAAGAGGCGGTTCCGTGTCCGAGATTGATTCTCGCGTGGGATTTGGCGACTCGGAGGGACGATCCAGGAGGGGACGAGTTGAGGGTGTTGGAGACGCTGAGGGATCCAGCTGTTGCTGAACGAGATTGAGGTGGTCGAGGTCGAGTGGAGGTGGAAGCGGTAGGTCGGGAGGAGGAGGAAGGGGAGGGAAAGGGGTGATGGTCGTCCGGTTGACGGAAGGTCTCTCTCACCGAGACTGGTGGAGGATTTGGGCTCTTCGTCCTCCCCCATCCTCGTTCTCGTTCCAGATCCTTCTCCCAATCCTCCTTCGTCGACACTCTCCCAGAAGGAACCGTCCCTCCAGCTCCCAGCCCACTCCCTCCGACCGCTCGTCCTTTGACCCCGACGTCCCTCTTCGGCAGAGGCAACGTCTTGTTCCTCGCCTTCGACCTGACCCTTCCCAACCTCCCCATCGTGATCGGCACATCGTCGTCTATCACCAGCCCAGCCTCGAAGCTCATGTCCTCGTCCGTCGCTCCTCCAGCGCTAACGATGCGAACGTTGTCTGCTCCGCCCTTCTTGCCCGAGCGCGACGAGTTGGCGTTGGAGGAGTGGTGAGGCGAAGGGACTGGGACGGTGTGTCCCTTCCCTTTGGCGTCGAGAAGCGCTTGAAGTCGGACGTCGTTGGTACGAGAGAAGAAGAGAGGGTCGGAGAGGACGATTCCATCGAGATCGTCTGCGTCCTCCGAGGCGTCGGCGGCGAAATCGAGAGAGGACTCGGAGGGGTGGTCTCCTGCTTCCGAGGACGAGCGAACGAGGGAGGGAGGAGAGAAGGGGATGTGGAGGATGTTGCCGACTCTGGAGGAGGATGGAGAGGGTGCTGAGAGACGAGGATGGCTAGCGGTGCCGTTGGACTTCCTCGAGAACGATCCTCCTCCCGTCGCTGCTCCTCCCGAGTTTGTACTGGACGAGGAGGAAGGGGTATCTCCCCAGGTGTAGGAGGATCCGGGTGTGCTGTTGGCAGTGGTGGTAGAGTTGGAAGCGGAGGTTGTTATTGTGATGGAGGAGAAGGATGCTCTGGATGATTGGGAGCGGAGTGGACGAAGGTTGAGGTTGGAGAGGGAGGTGGGGAGGGAGAAGCCGTCTTCGATGTCGACGTCGGGCGGGATGACAAAGGAGGATATGGATGATTGGTTGGCTAGACGACGGACCGTCCCTGTCATCTTGGGAGTCGAGAGGGTAGGCGTGTTTGAGGAGGAAGAGGAGGGGTGTTGGAAGGAGGAGGGAGGAGGGAGTCGGATGGTGGTCTGTCCCGCCTTGAGGGTGTCCGTTCTATCGTCCTCGTCCTCGTCGTCCATCTCGTCGAACCCGTCCCTCTCTGCATCACTACTCCTAGTACCCCACCCTCCTATACCTCCCCCTCCTCCACTACCAGAAGGGACTCCGAGCTTGAAGGATCCTGCTCCCACTCTTCCTCCAAAGTCCTCTACTCCCCAATCTTCATCGTCGTCCTCGTCTCCTCCTAGAACTCCAGCCGAGGAGTAGGACGAAGCGGAAGAGATTCGGATAGGGTTGAAGTCGTTGGAGGGGAGAGCGAAGGACTCGTCGTCTTCCCAGGATTCGACGGCGTGAGACATAAGACGAAGGGCGAAGGGAGGAGAAGGGAAGGGAGGGCGAGGTGTCGAGAGACGCGGCTCTCTGTTTGGAGGTGAACAACGAACGAACCGTCAACAAAGGAAGCCCCAAACAAGCTGGTGCATATAGTCTGTCTGCTCACCTAGATGATGGTTGGAGACTCCTTCCGAAAAACGATGGATGGGAGGAAGGAAAGGCGAGGTTGAAGGAGGAGAGCGCGCGGGCGGTCTGAGCTCAAAGGACGAGAGCGGAAAAGGAACGGCGGTTCGCTGAGGGAGTCGAAGGGGAGAGAAGGCGGTAAGGTGGCGAGGGAGGGAAGAAAGACGGCGGAGGAGGGAAGGAAGGAGGTTGGGCTGAAGTTTCTTGAGTTTTGAGGGAGAAGGGAAAGGTGAGAGTTGAGGCACGAACAACGAAGAAGAGCAGGGAGGGAGGAGAGGAGAGGGGTCATCTGGCCCAACGGAAACTAAAACAGAGCGTCAACACACAGGAAATCAAAACAAGCAGCTTCGAGGAAGATGCATATTTACAGACTCAAGCTAGAAAGTCAGCAATAAAATCTGCTCAGGAGAACCCAAACGCGAGCCGAGATGACGCGCGCCCTCCCTCTCCTCGCCTCGCAACCACCAACGACCAGCATGTCTTCCTCCTCCTCTTCTCGCCGCCAGATGATCTCGCAACTCAAAGCCCTCCCTGATCAAACGTACGACTACATCAAATCCATACCACGACGGTATCACAAGCTCAAGACGTTCACGAAAGCGCTCATCTGGTGAGCTCGCTCAGCCCGTTCCTTCTCGTCACCTCGCTTCCTTCCTTCTCACCAACGCTTCTTCCTCGCCTCTCCAGGATCCTCGTCCTCTTCCATGTGGTTCTGATCTCAGGAATCATCGCTATCGGACCTGTTCGGATTGGGAACTTTGTAAGTCCACGATCTACGAGCGAGAGCGTGTGGGACGACCGAGCTCAAACGTCGAAGCTGACCATCCTTCCTTCCTCCGTCCTTGCTCCCTTCTCCCCCCTACATCTTTGCCTCTCCAGTTCACCCGTCTGGCAGCCTCCATTCAAGCACTCGGAGCACCCGGTTACCTTCTCGTAGGAGGAATGGTCGGTCAGTCCCTGCTCCCTCCTCCCCAAGCCCTCTCTCCCTTCCCTCCTCACCTCCTCCCTCTCCCTCCTCCCCTCCCATCCCCGCTAACCTCCCCTCCCTCGCCGTGATCATCGCAGCCCTCTCCGCCATCCCCCCCTTCTTCGGCTTCGCCTCCTCCCTCACCTTCGCCGGTTTCACCTACGGGCTCGCCCGGGGGATCCCCATCGCCTTCGTTGGAACTCTCACAGGCTCGAGCATCGCGTTCTTGCTTTATCGATACGTGTTCAGGAAGCAGTTTGGAAGGATGATGGGGACGGGGAAGGAGGGAGGGAAGTGGGAGGCTTTTCAGGCTGTCGTGGTGAGTCCGAGGGACGAAGCAGGAGGGGAGAGGAGGGAGGAGGGGAGGCGCTTGAGGTTGAGCTGATCGCTTCTTCCTACGTGCTGCTGCTCCAGAAATCCAAGAGTCTGCCGCTGTTGATTGCGCTGAGGTGGTGCCCTTTGCCGTTTGCGTTGTCGAATGGGTTCTATGCTGTGAGTGGAAACGAGAAGAGCGAGGGAGGGGGAGTAGGAACGACGAGAGCTGACCTTCGTCTTGTTTCGTTTGCTCTCACAGTCGCTTGATGCTGTTCCCTACCTCCATTTCCTCATCGCTACTACGTGAGTCACCTCCCTCGCCTACTCGCTCAATTTCAGAAACGTCGCTGACCTCCTCGTCCTTCTCGCTCGCTCCCTCCTCCAGATGCATGGTTCGTCTCGTTCTTTCCTTCTCGTTCCTCTTCTCGCCTTCCCTTTCCTCCGGGAACTGACTCTGTTCTGGTTCCCTTGTGCTTTCTTGCTCACAGCTCCCCAAAACGATCCTAGTAGTCTACGTTGGCTCTCGACTCGACGACCTAGCCGACTCCGAAGCTCCCCACGACCGCGTCTCGACCTTCCTCAACATCGGATCGATCGTGCTCGCAACGGTCATCTCGTTCCTCACTGGGTGGTGAGTCACACAAACCCTCCTTTTCTCAACCCCGCCCACCCTTCAGCCACCCACCCACCCTCTCTCTGTCCCCTTCCCTGCTTCGAAACCAGCTCGCTGACCCTCCCTCGACGCGTCTCTCCCTCCCTCCCTCGCCTTCGTTTCTCGCAGGTACATCTATCACTCCCTCCTCCTCCACCTCCCCAAAATGCCTCCCATCATCCCCGACCCGTTCCTCACGGACGAGGAGAACGCCGCGAGGGGTGGGGAGGGCGAGGCGTTGTTGATGAATTTCTCGGATGAAGAGGAGGAGGAGGAAGGAGAGGTGCTTCCTTCGACGAATGGAGGGGTTGCGGGGCGCTGAGTGAGGAGGAATGGTTTCATTGTGTTTGTAGAGGTTCTTGTAGGATTCTATGCGGTGAGGCTGAGAGGAGACGAGGAAAGAGGGAAAGAGCGAGCAAACGAACGGGTCGAGCGAGGGTGGGATGAGACGGGAGAGGGAAGTTTGCAGGCTTACTCGACAATTCATAACGACAATTCTTAGGTACAAAAGCCCCTAGTGGCACGATGTCCGTCTTGAGGCGGCGTCGGATGTGGAATCAGGAAGAGAAGACGAGCAAAAGATGGAACGCGTCGCGACAGAAGGAACGCGAGCAGATCAACTTCAAACAGCACTGCTGCATCTTTGCATCGAGACCACCAAGCATTCCAGTACATAAATCATCTTGAAGATACTACCACCGCCCTTCTCGAACCACCCTACTTCCTCCCCCTCTCCTCTACCATCCTCGCCATGATCCTCCCATCCTCCGTCCCCAGTCCATTGAACCCATCCACCACTCCCCTCCAATCCCCCTCATCATCCCCCTTCGTCTCCTGACTTAGCTTGAACCTCCCCTCAATCCGAGTGATCTCAATCTCCAACCCTACGATCCCCTTCTTCAACAGCTCGACGTAGCTCGACGGAGCGTCGCTTACTTTCCAGCCCTTCTTTGTCTCCACTCCTTCGCCCTCTCCCTCCGCAGCCGCGGGGGTGCAGCCACCCTCCTTCCGGAACCTCCGCGACTCGTTCTGATCCGTGAGGTCGTCGAGCTGCTGGGAGAGGAAGGCTCCTGTCGCGGCTGTCGCATCGGGCTTGAGGGAGTGGTGGACTCGGAGCCGACCGTAGACTTGAACGGCTGCGTAGTTCCAGGTAGGGACGACTTTGCCTGTTGTTGGTTTGGTGGAGACGTAGAAGGAGGGGGTTACTGTTTTGAGGAGGAGGAGGAGGGAAGAAGGGAACGACGAGAAGTCAGTCCGAGGTCGTCGCCGCGGGACCGAGGGAAGAAGAGAGATCAAAGAGAAGGAATCAGATGAGGTAGAGAGGGCGAGGATGACTCCTCGTTCCTTCCACGTACCATAGGAGTGAACGGGAGCGTTAAAGAGGACGAGAACCTCGTCGTTGAGGGTCGAGGTTGGCGAGTCGTCCGTCGAGGCGGCGGCAAGAGTATGAAGAAGGGCCTTCGTTTGAGGGTTCGCTCGAGCCATGTGAGCTCGGAGGGTTCCTAAGGAGGGAGAAGAGGTGGTGGACCCATCGGCTGAGGTGGTGGAGGAGGGAGAGGAGGCAGGACGATCCAGGACGAAGGGGATGTGAGTCGTTTGAAGAGGAGCGATCGTTGGATGTCCAGGGAGGTGGGTCGTGAAGAGTCCGAGAGGGTACGTTTCCAGGAAGGTGTGAAGAGTGGGGACGTCGAGCTCGGCGTGGACGGGTCGGATGTACATCTTGAGAAGGAGGGAGGAGAGGGTGGGTGTTGCGAGTCAAGGAGGGAAGGAAGAAGCGCTTGAGCTTTCTCGCTCTTGACGGCGAAGCGGCTGTCTCCGCCTTTCGCAGCTGGCGAGTCACATCGAGTTGATTTCCATGGAAACGAGAGTAAGCCCGCTCGTGCCCTTGGTGAGATCTGGAGATAAATCTGGAATTTGGAGAAGTTTTCGGTCGTGAAGGGACGGCGAAGGAAGGAAGGAAAAGCGTCGAGCTCATTTTGCGCGTTCCTCCTTCTCTTGTTTCCCTCGACGGTTACCCTCTCCTTCTTCTCCGTCCCTCGTTATTTCTCTATCAAAGACATGACCGTGAGCAGCGAATCCTAGAATACAACTTCTCAAGAGCTCGAAGGCTTACTCTCGATCCTGATCTCGCTTTCCCTGTCGCAGCCAGCGTCACCTCCTTCAACCTCTCTCGTTCCTCCTTCCTCTCGAGAGAGAGCTCGAGTTCTACGACGGATCCGAAACAACACCGATCGTGCCCTCTATACCTTCGAGGCCGTCCGACATACTAGCATCTGTACTCAAGAAGAAGTATCTGGGACAGAGCTTCAGGTGAGAGTGCGAGGCGAAGGAGAGGAACGGCCTGCCTGGCTCCTTGAAGCTCACTCGACCGACCGTCTTCCTCTTTCTCTTCTCTCCTCTCAGAGACGAGGACCCTCCCACGAGATGTCTCACGAGTACGGAAGGATGGCTCGTGCATCGTACATGGCCAACACGTATGGACAGGAGAGAGGAGGGTGAGTTTTTGGAAGTGGCGAAGGGAAGAGCGGACGGCGACTGATCCCAGCTCGTCGCTCGCCCCTCTCTTACGCTTCAGACGTGAGTTCGCGTACATCCTGGTCGACCATTCGCTGGGATTTGCTCGAAAGGTACTCGGGGAATCCTTGGGTCCATACTTCTGGCCTTGGTTCGGACCCACACAACCCCTGGTCGTGTACCTCGGTCGGTCAGTCGCTTTTCTCCTCCCCTCGCCATCACTTCCCTTTCAGGCGTTGGATCATGTTCTCCTTTGCCTTCTTACTGCTCAGAGATGTTAGTGTCGATCTGCTAACGGAGCTCGGCGTAGCAGTCTGCGTTGCGATCGCGGTACGTCTTTCTCTTCACTTCATCGCCGACTCACGCGACGAGCTCGCCTTCCCTCTTTGTTTCTCCTCGTTCAACAGACTCGAAACGTCGGCAAGATGCCTTCCTCGATTTGGAACAATCTACCTTCCCTCATCGCTTCGGAGGAGTTCGAGAATCAGTACCGTAACATCGCCACTTCGGCCGTTGAGCGATTGCTCCTGGAGCTCGAGGGAGGACGAACGGACGTCGAGGAACCGTCTTCGTGAGTCTGTAGAACGACCGTTCGAGCCCTACAAGGGAGGCCTCGATGCTCTCAAGACTATCACGCTGACGATTTCACGCTCTGCGCTCTCGTTCCCTCAGCGATACGTCTCCTCCCTCCCACCCGTCCCTCTCATCCGTCCTCTTCAACGCCTTCACCGACCTGCTCGATCACGTTCAAGACCATTCACACTTCTACTTACACTGGACCATTATCCCTGCGGTCGTTCTCTCCCTCGGCTACTCTCCTCCCACCCTCGCACGATGGTGGACGCGTCGCTGGATCGAGATGGCGGCGAGCCTCGTCTGGGCCACGTTCTTCTACCTCTGCTTGCTTCCGTGGACGGTGCTTATGGTTCACGAGACTTCTCGATATCCGTGCTGGCTCTGTTTCAAACGGAAACTCAGGTGCGTCCCATCTCTCTCCCACCCTTGTCTGCGACATCGCTCTCCGTTGATCGTGAGCTGATTTTCCGTTTCCTTCGTCTCTTCACATCCAGAAACCACATCGGAAGTACCGCATCCCTTATCTTCGACATCTTCAACGCAAGCCTCCTTCTTTACCTCTTCTACACCTTCCTTCCTCGATGGCACGAACCTCTCCCCTCCTTCTTCCTCTCCGTTCTGGTTCCGAGGTCGGACGGCGTCTGGACTCTCCCCTTCTGGGCAATTCGGGCCGTTCCATACATCGGACGACCTCTTTGGATGGTGGTGTTTGGTGTGGCGTGGATCATGGAGCTTTCGGAGGTGCGAGGCAGGAGGTGCGGATGTTTCGCGGGAGCGACGACCCAAGAACGGATCTCGAACGCCTTGCGTGATTTTGCAGAGGAGGGGTCGAAGGTTGGGATGTAGCTTAGGTGAAGAATCTGGTCACGAACGAGAACGAAATAGCATGCTCTTTGGTCGAACTCTCGACGACTCTGCGTCTCGACGCGTCGAAAGAAATCACTCAGAGGCGACTTGCGCTCCGTTCGACTGATCCAGCGCCATCGCGTTTGCACCACATCTCTATCTCTCTCCTCAACCACGTGTGTTTCGAGACCATCTACATCCCGATAAGGAGGGCCATGAAAGGCCTAACCGTCCTCCAAGTCGACGTCGAGCTCGTCCGAACGCGCCTCCCTCTCTCCCCTACTTCCCCTCTTCCCAACGGCTAACCCATCATCCTCCCCAGTCCCTGCATCAAAACACCCCCAGCCATCTGAGCACCGAACCCTCCCATGCTTCCCAGACCTCCGAGGATCGATCCAGCGTTCGAAACCGAGTTGGACCATCGCTGCTTCGCGTCTCGGTCGGCGTCTTCGAGAGAGAGTAAGGGAGAACAGGGAGAAAACGAGAGAATCAGGACGCCGTCGACGAGTAAAATATGAGGGGTAGAGCGGAGGAAGGGTGACGAGACGTACAAGTGAATCCGAGGACGTTTGAGAGGTTGAAGACGAGAGCGAGAGCGACGATGGGAAGGAAGCTGGCGAGGAAGGCGGACGCGAGGGAGAAACGAGTCAGCGTTTGGGATCTCGGCAGACGTACGCGCGTCTGCAGGGAAGCTGAGAGGGAATGGGAGTGATGCGAGAGCTGGAAAACTCGCGAGATGCTGAACTTCAGTATCGAAACGAAGAAGAGAACAGCCCAACCGACGGGGTACGCGTAGAGAGCGGTCCAGAAAAGCTTCGTGTCGACTGGGTTGGAGGGAATGGAAGGCTTTGAAGACAAAGAGACACGGAAACAAGAGGTCAGCGACGAGGACGAGGCAAGGGTGGGGACGAGGGCGACGAGACGAGACGAGACGAGGCGACGGAAGGGAAGCTGTCGAACTCACGTCTCGAGACTCGAACACCCAAGAGCTCTCTCCGTCCTCGTCGACCTGGTTCCAGTATCTCAGGCCTACGAGAGTTCGTCCAGCTACGTTCTGTTGGGCAGCAAGAAGAGAGATCTCGTTAGCTGGACGTCTTCGAGAGCCTCGACGCAGCGAAAGACGGACAAACCCTCGTATTCCAGAAGTCCATCGAGAGGAGAATGACGACCATCACAATCTAAAGAGGGAGCAGAGAAGGAGAACATGAAGTGAAACGAGGTCAGCAAGAACGAGAACGAGGGAGATGAACTGGAGGAGGAAGGGACGAGGAAGGGCAGATGGATGAGACTCACCGAGAGCACGTAGTTGTCGGTGAAGAGGCCACACAGCACGTACACAGCGATGGCTGCTGATCTGAAGAAGTAGAGAGAGAGAAGAGCGAGCTGTGGGAGGAGGAGGAGCAAGGAGGAAAGAAAGAAGGAGGACGAGGTCAGCTTCACTGCGAGCTCGCTTCCTTCCCTTCCCGCTGCAGCGGTTCGTGCAGCTCGCCCCACAGCAGAGCTTACGAGATCCGAGCTCTAGGAGTACTTGGTTCTACTATCATAAGCCCTGCTTGAGTCATCCTCTCGAAAGGACGAGAGGATGGCACGAAGACGAAGCTCGCGCCAGCTCCTCCTTCCTTCCCATCGCTTCACCTTCACCTCCTTCGCTCGGGTCCTCAACAGCGCATCTCAAAGGAACGGACGCTGTACTCACTGGATGACTACTCCTCTTGAACATTCCCACGACGCTATCATCCTGAGCGTCTCCGCTTCCTCCACTTTGAGTGACGGGCGGAGGGAGTCCTGATCCAGGTGTGAGAGTCTCCCTTGGTCGCGGAGGTGCTCCTCCTGAGCCGATGTTGCCTGACGGGAAGCGAGGTGTAGATGGTGGAGAAGAGGAGTCGGGCTCGATATCCGAAGAGAGGAGGGGTTGAGAGGTTGAGTTCATCGTTTAAAAGCGGGATGGTCGTTGCGGAGGCTGGGAAGCGATTCTGACAGCTCGAGAAGGAGGGACGAGGTTTCCACTCGTTGAGCTCGCAACGGCCAGCATCAAGGAATCTACTTCGACAAATCGCCTCCCAAAAGATCTCAGCTACATATCTGGTCGACGGCTCATCCTCGTGAACAGACAAAACCTCGAGATTCCCCTCCTTCCCTCGACTCAGCCCTCGACGACCATGACCTCCTCCTCCCCTCCCCTCGCGATCCCTCTCATCTCCCTCTCGCCGTCCAAATCCGCCTCAGTTCTTGCCGAAGAGGTATCCAACGCTTGCAAGACCTCAGGCTTCCTGTACATCACAGATCATGGCATCCCTCAGGAGCAAATCGACCGAGCGTTCCAGATCTCCTCCGAGTTCTTCGAGGGCGAAGAGCAGGCCCAGAAGGAGAAGGTTGGGATCACTGTTGGGAATAAGGGTGTGAGTCCTCGTCTTTCCATCTCCAAGGATGCCACGACGAAGCTGCTCGATCCGGGAAGTCCTCTTTCTGGGAAGAGGACGAAGGAAGGGAGAGAGATCGGAACGAGACGGCGATAAGCGTTCGAGATTCGAGCTGAGCTGATAGGTCCTTCCCTGCTCTTCCTTCATCTTTGACAGTGGACTCAAGTCAGACAGGAAAGCTTAGATCCATCTACGGCCAAGAAGTTCGTTCCCTCTCCCTCTCTCTTCCCTCGTCTCGTCGCTTCGACGGAAGAGCGAGAACTGATCTCGTCCGTCGCCGTTGTTCGTCTTTCCTGCAGAGGAGACCTCCACGAGGTCAGTCCCTGCGCCCGATAAACGCCAGAAGAAGTACACGAGTTGTCCTGAACTCATTCTCGATCCTCTCTCAGTCGTTCTACTTCTCAAAGTTTGCCGACGACGGGACGCCCGATCAACCTCTTCCTCCCACTTTCGCTGCTAAGCAGAAGGAGCTGGCTACTTTCTTCGAGGTGAGTTCAACATTTCAAAGCATCTGCCTCTGTGGCCTTTGAACGGGAAGTCTCTGTCGAATGGTCCTCGTTGATCAAACGCGTCTCGAGTTCTGACGCGTCGTTTCCCTTTCTCTTCAGGCGACCCACGACCTCTGCCTTCGGATCCTCTCCTCCTTCGCTCTCTCCCTTTCAGTAAGCACGCCAACCCTTTCATTTAGCGGTCTATTCCGTCCTGACTCCTCCTCCCTCCCAGCTCCCTCCCACCTTCTTCGACTCCCTCCACCCAGGCGTTTCCGATCGACTTCGCTTCCTCCACTACCCGCCTCACATCCCAACCTTCAACGAACAAGATGCTCGATCCGGAGCTCATTCAGACTACGGCAGCATCACCATCCTCTTCCAGCACGAGGTCGGAGGTCTCCAAGTCCTTCTTCCCTCGTCGACTTCGTCCAACGACGAGACGTGGGTCGAAGCGCCCATCATCCCCAAAGCTCTTCTCGTCAACGTAGGAGACGCTTTCGAGTTTTGGTCGTCGGGTCTTTTAGAGTCTACCGTACGTGTTCCCTTCTCTCGTCAACGTACGTCTCCTCGCTTCGCCTCGCTGATCGCGTCCTCGTCGACGATTCTCGTTTCAACCAACAGGTCCACCGCGTACCTCTCCCCTCGGAGGAAGCTCCTCGACGATACTCGATAGCTTACTTCTGTCAACCTGGAGACGACGTGGTTTTGAAATCGCTCGTCGAGGGAGGTGTAAAGGAGGAGGATGAGGAGAGATGGAGGGAGATCATGGGGAAGAAAGGGCTGTTGAAGAGCGATGGGACGGTTGTGGAGACGCTTACTGCCGGAGAGCACTTGCAGATGAGGCTGGCGGGTAGCTACAAGGGGAGGAAGGAGGAGTAGAATAGATTGAGGATGTGGTTTTTGTACGCGACGAGCATTCGACGCGGAAAAGCCAACGCTCGAGAACGCTTAGAACGAGACGACTCAGCCCTTATGAGAATGAGATGACTAGAGAACCTACCACAAAAGGGTAATGATCGTGAAAGCTGCGATGAGACTACGAGCAAAGAGCCAGCCCTGTCCTCGTCCCCAAGTCGAATCACGACGCGCCCACGCCTCCTCCCCTCCTCATTCGTCTCTCCTCCCTCTTCTTCTTCTCGACTTCCCTCCTCTTCTCCTGCTCTGTCATCACCTCACCCACTTTCCCTCCTCTCTTCACCCTCTCGTTTCTCTGAACCGTCGTCTCCCCGTCGATGCACCCGCAATTTCTCCCTCTCTCCAACGCCACCTGCAACGTAAGAATAACCCAGACCCCCAGCGCCCAAAAGTACTTTCCAACGACCCGGATGTACCGCAAGAACCAAATCCCTGCTGGGAAGACGCGGATAGGGTCGGGGACGGCAAGGGAAAGAGCGAGCGAAGGGAGGGGCTCTGCCCAGGCTGGAAGGTATGCGAGGAAGAGGTAGGGTGGGAGGAACCATGCGAAGATGACGATAACTGGTAAGCGGAAGTTGCTGGGAGTCATGAGGAACCAGGCATCGCTGATTCGAAAGAAGTCAAGCGACAAAAAAGGGGAGTGAGCACGCGACGACGAGACGAACGGAAAGAAAGACGAGAGAAACAAGAGACTTACTTCTTGAGGCGGAAGCAGTTCATACAGTGGAAGAGCGTAGCCTCATGAATACCCGCGAGAGTCCATCTTAGGCTGTAGAAGTAGTAGGCGGCGGCCCAGAGCAAGCTCGTGGCCGCGCTGAACCACGAAGCCGTCTGGATCCCAGCGAGTGTTGGAGGAGAGGAGGCAAAGATGGAGAGGAAGAGGGTGATCCAGATTTCGGTGTAGAAGAGCTTCTTGTTCGTTGAGGGGGTAGAGGGTAATTTGTGGGGAGGTGGGAAGAGAGGGGGGAAGTTGGCGGACGTGCTGAAGACGGGCGAAGGAAAGGGAAGAGAGAGAGAGGAGAGGGCCAAAAACGAGAGGGTCAATCAACTGAGTGTGAGATACGGTATTGATAGTTCGGTGCTGGGGAAGCTGGAGAGGTGAAGAAGAGGAAGGACTGACGAGGAAGACGCGTCGGCGCTCGACCGTTTCCGTTCGTGCTCCTCGAGGTCGAGCATCAACTTATCGACCACGGAAGCCACAAGGCTGGTGAACTGGGTCTTGAACTCCACTGATAGGAACAGGGTCGGGAAGATGGTCCAGACGGGGAAGCCCTCGTGTCCAAGGGGAGTCTGAAAGGAAAGAAAGACGTTTCGTTCGTCAACGCTAGAAGAGAAGAGAGGTATAGACGAGCCGGAGAGGGTCAGAAGACGAACGTTGAAATTCGCGAAGCATTTGAGTCCTAAGGAGGTCATGACAGCGATGCTCTCCTCCCTGTAGAGAGCAAAACGAACGATGATCAGCTTGCGTTCCGACGAGAAGTCGACACTCAACTTCGTCCTCGCTCGCGCAAGCTCACCTTCCAAGAATCACCACTAAAGGCTCGGTCGGCGGGTTGGCACGCATGACGAAGAACCTCCCCAGCGGCTCGCCGAAGGCGACTCGAGAGAATCCTAGGAAATGGTCGACGAAGAAACGAAGGAACTCGCGACTTGAAGGGAAAGAGGGACGGGGACGATCCGATTCGATCAGCCTTCGTTCAACCCTCTCTCCTATAGCAAGAGAACAGACTCACGCTTGAACCTCAGCCCGCGATCTCCCAAGCACATAACCAGCACGTCCATGCCGTTTTTCAATCTTGTGGAATTGGCCTCGTCTCTGTATCGACGCAAGAGCAAGCAAGGTCCTTCCTTCAGTTGAGCTTCAGCCAGGACTCACCTGAAGCTCCTGACCCTCGATATCCGCCTGAACGTTCCTCGAAACGAAAGCACCTGCTTCCTTGAGGTACTTGCGTCGCTCTCGTGCTTCGAGGGCTACGTCCATGAAGGTGGACGAACCACGAGGGAAGAGGGTCGAGGGGAGGGTTGAGGGACCGGACTGCACGGAGGGCGAAAGGCTCTGCGGGTCAGAAAGGAAGGAAGGAGATGATTAGGTGAGAAGAGGGTGATGGTAGAGCCGGGTGATAGAATCTGACCTGCATGACTGAGAAGGAGTCTGGGAGAGCGACAGCGTCGGAGGGAAGGGAAGGAAATGTGAGCTCGAGCGACTTCAGGGTTCGATGCTTCGCGACGAGGAGTCGTCAAGGCAGCTTTGTTCGGGCAGATTCGTCGCGCCTAGCCTTGCGACACGACCGAATAGGTACCCGTGCTTCCGAAAAACAGGTTAGAAGATATCCGCTACCACTAAGCCCGAACCGAACGAGCTCTCTCTTGTCGTACCTCTTTCGTCCTGTCTTCTCCCTTCGAGTGCAAGCCTAGCTCATTCCAATTCCCCTAAACCTACAGCTTCTCCTCCGGAGCCTCCTCCCACTCCCTATCCTCCTCCTCCTGGAACTCCCTATCGTCCCTCTCCTTCTCCGTCTCTCCCTCCTTCCAACTCTTCGCCGTCGCTCCCTTCCCCGGAACGTTCACCCACTTCGGACCCAAGATCCTAGCTCCTCCACCCGGTCCCACACCACCATACATCTCCTTCTTGTAACCCACTCGCTCGCGCTCCTCCTGCTGGCGTTGGTACTCGGCTTGGATGCGACGACCTTCGATGGAGAGGAGGTAGGAGGTTCCTTTGACGCGAGTTCCTGGGAGTCGGATGGGGACTTTGGGATCTTCTTCGGGCCAGTGACCGGTGAAAGGGACGTTGACGGGGAAGGGACGGGGGTTGTTGTTGTGCCAGGGGTGCTCGCCTTGGCGAAGGAGACCGGCCTGAGTGTGAGAGAGGAGGTGAGGTGCGAGGAAGGAGGGGAGGGAGGGAAGGACGGAGACGAGAGGACGAGGAGTGATGTAGAGAGGGGAGAAGAGATCGGATCGAGTCAGCGAAAGTTCTGAGAGCAAGCCTGATAGATCCTCTATCCACCCAGACCATCTTCAAAGCTCCCGGGCTCGAAGAAGAGGCGAGGAACGAGCGACAAAGCATCCAAAAAAGTCGACGAGCTCACCTTCTCCAACAACCAAACCACTCTCGTCGTAGGTTCCGCCCCTCCCTCCATCAACCACCACATAATCCTCCCTTCATTCCATTCTATCCTCTTCTCGTATCTGGTAGCAGTTCTTCCAGCGTACTCCTCCACGCCAGGAAGGGCTCGATCTCGAGCTTCAGGATCCCATTCTCCGAGCTTCTCTAAAGGCAGGGCGTCCCGACGAGCTTTGTTGGGGATGGCGACGATGTGATAACGGAGGAAGGATCGGGGACCGTGGAGGGCGAGTCGTAGACGGCTGTGGACGACGAGATGTTCGGAGGAAGAGGGAGGAGGGAAGGAGGAAAGAGGGGAGGGAAAGGAAGGGAAGGAAGGACGAGTGAGCTCGACTGGAAGGAGAAGAAGAAGCAGACAGGAAGAGGGGAGAGGCGAGTAGACGCACACTTTGGCAGTGTTGACCTGAGAGGGGATGACGAATCGCTTCTTGAGGGGGAGGTTGAAACCTTTTCCCATCTTGGAGGAGGGAGGAGGGGGGAGAAAGGAAAGGGGTGGGAGGGGAGAGGTGATGGTCGTTGAGAGCGAAAGATGAGGGCACGAGAAAGGGCGACCTTCGTCCTTTTTGCCTCCGGTTTTGGAAGTCCAAATTTCTTCCGGTTGTAGATGAGACTCAAAGTCAACTCGAAGCTGCTCAGATTGTCAAGTTTGTCAAGAAATGTTTCTCGGAGGCAGATACCGAGCTCGCCAGACGGGCCTTCCCTTTTTTGTCCGCTCGCCTTGACTTTCGGTTCCCTCGTCCACCCTCTTGACCTTCAACTTCGACAAGCTCCCTCAACCTTCCCTTCTTTTCTCGTCTTTCGTCGACCAGCTCAAGATGGCTTCTACCTCTTCCATCATCGTTCCTTCTCCTGCTGATTTCCATGTGCATCTGAGGGAGGGAGCCATGTCGGAGGTTGTGACTCCTCACGTTCGATTGGGAGGAATCGACGTCGCCTACGTGATGGTAAGCAGAGCTTCTTCTCTATACCTCTTGCCTTAACGCTCGAGCTCGTATCTGGAGCTCGACTCTCACAGGCTTCGGAACCTCGGAATCCACGAACCGAACGAACCCGAGCTCACCCTCCCTCCCCTCCCTCCTCTCGTTCAGCCCAACCTGACTCCCCCCATCACCACCACCGCCCACGCCCTCGCCTACCAATCCACCCTCCAAGCCCTCTCCCCTTCCACCACCTTTCTCATGACCCTCTACCTCCACCCATCCATCACACCCGCTGAGATCCAAAAAGCAGCCGCTGCAGGCATCCGAGGCGTCAAGAGCTATCCTCGAGGAGTGACCACCAACTCGGATGGAGGGATCGAGAACTACGAGGATTACTACCAGGTCTTTGGGGAGATGGAGAAGTGTGGGATGGTCCTGAACCTGCATGGGGAGGTGCCGAGTGATGCGGAGAGGGTGAGTGAGAAAGAGGACGAGAGGGAAGGGGAGAGGGAAGGAGATTCGGAGCTGACCTTCGTTCGCGTTTGCCTTCGCTTTCGTTTCTGGTGTAGGGGATCTGCGTGTTGAACGCCGAGGAGACTTTCTTGCAGCATCTGTTCAAGATCCACAAGGCTTTCCCCAAGCTGAGGATCGTGCTCGAGCATGCTACCACGGCTGCTGCTGTGGAAGCGGTGAGTCGCCGGGTCTTCTCGCCTCCTCCTTTCCCTCTCTGCCCTCGTCTTCCTGTCTTCTTTGCTCTTCCAACAACTGACCGATCTTCCTTCTTCCGCTGCTCCTTCGTTCGCTTCCTCGCTCCTTCATCCAGGTCAAGAAATGCGGTCCCACCGTCGCCTGCTCCATCACGCCTCACCACCTCTCCCTCATCGTCGACGACTGGGCAGGTCAGCCTTTCAACTTCTGCAAGCCCGTAGCCAAGTACCCGTCCGATCGAAAGGCTCTTCAGGATGTCGTTGCTTCTGGTGCGTCCAGCTCTCCCTCTCCCTCTTCCTCAACCCGAACGCAAGCCCTTCTCTCGCCTCGACGCGTCTCTCCTCAACTCACTCCTCCTCCCCTCCCCTCCTTCCCGCCGCACCCAGGCCACCCCCAATTCTTCCTCGGCTCAGACTCCGCCCCCCACCCTTCCCTCTCCAAAACAACCTCCTCCCCCTGCCACGGTTGCGCCGCTGGGATCTACACTTCCCCGATCCTCCTCCCCCTCCTCGCTAACCTCCTCGAGTCGTTCGGGGCCCTCGACAAGCTCGCTGGGTTCGCGAGCTTGAATGGGAGGAAGTTTTATGGTCTTGAGAGTGATGCGAGCAAGTTGAGGGGGGTGGAGGTGAGGAGGGTTGCTGAGAAGGAGGGCACGGATGTGGTGAAGAGGTATGGGTTTGGGGAGGAGGGAGGAGAGGTGGTTACGTTTTGGGAGGGGAGGAGGTTGGGGTGGGAGGTCGTTAGGAGCGAGTAGAAGGGGATATAAGTTATCCGAAGAAGTCTTTGAGCCAGAAAGAAGAGAAAAGCGAAGAGAGGGAGACGCGTTCGGACTGTCGAGCTTCGATCTTCTCTTCTCGGCGCGAGAAAATTCGCTTCCTCAAGCTCGGGCTTTTTAAAAAAAGCGTGTGCGCTCTTAGCTCGCAAAGATCAACCCAATATATATACCACATTCCCTTTCGATTTCACGAGCCTCGTTCGCGGCGCTCATTCCAGGCCGGAGCTCACACTTCGCTCGATCCCTCCTCCTTCCCTCCCTCCTTCCTCACACCCATCTTTCCTTTCCCACCCCTTCCTCACCCCCCTCCCTCTCAGCCTTTTCGCCGGCCATGGCCTCCGCGGACGGGAACTTCTTCAGCACAGGTCCTCTCAACTATCTCTTCCTGGCTGAGGTCCTCGTTCGTCCTTCTCGCTCGCTCTCACTCCTTCCTTCGAGCTCAACCGAACTCGCCCTGACCTTTCCATCGTTTACGTCGGGTCCGAGCAGGTCGTTAGCATCACACTCGTCTTCGTAAGTGTATAGTCGTCTCGGAGTGGGGCTGAGAAGGGGTTAGGGAAGCAGGGAAGAGACGAGACGAGCTGACCATGATCGTTGGGACGTCGTCGTAGTTCCTCTTCTTCTGGTCTCGCGTTGTAGGGACTGTGTTAGGATGGGTGTTGAAGATCTGGTTATGGAGGAAACATAGAATTTGGATCGAGTTTGGTGAGTGCCCCTCAAGGATCTCTAAAAGTATAGAGAGGAGAGCTGGGGAAGCGAGCTCGAGAGTCGAGACGTCGAGCTGACCTCCTTCCTTCTTGTTTCGCCCTTCCCTCGTTTTCAGACGCGTTACAGATCTCTCCTTTATCGGGCCACATCCTGTTCAAAGACCTCAAGTACTTCTCCGCCAACATGTCCGTTCGAGCAGTTCACGGTCACATCGCTTGGAGGTACTGGATCTGGAGAGTTCGAGAGGAGGGGGACGATCAGCGAGGGGGAGGAGAGGGTGTTGGGTCGTCGGGTTCGTTCACGTTTCCCTCTCTCCCTCTTCCCACTCCTCCCAAAGCTCACCCAAATCCCTTCGTTCGCCTCACCAGGCAAACGCCGTAAATCTCCCACTCGAATCATCCTCAAAGTGCACGGCTTGGAATGGTGCTTGTTCAATCGAACGCCTGCTTTCGACGAGATCATCGCGAGGATGGAGGACCAGGAGAGGAGGGAAGCCAAGGAGAAGGGAAAGGCTGAGCAGGAGTGGGTGGGAGGGAGTGATGGTGTGGGTGAGTGTGGGGCTAGGAGGAGGAACGGGTGGAAGGAGGAGGGGGAGAGGGGGACGAGTGAGGAGGAGGAGAGGTTGAAGGGGAGGACGGAGGGTGAGTCTCGTTTCGCTCTCGCTTGCTTCTTCGAGGTATGTGAAGCTCGCTCAGCTGACCAATAATAACCTTGTTCGTTCGTGTGTCGCAGAAGTCTCACCCTCAACCTCATCGGACTCGCAACGCCATCACCCCGCGAAGGAACCCCTCCCGACGAGCATGTTCGTTCCCTCGACGGTCGAATCGAATTCAACAGCGGTTAACTGGCTCAGAGAGGCTCTTCCGATGGAGGTTCATATCCTGACGGGTGGGATCACGTTCGGGAACGATGCGACACCGAGTTTGTTGTTCCTTGCGTTCAAGGAAGGGTTGGGGACGTGGGAGGCTGCGAAGGTGAGTCTTTTCGTTTCGTTTGGTCTCGCACGATCGGATCTCAAGCTGTCCCGTCTCTTGAGATGAAGATCAAGAGTGCGCTTCTGGGAAGAAGGAACGAAGATCTGACGTGTTGCCCTTTCCCCCGCGTCCGACCGAAACAGACTCGTTCGAAACTCGACGACTACAAGTCCGTTCACGCCTACACGCTTTCGGGAGTCAAGCTCGTTACGAGGACGAATCCGGATTATCGAGGTCCTATCCTCGATCATGGAAGGCACGCTTACAAGGAGATCAAGAAGCATCAGTGAGTTTTGCGAAGCTCGACCGACTGTGTCCTCGTTCGTTTCGTCGTTCTGACGCGTCTTCCCTTCTTTCCTCCCCTCCTTCCTTCTGCTTCTTCTCCCCCCAACTACCATCACCATCACTTTAATCACCACCCAGATCCCTCTCCACCCCCCTCCCAACCCTCTCCTCCCTAACCTACCCTCTCTTCTTACCCCTCCTCAAACTCTTCCCCTTCCTCTCTTCCACAACCTTCTTCGGTCTCCCCACCCCCAACCCTACCCTCTCCGCCTCCGAACCCTGGAAAGGCTTACCGCGCTACCGAGCTGGAGCGGACGGGAACGAACGTGGAGGGGGGGTGGGGATGGGGACGTTGCCGACCGAGAGGGAGAAACAGTACGCGAAGGTGACGACGTTGATCGATTCGAAGGAGGTGGAGTTGAGGTATTATTCGGATGTGGCGGGTACGTAGTTCAATAACTCAACTCCTCCCCAAGACCTGGTTCGGGAATGGGGAAGAGGAGGGAAGGGGAAGGAGGAGGAACGAACGCTGACTCTTTCGACGCGTCTTTTGTTCGTTTCCGCTAGGCCTCGTCCCTTTGAACGCTCGGTCGATGGATTCGGAAGCTGGATTGGAGGACTGTGATGTTGGGAATGGGGATTTGGCGCCTGAGTGGGGGCTGGATTTGGTGTTCAGAGGTGGGACGATCACGTATGGACCTTGGGCAGATCGACAGAGGTGAGTTTTGGTTCGAGCTCCCTTCCTTTCGTCCTCTTTCCTTTCTCTTCCATCTATATTGAGCCCTAAAGGGGTCATGAGAAGGCTATCCGCCCGCTCGTCTTGGGTCCGAAGGCTCCGAGCTGACCTAACTTCCCGTTTCCTTTCGACTCGCTCGCAGAGACGCGCTTCAAAAAGCCTTCACTCCAGCCGTCTTCTCTCACTCCCAACCTACGCCGAGACTCAAACCTGGAGAACCGAGACTCCACACGTCGATGAAGGTGTTCGTCAAGTTCGAAGAGCAGTCGACGCTTTTGGTTCCTCATCGAGAGACTTCGAAGGTCAGCCGACCGATTCCTCTCTCTCTTTTCTCGTTCCCTCTAGACCCCTTGCGGCTCGAAAATATAACTGACCTTCACTTTTCGTCGGCTCACCAGGACTGGGAATACGACAGCGAAGGTCCAGGAGGAGCCGGACGACTTCACTCGACGCGTCGACATGGACTTCTCGCCATCGCTCTCGGAGCCGGATCGACGATGAACTACTCGATGGGGATGGTGGCCAGCACGGAAGGATACAAGACGTCAATGCTCATCTACCTGAACAAGCTCGTCGTCACGTCTTCAATCAACACCAAGGAGTTTGTTTGGTCAGAGAACTGTCGAGTGAGTCTCGAACGTCTGCTCTCCTCACTCGCCCTTCCTTCTTCTTTCCCTCGAGAAGCTGACACAACATCCCCTTCTACCTCCCTTCTTCCTCTTCACCCTCTCAGGTCTCCTGCAAGATGCCTTCCCCTCTCCAATGGAACACTCGTCGCGACTGGATCTTCGACGTCTCGCTCTCCAAACCCGTCATCAACCTCCTCCGAGATCACATCACCCAGCTCAGCGATCTCGCCAAAGACTGGACCTCCGGACCTGGGACGGACTTCTTCCACTTCGTCCCTTACCAGTACACGTTTAAGGTCGCGTTGCAGGAGTTCGCGTTGAGGCTTAATCTGAACGATCACAACATCATCGACGCTCCGAGCTCGTTGGATGATAACGGTTCGTTGCATCACTTATGCGTGTCTCTCTCTACCCTCGCGCCCTCACTAACATCACCTTTCGCCTTCTCTCTCGTTCTCGTCCGTCCTTCGTCCTCGCAGTCTTCCTCGTCCTCTCCGGTCCTCGACTCGACTCAACCGTCGACATCCCTTCGACCAAGTTCTCCCAGAAGTCCACCGAGGTCACCTTCCAGATCGAAGCTTCCAAGCTCAAAGCCTCGATGAGTCTCCCGCTCTGGAGCACCAACAACTCGTTCGGAACGGAGAGGACGAAGGATCTCGGGACGTTCGGGATCTTGGACGTGACTGGGAGCTATCTGTTCTTCTCGGAGACGGATCCAGATCATGTGGAGACGTTGACGATTGATCTGCTGGTGAGTTCACTCCAATGCAGATGGGGAGAAGAGAGAGAGAGGAGAGGGGGAAGAGGGACGAAGACGAAGACGCGAGCTGACTTTCATCTCGTTGTTTTCGTTCGTAGACGCGAGGGATCGAGTTCAAGTGCTTCGGTTGGGCGATTCGACACATCTTCCGAATCAAGGACAACTACTTCGGATCTTTCACCAACTTCACGACTCTGCCAGAGTACCGAGAGAAGAAGGACGCGAACGCGATTGGAGATCCTGTAGCGGCGAGGTATCGAGCTGGAAAGGTCAGTCGCCTCTCTCTCTTTCTTTCCTTCTCTTTTCGTCATCTCCTCTCCCTGAAGCTGACTCGTACTTCTCATCTGTCGGTTTCCAGGCCGACGTCTTCGAGATCGATCTCACGGTCACGGTTCACGAGGGATCGCTCATCTTCCCCGAGGATCTTCACGACTGCAGGAAGGTTCTCGTCGTCAGTTCTCCGGAGATGCAGGTCTCGCTAAGGCTTCACGATTACTTTATGGGTGAGTTCATAGATCTCTCGTGCTGGTAGTGAGAGGACGTCGAGCTGATCGTTCCTTTCGTCTCGCTTTCGTTCCTTTCAGAGGTCGTCTTCGCCTTCCAACCCGTCAAGCTCTCGACGAAGAACATGCTCGATCCTGATGAGCCGGTTCCTGCTCGAGAAGATGCGATCATGATTGATGGTGAGTCTGTCTTCCATTTTCGCCTCTCTTCTTCGAAGCGCTTCGACTGACTTGTCGCGTCGTTCTTTTGTCAGGCCTCGGACTCGTCGGAAACCGTCTCTTCGGACCTCAACCCCAAACCGCCACCTACCTCTGTCTCTGGGAAGCCGACCTAGGTCGCATCACAGGTCACACGTCGCCAGCGATGCTCTCGAGTCTCGCCAAGGTCGGGAAGACGTTCGGTCTCAACTTCAGCGACAAGGGAAACTCTCCCCCTCCCAACATCGAGCTGGCGGTCGATCCTGATAGTGAGTCGGCTCTCCTCTTCCCTTCATTCGACTCCGAGTGAAGCTTCGCTGACCCTCGTTCTCCCTCTGCAGTCACCTTCTTCAAAGTCTCCATCGGAGCCGTCGACTTCACCGTTTGGTCTCCCGCCTCCGCGATCAACGTCGTCCTTCCCTCAGGTCTCGTCTTCGAACTCAACGATCTCGCCACCGAGTCGTACCGCAGCATGATGAGCGTCTCCCTCCCTCAACTTGACGCTCGGATCCTCCTCCCTCCATCGACCCCGAGCCACAACTGGTGGGAAGTCTCCGCCCTCTCCCTCGACCTCGCTCTCGACATCTACCAGTCTCCAACGGGATGGCTCGAGTCAGCGGAGGAACAAGCAGCCTTCGTGATCGCTCAAGACGAGATGACAAGACGAGTGGCTCAGCTGTACGATCCGAAGATCAAGGCTGGTGAGTAATTCGACGCGTCCTTGAACTTCCGTTCCTCCCTCTCGTTTCGCTGACTTTCGACTTCGTTTTCGCCCAGGTCCCGTTTCTCACCTCAACGGACTCTACCTCCCTCCACCCATCGTCCCCCGTCGACGTCCCGTCAAGGAGGAGTCTTACTACATCAGCGAGAGCGAGGACGAGACGAGTGCTTCAGAAGCCGCTAGTTTCAAGAGCTCGACAGATGACGATGATGGCGATGCGAGATCTTTGTGAGTCGCTCTTCCCTTTCCTCGAACTTCGATCCAAAGCTCCACTGACCTCACCTGTTTCCTTCGCCCAGCCGCTTCCCTCCTCATCGACGAGCTTCAGGATCCGCTTCGTTCTTCACCGCCTACGAGGACGACGCCGAGATCAGCGATGGAGACGAGTCCGATAACTCGACTTCTACGGACACCTCTAGTTCAGGAGACTCTACGAGTGAGTCTCTGGTCGCTCTTGCCCATCTCGATGAGCACCTGCTGACTCGCCTTCCACCTTCGTTTCGTTCTCAGGCACCGTCCTTCCAACGAGCAAAGCAGTCCTTCAGCACTCGACTTTCTCGGCTGTTCTCGATCGCTACAGGCTCCTTCGACCCTCAGAGATCTTCTGTGGGGATGGTGCTGCTGTCAAAGTCGAGGTGAGCTTGTCTCGATCTGCTCGTTGTCTCGTTCTTCTCGCTGACCCTGTCCTTTCCTTTCGTCGACACAGGCCTCTCGCAA
Organism: Mrakia gelida; assembly: GCA_024345305.1. NCBI lineage: Eukaryota > Fungi > Basidiomycota > Tremellomycetes > Cystofilobasidiales > Mrakiaceae > Mrakia > Mrakia gelida. Next base: position 691,618 of record BRON01000013.1, on the reverse strand, counting down.
GTCGGCTGCTCCTCTTCCCTCGCCCTCTACTCCGGATCCACCTCCTCCGAAACGAAGTCGACACAACTCAGTCATCCGACGAGCCTCTCGACGTGCAGCTCCAGCAGCGAATCGCGTGGTTCGAGTCAGCTCGAGGAAGGACCTTCGATTCCTCTTCACGCCTCTCAGCATTGGACCGCTCAAGGAGCTCCTTACTGGATTAGCTGAGGCAGTGAGTGCTCTGTCTCCTATCTTCTTGAGACTTCGATCCAACGCTGACTTCTTCCTTCGCCTTTCTCAGACGGATTCGCCTGGTCAAGTCCTCGACGATCTCGTAGCCATCGACGCGTCGGCGACTCCGAGCGAGCCTCTCACTGCCCCAAAGGTTCCATCTCCGGAGAGCTTCATCATCGAGGTTGAAATATCCGGTATCCGAGTCCAGAGCGTCCTGAGGGTCCTCACGAAGGCGGAAGTCAAGGCGATTTCGGAGTCCTCGTCGGTCGCGAGAGGCGCGTCTCCCTCGGGCGACCTTCACGCTAGGATCGAGTGGAACGCCAGGGCCATCAAGCTTCTCGTGAGCTCCAGCGCCAGTCCACCTTTCGACGGAAACCTCTCCACCTCCGCTCTCGGCTACGAGTCGCCTCTCCCCTCGGAGACCTCCCTCGACGCGTCCCTCTCGGTCGACTCCAGCATCCTTCGAGTCCTTCAAGCCACAAGCTCCATCGACGGAACGCGAAACCCTACTCCCGACCCAGAAGTCCTCAGGCTCACCACTCAAGCTCTCGTCGGAACTTTCTCGTCGACCTCGGACAACACCTCGCTCCGTCTCAACATCGGAGATTCGAATCTCGACTGGCTCAACATCGCAAGTGAACTCATCATCGGAACGGTCCACGAGTCCTTACGCTTCTTCAGTGCCTTGGATCGACTCAACGAGGAGATCGCCGGAAGGAGGAGAGCCCGAATCAGGACCGTCGTTTGGGAGATCCTTCAACAAGCACGAACGAGCAAGATCCAGACCTCCCCAGCCTGCCTTCGACCCGCCTCCTACCTCGTTCAATCCAGCCCAACTCGGTCGAGCCTCGGATGGAAGTTCCTCTGCAGACTTCGGCACTGCCTTCAAGCCGAGGAAGCAGCGAAAGGAGCCGTCGAGTTCAAGGAGTTGGAGTCGAATAGCGAACGAACGGACGACGGGATGCTCGAGGATGTGCTTCCCATCCTCTCGGACTGGTGGCAGGATTGGCCAGGATCCGCCAGCTTCTTCTCGGTCGACGACATCGCTATCCTCGACTACGTCTTCGCAGGTCGATCCGTCAAAAAACCCGTCGAGCAACCTCTTCCCGAAAACCGTCCTCCTCCCCGAACCATCTTCCAAACCCTCCTCGCTCGTCCCGCCGTCATCTCCTTCACCACCGGTCGACTCAAAGCCAACCATCGAGCCACCCTCGCCTCGGATTCGACAGACGGAGCTCTCATCATCGGACCCTACTCGTTCATCGCTCGAACCTGGTCGGAAGACGAGGAGACCTCCTACCCTTCGCCCACCAACCCTCGAACCCTTCGGATAGTCGTCCAGTCCGTCCTCGGAGATGGAACCGCCAGGATTACCCCAGCTCTCCTTCACGTCATCCGTCACATCCTCAAGGTCAGGAAGGTCTTCGAGAGCAAGATGATCGTCCTCGAGCAGGCGAGGGAGCAAATTCCAAGAACGCCCTCGAGGAAACCGTCCGAGACTCCCTTGGAATGGAACAAGATCGTCCTCGAGGCCACCATGGGATTCAAGACAGGATCCGTCGAGGTCGATGTCGAGGAACTCGGAGTTAGAGCGTTCTCGAAGTCAGGAGCGATCATCACGAAGGTCGTCGTCGATTTCCCTTCCATCGCGTCGAAACGGATCCTCTCGGCGCCCTCGAACCTCTCCGCCTCGCTCATCCTTCGACTTCAGGATCTCAAAGTCTCGGCAGAGCAGAAGGATCAACAGGACGATCAGGCTCAACTTCTCGCCGAGGTTACGGTTCAGGGAGCGGATTCGGTGCTCTCGTTCGCTCAAGGAGAAAACAGTTCGTCTGCGGGCGCTCTCTCGGCAGTCTTCGCCGTCGAGGCAGTTCGAAGTCAAGCTCCAGCCAACATCGCTCGACTCTACGAGTTCTCGGAGTCGTGGGTCAAGAAGTCGAAGTGAGTTTGCTTTCCCTCTTCCCTCCCTCTGCCGTTCGCGTCGCTGACTCTCTCTCTTCGCCTTCTCTCCTTTCCAGGAACCATCAATCGACTCTCGAGGAGATCATCAAGGAGTTCGACCCGGAGGACAACCCAGCACGATCGCTGAAACCTCATCCCAAGCCAGAGCTCGGACGCGTCTTCCCTTCGATCAACCTCAATATCCTCCTCAAGCGCCTCGACTTCGACATCAGGATCACTCCTCGACTCTGGGTCTGCTGGACTCTTCAAGACGTCCTTGCCTTCGTCAGTAGACCTGAAGGTCGCCAGGATGGACCAGTCTCGTTCGAATTCGGTCTTCAGCTCGGACTTCAATCCCTTCGCTTCGTCCCTACCAAAGCCTCCCTCCTCCATCTCCCTGCGGACTCCTCCACCACGTCGACGATGACGGTCTCCTTCCCATCCATCAAGGCTTCCGGGATCTACGGGAAACCTCCAGGATCAGCTGCTGCTCGAGTCGAGCTGGTCGTTACCCTCGATTTCGTCGACGTCGTCTTCCAACCGGATGTCCTCGACAGCTTGTTCGCCGTCTTCAGTCAGATCGGACGAGACATGAGTCAGCTCGAGGATCTTCTCGTCAAAGCTCGCCGAGCTCGGTCGTCGTCGTCGTCCATCCCAGTTCCCAAGGTCGAAACTCCCTCGTCGGAAACCCAGCTCCTTCACACGATTCGGTTCGCTCTTCGAGGATTCAAGATTGGACTCAAGGGACCCTCGTCGATCCAGTATATCGAGGCTTCGATCCTCCAAGGAGAGGTCAGCAGTCCCGTCGGTTCCAGTCAGGAGCCTCTTTGGTCGTTCTCCGTCGACGAACTCGCTCTCTCCCTCGCTCAAACCTCCCTTCGACACGCGTCTTCGCCCTCGACGGAAACGACCATGGATCGTCGATACCGTTCAGCCTACGTTACCGTCAACTTCCGAGCTCAGAACCACCCCTTCGATGGACCTCGTCAGCCGAGAACTCGCCAGGCGACCTTCGGGAAACCAGAGCTTCGCGTCCTTCAAGTTCGTCTCGACCAAGTCCACGGTACCCTCCAAGCCGCCGCCGTTGGAGAGCTCGGAGATCTCTTCGACCACTACGGAGTCGAGCTTCAGAGGAGGAAGAAGCAGAGGATCGTCGAGTTCGAGGACATCAAGAGTCGAGCAGCTCGAGTCTGGCAAGCCGACGAACCCCAGGAGGCCGTTGGAGAGCTCGCCGAACCGACTCCTTCGTGGCTCGAGGATCGAGAGATCCAGGTCCAGGTCCAGCACGTCGGATTCGCCTTCCCACTCAGTCGAGAAGAGATCAAGTCGACGCTCTGCTCGGAAAAGAGCTCGTCGGTGCCTGCCTTCGTCGTTTCGGTTCGAGAGCTCAACTTTACGACGAGGAGGGACGAGGATGGAGCGGGAGAGATCAAGGATGTTTCTCTGCAGTTCACTTCGAGGTACGCCTTCCTTTCTTTGCTTTATCGTTGCTCCAGAAGGCCTGAATGCTGACCTCTCGCTTTCTCTCTTCTCAGGTTCGACCAAGGAGACGTCAACTCGTTCGACGGACTCTCGCATCAGACCTATAACCGAGGTGAGTTTCGCAGCTTCTCTTTCTCTGCCTTCCACGACCTGACCCGAGACTATCTTCCTCTCCGCAGTCCACTTTCCCCTCCTCAAGGGAAACGTTCGAAGCAAGTCGTCGAGTGGACTTCGTCTGGTCAGCGTCGATTCGGAGGTCAGCGCGTTTCAACTCTCGCTCGACTCGGCCCTCCCAAGCTACGTCTTCGCCCTCATCGACGTCTACGAGCAAGGGAAGAAGCGACTGGATCGGCTCGCTCTCGAGCACAACTTTGAGCAGTTCTACGGACAGGGAACCCAAGTCGTCGTCGATCACGCCCCTTCGATCTCGAAGAAGAAGAGTCTCGAGGTTCAAGCGACTTTCGAGTTCAACGCCGGACATGTCTCGCTCTACTCCTACTCGGACGCCATGGATCTTCGAGGAGGACTGGACGGTACTCCGACGTCGAAGAAGCCTAGAGATCCGGAGATCTTCGTCCTCCCAACTGTCTCGATGTGGTGCGAGTACCACGACAAGGTTCCGTCGACGTCCTCTCCCTCCTCCGCATCCTCCCTTCCCGAGGTCACCACCGGTCCCGCCCTCCTCGTCAACACCACCGTTCATGGAACCAGCAACTCCATCTCCCCCGACGTCCTTCCCTTCTTCGTCCAAATCATGCACACCATCGATCATCGTCCTCCCAAGTTCGACCCTCCTTCGCCCGAGGTCCCTCTCCTCCGACTTCCCTCCTCCTCGACTCTTTCACCCCAAGAACCCCAGGGACCCCTCGAAACCCTCCTCACTCCTCCTCCTGTTCCAGAGCCTCCCCCCAAGGCCAACATGCAGATCAGCATCAGTCTTCAGATCAACAAGTCGATGCTCAAGGTCCTCACGAGTCGCGAGGATCTCACGGAGGTCACGATCGCTTGGGAGAGCGGAGGATTCATCTTCAACATCGCTCCTGGCTTCCAAAGTCTCAGTATGGTGGGAAGAGTAGGGGGTGTGACGACGACGTTCATGTGAGTGCAGGTTTTGCTTCTCTCGTGGCGATAACTCGTGCTGACCTCACTTCGCGTTCCTTTCGTCAAACAGCAACAAGAACCTCCACGCGTCAGACAAGGAGGAAAGTCTACAAGCCTCGGCTCAAAACCTCTCCCTCGCCATCTCCCTCTCGCCAGAGGAACCCTCTGGAGGTCTTCATCGTGTGGATCGTCGAATCCTCTCCCTCACCTTGGACACCGAGTTCTCCTCCTCCTTCGACTTCGTTCGGTTCGAGGACATCCTCTGCTTCAAGGCCGTATGGCTCGATCGGATCCCAGTACCCCTCGCCAGCATCCCAGCAGCTCACCCACGACCCTCTCGTCGACGAACGAGCTCGTCAGCCGTCAACGCCCTCGCTCCTTCCGCTTCCACGACTTCACCTCCCATCGTCGTCGCCGACCTCAAGTCCAACCTCACGACCATCGTCCTCGTTCGGATCAGGAAGATCACCCAGACGGTCCACTCCAAGTTGACGACCCTTCAACTCGACATCCTCGACGTCGTCATTCGCGTTCGTCTTGCAGGAGGAGTCGAGAAGTACTCGTTCGGAATCGGGGAGATCAAGGTCCAGGCAGATCGAGCTCTCACAGGACACATGTCCTTCCCTCGTCTCGAATTCGACGTCGAACGTCGACGTCGATCGAACCTCACCGCCGAGCACTCGACGCTCGTATCCCTTGGAGTCAGGACTGGCGAAATCGAGGCGAACTTGATGGCTGGAGGGAACGCGATCCTCAAGCTCAGGTGCGTCTCTTTTCGCGTCCTTGACTCTTCCGCCCCCTCGCTGACCCTTCTTTGCTTCGAATCCTCTCTTCAGCTGTGGACCCATCGCTCTATCTATCACGGACGACTGGACTGGAGTCATCGGATCGACGAGCTCAAGCCAAACCATCGGACTCTCCTTCCTCGTCGACCTCGGAACGTTCAACATGGCCATCACGACTCAGACGGGTGAGCATCTCGTTCTCTTTCGTTCCTCGGCGAAGAAGCGGCTCGCTGATTTCCTCTCACCCTCCTAGTTCCCGACCTTCTCAAGATCTACTCGGGCTACCTGGAGCAGATCGACGACGCCGTTCGCAGTGCCGTTCGTTTCTCGAGCTCCTACGCGAGGCATCACAACGCCAAACCCGTTCGTCCCTCAGCTTTCTCTTGCTCTTCTCGACTTCCACTCAAGCTGACGTCTGCTTTTTTCTCTCTCTCTCTCTCCAGGCTCAAAACCTCTCCGCCGTCGCGAACGACTTCGTCAAGTCAACTCGAACGAAGCTCAGGACGGAAGCCGAGAACGTCACCTTCACCATCGTCCAAACCATGACTCTCCAGTCGGAAGGAATCAGCGTCGTCCTCTACGCTCAGAGCTTTGTCGACAAGGACCTCGTCAGGCTTGATCTCGGAGCAGTAGAGGCTCGACTCGACAGGACGGTCGCTCCAGGACTCCCGCCCGAGACGCGTCTCAACCTGAGGTTGGCTTTCCTCAAGCTCAAGAAGTGGTCGTCTTCGGTCCACCCTCCATCACTCGAGGAGAAGGAAGGGTTCATCAATACTCAGGCTTGGCTCAAACGAGCTACTGCTGGATCGAGCTCGAGAATTCTCCTGCTGCCCGAGACGGTCAGTTCGCTTCGCTTTCCTTTCCGAGCGTCGCGACTCACGCTGACTCCTTTGCTTCCTTCGCCTTTTCCTTCATTCAGAAAATCGTCCGTCTTATACCACACTCTTAACCTCCTTCTCGAACTCAGACTGACCTTGCGTGTTCTCTTCTGCTCTACAGATGATGGACTCGACGGAGAATCCAGTTCGAACGATTCAGTACGACTTCACCATGTCTTTCGGAGGAGCCGTCGACTCGTCGCTCAACTGTCAGTCTCTTCCCAACTTCCTGCTCGATTCCCCTCTTCTGACTCCTCCCTTTCTTCCTCACCTCAACAGACGCCCACCTCAAATGGCTCGGAGCGTTGATCACCACCTTCGAATCCAAGATCCAAACCGGTCTCGCTCGAGTGGACGCCGACAGATCCAAATCCGTCGGTGGTGGATCTACCCTCAACCCCGACAGGCCCACCTCAGCTACCTCCGACTCGGATTCCTCCTCCTCCCTCCTTCCCAAACCCTCGACCGCCCAACCAGGCAGCCTCATCGAACCCCACTCGCCGTTCATCTACATCGCCAGGTCCGAGGACATCCAGGAACTTCAGCTCAGTCATCTTGGAGAAGCTACGCCTAGCAAGAGTTGGGTCCCTTGGGTTCAGAGTCAGTTCTCGAAGAGTTCGAAGTGGACTCACGAGTACGCGACGCGGCCGTTGGTTGTTTTGATGGAGGGGTGAGTTTTGGGTTTCTTTCCTTCTTTGAGGTCCACCGAGCCTCTGAGCTGACTCGAGACGCGTCTTTTGGGTTACAGACTCCTCGGAACCTACAAGAAACAGCTCCCGAAATCGTAGACTCGACTCCATCGCGTCGCGTCTTCGCTTTTTCCTCTCTCTCTCCTCTCTTTCTCCCCTTTGCATACTTTCCCTCTATTGCTCCTCTCATACTTACGTACTCTTTCACACTTGCATATTCCATACACTCGAAACGACTCTTACGAACTTTCACGATCCCATGCCCGTCTCTCTCTCGTCGTCGTTCAAAACGCTCATCGACCCAGAAAACCCAAACGAAGAGAGAAACAAGCTAGACTAGACTAACCAGACCACTCCTACACCCCATCCACCACCCTCAACAACGCCTCAATATCCTCCGACTCCCCCAACAGCAACGCGTCGAACGAATCAAACGAGTTGTCCGAATCGACCCTCGGACCATCCGATGACGGCGCGTTCGCTCCTCCTCCCTCCTTCTCACTCTCCGTCTCCTGCTGCTTCGGCGGACTCGCTTGGACCTGAATCGCCGTGGTAGTAGGTGGCTGCTTGAGGAACGGCGGTCTGAACGTCCTCCTTGGATCCTTCGAGAGTGAACTCGCTGAGCGACGGGGGATCCCGACGGTTACTGGACCTGAGGATCTACTCCCTCCTCCTTGAGATGGGTTGGGTTTGGAAGGCTGTGGTTGTTGGTGCTGAGAGGTGGACGACGAGCGAGAGGAAGGTTGTTGGGGGTTGGAGGAGTTGATGAGTTGTTTGAGAGGGGAGAGAGCTTTGGTTGTTCGGTGTTGATGAAGAGGAGGGAGTGGAGGAGGAGGGGAGAAGACTGCTGTGGTGGTGGTTTGAGCCGAGCGTGGTTTTCGTGGGGAGGGAGGAGGCACTGGGGAGGTTGTTGTTCGACGGAGGAGAGGAGGTGGGTTGGAGAGATGGGTGCGAGGAGGAGGTTGCTGGAGTTGGAGGGAGGTGGTTCGTTGGAAGGGTCGGGGTTGTTGCTGGGGAGGATGAGGATGAGGTGGAGAGGTTGAAGGATCCTTCATTTTGAGGCTGCTGAGACTCTTCCCGACTCCTCCGTCGTCCTCGAGGATGCCGTCCATGGGTTCGTTCATCCCTCCGAGGTTGAGGTAGTCGTCGAAGGGAGGAGGCGCCGACTTGGTGGTCTTGATCTCCTCCATAGAACTGCTGCTGCTGCTTCCTCCACCGACGACTTCTCCTATGAATGGAAGAGAATGTAGGGACCTCATCCTCTCCTTCCCCTTCCCACCTGATCTCGTGGCCATCCCTTGTCCAGAGGAAGTCGACGGCGGTGCGATCTCCCTCGTTGACCTTCCTCCTCCTCCTCCTCCTCTCGACGACGATGGGAGTGTTGGTTCCGTGCTTGACCTCCTAGCGGACGACGACGACGATCTCCCTGGTAGTGCTGAGCTGCTGGACTGCTTCTGCTTCAACATCCTGGCGTCCACTTCCGAAAGAAGTCTAGCGAGATCCCAACGATCCTCCGACTCGACCTCCTCCCCTCGTCCCTTGGTCGACTCCGCCGGGACCTTCTTCCCCACCGCTCCCACTCGTAGTCGTTTGCTGTCGTGGTTGGATGTTGTTGCTGGCGAGTAGAAGGACGAGTTGGATGAGGATGAGAGGGAGGAGCAAGATTCTATTTGGGATGGAGTTGAACGAAGGGATGAGAAGGAGGAGGAGGAGTTGTGTCGAGGTCGTTTCGAGAGGGACGACGTCGAGGAGGAAGACGAGGAAGTGGATGCTGAGTTGGAGTGGCGAGGTCGGAAGATGGGTTTAGGTGGAGGGGGTAGTTGGCTCGTGCTGGCATGTTGAGAGGGGAGGAACGCGTTGGGATCTGAGAGAGGGAGAGGAGGGAGGTGGGGAGGAGAGGGAGGGAACGGAAGGAAGGAGGAGGAGGGAGAGGGAAGGGAAGGGAGAAACGACGAGGTCTATATGAGAGTTCAAGAGTTCAGAACAAAGGGAGATGTATATACGTACCTGCTCTAGCTGCTGCCAGGATTCTCTCCCGGAGTGCGTTGTTGGGAGTTCCTTGCCATGCGATCACGGAAGGGAAGGGAGTCGAAGGTGTGTACGAATCGCCAACCATCGAAGGAGGCGAGGAAGAGAGAGCATCCATAGCTCTCGAAGTTCACGAGCACCAAGCGAGGATTGAGAGAAGGGTGGCCGAGAGGAGGGAGGGAGAGAAAGGCGAAGGGAGGGGGAAAGAGAAGAAGGGGAACACGTTGAGGTGAGGGAGGGAGCGCGAAAGCATTCGCCTCGACTCGTCGTTCAACCCTTCTCTCCCGCAGCGTCTCCCTCTCGGTGCATCTCGTAGATTTGCTCGTTTCGATGAGAAGGAAAGTAAGCATTGTAAATGTCCGTGGGTGGTTTCGAAATAATGAAATGCAAAACAGAACAGCAAAGGAACGTGGGCAGCAGCAAAAGTGTAGCAAGGGAACGGGAGGGGAAAACAAAGCGAGCGAGCGAACAAAGACAGTGAGGGGATAGCAGCGAGTCCGAGAGGGGCAAGGAGAGAGGGAGAGAGAGAGAGGGAGATGCAAAGGAAGGATATGAAGAGAGTGAAGATATCTAGTGACCACCGTTCCCGTACTGGTTCGAAGAGTTGTAGATCTGGCCAGGTTGGGTTGGGGTTGGGAACGAAGGGTAGGCCGAGTCGCTGCCGAGGTAGGGCTGCTGTTGAGGCGATCCTGAACGAACAGAGCCTCCGGGGCTGTTGTCGTGGTAAGCAGTGGCACCCGGACTGTTCGCCGTAGGCTGTGAAGAAGGAAGGAGTCAAGGAAACGAGGATCAGTTCGACGAGTCGCGAAACGACGACGCGTTCGAAGAGGGAGAATCGCGACGAACCTGATACCATCCTCCTCCGCCGCCGCCACCAGAGTGATCTCCTGCCTCCATAGGCTCGTGAGTGTACATCTCAGCGGTGTCCATAGATCCGATCGATCCCGTTCGTCGGTTGTTCTGGAAGGGAGCCGCGGGAGGAGCGTCGAGAGCGTCGGTCGACCTCGATCCCATCGAGTCGAGTCGCATAGCTCCCATCCCGGCTCCGAGACCGGCTCCAGCTCCAGCAGCACCGTAGTTGGGCTCCTTCTGGTGTCCTGTGAGGGGGGATAACGGAGGATAATGGTCAGTCGAGCTCGAAAGCGGGAAGCAAAACAAGGAGGAACGAACCTCCTCCCCACGCGTCGTCGTCCTCCGAGTTGGGAGCGTAGAAGGACTGAGGGGCCTTCGACTTGTTGTTTCGCCTCTTGATCAGGAAGAAGGCGAGCTGAGAGAACAAAAAGGTGAGGAGAGTCAGCTTCGAGAAGAGAAGCAGCGCGTCGAAAAAAGAAAAGGTTGAAACACTCACGAGTCCGATAGCAAGGGCACCAACACCTCCGACAACTCCGCCGATGACTGCAGACCTCGTAGTAGCACTCATTCCAGTAGTGATGACCGCTCCGTTCGAGCTTCCAGCAGTAGCAGTGGCGGCAGCGCTCGACGAAACTGCCGACTTCTTCGCGGCCGTCGCTGTTCCTGAAGCGGCTGCTGAGGAAGACGAGGAGGATGTTCCAGCTGCACCGTACCGAGCTTTGATCAGATCGGCAGCTTTCTCTCCGATGGCGTAGGAAGGCGACATGACGTGGGAGGAGAGATGAAGAGGGATGATGGACGCGTCGACCTGAGAAGAAGAAAGAGTTCGAGTTCAGCGACAGCTCGAGCGAGATGAGACGAGCAGCAGATACTCACGACTCGAAGGTTGGTAGTTCCGTAGACCTAAATGAAAAGAAGGAAAAAGTCGATGTCAGCTTTGGTCGCGACTCGAGAGAAAGAACAAGATGAAAAGAACGAACGATGAGCTTGGTGGAAACGACTCCTCCCTTTGCTTGAGGCAGCATTGAGCACGATCCAAGAGGGTGGTATTCCTGATGAGCATAAGGATGAAGACTCAGTTTGGTCTTTCGGCGAGTAGGAACGAAACAGAAGACGAACGGTTCCGCCTGAGGTTCCGATCCAGGTGTTCAGGGCGTCGTCGGTGAGTCCGGCTGAGGGAGCTTGCTCGACGAGAGTCAAAGCACTCATGGGTGCGGTAGCAGCGACCTTCCTAGCGAAGAGGATTCCCTTGTTGATGATGTCGACGTCGTAGCCCTGGAGAAGAAAGGGAAGAGCATGGAAGGTCAGTGAGCGTCGAGGAGAGTCGACGGAGAAGAATGGTTGGGACGAACGAGTCCGAGGTAACCTGAACGAGCGAGAGAGGAAGAGTCAATCGGAGTTGAGCGATGGGCGAGAGTAAGAAGATCAACGTACCAGGGTTGATGACGGGTGGAGAGAAGGCGTCGGTTGTGTTGATCATAATCGTGCCTCGCGAGTAGGGATGCTGAAGAGCGACCTGGATACCAACGTTCGAGGTTCCGGAGAGAGCGTTGAAGATGACCTGCATACGAAAGAAACGGAAGCGTTCAGTCTCGTTCCAGCCCATCTAGAGGGGAAGACGCGACGTACCTCGAGCTGTCCGACGTCCGTAGACATCCATGAGTTGAGAAGCTCGTACTGAGCCGAAAGTCCGAGAGCGACGTTGGCGGGAAGAGTCTGGTAGCCAGTCATGAGCTTGACGTTGGCGGCGAGGGCAGAGGTCGCGGTGGAGGCGTAGGTCTGGAGGGGAGAAGAGGAGGGAGACGCGAGACGCGTCAGCGGAGAATCGAAGAGTTTGAGGCTCAGAAGTAGAAAGATAGAGGCCAAAAACATAGTTGGCGACTCACAGCATAGTCCGAGTCAATATCTTCCATAGAAGGGTATCCGATTCCTGGAGAAAGCAAGAGCGGAAGCGGATGAGCCCAGCGCGACGCGTCGAGAGCCCTCGTCGCGATTCAGGTCGCAGGGTCGGATCGAAGTCGAGAATCGGTGCGATATCAAGCTACTCACCCCCATTTACGTAATCCCACTGAGAATCAGCGTAGTCTCCAGATTTGTAGGAGGCGAGCGCGGTAGCAGCGTTCGTCGCGTCGATGAGCGATCCCCAGACGAGCGTTCCCGTCGGGACGGAGAACGAGATCGAAGTCGAGAAGTGATCCTGGACGTTGTATCCGACAGGAAGATCTACGACCGAGTCGATATCGAGGTTGGTCATCAAGTCGGCGGGCCCAACTCCAGAAAGCTGAAGGATCTGAGCGGAGCCGACGACTCCTCCACTGGAACGAACGTCGAGCAACGAAATGTCAGCCGCAGTTCTCTCAGAGGCTGGTAGACGTAGAGAAAGATGAGCTCACGAAAGGATGACCTCTTTGTTGGCATTGACGGTGTAGACGGTCGAACCCTTCGAGGCTGAGAACGAGACTCCTCCAGCGACGGCAGCTCCAGACGTCGTCGAGTTGAAGTTGACCTTGGTGACCTGGTATCCGGTGAGGATGACGCTGAGGGGAGAGACGAGAAGCGTCTTAGGTCAATCCATAGGTCTCTCAAAACAAGAAACCGAGAGAGAGAACGAACAGGTTGGATCCTTTAAGAAACGAAGACGCGTCGAATCGACGAAGACGGTCAGTAAACGGGTCGCACGAAGGCTCAAGGACAGAAACCCTACGTACGAGGAGCCAGAGGAGTGATGTAACCAGCGTTGGAGTCGCATCGGGTCTGATTCGAAGTCCTGATCGTGCTAGGCGAGATGTTCACGCCATGCCCCTCACCGTTGTGAAGGTCCTTAGCGGTGAAACCGAGAGCGACCTGTGGGAGTAGAAGGGAGAGGGACGAGAACAAAGCAGATACTCGAGGTTCAGCTTGAGAAGAATCGGTGGAAAAGGAGCGAGCAAACTCACCCAAGTGGGGATCCAGTTCTCCATGACGGCGTACAGATAAGCAGGGTAGCCGCTCTGAATAGGACCAGACGAGCCGTGTGATGAAGCATCGGCGATGATTCCGAATGAGGCGATGTGTTCGGCGGAAGGAGGACTGGAAGAAAGAAGACGCGAGAAGAGTGAGCGATGAAACGAACGAACGCGAGGACGAGACGAGACGCGACTGACGTGTAAGTTTCGGCCTTTTGAGTGTACTTGTTCATCTCAGTCCAGTCCCAGGTCTCATCCGTGTTCGGGTTGAGAGTTCCCCAGCTGCAGAAAGAACGCAAAAAGCTCGTCGGATGGTCAGCTTCGAGTTCTCGAGAAGCGAGGGAGTCCTCGACTTCAGTGAAATGGGGGATCCGAGATCGAAATAGCGTCGATGTTGACTCGGCAGAAGAATGAAGACTCACGCGTTATATTCAGCCTCTGAGGGCTTCGTCCTATATCGAGAAGGGAGGAGGAAGGAAGGATATCAGTTCTGGGGGAGCGAAGACGAACGAAGTGACAGGTCTCCCGAAAAAAGTCGATTCATTCGTCCGTTGAATCGGGCTTGGGATGTTCGATGAGGTGAGGGAGAAGATGCGCACCAGAAGAGACCGTTGATAGCACCACTGAAGAGGTAGGAAAGTGTTGAGAGACGGTAGATCGAGTCAGCACCGCCAAAAATCGAAGAGAGAGCGAAGAAACGAGAAGAGGAGGACGCGACGAACCTTCCTCCGAGTCCCTTTCCTCGAGGCCAGCTCTTGACGGTCCCGTTCGCATCGACCTGAGCGGTCGTCTTGTACTGCCAATCGTATGCTGTTCCGGTGAGCGCGTTGAGGTCTGGGTTGGCAAGGAGAGCAAAGGAGGGGGAAGGAGGTCGCGGACTCGATCAGCGCAGCGTCGAAAGGAGGGACAGCCTCGGAGAAGGGAAGGGAGCAGAAAAACGACTTACAAGAGTATCCAGGGATGTTGATCTTTGGATGAGCAAGGCGAGAAAGCTCGTTAGCGTTTTCTCGTGGCAGGGGAGGGAGGAAAAGCAGCCAAGGCGAGGTGGGCTGAAACGCGACCAGCCTCTCGTTCCCCTTTCCTCCTGCCCTCCGTTCCTGATTCCAGACTCACCTGATCCTGAACGTCGGTTCCATCTCCTCCAGCTTCGATGACACAGACTGTGACATTCGACCATTCACTCAGCCGAGCAGCGAGAGCGAGACCAGCGACTCCTCCTCTGTGGAAGGCGAGAGTCGGACGAGGAGGGAGGAAGAACGGAGGGAGGAGCGAGGTGACGATTCACGGAGGGAAGGTCGACGACGAGAGAGTTGAGAGACGAGTTGGAGGATAGGATGAAGCACAAAGTAGAGGTTGAAAGGAGAGCTCTGGTCAGTAGCGCTTCTCTTGAAGGTCTGCGAGCAAAGCTGCTCGAGCAACGAGCTCTCTGTGCGCTGTCGGCAAGACCCTTTGTTTGAGCTCGCGAGAGAAGAGAGCGACCACTCACCCTGCAATCACAAAGTCGAAGCTCTGACCATCGACGGTCGTTGGCGAGCTCACGATGGACCGATGGGTCATCTGCCGGTCTGAGAAGAGGAGAAAAGAACCGAAGAAAGGAGGTGAGCGACCGACAACAGCGAGGGAGGAGGGGAGGGAGGAGCGAGCTCAAAAAAGCTCGTTCGACGTCGACTTCAACTCACAAGGGTTTCCTCCATAGGCAGCCTCTGCGGGAGAGAGCTGGAGCAGCGAAGCGAGAAGGGCGATGGGTAGTATGTAGAGCATCTGGGTGAGCTCTTTTGAAGGGGGCTGGGTGCTTGAGGGAGGAGGGAGGAGGGAGGAAAGGAGGGGCGAGGGTGGTGAATGAAGGGGAAACCTGCGGCCGGGTGTCTGCTTTTTTGGAGGTATCAAGTCGGGGGAGCCGTGATATAGTGAGACAAGGGAATAAGAGGGAGGATGCTGGTTGGAGGAAGGAAGACAAAGGAAGTGCTGGCGAGCCAGAGAGGGGGTGAGGGAGAGAGGGTGAGAAGGAAACGAAGAGGTGAGAAGAACGCGAGCTCGTCCGTCCTCTCTTCCCCGCTCTCTCGCTCCTCCGAGGTTACGATCTCGCAACCCAAAGATCAACAACATGTTCTGAAGATCATTGAGATCGTCAGCGACCATCGAGCAAGTTTTTGAAGAGGCACCTTTTCTTCCCTCGAGTTCTCAGGAAGTCGTCGAGATCTGACCGCGTTGGACGCGAACGAGACGCGCGAGAGCAGGTCCCCTTCCTCGGCCTCAAACACCAAGACGCGTCGACTTCTGATATCGGGGTGAGGAGGACCATGAAGAAGGCATTGCTGAGCCTTTCGAGCTTCGTCGAAGCTGAAGCAGGCGAAGGTGAAGAAAAAGAAGACGAGCGACGACGCGTCTTTCGGTGCGAGCGAGCCTCCTCAGTTCCAAAGCAGCTGTGATAGATAGAGCGGAGTAGAAAAGAACAAATGGCTGAGCGGAGCGATAGATAATCTCTGGTCGCAGACCGAGAGCAAGAGACGGGCAAACCGAAAAAGAAAACAGCAAGAAGCGAGTCGCGAAACCAGTCACGACTCGAAAATAAGGACCGCAAGCGATGAACGAAGCAAAGCAAAAGCAAGACTAGATATGGAGATGTTCGTGAGAGCAGTCGTTAAGTGGAGGTAGATGGAACTAAGTAGATATGCTGAGCTGACGAGAAGCGAGAAAGAGAGAGCAACATCAAAGGCAAAGTCCATTGAGCTTCATCTCGACGGACCCTCCGAGCGATCCTCCTCGACGATGATGCCCTCCCGCTCCCGCTCCTCTCCCTACACCTTTCTCCTCTCCCACAGGAGCTACCGACCTCAGACTCTCCTCCTTCACGGCGTCGTCCTCCTCCTCGTCCGACGAGATCGAGCCAAGGGCCGAGGAGGAGCTAGCGATCGACGACGAAGACGAACTGCTGCTGTATCCGGACGAGGAAGTGTTGCTGTTATTGCTCGTTCCTCCTCCTGAGGACGATCCTATCGAGTTGGTCCTGGACCGACCTCCTCCTAGCGAAGGGGGTACTCCTGAGACTGAGGGAGTTGTAGCTGATCCTCCAGCTCCTGCTCCTGAGGTTGATCTGCGGATGAACGAGGTTTGGAGGAGTCGTGGAGGGATAGGAGTGGGTGCTGGAGGGTTGTGAAGGAGGTGGAAGACTCGATTCGGTGGGAGGTGTTTGGATGCGTTGAGGCCGGAGGTGGTGGAAGGGCCTGGAGAGCGAGGGAAGGGTAGTGGAGGGGGAGGGCTGAGGGAGGAGGAGGGTTGAGCTTGTTGCGAGGAGGTGGACGGTCGAGCGTTGAGGGATTTGTGACGGCGAACTGAGAGAAGCGAGCGAAGAAGAAGTAGGAGTTAGTGGAAGAAGACATAGACTCCAATGAAGAGAGGAGAGAAGGGATGGGAAAGGTTCGTCGGTGGGCTGAAGACACGCACGCGCTGGAAGCGGTCGACCTCCCGTTGGCGCAAGCAACAATCCCGCTGTTGAGAGCAGAGGTTCGGGCTCGATCAAGGGTTCTGGTATGCTTCGTGAGCGTGGATGGTGAGCTACTGGGAGGACGGTGGAGGAGGAGGAGGAGGAAGCGACGGCCGAGGATGGAGAAGAGGTGGGAGGGAAGTAGCTCGAGGAAGTTGACGAAGGGGAGGAGAAGGTGAGGTTGGTTCGTTTGAGGGCAGGTCGAGCTCCTCCTCGTTGACTCGTAGTCCGAACAAGCGTATCGTCACCAGGAGAAACAGGAGGGGAGGATGGGATGGGAGGGCTGGAAGCCAGCATTGCTGCTTTGGGGGGAAAGAGGTGGAGGAAGAGCGAGGGAGTTGATGAAGGTTGGGGGTCAGCGAGAACGACGACACCCTCGGAGCCTGAGTGCAGTTCCAAGGCCGGCTTGGTTCGCTCGCTGCGGGTCTTCATTTAGGTGACCTCCTCGCCCCTTCCTGCCTTCCCTTTCTTCCCTTCCCTTCTCGCACGCCCGAGACACGCACACCAGAGCTAAGATATAACATTAATGGGTCAGCTCTAGGTAGTAAATAAGTATAAAGAGATGATACGACCTCCTCTTCAAAGACCGTTCCTCGTCAAGCTGAGAATAAAAACGAGGGGGAGGGGAGGGAAGGGGACGCGATCAGTTGAACGAAAATCGAAGGTCAAACCCTCGTTTCAGGATTCCTTCCCTCCTCTTCCCCTGCTTCCTCCCCATCGGATTCAAATCGCTCGAAGTCAAAAAAAGGACCGAAAGACTCACTTGAGAATGACCGCTCTATAGAACCTGGCCAGTTCAAACTTCTCCTCAGTTCCTTCCTTCTTCTCCCTCGCCGACGCGTCGACCTCCTCTCGATCCCCAGAACCGGTCGTCTTCCCTCCCGATCCTCCCCCTCCCGCTCCACCGAAGCTAGGGACGAGCTTCCCCAGCAGGCTCATGATGGCCCAGCTCTGACTCTTCAACTGCTTCTCTCCCTCCTCGACCGATTTCCCAGTCGACGTCGCAGACGATCCTGCTTTCGCTCCTCCTTCTCCAGGCGTCGTCGAGGGAGTGAAGAGCTTCTTCGAGATCCCTTCGTACGACGGTAGGTACTCGTTGATGTCCGACCAGTTCCAAGACGACGACGACGAGGACGAAGGCGTTTCGCTGGAGGGAGAGGAGGTTTCTGTAGAGGGTGGTGTCGGTGGTGGTTTGAGTTTGCCTTCTCCGCCCTGTGAGGTTCGACCAGTTGATACCGAGTGGATAGAAGAGTGGGTGTATGGGAGGCGCAGCGAGGTTGAAGGGAGGGACGGGGATGGGAGGAGGGGGAGAGGACGACGACGGCGAGGCAGAGAGAAAGAGAAAGAGGGAACGAGAGCAGAGGTGAGACTCCACGGCGGATGGAAAGAAAAATGACGTTGAAAGAAGGTGGATCTTGCCCTGAGTTCCCAGTGGTTGCAGTCGTCCACAGTTCCGAGCCCTGAAATTTCGATCGAGGGTAAAAGAAAGGAATCGGAGGGTCAGTTCGAGCGAAGACGCGTCGCGAGAGACTGGAAAAGAGGACGACGACTCACATTCGCCATGCTTCGTGCTCGAAACGGAGACCATACCATCGTTTCCCTCATACTTCTCTCCAGCGTATCCATCAGGTTCGGCGTTTCCGCCCTTGGCGGTCTCGTCGAGAACGATCTGAGTGTACCACAGCGGCAGGAGGGGAGTGATTCTCGTCGCTCTCGCTGCTATGCTGAAGTACTTGACGTCTGGATCGTCCGGCGTCGAAGGGTTGAACTGGGTGGTACAGTAGGTGGTGGTGAGGTTGTAGTAGGCTGGCGAATCCACGGCTTGAAGGATGGTAGCTCGAAGGCTCGCGATCAACGGGAGTGGGTTGAGGTAGGAGGGGAGGTAGGACGTCGAGGCGACCGGTTGAGGATCCGACGAGTCCGAGGAAATAGGTGGTGGGGTAGGTTTGGGGAGGGGAGCGAGGAGTGGCGAGCTCGGGGAGTAGGCGGTGACGAACTTGGGAGGGACTTTCGTTGGAGGAGGGAGGGAGTCGCTGAGAGCTGGGACGAGCGATCCAAGGCCGAGGGTTGCCTGCAAGACGAGAGAATGGAAGTCAGGAGGAGTCTCAAGAGACGGGAGGAAGCCAAACTCACCGAGAACCAATCCATCACAGGACTTCCTCGATGAGGAGTCGCGATAGAGGTCAAACTGAGGACGGTGTACGAGCGATCCTTGACGTGAGTGATGAGGTACCGAGCGTCGAGACCACCCTGAGAAAGAAACAAAGAGGTCAGATGCGACTCAAGAAGACCTCAGAAGAGGCATGAGGGACGAACCATCGAGTGAGCGACGATGTTGATCTGCGAAAGGGCGGAAAAAGGTCAGCTCGAGCTGCTTCGACGCGACTTGACGAAGAAGAAACTCACCTTCTTCCCAGGGACCTGTTCCTCCAAGGTCTTATGTAAAGCTCGTCCTCGCTCCTCTATCGACCCAGTCCTACAGATCGTTCGTTCAAACCGAAAAGGTCAGCTCTCGTCGTCTCGAGCCTGGCACGAGCTCGTCCTCCCTCCCTCCCTTTTCCCTCGCGAAAGCTCAAACTCACGAAGGCACCTCAACAACGAGCAGATCCACACCACACTCCTTCATCACCTCCTGTACGTTGGCCCAGTAGTGAATCTGGCCCTTCACTCCGTAGCCGTAGAGTCCGTGGCAGAGCACAACGGTGTGCTTTGGAGGTTCGAACGAGGGCGAGAAGAGGTCTGGTTCTCGCATGAGTTCCTTGATCTTGGAGGTGGGACCGGTGTGTAAAGGCGGAGGGGAAGAGTGTTCGGGTGATGGGGGGAAGGTGAAGCGAGGTTGAGGCGGTAGAGTCGAGGTCGAAGCGAGGGGGGTGCGAGGGCTGATGGAAAAGAGGAAGGGAGGACGAGGTCAGCTCGAGCTCAGAAGGGCTGAGAATGCATCATTTTTGGCCGATGAAGATCAGGAAACGAGAGCTATGGATCTCATCTACCGTAGGATGAGCTCTTTCGACCTGAAAAGAGCTGCTCCCAATCGACTCTGCCAGCACGTTCGGGGCGTTTGTCCGTGAGCATGTGCTGAAGCTAGAGGAGCTCTTCTACGAGCTAGACTGAGCTTGAAAGAGCTCTCCTTCCACCAGCAGCTTCGCTCATGACTCAGATCGAGCTCGGAGGAAATTCCGAGCCTCTAGCAGCTCGAGGAAGCTCAAGACGAGCTCGAGCGAACGAGCGCTGGCTTTCCTCGAATCAGGTCCGTCCGACCTCACTCCTGCCTCCCTCTCCCCACCTAGCAGAACGAGACAAAGGACGACTGAACTCACTCTGGCTTCTTCTGCTTCGGTATACTCTCCAGATCGTCCTCCAGCTTTCCAACTATACTCTCGCTCTTGAACCTCTTCGCCTCTTCAACTCTCCGCCGCCTGACCTTCCCTCCTGCTCCTCCCTCGAACGAAGACAGCTTCCTCCTCCCTCCTGCCAGAGGGTCCCTCCTCTCCAACTCGAAACCATGCCTCACAGACGAGCAGAAGGTCCTCCTTCCATGCTGACCCTTGGCTACGTGTCTGAGGAGAGTTTGAGTCGAGGAGGAACCTGGAGCGACGAGGAAGGAGCGATAGAGGAGGAGGAGTGTTGATGAGGACGGAGGAGGAGCGGCCATGGGAGGAAGGCCTCTCTAGCGAAGAGACTGAGAACGAATAGGTGAATGAGGTGTGTGTATCCGAGGAAGAGAGGAGTGGGTGAGTGTTACAGAGACAAAGGTCGAACGTTCGAAAAGAAGGAGAGAGGGAGAGGGAGCTCTTTCCCCAACCAAAGAAATCTCGGATCGATCTCCCTTGACCCTCGTCATCGAAAGGTCAACAAACATTTTTTGCACCCGAGAAACGCTCTCTGATACATCTGGCAGCAAGCGTACGAGTCTGCTCTGCAGGCAAGAACGAGACGCGTCCTTCTTTTCCTTTTTCCGACCTCTCGCTTGCCGGCTGCTCTACACCCGCATCTTTGCCCGACGACGCGAGAAGAAGAAGCACAGGCAAAACGACCTGAGCTTTGTGCTCTGGGAACGTGAGGGCTGCTGCTGGACGGACATGGACAATCACGGTCCGAGAGCGCACAGACGAGACTGAAGTTTCCGTAGCCTCGAATCTAGCGAAGACGAAACTTGAGGACGTCGACGCGTCGTCTCGTTCGATCCTCCTTGTCCCTCCCCCGTCCTTTCTTCCCGTTCCTCGAAATCATAAACAATTTGGCATATATTGGTTCGGCACCGCCGAGTAAGAGTAAATCAAGCTCGCACTGGGCGGGGAATCAGGACTCCGAGGCAAATAAACAAAGGCAAACTCGAGGTGAAACGAAAACACAACAAAAGTAGAGCCAGTCTAGCTATATCGTTAGGTTCGAACGCGTCGAGAGAGAGGGTCTTCTAAACATCAAGAGTAGAAGAAGGAGGCTGGCTCCTATGAGTCGAGACAGAGAGATGAGATGGGGACAAGCCCTGGACGAGAAGACAGAAGAGAAAGAGAGATCGTCAAAGAGAGTGGGTTCGTTCGGGTCGTCCGAGCGAGGATTTTTAGGCGTAAGTTCGAAGACTCTGGATCTCGAAGTAAGCTTCGTTGAAGGACTGCATTGGAAGAATGGAAGAGGAAGCGTCAGCGAAGGGGGAAAGAGAGGGAGTCGAAGCGTCGAAACGAACCGAGGGAGAGTTTCGGACGTCTGCAGAGAAAGAACGACGAGGGAAGAGTCAGCGCTGGTGAAAGGGGATGTGGGAAGAGATGAGAAGGAGGGTGCGACTCACGATCCTCGCAGGACGAAGGGCAAGAGCTGTCGGATCCGTAAGCAGAGCCTGTGAAAGAGGAAAGGGGGGGAGGTCAGAAACTTGTGACGCGTCATTCTCGACGACTGAGAGTCCTTTGACGTCTCTCAAGTGGTTCAAAATGTAAGTACCAGCCCAGTCACCGCAGAAGGTAAGGTTGATGACTGTGGACGAGAGGAAGAGAAAGCGAAGATGAGAGGCACGAGTCGAGTCAGGTTCGTTCGTACTTCTTCATGGATCGAGGCGGCGGAGGAGTTTCCCTTCTGGAGCGTAGACTTACCGATTTGGTGAGCAGCGAAGTGAGCATCGAGGTCGCACTGGTCGGACGCGGGGAAGACAGCGCTGGCGGTTCCCCAAGTCGACTCGTCGATAACCTTCGATCCCGAGACGTCCTTGGGCTCGGATCCAGCAGGCCAGAACCAGACCTTGATGGAATCGGAGCTTCGTCGCATGGCGTAGCTGAAGCGTCGAAGAAAGAGAAGTGGTCAGGAACAAGAGCAGACGGAACGCGCGAGGGAACGATTGAACGAAAGCAAGCGACTCACGTTCCTCCTCCTGCTCCGTTGAAACCGGCCCCGAACGAATTGGGCTGAGCACCGTTGTAGGTTCCACATCCACTGTTGTCTCCATCGGAAGATCCACACTTGAGTCCGGTAGCGGTGCTGAGCAAATCGAATTGAAGGGAGAGTCAGCTTCGACGCGTCTTGGATCTTCTTCTCGATTCGTGACTTACGCTTGCATCTCTCGGTTGGAGGAGGGCATGTTGCAGTTGGCGCTGGTGTGAAGAGAGGAAAGGTTGTCTCCGTCGTTGTTGACTCCTTCGACGACTGGAGGGAGGCGAAAGAAGAAAGCGAACTAAGTCAGCGATGGTTCATCTTCGAGAGAAGGCAGAGCTCTCAGCAGACTTACTGTCGATCTCTCCACCGTTGGGCCAGTTGGGACCGACAGTCCAGAAGGCAGGCCACTAAAGAGGCAGGGGATCGGCAAGGAAATCAGCGATTCGTTCGACTCATTCAAAGATGTCGTCGCTTCGAACTTCGGCGGGCGAGAGACTCACGGTTCCACATCCAGTGGGCATGTGAGAGCTGCGAACAAGAAGAACGAAGTGAGTCCAGCGTCGACGAAGTGAGGAAGAAGAGAACGACGACGAGACGAAACTCACAGAGTCATGATCGTGACACCCTGAAACGACGAAAGAAACCAAACGCGATCAGCTCTCGTTCTCTCGAAAGCTAGAACTTCGTCTGCAAGTTCGAGTCGACTCACAGCAGTGTAGGTGTTCTTGGAGGCCAATCGAACACTCTTCCTTCCTCGAGCCGAGGCGTCGACGACAGAGAACGAGTCCGCTCGAAGGGTGAAGGTCGAGTCGGTAGAGTGAGTCAAGTTCATGGAAGCGGCCTCCTCAGCTCCAACGTAGCTGAACAGAAACGAAAGGAAGAGGAGGAAAAGTTTCAGCTTCGGGATGTTTCGTAAGGGAGAATGCTCGGGGAGGGATGGAAGGGAAGGCGCGTTGTTCTTTCGACTTCCCTCTCTCCTCGTTTGTTTGGCGACGCGTCTGTTTCCTCCCCTGCTTCTAGAGACAGAACGAGCTGGGAAAGGGTACTCACTCGACAACTCCGTGGGTAGGATCGTCGAAGCTGTCGAAGGTGAACGCATCGAGGAAGTTGTGTCCAATCATGGTTTCCTAGAAGAAAGGGAAACGAAAGAAGGAAGGGAGGGTCAGCTCGACGGAGTTCGAGTTCTCTTCGATTCGACTCGGACACAGAGCAGGAGGACGGACCTTAAGAGTCCACTGTCCAGCTCCAGAGGCAACGGCGTTGCTGCCGTCGACGACGATAGCGCTGACTTGGGTGGAAGCAGGAGCGGCGGCGTCCGAGGTGACAGGGAGGGTTTGGGTGGCAGAAGGGGAGGAAGCTTCGGTGGTGGGGGCAGCGAGGGAAGCCGTGGAAGATCGTCGGTGACAGTTTCGTCGCTTCCTGTGGGCAGTACCAGCGAGAGCGAAGGAGGGGACGAGGAGGAGGAGGGTCGTGAGGGGGATGGGGGAGATCATTTCGTTAAGAAAGAAGGAAGGAAGGAAGGGAGTGAGGTTTGAAGGGGGGTAGGTTTGGAAGGTGGGAGGACGTGGGTTGAAGGGAGAGTGTTGGGAAGTGAAGTGAAGTGAGGGGGAGGAGGTTGGAAAGGGAAGGGGAGGTGGGAAGGGGTGAAGGGGAAGGAAAGAAGGGAGGGGGAGAGGGAAGGAAGGAAGGGGGTGATGGATGAGAGCAAACTAGCACAAAGGGAGGAGGTCGAGGATTGTCACCCAAAACGAGCGATCTTCTACGCCACCACTACTTTAGCCCTAGCGCTCCCGAAAGCCTGGAGAAGATTTTTGAGGGTCGTGAATGTACATGCGCGAAGAAAATCCAGCAGTTAGCTTGCAAATCTGCCAGAAAAGGGCGGTGAAACAGAGAAGGAAGCAGCTGCGCGAGCAGGGGCCGAGCGCGAAACTCCATGCGCTTCCAAAACCTCCCGAGGTTTCAATCTAGACGAGAACAACAGCAAAACGAGTGGGCGATATGGACGAACCATATGCGAGAGAAGAAGAGAGAGAGCAACGAGGAGAACAAGGAACTGACCCTTCGAGTCCCTGATCTTCAAACCTCGACGATCCTCGACGCGTCAGTCAACACTTCCGAGGGCGGGAAGGGAAACCGCTAAGACGAGCTACCACATAAATACCCTATACAAAGCGACGTGAGACGATATACTAGACTACTCTACTTCTTTCCCATCCCATCGAGGTAGGCGTCCCACCCAATCGACTCGAGCTTCTCCGCCTTGCCCATGACCTCCGTCTCCAGCCCATCGAGGTACTCCTCCATCTCCTTGACGAGGTGAGGCACCGAGACGGAGACGATCCTGACGGCGAGGAGCCCAGCGTTGGTCGAGTTTCCGATAGCGACAGTGGCGACAGGGATTCCTCGCTGCGAGAGGGAAGGATCAAAGGGAATGAAGGACGCATTGAGGTCAGTTCGTCGTTCGTCTCCTCTCCTTCGCGAACGAGAACCAAGAGCGAGTCAAGCTCACAGGCATTTGCACGATCGAGTGCAACGAGTCAACTCCATCCAACACGCTTCCCTTCACCGGCACTCCAATCACAGGAAGAGCAGTCATAGCCGCGACCATCCCTGGCAAATGAGCAGCTCCTCCCGCTCCAGCGATGATACACCTCAACCCCCTTCCAGCAGCCTCCCTCGCGTACCGAACCATCCTATCCGGCGTCCTGTGAGCCGAAACGATCGTCAACTCGTAAGGAACGTCGAACTTGGCGAGGATCTGAGCGGCAGCGGCCATGGTAGGCAAGTCCGAGTCGCTTCCCATGATGATTCCGACGAGGGGAGCTCTCGAGCTGATGGTGGAGTTGGGCGAGGGAGCGGGAGGAGTGTACTTGGCGGGGAGAGGGGAGAGGGTAGGGAGGGAGGCGAGGAAGATGGGTCGGATTTTGAGGAGGAGTTCTGCGTCCGAATCGGCGGTGATGGTGACGTGACCCATCTTCCTTCCTCGCCTGCACTCGGTCTTGCCGTAGAGGTGGACGTTGGCTCCTGGGACGAGGAGAGCGGCAGCGACGCACTCGTCGACGGAGTCGAAGGAGGAGGTTTGGCCGATGAGGTTGATGGTCGCGGCGGAGGGGACTCGGAGGGCGGTGGATCCGAGAGGGAGGGAGGTGATGGCTCGGAGGTGGTTCTCGAACTGGGAGGTATGGCAGGCTTCGATGGTGTGGTGACCGGAGTTGTGAGGACGAGGAGCGATTTCGTTGACGAGGAGGGAGTCTAAAAGGAAGAAAGAAATGACGGTCAGCTCGACGAGTTCGCGTCTCCCGTTCGTCGCGTTCTCGAATCGAAGATCGACTCACGATCAGGCATCAAGAACAGCTCGACTCCGAACACTCCAGCACCCCAGAGAGAAGCAACAGCCCTCTCAGCCAGCTCCTTCGCCATCTCGTTGACCCCTCGCCCAGCCCTCAAAGGGCAAAGAACCAGCCTCAACACGCTGTCCTCGTGAACGGTCTCGACGGGGTCGTAACTCCTCACCTCCCCGCTGGGAGTCCTGACGACCATGACGGCGATCTCCTTGGAAAAGGGAGCCCACTTCTCGGCGTAGAGAGGTCGATCTCCGAGGTACTCGAGAGCCTCCTTGATGTCCTTCTTCTCGGTCGTCTTGAGGACGAAGTTCCCTCGACCGTCGTACGCCAACGTCCTCGCCTTGAGCATCAACGGCAAGCCCAACTGCTCCGCCGCCTCGATGATGGACTGCTCTACCACACCCTCCCCTCCCTCCCTCTCGACTCCAACGAACTCGGCGACATCGACTCCGTTCTCGACGAGGAACTTCTTCTGCTCGAACTTGTCCTGGATGATCTTGATCGTTTTCGGGCTGGGATGAACCTCGACCTTGCCCTCGTCCTCGATCTCTTGAAGAACGGTAGCGTCGACGTGTTCGATCTCGACTGTGAGGACGTCGACCTTGGAAGCGAGAGAGATGATGTGAGGACGCGAGTTGTAGGGACCGTCGATGTGCCAGGTGTGGCCGGAAGGAGGGATGATGACCTGCTTGGCTGGAGTAGCGTGTCCAGAGTCGAGGATGAGGAGAGGGATAGCTAGAAGAGAAGCTGGGTGAGCAAGCATTCGACCGAGTTGACCTCCGCCTAGATTAGAGTGGAAAGAAGAGAAGAGGGCAGAGAGGGAGGGAAGGGAAGGGAAAAGTCAGCTCGCTCGTTCTCGTTTCCTTTCCCTCCCTTTCGGCCCTCCTCCTGTTCGCTTGAGAGCTCGGAAAGGGAATGAAAACCTACCGAGGATACCGACGGTCTTCTGGTTCGACATGATAGCGGTCTGAGGTGAGGATAGAAAGGGAGGGAGAAGCTGTAAAGAGGGAGGACGAAAGGAGGAAGGGAAGCTGATCAGTCTCGGATGCGAGCGAGCAAAAGAGCTCCTCTCCTTCTCCCTCCTGCATCCAGGACACTTTGAAGAGGGCAACGGACTCACAGGTAGGTGATTGAGGTTCAAGCTCGAAAATGAAGAGACGTGCAGAAGGAGGGAGCTCGTTGTTGCAAGAAGCGGACGAAAAAGAAGGTGTGAGCTCGAGCGAGCAAGGCGAGATTGCTTCCGCAGCTCTCCGTCGCTAGGTTGCTATCCCTCGAAGCAGAAAAACTTTCCCTTCGAGCAACAGTTGAAGCTTGTAGGTCGTCTGAAGGTGAGATTTGAAGGAGAAGTCAAGACCTCGCGAACTCACTCGAGAAACGCCCACGAATGCAGAGTCTCTGCCTTCGCGTCGCTAGAGTGGCTCGAGAGGCAGAGAGCGAAGCAAGGAGAGGCATCGTGTTTATAAGGAGCAAGAAATCACACAGACAAAGAAGAACGGGCACAGAAGGCACAAAACAAAGAACGGGAGGAAAGGGGAAAGGAGAAAAAGTCCGTGATCGTTGATCGTTTCGTTTCGAGGTCGTGTCGTGAAGAAAGATGTAGGGTAGATGTAAGAGAGTAAACAAGACGAGATGTGCGTTATGTGAGAATAAGTCAAAAAGAAGGAAAGGAGGGAGGGAGATCGAGAGAGAGACGCGTTCTAATCGAATCTAAACGAAGGGCAGCGAGGGAAGGAGGATCTAGTAGTCTCGTCCATCAGGATTCGCGATCCCCAACTTGGCTCTCGGGACAGCGACGAAGTTGGTTCCTCCAACCTTCTTGTGCTTCTCCTTCTTGAGGATGTTGAGAGGAGCCGTGCTCTGTTGCTCGAACGCGGCGACGGTGTCCCTGACGGATCGACGCGTCGCTGCCGGGAGGGTTGGGGAGTAGGCCGAGGAGGAGGAGGAGGTTGAGTTGAAGGATGGGGAGAAGGAGGAGGGAGAGGAGAGAGGGATGTTGAGGGTTGAGGTCGAGGGTTTGGTGGGAGGAGGGACAGGGAGGGATCGAGACGTGGGAGTCGAGCTGGCGGATCGTTCCCAAGGCGAAGACTCTCCGGGAGGACTGAGAGCGATGAGGTCTGGTGTGGTAGGAGAGGGTGGAGGCTGATCGTCGAAGGGGTTCTGCGAGTCTTCGGGACTGGAGGCGTGTCGAAGACTGGACGACGACGAAGGGTAGCGGTTGAAGTTGAAGTTCTGACCTTCCGACCCGAGCTCGGGAGTCTGAGCTGGCGTCGAGTTCGAGAGGGAAGGAGCCGAAGTTGATCCTGAGGCTGTTCGGTTCCTCTGGATGATGTCCATCTGGCCCATGCGCTCGATTTGTTCGGAGGTTGCGGTTCCTGGAAGCGACGCGACGAGAAAGAGGAAAGAACGGGTGTCAGGGTTGGCTTCGAGCAATCCATCGAGGCTCGAGGTGCCTGATGAAGGTACCGAGTGGAAAAGAAGACTCACGAGCACTCCTCAAACTACTCAAGCTTCGATCCTGCTGATGTCCTCCTCCTCCTCCCAACCCTCCCTTGAACCCGGTCAACCAATCCGCTCCACTATCCTCGAGCGAGTCCAACGTGGGAGGTGTCGAAGGATCTCGAAGAGCGTACATCTTCGCTCCCATGGCGGCTACGGAGGGCAAGCTCGTCAAGGGAGGAGGCGACTTCGAACGAAGACCGAGAACCTTCCTCCACCCTCCTCCCGGCGAGAGGATCGATTCCGAGCGGCTCATCTGGTGCTGAGCAGCGGAGAGGTAGCCGTCTCCTCTTGTTGCTGAGTAAGGGGTCTGAGGGTTGGATGATGAGGAGTGGTCGTTGGACGAGGATAGAGGGTAGGAGTGAGAGTCATCCGAGTTGGAATGGGTTGAGTCGGAGGGAAGGAGGTTGGTCGAGGTGATGGGGTGGTTGGTTCCCGGGTAGAAGGAGGTCATGGCTGTTGAGCGAGGAAGAGCGGTTTGGGGAGCGTTGAGTTTGGTGGTGAGGAAGGGCTGGAGAGGCGCGGCAGCAACGGCTGTTGTTGATCTGAACGCGTTGTCGTCCGAGAAAGGGTCGTCGATGAGAGGAGACTCTCCTCCGTTCGCTCCCCGTCCGTTGATGTCGAGCAGGCCTTCCTCTTCGTCCTCGTCGTGCATCCCACCCCCTCCCAGATCTCCGTCTCCTCCATCGAGCCCAACCCAATCTCGTCCAACTCCTCCACTTCCACCCGACGCGTCTCGCCTCGCTACTAAACTTCCAACGAAGCTCGAGCTTCTGTTCCATATCCCCATCCCAGCCCAACCTCCATGCTCTCCAACCCGACTAGGTCGCTCTTCCCCATCCTCTCCGAGCGAAGGCGATCTCGGAGGAGGGTAGGTCTCGAATCGTCTCGTGTCCTCGTCTCCGAGCATGTCAACTCGAGCCTGACGAGACTTCTCCGCTCCTCCTGCGAAAAGTCCAGCAGCCATGGCTCCCAACCCAGCTCCGAACTTCATTCGCTTCTTCTCCCTTCCATCCAACCATCCTCCTCCTTCTCCATCGTCCTCATCTCGAACGAGTCCCCTCCCTTCTCCATCTCCTCGACCTCGCTTCTCTCCGACTGCCCAGCCTCCCTCGAAGTTGCGAGCGTTTCGACGACGAAGGAGGATGAGACCAGTAGCGGCAGCAGCGAGAGCGAGGGATCCGACGGCGACTCCGAATCCGATGGCGAGCTTGGAAGTGGTCGAGAGAGGAACGATGGCGCTGTTGTCGTCCGAGGATCCAGATCCTCCTCCTCCGCTCGACTTGGACGGCGCCGTCCATTTCGAGGTTCCGGTGGCCGTAGCAAGTCCGGGGATGACTCCAGTGTAGGTAGCTGGGTCGAAAGGGACGTACGACTCGGTGGATCCAGAGGTTCCCGTCGCTGCTGCTGTTTCCTGAGCTCCTGACGCGGTTGGGACTCCTGAGGAGGTTTGGACGATGGTGCTGAGGATTGTGGAGGTGAGGAAGTTGGTTTGAGAGTTCCCGTCCGAGTCGAGGGTTGTGGCGGTAGGGATGAGACTGATGATAGTTTGCGTGGAGGTGTAGACCACGGGTACGACGGTTGGGGAGGAAGACGCGTCGTTTCCGGATCCAGTCGTGGTGGGACTCGTCGTGGTGTCTAACCAGGTCGAGGGAGGAGTGAACGTGTCGAGGTAGGAGTTGATTCCGAGGTCGTAGAGGTAGAGAGACGCGTCGGCGGCGGACGAGGTTTGGTAGCCTGGCAAAACGAAACGAGAGTCAGCGTTCGATTTGCGAGAGGAGGCTTGAGGACGACTCACCACCGAAGAAGAGGACCTGAGAAGTTCCAATGGGCACTCCCTGATGACCTAGTCGAGCTCCGGGACCTGAGTGGACGGTGTCTGGTCAGCGAACGAGGTCTCGACGCTCGCAGACGAAATGCGAAGACTTCGAGCTCACCAGTTCCAGTCGGGCTGACACCCGTCCAGGATCCAGCTTCCAAATCCAACACCCAAGCATCACTTATAACCTCTTCCAGTCCATTCGTTCCCTTTCCACCTCCCTGAATGAACAGCCCGTTCCCACTCCCAAACATCGTCCCAAGGTGAGCTCTTCGTCCGTCTGGAACCGAGTCTCCTCCGAGCTTGACGGTCGTCCATTCGGCGTTCGAGTTGGTCGTATCGAGGGTGTAGGCAGTCCCAAGGGATGGAAGGGAGGATGTGGTGTAGGAGTAGCCTCCGAGGAGGAGGAGCGTGGAGTTGGAGAGGCAGTGGAGGGTGGGTTGAACGAGGTCAAGAGGGAGGGTTGAGGGGAGGAGGGTGAAGGTTGAGGTTGTTGATGAGAACGAGTAGGTGGTGAGGAAGCCGAGGTTGGAGCCGTCTGCTTTCATCCCTGCTGTGAGGTAGGTGGTAGTTCCAATGGCTGGAGGAAAGAGTGAGAAGGAGGAGGAGAAGAGGAAAAGGAGGGGTTTGAGGGTTCGTTCGAGCGAGAACGAGGAGGACGAGTCAAGAGGACGACGGGACTCACTACACGAAGCTGCTCCTACTCTCCTCATCGGCTCTCCTCCCCATCCCGACTCCTGTTGAATGAAGTTCGAACCTTCGCTACTGCCGTCCCTCGTCCACACTGAATCCTCGCCCGTCTGGATTGACGTTCCAGGAGAGCCATCCCCTCCGAACGTCCAAACGTCTCCGTTCGAGAGGACCTCCATGTTTCCCCAAGCGTAAGGAGGAGCTGTTCCCGTTGCTGATTCCGTGAGTATCGGAGAGGTGGATGAGGAGAGGGAGGAAGAGGTCGTGAGGGAGAATGAGGAGGTGAGAGGGATGAGGTCGAAGGTGGAGGAGGTTGGAGAGGAGCTGTACGTCTGCGAATCCGGCGAGGTCGTCTTCCCTGACGAGATAAGGAGAGTCGCTGGAGAAGGTAGGAGGACCATCGTATGTGCCCATCTGTACGAGGAAGAAGAGGAGAAGCGGTGAGCTTTACGGATGGGAAGGGCAAGGAAGAACGAGCGAAGCTGAACCCCCTCTCTCTTCCTCCTCGAAGTGTGACGAGCGAGCTCACCTTGCATCCAGAGCTTGAACGTAGACAGGAGATCCAACGAGAAGGAGCGCGACTGCTAGGTGGATGGGACGAGTTTTCTTTATCCTCTTCCGAGAGCGAGAGGAAGGAGAAACCATGGTGGATGGTAAGAGGGAAGGAGGAAGAAGGAAGGGAGGTCGAGTTTGGGTTTGACGAGAGCGCGCGAGAGGGGGTCGATTTCCTTAGGGGTGCTTGGAAGGGAGAGCAGCTGCCTCGAGTGAATAGGATGGAGGATGGGGAGGAGGAAGGGGAGAGGTGATAGACAACACAAGAAAAGAGAGGGGGGCAGGGGATCGGGGTGGTTGAATGAAGGAACAAAGGACGGCCCTCGTGTTTGGTAGAAGTTCACTGAGCGAGACCCGCGTGAAATAAAAATCAAGCTCGCCTCTTCTGCCCTTTTCACCCTCCCTTCACCCTCGTTCTCACCTTTCTCGTCGTTAAGTAAAGATCATGGTTCGATAAGACGCAGTCAAATCTAAGTAGTGTAGAAAGAGAGAAAAAAGAGCGAGCTCCTACGAGTCGAAAGACGGAGAGAAAGAAAAGAAAGTGGGTTGAAGGAGAGATTAGTCCTCGCTCTAAGCGTAGGTTCGAACGCTCTGGATCTCGAAATAGGCGTCGGTGAAAGACTGGATACGAAGAAGAAGAAATTAAAGAGTCAGTAGAGCGAGAGTGGGGGAGAAAGGGGAAGAAAAGACGAACTGAGGGCGAGTTTCGGACGTCTGGGTTCGAAAGACGCGTTTGAGTGTCAGCCTTGAACGAAAAGCTTATCGAGAGGTCGAGAGAAGCGCAAGACTCACGATCATCACAGCCCGAGGGGCAGCCGGCAGAGCCGTAGACAGCGCCTGTGCAAAGAACGAAGGCGAGAAGACAGTCAGCGAACCGCGACGCGTTTCTCACCGCCCGTTCGAGTCCTCTCTACGCCCTTCCAATCATCCCGAGATGTACGTACCAGCCCAGTCACCGCAGAGGGAGATGTTGATGATGATGTTGTGAGGTCCGAAGTGGGAGGCGAGGTTGCAGTCGGAAGAGGTGGAGAAGACGGCCGTCGGGGTTCCCCAAGTCGACTCGTCGACCGTCGAAGCTCCCGAGTAGATGTCGGCAGGGACATTCCAATCAGGCCAGAACCAGACCTTGATGGCGTCGCTGTTTCGTCGCATGGCGTAGCTGGATACACGTCGAAGAAGGTTGTCAGAAACGAGGTCGCGCGAACGAGGGAGGGAGGGAGGGATTGAAAGGCGACTCACGTTCCTCCTCCAGCATTGTTAAATCCGGCTCCGAAGGAGTTAGGCTGAGCGTAGTTCATGACTCCGCATCCGGTGTTTTCAGATCCTCCGGACGTGCAGGTGAGACTTTGAGCAGTACTGAGATTTGAACGAGAAACAAAAAGAAAAGGTCAGCTTCGACGCGTCGAAATTGATGAACGAGTCGTCGACTCACCCAGTCATGTCTCGACCAGAAGCGGGCATGGTGCAAGTAGCACTGGTATGAAGAGAGGTAAGGTCGTTGGCGTCGTTGTTGACTCCTTCGATGACTGGAGGCAGAAACGAGCGAGGAATTGAAGAAGGTCAGCGATGACTCGTCTTCGCTAGGAGGAAGCCCAACGTTCAGCAGACTTACTGTCGATCTCTCCGTTGTTGGGCCAGTCTTGTCCTACGGTCCAGAACGCTGGCCACTGTGACACACAGGAGATCGAAGACGGAGTCAGTAACTCGCTCGGACGCGTCGTCTCGTCTCGAAGTGCGAAAGGAAAGGCAAACAACTTACAGTTCCACATCCAGTAGGCATGTGAGACCTGGATTGGAGAAGAAATATAATCAACACAAGTTGACAAGAAGAAGAGAAAGAGGAAGACATACAAGGTAACGATAGTAACACCCTGAAACGACGCGATTCAAAACAAAGGAGATCGAATCAGGCCCCGTTTGAGCATCATCCTCCAACCTAAGTGAGAACGAGGCCATGTACTTACATCAGTGTAGGTCTTCTTGGACGCCAACCTGACGCTCTTCCTTCCTCGAGCTCCAGCAGGAACGACGGATGAGAAGTCGGTTCGAAGGACGAAGGCTGAATCGCTTGCGAAGGTGAGGTTCAACGCGGCGGCTTCAGCGGCCCCAACGTAGCTGGGATGATATAGAAGAGTGACGAGACAGAGTCAGTACAAAGGCTATCCGATGGGAGTAGAAGGTCAAGTGAGAACGAGGGAGAGGAAAAGGGAAGACTCGTGTCTCGTTTTCTTCCCCTCTCTCGAGACCGAGCAACGAAGAAGACTCACTCGACAGTTCCGTGAGTGGGATCATCATAGGTCTCGAAGTTGAAGTTGTTGAGGAAGTTGTGACCGATCATGGTTTCCTGTATCGAAGAATGAAAGCGAGGTCAGGAAAAAGACTAGACTGAAACGCGAGAGGGAAAAAGAAACCGACGCACCTTGAGGGTCCAAGTTCCAGCGGCAGCAGCGACAGCTTCAGAGGTAACGACAGCCGCAACTGGGGTAGAAGCAGCTGCAGTAGCCTCTGAGGTGACTGGGAGGGTGGTAGCAGTAGCAGGAGAAGCCTGGACGCTAGTAGCAGCAGCGACGGACGCTGAAGCAGAGCGAGATCGTCGAGGCCCTCCGCCGCGATGCTGCCTCTTGTCGTGAGCGGCTCCAGCGAGAGCGAGGGAAGGGACGACGAGGAGGAGGGTGGCGAGAGGGATGGGAGTGATCATTGTGGGTGGGAAGGGAGAGAAGGAAGTGGTTGGGGGTAGGGAAGGGTTGGGGAAGAAGGAAAGCGCTAGGCTCAGTTTTAGGGAGGAGGAGATGGAAGTCGAGAGAAGACCTTAGTGGGAAAGGAAGTTTTAAGAACTGGAGTCAGGTGAGGGAGGGGTAGACGTAGGGAGATAGATGAAAAGAAAGAGGAGAAGCGCGTCAGAAAGGAAAAGAAGGGGAAGGGTCGAAGAGGGGAGGAAGGAGAGGAGGTCTCGAAAACTGGTTGTCTGAGGGTCGAGAGGACGAGACCTCCCCTGCTCCACGTCTCTAAAACCTGCTCGACGTACCTGAGGATACATATCTTCCTGCTGAGCGGTGAACTGCGACAAAGCGCCAGCTCTAGTCTTGAAACGGCAGAGGAAAGAGAGGTGAAACACCGACGCGTTCGAAGTGCGAGCTGCGAGAGCAGGGGCGAGGACGCGATTCAATTTGCACGAGCTTCTCAAAGCCGCCGGGTGGTCCTCTTAGCCACCGAGGACGAAGGCAACCCTGCAACAGATAATAATAAAGAGTCAGAGACGGCAACGAGAAAGCAAGGGGGAGGAGGGCAAAAAGGAAGGAACTCGAACGAACCTTCGAACCTCTTCTCGAGACGGAAAGATCGACGCGTCTAGCTCGCTGGTTGCTCAGACGAGAGAAGACCGTCGAGGAGAGAGGAAGGTTGGGTGGATGGTACGACTACCTTGGGCTCCTCGTCTTCCTCGAAAGAGACGAGCCATCCAGCAGCAGTTCGTCGATCCGGCTTCGACGCGTCGTCTCGTCTCGTCTTCTCGCTCCCTTCTCTCCTCGCTCCCTTCTCGCCCTCGCCCTCGCCCCCAACGCTTCCATAAGCAAACAAGCAACGTACCATCTAGATCCCAAATCAAGCCGAAAACCCAGTCAAATCAGCCAACCTCAACTCATCTACACTCCTCTCCTCCTCTCCCTCCCCATAGCCTCTCCCACCATCCTCCTCCTCCTCCTCTTCGCCCTCCTGAATCAAACTCATCCCCCCCTCGTCGTTGATGGCTTGGTCGTCCTCGAGAACCTCAAAAACAAGCGCGAACTGTCCCTCGAGGGCCGTTTTGGCTCGAAGTTGGGAGGAATCGAAGAGGAGGAGACCGGAGCCTAGGGGGGACCAGGTGAGGGAGGAGACGAGGAAGGGATCTGAGGAGAATGGGTTGGGGTGAAGAGGGAGGGAGGAGAGGAAGGAAGGGAAGGGGGAGGGGGGGGGGGGAGGCGTCAGTTCGAGGCTGAGTCGCGTCGCTCGTTCGTTTCGTTCGCTCGCTCATCGAGAGCGGAGCGAGAGTTTAGTTCTGACGCAAGCACTCACTACTCGGCACCCCAATACATTCCGCCACTCCCTCTCTGCCCTCATCATCCACCCACTCTCCGTTCCACAAGAACAGCCCGTCCTGACCCGTCGAGAGGGCGAGTTTCTTGGGGTTCGAAGGGTGGAAGGAGGCGGAGGTGATGGGGTAGGTTTGGATGAGGACTGTTGTTGTTGGTGGTGGCGGTGCGAAAGAGGGTTGGGAGGAGGAGGAGGAGGAGGGGAGGGAAGTGGGTGGGGAGGGGAAGGGGTGGAGGAAGAGGGTTGAGGGGGAGTTTTCTGGAGGGCGCCAGGAGGAGGGAGGGAGGGGTGTCAGATTGGAGGAGTAGAGGGAGAGGGAGAGAATGTGAGTGTATGGATGGAGGCGATGGAAAGGAAGGGCGAGGAAATGAGGGAAGGCGACCAACCCTGACGCGACATCAAGATCGTTCCGTCGAAGTTGAACTCGAGTTGGCAGACTCCCATTTTCGGGGGAGGTCGTTTAGGGTCCGGACGGAGGAAGGGGATGGTTGCTGGGGTTGAGATCGAGTGGTCTGAGACAATAAAACGCGTACGAAGCGAAAGTCAGCGAGGACGAAAGAAGGAAGAAGCCTCGTCTCGAGAACGAGAGAAGCGGAATCCAAGCGAGACAAACGCACACTGAACGATACCCGTCCCACCCGACTCGTTGGCCCAGTCTGAGGGTTCCTTCCATACGCTCTGAGAATAGAAAGAGGGGAAGGAAGAGGTCAGCAACGCGTCTCGCTCGAACGAACAAACGAACGAGGAAAGAGGATCGAAAGGGAGAACGAACCGTCCCAACAGGAGCCAACCTCATCGGCAGTATCGTGGTCACAACAGTCCAGCTTGGGTGATCGTTGAGTATCCGGATCTGCGCCATCAATCCCCGAGACTCGAAACATCAGCTCAAGTTCCTTGTGAGCGACGCGTCTCGACTTCAAGCCAACTCACCTTCCCATCCCATCCTCCCACCGCCAACCTCACTCCGTCAGGATGCCACGCCACACACCTCACTCCCAGCCCTGTATCGTCCCACTCCTCTCCTCCCTCCGCGTCGTCCCCTAACGATTCGAGCTTCGCTTGTGTTGGAGGAGGGGGGAGGGTGTGCAAGGGTTTGAGGAGGGGAGGGAGGAGGATGTGGAGTTTGAACTGCAAGGAACGAAGGAGAGCGTGAGCTCGAAATGATGGAGTTCAAGGAGGAGAGAAGATGCGAACCTCTAAAGAATGATCCCAAACGGTGAGATGGGTGTTGTTGGGCGAGAGGGAGATGCCTTGGAGGGAGACGGTGTGGGTTGGGACGCGCTGTTTGCGTTCGAAACCGAGTCAAGGTCAGCTTCCGGAGCTTCCATCACAACCACAGAAGAGAGCGATACGTACGTGAACGAGCCTCCAAGAGTTCAGAGTGTCGTAGATCCCTACCGAGTCCTTGGAGGTGTGTCGTTCGGCGAGGTAGAAGAATCGATGGTCGGAGGACCAGGTGTGGCCGTTTCCTGGGGTTCAAAGAAGATGGGCAGGTCAGGTGGGAGATAAAGAAGAGTAAGAAGGGAAAGTAGGAGAGCAGAGAGCTGACCTGATGGCAGGGGTTTGAAGTTCTGGATGAAGAAGCGACGATCTCGATCTGGATCGTCGAGGTCCCAGATGGTGAGACGGAGCTGAGGGAGGAGTGCAAGAAGAAGAGGTTTAAAAGTCAGGATCTGACTGCAGGAGAGCTGTGGTCTTGATCTGACTTATACGAGCTCGATATCTGCCTCGAAGAGGCTCGAGTAGCTCGAAGGAGAGACGGTTGAGCTCGTTCGGGTGAGCTCGACCTCTCCTTCCTTCCTCCCCTCGCCCTCTCTCCTCCCATCCATCCGTTCTTCTCCCACCTCTACACCACCACACCAGCCAGAGAAGATACTCTTACTCACCCCCAGTTCACTCCACCCCAAGAGTTTATTCCCTGTCCTACTCCACTCAACTCTAACCAACCCTTCTACTCCTCCTTCCAAAACAGCTTCGACGGCTTCATCGTCCTCCCCTCCCAACTCCCCAACCCCACCCAGCGTGAAGACAAACGCGACGCTCCTCTTGCTGCAGAAAGCTAAGATCCTCGCTGAATCAGGGGAGAAGGAGATGTGCGTGATCTCGGGAGGAGAGCTCGTCGAAGCAGCAGACGCTGAGGCTGAAGCTGAAGCTGAGCTCTGATCCAAAGGACGTCGGTTTCTTGATGATCCTGACGAGAGGGAAGCCGAGGGCGAAAGGGAAGAGGAGGGGGAGTGGGATGGTGGGAGGGAAGGGATTCTGAAGGATTGAACGGTTTGTAAGGTGGTTGAGTGACGGATGAGGATCGTGTGAGGAGAGGAAGGGGACGAAGTGTGAGTAGAGGCGAGGAACGTAGAACCGGGGGAGAAGACAGGTGGGAGAGAGGAAGGGTAGAGCTCGGTGAAGTCCATAGCAGCGAGGATGGATGAATGGGTGGATGGAGTGCTGAGATGGTGGGGGAGACGAAGAAAGGAAGGAGAGCTGAGCTTGAGCTTGTTGCTTTTCGAAGGCGCGTGAAGAAGGAGAGACGCGCCTGTCTTCGAGAAGAGCTTCCGAGCTCAGTTTCGGGGAAAATTTGAATCGGAGAAGACGAAGTGAGAGCTCAGGGTCTGATAGTATCCATCCTCAAGCTCTTCGAGCAATTTTTCTTTCCCAACCCGATCCAAAAGCTGATCAACTGCTGCGCCATTCAGCCCGACCGAAGCTCGAGCTCACCTTCCTGCTCCTTCCTTCCTCCCACCCTCAGTGCCCTCCCAATTCGCCTCTTTGCCGTCGACGACACTCATCCACTTCAAGCCGAATCATCGACGCTTGAAGGCCCATACCTCGCACGTTTCCTCTCAACTCCAGCTCTCGAACCACCTCTTCCTCCCCTCCCCTCCCTCTGCCGGAGCGCTTCATCTCCTCTCCCCCCCTCCCTCCCTCGCCCCCCCCCCCTCCTTCCAACGCTCCAACGCTCGAAATAACTCTGCTCACCCTAGATTTCTCCGGCTGACCACTCACGCGTCGCGCTCCCTTCTCGAAACGAAGCGATCGGAAGGGGCAGAACGTTTCGAAGACGAGGCTGATGGTGCGCTCGCTAGCTGCCGGCTTGAATCCTTCTCTCGCTTCCGAACGAGCCCTCGTTTCCCTCAGCTTCTTCTTCGCCTCAAACCACCACCATGCAGCTCGTACTAGGCCCAAGAGAAACGAACCAAGGGCTGAGGATGTGCCAGAACGATGGGAGCTTCGGACCTGGGAGCGATTGTAGGGGGTTGGACTTGTGATTCTTTCTCGTGCCCCCATCTCGTTTCCCTTCTCGCTATTTCCCTGTTTTCTCGCTAACTTCAATCTCTATGTTTGCTTGATCTTAGTACCCTCACATTCGAACAAACGTACGTTCTCCATCTCACCCCCAACCCCTGCCTCCCTTCAGTCGAACGAACGAAGACTCGCTCGACCCCCTCCCCTCCCGTCCCTCCCTCCGAAGCTAATCCTCGTCCTCTTCTCTTCTTTTCACAGCATCCTCTCCCTCCTCCCCCAAACGCTCTTCCTCCTCCTCGCCCTCCTTCGAATCAACTACCTCCGCTCCAAACCCTCTCGACTCCTCCATCGATTCGACTTCCTCCTCGCTTTCAAGCTACTCTTCGCTCTTCTTCTCGTCGCCACCTCGGCTGCTATACTCGCGCTCTTCAAGGATGTGGACGGGATGTCCATGGGGACGACTGTGGCAGGTTGTGCGATGGGGTTGGTTGGATCTGTAAGTCCAAACGTCCAGAGGAGAGCGAGGGCGAGTCGAGCTGAGCGCTGACTTTGGTTTTTGCTTTGCGCGAACGATCAGATCATCTACCTCCCCCTCTCCTTCCTCGAGCACCAAAACTCTCTCGCACCAAGTACCCTTCTCTCCTCATACGCCTTCTCGTTAGGTCTCTTCGGAGCAGCTGAGCTCAGGACGCTTCACGCCGTCAACTTCCCGATGGAACCGTTCGTCGCGAAAGCCATCGCTGTTTCGTCGCTCTTCACACTGTTGGTCCTGGAGACGGCTTCGAAGAGGTGGTTGCTTAAGCCGAAGTACAGCGTAGGTTCAGGCTCTCGGTCCTCGCGAAGAGACGTATGCTGACTTGGTTTGTTCGTGCTCGTCGTCGAACAGAACCTCCCCCTCGCCTCCACCACCTCCTTCCTCCTCAAGCCCTTCTTCCCTCATCTTCTTCCTCTTCTTTACCTCGGATACAAGAGGAGACTCACACTCGGTGAGCTCACTCCCACACCCAACCCATCCTTTCCCCCCCCCCTCGTTTTCTCCCTTCGCTTCACTGACCCTCTCATCGCGTTCGTTCCGAATCAGACGACCTCGAATCCATCCCCCCTCAGATGATGGCCCTCCCCTCAACCACCAAACTCCTCATCTCTCTCTCCAAATCCGATCAATCGTCAACCTTCTACCTCCTCAAAGCAAGTCTCAGAGCCTTCGGGACTCAACTTGGAAGTCCTGCGTTGCCCAAGCTGCTGTTGACGCTTTTCACGTTTGGTGCGTCGCTCGCTCGCGCCCACTTTGGTCACCTTCATCCATCCCGTTCGTAAAGCTGATTTGTTCGATCCTTCGCGTTTGCAGGCCAAGTCTTCCTCGTCCAAAACCTCACTCGCTTCATCTCCGACCCTTCCATCGCTCAGGAACGAGGCTGGGCTCTCGTAGGAGGATTCGTGATCATCTACAGTGGGATTGCGCTTTCGACGTACTGGTACTGGGAGAAGGTGTTTGCTGTTTCGGTGGAGTATCGGGGGGGGTTGATTGGGGTGATGTGAGTTCGAGCAACGACCGAGAGTTCGAGTTTGGGTTTGAGACATGGGCTTTCGTTCGCGCTGACTTGTTGTTTGGTATTTGGTAGGTATGATAAGACGTTGAAGTTGACTTCGGTGGCTGCTAGGGAGGTGGGGCAGGTGAGTTGACGAAGAACGAAGATCGGAGAGGAGAGCAGGAGACGGCGGAGAGGAGAGCAGGAGACGCGTGCTGATTCTCTTTCTTCGCTTCATTGTTCGACCTCGACCAGGGAGCTGCAACAACCTACATGTCCGTTGATGCCGAGAGAGTCATCGAGATGCTTCAGTTCGTGCACGAGGTTTG
Source organism: Mrakia gelida (assembly GCA_024345305.1). NCBI lineage: Eukaryota > Fungi > Basidiomycota > Tremellomycetes > Cystofilobasidiales > Mrakiaceae > Mrakia > Mrakia gelida. The sequence continues at coordinate 651,789 of BRON01000013.1, read as the reverse complement.
GTGAGTTGATCTGCGCATTCGCTAATCTTCGTCGCGCCGAGATCGCTGACTTTCTCTCTTCCTCTTTCGTCGTAGGGCCTCTCTCCTCGCCATCGGTATCGGATTCACTCTTCTCTGGTTCCAGGCTTCGTACGCTATGTTTGCGTGCGTCCAGCTCTTTTCTCCCTTCGCTCAAATCCCTTTCTCGCGCTGACAAGGTCTCGTTTCCTTCAGTCCCCTCGTCTTCGTCCTCGTCCTCCTCGGTATCGTCGGATCGATCGCCAAACCAGTTGGAGATAGTCAGACGGCTTGGATGGCTTGTGTTGACGCGAGAATCAGACTCTTGGTGAGTTCGCGACCATCCCTCCTGCCCGGTCCGTCGCAGTCTTCGCTGACCCTCGCCTTTCGTCTCTCGTTTGCAGACCTCGATGTTCTCCCAACTCCTCCCCATCAAGCTCGGAGCCTACGAAGTTCCCCTCATGGAGAAGGTTCGAGTTCTTCGAGCCGCTGAGACTCAGGCTCTCAGGCGATTCTAGTGCGTCCGCTTCATTTCCTCCTCCCTAGCCTCTCTCGTTCGACGCGTCTCTGACCCCCACCTCCTTCCTTTCGCTCTCACAGCATGCTCATCATCCTCTGCAAGGGCCTGGCTGACCTCGGAGCCACCGTCTCGACTCTCGTCACCGTCGGAGCCTACAAGATCATGCTGCAGCACGGGAGTGGGATCGGATCGTTGGACGTTACGAGGATTTTCACCATCTTGACGATTATTGCCTTGTTGAATGAGCCGATTGGGATGCTTGGGGATGCTCTTCGTAAGTCCTCGCGTTGGCAGTCTCGTTTTTGGCGTGGAGGCTGACCTGTCGACGTCTTTCGAAACAGCTCAACTCTTCGGTGGATGGGCAAGTCTTGTTCGAAGTGAGTCTCGTTCGCGTTCTCTCCTCCTACTATTTCTCGGCTTCAAACTCACACCTTCTCCTCATCCTCGCAGTCCAAACCTTCCTCGTCCTCGCCGAAAAACCTCTCCCACCTCCTCTCCACAACCTCGACGCCGACGACAACTACTCGACGACCACTCGCTCTCAACTCTCCTCCTCCAACCCCTTCGAAGTCCCTCTCAATCTCGTCCCAACAGGCGAGGTCGTCGCTGAGATCATCGGCGGATCATTCGGGTGGGACGATAAAGGGACTGCTGTGTTGGAGGATATCGATTTGAAGTTGGTCTCGGGAGAGCTTCACATGGTGAGTCGAACTGAAAGCTCGACGCGTTCGTCTTTCCTCGACGCTGACGCTTCTCCTTCGCTAACAGATCGTCGGCTCAGTCGCTAGTGGGAAGTCTACCCTCCTCATGGCTCTACTCGGGGAAACCGTGCAGCTAAAGGGATCGATCGACGTTCGAGCGAGGAAGGTGAGCTGGTCAACTTCGAATCCTTCCCTCGACGCGACTCCCTGCTCAAAAGCTGACTTCTCCTCTTCCGCCTCCTTCTCAGATCGCTCTCGCCACCCAAACTCCCTTCATCTACCCAGGAACCTTCCGATCCAGTGCGTTATCCTCCCCTCTTCCCCTCGCTCGACGCGACTCAAGACTGACTCGCCTTCTTCCTCGCCTCGTTCCCAGACGTCCTTCTCGATCGACCCTTCGACCAAACCACCTTCGATAGGGTCATCCATGCGTGTGGACTCAGCCAAGACCTCGACAGGATGCCGAATCGAGAGCATACGGTACTGGGAGAGCGAGGGATCACTCTTTCTGGAGGTCAACGACAGCGACTTGTGAGTTTGCTCCTTTGCTCGCTCGAGGTCGAAAGGAGTCGAGCTGATCTTGTTTTGGTGATGGTTGGGCGTGTGCAGTCTCTCGCTCGAGCAGTCTACGCTGAAGCGGATCTGATCCTTCTCGACGATACGTTCTCGGCTCTCGATGGAGAGACGGAAGCTCACGGTGAGCTCGTCTTCGTCGTCGCTTCCCCTTCTTCATCTTCCCTCGAAGCTGACCATGTTTGTCTCGTTTCGAGTCTTCACTTCGCTCTTCGGACCTACTGGACTCCTCAAGGGAAAGGTCAGCCATCGCTTCGACGCTTCGCCTCGATCCCAGTCACGTCAAAGTCGAAACTAACCCGCCTGCTCTTCCTCTCCCCCTCAGACCGTCGTCCTCATCACCCACGGGATCCAGCACCTTCCCTCCGCCGACAAAGTCATCGTCATGGCCTCAGGCAAGATCTCCCAGTTCGGAACCTTCGATCAAGTTCGAGAGAGTGGAGATCCCTTCGCTCTCGCTTCCCTCGTCGGGGAATCCGCTGAGGTCGACGCTGAGAAGAAGGCCAAGAAGGACGACTCGCTCGACTCGATACAGCAGCAGGAGGAGGTCGATGAAGAACTTCTCTGGACGAACGACAAGACCAAGAAGTGGGCGGCGTTCAGGTTCTTCTTCGGGGCGGTTGGGATTCGAGGGTGTGTGAACTTAGGGCTGTTGGTGCTGGCAGCTTCGGCTGTGGTTGCAGGATTGCAGGGCTATCTACAACGTGAGTCCGCCCTCGTCCACTGTCTAGATCGCGCTCGTTCTCACTCGTCTTTTCCTCGTTCCTGCAGACTTCGCGAGGAAAGCTCCAACTGGAAACTTCACGGCCTGGATGGGAGGATGGGTTGCGTTCACCGTCGCGAACGTAATCCTTCAGTTCGGGGTGTTCTACTACTTCGTAGTCATCTTGAAGGAACGAGGATCTGTGTAGGTCGCCTGCTTCTCTCGCTCGAAACTCGTCGGTGAACCTCGACTGATGCGTCGAACCTCTCCTCCCTCCCTCGCAGAATCATTCACGCTCTCGAGCTCGCTGGGTTGATGGGATCGGCTCCTTCTTTCTTCCGTGAGTCAGTTCAGCCTAGGAAGAAGGAATTTCGTAAGCTGATCTCCTCTTTTCTTCACACTCTCGCAGAGAAAAACAGTCCCGGAAAGGTGAGTCCTCTCGTCTCCTTTCGTCCTCCGATCTTTGACACGACTGACTTCGCCCTTTCGCTTCAGATCCTGAACCGGTTCTCTGAAGGTTCGTCGTCATCTCTCTCGTCCCGTCATTCAAACCTGCTGACTTCGATCTTCCTCCTCCTACTCCAGATATCCAAGCTGCAGACTTGTGAGTGATCGTTCACCTCCCGCGAACGCGCTCGCTCGAGTCTCACTGACGTTCTCTCTTCTCTCGTCCCCGCAGTATGTTCCCTCTCTGCATCCTCGCATTCTTCCTCAGCATTCTCTCCCTCATCACAACCCTCATCTTCGTCATCATCGCTACACCCTGGCTCGGACTCTCGTTCATCGTTCTCGGACCTGTCTTTTGGTTCACGCTCGCTTTTTACCTCTCGACGTCGAAGGTGAGTCCGATCATATTGTCACGCCGCCCTTCGTTGACGCGGAGCTGACTCGATGTCTCATCTCTCCCCATTACAGCAACTCCAACGACTTGATCTCGGAGCGAAGAGTCCCGTGAGTTCGATCTCTGAAGCTGTTCGACGCGTTCGACGCTGACCTTGGTTCCTTCCTCGTCCCCAGCTCTACACCCTCTTCTCAACTTCAGTCGGAGGTCTCACTTCCATCCGAGCCTTCCGAGCATCTCGACACTTCGTGGACATCAACAACGCTACTCTTGATCGAGCTCAAGGACCCTTCTACTTCCGTCAGAGCGGTCAGCTCTTCCTTCGAACGGTGTTGACTTGGATCACTGTGAGTCCTCGGCTTCGCCTCTTTCTTTTCAGCCAAACTTCGACTGATCTTCGGACTCCCTCTTCTCCCTCTCAGGGTCTCGTCGCTGTCGGTCTCGCCATCCTCGCGGTCGGTCTTCGATCCTCAACCTCAGCTGCCCTTCTCGGAGTCGCCATGTCCCAGATCAGTGGACTCTCGTCGTCCATGAACATGACGATGGTCACTTACGCTGAGGTCGAGAATTCCATCGTGGTGAGTCGGTTCCTCTCCTTCTCGTCGCCTGTCTCGACGAAGAAGCTGACCTTTCGTCGCGTCCTTGAATGTCAGTCCCTCGAGAGGATCCAGGAGTTCGCCTCGCTCCCCTCGGAGGATCCCAACGCTCTTCCTTACGACCCCGAGAAGCCCAAAGAGCACACCTGGCCCTCGAAGGGAGGTTTGGAGTTCCGAGGAGTCTCGATTCGGTACCGAGAGGAACTTGGGCTCGCCCTCGACGGGGTGTCATTCTCGCTCGAGGGAGGGAAGAAGATTGGGATCTGTGGAAGGTTCGTTCGACTCTCTCGCTTCTCCTTCAGACGTTCACTGACTTCATCTTCTCTCTAACCCTTCAGGACTGGCTCAGGGAAATCCTCGACGCTTCTAGCTCTCTTCCGAGCCATCGACCACGGCTTGATCACTGGAACGATTCTGATCGATGGAGTCGACGTCTCCACACTTCCTCTTCACCAGCTTCGAGACGCGATGAGGTTCGCTGTCTTTCTACCTCCTCCCTTCTTATCTCGAGCGGTTTCTGACATCTTCCTCTTCTTTTCGGTCTCGCAGCATCGTCACCCAAGATCCCTTCCTCGTCGGAACTCTCTCGATTCGAGACAACCTCGACCTCGACGGCCGCTGCTCGGACGACGAGATCTGGGAAGCTCTTCGATCCGTTGGAATGAGCGATGTGATCAGCGAACTGGTGAGCTGCACTTGTCTCCTCGTCTCGCGTCTCGAAACATAGCTGAACCTCACCTCCTCTCGTCGCGTCGCGTCGTCCTTTTTCTCCAGCCCGAGAAGCTCGAGTCTCTCGCCATCGTCGACGAAGAGTCCTTCTCGAAGGGACAACGTCAACTCCTTTGTCTCGCGAGATGTATTTTGAGGAAGCGTCAGATCGTGGTTCTCGACGAGTCGACGAGCAGGTGAGTTTTGGTTCCTTTCGAATGTCGTTCTGACTCTCAGTCGATCTAACTCCTTCTTCTTCTCCTTCACAGCATGGACCACCTTACGGATCAGATGATCAAGAAGGTCATCTCTGAGATGAAGGATCAAACTGTCCTTGCTATCGCTCATCGAATCTGTGAATGCTTCTCTTTTCGACGCGTCTTCTCTTCTTCGCCAGCGAGCTTACCGCTTTCCTTTCCTTACCTATCTTTAGCGACCATCATCGACTACGACCTCGTATGTGCCCGTTATGTTCCTCCTGTTCCTCTCGTCTACGACTCCCACTGATCGTCTCCCTCTCCTTCGTCTCTCAGATCCTCCTTCTCGACGACGGAAAGGTGGCCGAGTTCGACGCTCCTCAAACCCTCCTCGCCGACCCTAACTCTCGCTTCGCCAAACTCGCTGCTACCCAAGGGATCTTCCACTCGACCAGTCCCTTCGCCATCGCTCAAGGAGAGTCCTCAGCTCCGGAAGAGAAGAAGGAGATCTGAAACGACGCGACTCGATGTCCCTAACACCTGCCTGCCCAGATAGCCCTTCTCACTCCGACTCTTTGAGTTTGATTGCCTTTCCCTTACATAGAACCCTCATTTTAGTTACACTTGCGTACAGATTCATGATACCAGCACTTTGCACTCAGCTCTCTACTGTATCGCGAGGCGTTGGTTCGCGAGTGAGAGATCAATGAGGCTCGGACCTCGCCTGAAAACTTCCCCTTTCTTACAGCAAAGACCTGAAACACCTCCGATGTCTCTCGACCTGAAGGAAGAACACAAAAAACCTGCCCTCCGTCGGTGCTCTACCAAATTGCTGCTGCGCTGATCGTCCCTTCCCCTGGATTCGACTCCAAAGGTCAAACACCTCCTCTCCTTCTCCCTCCCTTTCCCTTCCCCTCCTCTTCCCTTTTCTTCCCCCAACCTCATATCTCCAACTGGGTGAGCTTCCTCTCCGGTCGTGTGCTTGGAAACGGCCATAGCTCAAGGAGACCCAACGCTGACTCGAGTCTTCCCTTTCCCTTCTCTCTCCAGCTAGCTCCCTCCTTCCCTCCCCCTCCCCCCTTCCCTCCTTCGTTGTCGTCCTCGGCTCGAGGTTTCAACCCTCCCCTTCCCTTCCTCCTTCCTCCTTTCGACTCTTCCCTCCTCTCTCTCGTCTCCCAGTCCCTCCCCGGTGGATACTACGTCTAGAGGGTCATGGATTCCTCTCGTGAAGAAGGAGGACGAGCTGCTCCGTTCGCTGTCGTCGATCGAGAGCGACGAGTCTCGTTGGGCGCGGAGAGCTCAGCCAGCTCAGGAGGAGGAAGCGAAGGAAGGAGTTCTCTGGAGGAGGAATCGGTTGCTGCAGTAACGCAAGGGTCGTTCGATGTATCTCTCAAGAGTGAGTTTTCCGTCTTCTCCTAACAAGGTTCCCTTTCATTCGACAAGGGAGAGCGAGAGGTGTTGCAACGCACGAAGGAAGGACGCACCCTGACCGGCTTCCCTCCCTGGCTCCTCTTCGCCGCAAATTTAGCTATGGACCTCGAGCCTACATCCATCCTTTCCTCTTCCTTAGCTCCAGCTCCTTCCAAGGGAAACTCGTCGCTCAGGAAACGCCCATCAGCTCTCGCTCTTCAGGGATCCAACGGGAGCTCACGACGAAGGTTGTCCTCTGCCTCCTCCTCGACTGGCTCGACGAGTGTGGCTGGAACGAACCAGGAAGCTGAAGATATCAAGTCTCGTAAGTCTACTTCATCATATCAGTCATCTTCTTCGCGGAAAGTGGGCTCTCCGTTGCTGGAGTGAGCACGGAAAGGAAGAAGGGAGCTGCGAGCTCACACCTTTCCCCTCCTTCCTTCTCCACTCCTCTCCTCTCCTCTTCTCCCTCGGTAGCTATGGACGTCGACTTCCCCTCCTCCGAGCAGCTCTCTCTCCCACCTCAGCAACCTCACACCATCCTCTCTCTTCCACCGAGCAAGAAGGCCTCCAACCCTGGAGCTCGTCCCATGGCTCTCAAATTCTCCTCAACCATCGCGCCAGAGACGAACGTCGTTTCTGCTCCCGCTTCGGACAGCTCCAGCAACGCGAAAAGCTTCGTCGTACCCAAGACGCTTCTCCTTCCCGTCGGATCAGCCTCGTTGGGACCTCCCTCGGCGCTGGAGTTGGACGCGACGCTGGTGGATTCGGGGAAGGCATTCTTGAAGGAAGACGACGAGGGAAGAGGAGACAACAACGAGGGGAAGACGACTGAGGCTGTTTCGCTGGGTGAGTTCCTTTCATTTTGTCACTCTGACACGTGTCAGCTCCTCTACCAAGGACCTGCTCACACAACTCTGTGATCTTCTTCCTCCAGCAGCGGAGATGGACGTCGACCTTCCCACGACTTCGCCCTCGTCGACGCTCACGCTTCCCTCCATCACGAAGCTCTCACCTGCACCCTCACCTTCGAAACGAGGTCTCAAAGCTCGGCCCTCAGCCCTCTCGCTGTTTTCAGCCTCGCCGATCTACCCGGATTCAGCTCCCACCTCCCAACTCGACCTCACTCCATCTCCACCCAACGCGTCGATTCCTCTACTCCTCCTCCCCGAAGGCGACTCCGTATCCACCTCCCCTTCATCTTCGGCTTCCTCGGCGACCAACCCACCGAGGAGTCTTCTCTCCCTCCCTCCGAAGCCGCTCTCCTCGTCGTTGCGAGTCAAACCCTCACCTCTCGCCCTCAACTTCTCCAATTCATCCACTTCCCTCTCCGTCAACCGACCCAACCTCCACATCTCTCCATCGGCTCCCAACCTTCGTCAAGCTTCGACAGCGGCTCTCACTCCGTCGGAATCGTGGGCTACGGCTCCTCCTCCTCCGTCGTCCATCGGGAAAGGCAAGAGGAACGCGAAGGGCCTCTCACTCTCGCTCGGATTCGGATCAGCCTCACCAGGGTCCTCGTCGTCCGAGAGCGGCGCTCCTTCGTCTCCCGGTCCCTCGACAACGAACACTGGAGGAGCAAGGTTCAACATGCGACCTCCTCACACCTCCATCCCTCCTCAAACTCCCTCTTCCTCAGCCCACTTCCAAACCTCGTTCCCTCAAGGCCCTCCCTCCTCCTCCTACTCCTCCTCATCTCAGAACATCCCTCCCGGTCAACGACCCAACCTCCTCGCCCTCCTCCCAACCAACGAACGCGACCCCTCTGACCACGCTTCCTCCTCCAACCCAGCCAACCGACCCTACGCCGACGGACCCATCGAGATCCTCCCAGGCCTCTTCATCGGATCAGAGGAGAACGCTCGAGACTGGCAGACCCTCACGTCCTCGAAATACAACATCGGAAGAGTGGTCAACGTCGCGAAGGAGCTTGTTGGTGCCGGAGACGAGTACGGAACGGCTGAGGAGGATCAGGCGTTGAATCAGTTGAGGCCTGCCGTTTCGACGCCCAACTTGAGAGTCGCGTCGGCGGGAGGGGTCGGGGCGGGTGGGAAGGTGCAGGAGAAGAAGTATACGTTGCCGAATGGGAGGAAGATGGAGTATTTGCATTTGCCGTGGAGTCATGGGCAGGCGGATTTGGTTAGTGGTGGGGAGGGAGGAGAGAGTGGGTTCACGAGGGCTGGGGAGTGGGTGGGAGAGGGTTTGGTGAGAGGGGAGGGTGTTTTGGTTCAGTGAGTCGCGTCTTTCCTTTCTCTTCATTCCTGTCCTGAGATAGTGCTGATGTTCGCCTCTTTCTTGTCGTCGCAGCTGTCAATGTGGGATCTCGAGATCTGCGACTCTGGTCATCGCCATCGTGATGCGCCTCGCCGCCGAGGGAAACATGGTCGAGGAGCTCGGTGAGGTTCGAGGGATGCACGACGCGTACGAGTTTGTGAAGAAGAAGAATCCTTGGATTGGACCTAACGTCTCGTAAGTCGTCTTGCCTCTCTTTTGACGCGTCTTGGCTTCGCCTTCTCTTTCTGACTCGCTCGTACCTTCTCTTCCTTCTTTCCTTCGCTTCAGCCTGATCTACCAACTCCTCGAATGGGAACGTCTCCTCGCCGCTCAAACCTCCCACCTCCCTCAGATCATCTCCTCCAACAACTCGTCCGACGGGTCGTCCGTCTCGACGCCGATGCATCGAGGGTTCTCCACTGAAGTCGAGTCCGAGGAGGACTGGTCTCGTCGTAGAGCCGAGCTCGAAGCTCTCGAGGAAGCGGAGGAGCTGGATCGAGACATGGAGGAGAGGATGAAGAGGTCGCGAACGACTTCGGCCTCCTCGACCGTTTCGTCGTCGTCGTCGGGAGGAGCTGGACCTGCCTCGGTCGGTGCTGGTGGAAGGAAGCCGTTTGGGATCAAGAGGAGGATCAGTGGAAGCTCTCTCGCGAGTGGGATCACGCTCGAGGAGGAGGACGAGACTGGGGAGGAGGAGGGAAGCGACAGTAGCGAGACGAGGACTCCCCCGCCGCCGCTCCCCATCCACCACTCGGACTCGGATGCGATGATGGTCGATGGGATCGTCGAGGACACCACCGGAGGTCGCTCCACCGAGGATATGGAGGTCGCTGGAGTCTCGCAGAAGCCGACGAAGTTCGCTGCTCCTCCTGTCGGAGGACGCGCGGAAAGGAAACGATCGTCGACCCTCTCCTTCGTTCCCTCGCTGGATCCTCTCCCCTCCTCCCCAACCACCATTACGGATCCCTCCCCTTCCAATCTATCCGAATCATCGGCCTCCCTGGATCCCCTTACTCCTCGGATATCCCTCCTTCCTCGGTCCAAGAGCTACCAAAGCCACGCCCAACGAGCGTCGCTCTCCTCCCTCGACGAGATCACTCCCTCCAGTCCTCTCATCTCCAGCTTTACACCTACGACCTTCGATCAGGGTCCCACTCGGTCCAGCTTCACTCCTCCGAACTTCGACCAACCTCCCACTCGGTCCGAGACTCCCTCCTCGATGACCTCGACCTCGTCTCGTCGGTCGTCCCTCAGCTCTTTCCCTCGTCCACCACCCATCCTTTCGAGCAACAACGAACCTCGGTCCCTCCAGCAACTGCTATTCTTCCCTCCCTCCCCGAACCGATCGATGGACCCTTCAACACCCACCATGGCCCATTCAACCTCCATCTTCCTCTCCTCCCCAGCTCCTACTCAACAGACCTTCGCCTCCTCGTCCTCGTCGTTCGGCTATCAAGTCGCGTCGACCTCGCCCATCACGGAACGAACTCCCACTGGCGTCCAACGCTTGAGGTCGATGATTCCTCCCATCATTTCACCCACCACCTCCTCAGCCCTCCTCATGGACGACACTCCTCTTGCGCACGTCTTCGGAAGCCTCGGAGGAGGACTGGGAGGAGGAGGCTTCGGCTCTCGACACTCCCCTCGACAGAGGAAGGACCTCCACCGCAAGACCTTCTCCCTCGACGTCAAGTCCCTCTTCTCCTCCTCCCCGTCCACCAACCCCTCGGATCCTCTACCGCCTTCAGAAGCCGCAGGACCCTCCTTCTCCCCTCCCAAACGGACTCGAGCTCCCTCCGCAGGCATCCTAGGAGGATTCGTCTTTGGAGGAGGAGGAGGAAGACACAGTCGAACTCCCTCCATCTCGTCCGTCACGTCGTCCCAAGGAGGAGGAGGAGGAGGATCCACTACGTCGTCGAGGAAGAGCAGCGTGAACGGAGGAGGGATGATGCCCACGTCGAGTACTCCCACTTGCGTGGTAACGGAGTTCAACGCGAGAGGGTTCGTTCTGGATACGAGGGAGATGAAGTGAGACGATGTCGCGTCGAACCTCACGTCGCCTTATGCCCCCTCCCTCCCTCACTCTCTATACTTTGTTCTCGTCTTCCTCACTCTTACGTACCTACGAACTCTTTCATTTTCGGTTCCTCTTCATCTGCATAATTTTTTCATCTTTCTACCTGTTCTCGCTCTCGCTTTCCTTTCTCTCTGTCTTCGTTTTCGTTCGCGTTTCCACCATGCTTCCCCTTCCCTCTTCTTCTCTTCGTTCACAAGCACCCATGCATTTCACCCCACTTAATGGTTTCCTTTTTTTTCGTAGTAGGTTCTTTGGCTTTCGCCTTTCGTCTCTGGGTTCGTCTTTGTGTACGAGTTAGTGCGACGTCGACGCGATTGATTGAAGAAGCCTGGTGCTCTTTTCTTCTCGTATTCTTTCGCTGTTCTTGATCTGAAAGCGAAAGCTGTTAGAGCATTGACTCTGAAAGAGAGAGGGTGAAAAACTTCCAGGGCAGTCGTTGAGACAGGCACGGACTCAAATCTCGTCGGCCCTCCCCCGACCTTCCCTGAGATCCACCCTCTCCTCCCTTCCACCAACCATCTGCCCCCTTCCCCTCGCAAGAGCACAACCCTTTCTGATATCGCCCTTCTCTCTCGAGAGTGGAGATGTCCGGGAGTGATCATAATCATCAGCAAATGTGGGTCCCGTCCCGTCTCAAAGCTGGAAGGAAGAGAAGGGAGGGAAGATGGATGAGCTTCACTTCGGGAGAGGAAGGGAAGATGGGCTCGCGCTGACGCCTCGCTTCTCTTCCTTCTTCGCAGACAACACGACGATGAAGAGCTTACAGAGCTTCGTATGGACGTCGACGTTGAGGAGCACTGGAGCGACGAGAAGGTCGATGTGAGAGGAGGAGAGGAAGGAGGAGGGTTGGACGTCATGGAGCTCGAAGGAGAGGATGGAGCGAGGGAGGAAGGGCTGGAGGAAGGTGGGGAGCTGCCTGCCAGGGAGGCTGGGGACAGAAGCGGGATTGGAGATGTGCTTGAGGAGAGGGGAGGTGGTGCTGTGGAAGAGCAGGAGCAGGGAGAAGGGATGGGAGGAGGAGCGTTGAGGTGAGCTCGACCATTTCCTTCCTTTCCTTTCCCCGCCTTCCCTCCACCCTTACACGAGTTCCATCGCCCTCAGACTTAGCAGTAAAGCAACAGAACCCAAGCTGAGTCCTCCGAGAGACCCTGTACAAGCTCCGTACGTCCCTTTCCACTCCAATGAGGAGGAAGGAAGCATGGAGTCGAGCTGACCTGACCTCCCTCCGGCTCCATCCCAATCAGCTCGCCACCACCACCTCCTCCCTCTCCTCCCACGCTCGGCCCTCGCATCACCACCCACTCCTTCCCCTTCCACCTACTCCAAACCACCCTCCCCGACCGACTCTACGGACTCGCATCCCTTCTCCCTCCCGAGGATCCAGTCGTCAAAGGGAAGGAGCTCCTCGGACGACGACGAGACGAGGTTGGAGCTTGGGATTTCTTGATCGCGTTGGCGAAGGAGGATTCGGGTAAGAGGGACGAGGAGAGGAGAGCGGAGAAGACGAAGAAGAAGAGGAAGAGGGCGAAGGGTTTGGCTCTCGGTGGGAGTAGCAGTTTTGGAGGAGGGTGAGTCTTGAGTCTTCGTTCTCGTTTCGTCGCCTGTTCGTCGAGCTGGAGCTGACTGTCGGCGCTTCTCAAACAGCATCAACGACGAGCCTCTCTTCTACCCTGGGACACCTGTTAAGATCGAGGAGGACGACGAGGGAGAGGACGAGCTTTTCTCTTACGACGACGACTCAGACGAGTTGGACGAAGAATCGGACGCGACGGCGACTCCTCCTCCGACTGGACCCTTCGATGCTGCTCAGGACGTCAAGCTGAAGGCGGATAGGAAGAGGAGGGAGTTCTACTCTTCTGGTGGTGTTGCTGTGCCTTCGGAGTCGAAACCTGTCGATCGGAAGGGGAAGGGCAAGGAAAGGGAGACGGTTGGTTGGGAAGGAGGAGGAGCCAGAGGGAAGAGGAGGAGGTTCGTTCTCGCTCTTCCTCTCTTCGGTACGACGGATGCTGATCCTATCCTACTTTGTATACAGTTCAACAATCGCCAAAGCTACATCATCGTTCGTCTCCTCTCCTTCGTCTTCGTCCTCGTCCCTTTATCGCGTCTCCGTTCGAGCTGACTTTTGTTTTCGCTTGCCCTTCACAGATACTCTCGAAAACCAACACATGCAGCAGCCGAATCAGAGGATGATGAACCGATGCGACCGTCGGACCGTCGAGGTTTACGGATGAACCAAAGTCGTGAGCACTCATCTTCCTTTCGTTTCGCGACCGGCGGGTCGAAACGCGTCCTGACCTTTGCTTCGTTCGCCGTCGGCCAGGATCGACGGCTGGACTCAAAGGGAAGACAACATTCTCCAGGACTACGCCAAGCTCTTCATGTCGGATCGAGCAGGGTGGGAGAACGAGTTTGGTCTGCAGCAGTTTGTTCAGGGAGTGAGTTCGTCGTCTTTGCACCGAGATCCTTCGCGTCCCTTTCGCTGAGCCACGAGATCGTCGTTCTTTCCTCTCAGTTCGCCACTCGAGACTTCCCATCGAAAAGCTTCGCATCCGTCGTTGGTCGGTTCACTCGTTTCGTGGACGAGTTGGAGAGGGAGAGCGGAGGACGAAACGACGCGACGAGAGCTGCTCAGGTCGTCGAGGATACGGAGAAGAGTGTCGAGTCGAAGTCGAAGAAAACCAAGAGGAGGAGGGAAGAGCTGTCGCCGGACTTAGAGGTCTGGGTCGACCCAAAGGAGACTGGGACTGCGACGAGGTGAGCATTGACGTTTCGAACTCGAACGCGCATCTCGCACAACCAAACTAATCTTGACCTTCGTTTCCTCTTCAGGTATGCTCAAGCCTTGCCTTCTCAGCCGCAACCAGATCCTTTCGTCAAGACCGCTACGAGGAAACCTACGTTCGTTCTCGCTCGTCGTTTCGAAACTCGTCCTCGTTCTGACCTCTCCCTCTCCGTCCTCCTCCCCTCCTCGAGCAGTCCTGAAATCATCGATCTTTGCACTCCGCCTCCCGACTCTCCGGATCCTCTCTCTCTGAAAGCTCGCCTTCCATCGACTTCGAAATCAAGGTTCGTCGAGCTACGTTTGCTCTCTTCCGTTGACGACTGAAAACTCACACCTTCTTTCTTCCCTTTCCCTTTCCCTTCCAGTCTCGAGATACCTCGCCTTCAAAACGTTCCCGACTCCAACTCCCTTAAGCAGATCCTCCACGGTCTCGGATACCCTGACTCCACGGCGAGCTTGAAGTCGAACCCTCTCCCGTCGTCGTCAACGAAGTTCAGGTCCGTCCTCTCCCTTCTTCTCTCACCTTGTTCGGTCGCACTCTCGCTCACCTTCTGCTCTCACTTTCTTCAATAGTTCGTCCAAAGAATCCAACTCCAATACATCTGCAACGGACGATCTCCGAATCGGGAACCTCGACGCGTCGGTCGACGACGATGATCTTGTTGAGGCCTTCGAGCCATATGGGAGGATCGACAGGTGAGCAACGGATCTCACTCGAGCCAACTAGCCTTCTCGTATTGATCCTCGTTTCTCCTTGGTACACAGAACTCGCGTCAGCCGGGACGATCGAGGAAAGAGCAGGGGTTTCGGTTTCGTTCTCTTCCAGGTCAGTCTTCGTTCTCGTACTCCTCTTCTCCGAGCGTAGAAGTCGACGTCTGACGTCTTCATCTTTTCGCAGACTATCGAGCAAGCCAAGACAGCCATGGCGGCGATGCAAGGTGAGTCAAGACGGAATTCACGACGAGCTCGACGACGCCTCGACTCACTTCGCGTCTCTGCCCTTCTCTTCTTCCAGGACGCTTCATCAAACATAACACTCTCCCTCTCGATATCGCATTCCATCACTGGTCCCTCCAAAAAGCTCTTCCCAAGGAACCTACCATCTCTCCACCTCCAGCCTACCATCCTCCCTCGCCTCCTCCCCTTCCAAAACGCATTACCTCGAACCGTCGCGAACCCACCGCCACCTCCTCCAACGCCATCCCAGTCCAACCCCGAAACCACAACCCTTCCAACCACTACTCCGCTCAGTCTAAGTCCCCTCCTCGTCCTAAACCCTACGCGTCGAAGAAGCAGAAGAGGAACGACCGAGGAGGTCGAAGATACTTCGACGACTACGACTCGGACGAGGAACAAGGACCTTCGCGTCGATACGAGCGGTCGTCAGACTACCAGCAGCAGCCTCGAGGTCCTCCCAACCCCATGGATGTCTACTCCTACCCTCCTCAAGCCAAGCCCTTCGCTCTTCCAGGCATCCCGTACGGCGGGAGGGTGAGCCTACCCGACGAGCTGGGATACGCGATGAAGTCGCTTCCTGCTCCTGAAGCGTTCGTCCATCTTCTCTCTCTCGAATCGAGCTGCACTCCTCGACTGGCATGCTCAACTTTTCACTCGTTTTCGCAGTTCTATCCTCTTGGACATGATCAAAGGGATCGGATTGTGAGTCGATCCGCACTCGTCGCGTCTCGGTTTCTTTGCCTTCGCTATCTCGATCAATTTCGCTTCTTTTATCACAGGGACAAACTCCCACCCGTCGAGATCTTCAGACCTACCATCGCAGCTCTCCGCAGATCCTCCTGCTTGACTGCCGAGTCAGCTATGCATCAGTGAGTCCGACTCTTCGCGTTCACTCTCGCTCTTGCCTCCTCTCGTTCCCAACTGACGCGTCCCATCTCCTTCCCCATCTTAATCTCCTTCTTCTCAGACGAAGGAAGGATCCGTCCGCATCCTACCCTCCCACTCAGCACATGCCCCCACCCTCTCATCCACCACAACAGCAACAAGAACAACAGCAGCATCAGCGGCCCGCCACCTTTCCTTTCCTTCCGATCGTCCCTACCCCTACGACTCAACAAGCCCTCAGGAACCCGTACCGAGACTTCGGGCCTCTGAAGCGGTAGAGGCTGAGTGGGTTGGGCGAAGAAAGGAAGGAGGAGGAGAGGGACGGGAGATCGACGCGTCGGGTGATGGAGTTTCTTTGCTTTTTGTTTTCGCTTTATCCGCTACGTCTTGGTTCCCGTTCGGCCTCTTTTAACGACATGTGTTGTATGGTATCTCGATTAATGACTCTTCGGTTTCTTGATGGTCGAGTCGGAGGCAGAAAGGAAAGGAGGAGCGGGATCGAAAGGAAGGCGAGCTCAACGACGCGTCACGACAGACGAAGGAAAAAGCGAACAGCATGGCAATTTTGAACCTAGAGATATCTTCTTCTCAAATCCTCTCCAACTTAAACAAGCTCTTCGTCCTTTTCAACGCCCCAAACAACCTCTCCTTCGCCTCCTCCTTCATCAAGCTCATTGGCGACAACCCGCCCAACATCCCTCCACTCCTTTCCAAATTCTTCTCCTCCCCTCCCATCATCTTCCACGCTCTCTCCATCGACTCGAAGACCTCTTGATCCTTGATCTTGATCACAACCTTCTCGAGCGAAGGGAAATCCGCCTTCTCGCCAAACGCATGGATTCGAGCCCAAGTCTTCATCGCCCAAACCCGAGTCGTTCCCCTCTCGAGATCCCCTTGCTTGGGATGCGAGGTCAAGATACTCCCGAGCTGGGTACAGAGGAACGCATCCGTCTCCTCGAACTCGTTGAGGGTGACTTTGTAAGCCGGGAAGGGCAGGGAGAAGATGAACTCGACTGTTCGAAGCGAGTTTCGATGACCTTTGAGGAAGTCTTTGAGGGGAGTTCCTCCCTTTCCGTTGGGTTGGTACTCGACGATGTTCTCCAGGATAAGATGATGGAGTCCTTGGCCTGGTTCGTTCCAGATGGGAGGGATGAAGAGAGGGAAGAGGAGGGAGAGGTTTGGGAGTGACCCAGGGAAGGTGTGTCGATCTGAGGGATGGATGGAGGCGAGGTGGAGGGAGTTGAGTTGGTTGTTGGGGGTTTGGATGATGTGGAGAGGGATGGTGGTGGAGGAGGTTTGGAGGGTTCGAGTTGAGGGAGAGGATGTGAGGGAAGGGGAGGAGAGGAGGTGGATCGAGGTAAGGAGGGAGCAGGCGGATTTGAGTTTTCCAGCCTTTCTTTTGGCAGGTTGGGGAGCAGTAGTAGGCTGGGACGACGAATGAAAGATCTGTTTCAACGCTCTGTCGAGGCACGAGGGATAGAGGAAGGGGTGAAGAGGAAGAAAGAGAGAAGAACGAGCGCTCCATCTCCTCCCTCGGCCGTTCTTGTTTCGTTCGTCGATTCGTTTCTGGGCCTCACTCTGCTTGCAACCACTGCATTTCTTCGCAGTCTCAGTTCCGCAGACGTCACACTTGTTCGAGGATCCCATCTCAAGGAAGGAAGAGGGGAAGGGAGAAGAAGAAGAGAAGGGCGAAGGAGTTGGTTCGAGAGGAGGTAATTCGAGCGACGAGCTCGCGTTCCCTCCGTCGGAGTCAAAATCGGCTCGCACGCTCTCTTCTCCAAACGAGATACCTAGCAAGTGCATTGATCATCGACGCTCGTCGGTCATCTCGTCCCTTCTCGTCCCTCCTCGACTACTTGCACTCGGAGACCTTGTACTCGACGGTGTTGTTGCATCCCGTTCGAGGAACGAAGTCGAGGTAGACGAGGCCGCCAAACTCGGCGGTCCAGTCTCCGTTCACGTCCTTGTAGTAGGCGACGTTCCTGTGAAGCGACGGAACGTTTGAGAGAGGGAGGGGAAGGAGTCAGCGACCGGCTTCGAGGTGGGCGGACGAGGGTGTTACGAAAGGAAGACGAACTTGTTGTCCTTAACCTTCCTGACCTCGAGAGTGGTGTGAGAAACGATGCTTCCGAGAGTCTTCCACTCGAAGCTGGAAAGGCGAGGAAAGGAGAGAAGGGGAGCGAGGGAGAGGGTAGGAAAAGCGGGGGAAATGTCAGCGCGTCGCGTCTTCGGTCTCTGAACCCCCCCCCCCACTCCGAACTTACTTGTAGCACTGGTTCTCGGAGATCAGGAAAGGCTTAGTGCAGTGGGTGTTTCCGTCGTCGTCGATGCATCTGAACAAGACAAAGCAAACGAGAAAGAGGTCAGCGACGAGATGGACGACGCGTCGTCGCCCGGAGATCGAAGAAGAAGCGAAGAAGAAAGGTACGGACCTGAGTCAGGAACGGGCAAGAAGTAGAGAAAGAGTAAATTCAGTCAGCTGAACTCTTCCGAAAACCTGCTTCAGGATTCCTCGAACGTGCGACGAGCGAACGAGGAAGGTCTCAGACCGACTCAAAAAGGAAAGAGGGACAGCAAAACTCACTCGTTCTTGCAGTAATCGAGGACCTCTCCCTTAGCGACGAGCCCCTTGTCTACAGAGTGGCGAAGAGACGATATTGGTCAGCTCGGGCCTTCGACCTCAAGGCAGGTGGAACGACGACGAAGCGAGCGAGCTCAACATCTCGTTCGTCGAATCACATCGACGAACCCCATCGCCTGTCGCGATATCGCCCGTCTGACCCCCTCCTTCCTGGAGATGCGCTGTCGCAGGATCCTCCCAAGGATCCCAACACCTCTTCCCAACCACTCGCTCTTCCCCATCAGGAACGAATCCTCGCTTTCCCTCCACCACCTGACCCATCCAGCCCCCTCCCTCCCTCTCGGACCTCTTCCTCCCTCTTCTCCCCTCTTCGCCCCCAACGAAAAGCACACATCGAAGAGAACTCACCCTTGACGGTAAGACCAGTCATAGCAAGAGCGGAAGTAAGGACGGCAGCGAGGTTGGGGATGTACATCTTGAACCGATCAACCACAAAACAAGAACGAGAACGATCAGCTCGATCCGGAACCGACGAGAGATGGGCGCGAGAGAGAGAGCTCACGATGAGAGTGTGGGTGTGGGGTTGGGTTTGAGTGAAGTGGGTGGGTGGGGTGGTGGAGGTTGTTGTGGTTAGGTGGGAGTCGAACGAATTCGGGGTAAGGGAAGGAGGGGACCAGGTGAGGAGAGAAACAAGCGAGCGAGAAGGGGAGATCGAGGAAATCGTCGTCGTCATTTTGGAGTTGAGACTACTGCGACGGAAGAGAGGACGGAGGCAAAGTGAAGAAAATTTCGTCTTTGAGGGAAGGGAAGGGAGGTTGAGCGAGGCAGGACGCGATGGTAAATGAACGGTTTGGCTGAAGCTGACTTTTGGAGAGAGGCACGACGCGTCGAGGGGAAAATCGTCATCCATCGTTCTTCTCTCGCCATCCTCTCCCTCGCCGCCAGATTCTACGAGATCGTTCCCAGACTGAGATGGATTCGAAGACATCCGTTGTCGATCTTCGAGGTGTTCCGTGTTGAGGCTGAGGCTGGTGCGAGGAGTGGGTAGAGGCGAGGGAGCGACGACGGCTGAACGCCCTAGAAACGCTTGAAGCGCGACTCGAAGGCGGGTGGAGGAGGTGGTGGAGGCGGCGAAGAATTCCATCTGCTCGAGGGTGGCGGTGGCGGTGGTGGTGGAGAGGGAGGAAGATCGTTTGGAGGTGGAGGTGGTGGTGGGGAGTCGTCGTTCGGGGGAGGAAGTGGTGGAGGAGGGACGGACGCGTCCCACGTCGGCCGTTGCGAAGCTGATCCGCTTGATGAGGAAGTGAGAGTGATGGGTTTCATGGAGAGGGGAGTGCGAGTAAGTGGTGGTGGTGATGGTGGTTGACCCGAGGGAGGTGGTGGAGGAGGAGTGGAAGTCGAAGGCGCGTCGGTCGCTTCGGAATCCCACCTTGACCTCTTCAGCTGTCTCTGGCCAGTCCCTTCTAAGCCGGAAGTCCGAGTACCCAAAGATGGGAGAGGTGGAGGAGGAGTATGGGTCGTCGACTTGACGAACATGGGTGGAGGAGGCGGCGCTTTCCTCTTGTTGTTGTCCGCGTCGAAGGGAGATGCTGAGCGTTCGATGGAGGACGAGGAGGTGAGGGGAGAGTGGAAGGGAGGGAGAAGAGATTCGTGTCTCTGGAGATGGGGTGATGGTTTGGGAGGTGGGTTGGGGTGGAAGGATGAGGAAACGGGAGACTGAGGAGGTGGAAGAGGCGCGTCGGTCGGAGGTGGTGGTGGAGGAGGAGGGTCGTCCCAAGGATGTGATGGAGAAGGTGGGGGTGGTGGAGGCAGAGAGGATGACGATGGTGGTGGAGGAGGTGGAGGTGCTGGATCTGCTGAAGAAGGAGGCGGCGGTGGTGGGGGTGTCGAGGTTGCTGCTGCTCGATCCTCGCTCGTCGACGCGCCGTTCTTCTTACTCGGACCACCACCTCCCCAACTCTCCTTCGTCGGCACTGAGAAGCTAAACTTCGTCGCTCCGCCAGTGCCCTTGCCCTTCTTCGTTCCTCCTCCTCCAGCCTTCTTCCCTCCCGCTCCTCCAACAGCGACACCTCGGGCTCGCATCTCCCGTTCAATCTCCTTCTCTTCCCGTTTCCGTTCCTTCTCCTTCCTCTCGTCCACAGTCTGAGACCCGGTTGTCGATGCTCGATGTGAGGCTGCGAGGGCCTTGAGACGCTGTGATGGAGACGATCAGAACGAGGCGACAAGATCAGCTCGACGCGTCGAGAAAGGTCAAAAGGAGGACGAGTGGTGAAGCCGGGGGACGAACGATGGTGTGCTGATGATCGTACGAGTTGAGATGCGAGTCGTACTGCGTAACGGTCGTGTACTGCTTGTCACAGGGTAGGCAGCTAGCAGAAGAATGAGAGAACAAGGTCAACCAACGTTCGAGCTCGAGCTCACCTCTTCCCTTCCTTCCCTTTCAGCCACACTCACTAGAACGGCTTGAGAGTCACAGCAATCTCTTTCTTGACCTCGAGCTTCTTCCCTACCTCCTCCTACAGATCAAACAGCCAAGGGGACTTCAGTCAGCGTCTGAGAGGTGGAGATGAGCTCGAGCCCGAGCTGAACTCACGACTCCCTTCCCTCTCTCCGTCTCGCTCATGCCAGCCCACCTTTCGCTCTCCATCTCCCTTCTTCCCTTCCCAACTACCTCATCTATGACTCGCACATCCTGCGAGAACTTCCCGATCCCAAGACCGGGCGTGGAGACGACCATCGGGACGGGCTGAGTTCGACCTGAGCGAGGGAGGGAGGCAGGGAAGGAGGTCAGCCTCCTCGATGGTGAGCTCTCAGCGACACCGCCAGCTCAGTCCGACCTCGAGAGAGAGAAATAGAGGACTAACCGTTCCCACTGATACCTAAACCTTCTCCCGAACCCTTCCATCCCATCTTCTGGAGCAGCTGGAAGCCCTTGTTGTCCTCGGTGAGCTCAGTGTTGAGGTCCACCCTTCGATGAGGCACGAACGAGGACGACGAGGGAGGAGGCGAAAAGGTACGTTCATCCGAGGAGGAGTAGAGATCGCTCGAATCGTCGTTGCCATCTTCCGGAGGAGGTTTGGAGGAGCTGGAGTCCATCGGAGTGGGAGAGGGGAGGGAGGGAGGGTTGAGCTCTTCGAAGGGAGTTGTTCACGGCGAGGAGGGCTCCTTAGCGAGAGGAGGAAGGGATAGGTTTCTTGAGCTAGATGAGGTCGCAATCACAAGGTGTGGAGATGAAGGAGGAAGAGTGACGAAGATTTGCCTCCGGATGACTGCTGGCCGCTTGGGGAGGAGAGACGGGAGGAGGTCGAAAGCTCGCCACCGACGTCGACCACGAGCATCTCCTTCCTTCTCTCGACTCTTCTCGACCATGCCTACACCTACCCCTCTCCCCTTTCTTCCCATCGAGATGAAGCGAGCGATCCTCAGCTTCTGCGACGCTGCCACCCTCGCCAAAGCGTGCCTCGGTTCGCTCTCCTTCCTCGAGCTCGCATCTCCCTTCCTCTACGGAGACATCCTCATCCACGGACTTCAGCACTTTGAGAGACTCTTCTACGAGAAGGTAAGCACCGGAACAGTCTCTTCTCTTCTCTTTCTGATCTCTCAGGCTAACTGGCATCCTCTTCTTCGTCTTCAGAAACCACCCTCCTCCGCTCCTCACCTCGACCACCTCTTCTCCCTCTCCCAACTCCAGACCTTCACCTTCCTTGGGGTCCGGAACGACTCCTTCACACGATACAACTTCAAGATCACCACCGCTCGACTCCCATCTTCCTCTCCCCTTCAAATCAAGAGGTTGAAGGTTCGTTTCGGACGAGACGACGTCGTCGACGAGTGGGGAGAGCCGAACGAGGACGAACCGAACCCTACCAACCTCTACTCCTCCAAGCTTGCACTCTTCGATCCCGAGCACGTCATCTTTTATTCTCCTTCGGGAGGTAGGAAGGACCAAACTCATCCCTTCCCCTTGGAGCTCGAGTTGAGCAACTGGACAAGGATCAGGACTTGGTCGTGGTCGAACGTGATCCTGCAGACCTCCTTTGACTTCGGCTCTCCGTTCATCAGCACCCTGGCCTTCCTTCCCAACCTCCCCGGCGGATCCCTTGAAATCCTCTTCGACATCAGGACCAAGAAGAATCGCAGTCCAGACTTCGAAGAAACGTGCATCTTCGAAGTGACGGGAGACGGCGACGAGGAGGACGCGCTTGTATCGTGCGCTGCAGTCAAGGAGGTGGTGCTTCGCTCGAGTTCGCAGGAGCAAGTCTCTCGAATCTGTTCAACGATGGAAGCAATACTGAGGGAAGGGGTAGCTGAAGATGAGGAGATCAAGAGGTTGCTTCAATCGGTTCACTTCAAGGTCGACGAGGTCAGTTTCCTTCATCTTCCTGTTCCCTTCTCTCTTCCCCGCACTATCCGTTGCTGACATACTTCTACCGCTCGCGCAACACTTTATTACTCTCAGTGATCCTCGGATTGGCCTCCTCGCAGTCTATGGGTCTCAGGTTTCTCGTCGTAATCGTCTCGTGGGTTTCGTCGACGCGTCTCTTCCTCCGTCCTCACGGCCTTCTCCTCGAGCTGACTTTTGAACCTCGCTCGTTCCTTTCTACACAGTCTCATCGATCTCATTACCATCACTCGCACATCAACACGCTCAACGAGGACCTTGGCTGGCTACGGGGAGTGGGGAGGATCGTGGTGTCTCGAGTCGGAGGAGGGTGAAGAGGGAAGGGTCGCGTTGAGCACACGTCTTTGTTTCGTTTGGTACTTTCACCTTATGCATAGTCTTTTCTTTATTGTCGTCTGTCGATTTCCGTCGAGTTCGTCTTCCTGACTTCTTTCCTCGCCTGGGTCAGCTCGACCGCGTCGCGTCGACGGACAACCCTCGCTGCTCAGCAAAGACGATGACTCTCGCTTGCGCTGATACTTCACGAGCTACCTTAAACGTTCAGAGGCTCGAGCTCCCGAGAAGAGAGCGTCGCAGGAGCCGAGGAAAACAACCTCGTTGCGCGGGAGGCACGAGGGAAGGGAAGGCCGAGCTCGACCAGCCTCCTTCGAAGCTCCCCCCCTCCCTTCCCTCTCACGGCCATGACCTCTTCGACCAAACCAACTCTATCCTTTCCTCCCGTCCCGAACACTCCGCTGATCGCTCATACACCTCCCATGACCTGCTAAGGTGAAGGAAGACCTTCCCCGGTCGTTCTCGTTCGAGGTTTCAAACTCGACTTCCATCCAGTCCAGAAGCCAATCTTCATCTTCGATCCCCCCTCCTTCCCGTGCCAGCAGATCAAAACTCGAGGCAAAGCTGCACGAGAAGAATGACCTCCAACCGCATCAACCCCTTCTACCTCTTTGAGTGAGTCTTTCGTCTATGGTTCGAGAGGAGGAGAAGCGAAGAGCTGGAGGATGTTTGGTCGACTCGAGCTCACCTCTCTCCCTTCCTTCCCTTCCCTCCCCCCATCCTTTGCTTTGCTTTCGCTCTCAGCCTAGTTCTCCCTTCAACTCGCCGCCAACATGATGCACAATCGACCCGCCTACACCCACCCCAAGCTGAGGAGACGCTCTCTCGGGCAGAAGGTCTCTGATCTCTGCAAGAAGATGCAGAAGGTGAGCTCGACCTCTCGTGTTCTCCTCGTCGTCGCCCGCCCCTCTTTCCGCTCCCTTCCAGTCACTGACCATGCCTCTTTCGCCCTTCTATCTTTCAGCCCACTCCCTCCGTTCCCCACAGAGACTACGCACGGCTCTTCCCCTCCCCGGACTACTTCTCTTCCCTCTCCTTCACCATCCCTCCCTCCTCCCTCCCTCCTCGAACCAAACGCGTCACCAAGGCCCTCCTCAAGCTCCTTCTTCCCCTCGAAGCTGCTTACCTCTCGGGAGACAACAAGGCCTACCACCGACAACTCTCCAAGCTCAAGAAGCTTGATTCTGGGATTGGAACGGACTTCGAGACGGCGATTTTGGAGGCGAAGGACTTTGGGATGGATAGGGCGTATCTGGGGTATGTGAGGCGAGGGTTGGATAGGAGGAACAACTGGCAGGGAGTTGGAGTGTTCAGCTTCTTGGCCTACAAGTCTGAATGGGTGAGTCGTCGATCCTGATCTCCCTTCTTCGCTCGTCTCTTCGTCGCGTTGCGTTCGAGTTATTCTCCCTCCTCCTCTCGCTGACCCGTCTTCCATCGACCCTTCACCCGTATCTCTCACCTGTACAGATCATTGGCCAACTCAACTCCGCTATCCACGTCGCAGACCTCGTCGAATCAGGTCAGCTTGCTCGCCACGACATCGAAAAGCACGTCGCGACCTACCGCGACCAAATCGATCGGGTCAACACGAAGACCGCCGACGATGTTACTGCCATCTGGACGGCAAACCTCGGCCTCAAGGGGATGAGGCAGGCTACGGTCGAGTTGATGGAAGATTGGAAGTCGGCAGTGCAGAAGGTGAGTCTGAGTTCTTTCGACTTCACGAGCTCGCCTCTCAATTCCTTCTCTCGACGACGCCTCACTTCATGCTGACTTCCTTTGTCTCTCTAATCTCTTCTCCACTTCCTCAGAACCTCATCTCCCACTTCGTCACCCCTCTCTCCTCTCCCTCCTCCTCCACCAAGACCTCTCCTCTCCTCGCCTATCTCCCTTTCCTCGCCTTCAACAAGACCATCGTCGCCAAACGACCCAACTCGCATCAATTCTTCAAGTCCCCTCTCGACGTCATCTTAATACTCGGAACAGCTGGAGGATCGTCCGTCGCTGCTGTAACGATCAAGAGGTCCGAGTACTCCTCGGGAGACGATTCGGCGAGTCTCGAGTCGTTCGACCAGGAGGATTCGGTCTTTGAGTTTAGGTACGAACCTACTGGACCGGTTGATGGGCCATTGAGTACTTCGGGGAGGGAGTAGGTAGTCTAGTTTAGCCTGCCTCGTTGTCGTCGTTTCTTCGCGTCTCGTCTCCTCCACCGTCTTCGCTTCACGTTCTTGTCTCGTTGCCCTCGCTCGTCCCTTTTCACCTTCACCCCTTCGCATAGCTCGCTCTCCCTATCCTTCTTCATCTTTCTATCTTTATTCTCTTCTACAGCGCCGTTGTTTGTTGTCTCTCGTTCACTGGGATCTCGGAAGAGCGAGCGAGAAGCGCCGAGGATCTGCAATCTTTCAGTCGCGTCGAGCAAGCCCTCTTCGTCTTCGAACCTCTCGAGGAGCCAGGTGGGATTGAGAAGAACAAAGGTCTATGGCATCAAAGGCAGAATACGTGCTACTACAACGAAGGGGTGGAAACGAAACCGCCGTACAAAAAGGAGAAGAAAGAGAGAAGATCGTGAAAGCGCAGACTCGTTTCGAGTCCGTCTACTTCTTCCCAACAAATCGAAAAGAAAGGAACCGTGAGACCCAAAAGCATCGAACACATCGTCTAGAGGCAGTATCGGAACTCTGGGAGGAGGGAGAAGAAGGTGAAGAAGAGAGAAGACGGTCAGCGACTCGTGCCCACAGCGACGAAACGACGCGTTGTGACCGATTCGAGGAGGGACTCACTGAGGTTCTGCCTATCCGTGAGATCAGCGAAAGCCATATCGAGCTTCTTGGAGATAACGGTTCCGTCGGCCTGGACTTCGTCAATGTAGGACTCCTCCTCCTCCACCTCGGGAAGAGCGTCTCGTCGAATGTTCTCTCGGTGAAGTCCGTAGCCGATCATCGCCATGATGATGGGGCAAGCGATGTAGCAGGCGAGGATGATGGCCCAGGGCTGGGGAGAAGAAGGAGAGAGGAGAGGAAGGAGTCAGTTGCGAAGAAGGGCGGAGGGGAAAAGACGCGTCGCGTCGAACCAGACCCTCTTGCGTCCGCTCTTTTGGGCGCGAGAGGGCCTGGCTACCATCCGAGAGAGGAAGAACGAGGACGAGGGAATACTCACGATGGTGTTTCGAGGAGAGTACTCGGCCTTCCACATCTGAGGAGCGCAGAGGTTTCCGAGGCAGTATCCGATTAGGAAGATCGCGTTGACGGTCGTCTTCTTGGTGTGTCCAGCGTTGACGGCGGATACCCAAGCAAGAGCGAGAACGAAGCCAGTAGTTCCGACTCCCGTCTGGGAAAAATTTGCAAGAGGAGAAAGCGAGAGTCAGTCTCAAGTCCGAACGTCGAGTTTGAACGCAAGAGATGCTCACGATGTAGAGAGAGACGAGCTGCCCAGCCTTGTTCGAGAAGGGAAGACCCAAGATGAGGCAGGCTCCGACGATGTTGGGGATGAAGTCTGTCGACGGAGGGAAGGAAGAGAGAGATCAGCTCTCGAGCTGGACGCGAACGGGACGCCTTTTCCTCGACGCAAGACTTCTTCACGAAACTCACAGAACATGGAGATGACGACTCGCTTGTTGGGCCACCTCTTGATGCAGAGAGATCCGGTGTACTGAAAAGAAGAGGAAAGGAAAGGCGAGGACGGAACGATGAGCGGTGAGCTTCGGGACTCGAACTCGAAACGACGGAAGCGAATCGCGACTCACGAGGGTGATGATCTCAACGACTCCACCCACGCATCCGAGGAGCGTAGTCTGCAGAGTAGTGAACCCAAAGGACTTGATGATGATGGCGTTCTGGGGAAAGAGCGAAGGGAAAGCGGGGGTCAGAGTCGAGATCGCATGCGTCGCGTCGATGAGCGAAGACTGAAGGGAGACGACTTACTTGGTTGGTGAGAGAGTTGGGAACGTTGTCGAGAGCGGCGAAGACGAAGAAGAACCAGGTCTTCCCTGGAAAGTCACAAGACAAAGGAAAAATCAAGTCAGCTTCTCATCGCGTCGAGCTCACCCCTCGCCATTTTCCGCTTCCCATCTCGCTCTCCCTCCACGTCCCATAACGTCTAGGAGACGGAGGGGATTTGCTTCCCGCCTTCCAAGTACACCCACGCAACAAGAAAAAGGAACTCACAGTCGGTAAGAGCCTCGATGAACTGGTCCTTCTTCCAGAACTTGTTCTCGATTCCGGTCTTGTTCGATCGGATTCGCTCGATGGCACTGTATACGTAAAACGATAGTATGGTCAGCTGGGAATATTCGAGACCCAGAAGGGCAGAAGGGAAGGAAGGGGAGCGGGAGGAGCGCGACGTACATGATCTTCTCCTCGTGAGTGAGGAATCGGGCGTTCATGGGCGAATCAGGGAAGCACAGAGCGTACCAGACAGCGACGATGAAGGTGAGAGCACCGGTGGTGAGCATGAAGATCCTCCAAGGAGCCATGGCAGCCTTCGAGTGGAGGATGGCGAAGGAGAGGAGACCGGAGATGATCTGAGCGGTTCCATTCATCAAGAACCAGAAGGAGACTCGTCGAGCGGCCTCGGCGTGGGTGTAGAACATCGTAGTAGAGATCATGAAACCAGCGGTGATTGATCCCTCGCTGGTAGCAGTAAGAGAGACGAGCTCAAGGTCAGAAGACGTCGACGCGAGAACCCAAACAATCGTTGTGGGAAAAAGAGCTCACCAGATTCCAAGTCCCATTCGGCAGATGAGGAGTCCAGTGAAGTTGGTGCAGGCAGCGTGGCACATGAGGAAGACGGACCAGCAGAAGATGTTGAGGGACTGAGGACGAAGGAGAGGGCGGATGAAAGCGAAAAGTCAGTCTTTGTTTGAGTCGAGACGCGTCGGATCCGAAACGAAACCTCTCGCTCGACATCGACGCTGCACTCACCATCCACTTTCCGATAGGAAGCTTCTGCAAAGCCAAGTTCTGAGGCCACTCGAAGATGAGGTAGGCGAGATCTGCGACCAGAAGCAAAGAAAAACGCGGCGAGTCAGCGAGCGCTCTTGCCTCCTTAGATCGATTCGGAAAAAGCGAACGAAGAGATCAGACTCACAGAAGATGGTACCGAGCCAGTTGTACTGGAGAGTAGTGAGATGAGTGTCGACCTTGATTCCCAAGTTGGCAGAGTTACCGAGGGTCGTCTTGTCCATGAACTGCAAGGGCGGAAAGAGGGAGGGAGGAAAGAGAGGAGGAGCTCGCGATCAGAAGACGTCGACTCGAAGGATCGTCGCGGGAAAAAGAGAGCGAGCTTACCTGAACGGCGTAGAGTACCATCCTGGTAGTCGGTTAAAGAAGGAGACGGTGAGAGTCAGCCAAGAGGAAGCGAGAGATCAGGTGAGAGGGACGGGGTGGGGGGAGCGGGTAAAGCATCGACGCCGTCTTGTCTCCTCCCTCCGAACGAGTAGCAGAGGCAAAGTAGGGAGGAGCATGCTTACATCATAGGCAAAATGTTTCGATCAATCTGGAAGACGAAGAAGGACGATGGAGCTCAAGGTCAGCGAGGCGGGACGGACGGACGGAAGCGCGCGACAAAGTAGCTACGATGCGACTCACCTTCTTCAAGACTCGAGCTGCCTCCGAAGGATCGAGTTCTCCGGTGAATCCAGCTACCAGAGCAGCAGAGGCATCGGCGTCGTGAGCGGTCGTGCTGAAGAAAAAAGAGGGGAAAAGCGAACGTGGTCAGGTTCGAGACGAGTCACCAAACCGAGCTCGAGATAAGAAGAGCGATGGAACGAGAGCTCACTGCAGGTCGTGTCCGTGTCCAACTTCTTTGGAGAAGACGTTCGTGCTATCGTTACCCTTCTTCTCGTCGATGTCGTCCATGATGTGCGTTGCTGAAAGGTTCGTAGAAGGGAGGGGGAGGGAGGGGAAGGGCGAGAGAACAGAAGAGATGGTCGTCGGAGGCAAGAACGAAGCTGGAGCTGGTTGGCCGTGGGAGGGAGGGAGAGGGAAGCGCCCAAGTCCAATCCGAAAATAGCTCGCTTTTGGATAGATTGCTTTGACGGATCAGACCGTTTGGACTTCGGGAAAGATAGGGTGAAGGATTGAGAGGACTCCGCTTTTGGCTCTGGCGGCGTTCAAAGACCTCGCCGTTCTTTGGTCGTTCTTGTCTCCCAGCTGCTCCCTTGCTGCAAGAGAAGGACTGAGGAGACGGTCAGCGTTGAGCGCGGCTAGTCCTGAGATGG
Organism: Mrakia gelida; assembly: GCA_024345305.1. Classification (NCBI taxonomy): domain Eukaryota; kingdom Fungi; phylum Basidiomycota; class Tremellomycetes; order Cystofilobasidiales; family Mrakiaceae; genus Mrakia; species Mrakia gelida. The sequence continues at coordinate 623,035 of BRON01000013.1, read as the reverse complement.
GGGGGTAGGAGGCTCGTCACTCGAGAGGAGGAAGAGAAGAGGAGAGGGGGCTCGAAGAAGAGCGGTTTCGGCCAGACGCGTCCCTCCGCTCCGTCGTCCACGAAGAAGATGCGAAGCGAGATCTCCATGAAGAGTCAACCGAAGTCGCCTTGGTACGAGCGACGAAAGATAGGACTCCTCCGAATCTGTTCGGGCAGAGGAAGGGAGACCAATAATCCGTGAGCTCGAGCTTTTGGAAGACCGGACTTCGCGACGCGTCGTGAACGATTCGAAGCGAGGAGGACTGCAGAGAAACGAGCGCCAAATGAACAAAGTCAGTTGATGTACAGAGCTTGAGCTTGAGGTGTCAAGAGAGCAAGGCTGATGAAGAAAAGTCGTCGGTGAAGACTCGGACTCACCTCTTCTGACTCGCTTCGGTGCTGAACCGAGGAAGGAGACGCCTCGCCACCAGGAGAAGACCGCCAGCCCTTCTATACATAGACGACAGATAAGCTGAGGATCAGCCCAAACAATCTTCCGAGAACACAGATGAACACCGTGTCCCTGTCAAGTCACCGACAGACGAACAGAACAAGCAAAGAGGGACGAACGTCGAGTCGAAATCGAGCGAGGTCGTCTCGCGTCTCGCTCCCCCTCCCTCTCTATCCCATCAAAAGAAGAGTCGTGAAGTGGTGGCTCACCTCGCACCTAAACGAGCACCCCGTTATGGCGAGTCAAGTCAAGGTCTGAGAGATGGAATGAACGTCGAGATCGAGCGACGTCGCGTCTCTCCCTCCATCCGCTCGAAGAAAGGATGGGATGGGGGGGTCGTAAAAGTCATAACTCGTCGTCAAAGTACAAACACAAACAAAAACACGATCTAAGCGAAAAAACTCTCACCGCGCTCGTATCATCCTCCTCGATGTTCCGGCACGATCAAAGGTGTCTCGCTCGTTTCACTCCTCATCTCTTGTCTCCTACTCGACGCTCCACTCTCGAACGTCCCCCTTCCCGGGTGCCTCGTCGACTGGGACAGGGACTGGGTGGGAGAAGGGGATTCGAGCATCGTTGGGGTGGAGAAGGTGTCGGGTCGGAAGGTGATGGGAGCGTGAGTTGAGGGTGGGATGGAGAGGGAGACGGATCGTTGGCGTGGAGGAGGAGGTTGGAGGGGACGAGGGGATTTGGGTGCGTTGGCTTGTTGAATAGTGATCTGCCTGTGGGAGAGAGATGAGAACAGGAGGGGACGTTAGGCGGAAGAGAGAAAGAGGAACGAGCGAGGAAGAGAACGAGACGTACACTGCCCAAAGGATCTTGATCCCCTTCTCCAGCTCAGGCTCCGTCAGCTCCCTCCCACTGTACTGGGCGATATCCAGGATCTTGGCTAAGGGTTCAGTGACGGTTGGGTCGAGGAGAGGGTGGTAGAAGAGCGGGAGGGTCCTGATCTTGTGAGGCGAGAAGGGGATGGTTGAGGCTGAGGTGGGAGGAAAGGTTGGGTTGATGAGGTGGTTGATGGGTGGAAGGATCGCGTTGATGGCGTGAAGTTTTTGGAGGAGGAAGGTTTCGTAGTGGAGGGAGGGGAAGTTGCTGCCTGGAGGACGGGAGGCGGTGAAGAAGGAGGGGTGAGTTGGTGAAGGGAGGAGGAGAGGGACGAGGAAGAACGAGAACGAACCTGGTGCTCCCCAACCTTCTTGGGTTCCAGCTGTTGGTTGTTGTACGTGAGCTATGATGGCTGTTCGAGTGTACTCTCCTGAGATGTAGCGAGAGAGGCTCTGGGAGGAAGCGAAGGAGAGGAAGGAAGAGGGAAGGCGTGAGCTCGCGAGAGAGGTCAGGGGCTGAGCTCGATGAAACGAAACGAACCTGAGGAAGGTCTGCTTCCTTGACTGGAACGTAGGGTCTAGGGATGGTTTGGAGAGTGTATCGGATGTTAAGAATCCGACCTAGACAGATGAAGAAGGACACGAAGAGCTGGTGAAGAGCCAAAAGAAGGAAGGGAGAAGGTGATGAGCTCGATCCGGTTTGAACCTCCTTCCTTCGATGGGTAACGACTCACGACTGCTCCATAACCAGCTACGAGAATGACGATGTTCCATCTTCTCTGACCTCCTGTGTTCCATGCTTGACTGATGAGACCCCAAGCGGATCCAGCGACGGCGACGAGGGTGAGGACTGGAGAGGGAAGGAGAAGGAGTGAGCGAAAGAGGAGGCCGTGCGAGGAAGGAAAGAACTGAACTGACAGACTAGGAAGGCGAACGAGGAGTGGTAGAGTACACTTTGGAAGATTCGAAGAGGTGTCCTGCGACCCATCTATGAACGAGGAGAAAGGTCCGATGAGGGTTGAGGAAGGGAAGGAAGGAGCTGCCGAAGCTCACGACGTCGCCCCTTCGATTTCAAGCCCTTTGCGCTTTGAAGCTCTGCTCCTCAAACACCCAGCAACCAAACTTTCAACTTCTCTCGATTTCAAGGTCCCAAAGTGAGTCTTGAGATTTCTTCGAGTTACCGCGAGTAGTGGACGAAAAACTGACTGAATCGGGCTTCTTTCTCGCTCTCCCAGTGGTGGCCGACTCCAAGTTTTGTGAGCTCGACCTCTCCTTCCCTCCCTTCCTTCCTCAGCCCTTCCCTCAGGCCTGACTCCCCTTCCCTCCTCCTCTCCTTCCATCACCATCTCCACTCAGATGATCTCCTCGGCGTTTCTCCCGATGTCGGAGATGCTGATCTCAAGAAGGCTTACAAGACAAAGGTTCGTTCTCTCCCTTTCCTTCTCTTTCGACAGAGCTCAAACGAGAGGGAGCTCGCCCTCTTCTTCTCGAGCTTCGAGCTGACTCGGCTTCTCACACCAACTCATAGGCCATGCAACACCACCCCGACAAGAACCCAGGTTCGTATAGCCCTCTCGTTCCCGAGGAAGCAGCAGCTCAAGAGCGAGCCGGCCTTTCGCTCGAAGCTGACCGATTCCTCCCTTCCCTCTCTCTCGATCTGCCCTTTCACCCCCTCCTCTCCGCCCTTTTCTTCCTCGGAAACAACTCTCACTCACTACCAGACGACCCCCAAGCCGCTCACGAAAAGTTCCAAGAGATCCAGAACGCGTGAGTCCCTTCCTCCGAGCTCGATTCTTGTTCAGCCCTCCTCCGCCGCCTCCTCCAACTCTCGAGCTCACCTCTTCGATCAACCTCTTCTCATAGCTACCAAACCCTCCTCGATCCCGATACTCGAGCAGCCTACGATAACTACGGTCCCGATTTCAACGAGCGGAGAGGTGGAGGTGGGGGTGGTGGTTACGGTTCGTTCTGGCTTTCGTCTTCGTTTCGCGTCGCCTCTTTCTCGCCGCTTTCCCTCTCTTCCCTCTTATTCCCTCACTCACACCCGGCCTCCCTCTCCCTTCTCGGACCTCGCTCAAACAGGCCCATCACCAGAAGACATCTTCGCCTCCATGTTCGGCGGCGGCGGAGGCGGAGGACATCATCACCACGGAGGAGGGAACCGACGTTCGACAGGAGAGGATACGAGGGTCGCGTACGAGGTGTCGCTGGAGGATCTCTACAACGGGAAGAAGGTGATGATGAACCTTGAGAGGCAGGGGATCTGTGGGCATTGTGACGGGTGAGTGAGCGTCTTCGAGCGTTGTGGGTTCGAGTCGAGCGAAGAAGCGAGAGCCAGACTGACGATTCTATCGTTTGTCTTGGGGCTTCAGGACTGGAGGGAAGAAGCACGCTAAGCCTAAGCAGTGTGTTAAGTGTCAAGGAAAGGTTCGTCCTTTCGTCTCGTTTCTCGACGAACGCGTCTCGCTTTCAGCCTCCTTGCTGATCTCCTTCCCCTTTCTACCTCTCTCGCCTATCTAGGGACACATCACGGTGAACCGAATGGTACGTCCTAACCCTCTCTCATCTCTTTGTTCTTCTCGCCCTGAACTGACTCGCTCGCCTTCTCGTCCGTCCTTCGGTCGTTCTCAGCTGTCAGGCATGATGATGGCTCAGTCTCGTGCCGTTTGCCCTGATTGTGAAGGTGCTGGGTCGAAGATTCGGGATGTTGATCAGTGAGTCTCTCTCTCTCTCTCTCCCTCTTTCGAGCTTCGAGCCTCGTTGCAGCTCGATCGGACGAGGCGAAGCGAAAAGGGAAGACGCGTCTGCGCGAGCTGACTGCTTCGTTTCGTCTTCGTTTGACAGGTGCAAGAAGTGCAAGGGAGTCAAGACTGTAAAGGAGAAGAAGAAGACTTCGTTCACGATCGAGAAGGGGATGCAGGATGGGGAGAGGATCGTGTTGAAGGAGCATGGGGATCAGTTCGTGAGTGTTTCGATTCTTTCGGCGGGTTGTCGATCTCGCAATTCGCTCTCGTCTCTTCGAGGTCTGGGGAGCATGACTCTTTCTCGTGTCGCGTCTCGAAGATTTGAAGAGTCGCAGAACGCTTGCATCGAAGCTGACCTTCCCTTGTCCTCTTCTCTCTTCAGCCTGGAGTGACGACGGGCGACGTCGTCTTTATCCTTCGATTGATACCCCATCCGACGTTCACTCTTTCTGGTGTGAGCGACCTTATGACCACAGTGAGTCCTCGTCTCCTTCTCGCTTCCTCTCGTCAAATTTCCCCTCTCAACGCGAGAGGGCGTCGCGTCCTCGTCTCGAGCGAACGAACCCAACTCACGCGTCTTCCTTCCTCCTTCTCCTCCTTTTCAGATAACCCTCACCCTCTCCGAATCCCTCACCGGCTTCTCTCGGATCGTTCTCACCCACCTTGACGGACGAGGTATCTCGCTCACCGTTCCTCGAGGTCAGGTCGTCAACCACGGTCAAACGCTTCGGATCGAGAACGAGGGGATGTGGCAGCCTGGAGGGGAGAAGCTGGGGAGGAAGGGCACGCTGTGGGTGAAGTGCGAGGTTGAGAAGCTGAGTGAGGATTGGGCGAAGTCGATAGATCTGGACGTGAGTGCTCTTTTCCTCCTGGTTCCAGCCGCGACGCGTCGAGGTTCACTCGCTCGCTTGCGCTTTCTTCTCGCTCGCTTGCGCTTTGACTGACTTTCACGTCGTCTTCATCGTTGTCTGCTTCGACACTCTCAGGCTTTGGAAAAGCTTCTTCCTCCCAAACGGAAGAACGTTGAGCCGTTACCGAAGACTGTCGACGAAGTCTCCTTCAAATCCGATGATCACCCTCCTGTCCGTTGTCTCTCTTCTGCCTCCCTCTTGACAGGACATACGAGTCGCTAACGAGCTTCCCGCACTCTATGCCATCTTCAGAAAGCTCGGCAAACGCAAAACTACGACCATGAGGAGTACGAGGACGACGAGGACGACGATGAGTACTACGAGGGAGGAGGAGGAGGGCAGCCTGAGTGCAAGCAGCAGTAGTGGACGAGACGAGTTAGACGATCTGATGATTCTATCTCGATGGACTTAACGACTGGGATCAGCCGGAGCGGGCACGGAGGAGTCAGCTTTTGAGAGAATGAGAAGGTGGAAGGAGGGGAGAGCAGCGAAGGAAAGCGTTTGGTTGAAACGCGATCTTCGGAGGGGAACACCCTCCTTCTTTTCCCCTCCCTCCTTTACGAGTACAGCACTGACCCTGGCCCTCTCCTCTCCCTCAGACTCCTCTTGTCCTGGCCCTCGGCCTTCCAGCTTTTCCCTTTTCCGGTGAACCCGACCCCAGCCGAGGTCGACGTCGAGATGTTCCACTCCGCGAGGGAACCTTCTTTGAGCCGACCCTCCTTTCATGTCTCGAGCTCGCTGAACCTCCTTTTCTTTGTTGAACAGACTCGATCGAGTTTCCAAGCACTTTGATGATACAATCCTCCGTGGATTGCTAATGAACGGACGGGCTGTGGACCAGAACCAGGGCCTAGGAGTTTAGTTCGTTCCCGTCGAGGGAAGTGAGGTCGACCCTCAACTCCCTCCCTCGTTCGATCCTCCTCCTTTCTCTTCTTCTACTCCTCTCACTCGCTGGATGGGAGAATTTTCACAGCTCTTACAGTCGTCGGATGTGACGCTGAGTCTGTATGCGACGAGCTGGATATCGCTCTTGGGATTCGGAGCTCTCGCTGTGAGTTGTCTCGCTCTCGCCCTCCCTCTTCTTCGATCCTCTCCTCCCCCGCTGACTTCGAGCTCTTTCGACTCCGCTCAGATACTCGTTGCCTGCTACATGATCAACTTGGGGTACAGGGAAACAAGAGTGGAGCGTCTCACGATCCTGGTGAGTCGTTCTCGAGAGCAAGGAAGAAGTTGGGTCAAGGTCTCAACGGCCTCGATCTGTTGGCTCTCTCGATGGCCGTCGCCGTCCTTTGCCCAAAGCTCTGCTGACGTTTTCCCTTCCCCCTTTCTGTTACCAGTTACTGTTTCTGATCGCCTGTGCTCAGCTGGGATGCGACTGCTCGGCTGCAATGAGGGTTCGTTTGAAGAGCTATCTCGAACTTGAGCTCGACCAACCAAGCGCGCCAAACGACTCGCTCACCTCTCGGTCTCCTCCTTCTTCCTTTGCGTTTCGCAGAGTTTAATCAAGCGTTTGAACAATCTACAGGACGATCTGGTCTCCCCTGATGAGGTGCCAGAAGCTACTCTTTCGCCTCTACTTGGAATGCTCATGATTGGGTGGTATGGCCTCCTCCGTTCTCGAGCCCTTCGTTCCCTTCGACCCGTCCCGAACTGACTCGCCTTGCTCTCTCCCTCTTCTCTCAGCTGCCACGTCTTCGCCACAGGTCGGATCCTCAGCTTCGCCTCGTCGGCTCAGTCTTCGAGTCCGCTCATCCTCAGGACAGTCCAAGCCGTCGTCTGCGTGTGTGTTTTGATCTGCGAAATCACAGGGATCACTTCCATCGTTCGTCGCCCGCCCTCTTCCTTCCTCTCTCGCCAGCCTAGAATCTGACCTCTCCCCTCTGCTCCTCTTCTCGTCTTTAGTCTCTCTTCCTCTCCACATTAATATGTCCGTCGTCGGTCATGCTTGCTCGGAGGGTTTCCGCTCGACGCGTCGAGGTGTTCGAGCTGAAGCTGTCGCGTTCGTTCGTCCTTTCTGCGTTCAGTCATCACCCCCGAAGAAGCCTCAACCGCCTCCATCAAACCAACCTACATCCTCAGTAGTCTATACGGCTGCTTTTGCTGTCTGATCGATATCTTCCTGGCAGCGTTGGTGATCTGGCAAGCGAGAGAAGCGAAGGTGAGCTCGCGTTGACTCGATGTGCCTTGATCCTCTCTCCTGCTGACTCTCCCTCTCTCGTTCGTCTCACGCTTCGCTCAGAGTCGCATCAACACCAGTGCCTACCGCGCCATTCGGTCTCTCAAACGGATCACGGTCACTAGCTCTTGCATCACTTGCGTCGGTCAGATCTTCAAAATCGTCTGCCTGTTCACACCGACTCTCGCAATGTTCGTGCCTTTTCGTCTCCCTTCAAAACTCGAGCGAGCTACTTACCTTCGTCCCTTTTTATTGTTGTCCTTCAGCTGGTCGGGAATCATCTTCAACGCCATCTCCCACGTCTACGCGATCTCGTTACTCCTCTCTGTCTCCCTCCCTCGTCTGACCGGCAACATCCAACGCGAACGAACCCACCGTCCAACCGACTCCGACTACGTCCACAGTGAGGAGGTCGGCAGCATCTCTGGAAGGAGGAAGTCCTCATCTCCTCGAGCCTTATCAGTCAACACGTCAAGCAAGGACGAGGAGTCAAGCATGGGGAGGGAGGACATCGACGTCGAGGCAGCGATGGGATTGAGCGAGATGCTGCAGGGAGAGGAGAAGATTCGTCCAACACCCGGCTCTCCATCACTCTCGATAATACGCTATCAGGGAGGACGACTCTCGGACCGGAAGCCTAGTGGGGAGATGGAGTCGGTGCGGGAGGAGGATCACGACGTCGTGACGCCGTCGCGTCGGAGGGGATCGACGGCGACGACGCTGAATGCACCCAATATGACCCAGGACGAGAACGGGTTCGATATGAGTTATATAGTATCTGGGCTGGAGGTGCTGGGGGTGGAAAAGGTCTGAGGTAGTCTAGTTTTGTCGAAGGATCTCGCGTTTTGTATCTGGCGTTCGTTCGCCTCTCACTCTCTCTATCATTTTGTCTTGCATCGCCTCACTTGTTGACACGTTTTAGTCTTGTATCATTATCATGCTCACGATCCTTTCCACGTCCTCTCGCGCTGTAGCTCAATCTGCGAGCCAGCTGCAATCGCTTCGTTCGTTCGAGACGCGTGAGTTGCTCCGTCAGCGTTGCCCGCGCTCCGCTCTCAGACTCGTGGATCGAACGGGAGTGTTTTCGGGGGTAGATATCAAGTGGGCCTTGTTTCGGAGAAGACGACAGAGTCACTACTATATATCGACACCGAGATACAACGAGACGTCGAGATGAAAGGAAAGTGACGAGCCGCCGTCGAACTCCTCCCTCCCACCCAAAACGATCCAAGAACCTGAAGACTCTAGTGCTTCCAGCTGTAAGATGAAACGAAAGAAGGAGTCAGTCTCTGTAAAGGACCAAGCGAGTCGGGAAGAAGGAAAGCAGAGAGGGAAGAGCGAAAGCAAAGACGCGAAACTCACATCTTGACCGTCTTGTCCCTTCCTCCACTGACGACCTTGTCAGCGACCCAATCGACACAGTACACCTCGTCGGTGTGACCAGGGAGATCGGTCTTGAGCTTGTACGTCTTGAGGTCCCAGACCTGGATCGCGAAGGAGATGAAGTCGAGGGTCAGTCCTCCGCTCTTCGTCGCGACTCTTCTCGCTCGACGAAGAAAGGCGAGAAACTCACCTTCAACGTCGTATCCTTACTCGCACTGATTACCATCCTCGAATCCGAACTCCAAGCCAACCGGTAAACAGCTCCGACGTGTCCTCTCAGACTGGCAGCGAATCGTCCCGTCTTTCCCTCCCAGATCTTGACCGAGTTGTCGAGTCCAGCCGATGCGATCCATCGACCATCAGGCGAGAAAGCGACGTGGGAAACAGCCTTCTGGTGACCTGTGAGACGCGAGATGTACTTCTTGGGAGTGGTTCCGAGGGGAGCGTTGGCGAACTGAGGAGGCCAGAGGAAGAGGGTGTGGTCGTCGGATCCGGTGATCATGGTTTCCGGGGAGTTGGCGGTGTGAGCTTGGAAGCGGGTGAGGGCGAGCTTCTTGGCTGTGAGAGAAGAGAGAGGAAGGGAACGAAAAGGAAGGAGGGAAGAAGTCAGCAACGAGAAGGTCTTTTGAGGTGAAGAAGGGGAGGAGAGCCAGAACGAACCTTCCTCGTCGTCCTTGGTCTTTCGTCCCTCGTGGTCGAAAGGTCCAGTTCGGAGAACATGATCGGTACTGAGAGCCATGGTGGTGACCCAATGAGCGTGATCCGACAATATACGAACGAGCTTTCCCTGGAAACGAAGGAAAAACGAAGACGGGAAGGAAGGAAAGTGAGCACGCGAGCCTCGACTTCGAGAGTTCGGCGAAACGAGACGAAGAAGACTAACCTCAGCGGCATCCCAGACTCGAACACTCCTATCACTACTGGCAGTATAGATCAGACCCTCTCCTCCCCACTTGACGACGTTGACACAGGCGGTGTGACCTCCGAGAGCGAAGGCCGTCCGACGCGTCGCCATCGACCAGATTCGAACGGTTCCGTCCTTGGACGACGAGGCGAGACGAGGAGCGGTGGTAGAGGCACTGCAGCAGAAAAGGGATGATGACGGTCAGATCGAGAAGTTCAAGATGGAGTAGGGAGAGGTGAAGAACGAACAGATGAGCAGGCTCCCAGGCGAGCGAGGTGATCCATTTCGAGTGACCGACGAGAGCGTCTCCTACGGGCTTTCCAGTCTTGACGTCCCAGATCCTGACCTGCGAGGAGTGAGAATGTTACGCATGAGCTTCTCGCCGGAGCTCCAAAGGGTCCTGAGCGAGAAAAGGGAAGGAAATCGAGCTCACCAATCCGTCGTGACCTCCCGTCGCCAACCACCTCTCCAGAGGATCCCACGCCAAACACAGCACCCAACCCTTGTGTCCAACCAACGTCGCCCTCGGCAGCTCGGTCTGAAGATCCCAGATCCTAGCGGTCGCGTCTCCAGCTCCGGTAGCGGCCAAGTTTCCACTCGGGGAGATAACCGAGCAGAGGATGGGACTCGAGTGTCCAGAGAGCGTCGAGCCACACCTTCCGATTCCTCGGACCTTCCAGACGGCTTGAGGCTCGCAGACGATGGTGAAGACGTCCTCGGAGGTGAAGGAAGGAGCTGATCCGAGTCCCTGAGCCTTGAGAAGAGCGAGGATAGCTGGGGAGGGGGAGAGGATGTCGGCTTGGAGGGAGGTGGGGAGGGGGATTTTGATGGGTTCCGAAGGAGTGGTAGAGGTTGAAAGAGGGTTGGGGATGAGAAGGGAGAACGAGAAGGGGGTGGGGTCGTCCTGAGAGGTGATAAGATCGAGAAGGGAAAGGTCAGGAAGGGAAAGGGGAGGAGAACGAGCGAAGGTCGAGCTCAAAGGAAGGAAGAGAGGAAGGTGAACTCACGTCTTCAGCTCCTCCTTTCAACCTGTTAACGAGCATCTCCATTCCATCTCGAGCAGTGTCGGCAGGGAGACTGACGGCGGGTCCCATAGGGGAACCATCGACCGAGGACCTGAACTGGACGACGACGGTGGGAGCTTTGGCTGTGGGCTCAGCAGGTTTGAGGGAAGGTCCGGAGAGCTTCACTCGCTTGGGGGGAGGAACCCTGTAGATATAGAGAAGAGTAACGAGTCAGCGACCTGTATGCGAGTATGAAGAAGAGGAGAGAGGAAGGACTGACAGGGTAGCCATTTGTCGGAGGAAAGGGAGGAAGGAGTTGGGAGGGAGGAAGGGAGAGTCGAGCTGACCTCCCCTTCTCAAATCCTCAGTCTGCGCCTGCGGGGATCCAAAGCGTCACTTTTTCTCATCTCTTTCCAGGTCTGAAGAGTCGAAGAGTGAGGCCTCGAGGTTGGTGAGGTCGGCCTGAAAGGTCTGAGGTCAAAAGTTTGCTAGTAGAGATTCCGGGAGGGCGGGAATGCGTCGACGTCGACTCGTCGCGTGGGTCGTCGCTCTTCTCACTTTCTCACTTGTTAACGGATACGGCATGTATAAATTACGAACAGAGCTGATGCAAAAGATATGAAAGGAAGATGCTGAATGAAGGAAGGGACGAAAAAGCGAACCTAAGTGCACTCTGCGAAGAGGAAAGCGAAATCCCGACGCGGTCAGCTCATCGTTCTTTCGAGGCTCGACTGAAAGGAACGAGACGACTCACTGTCGCAGGTGGTGAAAGTTCCGAAAGCCTGCTGCAGCCCAGCGAAAGGTCCAGTGTGGGCCTGTCCGAAGAGGCTCTCGGCGACGGGATCGTTCTGCGACGCGAGTGAGAAAGAGAGAAGAAAGGTCAGTCAAGATTCCTTTTTGGTCGAGGAGATGAGCAGAGTACTTACGGTGGAGCAGTAAGAGGCAGACCATGTGATAGTGGTAGCCTTTCCGAAGCAAGAGGGAGTGACGGTGAAGTGCTCAGTCCAGCTCGAAAGGTTCGCTCTGGGGAAGAAGACGCGTCGAGAAAGACGAACAGGATCAGTTCCTCCTTTCCTCGGACGAAAAGAGGCTCGGGAAACATATCACTCACTGGAACATAGTAGCAACGACGGGGAGGGTTCCAGCCTTCTCTCCTCCGACTCCCTTCCAGACTCGATCGATCAGGACGGGAGAGGCGTCGACGTAGGAGGTGAGCTGAGCAGAGCGAGAAGGGAGACAAGGTCAGCTCAGACGGCTACGAGAGAGAAAGAGGAAGAAGAGGTGAGGTAGAGGGAAGGGAGGTGCGACGGACCTGCTCGGTGAGGGGGAGGACGCCTCCGAACGAGAAAGATCGAACGGCTCCGGGAGTGTTGTCCTTTCCAGTGGTCGAGGCAACAGTGAATCCTGCAGAGGAACGAGCGAAGACGAGAATGAAGGTCAGCGACTTTCTCTCGAGCAGGTGGAACGAGAGAAAGCAGAGAAGCGTCGAACGACTCACCCTCCCAAGCAGCGTCGAAGAACGAATCGATCGTAGGCTTGATGTTGCTCATCGAGACAGGGAAAGTTGCCTTGTTGGTAACGCTTCCAGCGGTGTATCCCTTAGGGCACGAAGATCCGAGAAGGGTGGTGAGGAGACCTCGCTCCTGGACGACCTCGACGGACGAGGAGGGAGCGGCGGAGACGGAGGTGAGGGCGAGGAGGGAAGTGAGGACGATGGAGGAGAGCATCTTTTAGCGGGGTGGTTGGAGAAGGGGAAGTTGAAAGAGTGTGGGTTTGATGAAGCGAGAAAACGAGAAGGGCGAAAAGGCGAAGAGAGAGAAAGAGAAAGAGCGAAGGTGGTGGTTGATGGTTCGAAAACGAAAATGCCCTCTTCCCTTCTTTTCTACCCCAAGTCGGCGATTGGGGATCAGAGAGGGAAGAGCCTAGATCCGTTTTGGTGAGTCGTCGAGACCGGGGAAAGGGAAGGGAGGTTGAGACGATGCAACACTCGAGGGCGAGGAGGGCCAGAAACACGATCGCGAGGTGTCTCACCCTCCCTTTTGCTTGCCTTTTCACCCAGTCCAGGCTTCTATATCGGGCTCGGGATTTTTGGACGCGTGTAAAGGGAGATGGGAGGAGTAGATTAGCGTCCGAGCGAGACAGGAGTGAAGACGCGGTGAGTTGAGGTGAGGTTCCGGTTTTGGACGACGCGTCGAAAGAGCTCGAGTCTCGATCCGGAACGAGCCCTTCGTCGGTGGGTCCTTTTCCCGTAGCTCAGGTACATCGTAGATGACTCGAGGACTCTTGAGGAGTTTCCTAGCCCACTGACGAACCTAGCGAGCGAGGCAAAGAGGCAGTCGAAGTGGAAAGTTACCGTCGACGTCTTCGAACGAGCAAGGACAAAAACGCGTTTTTTCTTCATCGTTTTGAAGTGCCATCATGAAGATACTCCCTTGAAATATCTTACACTCGAGTTTTCGGAGGCAGGAGAAACTTTTCCCGCCCATTTCGTCGCGTCAAGTCACGCGTTCCCCTTCGCGCCTCGCCTCGCCTCGCCTTCAGCCAATTCGCTCCCCCTCGCCCCTCGACTTCGCACCGACCACGTCCTCCCCCAACCTCCCTCTTTCTTTCCACCCAACCCATCCTCTCCCTCTTTCCCTCTAAAATGTCCGACGAAGTCAAGTGAGTCAGCTTTTCTCTCTTTTGAGCCTGGGGGGCGGCGTGCAAGAGGAGAGAACGAGAGCTGACCTCCTCCTTCCCTCGATGGTTTGGCGTTTGTTCAGAGACGCTACCACTGTTGCTCCCATCGAGACTGTCGATGTCCCTGCTGCTGAGGATGTGAAGGGGAAGGGGAAGGCCGTTGAGGTGAGCTTGGATTCCTTCTTCTTCGGATGGGATGGCAAGGATGGGGGAAGGGAAGGGAGAAGGGAGGAGGGAGAGGTGAGGTGGACGAGTGCGATGGAAGGAGTGATGCTTCGAGGGCAGCTCTCCTCGAGTTCTACCAGAAGCTGCGTCTCCTCCGTGATCCTCCTCTCGGTGCGATACCTCTCGCAACTGGATGGAACGAGCTCCTCCCTCTTCTTTCCCATCTCAACCTCCTCCGCGCGAGGAGATGGCTTGCCTTCCCTTCCCGAACGTGCTTGAAGCTGACTCCTTTCCCTTTCTTTTTCTCACTTCGGATAGGCTCCCGCTGCTGCTGAGGAGGAGGAGGATGACGAGGAGGAGGATGATGATGAGGAGATGGAGGACGACGACGATGATGAGGACGAGGAGGAAGATGTTCGTCCAACTCCCTCTCCCCTCCCTTCCGAGCAACTCACCTCCCTCCTTCTCTTCTCGTTCGCTGACTCCCTTCCCTTTCTTTGCTCTTTCTCTTTCTCCCTCGTCAACCTTCACCCTCTCCTCTCACCCTCCTCACCACTCTGGCTCAAATCCGTTCCTCGCCCGCCTCTCCAGTTCTCCGAGATTGACCCTTCTCAAATCATCACCTCCTCGAGGCGATCCACTCGAACGACCGTCGATTACGCTTCTGCTGAGGCTGCTAAGAAGGTCAGTTACCCATGCCATTCTAACCCACACACTCACTCCCATCTCTCTCAAACTCTCGCTTCCGACCCACATCCTCGTCCCATCCCATCTCCCTTCTTCGAGCTCGAGCTCAAGCTGACCTCCTCCCTTCCTTCGTTGTTGTCGTTTCTCGCAGGCTGGTCTCTCCGAGGGAATCCAGGAGGACGACGAGGAGGAGGGAGAGGGAGAGCAGAGCTTCCTCAAGACCGACGACGAGGAGTAAACCTTTCTAGCCGATCCTCGACTCTACGAACGGACGACGGACGACTTCGGAGGGAGGGACGAAGAGGTTGCTCTTGCTCTTGCCTTCTCCGTTTGCCTTTGCTTTGATCTTTCTTCCTTCCCTTCTTTTAGTTTAAGCTTTTGATGCATGTGCAGTGTCGTATTCATCAGGTCGTGTTCGTAAAGAAAGCTAAAACTACAGAGGCAGAAAGAAGGTGGGTCTCGAGGTCGAGGAGGGTGAGGTGGCTGCTCGAGCTCACAACTCCCTCCCTTCTTCCTCCCAGCCCCAGGAGAGCTCTGAAACGAGCTTCGCTCAAAGTGAAGGGTCACAGAAGAACCACGGAGAGCTCTTCTCGAGTTCGAGCTCCAGCAGGTGAGGCCAGAAACTCTAGCTCGAGCTCACCGATCCCTCCCTTCCTCCCTCACTCCTTCGCAACCACCCTCGCCTTCCTAGACTTCTCCACCTCTTCCGCCCACCACTTCTTCATCGCGTCCGTAGTGTTGACCTTCCGAATCGAAGGGGAAGTATATAACTCCAGCGTGCGGTTGCCCAGTCGGATCTGAGAAGTAAGAAGGGGAGGGATCGAGGTCGAGGTCAGCTTTCGCTCGAGTCTTCAACAACGAAGACCCAGCCCGTAAACGAGATCGAAGCGCCAAGATGGGTTTCGGAAGAGGGGAAGGAGCACTCACTTGATGTTCGATAGCAGCCACGTCTCTCGAAGTAAGTGGGGGATGGCGGAAGTTGTATCGCGTGAGAAGGAGGAAGTTGGGTTGAGCTTCGATGGGTTTCGAGCGGGTCATTTGCAGGGACCTGGAAGGGAGAACGGGACCACCAACAGCACAGTAAACGAACAAGGGAAGTCAGGGTGAGCTTCGAGCGAGAGAGAAACAGATCGAGCGAGGACCGGAGGAGCGAGAAAGAGGGAAGGCGAAAGGAAGGAAGGAACGACGACGTCGACGAAACGAAACGAACCGTTTGTAAAGCGACAGAACTTCTCGTTGCAGGCCTGAGATGGGACGTTTCTTAATGACTGAGGAGGCAGCTGAAGCTGCTGCTGGTGCTGACATGATGGGCTGAAGGTGTTTTGGGGAGGAGGGAGAGAGTCGGGAGGGAAGGACGAAGGGAAGGGCTCGAAATCGACGAGCTCACGAAAAGTGAAGGACGGTCGACGGGGTCGGACGTGATCGGATCGGTTGAGAAATTCTTCTCGAATTGCGAGGAGACGGATTCTGGGGGTGGAAGAGAGGGTTGGAGATCGAGAAGTCTGGCAGGAAAGCGAGTCGATACCGCGTCTCGTTCTCACCTTCTCACTTCTCGCTCGGGTCGCTCGTCCGAATCGAAAGGTCAGGCAAGCTACATCAACATCGTTTGTCGTCAAATCAAGTCAAAAGCACACACACTTCGTTCGCTATCCTACAAAATTACGCTATACGCGAGTCCCTCTCCTCGCTCAAAGTCGATCCGCTCCTCCCTGCCCGCCAGCGTGGTTGGCGCCGTGCTGGTCGACCTTGGAGAAGTCGCCGTGCCTCTCGTCGCCAGTGTTCATGCCGAGCTTGCCTTTGATCTTGTCCACGATGCCTGGTGAAGAGGAGGGAAGGTGAGGAGAGTCAGGACTAGAAACGAAGGGAGGAACGCGTCGAGAGGAGGGGGGCGACTCACCGACTTTCTCGCCGTGGTTCTCGTCGAGGAACTGATGCGAAGCGAAGAAGAGGAAGGCGAAGAAGTCAGTCAGGATTTTCGGAAGAAGAGAGCCAGGCGAAGCCTCCAGAACGAAAGGAATAACAAGGGCGACGAGCGACGACGCGTCGCTCGAAACTTCACGGTCGAAAACTCACAGTGTGACCCTCCTGATGTCCGGGTCCAACCCTGTTCCCAAGCGCATCGTAATCACTCTTGATTCCCGTCCCAACTCCCGATCCTCCAACATCAGCTCCTCCAAACGCTCCCGAATGGTTTTGGTGCTGGTCGAACGTCGCTCCACTTCCAGGGACGGACGAGCCTGCTCCTCCAGGTCCTCCGTGACCGTGAACGGGTCCGTCGAAGACTTGCTTGTGAGTGTTCTTCTCGGTGTCGAAGGTTCCGGCTCCGGGGACTTTGGAGGCTTTGATGGCTCCGAGCCCTCCTGTCGAGGATGCGTTTTCGAGGGAGGACTGATTGTTGTTGTTGTTGTTGTTGTGGAGGTGGGAGGTGGTGGTGTTGGTGTTGTCGTGGGAGTGAGAGCAGTTGTTGTCGTGAACGTGGGAGGCTTCGTGGGAGTGGGAGTGCTGTGAGAAGAAAGAGGGAAGGAAGAGGTGAGCGAACGAAGGAGAACGAAGACGCGTCGGATCTCGAAGCTCACCTGAGCGAAATCGCCTCCGTGAGTAGGCTTGACGGTGGTTCCGGAGAGGTCACCTCCCTGAGTAGATCCGGTCAGGTTGGAGTCGTTCTGGAGAGCGAAGAGCGAAGAAGTTGGTCAGACGAAGGAGATGAGAAGATGGTGACGACGAGAAGAGAGAAAAAGACGCACTCCGAGTCGATCCTTGCCGTCTGCTCGATCCTTGACGAGAGAGTCCTGGTTGACGTGAGTGTCTCGACCGAACTTGGAGACGTCGCTGTAGAAGTCAAAAGCGAAGGGGTCAGCGACGAGGGAGAAGAGGGGACGAGATCGCGATTCGAACGAACTTGTGAGGGTTCGGGTTCGAGCCGTAGACCTTAGGGTCGCCGTAGGCTTCGGATCCAGCAGCAGTAGTTCGAGTAGAGTCCGAGTATTCGATGGTGGGCTCTAGGGAGACAGGAAGGAAGTCAGCGGAAGCGGGAGAGAGGTCAAGATCGTTCAGACCAACCTTTCGCGGTGCCTCTGGAAAGCGAGGAAGAACGAGGTCAGCTTTCGAGCTGCACTACAGCGACGAAGAGGGGAGCTACTCACCGAGCTGATTCTTGTTGAGAGTGGGACATGGTTGAGGTGTTAAGGGAATGAGTGAGAAGTGGGTGGGAGTTGGGAGCAGGGAGGGAGGAAGGGGGCGAGTTGACCTTAAGACGACTTCCAGAGACCTCGATCAGTTCAGCTCCAACCAGCATCATTCCTGTTTTTGGATTCACTACAAGGGGGCAGGAAGGGGTCACGAGCTCTACGGCTCTCTGAGAAGAAGGTTTTAGGCAGAGAATATCAGCTGGAAAGGAAGAGGAGGAGGCTGTTCGAAGAAAGGAAGGAAGAGGAGCGAGGTTCAAGCTCAAGAGAACCAAACAATCATCGGCTCCTGCCTCCTTTTGGCCGCGATTTCCTTAGCTCGCTCGGAATCCTTGGGGAAGAAAAATTGAACTGGTGGGTAGCTGAGAGGACTCGCTATGCTCCTGTGCGAAAAGCTTCCGTGAAAGAGGGTGAAAACCTGTCGAGATCTCGAGCAGTGACGACGACACCGCGTCCCCTCCTTCCCCCGCATCGATTTCCATCTCTCTTGAGTTTTTGAGCTCTGAACTCTTCTCGCTCCCCCAACCACCACGCCAGGAAAACCCTTCAACCATGTCCTTCCGAGCTCTCGTTTCCCCTCTCTCTCGCCCCCTCGCTCGGTCTCAACCTCTTCGAACCATCTCTCGACTCTCTTCGGTTCCTCAAGCTTCCCTCCTCTCGTCCTCCCTCCTTCCTTCTCGCAGAGCCTTCTCCTCAACCATCCGACGAAGGGAGGAGCATCCCGATGACGTGATCATCGATCCCGAGACCATCAGGCCGATGTATACGTGAGTCTTTTCCATATCGTTCCAGTCCAAAAGGAGGAAACAGCGAGAGGGAGGTTGCGAGAGAAGGGCATGAGCACCGGCGGAAAGCAGGACGAGAGAAGGTCCCGCTTCCTTGGAAGGTGTTGGACAGCGAAACTTCTTAGACAGGCTGCTCTGGATGTTGAGCAGACCTCTGGGATGGGTCTGGAGGGACGAGGAAGAATACTGCTTGGAGGAGGGGGAAGGGGAGGTGAGCCGGCATGAGCTCGCATCCGTCCCCTCCTCGCATCAAACAACAAGCTCCTTCCTCCAGCGCCATACTTGGCTGCTGTCCTCCTGACTTGCTATACTGCATCATAGCAGCAGCGAGGTACGCAAAGCATCATGTTGGCCGACCAGCTATCCCCCCTCGTCAAGAGCTCTGCTAGGTTTCGCCACCTCTCGGTCCCTCTTCGACATTTCACCCACACCCTTCCCTGTCTTCCTTCCCTCTCCAATCATGGCTCCTCTACGCGATCTTCTCGAACTGACTCCTCGTCGTCTCGCCACTAAACTCCTCTTCAGTCATCCTCCTCCCGCTCCTGGAGAGGATTTCAACGTCGTTATGGTGGGAGCTGGAAACGTGGGTTCATTTAGCTCGCTTCCCGTCCTTCTTCGAGGCATTCCACCGCTGACCCCGTTCTTCTTTGTTTTGATATCGTCCAGATTATGTTTGGATCCGACGAGGGTGAGTTCTGCCTACATTCTGACGATCTGTGGAGTTCCCTCGTCTGAGCTCAGAACGAGGTCCCTCCTTCGACTCGGTCAACTGGTCCTGATCACCTTCGCTGACCTCGTACCCCTTCTTTCACTCTTTCTCTCTGCTCTTGACCCTCTCCAGGACCTTGGAACCACTCGTTCCGACTCGAGCACAAGCTCGGTACACGTCTCAAGGTCGTCGCTCTCATTGATCCTTCGGCAACTCGAGCTCACGCTGCCTTGGACGCCAAAAAGGCTTCGTTCGTCGAGAGCGCTTACGCTGGAACTCTGGTCTACAACAACGTCTCGGAGTACTCGAGGGCTTGCCGAGGTGGAGGAGTCAAGGAGCCTCAGTGAGTCCATGTCGTGCAGCTCGTCTACCAGTGAGGATGAGGAGGAGAAGACGGCATGTCGACTGACGCGTCTCGTTTCTTCCTTCAGTGCGATCATCATCGGTTCCCCTCCCCTTTACCGAGGAGGACCCAACCCTGGACAGGATCTTGAGCTCCAGCTGCTGAAGCACTTCCCTGACGTTGCCATGTTTGTTGAGTGAGTGAAGCAAAGTTTCTCTCTTCTTCGCGCGTCGTCTCGTTCACTGACGCGTCTTCTCCTTCTTTTCTCGACTTACAGGAAGCCCGTCGCTACTGGTACGCTCTTTTTCTCGTCTACTCTTCGAAGCACCGCTCATTCCTCTCTTTCTCACTTTCCCCAGGTGTTCCCTTCCAGAAGTCCATCGACGGAGCTAAGAAGATCGCTACCGTTCTCGAGAAGCGAGGAAACATCGTCTCGGTTGGGTTCGTACAGCTTCCCTCCCTCTCTCATCTCTTCCACGACCTGGCAATTAACCTTTCGAATCTCCTTCCAACAGATACATGCTTCGATACCTTCGAGTCGTTCAAGAGATGAAGAAGATTCTCGCCGACAACAACCTGACCGTCATGGCCACCATCGCTCGATACGCCTGTGCTTACGAGGCCATCGAGAAGCCTGAGTGGTGGACCAAGTCCAAGTCGATGGGACCTGTTATCGAGCAAGGAAGTGAGTACCCGCATCCCCTCCTTGTATTCTGGCGTTCCGAGCTGACCTCGCGTCCCTTCGTTTTTCTCAGCTCACTTCTGTAGGTCCCGTTTGCTTGTCGGTTATCCCCCGAGATCCTTCTGACCCTCTTCTCTCCTCTTAGGTGATCTCTCTCGATACTTCGGAGGAGACGTCATCAACTCCACCGTCTTGTTCGTCCACCTTTTCCCTCTTCGACCTCGCCTCGTCGCGTCTGACCTCCCTTGTCTGTTCTTTGCAGCGCCCACGCCGTCGAGCACACCTCCCCCGCTGGAAAGCTCTCCAAGATCAGGTTTGACGAGGACAAGATCCCCGCTGAGGATCGAATTCCTCGAGTCACCTCTGCTTCCTGGTTCGTTCGATTCCTCGATCAAGTCGAAGAGAGACGAGTTCGCTGACTCGAGTTTATGCTCTTCGGCCGTCACAGGAAGTACGAGTCTGGAGCCGTTGGACAGTTCATTCATCTCGCTGCTCTCCAGGGAACTGCCTACTCGTGCGAGTTGGAGGTTTACGCTGGTGAGTTTCGAAGAAAACGGATCGAGGCTCGACGCGACTCAGGACTGACGTTTCGTTATTCCTTCCTCGCTGGCGCCAGATGGATACCAGCTTCGGTGAGCCCATCTCTCATGTCTTCATTACTCTCGTGATCGTTTCTGACCTCTCGTTCGCGTATCACAGATTGGTCGACCCTTACAACAACCCCGTGAGTCCCTCGTCCGCATCCCCGTGTCTCTCGTTCGCTCGAACTGACCCTCTCCTCTCCGTTTCCTCAGACCCTCTTCGTCCGACGACCCGGAGATGATCACGAGGAGGTCCACCGATTCACCGGTTCGCTGCATCGTTCTCCTTCCTCCTCCCTCACCCTCCCAGTCCTTCCCTGACCTCTCTCCTCTCGTTCTTCTCGCTCAGACGACGACCCCTTCTTCTCTGAGATCTCCAACTTCATCGACGCCATCGAGGCCGGTCCCGAGCCTTCTATTCTCTCCAGTTACGCGGATGCCGCTAAGACTTACGGTTCGTCTCGTCTCCTCTCTCTTCCCTCTCTTCTCTCGATGGCGTCGAACTTCAGCTGACCTTTCCTCTCCTCGTTCGTTGTTCCTCGCGCAGAGTTGACCTGGGCTATCAGGAACGCCTCTGAGGCGAGCTCCAAGGCCCTCGAGGGAAAGTAGACGCCCTAGCAGGAAGCTTTCCCTTAGGATAGAACGGATAACGGTAGACGAGACGAGAGGAGGATCGGGTTGGACGGGCTTCATTTTTGCTTTTCTTCTTCGCTTTCGACGCGAACGTTGGGTGCTTTCTTTCCTTCTCGGATGTATTTGGACTGTATGCTTTTCTCTCTCACTCGCATCTTCGGTTCGACAAAGAAAGCAACTGGGGGTCCTGAAGATCGAATCGATGGGTCGTCGTCGCGTTGGGCGAGGTGAGAACGAAGAGGGTACGATGGAGCGCTAAGAAGGTATGAGAGGAGGACGATGGTAGTACAGTAGAGCAGGTAACTAAACGAAGAAAGACGTATACGTAAAGCTGAAACTAAGCAAGCGAAAGGCGAAACGAGAAACGGAAAGAACAAGTCTTGCAGCGAGCGATCAATCGAGGTCGGGCTTTCCCGCGTCGGTATCGAGGATGTTGTTGAACATTCTGTACTCCTGTCGATTTCAAACCAAGGGTCGTAAGAGAGAGAAAGTGGAGAGGGGTGAGCAAAAGGTCGGGCTTCTCTCGCTCAACGACGCGACTTGACCAACGAAAACGAAAGCAGAACGACAACGAAAGAGGGGCAAGAACTGACCGTCGACACAAACTTCGTCTTCTTCAAATACTCGTTCACCTTCTCCCCGTTCCTCTTCGACGGACGAGGGTTCCTCGAGCTCGAAGCCGACGCGGTCAAGGGTCGATTAGCAGCTTTGGATTCCTTCGTCGGTTTCGGTCGTCCGTCCTCGTCGTCGGATCTGACGGGAAGCTTGCCGATCTCGTACTTGATCCTGTGATGGAGCTCGTATTCTGTGAGAGTTTCGGAGGGGAAAGGAGGGAGGGGTCAGTCGAGGGAGAGGAGGAGGGACGAGGGAGGGAGAGAGGAGGAGAGAGGAACGAACCCCAGTGCGACATCTTGTGGTGGAGGAGAGCTCGACCTGCACAGAAGACTCCACAATTCTAGATGAAGCGGAGGACGAAGGAGGGAGCGTAAGAGGGTCAGCGTCGTTCAGGGCGAGGGAAGGACGGAGGGAGGTGCAAACTCACAAACTGCTTGTCCTCCCCAGCAGCTTTCTCACTACCGGACTCGCTCCCACTCTCGTTCTCAGTTTCCAAGTCGTCCTTCTCGATGTCCTGCCGAGCCAGGTGAAAATCAAGGATCGAGTCAGCTCTCGAAGACGAAAACGAACGAGCCCGTCCTCGATGCGTCGACCGAAAGACTTTCTCGTCAAAGTCACCTCAAACGTCTCTTTATCATATTCCTCCCCTCCGACCCTGATCCAAAGCTTCCCAGGCTTGTTGACCTTCCTACACGCATCGCACGGAGGAGCTCGTCCTGATCAATCCTTCCCTCCGACCACGTTGGGAAGCGAGAGAGCACGTCCGTGAACGAGGCAGGCCAGATTTGGGAGGTGACATGGCTAAGACAACGAGAAGGAAAGACACCGTTGGAAGGAGTCAGGTTTGGGAGGAAGAGGAAAGGGAGGCACGGAAAGGAGAGCGGAGGAGAGGAGGGAAGAGGAAAAAGGAACACGTTTCTACGATCAGTTACGTGAGCTCGGATCTTGGTGAGAGCTCTCTGAAAGTAAGCTTCGTCTCCTGAGGCTCGAATCCAAGCTCTTCCGTTGATGACGAGGTAGACCTGTGAGCAAACGCGACAGAAAGACTGGTCAGCGCGAGGTCTCAACCCTTCCCTCGTCTCGTCCCGACCGGCACTCACATGGTACTGCACACAAATCTCAAAGCACTGGTTGATAGTCAAAGCAGCCTGATACTGCTCGGGGATCTGATCCTTCGCCTTCACGGCCGCCTCGTCGTCGCTCGCCACGAATCCCGTCGCGTTCGAACTGGAGGTCTCTCCTCCTGAATCATCCGCGTCTCGTCGATTTTCGATCCAAGCGGAGGCTTTGACGTCTGATTCGTCGGAGTCCGAGTCGGATGAAGAGGAGTGGGCGGACGGAGTTCCATCGAAGAGACTGTCGGTTGGGGAGCGGGCTTTTTTGGCTCCTGCGAAGGGGAGGACAGGAAACGAGACGCGTCAGTCGGTCACTTTCGTTCGAGCGTTCATGTAAGAACGAAGAAAAGGTCACTCTTCACCTTGAGTCTCTGAAGAGCAGTCTGATGGGTTGAAGGCTTCTTGTTGACGGCTTTGGAGCGGAGTCGAGCATCGGCGAGGTAATCTGCGGATGACAGCGAAGGAACGCGTCTCGGTCAGCGCTCGTTTCGCCTTCCTCGACTCTCCCACCCAACGACCCTCATGGCTTCAGTCCCAGCCAAGCACTCACAGGCAGTCCCCTCATCATCCATCAGATCCTCCTCCTCCTCCTCTCCCTCCGACGAGCTCTCCTCGTCGCTGCTCCCAGCAGCTCTCTTCCTCCTCTTCTTCTTCTCGCGAGACGGCTTCTTGACGACGGCCTTCCCCTTACCCTTGTCCTTCTTCCCACTCTTCTCCTTCTCCTTCGTCCTCGTAGACTCCTTCTCCTTCCCCTTCGAGCTCCCACTCGCACTCTTCCCAGCCTTCGACGTCGACCCACCACCCCCGGCCTTCGAACTCTTCCCCCTCGTCTCTCCACTCCCAACTGTCCTAGCCTTGGGTCTCCTCCTCTCCTGAGGCTCCTCGTCCTCCTCGTCCGACGTAGAAGGAGGCCGTTTGCGACCTTTCTTCTTGGATGCTGGTGGTTCGTCGTCGTCCGAGTCGATGGGTCGCGCTCGAGCTCGTTCCTTCCCTTTCCTCGACGAAGTCGACGCCACGACCTCCTTCCCCTTCCCCTTGGCGATGTTCTTCTTCTTTTTCACAGCTCTCTCGTCTTCCTCGTCCTCGTCGCGTCTCTCCTTCCTTTGTTCCTTCTCCCTTCTCTTCCCATCCGCGCCTCGCCCGTCCAGCTAGCCACCCACGAGCTCTAAAGAGAGATATAGCACTAACTAGCCCCGTTCTTGAACATCCTGGTCTCCTTCGGCTCAGTCCTCTCCTCCTTCCTTGAGCTCGAGCTCGTCGACCCCTGATCACCTCCTCCTCCTTCTTCTCGTCCATCCTTGGTCTGAGTGGAGCCGTTCGTCTTGTTTTGATGCTGCTTGGGTTTGGAGCTGGAAGCCTTGGTGGAGGCGGAATAGGCCGAAGCCATCGCCTAGAGATGGGGACGAGAAGGGAAGGGAGAGGAGAGAGCGGGGTCGGTGTTGGAGAGCTCGAGCGAAGGGAAGGTCGAGGTCGGTTTGGATCTGGTCCGGCTGCGTCGTGTTTCAGCTTCGTTTTCGTCCCCGCGACTTTTTGACGTCTGTATAATTCTTCGAAGGTCGTGCTGATTTCTTCGAGCGTCCTTCTCCGAAGAGAGTGTGCCAGCTCCTCGCCGTCGTCTCTCCCAACGTCCCTCCTTCTCCTCTCTCGCAGCCCAACCCAAACCCTCGAAGAAATCGTCCATCTAATCTACTCCATAACAACCTCACTAGCCTCCCTAACCATCATCAGCACCTTCTCATGCGACCACCGATGGGACGCGAAAATCCCCGTCGAATCGAACGTCCTCCCAGTTCCGAACGTGATCTCCTCGCCCGAGAGCGTACTGATGCATCCTCCTGATTCCGTCACAAGCAGAGACCCGGGTGCGTGGTCCTGCAATCGATAACAAAAACACAAGGGGTCAGTAAGAAAAAGAGCGTCTCGAGAAACCGAACTAGTTTAAACTCCTTCTCGCTCGTCGCGTTCGTTAGCACTCACCCAGATCTTCTCCTGGAACACCTGTCCTCTCGGCAGTCTGACTCGAAAGAAGAGGCCTCCCTCTCCTCTGCAGAGCTCACAGTACTTCGCTTGCGAGTCAATCTGGAGGGGAGGGACTGTGATCCCCAGGAGTTTCGACGAGTCCGCGGAGAGTTGTTGGTCTGAGTGATGGGGGTCGTAGGATTCGAGGAGGGGGGTGTCGGGTCCTAGGGATCGGATGCGAAGGGTGGTTCGGGTGTGTGGGAGGGCGGATGGGTGCTGCAGCATGCAAAAAGGAGGGGTCAGCGAGACGAAAGACGCGTTCTTTGCGTTCGAGTTTTCAGAACGAGAGCGAGGAGAGGAAAGGGACCAACCATGTACGCTCCATGACCCTTCCTAGCAACGAAGATAACTCCCTTAGGACCTTTGGGATCCAGAGGATCGACGAGCATGTTCGGGCACCCGATGCAGGAGAGGATGGTTCGACCTTGGTCGATGAGAGCGAGACAGACGGCGTACTGGTCGCCTCGGACGAAACCTTTGGTTCCGTCGATGGGATCGCACCTAAAGTGCCGTAGGATAGGGATGAGGGGATGAAGGGAAGTCAGAGAGCGGTCGTGAGGGAGGAGGAAAGACGAGCTTCGCAAGAGGGCTGGAACGAAAGCTAGAACTCACGTCCAAAACCTGCCCATCCCACCCTCGAACTTCCCTCCTCTATCAATGGCCTCCAACAGAGTCTCCTCCCATTCCTGTCCCTCCCCCAATGGGAGCTTGGCTTCGGTAAGAGTCTCGGTGACGAGTCCGACGACTCGTTCGCGAAGGAGGGAGGAGGAAGGGAGGCGAAGATCGTCCGAGTCTTCCTCGCCGACGAGAGGGTCGGAGGGGAAGGATTGGTGAAGGAGGAGGGAGATAAGGGATTGAGAGGCTAGGTCGGCGACTGCGAGCAGGGTGGTAGAGACAAATGATGGAAGAGGAAGGAGGAAGCGAAGGGAGGGGAGATGTCAGCTCAGCTCTTCGACTCGACTCGACTTTTGATGTGAGCTCGCTCGTCGAGCTCTCTGGGCTCTAAACAACACTCGGAGCTTACCAGTGACAGGAGTCTTGTCATCCTTGATCTGAACATCTCCTTTGACGAGTCTGTGGAAGACCTTGAGAGTGAGGGAGCAGGCGAGCTACGAGGGGGGAGGGAAGGAGAGTTCGAGCTCACGGTCAGCTCTCCTCCTTGCTTCTTCGCCCTTCACCCCCGCCGTCTGCGAAAGAACGAGTCAAACTCACCAGAACAGCCTGAACGGCGACTTCTTCCTCTTTGAGAAGATATTTGGGATCTGACGACATCACGGCTTGCGGGAAGGAAGAGAGGAACGAAAGAAGGGAAAGGCGAGTTTCGAAGCTCGCCCCGACGACCACCTTCCTCTCCCGCCTCGCGCAATATGGTCTTCAACCTTCGAACTCTCGGTATTCACGGAGTCGCTAAGATCCTAGGAATCTCGGATGAAAATCCTCAGGAGTACAAGAAGTGGACTGGGGAACCGAATCGCAGCAAGGTCACCTAGATGCACGAGTTGGTGAGCTCGCTTCTCCTTCATTCTTTCCTCCTCTCCTTGACTTCTGCCGCGGGCTGACCAGCAGTTCTACTTGTCATGTGGCTAAGTTTTCTGCTTTCGCAAACATGGCTTGGCGAGGTAGAGAAGTTTT
Source organism: Mrakia gelida (assembly GCA_024345305.1). NCBI lineage: Eukaryota > Fungi > Basidiomycota > Tremellomycetes > Cystofilobasidiales > Mrakiaceae > Mrakia > Mrakia gelida. The sequence goes on along the minus strand of BRON01000013.1, from coordinate 596,788 downwards.
TCCCGAGTACGAACTGGAGCGAGCGATCTTCAGCGTCAGTACTCCGTCCCTTCTCCTTCTTCCCTCTCCTCCGTTCTTTGGCTCTTCCTCCCTCTCATACACCTGTCCTTATCAACCTTCCTCATCACCTGATGGCAGTGCGAATTCGCAGCGACCTACTTTCCCCGTGTCATCGAAGCTCTCGTCTCTTTCCCCGTCACCTCCTCCGTCGGCGGGTGGTACTACGGTCTCTTCAACACCTACCTCCAAACCATTCCCTACTCTGCTCTCTACGCTCGCAAACATCCCAATGCTACCTCACTTCTCGAAAGCCTCGTCACTGGAATCGCAGACCACAGTCCTGATTCGCTTCAGGTCGGTCTCTTTTCTCTACCCGTTTCTTCGAAGTCTCCGCTTCTTGGGCTTCGCTAACTCGACTTTGCCTCTCTGTCGTTTCCTGCCTTTTTGTTCGCGCTCCATCAGCCCCGAATCTTCAGTGTCACAACCTTCCTCGACCGAATCCGCGTCGCGAGCGAGTGGATCGCCTACCTCGCCTCCAACAACCCCGACGCGTCCCTCCTCGTCATCCCTCTTCCTCTCCGCCAGCGAGCCATCGCCTCCATAGAACGGATCGGTCAGCAGTTTCAGTCAAGCACCCTCCTCCACGAGAACAGCGGAAGCGAGCGCGACCTCCGAGAAAAATGGCAGACGATGACCTCAAAGGCTTACCTCCTCCGTTTTCTCAACCTCGAAGACGCGCCTGATCGAGAGGGCTGGAGTGTATACAACCTCCCGGAGACAAGCTACGCAGACGTTGGGATTCCTTGGGGTGGGTGTGCGATGTTAAAAGAGGGAGGATGCTTGAAGGGAAGCGAGCTGCAGGAATGTTCGAAGGTTCGTTTTCTTCGTCGACGGCTGCCTCCTTCTCGTGCTCCTTGTGTTTGGTCTGACGGTGCTCTTCCTCTGCTCTATACGTATACAGTGCCTCTGCGTACGCTACTGTGGGCCTGGTGGGTCGTTCGAGACTCGACAGCGCGTCTTCGGAACGAGACGCGTCGATCGCTGATGTCCTTTCCCATTCCTCCCTCTCATCTTTCCCTCAGCTCATCAACGAAAGCACTGGAAGATTCACAAGAAGCTCTGCTTCCCTGCAAAGTGGTAGCAGTCCGCGGATCCATCTCGAGGGCTAGCGAGGGAACAAGGCGAGGACGAGGGTTGGTTTCGACGGGTCGATCTCGAATGAACGTTTCACGACTCTACTGAAGGACTGCTCGACTCAAAAAGATCCATCTACATCTAGACATCCTTTCTCGACCATCCCCACTCATCCGACACCTCGCTCAACACCTCGTCTCCCAACGCATCACTGCGTCCTGATCCTCGAACAAGTCTTCCCAAACCTCGCCGGCCCAATCTTGATCGCCCATCCTCTCGTGTGCTCCTCGGTAACTTCTCTATCGCAGCAGGTGACGATTCCGATGGTAAAATTTGAGGTTGAAGCCAGTTCTGGGGAGGACGGCTCGGCGCGCGTTGAGTTCGACGACGGGGAGAAAGGGTTGGAAGGCTGAGGAGGTGGAGCCGAGGATGATGATTCTGAGTACGCTGGTGGAGGTGGGGTGATCTGCAGGCGGAGAAAAATAAGCGGAGGGATGGATGGAGGTCAGCGTCAGGGTCGGAGGGAGGGAGGGAGGGAAACGAACGCTCGAACTCACCTCTTCAGTTTGATCAGCCCGTCGTGAGGTTGACGCTGCTTGCTCCTGCTTCTTGTCCGAGGTAGGAAGGTTGTTGATGATCATCGATTCAGAATATGGAAAGTTGTAAGATGGAGATGGTGGTGGTTGGAGGGAAGGAAGGAAGCGAACCAGTGAGCTTCGACGAACGAACGAAGCGAGGGAGCCACGCGTCCACCGACCTGTTCAAAGGCTGTGCAGTGATAACAGGAGAACTCCGGGTCCGCAGGTAGGCGAAGCGAGAGCCGTTGAATGAAAGGATGATGAGGTGGAGATGGCTAAGTGGGGAAAAGATGGGAGAGAGAAAGAGGAGGAAGAGCGAGAAAAGAGACGCGTCAACGTCAACGTCGACGTGTTGTTGTTTCGCTCAGCTCGATCAGTTTGAGGCAAAGAAGGGAAGAGGTGACGCCGAGAGAGGGGGAGAGCGAGCTACAGACGGGGATTCAGATATGATGGAAGGAGATGGAGAGAGGTCAGCGGGGCAGAGACAGAAGAAGAAAGCAAGCTTCGTTTCGCGCCCAGCGAGAGCGAGAAGGACTGTCGGATCCGTTCACGGGAGTCTACGAAGCGAAACCAGTGTTCCCTACGCGCTTTGAATAAGTCGTCCGGAGACTTTTTAGGTGATGATGCCAAGGTGGGGAGAACACCGAAGCGAGGAAGACAGGGAGAGAATCGGAAAAACGGACACGATCTCGAGAACGAGACGTGTTGAGAGACGGTGGCCTGGTTCGAGCTGAGATCCAGAGCACATTTGAGAGAACGCATCGAGTCCTCGAGCGGGGAGGTAGAAGGAAGGGTCGAAGAGAAGGAGAGAGGAATAAGGGAGGAGGGCAAAGGGATCGGTGCGCGCGCGTTGGGGAGCGTGAACAGAATAAAAGCGCGCCGAAAAAGGACAAGACTGGGAGATGATGTCGAGGGTCAAGGCTGCGTGAGTGCAGGGCTTCATATCGTGGAGAGCGAAGGTTTGAGCAGCCTTACTTCAGACGAGAAATGAGGAGGGAGAAGAGGTGACTCGACGTCGCGGTTGATCACTTCGAGAAAGAGAGCCCTCGGACGAACGAGAAGGGTTGATCTGTGGACCAAAAGGCGATGATTTAGTCCACGTTCGATGAGTAGATTCTCGTCTTGTCGGCGAGGAGGAGGGATGATGTATAGAGGAGAAAGAGGCGAAAGAAGAACCTTGTGGGCCTTTCGCGAGATTTCCTCGAGACGAGGGTGCGTGAGACAGTTCAGACGACGAGAGCTCAAAAAACTTGACTCCTTCAGCAAAGTTCGGATGCAAATTCCTACGATGATATAGATGTTGATCTTGGCTAGTCGATGGTGGTGGTTCGAGATGAGAAAGTGTTTTCGTTTCGAGCGAAAAGTGGGTCGTGAGCCTGGGGGAGGCAAGGTGCCCAACGACTTCGCCTCCCCTCCCCTCTCCCCTCTCGAATCTGACCTCAGACGTCCACCTTTCCTCTCCCTCCCCCTCGCTCTTTTCCCTTTTCTTCTGTCGCTCTCCACTCGACGTTCTCCTGGTAGATTCCCTTCTACTCCAGTCGAGTAAATCTTCTTCCCTTCGCGCGAGCGAACGCCCACCTTCCTTCCTCCCCTCCCCTCGAGGCTTCTCGTCCTTCGAGTTCCTCCCTCCTCCCCCCCTCCCCCCTTCCCTCCCCCCCCTCTCTTCTTCTTCTTCTCGATAATGTCGGACAACAATCAACACAACAGCAACAACCAGCAGCAGGGAGGACGTTCAGGGTTCCCTCCCAACCTGGGTGGAGGAGGAGGTGGAGGAGTGGACCATGCGATGTGGGCTCAGGCGATGGCTCAGCAGTCTCAAGCGAAGCATAACTCGGGTCAGACCTTCAACCCAGCAGATTCAACTCAGGTAAGTAACAAAGCTTCATCTTTACTCTCTCCTCCTGTCCAAGTTTCGAGTCGAGCGTGTATCAGGGAGGGACAGGGAGACGAAAGAGGAGGGGAGGAGGAGAGAAGAGGTCGAGCGAAGGGACGTTGTTTCGTCGACCTCGTTCGCTTTCGGATTCGATCCGTACGATTCCCTACTTCACCTCGAGATCTTTCGTCAACATCCTCGGATGCTTGATCGTCGAGTCTCGTTCCCCTAGGTTGGAAAAGCAGGGGATCTCGTCGAGGGAGAGAGCGACGAGGTCGACCTCGACAGAACCCTCCCCCTTCCGTCCCTTCCTTCCTCCTCTCGACCTCCCAACCTTCGATTCTCCCTCCCATCTCCCTCCCTCGTCCCACCAACCTCCTTCAAGGTGGAAACTTGACTTCCTACTTCCATCTCCCACCTCCTTCCTTCCACCGCGTCTCTTCTTCTCTCCAAGACGACCGGGTCCGACGTTTCGGATGGAAGGAGGTCACCTCGAGGCACGCGTTGCGAGCGAGAGCTGGACTTTCCAAGCTGACGCTCTTTCTCTCCTTCTTCCCTCCCTCTCTATCTTTAACTCGCTCCCCATCCATTCTCCAATGATGTTCTCGTCATCTAGCTGTGAGTTTTTAGCTTTCCTGCCCTCCTCCCCTCTCTCGTTCGCCTTTCGGGGCCCCTCTCGCTGACAACCTCTCCTCCTCTTCCTCCTTCCTTCCCTCCTTCTCTCTCCCATCCATCCATCCAGTCTCGCTTCCTTCCGTCAGCTGCAGCAGAACAACGGAGGCAACCCCAACCAGAACCAGCAGAATCAGAACCAAAACAACTCGAGTCCAGCAGCGAGTCAGCAGCAGGCCAACATCCTCCTTCAGAAGGCTCTCCAGGAGGCGAACGCGAGGAACGGTCAACTTCGAGGAGGAGGTCAGCTCCAGATTCCTTCCGGTTCAGGTCAGGTTGGGATTGCGGGTCAGCATGCGCTGCTACAGGTGAGTTCTCGCCATATTTAGTGCTTGGTGTGTTTGTCGATTAAGACAAGGGTGCAGTAGCAGGACGAGGAAGAGTCGGGAGGAGAGGCGGGCCAGTCGGGCCAATTCCCTCTTCGTTCTAACTTTTCTCCTTTTCTCCGTCTCTCTCTCGTCAAGGCTCTTCTCGCCAACAACCAGCACGTTGGTCAGCAGCAGCAGCAGCAGTTCCCTGGAGGCCCACCGTCGTTCAACCCTAACCAGGTGAGCGAACTCGTTCGTTTCAGCTCGACCTCTTTCTCTTCCTTTCGCTCATCACCGCTCTTCCGTCGCTTTCCCCTCTCCAGCCTCAGTTCAGCTTGCAACTCCCCAATCAACATCAGCAGCAGCAACAACAGCAGCAGCAGCATCACAACCCTCAGCAGCAGCAGCAACAACAACAGCAGCAGCAGCAGCAGAATCCTCAGCTCAACAATGGACGACAGGGAGCGAACATCCCTCCCGCGATGGTCGCCATCCTTTCCAACATGGGTCAGCAAGGGACGAACATGATCAAGGATTGGCATCAGGGGAACTTGTCGGGGGAGCAGATGGTTCAGGTAAGTCTAGTTCCTTCGGTCGAGCGTAAACGAGTCCGGAACCGAATCTCGAGCCTGACGACCTCTCTCCTTCCCTCCAGCTCAAGCAACTCCTCGCCGCTCATCAGTCGCGGCAACCGAAATCGAGTACGTTCTATCTCCTCTCATCGTCCTGCTATCTTCTCGATCTGACCCGTCCTCGTCTTCGTATCTACAGCCAACATGGCTCAGCAGCAGCAGTCGAATCAGATGGCCAACCAAAACTCCTCTCACGAACGGAACGCGTCAGGATCCTCCCAACCTCTTACTCAGGCTCAGCAACAGCAGCATCAAGCCATCGTCAACATGACCAACGAGCAGCTTGGCAAGGTCATCACCAGCTTGACGACGAAGATTAAGAATCTCGAGTCGAGTTTGGCGAACGTGAGCTCTCCTCTCCTTCTTCCATTCGACCTTCGCATTTCGAGACGCTCGCTTCCCTTCGTCTTCTTCTTTGCTCGCTGACTTATTTCCGCATCATCATCGTTTCTCTCATCAGGGTCAGATCCCTGCGGGTCAAGTCGAGAGGGCCAAGGTCGCGATGGGTGAATGGACACCTCAACTTCGGGCTCTCGTTCGAGAATCTCAAGCTCGGAACCTGACCTTGGTTCAGAACGGCAACACGTACGTTCTCCTCCTCACGGCTTCAGGTCGTCGAAGGCAATGACGGAGGAGCTGATCTTTCTCGTTCCCTCTCCTTTCCTTCCTCTTTCAACGTCGCGTCCTTTCTCTTCCGTCTTTCAGCCCCAACATCCACTCCTCTCCCAACCCCGCTTTCAACCAACCCAACCCTCATCAGAATCAGTTCGTCAACAACGGTCTTCCTCCCAACTTCAACAACTCTCCCAACCTCCAAGCTCGACCCAACCCAGGAGCCTCGTTCAACGCTCCCGTCGATCCAAGTCAACAGAGAACGAGCTTCTTCAAGAGGCTCTCGGAGATGTTCCAGAGGAAGGGAATCACGATTTCGTCGTCGCCGATGGTCGAAGGAACGCAGATCGACCTGTTCAACCTCTACGCGAAGGTCGCGCAGGAAGGAGGAAGCGAAAACGTTCGTCTCTTCGTCTCTCTCTCCTCTCCTCTCTTCGTTTGACCTCGTTCGCTGACTCCCGTTGTTTCTCTCTTCCATCACAGGTCCGAGCTCGCAACCTTTGGCCCGTCGTTGGTGCTCATCTCGGTCTGTCTTCGTCCTCTGGACCCGACGGAATCCCTCGTTCGACACCGGACACCGCCAACCAAGTCGCAGACATCTTCGGAACCTACCTCTCCTCGTTCGAGGACGCTTGGAAGAACCCCGCTTCGGATGCGAGACTCCTCAACCAGTCCCCTCAACTCGGTCAACAACAGCAGCAGCAACATCAACCTCAGCAGCAGCAGCAGAACCAGCAACAGCAGCAGCAGAACCAACCTCCTCACGCGCCCGAGATCAACGACGCCGTTCTCGAACGACTCTCCCAGATGCCTCAAGCTCAGCGAGACTCCATTACCCTCCCAGCCGAACTCTCGCGGAGACTCGAGGTCTACATCGCTCAGAAGAACGCTAATCTCGCCAACAATAACGGATCGTCGCCTCAAGTCCAGCCTGGAGCCATCGGAGGTCAGCAGAACTCAGCAACGTTCGCTTGGGCGAGGCAGCAGCAGCAGTACGCCGAAGCGAGCGCGAGAGCGTCGGGGAACCAGCCGTCGTCGTCGATGGGAGGAGCCGTCGTTGGGGGAGTGCCTTCAAGGCCCGCGAGTGGAGGAGTCGGACAGCAGCCCGGTCAAGACGCGCCGAGACCGTTCACTGCACCTACGCCGGAGGAGACCCAGAAGTCGAAGCTCCTCGTCGCCAGCATGGTCGAGCAGATCGTAGAGAAGCTTCGTGAGTTCCTCTTCTGCTTTTGTTCGCTCGTTGGAGGGGTCGAGCTCTTCGAGGACGCGAGCTCGTCGCTGACGACCTTCTTTCCTTCTTGATGCTTTCTTCCATCAGGTGCTACTCAGAAGGAAGTCGAGGGCCTGTCGGACGAGGAGAAGACCGAGATCACCACTGCGCTTCGAGACCTCCAGGGCCAGATCGGGGAGGCAGAGAAACGTCTCACTCTCTTCCGGATCCTCAGTCATTCTCCCGAGTCGACTACTGCTTGCAACCGAGTCACACACATGGTGAGTTGATTTCTCTTCTGTTTCGCACCTTTCCTCTCTCTCCACCCAGCCTCGGACGAAACGACTCGAACTGATCCCTCGACGCGACTTCGTTTTCCATTCCTCCTCTTCCCTCCCCTTCCCTTCCTTCCTTCCGCCGTCCTCCTCTTCTCAAGATCGCAATGTGGAAGAACGCTTTCTGGAATGCCTCCCAAGGTCGCATCGTCATCGGTCGGAACGACATCATGACTCTTCGATCTCAGATCGCTCGCTTCATCCAATACGTCCACACCACCGTCCAAACGCTTATGCAAGGGAACCGACCTCAGCAGAACGACCAGCAACGTCAGCTCCAGCAGCAGCAGTTCCTTCAGCAGCAGCAACTCCAGGCTCAGCAGCAGCTCCAGCAAGCCGCCGCTCTCCAGCAGCAACAGCAGGATCAGTCTCAGCTCGCGACGAGCCTCCCGGATTCCTCGACCTTCGCCGGTCGACTTCGTCCAGAGGATCTTCGAGCTCCTCCACCACCGAAACGAGCGAGGACTTCTTCCGTCGGAGGAATCGCGTCGCCTTCACCAGCAGCGACGACGCCAGCCGAACTTCGAACTCCCATCAACGCCGAGCAGTCCCCTCCCGCGAACGGAAAGTCGCCAGCGTCGTCGAAGAAGGGAACGCCCAAGGACTCGAAGTCTTCGCTAGGAGGAGCAGCGAACAAGAAGGAGAAGGCGTCGGCACGGAAGTCGTCGACATCGACAGGAGGAAGGTCGACGTTGGATCAGGTCAAGGAGGAGATGGAGAAGCGGGATCGAGAGGAGGATGTGGTAGAGATCCCTGCTCAGGGACCCTCGGTACCGAGTGGAGTCGTTGCGACGGATCCTGCGTCGGTGTTGGGACTGCAGATGGACGGATGGGAGGAGCGTCGTCGGCAGGAGGAGGTTCGAGCAGCAGCGAAGGATCCCGTCTCGTTCTTCCAAACCCAGTGGAACAACCTTCATCAGGCTCAGCTCGACGCTTCGAACGCTGGAGGAGTTCCCAACACGTTCCACGACGGAGGAGGACCCAACGGAGTCGACCACACCGCGATCGCTCGAGCGATGAGGGACATCCGTCAACCTTCGGCCTACGGCTCCTCCTCTTCCTCCTATCCCATCGCCTCCACCTCTTCCCTTCCTTACAACCACCTCAGCTACTCCTCCAACCCCATGCAGGACTCGAACCAACCCGCGTCGCCCAAGTCTCCCGTCGAGGACGCCTTCGACATCTCGTTCTTCCTCGACGCGTCGCAGTACGAGGACGAGGAAGCTGAGGAGGAGGTTGCCGTCCCTACCGAGGACGACGGTGGAGCAGCCAACAGTCAAGGAAGCAGTAGTAGAAAGGTCGGATCCTCCTCGTCTTCGGACCCCAGGCCTATCGACGCTCAAACTCCCGACCTTCTCCACTCCTCCGGTCCTCACGACGAATCCCCAGCATCCGTCAAAGAAGCCATCTCCCCTCCACGGCTCCTCCCTTTCCGATCCTCCACTGACACCACCACCAACGCCACTGCCTCCTCCTCTAACCTCTCCGCTCCCCTCACCAACCGATCCACACCCAACCCTTTCGCTCGAACCTCAACCTCGACCGACACCTCCTCCGCCAACGCCGGAGAGAACCTCTCGGTCCTGATCCCTTCCTCGATACCAGGCGAGACCAACCCTTCGTCGGCGAAGAGCATCAGTCCGCTGCCTCTCCAAACGCCGTTGGGAGAGAACGGGATGGAGATCTGGTCGGAGATGGGAGAGGACTCGTACTTCTCTGGAGGAGGAGTCGGAGGAGGGTTCGATTGGGAAGGGACGCAGTTGGAGGGGACGAACGGGTCGTCGTGGTTGATCAACTCGACCTAGTTGGTCTTGTTAAAGAAGAGGAGGGGGAGTCGCGTTCGTTCCGTTCGTCGTGTTTCGTTTGTCGTTTCGTTTGACGCCCCCATCCCATCTCCGTTCCCATCCACCTCTCCTAAAACGTTCTCTTACCTCTCCATCTCTTTTCCTTCTCTTCTCTCTATCTCCCTCTCGTTCTTCGTTGTGCCCTCGTGCTAGTCTTTTCCCTTCTTTATCTCTTTCCCTGACGTCCCCATCCCCATCCTTCCCTCTCTTACCAACAACAACCCACCTACTACTACTGTGCTTCTCTCTCTCTCTCTCTCTCTCTCTCTCTCTACATCTGTGCTCTTTTTCGTTCCCTTCTTTACGGTCTCTCTTCTTCTTCTCGTGTCCCCCCCGAGCGTTCGTGCTTCCCTCGACGTCTCCCTCTTTCCCTTCTTCGTTTACGCTTCTCCCTTTTTACGGCTCGGCTTGCTCCCGTTCTTCATCCTGTTTTGCTACATTATTAATTTGATTGACTGGTGTTCTTTTTCCCCTCCATGGACCTGTTTGAGAGAACGAAGGGAAAACGGAGTCGAGGACGCGTTCGTTCGTTTCGCGCGAGTCCTACGGCCACTTCGATTCCTTCTTTTGACATCGAGTCGGGATCGAAACGAGGGTTCAGGGACGCCTACTATAGGATGTCCGAAAAATTGCTCCCTCGGGCAAAAAAAACAAAGCGTGCACGATCGATGACGCTCCTCCCCTCCTCGAAAAACGAGCTCACTCCAACCTCCTCCCTTCCTCCCTCCTTGAGTCCTTCGCACCCACCCATCATGTCAGACGATCAACCAGCCCTTACCTGTACGCTCTTCCTCCCCCCCTCTTGTTTCCCTCCCTACCTCACTAACCCCCTTCCTCCTTCCCACCCACCCTCCCTCCAGACCTCAACGTCGCCCTCGCCTTCTCGTTCATCATCTTCGATGCGGTCCTCTCCCTCGTCTTTGGCCTAGGGATCGGGACCAGCTTGGTTATCGCTGCGGTGAGATGTGTGGTCCAGCTTAGTGTGATGAGTTTGATTTTGGATAGGTGAGTCGAACTGGATGAACAAACGAACGAAGCGGAAGGGAGGGCTGAAGGGATGAAGCTCGCGAGCTGACGGATCGGCCTTTCTTCGTGTCGCAGTATCTTCGCTGTGAGTTGAGTTTTGGGGACTGGGTAGTCAAGGGGGGTTAGAGGAGGAGCTGATAAACTGATTGACGTGCTTGTTCCAAGGCCAACAATCCATGGGGTGTCGCTGGGATCGTTCGTGAGTCCGACCCTTGACCTCACTTGCTTCGTCTTCGTTTCTTGCACTCATCCCCATCGCCAAAGTCGCTTGCTGCCCCAAGAAACAAAGACCTGACACCCTCCTCTTCTGCTCTGCTGCTTGTATCTCTCAGTCCTCCTCAACCTCCTCGGAGCAGTGAGTCCTCTCTCTCTCTCTCTCCCTCTCTCTCTCTCTCTCGCTCGCCCTTCCCCGAGCGAGCTCGTTCAGCCCACCCCGTCCCATCCTCCCTCCCTCCCTTGCTGACCCTCGTCCGCCTTCCAGTTCGAAGCCGTCTTCAACAAATCCAAGAAGAGATTCACCAACATGTTCCCCTTCGTCCTCATGTCTCTCCTCATGTCGGTCGTACCCATCTCGCTCGCTGGTTCCGCTGCGATGAGGAGGAATCCCGTTTGGAAGCCGAATCAGTACGTCCCTACGGCTGGGATGCTGCTGGGGAATGCGATTTCGGCTATTGGGGTGGGGACTTCGACTATCTTGGTGAGTCTTTTCGAATCTAGGGGAGGAGAAACGTTGACAACGAGTCGGATCTTCGTTCGAACGGGATCCTCGTTCTCGCTCCCTTCGCGTCTCGTTTCTGACGCTCGTCCCGCCCTTTCTCTTCAACAGAAAGAGTTCACCGACAACCGAGACAAGATCGAAACCTACCTCGCCATGGGAGCCAGTCGATTCGAAGCTTGCAAGCCCGTTGCCAGAGACGCGCTCAAGGTTCGTTCTCGTCTCGCCTCGTCTCGCTCACCTTCTTCTCTCCTTCTCTTCTCGCGGCTGACCTCTTTTTTCTCGGTTTGATCATCTATAGCTTGCCCTCCTCCCAACCGTCAACCAGATGAGCGTGATCGGACTGATCTCGATCCCTGGTGAGTCCCGCTCTCGACTTCCCTTCCGTTTCCTCGTGCAACGCGAAGCGAACCTCTCTCTGACTCTCCTCTCTTCGCTTCATTCCTCCTTCTCAGGTCTCATGACCGGAGCCGTCCTCGGAGGATCCTCAGTCGATCAAGCTGGAAAACTGCAGATGATTCTCATGTTCAGTGCGTTCTCGTTCCGTTCCGTCTTCCCTCTCGTTCCCCTCTTCTTCGGTTGCTGACATCTCGCGTTCATTTCGTTCATCGCTCAGTGATCTCCGCCTCATCAGCTCTCTCTGTCCTCTCCGTCATGCTATGCACGCTCGCGACGGTGGTGAGTGCCTCCTCTTCTTCCTCCTCTCAATCTCCCTCCTTCGAGCCGAGCGTGAAACTTGACGCGTTTCGCTTCGACCTTCGCTTCGCTTTCTCCCAGTGCGACGCATCCCATCGAATCCGACCCGATCGAATCTACGGAACGGAGACTGTCCTCTCGGGAGGAGTCAAGTCGCTAGGGAGACTGGTGGGGAAGGGTTGGAAGAAGGTCGCGCCGAGGAAGTTGGGCGGAGGAGGACGGTCGTGAGAGACGGGAGAGGACGAGGGAACATCTTTGTGAGTTGTTAAGGATTTGAGCTGATAGATGGATCTCCGTCTACTCACTGCTAGGGAGAGAGAGGGAGAAGCTTGACGAAGGAAACCAACGGCTGCCCTCGCTCGCGCGAAGAGTTTTCGTTCGGGCGGACGGACGACTCGTTTGAGTAGCTCGCCTCGCTCGACGTTCGTCTCTCCAACGAGGAATCGTACTAGAAGGACTTGAAACGTATGTATGTAGACCTGCGACAGCTTCGAGGGACGTTTCAGGCTGGCTAATGAATTTCCTTTGGGTGGGTGGACGATCTTTGGGCAGCAGGGACCTCTCGATTTGCCGAAGAGCGAGCTCGAGGCGCGTCCGTTCGCTGATCAGAGTTTCACCGAGGGAAGTTCGTTTCTGCTTCCTTCCCTTCTTTGCTCCCGTCCTGGAGCGTTGGAATTGGTATACAGATGAGCTGACGTGCGATTTTCCTTCCGTGCAGCGACCTTCAGACCTCCAAACCTCGACCTCGACCCCCCCCCCTCGACTTCGGTCTTCGCGCTCCTCCCTGCCCTCCAAAGGTCCAAGAACCCCCACTTCCACTGCCGCTCGCTCCTTTCATTTCTTCACAGATTGCTTCTTTACGAAAGGCCGCTGATCTTCAGAAGGATCAGAAGGCAGAGGAAGAAGGAAGCAAAAGTTGTGAGTACGACTCGAAGAGAGGAGATCAGCGCGAAGTTGAGCTCGTTCCCTCTGGCGGAGAATAACCAGAGCTACCGAGTGTCAAACCTCCCTAGGCTCGTCTCAGGGGATGAAGACGATCATATCGCACTTCGGTTGATTTGAAGAAGGAGCCGGGAGCAGAAAGAGGGTTGGGCTGAAGGACTAAGACAGCTCGTCAACGACGTTCGACGCGCTCTTTTTCTTCTCGTCCTTCCCTCGCACAGTGTCTTGCGGCTCTTGCGGGGAGGCAGATACGCCTGCATCCCCGTGTCCGTTGAACAGGTCTAGAGTATGATGAAGACGGCCCGGAGTCTGATCTGATCTTCCAGCGCTCAGGACGTCCTTCGCTCGACACTCCGCTCTCGCTCTTTCAACTTCCTTTTTTCCCCGAGATCTCCTGTGCCTCTCTTCAGCCTCAGGAGATCTTGCGCTACAGGGGCGAGAGGGGAGCGCGTGGGGCGTGCAAGGGGAAGGAAGACGGGGGAAAAGTTGCTTCCTGGGTTCTCCATCACGACGACGACCTTCTCCTCCCTCTCTCCCTCCCTCTTCCTTCTCCTCCCTCCTTCGTTCATCGCAGATGGCTCCCTTCCAGTACAACGCTTCCGCCGAGCTTTCCTTATCGATTCCCGCTGGGTATGGGACTGGGCTGCAGAACAGTGAGTGATTTGAAGTCGTCGTCGCCGACCTGTCGAGCCTTCTTGTCACTCGCCCTCGTGGCTCTTCAATCATCGTTCTCTCGTTCAAATATCCGTTCCAGGATGAGCTGACGCTCTTCTTTCACTCTCCTACAGTTACGGGGATCGACCTCACGTCCAACGTTGGAAGCATGACGTTCGTTTATTCTCCTCCCTCTGCAGCAAAGAGAGCTCGTCCTCGTCTCCAAAACTGACCTTCTTCGCCCTTCTTCTCGACTTCGACCTCCTCCCTGCTCGCACTCAACTCTCTGTCACTCTTTTTCTCCCCTTCCTCCTCTATCGCTCTACAGGTACACCTACCCACCCGCCCAAGCCTTAACGCTCCTCGCTCCTGGTCTCTGCGGTCTCCTCTCCGTCCTCTCCATCACCTCTCTCTTCGGCTACATCGGATACAAGCACTTCTCTGGCTCGTCAAGTGGGAAGGCAGCTTCAAACTTCTTCATCCGGAACCCTCTCGGAATCGTCCTTCTCTCTGTGAGTCTCGTTCTGCAAGCGAGGTTTCAAAGGTTTCTCGGACGACGAACGAGTCTCGAAGTCCGACCTGACGCCTCTTTTCGCTTCGCTCATATAATCGGCAGCTGTTCATCACGGACTTATTGTGAGTAGCAGCTCTCCTCTTCCACGTTGCGACGGTGCTTGCGGAAAAAGCAGGGGCGAAGGGAACGGGGGAACGGGCGTTGCAACGAACGAACCAGGGGTCAGTTTCGACGCGTCGAGTTTTGACTGACTCGCTTCTTTGTTTCGTTCGACCTTCAGCGGAGGGATCTCCTGGACGATCATGATCAACTGGAGTGTGAAGAGGAAGATGTCCCAAGGAGTAGCTTGCTCGTTCTCTGGGATCGCAGAGCAGATTGGAAGTCTGGGAGCTGGAGTTTGGTGAGCTTGGTTTTGCGGTTTCAAGCAGGAAGAGGGTTGAGAGACGAAAGGCCTGACTGACACCCTTCTTTGCTTCTCCTCTTCCCTTCGTCCCTTTCACTCGGTGGGCTTTACAGGAATCTACTCCTCTCCATTCTCACGTTCTCGGTACTCGTCCTGAACCTGCGACTCGACTCGAAGTGAGCAGCGCGAGTCAGCTTCGTCGACCCAGATCTGAAGAGACGCTGACCCTTCATCACTCACAGGATAGTCTGGATGCTTCTTTCACTGGGATGGATCTTCATCTTCGTACGTTCGCTCCGGTCCTTGAAGGAGACGTCGAAACTGACGAGATGGCTCGACGCGTTCTTTCTTTCATCTTTTCAGGTCGTCGTGATTGCTGGTCCTCTCACCTTCCACTTCGCCGGATTCCCTATCGATCGGTTCTACTCTCCGGGAAACACATGGTGCTGGATGGGAGGTGAGTTTGACGGCGAAGCATCGAACGAAGGCAGGGTCGTCGACATGAGACGACCTCACTTCGATTGAGCTCGTCCTCCCGCCGCGTTCCGTTCGGTTCTCAGCGACTGACTCACTCTTTTTTTCTTTCCTCGGCTCACCAGGAAACAGTTCTATCACCAAGAGCTTCATCCTTCTCACTGAATGCGTCGTAGGTCTCACTCGCTTGTTTTTCGCCACCCTTTCGACGCGCTGACCTCGTCGTGCGTTTCGATAGTGCGTCACTGCTGCCGTCACCTCCCTCGTCCTCTACCTCATCATCTACCTGAGGCTCTCTGGTCGGTTACACGTCACGAACGGAAGGTGAGTCTTCCTTGTCTTCCTCCCTTCGACCCTTCGACGCGTTCTGACCTTGATCGTTTGCCCCTTCGCATCCAGGATCTCGATGAACTGGGCCGGAAAGTCTTCGCATCACACGGAGACGAGAGTCTCTTCGGGAGGAGGGAACATCCCTACCGCTCCTCAAGGTGGAAAGACCGTCGGAGGAGGTGAGTTATTGCTTTTCGAAACTGAGCCGAAACAATCTCGACGCTTCGTTTGTTCTAACGCGTCCTCGCCTTCTCCTCCTTTCTCGCCAGTGAGCCACGTCGAGTCGATCGGAAAGCAAGTGTGAGTAGTGCTAGACAGGCTTCATCACGCAAAAGAAGAGCTGAATCGCCTCCCTTCTGATATCCAGCGTCGACATCTGCAAAAAACGTGAGTCGTTCGTTTCGATCCTCTCTTCCCGCGCCCTTCGACGAAGCTGATCGCATCATTTCGTCTCGTTCCTTCCAGTGCTCTTCTACCCTATCATCTACATCATCGTCATCGTGAGTCCTCCTGAGAAACGGACTCGTCTATTTGGCTCTTGCGTCGAGCCTTTCAAGTCTGACGGCGCGTCTCGCCTTCTTCTTTGCCGCTTCCGCATCCCAGACTCCCATCGCCGCTGCCCGTCTCTTCTTCTTCACGCACCCTTTCTCCTCGGGTGTCTACGTCGACTGGAGGGTGAGTTCGAGCGATCTCTTTCTCTCTCGTCGCGTTCGTTCACGGCGCTGACTCTCGTCTCTCTCCCCTCTTCTCCCCTCCCCTCCCTCAGGTGAACATGATGGCTGGTGTTATTGAGGCTTCCAGCGGTTTCTTGAACACGATTCTCTTCATCTTCACTCGACACTCGTGAGCTTTCAGCCCTCTGTCTTTCCCTCGACGACGGCTCGCGATCATCGACCGACGCTTTCCCTCCGCCTTCATTCTTTCCAGTCTCGTCATTCGCCCCACCGCTCCTCTCACCGGCGTCCAAATCACGACCACCCGTTTCGTCGCCGAGGACTACTCAGCCGGAGGTCAGCGTCCTTCTCTTTCCTCTCGCATCCCCGTCGTCTCTCGTCGCGTCCTGACCCTCCCTTCGCTCTTCTTCGTTCTGCAGATCGATCCAACAACTTCAACCTCCGTTCCATGGGAGGAACCAAGTCCAAGAACGCTCGAGTCGACTCCAAAGGCTCAGATGAAGATTTGCAAGCAGACTTTGAGGCTGGAAACGCCCACAGCAGCACGGTCGAGTCTCTCGACTACACGAGCCCTTCGAGGACGTCGCTCCCTCAGAGCACGAACGGAGCGATCAGCGAGCTTGAGCTGGGTAGGGAGCCTGAGACTCACGCTAAGAGGGGGGTTGGGAGTGGGTACTAGGTGGGAAGGAGAGGGAAGGTCGTCGTCGTTTCTGTTTTGTTTTGCTCGCTCGGGGATTATCGCTTTTCGTTCGATTTGGTTTGCTCTTAGGACTCTCGTTTTCGCTCTTTTCGTACATCTCATTCGTTTCGCTGGCTCGAGTCTCTCTCTTTCACTTGCTCTGGATATGCTTTGCTTTGATCCGAAGAGCTCGAACCGACGTCGCGAAGTGCGCGACCAGCGTGCTGATCCAGTAGCTCAAGCTGTGTCGGCTTAGTGCTGGAACGAGGAATGAAGGATTTCGTCCTGGTCTCGAGGTGCTGCGACCAAAGAGGAGGGAATGCGAGAGGAAAAGGGACGCGAGCGAGCGAGAGGGATCAAGAACGCGTCGGGAGTCGGCTGTCTTGCTCTTTCGCTGGCAGATTTTGGTACCGGAGTCAAACCCAAAGGTCAGTGATGTAGGCCCTCTAACTTTCACGAGCTCATTCTTGAGTCACCCCTGCCTCTGGATGGCAGAAAGTGGGTGAACGGACGAGGCGAGGCTGAGGTTGTCGTCCTTCGCCTCGCAGCTTTTCGTCCCTTTCATTTTCCTCGAGCTGGCATTTTTTTCTTCTAGATTGGCCCTGATCCTTCCCAAAGTACTAACAGGAGATGTATACAGAGAAACGAAGAAACAGAAACGCGAGCGACGAACGCTTTCGTTCAAGGCTGTGAGGGGTAGCTTTTGCGAGCGAGGGCGAAACGAGAGCGGAGGGGAGTCGAGAAGAAAACTCGTCTCCTCCGTCCACCACCGCCAAATCAATATGGGAGCTTACAAATACGTGGCCGAGCTCTACAAGAAGAAGTACGTACATCGTCTTCCCTATCTCGTCTTCAAAATCTTCTCCTAGGTGTTGTAGAGGTCGAGAAAACGAGCGACAAAAGAAGCTGACCTTTTTCACTTCCTCCTCCTTTGCTTCTTCTTCTTTTCAGGCAGTCTGATGTCATGAGGTTCCTCATGAGGGTCAGGTGAGGACACGTTCATCTTGGGGGAATTCAGGGCTTGCAGGGGAGGGTGGTTGAGCTGGGTGGGGGAGCTGTTGGAGGGATGGAAGGGAGGAAGAAGGGCAGAGGAGAGGGAAGGGAAGGAGTCGAAGAGATCTGACGAGCAGAGAGCTGACCTTTCATCCCTCCTTCACACCCTTCCATCCACCTTTCCGCCCTTTCCTGCACCACTCAAATCTGCTCCCACCTCTTCTCTATCACCTCCTGATCTCACCTTCTTCCTGGACCCATCCTCGCTCTTTCAACGGACCTCTTCATCCAACCTCCCCTTTCGTCCCTTCCTCGCTCGTCTCCCTCCCTTTCCTTGGACACCACCCTCTCCCTCCCTCTCCTCGACCATCCTTCCTCTCACCAGGTGCTGGGAGTACCGTCAGCTCGCTGTCGTCCACCGAGCTTCCCGACCTTCCCGACCCGACAAGGCTCGACGATTGGGTTACAAGGCCAAGCAGGGTTACCTCATCTACCGAGTTCGAGTCCGACGAGGAAACAGGAAGAAGCCCGTTAAGAAGGGGTGAGTCTTTGTCTCTCTACACGTTCAGGAAGAGGTCTGGCTCGAGGGTGCAGCTGGGAGAAGGAACGGGACGCGTAGCGTTGGAATTGGAGGAGGAAGAGCGAGGGCGAGGCAAGGAGGGAACGAGAGCTGACCTTCGTCCGCCTTCCCTTCCTTCAAACTTTAGAGCCACCTTCGGTAAGCCCGTCAGGCACGGAGTCAACCACCTCAAGTTCCAGAGGGGTTTGAGGTCCACTGCTGAGGAGCGTGTCGGCCGACGATGTGGTGAGTTTCTTGTCTTTGTTCGAATCTGAGGAGACGGAGAAGGAAGGGTTCCGAAGCTCAAAGCTGACCTCGCCCCTCCTTCCTTTCCTTCGCTTCTTTCTAGGTAACTTGCGAGTCCTTAACTCCTACTGGATCAACCAGGATGGTGTTTACAAGTACTACGAGGTCATCCTTGTCGAGTGAGTCTTCTTTCCGCCCTGCGAACAACTCTTCGAACCTGAAGCGCTGGCTGACCTTCGTTCCCTCCTTTCCTCTCTCCTTCTCTTCCTTCCAGCCCCTCGCACAAGGCCATCCGACGAGACCCCCGAATCAACTGGATCGCGAAGGCGTTCGTCCTCCTTCCTTTCTCTCACCTCGCCCTCGTTCTTCGCGTTCATTTGAAAACCGTCGTCCTGACCTTCCCCTCCTTCCCTTTCGTTCCCTCCTCACAGCGTCCACAAGCACAGGGAGGCTCGAGGTCTTACTTCCATCGGAAAGCAGAACAGGGGTATCGGAAAGGGTCACTTGCACAACCACTCCCCTTGGCGATCCGTCTGGAAGAAGCACAACACTCTTTCCCTCCGACGATGTACGTTCCCCTCTCCCTCCTTCCCTTCCTCACCTCGCTGCCTTCTCGTCGTACTCGAAGCCCGCTTACTGACTCGCTTGGCCTCCTTCGTTCGTTCCTCGTTCCACAGACAGATAAACGTAGCCTTGCGCTTCGTTTGTCGAGTTTCGTTTGGGTGGTTGAGGTGTTTCTTTCTTGCGTTCTTATGCATTTCTTACGACATGCGACTCAGAGCTCGAGAGCGGGCGAGGATGGAAAGGTCAGAGAGAGTAACGAGCGAGGGCTCGCATCGGCGAGGAGATGGGAGCGAGGAAGAGAGGAGGAAGGAGTCGAGAGCGTGTCGACGACGACGCGTCGAGACGGGGAGCGTCCTTTCAGACTCGGCTTCTGCCGTGATGGTGAGATAGTGATAGTTCTCAAAGCGTCAAGAGGAGGCTTAGCCAGTACAGAGATAGACTGGAGACGAGAAGTCGGGTTCGGAAGATCTCGAGGAGGCATTTGATCCGTCCTTCCCTCCCCTGCTCTCTGCTCTCAACGCTCACTCGCTCTATCCCTGCTTCGTTCCTGTTTGCCATCATTCTACACCGCAGTCATCTCGATCTCATCTAGAGCATCTTCGGTAAGTCGGAGTCCTCAAAAGGGGAAGGAGCAGAGGATAAATATGAATCTGACCTTCGAGCTGCCACCCTCTCCTTCCCTTTCATCCCTCCTTCTCACCCATCGATACCTCTCAGAACGTCGATACTCCCAACTAGCATCTCAGATCTTCTATCCCACTGGCGATAAGACTCCCTCTCCTGAAACCAAGCCTGAAGCCCCAAAATGGACGACGTCGAACGCGAGTGAGCTCAACTCGGCCTTCCCTCCCTGCTTCCCTCCCTTCTCGCCAATGGCTCTGACCTTTTCAACGCGGTCCTCCAGATGTTGGGACCTACTCCAAAGCATCGGACTGGCTCCCAAGCCAGCTACTCCTTCTTCTCCCAGTGAGCCTGTACTAGCTGCCACTGGTCCCTCGAACGGGAAGCAGGTCGAGCGAGCTCGAGTCGTCGACGACGCCATCGGAGAAGAGATGATTGGGAGGCCTCAGAGGTTCGTGTCCACGTCAAGCTTCTTGCAAACTGCTCTTGATGATGAGCCGAGCTGAAGATATCTCCCTGATGCTGCTGCTGTTATACTAGATCTGTTGGGAAGCTGAGTGAAGGGACGTCGAAACCAAGGTGAGCTCGCTCGTTCTTCGCTCCCTGCTCCCTCGACACCAGCTCAAGGGACATTGTTCTGACCGAATCGCGTTTCCCCTGTACACCTTGCATAGCAGAGCAACTTCCATTGGAGAGCCTTCATCTGCTACCTCACGTGCTCCTACTCAACAGTACTACGTCGCTCGAAGGAAAGCCTCTGATCCGCTTCCGTTCGTCCTCTCCCACTCGCTCTAATCCCATCTTCACTCGACTGGCAACTGACGCTTTGACTTTTACGTATGCAGTAAGGGCCCTTCTCTTGCTTTGGACCGTCGAGACTCGCTAACTTTGTCTCAGGAGCGAGGAAGGTGCGTTCATCTTCTCGCTTTCTTCTTCGTCGCTGCCCTTTCATACTCGACATCAGCTGATAGCGACTCTTTCTACATCCGCAGATCCCGATCACCTCCAAGACGAGCTTCGGCGTCGACGAGTTCCCCTACCCTCTATAATTTCTCGACTCTTCACGTTTCGGTTCGTCCGTCGCGTCCCTTGGCCTTCGAACGGACGAAGACGTGGAACCTGTCTTGACCAGACCGCTTGGGTCCGTCGCACTCTGCAGCGCCTTGACTCGAGTACTACTGAGGAGGATCTTCACCGAATCTTCTCCGTTTTCGGAGCCGTCAAGGAGTACGTTCGAGCTCGTCTTCTTCTCCTCCCGCGTCGCCGTCGCCGATGAGTTCTGACCTACTGCTGCTCCGATTTTTCCTCCCTCTCAGGATCCGAACTCGAACAAAGTCAACTACTTCGCCTTTGTAGCGTTCCAAGATCCAGCGGACGGTTCGTTCCACACTCCTTTCCTTTGCCTCGTTCTTCGACTCCCGTCGACTCTCGTGCTCACCTCGCGTCCTTCTTTCGCTCTCTGTCCGAGCAGCCAAGATCGCCATCAGACGTATGGACGACACTCTCATCGAAACAAGCCGAGTCGAGATCAGCTACGCTTCCTACGATCCTCGATCCACTCCTTGTCGCACGCTCATGGTCTCGGTTCGTCGACGTCGATTTCTTCCTCATTCTAGCGAGTCGCGACGTCGTCTCACGAACCCGTTGACGAAGCCCACCCCTTTCGTTCGATCCGTTACAGCCTCTCAGCTCTGAAATCACCAAAGAAGATGTCGCAAAGCTCTTCGGGCACTATGGTGACATCTACTGGTCCGTCGCTTTGTCCGAGTCCCTTGCTCTCGATCTCTCCGCCCGACCTTCGTCCACGATCAACTTAGTCATCTCTGCCCTTCAACCCCCTTCGCTGCTTAGTTCGAGGATCATCATCTCGGATAAGCGAGCTCAGATATCGACTGCGTTCGTAGACTTCAGGAGACTCGCTGATGCGACACGCGCGACCGAGGCCATCAACGGTCAGTTTTTTGCCTCCCTCCTCGTCCGCTCTACATTTTAGAACGAGCTTACTGACCCTTCTGCATTCTCATATAGGTACGCCTTTCGGTGCCCACGAGATCGAGGTCAACTCCGCGAGACAAGATAGCTTGCAGCTCCGACAAGAGTGTCCGGAACCTCAGACGTCGACGCGATCAAGGTCGAGGTCGAGGTCGCCAGTCGCCTCGGGATCACGATCGATTGCAAGACCCAGCGGATCGGCTCGAAGGGCCGAGGAGGAGAATTTTATCCTGATCATCGAGGTGAGTCTCTCGTCGTCTCTTCTGCTCCTCCGTATCGATTCACTCGACTGACCTTTCGTCTCGTCTCGTCCCGATTCCTCAGAACCTTCCGCGTGGACTTTCCAAGTTTGACCTCGATCATTGCATCCATGGCTTGACGGAAACCTTGTCAGTCGATTCGTCTCACCCTCCCGTTATCGCGTTCTCAAAGCCTGTTCGTCGTCTACTGACTCCCGCCTCGTCCGTTCGTTTTTCCCTCAAACCCCCAGGTTCGTGATCAGATCCATCAAAGGCAAATGTCAAGCTACGGTTACCTGCGAGGTATTTATCGACTTCCCGACTGCGCATGACCACAAAGCGAGCTGACCCCGCCTTTCTTTCGCTCTCTCGCCTCGAACAGACACGTCAAGCTGCGAACGTTGTCCTCTCCTCAGACGGTAAGTCCAACTTCCGAATCTCGAGGACGAGACCCTACTGAGACCCCTTTCTTCTCGAACTCGCAGGAATCACCATCCAAGGACAACGGATCTCCATCACCCTCAAGGACGATTCGGACCCTTCGCCATCGTCCAGTCGACGCGTCGCTTCGTTGTCTTCGACTTCGTCTCGCGTGGAGAGACCTCGAGATCATGGACGCTCTTCGGAGGGAAGTGGTATCAGAAGGCCTGAACTTTTGGAGCGGTGGTGAATTGGGACGAGGGGAACAAGCCTCGTTGAAGGAGAGCGTTGAGACGGACGACGAGTCGGGGTCGCCTCGATGGTTCGTTTCGCCTCTCTCAACTCATTCTCGCTCGACGACTTCTGACTGACCTGTCTATGTTATTCGCGCAGACATGGGACTCAGGCTCTGCTTGGGCTGGATGAGATGAGAGGGGGGTGCTTTGCTTGTGGACGACACGATTTCACGATTTACGCTTGAAGTCAGTTGAAAGACGGCATCGAAGAAGCGTAGAAAGATAAACAGACGAAGAAAGATGTGAACAGCGACCTATGCGAAGGGGCGAAGGTGGAAAGAGACGAGCGAGGGCAACAGAACGAAGAAGGGAAACGAAGACGAGGAACGAGACGCGAACAACGACGACGAGGCACGCTACACTACTCCCCCTACTCCCTCCCCGAAGTACTCAACGGCCCATCGACTGGTCCCGTAGGCTCGTACCTAAACTCAAAGACCGAATCCTCCTGGTCGAACGACTCGAGACTGGTCGAATCGTCTCCCGACGAGTACTCCGATCTCTTGATGGTTCCAGCAGCGACGGACGATCCTCCAGCTGTTCCGACGACCGAGACGAGGTCGAGAGGGGACTTGAAGAATTGATGCGAGTTGGATCGTCTGGCGACGAGGGGCTTGTTGAAGGCGAGGAAGGGGAGGTAGGCGAGGAGAGGGGAGGTTTTGATGGAGGAGGAGGGAGAGGAGGGAGGGGTGACCGAGTGGGAGGTGTAGTACTAGGGAGTGAGGAAAGAGAGAGCGGATATAATTGAAGTCAGCATGAGTTCGACGCGTCGTCGACAGAAGGGGCGAAAGAAGACGCGAGCTCGTGAACGACGCAGGACAAAGACTCACCTTCCGAACAGCCGCCTTCCACTCCTTAATCAGGTCGACCGTAGCCTCCCTCTTACCCTCGATAGAGAGCTTCTCCTTCCAGATAAGAGTGACATCCTCGCTAGTCTTCGAGTCGAGCTTGTCGATTTGGTCGCTGCAGGATGCAAGGCACGCCTCGAAGTTGCGGCGCCAGATCCGGTCGGATTCAACGAGGTCTGCGGCTTGGAGGATGGAGTCGAGGAGTTGGATGATCTGAGAGGGTAAGAGGGACGAGTGAAGAGGAGGTGGAAGACGGGTCAGCGGGAGAAAAAAAGGGAAAACGACTCGACACGACGCGACAGGAAGAGGTCTGAATCGACGACTCACCACCTCAGACTTGTATGCCAAGAAACTGAACACTCCAACTCCCTGCCAGTTGTTCCTCTTATCCAACCCCCGCCTCACCCATCCCAAATAAGCCAGATCCATCCCAACCTTCCTTGCCTCCCAAATCGCCGTCTCGAAGTCGTTTCCGACCTCAGAATCGAGCTTCTTGAGCTTGGAGAGTTGCTGGAGGAAAGATGTGTTGCCTCCCGGGAGGTAAGCGGTTTCGAGAGGGAGAAGGAGGTTGAGGAGGGCCTTGTTGTTGCGTTTGGTGCGAGGAGGGAGGGAGGAGGGAGGGACGGTGAAGGAGAGAGGTAAGAAGTAGCCAGGAGCAGGGTAGAATCGGGCGTAATCTCGGGGGGCGATGGGAGGAGTGGGCTGAAGTGTGGCAGAGAGCGAGAGAGAGAGAGGTCAGCGACTGAAAGGGAACGGAAAGAGGGACGGACGGACGACGAGAGGAGAAAAGAGAGGTCGAGCTCACCGGCTTCATCATCTCGCAAAAGTCAGCCCACTCCTGGCGAAGGGAGCCTCTTTTGAGCAGCTTGTGAGTGTACACCGGTCGGTTGCGCTTCATTTTGACGGCGAGTGACATTGAGGGCTAGGTACTGGGAGGGAGAGGAGGGAAACAAAGCGAAGGAACGGGAGGGGAGGGAAGGGAGGGAGGTGAGCTCGAGTCGACCAAACACCTCCAGCTCTCGTCTCTTCTCCTCCTCTCGTACTATAGACGAAAGACTCACTCGATGAAGTAGAAGGGGGTTGATGTAGTTGGAGATCATCCTTCTTGTGCAACTTTTGCTCGAGTTTTGATCTGCTGGCACGGGAAGGGGGATCGAAGATGAAGATTGGCTTCTGGACTGGATGGAAGTCGAGTTTGAAACCTCGAACGAGAACGATCGGGAAGGTTTTCCTTCGAGGCTAGCAGGTCATGGGAGGTGTGTGAGCAATCAGCGGAGGGTTCGGGACGGGTAGAGAGGATAAGGTTGATGGGTTTGAGGAGTTCATGGCCGTGAGAGGGAAGGGAGGGGGGGAGCTTCGAAGGAGGCTGGTCGAGCTCGGCCTTCCCTTCCCTCGTGCCTCCCGCGCAACGAGGTTGTTTTCCTCGGCTCCTGCGACGCTCTCTTCTCGGGAGCTCGAGCCTCTGAACGTCTAAGGTAGCTCGTGAAGTATGAGCGTGAGCGAAAGTCGTCGTTTTTGCTGAGCAGCGAGGGTCGTCCGACGACGCGACGCCTCCAAAACCGAGACGATTTAGAAGGATCCTTGGATCTCGAAAGCAGTCGAGGATGAGGCAGCGCCTAGAGCAAGTATATGTCGTGCAGGCCATGGTCATGAAATCTCTGCCAGCGAAATCCAAGGCCTCAACTCATCATTCAGGCGACTTCTCGCCTTCCCTCCTCACCCCCTCCTCCTCCCGACGAACGCTTCTCGCGTGCCACTCCTCGAAACCCGAGATGGAAGGATTCTCCCCGACAAGTGATCTGAGGGAGATGAAATCGAGAAGAGGGAAGGTCAGCGTCAAGTCGAGGGCGACGGGTGGAGGCGAAAAAAGTGGAGGAAAGGAGGCAAACGGACCGAGTCAGGTCCGCCAACTCATCGATGCAAGTGTATATCGAAGAGAGAGCGACTACGGCTGTACTATGAGGTGGGAGTTGAGGGTCCTAAAAGAGGGAAACCGAGGAGCGAGTCAGTCTCGGTCGCGACGAATGCGAAGCGAGCAGCGAGTTGCGCGAAATGACCGTTAAGACCTCCATCGACAGGTGCTTGAGACCGAAAGAGGATCCTCGGATGTTGTCTGCTGATGCTTCGTCCAGGTCTCGATCCTCCAGGTTGGCCTCGAACGCGTTCGAGTGGGATGAGGATCCGACGACGTCGAGCTTCTTGAGTTGATGATGGTAGAGCAGACGTTCTCGGACCGACGGTAGAGCTGTTGGAAGAGATGAGGAGCTTTTGAGAGATGTAGCGATGATGGATATAGTGGCGATGACGTCGGAGAGCTGGAAGGAAGAGCCGTCGAGGTCAGGTTCGAATTTCGACGCGTTTCGACGCGTCGAACGAGAGAAGAGGTGATCGACAAACCAGGTTGGCGTTCAAGAACGGAGTCTAGGAAATCAAGCTCGGAATCAGTCATGGATCCCTCTCCGGTAGGGGTAGGGAGGCGACGTACGTTTCTCACGAGATTCGAGCACCACTTCGGTTCGGGTTCAGCGAAGGCGGAGGAGAGAAGCGAGATCGCGACGAGAAGCTTCCACCTGTGAAGGACGAGGGGATCAGTTCGGAATCCACGAGGAGACGATGTCAAGCTCAACCCACTGGACTGCAAAGAGTTTGGTGTACTTCTCCTTTGGCCAAGGGCCTCTGAAAAAGGTGAGAAAGAGAGAGAGTCAGTTTGATCGGACGCGACCAAAAAGCGATGAGCGCGACGAACCGAAGGCTGGGTTCGTGCCTAGCATCAACCATGACTGGAGTGATGCCTTGTAATTGAGTCTAGTAGTTGAAAAGGGAAGTGGAGGCTATCAGCGAGATGAGACGAGGTATACGACGAACGAAAAGAGAGGAGGACTGACGGCGAGCTCGATAAACCTCGCTGAGATGCTCCTGATTTTCTTCTCCTTCTTTCGGAGGTCAAGGTGAGCCGAAATACTCGACCGAGCCTCCTCTTGAAGCAAAGCCTCGACCTCAGAGGCGAAGAGGGACCCGATTCGCTCCGTCACGCTCGCCGCCGTCTTCCTGCACATAACTCGAGCTGAGTTGATCCGAGGGAAACCTGCAGGCGGAGCAGCGATGTTCAGTACGTTTTCGATGTTGATTTCGGGGTAGGAGAAGTTCGAGAGCTTACACATGACGAGAAATGCTACCACGAAGCCTGGTCACAGCGGACGAGATGCGTCGAAGATCAGCTCGTTGTTCCTCTCCCTTTTCCGACCCAGCGTCGACTCACCAATCAGAACCAGTAAGCCTCGTTTCGAACCAACGATGGCTCCGACTCCTGAGTTGGCGATGGTCGGGAGATGGCCGGCGTCGATGCTGAGTGAAACGGGAGGAAAAGGACGCGACGAAGATTCAGAGACGCGAATCACAGACGCTTGAGACTTCGAGCTCACTAGGAGTAGCCAACGATGAGGACCATCGTCATGCCTGCCAAATGAGGGAGACGATCGTGCGAGAAGAGGAGAAAGCTCGGTCAGCGTCCGATGATTCGAGAACAGCTCGACGACGAAACGGAAACTCACAAGCCATCAACCAACCGAAGAACTTTGCAGGAGGAAGAACGATCCGAGCGTAGAAGAGTGGTAGTCCCAGAAGGCACTGCGAGTGAGAAGAAAGGCGAAGTCAGCATCTGATTTCCGTCGAAGCCCTCCTCCGGGTCGAAAAGCCCACTCACCGCCATCGCCGTGAGACCGTAGAGGTTCCCTCTTCCTCTTCCAGCACCAAGATACCAGCCGATGAGTCCCAGAGCCACTCCGACGAGCGTTCCTCCCATCCTCGAAATGAAGTTGACGACTTGGTTGCCCACGAAAACACCGAGTCCGGTCTGGACCATGATCTTGGAACGAAGAAGACGAAGGGTGGTCAGCACCAGCTCGTCGAAGCAAAGAGAAGAAGAATTTATTCCGAAGCTCTCACCAGAGCCCAGAGACCTCGATCTAAAACGAGGTGGGTGGGAGAAGAAGAGAAAGAGCCGGGCAAGAGGATCGAGATCGACGCGACGCACAGAAACGTTAGCGACGAGGACGGCAAGCGACGCGTCTCGTACTCTCCATAGAAGCAGAGTGGAACTCACGGATGTAACTGAAATGAGCGG
The DNA here is from genome assembly GCA_024345305.1 of Mrakia gelida. Classification (NCBI taxonomy): domain Eukaryota; kingdom Fungi; phylum Basidiomycota; class Tremellomycetes; order Cystofilobasidiales; family Mrakiaceae; genus Mrakia; species Mrakia gelida. The sequence continues at coordinate 569,582 of BRON01000013.1, read as the reverse complement.
TGTTGGGATGTACAGCGAAGATCCAGATGACGATGCTCGCGATGGCATGACGGAGCGCGAAGAGACCCTCTGTTCCCTTGAACCATCGAAAGAAACGAGAGAGCTTCAAAGCGATCCTCTGAGACTTCCTGGTAGGAGTAGATGCATCGGGGTCCTTGGCTAGAAGCGCAAGAGACCGATCAAATCATCAGTGGAGAGTCGAGCCGAGGTTCCCTCCCCGACTCGCACTAAAGGATCACGACGCGACTCACGAGCATCTGGCGCGACAGCTTCCTGGTCCTCCTCCTCGCTGATAGATCCCTCCTCTAAGAATCTCTCGGCATCGGCTCCTGCACTCGCTAGCTCTGCTCGTGCTCCTCGACGAGACTGGATCTTCCTCCATATCATCCCGAAACCGGACGGGAACCAAAGTCGAGATCGAGGTCGTTTCTGGCGAAGATCGACGGTGAAGGCGAGGAAGTCGAGGAGGGACTCGGCGAAGGATTCGAGAGTGGTTCTGGAGAGGGAGAACAAAGAGAGTCAGCGAGGCGGATGAGGAAGTCGAGATCGAAGAAGGACGAAGGACGAAGACGGAGGACTCAACGTGAAAACGAAGCAGAGGAAGAGTGAACGAGCGGCGAGGCAATCACTGTCCTTGGTCTTGGACATGTACTCGGACTTGATGGCTCCTCGATCGTCCTCTGAGTCGTCGAAGAACTTCCCAAATGGACCTCGAACGAGTGCTTTCCTCTCCGTCTCTCGAAACTCCTTCAACGCGTCTCTCAGCCTCTCCAACCTCTCCCTCGCCACAGCCACTCCAACCTCATCGACTCCCCTCTTCCCAAGCTTCCACCGGGTCGAGTTGACTGCTTCGAGGTGCGAGGAGATGTCGAGAAGTGCGTCGGCCAGAGCAGTTCGAAGAGGAGCCGACGAGGACGCGAGAATGGGGAGCAGGACGCTCAGGTCATGACCGTGGCGGGTCTCTCGTTCCTTGACCTTCCTCCTCCATTCGGCGAGTCGAGTAGTACCGATAGGTCTGTTGGTAGAGGGGTCGTTCGAGGAGGACTTGTCGGAAGGACGGCGCTGAGGAGGAAAAGCGGCTTCGTCTCGAGCGTCGGCTTCGAGGACGTCTCCAACGAGCGATTCGAGAGCTCTTGTTGACTCACCGCGAGCATGTATTGAGACGTTGGGAAGAGAGGTCCGTAGGAGAACACGACATCCATGACGACTGCGATTTCCCCAGAGGGGGAATCAGCGCGTCGAAAGAACTCATAGGGAAAGGGAAAGTCAACTCGACTCACTGCATGCGAAAATCCCTCCGATCCCGAGCACCGGCACGTGAGCTCTCAGAGCTCCCATAGCGAACGTTCCGATAAAGAAGAAGGCTCCATAAACAGCCGATGACCTTCAACCGTAAGCGAAAGAGAGAGAGATCAGCTTCGAACGAGGGAGAAGAGACGCGACGGCGACGCGACCGATCAACTCACCTCGGATCGAGAAAGATCCCGTCAAACACCACAGACTTGAACGTCGCTTCGGGGTTTGTCTCAAGTCTACCCGAGTTCAGAAGAGAGACGTCAGCTTGAAGCTCTACACTCGAATCGAAACGAAGAACGAAGCGAAAGCTCACCTCGCTTTTGCCTTCCGATACGAAGCCTCGAACAGTACCTCCGAACGAACGTTGAGAGCAGCAGCCATCGCAGCAGAGCTCCATGCCCAACCAACAAGCATCCCCAAGTTGACGATCGTGCTCGCCTGTTCCGTAAAACGAAGACGGAAGGGAGGAGGGTCGGGGGCAAAACCGAACGCTGAGATCAGCTTCGTCTTCCGTTCCTCCGACTGAGGTGAGGTGAGTCTGTGCTTACGAGGAAGAACAGCGAAAGAGGCATAGAAGGAGGAAGCATGATGCAGACGATGCCTGCGAAGGAGGCGGGAAGGAGAAAGTCGAGTGAGCTTCGAGAAAGCGAAGAGAAGCTCGTCGAGGAGCGAAGGCGATCGACGAACTCACCAGCGAAGAACGTCGCGATCCCCAGCGTTTCCAGCGCAGGTTGAGCGAAGAGGAGGACATGACAAGCGAAGAAGGCGAGGATACATCGAAAGAGGGTTTTGAGGTTCCTAGCGTTGAAGCCAGAGATAAACTCGGGAGGGAGGAGTTTGAGGACGAAGGTGAGAGCTCGTCGGTGGAAGGGTTGTTTCGTAACGACTTCTGCCACAAGATTCGAGGGCTGGGCTTCTTTGTCCGGAGGTTGAGGAGGTGCCATGACTGCGGGGAGAACGAGAGAGTGGAGGTAGGGAGTGAGTGGATGTGACGGTTGGACGAACGAAAGGAGGAAGACGAAGCTCACATTTCGTTTCGAATCGAAGAGTGTCTGAGCTGAGGCAACCGCGCCTTTCCGAGAGTACGAGATGTAGTGGATACGAAATGTAGATATAATTGAACTATCGAAAGAAAAGAAGAGCCCCAAAAAAGAAAGAAAGCTACGAAAGCCAAAGATCAACCACGACGCGCCGTTCAAAGATCCGACATCAACCCATCCAACTCCTCAAACGTCACCGCATCCGCATCCTTAATTTTGAAGAACTCCTCAAACAACCCAGGCGTCCCCGTCAACCACCCCGGCATCTCCACTCTAGGCTTCTTCTTCACCTCTGTCTCCTTCCCCTGCCCCGTCCCGAAATCCAACCACACCCCTGCTCCATCTCCTTCGCCACCCTCGTTGAGAACACCGAACGTCTCGAGGATCCTCCTGCAGAGGATCGCGTACGAGTTCTCCTTGAACAGGACCGTGTTGGGGTAGAACTTCTTGAGGATCCGAACGAGGATGGTCGTGTAGCCTGTTTTGCGACGAATCTGGGTCTTGACGGACGAAGGAGCAAGGAAGACGAGGTTGTAGATGGACATGCAGACTCGTTCGTTGAACCCTGTCCAGACCTCTTGTCCTGAGCGGAGGAAGTCCGCCTCGGTGACGGGGAGGAGTCGAACGAGAGTGGTGTAGATGTCCCAGAGGTCCTGAGGAGGGAGTTTCCCAAACACCAGTCGGTTCTCGTCCTGGACGGTGAGGCGCGAGAAGGCTGCGATTCCGAGGTCGAGGTAGACGGGGACGACGGCTGGGATCCTGGCTGCGGCGATGGGGTCCGAGGTGGAGGTGGTGGAAGGGTAGAGATCGCCGTCTGCGTCGAAGATGAAGGAGGTGACGATGTCGAAGACGGCTTGGACGATCGGGAGGGGGAAGGTAGGTTTGGAGAAGGGGCTGTCGTGTGCGAGGTTGGAGAGGATGTAGAGGACGTCTTTTCGGACGTTGGAGAGGTCGAGGATGGAGAACGGGGGTGGTGGGGAGGAGGTCGAGGTGGTAGTTGGGCGAGGGAGAGGTTCGAGGGAAACGGTGAGTCCAGCCATCGAGGGTTCGCAGATGGCGGTGAGGATGTGGAGGAGAGGGACGTATTGACCGAGGATAGTGACGTTCTCCGTCTGGGAGGAGAGGTTTCGGATGATGTTGACGATAACGAGTATGGTTTCCGCCGCGCGCGTCGAGCGAACTCCCTCCTCGTTCCTCTCCGATCGAAGCTTCTCCGTTCCTTCGTGTCCGAGGAGGACGAGAGCCGAATGGACCAGTCGAGGTTTCGACGACGCGTTCCTGGTATCCTCGAACGTTTCCGGCTTGGACGACGACGAGATTGGCTGGGCCACCACCACATCAACGACCATCTCGTTCTCCTCCCCTTCCGAACTCGTCGTTCTCAACCTCTTCTTCTCCTTCCTCCCACCCCTCCATCCCTCCTCCCTCTTCGCCATCCCTCCCTCCCCAATCGAAACCTCTTCCAAAAGCTCCACCAACTCCTCCAACAGATCCTTGCAGTTCTTCAACGGCAGCACACCCTCGTACCCTCCGCTGTCTCGTCCGAGTCCCGAAGGCTGAACCGAGAGCATCTCGATGGTGGTGAGAGCGTATGACACCTCTCCTTGCATCCTCGACTGGAGGGAGAGGAGGAGTCCCTCGATGTCGACGGCTCCGAACTCGTTGACGGGTCGAGGTTTGCGAGAGGCCTTGGTTCGAAGTCGATCTTGTTCGATTCCGTCGACGTCCCAGCCTCCGTAGGTGGTGGACTCGCGTTGGAGAGGGAGGTACTGGATCTTGTTTCGGGGACGGTGGTTGGCTGAGGCGGGACTGAGGGGAGCGGGAGTGGAGGAGGGGAGGGCGGACTGATCCGAATGGACGCGACGGAGGGAAAAGGAACGAAAGGAGTCAGTCCCGACTTTCAGTTTGACTCGATAGGTCTTGAGTTCAACTGAAAGCGCATCATGAGAGAGAGAGAGTACTCACAGTTCCAGCTGACGAGGTGTCCTCGACTGAAAGGGAAGAAGAGCAAACTCGGTCAGCGCACATCTCGTCTCGTGTCGTCTTCTCCCCTCCTCCCCTCCTCTCTCCCTCCCAACCACCAACCGTCAAAGCCAAAACTCACCTTTCCTCTTCTTATTCTTCCTCTCTCTCCTCTCCTCCTCCGTCTCTCCAACCTTCCCAGTCGCCCCATTTCCACCCTCTCCTCCTCCCAACCCACCCATCAACCCACCCAACCCTCCACCCTGACCCCCCTGCGTCGCCTGCGCCTGAGCCCTCATCGCCTGAACCATCAACTGCTGCTGCTGCTCGTGCGACAGTCCAGCCATCATCCTCCTGGTCTCCGAGTTCATCGCGAACGAGGGGAAGCCCGGTGCGGAGGGAGGAGGAGGGTTGGAGGGAGTGGAAGGGTTGGGTGGGGAGCCTTGAGGATTGAGGTTGAGGTTGAGGTTGAGGTTTGTGGTGTTCGAGGAGGGAGCTGGAGAAGGGGAGGGACCTCCGTTGGAGGTAGAGGGAGGAGGAGCGAGGGGGAGGGCGAGGGGAGGAGCGGGGGTGGTGCTCGAGGAGGGAGTTTGAGGAGTCGACGAGTTCGCGTTCGTGTTGGAAGGTTGCTGTTGCTGCTGAGCTCCGTTCCCGTTCGCTTGCCCTCCCGCTCCAGCTCCTCCAGCGTTGAGTGCCTGCTGATGAAGCATGTAAGCCTGGTACTGCTCCTTCGTCAACCCTGCGAGCCCGTTGATCCCTCCTCCTCCCGGTCCTGGCAGCGTCCCTCCGTTCTGAAGAGCGAACGCCTGAGCGGCCTTGATGGACTGGACCTGCTTGTGTCTCATCTCCTCGAAGGGTCCAACGAGAGCTCGGTAGGCGTGGTAGAGGAACTCGGCTGAGTTGAGCGTCGTTTTGGGTGGGACGGAGGGGTTGTAGTTGAGGTCGATCATAGGGGTGGGAGTGGTGAGGGAAGCGGGAACGCCGAGGGCGGCGAGCATTTTGGGGAGGTTGGAGGGATGGAAGGCCTGAATGAAGGAGAGGGAGGGAATGGGAGGGAAGAAGGGCGAGGAGGAAGGAGGAGGGAAGAGAAGAGGAAGAGCGAGCGAAAGAGGGAGGGAAGGGAGGTCGAGGTCAGCTCACGCGTTGTCACTCGAACGACTCCTCCACCTCGCCACGTCCAACAAACAAAACAGAGAACTCACAGCCGGCACTCCTCCAGCATTCTGAACGAGTTGCCAGAGCAAGAAAGCCTCTATCCTCTGGCCTCCTCCTCCTCCATCCGGCGCGACTCCAGCTCCCAAACCCAACGTCCCGACCCTCCCTCCTTCGATCCCTTCTCCCTCGACGAACCACTTCGGCAGAGCCGTCCCCTTCTGAGACGCAGCTCCAGCGATGGCTTTGAGGAATCCGACGACTTGAGACTGCTTCCCTCCCGGCTGCTGTTGCTGTTGGCCGGAGGAGGAGGAGGAAGGAGGTTGGTTCGAGTTCGGAGGTTGATTGGAGTTGGAGTGAGCTGGGGAAAGTTGACTTTGATTGGTGGGTGTTGGTGCTGAGTACTGGTGCTGGGAGAGGGAGGAAGTAGGTCTCGTTGGAGGGTTGTTGTTGTTGTTCGAAGTCGAAGGACCTCCCTGTCCTTGAGGAAGGGAAGGAGATCCAGGTTGTTGAGCTCCCTCTCCTCCTCCTCCTCCTGTCGATCCGCCAGCGACTCCTTCTGCGATGCTTCCCATCTGCCCTCCTCCGTATCCACTGCTCATCGAGCTCGTCCTCTGCTTCTGTTGTTCCCTGAGCTTGTACTGCTGCTGAAGGACGAGGAGTTGAGCTTGCTGCTGCTGAGGTGTGCTGGTCGCGAAGTTGGCGGGGAGACCTCCTACTCCTCCGAGGAGAGCTGCTGGTGATCCTGCTGGGTTGGTGGATGGGGACATGGCGTTCTGTTGGGATTGCTGCTGGAATTGGTTGGAGGAGGAGGAGGTGTAAGGGGAGGAGGAGGAGCCGGAGTTCTGACGAGCTCGGAGGGCTTGCATCGCTTCCATCTGAGCATCCACGATACGAGGGAGGTTGAAAGTTAGACTATATGCGCTCCTAGTAGATGCGAAGAGAGATGGAGAAATAACGAACTGACCTGCTTCATGATGTCGCTTCCTACGGCTCCTCCAAACTGACCGCCTTGGGAACCTCCTCCTCCTCCTCCTCCCATCCCATGCCCTGACGAGGGTCTCTGCTGCTGCTGTTGCTGCTGTTGACTTGCTCCTGGTGCTGAGAACTGAGCGAGGAAGGCTTCCTGATCCGACATGGTGCTGGATGGGTTCGACGAGGACGCGTACGGGTAGGATGGTCCTGCTCCTCCTCCTTGCGCTGATCCCGTCCGAGGAGGGAACGAGGAGATAGAAGGCGGAAGAGGGGAGGTATGAGACTGGTTGTTGTTGTTGTTCGAGTAGGTTTGTTGTTGTTGGTATGGATTCGACGAGTTGCTCTGGTTCTGCGACGCTCTGAAGGCACGAGGGAAAGGAAAAGGAAGGAGAGTCAGCTCGTCTCGTCCGTTTCGGTCCCTCCTCCTTCTTGTTCGAGAGCAGCTTACAAGAAGGCCAGCATCTGATCAGGAGTCATGGACGAGTTCATCTCTGATGGAGAGGTTGAAGCTCCCCCTCGAAACGAGAAGAGGAACGGGTATGGATGGGGAGAAGGGAGGGAGGGAAGGAGAAGGAGATGTGAGGTCGAGAAGGTTGGGAGGAACCGAAACGAGAGAAGCGACGCCGGCCGTCAAAGACGCCTGTTTCCTTGGTGACTACTCTCCTTCGATGAAAACAGCCGCGATAAGAAGATTGGACGCGTCTGAAGAGGCCTCAGCGAGGAGTGTCCGAGAAAATTGAGTAGCATGGATCGTGCAACCACAGCGAACAAGGATCCTTCCTCCTCCGACGACCCTTTCCGGCCAGCTCATCGTCCCTTCGCAACTCCCAAGCTTCCTACGACGGCGAAACCGATCCTGCGACGCGACGAGGAGGGAGGAGTATTGGACCTCGATGAGCTCGGTTCGAAGAAGAAGTCTCGGGGGTTGGGTTTGGGTCGAAAGTCTGCGAGGTGAAGGGAAGAAGGCGGAGACGCGTCGAGGTCAGTTCGTCGCGACTCCCTTCTCGTCAACATCGAGGACACAAACGAGAAGGCCACTTACTGCTGATGGTATAAGGAAGAGAAGATCCGGTCCCGTTCTTAAGCCTCGTGGCAACGCGGGTGTCGGCGACCTGTTGGACGAGGAGGGACAATGGATCCGGGGGGTGGTTTGAGTGTCGAGGAGGGTAGACCCGAGAGAAAGAAGTTTTGAGGAATGTGGAGAGCGAGAGATAGTATTCGGTGTTGGCAAGGGGTGTAGTGGAATGTTGACGTGGTGAGAGGGCGTCGAGGGAAGGAAGGGAAAGGTGAGGATGGAAGAGCGAGACGCGTCGAACTGTCGCGAAGGGAGATGAGGCAACAGAGTCAGCCTCCTTCTTGACGAGCTGGAGCGAAAAAGGCTCGAGAATTACTCACTCTAGACCTCTACCTCTACGACGAAAATGGACCTCCATTTCGGTTCAATCTGCACCAGAATCCCCGCCTCGACCTCCGTCTTCTGCTGCTCCGTCTCGACGACGAAGACGATGGATCCATCCTGCATCTTGTCAAGAGAAAACCTCCTTCTGCTGACGTGGAAGAACTTCGCGAAGGTGAGATAGTTCCTGGGAGTGTAAAGGCAGAGGAGGCTCGTGACGTAGAACCGAAGCGTCCGCCGACGGCTGAGTTGGGCAGGAGGGAGGCAGGACAGCCTTTCCGTCTCTATCCCTTCCATGGGGATCGACCCGACGTAGTCCACCCGTTCGAGACGAGTCCACCCTTCCAGCGCCTTGGAATCATTCGACCAATCCCAAACTCCTTTGTCAGATGGTCGTTCGCTGTCGTATCGGACGCGAATCGGATTCAGATGACGGAGCAGGTTCTTGCTGAGGTATTCGAAGGGATAGGTGATGTTCTTGGCCCAGGAGACGTATGGTAGCCTCACGTTGAGAGTCTCGATGGGAAGAGGGTCCGAGACCAGGAGAGTGAATGAAAGGTGGACGTGATGGAGGAGGGTCGGGACGGATGTGAAGCCGACGGTGAGGGAACGGGTTTGAGAGAGCGAGAGGTATGGATTGATTGGGGATGGGAGTGAAGTCTGCGAGCAGAAGGGTAGGTTCACGTCAGAAAGTAATATGCTAGCGAGCTTTGCCTATAAATGCAAAGCAGGAGGGACCGTTGCCGGGCTCACCTCCAGGCACTCGTCTCTCTCGCAGAACAGTCTCGCCAACTGCTCGACCGACTGGACCTCGATCGAGCCGTAGAGATGAGGAGATGTAGCAGCGAGGAAGTCGAGCGAGACCCCTCCGAGGATGGCGAGGGTGGAGGGATCGCACTCTTGGAAGACGAGGAGGAGGACGTCCCAGGGCAAGGTCGTTCGTCGAGGGAGGAGCTGAGGTGCGAGGGAGGGCCTTGAGACTAGCTTCTTTTCGGGAAAAAGAGTGAAGCAAGGGTACACATCTACTCACACTCATCGTTCTAAGAGAAGACATAGTGTTTGGCGAGACGATGGAAGGCTTGGGAAGGACTGGAGGGAGGGAGGAGAGGGAGTGGGGAAGAGATGAGCTCGGTCGTTCCATCCCTCGAGCTCTTCGAAAGAGAGGAACTCGCGGACGGCGTTGGATTGATGACTGTGTTGAGAAGAATTGAAGAGGGTAGGTAACGAAGAACAGATCGATTCGAGCTCTTGATGGTCGACAGCGAAAGAGAAGAAGGAGCTCTCGAACCAAGATGACCTGAACGAGCTCGCAACGACGACTCCGCCCTTCTCTCGCCATGTCTCCCATCCCTCCCACCCTTCAAGCAGCCCTCAACCAATGGCTTGAGTACGATCAGGTTAGTCACATCTATATATATCACCTCTCTATACCGGCTTAAAGCTCATCGGCGCGCTTTGAACGAACAGAACGAGTCAACCAGGAAGGAGATTGAGCTCCTCAGAGATGCTTCAGATTGGACAGAGCTCAACAAGAGACTCGAAAGCAGGATCGAATTTGGAACAGCAGGTGAGTAGGTCGTATCTTTATCTTATCTCTGCGATTAAGTCTGACCTCGGTTGACGGGATTCCAGGACTTCGAGCGAGGATGCAAGCTGGATTCAGCTCGATGAACGATGTGAGCTCGACACTTCCCTTTCCTTGCTTCCCTCTCCGTTCCCCTGCCCCTGAGTCGCGCCTCGATTATCTAAGACTGGACCTCAAACACTCCTTGTTCTCCTACAGCTCACCGTCATCCAAGCTTCTCAAGTTCGTTCGCTCCCCTCTCTCCCCTCACCATCGCTCCTTCTCGAGCCAACCCGGCCGAGCTCACCTCGTCGTTTCCCTCTTGTTTCGTCGACGACAGGGTCTCGCCGCCTACGTCCTCGCAACAAACCCGCAAGCCAAGAAGATGGGACTCGTCGTCGGTCACGATCATCGACACAACTCTCGACGATGGGCTGAGCTCACAGCTGCTGTCTTCCTCGAGAAGGGATTGAAGGTCGTCCTCTACGAAGGCTTGGTTCACACCCCTCTCGTCCCCTTCGGAGTCAAGAGCCTCGGAGCAGCTGTGGGAGTGATGATTACGGCGTCTCATAACCCGAAGGTACGTCTCAACGAAGTTTTGAACGTGAGAAGAGCTGCACGAGTCGAAGACGCATTCGCGCCGCTTCGATCTCGACTTTCGACTTTCTCTCGTCGCTGATCCACTCTCTTTGTATTTCCATCGCGTTTTGCAGAACGACAACGGCTACAAAGTCTACTGGTCCAACGCCATTCAGATCATCTCACCTCACGACACAGGCATCGCCGCCGCGATTCTCACGAACCTCAAACCCTCCATCTCCTGGGACACCTCGTCCGTTCGAGCGAGCCCTCTCTGCGAGGACAAGACCGAGGAGATGAAGGATGCTTACTTCGAGCATATCAGCACGCTCTCGAGGACTAGGTTCGTTCACATCTCTCTGCTGGCGTCCGAGTCTCACCCTCCGAGTCGCGTCGCTCACTTCGGTCTCCCTCTTGACGTCGACACAGATCTACCAACCCTTCTCCTCCCATCACCTTTGTCCACACCGCTCTTCACGGAGTCGGGACTCCCTTCCTCCTTCGAGCGTTCAAGACGTTCGATTTCCCTGCGCCCGACCTCTGCAAGGAGCAGCAGGAGCCCGATCCTGAGTTCCCGACGGTCCCCTTCCCGAACCCTGAAGAGAAGGGTGAGTTCCTCGACGGTATACCTCTCTCACACGCTCTTTCTGAACCTTACAATCTTTCTCTCTCGCTTTCCAGGAGCTCTCGTACGTCCCGCCTTCCCGCCGTCTCATCTTCTGTCCTCTCCCTCGCTGACCTCGACGTCTCTCCTTCTACCAGGATCTCGCCATGAAGCACGCTACCTCGACCGGAGCTCAAGTAGTACTCGCCAACGACCCCGACGCGGATAGGTTCACCGCTGCTGAGAGGAATGGGTCCGTTCTGCTATCCTTTCGCTTGATTTTCGACGCGTTCGCTGACTCACCCTTCTTCCTCGTGATACTGCAGAGACGGCTTGACGATCTTCACCGGAGACCAGATCGGATCCCTCTTCGCTTCGTGGGTTCTTGACGGGTACAAGGCGTCAGGGAAACCGATGGGTTCGTTCGTAATTCTGCCTCTCGTTCGGATAGTTGCGAGCTAACTTTGTCTCTCGTTTGCTTTGGCTCGTTAGATCGCTTGGCTATGGTAGCTAGGTCAGTACTACACTCCTGTATCCACTCTTCGACCGAGACTGATGTCTGAACTCTCTTTCTGCAGCACGGTCTCTTCCAAGATGATCTCGTCGATGGCTCACCTCGAAGGTTTCAAGTTCGTCGAGTCGCTGACTGGTTCGTTCACTTTTTTACTTCGCAGCCTCGTCCTTCATCTCTCTCGCTAACTATTTTCCTCTTCTCTCAGGCTTCAAGTACATCGGAAACAAAGCTGAGGAGCTCGCGAACGCTGGCTACGAGGTTCCGTTCGGTTACGAGGAGGCGATGTGAGTTCACGTCTCGCTCCCTTCCCTCTTGTTGCCTCGAGCACGAGCTGAATCCTTTGCTCCTTTGTCGACCCCAGCGGATACATGCTCAGTCAGAAGATCCGAGACAAGGATGGAGTCTCAGCAGCTGTTCGTCTCGCCTCCTCTTTTCCTTCACCCTTCCCCCACCCTTTCCGCTGACCGCCCGTTCTATGCTTCTCCGCGTCCACGCTACAGGCCTGTTTCGCCGAACTCGCCTCCTCCCTCTACTCCCGAGGCTCAACGCTCAAAGCTCATCTCGAAGATCTCTACGCCAAGTTCGTCGTTCCCTCCCTCCCTCCCTCCCTCCTCTTCTCCTCCCTCTCGTTGTCCCCACTCACCCACCCCCTCTTCGGTCTGCCCAGATACGGAACCTTCATCACCCGAAACTCCTACTTCATCTGCAACGACCCCTCCACCACCGAGAAGATCTTCCAGCGTCTGCGATACTCGTTCCCTCCTCCTTCCCCCGACGCGTCCGACGACGACGACATCCCTTCCTACCCTCTCCCTCACTCGTCCGACCCAAACTCGCTCACCTTCGGAAGAGATGGGAAACCGATCCTTCTTACTCGATCGCAGTACAAAGCTGAGGTTCGTCCCTCCTCTCCCGTCCCCTCCCTCCCTCTCTCGCTCTCGACCTCCCTCCCCCTCCCCCTCACCCTCCCTAACCTCCCTCTCCCCTTCCCCTTCTCTCCCTCCTACCCCCAGATGAAGCGTCGTCTCCCACCCCTCCCTCGCAATCTCGGCCCTTTCCAATCACCTACAACCCTCGGTGGACTCCCCATCACGTCGATTCGAGATCTCACGCTCGGGTACGACTCGAACTCGACCAACGCGCCGACGTACGAGCCTGATTTGCCAAACAGTGGAGGGGAGATGATTACGTGGATTGCTGGGGATGGAAAGAAGGGTGGGGAGAGGGTTGTTTTGACGATTAGGTGAGTTGGGAGGGGAGGGGAGGCGCGTCGTTCGAGGGCTTGAGAGCTGAGCTCGTGAGGGCAGAGAGGGACTGACGCAGCTTCGTTCTTTTGCTCTGGTGATGTAGGACGAGTGGAACAGAGCCTAAGGTTCGTCATCTCCTTGTCCCATCTCCCTCCCTCCTTCGCGCGTCGCCGTTCGTCGCTCGTCCTCACACCCCCTTCTCCGCTCGTCGCCTTCATCCAGATCAAATACTACCTCGAAGGCTCTGGTCCCTCTGTCTCTCGAGTGGAGGAGATCCTCACGAACGTCGTGGAGGAGTTGGGCGCGAGCTGGATGCAGGTTGCGAAGAATGGGTTGAAGAGGGCTTGATGGAGTGAGAGCGGCTGAAGCAGATTCACTGCTCCCCTTTTGTTGATGTTTTTGTTTACTCTAAATATCTTGATATCGAAGAAATCCACAAAATCTGCTACCGAGAAACCCAAAAAAGGATCATCATCGCCCTCGTCTCGATCGACTCGAAGCGTTGACCTCGCCTCTCGACTTCCATCACCTTCTCCCTTCCCTCCCCTCTTCCCATCCCTCCCGTTCGCCATGCTCCCCCTCCTTCTCCCCCTCCTGTTAACACCCCTCCTGAGCACCGCCTCCCCTTCCCCCTCCTCTCACCTCTCCTCCTCCTGCTCCCAAGGCAGCCCTCCCTCCTGTTCGACCCCACCCTTCCTGAACCTCGTCCAGTCCTGGGATCCAGAGAGCACAGACTCAGGAGCGTGGCTCGTTCGGTCTCTTGAAGTTGAGGGGTAAGTCCAGTTCTACCCCAACTGATCCTTTTGTTCCAACTCGAACGCTGACCTCTCGTCTTTGTGGTCGGGCGGGTGTAGATGCGATGGTCAACGACTCAAGTCTTGCTCTCGCGACTCCTCCCGAGTCTACTCCTCCGAGGAGATCATGTCCTTTGTGGAACGGTCGTCGGGAGTGTTCGAGAAGGGAGAACTGGAGAAGACTGAAGGAGAGTGGATGGTTAGGAGTACGGGGGAGGGAGTGGAGGAGGTTTGGGAAAGGGCGGTGAGTCTAAGGGAGCATGTTGAGCTTCGACGCCGGAAGGAGGGCGAGGAGATTGAGTTTGAGAGCTCACTCGTTTTGTTTTCGTTCGTTTGTTGTTGGGCTGGCTTCGGTGCTGGGGGATTAGTGGTCCGTCTCTGGAACCTGTCTTTCGACGATGGATCCTTTGTGTGAGACTGGAGGAGGAGGGAAGGGTTTGGAGAAGGGGATGGAGGTGAGCTTCGATCTTCCCTTCCTTTGCCTCGTTCAGCCCTCTCTGATCTCTCCTCCCTTCAGGTCCCTCCCTTCTTCCAACTCGCCCACAAAGTTCACAACGCTCTCCCCGTAGCTCAGATCCTCGAGGACGCTGACGTACGTTCTTCCTCCCAACCTGCCTCCTCCCTCTCCCACCCTCCTCCTCCCCTCCCCCCTCCGAACTCACCCCCCCTCTCTCTTCGTTCGCTTCGCGCAGATGATCCCCTCAGAGGACATCACCTACTCCCTCGCCGAACTCGTCTCCACCCTCCACAGCGCAACCTCCTACCACCCCCTCCTGAGCTGCATCGAAGGAAACTCCCTCTCAACCATCTCCTGGGCCGTCGAGCTCCTCGCTGGATCGGATCGATGGAGGCCTGAGTTTGGGCCGAGGAGTCTGGAGAGTCTTGAAGGGTCAAAGAGGGCGAAGAGTAATTGTCCTGAGGAGGGGATTGTGTGAGTCCGAGCGAGCCTAATCCGAATTGAGCGAATGGGAAAGAGAGGCCAGGCGGAGGGAGAACGAGAACCGAGAGAGCTGACTGACTCGACGCGTTTTTTGCTCGTTCAAAAGCCTCCACCCCTCCCTCCTCTCCATCATCCGTCGTCGAAAACCTCAACCCACCCATACCTGGGATCCCATCATGAGACCTAGTCCCAGACATCTCAAGATGCCTACGAGCACCGTCGAGGAGGAGCCGGAGGAGACGCCGAAACTTGGGTGAATTGAGGGCGACCTTCTTTCCTTTCGTTTTCGTTCCGTTTCGCTCGACTCGCTAGAGTTTCGAAGCTGACTCTGTTCGTTTGTGCGTTGGGGTTTGCGCGTTTGGGGTTGGCAGATTCTTCAACAAGGCTCAAGAAACTCGAGAGAAGAACCAGCAGGGCCGGGACGCGGTCGTTGGGAGGAGGGTCGCGAGGGATGAGCTTTAGAAAAGCGGCGTCGGTTCGTGTCGTCTTCGCTTGTGTGAGTATACCAGCTATTTTATTCGATAGATATGTCTGCTTGTGTCTGGGGTTTGCTCGTGCTCGTTGAACGGTGGGAGGAACGGACGTCGTGAGTGAAGGACGACAGTCGAAGTTGAGTCGACGCGTCTCGTCTCGTTTTGCAAGTCAAGCGGTCTTTCATTTCGATCTAAGTAAGATACCTCTAAGTCTAGAACCTCCATCCCTCCTTCGTCTCCTCCTGCTCCACCTCAGTCTGCTCGACTGCCTCCTCCTCCTCCTCGACGATGGGGACCTCGACCTCGACGTCGGACGCGTCGACCTTTCCCTCCTCCTCGACATGAAGGTCAGGCTCTTCGACGACGTCGTCCTCGACAATTTCTTCCACCACCTCCTCGACGACGAGCACCTCAGGTTTCGCCTCCAGTGGTAAGTCGGGCTCTGATTCTGAAAGAATCAGATCAAGGGAAGAGCGAAAACGAGAAGACGAGCGAAGTCAGGGACGCGTCGAGAACTCCCCAAACCGCCTCTGCGCTTCAGCACTCACCCTTCTCAGCAGCAATGCCACGTTCTTCATCCTTCTCAATCTCCAGTATCGCTCTTTGCAGGTACACGGGAAACACTTGCTGGTCCTTCACGGCTTCCCTTTGAACGGCGTTGAGAGGGAGGTGTTGGAAGGTGGCGACTCGCAGAGAGATCTTACGTAGTAGCTTAGTAACGCGTCTCGTTCAGTCCCCTTGTTAGTAACCATTCTTCGTAAACAGCTTTGTAAGCTACCTTCAGATCACGTGACCATTTCCATAGTATATAAACCTTTCGAGTAGCTAGCTTTATACAACAAGCTTTGAACCACATCCTGCAGACATCCCTAAGCTCAAGTGGACGACCCAACAACACGTTATCAGCACCAGTTCGCCACCACCCGCTCAGCAATCCTTCGTCATGTCAAGCAACTACTCCAAGAAGCTGGATCACAAGCTGTTCAAGCTCACTGCTCTCGATGGTACCAACTACGAGACGTGGTCAGTAAGGATGGAGATCGCTTTTGGAGAAGCAGGAATCAAGCCCGTCGTCCTCGGTACGAAAACCAGGCCCAACCTCACCCCGGAAATTATGGAAAAGGACACCACCGGACAAGAGGTCGTGAAGCAGCAGAACAACGTCAAGGACATCGAAGAATGGGACCTTATGGACGAGTTCGCGCTCCACAGGATTCAAATGGCGGTCAGCGACCGAGAACTACCTCGGATCCGGAACTGCAAACACGCAAAGGAGGCATGGGATCTTCTGCGGAAGACTCACAAGGTGGAAGGAGGAGCGGGAGAGGTCATGGCCATCCGAAGGATGAGGGACCTTAAGATGGAGGAGGGAGAACCAGTACAGGAGTACATCGACGAATTCCAAAGGATCATCGACGACATGTCAGCTCTCGGCCTCAACATCCCAGACAGGATGAGCTCAATGTTCTTCCTCAGTGGATTACCCGCATCACTCGAACAATTCATTCAACACCAAACGCTCCAGGCACAAGAATCAAAACAAGAACTCAACCCAACCGCCGTCGCCACATCCCTCCTCATCCACGTAAGGACTCACGAGTCCCTCAAACCGACCGGTACTTCATCGTCGAAGGAAACAGCCCTCCTAGTCGACAAGAGGACCGCCAAGTGCCATCACTGCAACAAGGTCGGACACTTCAAGTCGGAGTGCTGGGAGTTGAATGGAGGAAAGCCCACGGGGCAGGGACAAGGTGGAAAGGGAAGGAAGTTCGGGAAGGGGAAGAAGGAGAACAAGGGGAACTGGAAGGATAGGGAAGAGGCGCACCTCGTAGACTACGGTCTTCAAGCAGGATCCGACATCGCGACGTCGGCCCAAGCGCTCTTCGCTCAAACCAAGCATGGATACATCGCCGATAGTGGAGCATCAAACCACATCGTCGGGGACCGGGAACGCTTCGTAACATACAAGGCGCACAACGGAACGGTCACGACGGCCAACGGATCAATCGTTCAGATCCTCGGCATCGGCTCCATCCACCTCCAGACCACCGTGAAAGGATCAAGGAAGGCCTTCACCATCTCCGACGTATACCACATCCCAGGGTTCAGCAACCTCATCAGTATTGGTCAACTCGGTAACAAAGGAGTCGAGACCAGGTTCCCCAGCAAGGGGACAACCCAAACCAACAAGCGATGCCAGTTCCTTCGAGACGGATCGCTGTTCATGGAGGGAAAAGAGGTGTCGAAGAACCTCTACATGCTGGACGTGAGCGACTTCAAGGGAGTCGGCTCAGGAGGAGAAGACGTAGCACTCGCGGCAACAGGAGTCGACAAGATCGAGGTCCTTCATCGCCGGCTCGGTCACGCTTCTATCTCCGCCATGGAGGAGTTGTCTCGTCAGAAGCTCCTACCAACCTTCACCAAAAAGGACATCATCGGATTCAAGGAAAGGATCTGCGTACCTTGCGTCGAAGGGAAACAACATCGAACTCCATTCCCCACCTCCACCACCAAAACCACTTCACCTCTCGAACTCGTCCACACGGATCTCGCCGGACCGATGCCAATCGCCTCGGCTCAAGGAATGCGTTACATGATGACGATCTGGGACGACTTCAGCAACTACCACTGGTCGTTCGCATTGAAGAGGAAGTCGGAAACACTGGCAACATTCATCACCTGGAGGAAAAGGGAGGAGAAAAGGACCAATCACGTCGTCAAACGGATCAGGTCAGACAACGGTGGGGAATACACGTCGAAGGACTACGAGTTCTATCTCCGGGACGAAGGAATCACCAAGGAGACGACTATCCCACACACACCGCAACAAAACGGCAAGGCCGAACGAGGAATGCGAACCATCGAGGAGAAGATCACCTGCGCGCTACGAGACGCGAGGGACCTCGACGGATCCTACTGGGCGGAAGCCATGAACTACGCCACATACACAATCAACCGCATTCCCTCATCCTCAGTCAACTCTCAAACCCCCTACCAAGCCTACTACAAAAGGAAGCCCGACCTCACTGCAATGCGGACGTTCGGAGCTCTCGCTTACGCGCTCAACCTTCAAAAGATCAAGCATCAACCCAAGAGCATCAAGTGCATCTTCCTCGGATACGGCGATCTCAACGGGAAGAAGGCCTATCGACTTCAAGTCCATAGAGACCCCAAGCGGTCGATCCTTCATTCTCGGGACGTTATCTTCGACGAAACACGTGGAGTCCACCAGACGGTGGAGCTACCAGGAATGGGACAAGCCGGAATCAAGGAGGACCACAAGGAGGAGGAAGAAGAAGAGAAGGAACTAGAGGAGGACAAAGGAGAGGAACAGCACCTACTCAAGTCCAACCAACAAGACCCGGTCAGGGAGACCGAGGCAAGGAAACCCAACCCATCACGCGTCAAGCACTCCTACACTTACGAGCCCATCATCGATGAACCGGCTGTCGATTTGAGTGGGAGCTACGGACGAGGTCAACGGCACAAGAAACCTCTCACAGGAACAGGAGACTCGGCAAGATTTGTCCAGACGGACTACGACATCACCGACTTCATTTCGGAGGACTTCGCCGGACACGCTCAAGCGACGCAACCCAAACTCGAGGATCTTCCACCACCCTCCGTCCCAAATACATACGGAGAAGCCATGGCGTCGGAGCACGCATACTTCTGGAGGGAAGCGATGGACGAAGAGATGGAGTCGATGGAAGGGAACGGAGTCTTTGAACTCACGGAGCTACCCTCAGGATCAAAAACGGTCGGAGGTCGCTGGGTCTACGCGCTCAAGAAAGGAGCCGACGGGAGGATTACTCGCTTCAAAGCTAGATGGGTCGCCAAGGGATTCAGTCAGCAAGAAGGAGTCGACTACGTCGAGACGTACGCGCCGGTATCAAAGCTCAACTCACTCAGGATCGTCCTCGCCATCACAGCATCGGAGGATCTCGATCTAGTCCAAGGAGACTTCAAGACGGCGTTCCTCAAAGCAGACCTAGTGGAAACGGTCTTCATGGAACAGCCAACAGGGTACGAACAAAAGGGAGCCGACAAGAAGAAACTCGTCGCGCATCTCCTCAAGGCCCTATACGGACTCAAGCAATCACCACTCGCGTTCTACAATCATTCCTCAAAGTTCTTTCAAACTCAACTCAATCTCCATCCACTCGAAGCGGACCCTTGCATCTACATAGGGCATAGGAAGGGACGACGGGTCATGCTGGTCCAGTACGTTGACGACTTCGTCGCCGCAGGAGACAAGGAGGATTTGGAATGGGTCATGACGGAGATCCAAAAGGAATTCAAGATCGACGACAGAGGAGACCTCAACCCAGGAACCATCCTCGGAATCGACGTTACGAGGGACCGCAAGGCGGGGACAATGGACCTCAGCCAGAAACGATACGTTCAAACGGTCCTCGAACGATTCAACATGGTCGACGCAAAATCAAACAAGGTTCCGATGGACGACTTTAGGCAACAGTCGGTCCAATCGGAGGATTCGGGATCAGAGAAGCTGGACGGAGTACCCTACCTCGAAGCGGTGGGATCGTTGATGTACCTCCAAGTCTGCACCCGACCGGGCATCGCCTTCGCCGTCGGAGTTCTCAGCCGATTCAGCTCGGACCCACGAAGGGTTCACTGGGGAGCAGTCAAGAAGGTCATGCGATACCTACAAGGATCAGCAGACACGTCGCTTCAACTTGGAGGACACTCGGACGCTCCAATCGCAGAACTATGGACCGACTCCGACTACGCCGGAGACATGGAATCAAGACGATCAACAACAGGTTTCGTCGTCAAGGTATTTGGATCCACAGTCATCTGGGCGAGTCGACGCCAAAAGGCAATCAGTCTCTCTTCTCTTGAAGCAGAGTACATCGCTCTCTCCGCAGGATGCCGGAGCCTTAGGTGGGTCGCCAAGATCCTCGCTGAACTCGGATACGACACCGGATCGATCCCAGTAAACGTAGACAACCAAGGAGCCATCGAAACAACCAAGAACGGTACTCACTCGGAGAAGACCAAGCACATCGACGTCGCGTACAAATACGGACGAGAGGCCCAACAGAGAGGATTCATCAAGCTCAACTACTGTCCCACCGAGGACATGCAGGCAGACATCCTCACCAAGGCTCTCGGAGTCGAAAAGCTCGAACGGTTTAAGAAATCGCTCAACATCCAGAAGGAAACCTCGCGCGTGGATCAAAAGACCAGCGGAGACATGGATGGAAACCCGCAAAGGGGGAAATGAAGGAAGGACTCTCAGCTCGTCGAGTGGGAGTGTTGGAAGGTGGCGACTCGCAGAGAGATCTTACGTAGTAGCTTAGTAACGCGTCTCGTTCAGTCCCCTTGTTAGTAACCATTCTTCGTAAACAGCTTTGTAAGCTACCTTCAGATCACGTGACCATTTCCATAGTATATAAACCTTTCGAGTAGCTAGCTTTATACAACAAGCTTTGAACCACATCCTGCAGACATCCCTAAGCTCAAGTGGACGACCCAACAACAGGAGGTACCATTCCTTGAGCTTTGACATCCATTCAGATTCTTGTTCTCTCGTGGGGTTGAACTCCTGCATCATCATCAGGGGTGAAGAGAGAGAGAGAGAGAGAGAGAGAGAGGTCAGTCCAGTCAGTCATGAGAGAGCGGGAGACTCGAGAAAAGCGTGCGTCGCGCGACGACGACGGATCGCGGGAAGTGGAAAAAGCGTACATACCTTCTTCTGCTCCGCAGAAAAGCTCTTCCATTCAGCTTGTATAGCCTTATACGACGCGGAGGTTTTCACCTCGGGGGCATATTCAACGCCGAGCGAGTGACGCCAGGCGTAGAGGCCTGTGAGAGGGCGAGGAGCTGGCGAAGGCGCCGAGCAGGGTTTTCGAAGAAAGAGGTCAGCTTTTGTGTTTTGCGTTGAATCCGAGAAACGAACGGCATGGAGAGGGAAAGAGAGGGAAATGGGCTGAACGACGAAAGAGAAGAAGTTGGACTGAGGGAAAGGAAAGGAAAAAGCACGAACGATGGGCGAGGAATGCTTTTGCGAGGGCGTTCGACTCTCTTCTTGATAGTTTCGGGACTGAGAGAGAAGAAAAGAGAGGAGAAGAAACGAGGTGATTGCTTCGTTAGATGAGGGTGGAGAAGCGAAGCTGAAGCAGGAAGGGGGAGGGGGTTGAGGGAGACGAGAGGAGAGGGGAGGGGAGGGACGGAGGGTGAAGCTTGAGTCGAAGCTCACCTGCAGCTGGGGTGTTCGGAGCGCTGGCCTTGAGGGCGGCGACTGTTCGAGAGAAGAAGAGAGGGCGAGAAAGAAGCATTTGAGGAGATTGAAGGTCGTGGTGGTGGTGGTTCGAAGGGAAAGGGGAGGAAGACGAAAAGACAGGAGAACGACTTCAGGTCGAAGCTCGCCTTCGGATCGTCGCTCCCTTTCATGGACAAACGGTCTCAGCCCATCCCCCTTGAACGAAGATGCCTACGATGTAGATTCACTCAGATCAGCGGAGATCTCTCGCGAGAGTGAGTGCTCGAGAGAACCAAGATCGCTCGCAGTGCTCGAACGAGGAAAACATGCGACGCGACGCGTCGATAAGTCGCTGTCTTCCATCCTTTCCTGTCCGTAGACGATGCGATGCGATGAGAGAAGATCAATAGGTAAGTACGAAGTAAAGCGAAATTTGAACGAACCGAAAGAAAAGAGAGAGAGAGAGGGAGCAAAACGAAACGAAAAACGAAACGCCCAATCCAAAACTAAAAAAGGAGGAAGAGAACTAAGCTAGGTGAGAGGCTGCGAGAGAAGTGGTATAACCCTGGGAGAGGAGAGAAACTGAGATGCTGAGCTCTAACGAACAACGAACGAAAAAAACGAGGAAAGAGGAGGGGGACGCGGGGGGAGAGACGAGCCTTTTTGTTTTGGGGAGCAAGCGAGCGATGCGAGGTGGGTGGGGGACATAGGCAGAAGAAAGCAATTGAGGAGTGGTAGACTAGGTGGTTAGGAGGAGGGAGGGAGGGGAGTACAATAACCGATGCGAAGGAGGGAGGGCGGGAGGGAGGGGGGAGGATAACGCGTCGAGCAGCAGCGAGCGAGAACGCGACACGACCACCAGAGCTTCTAAAGAACGACGAACCACGACCGAGAAGGGTAGAAAAGATGTAGAAGAGACGAGTGGGACGATCTCTTTACTTCTCGGTAACGATGGCGGATCCGTTCTTTCCCTCTCGGATGACCTTAGATCCCTTTCCTCCTCGCTTCTCCTTCGCGGCAGCGGTGGCCTTGTAGGTGGCTCGGTAGAATCTGTTCATCCCACGAATGGAACGAAGCGAGCAACCGGTCAGTACTCGTTTCGGCGAGGAAGGAAAGAGAGAGGAAGGGGAGGGGAAGAAGCGACGAACCCGATGAAGAGGAAGAGGTAGCTCGAGATGAGCGCGCATCCGAAGAGGGCGGCTCCCTCAGATCCAGCGCAATCTCCGATGTTGGGAAGTCGTCCAGCTCCGTAAGCGTGAACGAAGTGTCCGTAACCTAATCGCGCGAAAGAAGAAAAGAAGAAGAAGAAGGTCAGCTCTCGACCGTCCTTTTTTCGAACGAGAAACACCACCACCCGTTCCTCTCTTCCTTCGAACTCCCATCACTCGAGCTCGTCTCCCAGAACCACCACCTCTTCAACCCTCTTCCTCGTTTCTCTCCCACATCCCCGATGCCTCCTCCTATCCTCCTCTCTCGTCTCACAACCTCCTCGTTTCCGATCTACCACCTCGAACGCCTCGCTCTCGATCCGACCCAACGCAACCCCGCCGAAGGCCAACCCAACGTCTCTTCTCTCGACTCCTCTTCGACGTTCATCCTCCCACGCCAACCTCTCTTCGTAAACCCAAACCTCCCAGCAGTGTGCCTCGCCTTGCGTTCGTCTCCTCCCGCGCCGCGCATGCAACATCTACAAGAGCGGGACAGAGAAGGAGGTTGGAGGGGTTGAACGCGAAGGGTTTGTCTCGAGGGCGCAGGTAGCCAGGGTAGGGGAGTTTGGAAGGAAGAAAGAAGCGTGGGTTTGGGAGGTGATCGTTCGTGGGAGGGATTTGTGTGTGAGAGATATAAGACGAGGAGAAGGCAGACGTGGGAGAGGGCAAGGATGGAGGGAGAGACGAGGGAGAGGTAGGTAGTGGGATTGGAGACGAGGAGTGTAGAGGAGAGAGAGGGAGAGAGAAAGGGGAGGTGCACGGAGGAGTGGTAGGGAGAGAGGGAGGAAGGAGGTGGGTGGTGGTGGGAGACGAGACAAGAGAGAGGGAGAGCGAAGGAGAGAGAAAAGGGTGGCTGACGGTAAGAGAAGAGGGACCCGCTTGCGATGTAGATGATGAAGATGTCGATGATGAACTGAGTGATCTGCATGGTGGTGAGGTACTTCTTCCACTGTGAGAGGCAAGCAAGGCGAGGAAGACGATGTCAGGACGCGTCGAGCTCGGAGGGAGGGAGGGAAACTCGAAACGAACCCAGAGCTTCTTTCCTCCGGCGGTGGCGAAGTAGTAGTAGTCTGTGGGTGAGAAAAAGACGAGGTCAGTAAAGGGCTCAAGGATAGAAGGAGGGAGGACGTACACATGATGACGTGAACGAGGAGGTTGATGGTGATCACGACCCATTGCTGTTTGGGAGAGAGAGAGAAGGGAGACGAAGGTCAGCTTCGAGCTCATTTCTCGAGCTTACCTCAAGCGAAAAATAGGACGTACGACAGAGGTAGTTCCCTGGAGCTGAGTGAAGCACAAGACGGCGGTAGCCGAGTGGTGGAAGACGTGGAGGAAAGCTGAGGAACGAAGAGTTCGAAGAGAAGAAGGTCGCGCGAGGAGGTCAGCTTGGTCTCTTCGCGAATGGGAAAAACGAGAGAGTTCGAGCGACTCACCGAGGTTCTTCTTCTTCAAGACGAGGAAGACGGTATCGAGGAGCTCGTAGTACTTGATGTAGTAGTTGATGATGTAGTAGAACTCGAGTTTCTAAGAACGGAAAACGAAGGGGAAGGGGACGATCAGCTCGCGAAGGAGCGAGAGTCGAAGGGGAAAGCGCAAAGGGTTGGGGACTCGAGGGACCGAAACGTACCTCAGTGAAAGCCGAGGGGTTGCAGATAGCGTACCAGAAGCCGTTGTTGTAGACGATGGGAGCGCTGAATAAGCAATCGAAAGGAGAGTGAGTCCAACGAACGGGAGGGAAGGGAAAGAAATGAGCGAGCGAGAGCTCACATTTCCTGGACCATCAGGATGAGGAGGAGGGCTGAACCGGTAGAGAGGAAGAGGTTGTGGCACTGGAACAAGAACTGCAGCTTGAACGCAGGAAGCTTCCTGTAGACATCAAAAAGAGCAAGATGGGTCAGAACGAGCTCTAGAGGGGAAGGAAGAGAAGAGCAAACAAAGGTGCGCTGGCATGAGGAAAGGAGGGCGAATCAACAGAGGACGAAAGCCCAGCGACGTCGTCCTCCCAACCTCCCTATACACTCCTTCTAGACATCTCAGCACCTCTACCAGGTAGCCCAAGCTCCCACCTAGCTCCCTGTCAGCTCGAAAGAGCTCTAGAAGGGAACGTTGAGCTCCCTTCGCGCTGGACAAACAGGTCCTCTCCCTCTCCTCCGCCGGCGCGAGTGAAAAAAGAGGGCTGCTGGGACGAGGGAAAGGAAGTAGCTGCAGAGAGGTTGGAAGGTGTACTCACTTCATGAGCTCTCGTCCCGAGAAGATGACGAGGAAGTAGGTGAACATGGCGATTCCGACCTCCTTCCAGGTACTCAGAGGAGTAACTCCAGACTCGAAGGAGAACAGGTACGAGGGCAGCGTGAGCTCCTTGGGGATCACAGCGGCGAGCGTGTCGTAGAGGGAGAACGAAGACATGGCGAAGGGAGGAGGGGTTTGAACGAGTGACGAGGGTGGTAGAGAGAAGAGAAAGGGAGAACGGAGGGGATGGGAAGAGAGAAAGGAGAAGGGAGGGAAGGGGAGAGGGTCGAGGGAAGGAAGACGTTGGGAGGGAACTCGAGGTGTTGGATTTGATTCTTCAGAAGGCGTCGCTATCCTCCCTTCAAAACAGTCGGAAGTAAACAAGGAACGTTTTCTCGTCCATCTCCTACTACGGCACTCACTCATCTCGTTCAGCAGTAAATTTTCCTTCCGCGAGAGCCACGCTCTTCCCGTCAAAACGGAGTCTTCTCTTGCCTGGTCAAACAAAACCATCACGCGTCTTTCTTTCGCTCTCCTCTCCCTCCTCCTGCTTCCTCTCTTTCTCCGTCGACGGCGACGCGAGGCCGTGTCTCAGAGCTCGAAGGTCCGTGCCAAGCAGGCGAGCGACCCACGTCGCGTGCTGCCAGAGAGAACAGGAAAGGGAAAGAGAAACGCCGGGCGGGAGGCCAACGAGCGATAGCCGACCTCCCTCAACTTCTGCTTCCCCACGAAGAAGGAGCGAGCTTGAGCAAAGGCGAGGCCCTTCTGAGAGGAACGAGAGGGTATCTCTAGTGTCAGTAGAGTCTGGTCGCTTGGTCGGACGGGAGGCGAGGACAAAGACCTGGTCGTGAAAAAAAGTCAGTCGCGACCCTCGACGCGTCTCGTCCTCGCAACCTTGTTTCGCGTCTCACCTCGCCCTCACCTCTCGCTCCCTCCAATCAATTCGCCGTTCTCCCTTTCACTCTGCTCCTCACGCAGGCCTCTTCGTTCTTGACGATGATAAGATAGAACCCAGTTTCTTTTTTTCCTTCCCTCGTCCAGTCTACTCGACTCGTCCCTTCTTCGCACTCGTCGACTCCTGCTCTTCCAGCGAGCGCTTCCCGTTCGTCGTTGTCGTCGGCACCTTGTCGGGGCTGGAGGAGGGTCGAACGCACACACAGAGACAGACCAAAGCGAGCAAGGAAAGAAGAAAGAAGAAGAGAAGGAAAGTCAGTCAGTCAAAGGAATCGCCGCTCTCTCGACGCGAACGAAAGAGGGAAAAGGGGTTTGTGCATCGTAGAAAAGTCTAGAGGTGTCTAAGGTGTGGGTGCGAGGGTTGGTCGCATCTTCTAGATATCTAGTTTGGGAGCCGTGGGTTTCTAAGGTGGGGTGTGGTGGTGCGGTTCCGAGAGAGGGCGAGACTAGGAAGGGTTTTGGGAGCTTACTTCTGGTGGGAGAAGTACTCGAGCTGGTTTCGCCGACGAAGGAAGGACGGTAAGATGAGGAGTCAGCTTCGAGCTCGGGCGAGAACGAGAACGAGAGGCGAGGAGGGAGTGAACGAACCTTCTTGGTAGGATCGGTCTTGATGGTATCCTTGTTGGTCTCGGGGTCCCAGTTGGCAGGGCAGACCTCTCCGTTCTCCTCGTAGAACTGGAAAGCCTTGACGAGTCGAAGGGTCTCCTCGACGGATCGTCCGACGGGAAGGTCGTTGACAGTGATCCTGAAAAACGAGAACGCAAAGGTCAGCTTCGTCTCTCGCGTTTGACAGCTCCTCGCTCGTAGAGGTGAGACTCACTGCCTCAGGGTTCCGGTAGGGTCGATGAGGAAAAGTCCTACACACGCGAAGAGAAGGAAAGCAGGAGTCAGCGAGAGCTGGGATGACCTGACGCGACTGAAGCAGGCAAGAGCGTGCTCACCTCGAAGCGCGATTCCATCCTCCTCAAGGAGAACTCCGTAGTCTCGCGAGACCTTGTGGGCCTTGTCGGTAAGGAGGGAGAGCTTGAGATCAGGTCCGAGTCCACCCTCCTTTCGGGGAAGGTTAGCCCAGGCCAAGTGAGAGCTGATTGGACGAAGAGAAGGGAGTGATCATCAGTCAGCCGTGGTGAGCTCGCACTTCCGTCTTTCCAGCACCTTCTCCTGCTCTGCGGTCGATCTGGAGAGGATGAAAGATCGATACGTACAACTCAGAGTCGGTGGAGACACCGAGAACGGCGGTGTTGAGCTCGGTGAACTGGGGAAGAGCGGCGTTGAAGGCGAGGATTCTGAGGAGGGAAAGGGAGGAGGGAAGGGATGGAAAGCACACGTCAGTACGAGCTAGCGAGAGGCGAAAGGCTCAAATCGAACTCACTCGGTGGGGCAGACGAAGCTGTAGAAGGCGAGGGGGTAGCGAGGTCAGCGATGGTTCAAGCGAAAAGGTAAAGGAGAAGGAAGAATCTCACGTGAAGTCCTGGAGATGGTGAGGGAGGGGAAGGGAGGGAAGGTCAGTTTGAGCGCTCCTTCTCTTTCTCTCAACCAGAACGAGCAAGACTCACCATGGGGTAGAAGAAGAGAACGAGCCTGATTCATCAGAAACGCAGAGAAGTCGCAAAAGTATGTCAGAAAGGCAAGACGGGAGGAAGAACGTCCCTCGTCGAAGAGAAGCTGGAAAAGTGGGCTGATGAGGACTAGGAAGCAGGTAGCGAACTCACCACTTTCCGAGGAAATCAGAGAGCTTGACGTCCTGGAACTCTCCCTCAGTAACGGCGACTCCCTCGAAGTTGGGTGCGGGCTTTTGGATGAAGGCCTTGGACATGATCTGAGGCGAGGAAGGGAAGGGGAAAGAAGGAAGGGAAAGAGAGGTGAGATGCCGTCCGTTATCATCGGATGAGCGAAAGAAACGCTCGATCCTGCCTCTTCTGGAGCAGGGACAGCGTGTGAATAGGTGGGAGAGGGCGGAGGGGATGATGGACTCACGATGGGTAAAAGGAGGGAGGGAGGGATGAAAAAGGGAAGGTAAGGGAGGGTCGTGGGTGGGAGGAAAGGGAAGGTCGATTCCCAAACTTCGCGAAAAGAAGCTCGGCTTTGTCCTTCCTCCTCTCGCCCGGCCGATGCGACCAGATCTCCTTCTATCGCGGACGACTGGGTGGTGAAGATCGTTGTTAGAGAGATCAGATCGAGCGGCAGTGGACTTTCACGTGGGAGAAAAACTGAGGTCGATGTGGGAGGAGAACGGGCGAGAGAGCGAAAAGCGAAAGGAGAGCGGAAGTCCGACGCGTTCCAGAGCCAGAACTGGTGTTCTTCATCGTCATCGTCTCTTGTCCAGACCGCCAATCAGACTAGGGCTCGTTATTCTTCCAGCTCCTCCAGCTCCCAGCCTGCGGGCGGAAAAGGGAGCTCCAGGGGTCAGAATCACAAAACCACAACGCGTCGCCGACGCCCTCGGATTTCCTCTTCGCGACTGACTCTCTGTGATCGCGGCTCCTTTTCCCCGAAGCGCTACATCTTTATAAGAAGAGCCATCGTTTGGATATCATCTGAGATGCGTCTCATAGGAGAGAGAGCGAAAAGGAGGCATCAGCACGCACACGAAGCGTTTCGACGCGGCCCGTCGTCGAACCTCGACGAGGCAATGCAACACTAATCTGGACCATCACCAAGTACCTCAAAAGGTCCAGCTCTGTTATTTCTTTAGAGACGCAGAGCAAAGGCATTGTGACTCAAAGGGGATGGCCGAGGCCGTTTGTTTCTGAAAAGGAGCGACGACTCGAAGCCAAAGGCGAGTTTCGAGCCGAAGTAGGACGTACAAGCTAATGCTGAGCTTCTCATCCTCTGCTAAACGAGCATTCAAAGAGCAGTGCAGAGCGACGAGTGGAGGGGCGGACTCTTGAAAGACGGCAACACGATCAGGCGCGTCGGGACGCGTCGCTCTCGTTCGTCGCTGACTTTGGCCTTTCTTGAATCCATGCTAATCGGGATCCCTTCGCTGTTACTTCTACCGCTCAGTCCTTTCACGACACTCAGCATCTGAGGTCGGATCCTCCAGATTTCGACAGCGAGGCGATCAAATTCTGTTCGAGCGTGATCTCGACGCTCGCCGTCGCTGCGAGCAGAGTCTAGGAGGACCCGCCTTGATCACTCTCCGAAATACAAAACGTGCTCCACGTGAGTTTCAGCGTCGAGTCGAGGCTCTTGAACGAGTATAGAAAGGGAGCTAAGACGGAATCGAGAATGAAGTCGAGCGAGGCTGAATCGAGCGAGCCCTCGGGCTCGTTCCTCCTCACCGCTACCGCTCGCTTCTACAACACCTGAGAGAAAGGTGTCGCATCCTCGTAGAGTTTCACGAGGATGAGCCCTACTAGAAAAGAAAAGAGGGCGCTGGTCGTCCTTGCCAAGGATGCTTTATTTCCAGCTTCGACGCGACGCGAATACCCGACGACTCTACCACCCTCCTTGCCTTTCAAATTTTCTCCCAGAGCATGGACTGGTCTTCTGATCGGTTTCCTATACCTTCAGCTAACTTCCTATACCAAAATCTTCAGTCGAGATCCAGTCAGAACTCGAATCCATCAGGAATAGAAGTCTTGGCGACGCTCTTCTTTTCGTCCTCTCTTCCCTCTTGTTCGCTTCGCTCCCTTCCCTCTAACCACATCATCCTCTCCCTGCCTCGCATCCTCATCATCATCACCATGTCCAGCTCGACCGCCACTCTTCCTCCCGTCGCTTCAACGTCTCAACTTCAGCAGCAAGGACACGATCAATCAACCTCGACGACGCCTCCCTCCTCGAGCACCTTCCACCTTCTCCCGCCTTCCCTCAGAGAAATCCTCGATGCCTTCGCTCAGAACGGAGGAGGGGACAGGGAGCTTCTCCTCGCTATCCTTGGTGCTAAGAGAGCTGAAGAAGATGTGAGTCTCGTTCAGATTTTCCCTCGTCGACTCTCGGGCTATTTCTGACTTCCCTCTTCATCCCTCGCTCTTTGTCCTTCGCTCTTCGATCTCTTCTCCCTTTCAGCGACTTGCGTCTTCCCTCTCCCTCCAAACTCATCTCATCCTCCTCCAGTCCCAACACCAGCAACCCTTCCACATGATCCCTCAAATCCAACTTCCTCTCCCTCCTCGAAGCAACCAACTCGACGACGCGCCTCCCTCGCCCTCCTCCCTCTCGTCGTCGTCGTCCTCCTCCTCAGGTCCCTCCACCCCTCCTCCCTCTCACTCCTCACCCGAAATGGACTCCTCCATCGGACCTATCCGATCAGCCAAACTCTCCCTCGTTCGAGCTAAACTCCTCGCGAGGAAGGTGGCGAAGCAGCAACAACAACCTCAACGATGGTCGAACGCGTCGTCGGCCTCTCCTCCTCCTCCTCGTTCGCCTCGCAGGTCAACAACCCCCAAATCAATGGAGACGGATCCTTTGAGGAGGAGTCCCGAGGCGACGAGGGTGGCTCTGAGTGGGTTGATGGGAGTGACTGGGTCGTTGGGAGTGGTTGCGTCGTCGGTCAGGCCCAAGGAGAGTTGGGTGAGAGGAGGAGGGAGTGGAGACGAGGAGGATCAGGATCAGGAGATGGAGGAGGTGGTGAGGGTGAAGCTGGAGAGCCAGGAGTAGATACAGACTCCTCTCGTTATCCTCTCTTTCGTAGTTTGATCATGAACCGTTCACGACCCACTTCTCGTTCACATCACGCGTGCGATTCTCGTCTCTCTTCCCCACTCCATCTCGAGACTCTGGAAAGATCGTTACGAGTCATGACATTCAACGCCTACAAAAGATCAACCCTCCCTAAATACCACTCGCACGTCCGGCCTCCCTTAGAAGATCCCGAGAGAAGTGAACGAGTCCCTCTTCGCCCATCCCTCGTAGTACTCCTTGACGGAAGCGTCAAGCTTGGTTCCGATGGACTCCTCGACCTTCTCGATGGATCCTCCGGCAGCGGTGACGACTCGGGCGAGCCAGGCGATGGCGTGGACTGGAGGAACGGAAACAAACGGACGCGGGAGCGAGAGGGAGAGGAGGCGAGACGCGTCAGTTCGACTCAACTCGTTTTCGTTCGAGGGAAGGTGAAGCGAAAAGGAAGAGACGGAGTTGAGACTCACAATCGACCTCTCCGGGCGTCTCGCCACCGAAGAAGGGACCCTTCCTAGCAGCAAGGTACTTGGGAAGAGGACCCGTCAAGAAGGTTCCGACGTTCTTCCAAAGCGCGGCCGCGTCCTGGAAGTACTTCTTCAAGGTAGCCTCATCGGGAGATCCGTTGTAGATGCTGAGAAAACGAAGACGAGGAGAGGTGAGCTCGGTGTGAGGCGAAGACGGAGAAGCGAGAAGGAAGCAAGAGAGAGATAGGGAAACGACGCGCGCGGGACGTACTTGTTGTAGATGGTGTTGTAAGCGATCTTCTTCTCGTAGAAGCTCTTGAGCTCGGGAGGCGAGGAGGCAGCGTACTTCTCGAGAGCAGCTGTGAGCAAAGAAGAGAAGAGGAAAAGGTCAGCTCGACGCGTTTTTGGAAGTTCAGCTCGTCGAACGAGAACGAACCTTGTCGACCCTTCCAGTACTTCCCAGGGACGTCTCCAGCCTTGCCCTTCAGCTCCTCGGGCGTTCGAGAGTAGTTGAGAAGAAGGTCGTTGGGGTCGATAGAGTCCTCGTGAAGAGCCTCGATGATCTCAGGCGACGCAGGCTCCCAGGACTTGGGCGCGTTGGGTGCGTTGGCGATGAGGTACTTGACGACTTTGGTGGTGTTATCGAGAACGTCTCCTTGGATGTCGACGAGGGTGGGGAGGGTGGCGGCGGGGTTGAGCTTGACGAAGGCAGGAGCGAAGTTCTGACCCTCGAGGAGAACGGTCTCCTTGACGTCGAAGGCCTGGGAGAAGATGGGAAGACGAGAGGAGAGTGGTCAGCTTTCGTCTCGTTTCAAGAAGAGAAGAGAGGGGCGACTGACGTCCTTAGGGTAACCGAGCTCAACAATGGCGAGTCGAGGAGCAGAAGACCAGACAGAAGCGTCGAAGCTGGCGGTGAGATGAAGAAAGACCGAGGGAAGAAGTCAGCGAGCGAGAGACGGTGCGAGCTCGTTCGTTCCTCCTTCGTCCATCCATCCTCCTTCAACCCATCTCTTCTCGTCCCTTCATCAGGAGTCTACGCGTTCCACCTCTACTCGAGTGAAAGAGCTCCCACCCAGCAGCTCGAGGACTTCCTTCCATCCATCTTCTTCACCCATCTCCTCCCCCAACGGCCTTCCCCCTCCCCCATCTTCTCGCCTGTTCTGAACTCACGTGTAGAACTGAGGCTTGGAGATAGGAGTAGACATTTCTTGAGATGGCGGGGTTATAAGTTTGAAAGGTTGATGGGAGACTGTTGTAGTTGGGAGCAGACCAGCGAAGGACGAAAAGAGTCGTGCTTTCGTCTCTCGCAGGGCGTCATTCCACGTCAGCCGAGGACTCCTTCTATTGGGAGGGAGGACTCTGCTCTCGTTCCTCCTTCAAGCGTTACGAGAGTGAGAGGAGAGCTGAATTCAGAAGCCGATACTTTTCCATGCGAGAGAGTTCGGTTTTGAGCGTTTTTGGTAAGGGGTTCGGTCAATGGTATAAGGAGGGAGGGAGGAGGGGAAGGGAGGAGGGTGGTGAGCTTCCACTCGCCGCTCTCGCTCGTCCTCCTCTTCCCCCTCCTTTTCTCCAAGTTCGTCCTCGCGAGAAACGCCTGGAGATAGAGTTGCCCTCTGGCGTTTTCAAAGGCCATGAGCAAGGCGAATGAGATGAGGTCCGAGATCATCCGAGATTGAGCTCGCAAATCTGAAGGTGAACAACGAGGAGATGTTGGGACGCGTCGTGACTTGTCGCTCTTCCTCCTCGTCGAGATCGACTTCTCGTGATTGATTCATCAACTCCGCAAATAGGTCTAGAAGCAGAATCCACCCAAGCGAGCTTTCGTTTGCAGAGAAGAACGAAGTTAAATAAGCGAAGGGGGGGCATCACAGAAGAGAAAGAATAAGAGGTCGTGAGCGAGCGAGGCGTCGAGTCGTGAAGAAGGAAAGGAGCAGCAGGAGTTACGGGAACTAGAGTAGGTAGGGGAAGCTAGGTTTATGTTTAGTGTAGCGCAAGGTATAAGGTTAGAAGGGCAAGCTATCTAGGTGGAAACGAGAGAGAGAGAGCAACAAGGAAAGCAAGGGGCGTGAGACGTGATAAACTAGCGTTACGAGAGAGAGTACGAGCAAGGAGAAAGAAAAGCAAGCAACAAGGAGAGCGAGAGAAGCAAGGAGCGACGAGGGTTGGGTTTAAGCGGGGGTGAGGGTAGCGGTAGTGGTGTGGCGAGACGAGGAGGACGAGTTGAGAGGGGAGACGCGAGAGTAGAAGACGTAGAGGAGGTCTGAGGAGAGGAGAGGAGGGACGAAGGTCAGTTTGATGTATCCGCTGAACGGGAAAGAAGAGAAGGTATGCTCACAGAAGACGATGAGGATCTTGGCGAGGGTTTCTGGAAGAA
The DNA here is from genome assembly GCA_024345305.1 of Mrakia gelida. Taxonomy (NCBI): domain Eukaryota; kingdom Fungi; phylum Basidiomycota; class Tremellomycetes; order Cystofilobasidiales; family Mrakiaceae; genus Mrakia; species Mrakia gelida. The sequence goes on along the minus strand of BRON01000013.1, from coordinate 536,962 downwards.
GAAAGGGAGAAAAGACGAGGCGATCAGTTTCCGTCAACGCGACGCGACTTCTTCGCCTGCTCCCAGCGATTCAAACTCACTGAGCTTCCAAAGCGTCTCCCTCTCCCTTCCAGTCCTCCCACTATCGACCTCTCCACCAGATCGTTCCGACCTCTCCTTGCCTCCTCCGAGATGCAACGCCTGCTGATCGGGTGAGATCCTTCCTCTCCTCAACCTCCCCAGAACCCTTCCGACTTTCGCTCGTATCGGCCTTCCGTTGTCGTCCGAGAGGAGTACCGAAGACTGGTGTTGCTGCTGTTGTCGCTCGAGGGCGTTTCGACGGAGGAGAGCCGCTCGAGTTTGAGAGGTGGTGATGGCTTCACGATACCCTGAGACGCACATCTCCATGGCCTGAGGGGAACGAGGGAGGCAACAAAGGAACATATGGGAGTGTCAGTCAGCGATTCGGCGAATCGAAGCAGGAGAGAGGCGAGAAAGACTCACCTCGTGCCACGTTCGTCCCTTCGTCCCCTTCGCTGCTCGTTCAGACATCTCCCTCCTCTCTCCAGCACCAGTGGGGGAGATCAGCCTCGCGAGAAGGATAGCGTAGTCCTCGGCGGCTCGAAGGAAGGTGGCGGACTTGACGTTCTTGAGCGCTGCTGGCCAGTCCTTGGCTCCGAGAGGAAGAGGGAGGAGGAGACCTGTTGAACCGGTGGAGACGAGATCGCGAGTACCTTCGGCGTCGAGACCGATGACGGGGAGACCTGAGGCGAGAGCTTCGAGGACGACTTGGCCTGTGAGCGTGGGAAGATACGAAAGGAGGGAAGGTCAGCTCCAAGGAAGGGAAACGCGACCTGAAAGCAAACGAAGCGAGAGTCGACGAGAAGAGATGGTCGACTCACCGAATGTCTCAGTGAAACTCGGGAAAGCGAACAAGTCTGCACTTGCATAGCACTCCGCGAGGTCCTCTCCCGTTCGGTGGCCCATGAACGTCGCGTCGATGCCTTTGTCGAGACAGAACGCTTCGAGGTCTTGACGAGCTGGGCCATCTCCGACGAAGACGAGTTTGGGAAGGGGCGTTGATGGAGGGAGAAGAGAGGTGAGATGGGAGTGGGCGTGAAGGAGGAGGAGAAGGTTCTTCTCCCAGGATCTGAGCAGACGAGAGAGGAAGGAGGGTCAGATTTGGAGGCGTCTCGTCGGCAGCGATTTTGTTTTGACGATTTCGCCGAGATGAAGATGCAGGGGGATCACTCACATCCTTCCAACATACAGTACCGCTGTCCTTCCGAGCTCATCGACGGCCACAGCAGCTCCGGCTCCAAGGGGCATCAACTCAGGACTCGTCGGAGGAGTGATCAGGCCTCCTCCTCCGACCAGCGTCTTCTCCTGCTCCCTCGACTCTTCAGCAATCTCGACGGTGGTTCCAGCCTCCTCGACGATCCCCCAGCTCCTCCTCATGGTACTGCTCCTTCGTCCGGGGTTGAAGTGGGTGAGATCGACTCCTCGAGACCAGATTCGAGCGTTGGGGAGGGAGTGGGAGCCAAGCATGTCGATGGTGGATTGGGAGGGACAGAGGTAGAGAACGCATCTGGGTGGAGGTGAGTCGAGCGAGGCAGAAGCGGAGAGGAAGAGGGAAAAGGCGGGAGGTCAGCGAGGTGCGAGGACGAACGACGCGAAGGCGAAAAGTCAAAGAAAGATGGACTGACTTCGAGTAGAGCCAACGCTGCCAAACCCACATCACAGGTTCGAACCATGGGAAGCCGAAGAGAGTAGCGTAGGTTGCGAGGTTTCTGTAGCAGGGGACGATTGAAGGGCGATCAAGACGAGACGAGACGCGGTCAGCTTCGACTCGATCTTCCCTCCTGACTCCTCGAAGGCACCAAGCGCTTCTATCCACCTCCCAACCACACCAAAGGAAGGGTACTCACGTATGATAGCTAGCCACCACAGCTCCTCTCAATCCACCTCCAACTCCAGGACCCTTCTCTCCAACCCACTGCTCTCCAGCCCATCCAAGCTCGAGACCCATAAGCGTTTGTCCTCCGAGCCAGATCTGGACGACGAACGAAAATGGGAGAAGCAGCGGGAAAAGGTCAGCGTTTGCTCGCAAAGAGGAGAAATATAAGGGTGGTGATCGCGCTCAGGCGAAAGAGGAGCTCGAGCGAGAGGAGGCGCGAGCTCGAAGGACAGGAGAACGAGAGAGGAAGCTTCACTCACAGGGTCCTTTTTTTGAGTTCAAGACAAGACGAATAGGAGAGATAGAGTGGTCAGCTTAGCTCAAGACACGAACGTGGGACGAGTCGAAGCGAGGAAGAGGGAGAGGGAGGAGAGGGAAGGAAGGGCGAAGGTCGTTCGATCCGAGCTCACCACCATGTGTATCACGTCTGGATGCTGTAGGAAACGAAAGCGAGAAAATCTCTGATTAGCATATGCTCGTCGATGGAGCTAGAAGATGAGCGGAAGAGGGACTTACAAACTCCTCAATCTCCCTCATGAACTTTGGTCTCAGGAAGTTGAGCTTCAATCCAGGGTAAACGACGAGGGGGATTCCGAGAGTTCCGACGAGAGGATGAGAGGCGTAGTGGGACTGTTTCCAGAACCAACATCGAGCCATCGTTAGGATCTCAGACTCTCGATGGTTCCGAAGGTGGTAGGGCAAGGAGGGAAGGCAAGGATGGACGAGACGTACCATTCCAGTCTCAGGTCCGCACAAGAGAGCCTCGTGCCCTTCGTTGTGGAGATGCTCTAGCAGACGAGCGAGCGTTCGGGTGACTCCGTCCACTTTGGGAAGGAAGTTCTCTGTATCGAGGGGTAGAAAGGCATCGTCAGTTGAGGTCTTAGGGGGCAAGATGTTGCAAGGAAGGAGAGGAGGAGAGGAGGAAGGAAGACGAAGAAGCTCGCTCTCGCTTGCCCCTTCCTTCTCGACCTTCTCATCGTCTTGACGAGCCAGCCCACACGATTCAGCATCTGAAACACGAGGGCATACATACTTGTATGCGCCCTCTTCTGTCCTTGAGCTCGAGAGACCTCAAGCTCGCAACGAACGAGCCCAAGCCAGCTCGCTCTCCTCACCTCTCCCTGACTCGCTTCCCTCCTCCCTCCCCCGCTTCGTCCTTGCAGCGACTCACCTGTAACGATCACGACTCTCAGCTTCCCCTTCCCACCTGTTCCCTTCTCCTTCCATCCCCCAACTCCCTCTCCATCCCCCTCTGCTCCGAATCCGAGCTGGTTGTGCTTTGTTGAAGTGTTGTTGAACATCTCGTCCTCGTCCGAATCGCTGTCCTCGTCGGTGTAATCTTCTTCTTCTTCTTGAGGAGGAGCGTCAAGCTCTAGAGTCTCAACTCGACTGAGAGGATGGAAAGTGTCCTGGCCGGCGGTGGTAGTGGTGGGAGAGAAGGGAGGAGTGAGAGGGAAGGTCGCGGTCGTAGTTGGTGGGCTCATTCGAAAGGGTTGAGCTCGAAGGAGGAGGAGAGAGGAGGGGGTCGAGCGGGGGCGAGGCTCGTGAAAGAAGAGGTTTCGTTAAAGTAGAGTACGGAGGTGGTGGTTGGAAGGGAGAAGAGGAAGAGAAAAACAAAACAAGAGGGACTGTGTTTTTAATTTCAGGAACGAAGGGAGGGGAGAAGAGAAGGAAGGCGAACGTTGGCTTGGATCGTTCGACTCTGACACGTTCGAGCTCGTCGAGGAGCGTTTTCCTTCCCTCCTTCGGGCTTTTACTCAAGTTTCCGAGGGAAGGCGAGGGGTGCATTAAAATCTTCTCTGGTAGACTAGGAGGAGCTAAGGAGAGGGCACGTTCGAGGGCGAGGGGAGGGAGGAGGAACGATGATCCGCGACGCGTCGAGTTGATGAGAGAGGGAGTCTCGAGCAGAGGCGGGCAGCTGAGAGACTTGAGGAGCAGGCAACTCAAGAGTCAAAGCATGCATGTTTACAGACCACGAGGGAGAAGGGAATGAAGGGGGAGAAGCAGGCAGAGCGAAGTTCCGGTCGAAACCAAACAAGTCACTTGCTCGACGCGTCTCTTCTACCCTCTCTCCTCTGCCCACAGACAATCCTGCTGCAGCTTGTCGATAATCCGACTCCTCTGTTCCATACACCCTGATTCGCGGACGTGCGAGGATCTCAAAACGACAGACGCGTCCGAACCCAAACAAAACTCGACGCGTCTAGTCCCTCCGTTTTCTCCTTCACTCGCTTTCCCAGGCTCCCACACGCTCTACTCATACAAAATTCCAACTTTCCGTGTGTCCAAACCAAGTCGCAAAGACTGGCCATCGTCCAAATCCCAAACAAAAACAAAACAACAAAAAACGCTCCCGTCCCAGCCCATCTCTCTCCCCTCCCACCCTCCCTTCTCCCACCACTCCACTACCTCTGCACCTCCCCCCAAGTCCTCCCTCCCCTCCCCCACCACCCCTCTCCCCTCGCACCCCCAATCCAACCCGCCTGCATCCGATCCCTCACCCACCCTCTCTCCTCCCCACCCCAAAGCTCCTCCCTCCCAGCTCCGTATCCCCATCCGTACCCGCGCGACTTCCCACCTAGCCCAATAGGCGCAGAGGGCGTGGAGGGTGGAGGGAGGTAGAACATTGGCGGCGACGACGAGGAGGGAGTGGGTTGTGGTGTTTTGGGTTTGGGTGGGGGTCGAGTCTTCTTTTTGGATTTCTTCTTCTTCGGAGGCGAAGAAGAAGAGGAGGAGGCTTCGGCGTTGATTTGTTGGGTGCTGGTGTGCGTGCGAGGAGAGGGGAGGGAGAACCATTCGGGTCGTTTGTAGATCTCCTCTTTGGGGGTCGAAGAGGAAGAGGAGGAAGCGACGACGCGTTCGACCTCAACCTGAGCGCATGGAAGATGACCACCTGGACCGCGTTCCTCTTGAGGTTCCGGACAAAGGTGTTTGGAGAAGGGGTTGGTGGATGCTGGGCGGGGGAGGGAGGTGACGAGGAAGGTTGGGAGGGTTGGGGAGGTGGTGGAGGAGGGAGGTTGGGATTGAGAGAGGTGGTACGGGAGGGGAGGGTGGGAGGGAGGCGCCTGGGGTTGGAGTGGACGCAGAGGAGGGAGAAGACGTCAGGGGGAAGAGATAGGAGAGAGCGTAGTAGGAAGGCAGAGCGACGAGGACGCGAAACGAAAACTCACGTCGTGACGAAGAAGAGACTGAGCTACGACCCAGGATGCGTCGACTGAGGAAGCTGCGATCTGAGCTCTGAGGGCAGAAAGTTGGTCGTCGGAGAAGGGTGTGTCTCGGGGATTACTAGGGGACCATCGCAGAACAGAAAAAGGCGGAAGGTGAGCGAAACGCGACGAGCGAGGAGAGGGACGGAGGGAGCTGGACGAACGGAACGTAGAGAGCTGAAGCTGGCGGGTAGAGGGCGATCTTCTTGTTGGGTTTGGAGGAGGATAGGAGGCGGAACTCTGTGGTAGGAGGTAGTAGAAGGACGGACGAGGAGAAGGAGGGAGAAGGTCAGCTCCTCTTGCGAGCTCGAGCTCAACAAAACCTCCCTTCTCCTCATGCGAGCTCACCAAAGACTTCTTCCTCGTCCTCCTCGCCGACCTTTCTCTTCTTGCCGCTGCTGCTAGATGAATCCTCCATATCTACGTCCATCTCCTGCGCGAGTTGCTGCGGCAGCTGGTGTTGGAACTGTCCTCGTAGCAAGCTCATGAGCAGCTTCTCTCCCTCGTCGTCTCGTTCGAACGACGACGGGCCCTCTTCATCGTCCGAGTTGAGATTCGGTTGTTGATCGATGACGGAACGAGTGACTTTGGAAGTCTGAGGAGGAAGGTGATGGGGATTCGAGTGAAGAGGGTAGAACGTGCTGTACAAGAGGAGAAGGCGAGGGAGGGAGGAGGGGAGGAAGAGGTGAGCTCGAGAGAAACGAAGAGGGAAGACCAGAGCTGGGAGAGCGAGGGGATCTCTCACCTTTTCGAGAGAAGAGACATGGTCGACGGATTCGAGGAGGATCTCAGCGATGCTGGTGACAAGATAGAGAAACCCAGGGAAGAGGTGAGCGTCGTCGTTGAGAGACGGACAGGTCAAACTCCCTTACAACTCGATTCTTTACAAAGTTCAAGCTCCGATTAGAAATCGACTTGTAATCCTCCTTTGAGTTTTCCCTCTCAACGTTCATCTCCCCCTCTTCTCCTCCCCTCCCGTCTCCTGCTCTCTCTCCCCCTCGTTCTCGGACGACCGCCCCCCTCTTCAGGATGCGACCCTTCGCTCGTCGTTCGATCCTCCCCCCCGCTTCTCTCGCTCGACATGCTTCGACGATCCTCCCAAAGGCAGGGGCGAGTGCGTCCGCTCGGGCAGCTCGAGCGCTCAAGGAAGCCGCCATCATGGCTGCAGGAGAAGGAACTCAAGCTTCAGCACCCGTAGTAGCAGGAGACAACGAATCAGCTTTACCCGCATTCAAGTTCCACGGAAACTGGGGAGTGCCAAAGACAGCCGTGAGTTCGACTCGTCTCTTCTTCTTTTTTGGATCGAGAACCGAAGGCAAGGGAGACGAGCTGCGAGGTTGCTGTGGAGGTCGAAGGTTGGAGGGAGACGAGAGGGGCCAGGTCTTGCTCTTGAGACATCGAAATGTCTGGCAGTGGTCTTTGGAGCTCAGGAGATGGTCGGACGGACGAGGAGGATGGGAGGAAGGGAAGGACGTCGACCTCGCTCGTTTCCTTCCTTTCCCTCTCGACTCCTCCTTTGCTGGCTCCTTCATCGCCTCTCAGCTCTTCCCAGGCTAGTCCAGGAGAGTCTCCATATATACGAGCACTCCACGCTGTACCCAGCAGGTCCTCTGCCTCTCCAACATCGGGACACGCATCGACGATCGTTTTCGCGAGCTCGACTTTTCTTCGAAGCTCGCACCTTCCCTTCTTCCTTCTCTTCCCTCTCCTCCTCTCGAGTCTCTACCCTCTCCAAGATCCATCGCTGCATCATCTCCTCGCGGTAACTGACTCGACCTCTCATCGTTTACCTTCTCTTCAGGGTGTCCGTCATCTCAAAATGCCCTACTCTCCATGGCTCTTCCCTGGTCGACCCTTCTTCCCTCTCACCTCCCCCGTCCGTAAGAAAGGAGGACGAGACTACAAGACCGGACGACTCCGAGTTCGAGGTATCGGAGGAGGAGCCAAACGTCGTCATCGTCACATCGACTACATGCGAATAGAGACAGGACCTCAGGACGTCGTTCGAATCGAGTACGACCCTAACCGTTCAGCCCACATCGCCTTGCTTCGTTCGAGGACGGGAGACGGACCTACCGGAGGATGGAGCTACATCATCGCTCCCGATGGACTTCGAGCTGGAGATGTGGTGGAGAGTTTCAGGTCGGGAGTGCCGCAGGGGTTGGTCCCCAAGTGGGACGACGAGATCGCCGCGAAGGTCGAGAAGGATAGGCTCGCGTTTACGGTGGAGGAGAGGGAGAAGTTGATGATCGAGAACGCTCAGGCTCAGTTGGATTACAAGAGGGCGTTGAGGAGAGGGATGGTGGTCGCGAAGGGACCCGTCCCCATCGTTCCTTCCATCGCCGGTCCTTCCCTCCTCGTCTCTTCCTCCTCCGAGGACGACACCACCACCCCTTCCATCTCCGCCCCTTCTCCCCACCCTACCGCCTCGGAATCCATCGTTCAAGCCGAGAACGACGAGTCCCAATGGGTCGACGAGGACGTCAACGCCGCCTTCCTCAGCGACTCCTCCAAATACCTCCCGAACGCCTACCTCTCCTCCCCCGCCCCTCCAGCCCTCGCCGACTTCCACATCCGAACCTCCCCCGCCTACTCCACCGCCCACCTCGACCTCATCCCTCCCCGTCCCAAACCTGCCTCCATCATCCCCCTTCGAGTCACAGGTCGTCTTCCAGGACAGGTCGCCTACCACGACTCGGGAGCAGGAGGATCCACCCCTTCCTTCGCTCTCAACTTGCTTCGATCCGTCATCATCAAGCCAGGGAACGTCGTCGCTATCGGACTCGTACCGCTCGGACAGGCGATCCACAACATCGCGTTGAAGCAGGACGGGAGGATGATCCTTTGTAGGGCTGGAGGGTGCTCGGGAGAGGTGATTGGACATCAGAAGGTTGGGTTGGATGGGTTGAAGATCACTCATGTGAAGCTGCAGAGTGGAGAGATTAGGAGGATCTCGAGTTTGGCGCCGTGTACGATTGGACAGACTTCCAAGTGAGTTTTTTTGGGGGCTCTTCCTCTCGTTTCGTTTCGTTCGAGGAGACGCGTCTCGATTCGAATCGAAATCGAACGTTTGCTGACTTCGCCCTGCGTCCCGCGTTTTTTTTTCTCGCTTTCGCAGCAAGTACCACGGACAACGAAACCTCGGTAAAGCTGGTCGAAACAGAAACCTCGGTAACCGACCCAAGGTTCGAGGAGTGGCTATGAACACGTACGTTCTTCGTCCACCTCCCTTTCCCTCGTTTCCCTCTCCCTGCCTCTTCTCGAAACCTTCCTCGCTGACCTTTCTCGCCCGTCCCCTCTTTCCTCTCCCTCTCCATCTCTCCCCTATCTCGTTCCGTTTCGTTCAACCACCAACAGGAGGGATCATCCGCACGGAGGAGGACGTGGAAAGTCGAAGGGAAACGTCGATCCCAGGAGTCCTTGGGGATGGCTCACGAGGGGAGTCAGGACGAGGAAGGCTGGACCCAATGGAACCAAGAATGGAAACAAGGAGTGAGTTTTTGCGATCCTTTCTTTGGACCTGTTCTTGTTCTTGCGCGACGAGGGCGAGGCGAGGAGGAAGACGAAACGAACGCGAGAGAGCTGACTTTCCTTTCGCTTTCGTGTTGTTTTTTGCTCGCTTCGAACAGAGTCATCAGGGAGCGACCGAGAGGAAAGGCGATTCCTGCTATGGTTCGGATGCCGGGTCACTAGGCTGGGAGGGAGTAGTAGTGATTTGGAGAGGGGGGAGGAGATGGTTATGTTACATTTTCTTGAACGAGCGGTCGCGAGGAGAGCGAGAGAGACAGAACAGAGCGGCCTCCTTTCTGCTGCCTTCTCAAGGAAAGAAACTATGAGAGCTCCTCAGGCGACCTATAACGACAACAACGGAACTCAAAACAAAAACAAACCCTCCTGCCGGCGACGCTCAAGCTCTTTCTCGACCGCTCTCTGCTCTGGCCGACGCCGCGCCTCGACTTTTCAATCGAGCTCAACTTCCTTTCGTCGACCGGCTCCTTCCCTTCTCCTCCAACCACCTCCCTCCAAAACGACGACGATGTCCTCCCGCTCCATCCTCTCCTCGATCTTCTCTTCCTCCTCTCGCTCCCTAACCCGCGGAGGATCCCTAGCTCTACGACCTTCATCGTTCCTTACGTCCTTTGGCAGCACCCTTCGTTCACCTTCCTCCTCCCTCCTCCCAACATCCTCAACCTCAACCTCCTCGCTCTCTCGCAGACCTTACTCCTCCCAAGTCCCCCTCACCAGCACCCCCTCCTCAACCTCCAAATCTTCACCCAATCCTAAATCAAAAGAACAAGACGAACCCAACGAAGAAGAAGAAGACGAAGACGACCCCTCCAACCCACCCCTCCCTCCGAACCCCTCCCTCTCCCAACGGTTCAAGCACCTCTCCAAAAAATACGGCTGGTGGGCCGTAGGAACCTACGCCGTTCTCGGCTGCTTCGATTTTGGCGTCGCGTTCGTGGGGGTAGGGTTGTTTGGAGCTGATAAGGTCGCGGTCGTGGAGAGGAAGGTGGTTGGGTGGGGGTACGAACAGTTGGGTTGGGAGATGAAGGAGTTGTCAGAGGAGGAGAAGTTGACGAAGCATGGGGGAGCTGGGGGGATTTGGACGCAGGTTGCTGTGGTGAGTAAGAGTGGTTCTTTTCTTGAGAGGCTTTGGGGGGGGAGGGTTGAGAGAAGGAAGAGGAGGGAGGGAGGAGAGGGGAGGGGACGATGACGAGGGGCTTGGAGAGGAGCTCTGGGAGGTCTGCTAGAAAGGTTTTCGACTACCAGAAGAAGAAGATCTTCACCTAGGGAACTCGAAGGTGTCTTGCAAGCACCCTCTCCAGCTCGAGGGAGGGACTCATCCATCCGATCCAAACCCATCTATTCCTTCGCTCGAGCTCAACATCACCTCCCTTCCTTCGCCCGTGCTGACTCGTCCTTCGTCCTTCCTTGTTCTAGGCCTACACCATCCACAAAACCCTCTTCCTACCAGTCCGACTAGCTCTCACAGGTGCTGTGCTGCCCAAAGTTCGTACCTGTCTCCCTCCCACCCCTCCTCTCGTTCTTCTTTTTTCGAGTTCTTCGCGTCCCTTCTTCCCTTCCTCCCTCTTCTCGACCTTCCGCCACACCCTCCGCTGACCTTCGCGCCCACCTTTTGGTCTTGTTCAGCTCGTCGCGTACATGACTCGCATCGGTTGGGCCGGAAAGGGAGCTCGAGGAGTTCAAGCGAAGGTTCAGGCGAAGGTCAAGCAGGTTGTGAAGGATCGGGCTAGCTAGAGAGCGAGGAGGGAGGGAGGGAGTGGAGGGAGGTGAGAGAGGAGATCTTTGGAGGACGTCAAGGATCAGTATGTCAGTTCACTGATTGTCTGTATGGTGGTGCTGAGGGTGGAAAAAGTCGAGCGGCCGGGTGAAACGAAGAAGGTGAGGACGCGTCGTGCCGGTCGAGGGATCTGTTCGACGAGCTGTTTCAACGCTGTGAGCTTGTGACCTCTCAACAGCCATCTCGCTCAGCATGAGCTTCATGAACTCGAAGATACCTTTCCTGAGGATCCGCTACTCCTCGGTGAGCTTGCTCTTTCCGTCCTCTCGAGCCCACTCTCTCGCTCACCTCGCCACTTTCTCGTCCCTCCTTCCTGCCCTCCCTCCCAGATCCCACCCTTGGCATTCGGCTGGTGGGTAGCCGACCAAGGATACACCCCGCCCTACTGGGACGAGTTCATCGAGCTCTTCGCGAAGGAGAAACAAGCGGATAGGGCGATCAGGAAGGCGAGGGAGACGAGGTCGGAGGAAGAGCGGTTAAGGCTGCAGAGGTTGAGTAAAGAGAGGTTCACGGGAGATGGATAAGAGCTGATGCGATGACGTCAAGGGAGAAAGGAACGGAAGGAGGATTTGCGGAAAGGAAAGGGAACATGAGAGAGGACGCGTCGCGTTCGCGAGCGATGCCGAAATCGAGACCTGTCTTCGACAGAGCTCCCTCCCTTCGAAGAACACCCTCAACCACGACCCTCCAATGACCTGGGCAAGATACTTCGAAGACTACTACAAACTCTCAGATAAGATCTATGGGACGACGAACGTGATATCAACTCCTCTTGGGGTGAGTTTCGCTGATTCCCCCTCCTCTGCTGAGCGCTGATCTCTGTCTGACCGCCGGACTGAAGCTCACCTCCCTCGTCTCGACTACTACTCTCTTGCTTTCCTCTCCTCCCAGACCGCAATCACAGGGACCTTACTCGCCGGAACCTACCTTTTCATCGGAGGGTTTCGTCCACCGTACTGGGAGGAGACTGTCGAGGCGTTCAGCAGCGAGAAACGAGCGGACAGGGAGTTGAGAATCGCGAGGGAGAAGAAGAGAAAGAGGGAGACGGCTGATGCTCTGGAGAAACTGAGGACCGCTAGACCTGTAGATGTGGATGATCGTTAACTGTTCTGAGCAAAGGGCGCTCTAATCTGGGTACGAGACCGGTGGTGAGAGCTGGAGAGCGAGAGATGGCGACGTTTGGAATGAATCGACGGCGACGCGTTCAGAGCGAGCTTGATCGTTGATTTTCTTCCGTCTCGAGGCGAATCGCTTGGTTTTTATTCCAGAATTGAGTTTGGCGGGTGCGTAGGCATCCAACCCAGCCGTTCGAGCTGTCAAAAACAGAGAAAAATGTTGACGTGCTTCTTCGAACAGGACGGCCGACGAGAAAAGAGCGAGGGAGAGCGCTCTGACTCCCTCCCTCCCCTCCCCTCAACACCCTCCTTCTCTCCCCTTCCAAAGATGTCGCCTGAACCTGATCTCTCCTCTCTCAACACTCCTCCCGACTCTCTCGCCCAATCTGAACTGTCGGAATCCTCTTCTCTTCCTCCTTCCTCTCGTCGCAACTGGAGATTCGCAACCGAATGGTTCGTCCCTCTCGGTCCTCGCTCGCTCCTTCCAAAGAATCGAAGCTGAACCGCTTGCCCTCCCTCTTCTTGCAGTGCGACTGTAGAGAACCCTTCACCGAGTCTACGAGATCAACATGGTAGTTCGAGTGTGCCCATCTACCAGACTGCTACGTTCAAGGGGATGGGAGGACAGTTCGATTATAGTCGTTCGGGGAACCCAACCAGGAGTTTCCTAGGTGAGCTTCCCTCTCCCTTCCCTTCCTTCCCACCTCCCCCCTCTTCCTCCTGTCGCTCCCCAACACTTCTCCATCTCATGATCTGACTCTTCTCTTCCTTCTCCTCTTATGATCAATCAGAGCACCATCTCAAGAAGATCTCCTCAGCCGCCTCCGCTCACGCCGTTGGGTCGGGAATGTCCGCTCTCGACCTCATCCTTCGACTCGTCAAGCCTGGAGATACCGTCCTCGCCGGAGACGATCTTTACGGTGGAACCAACAGGCTGCTAGGATGGCTCGGGACTGACGGAGGAGTCGTGAGTTGAAGCTCTCTTCATCGTCTTTAGAAGGTTGATTCGAAGAGGCGCTAATCATCGAACCATTCCCTCCCTCCCTCCCTCCGACCCTCTTCGTCTTCGCCTTCAACAGAAAGTGATCCACTGCAACACCTCCGATGCCGCTGCTCTCGCTCCCTTCCTCATCCCCGGACAGAACAAGGTCACCATGGTTCTGCTCGAGAGTCCTACCAACCCCATGCTCAAGATCGCCGATATCGCTGCCATCGTTGCCATCGTTCGAGCTGGTGCTCCCGTTCGTCCCTCCTCCTCTTCTTCCGCTCGCTTTCTTGCATTTCCTCGCTGTCAAGGAAGGGAAACTGACCTCTGCTCTCGTTTGGCTGGATCCAGGACGCTCTCATCGTCGCGGACAACACCATGATGTCGCCTTACCTGCAACGACCTCTCGACCTCGGTGTCGACATCTGCTACGACTCTGGAACCAAGTTCCTCAGTGGTCACCACGACTTGATGGCTGGAATCGTTACTGCTAGGACTGAGGAGGTTGGAAAGGTGAGTCTCGTTGATCTATGAGCCTGACGAGCGACGAGTTGGGACGTTGGCTGAACCTCCCTTCCCTCCTCTTCCTCCCTCCTCAGCGACTCGCTTGGTTCGTCAACGCCATGGGAACTGCTCTCGCTCCCTTCGACTGTTTCCTTCTTCTTCGAGGACGTGAGTTCATTTCCCCTTCCTCGCTCTACTCTACCTCTTTCGCTCGCTGACCCTCTCCTTCCCCTTCCCCAGTCAAAACCCTCCCTCTCCGAATGGATCGACAGCAAGCCTCGTGCAACCTCATCGCCACCTACCTTCACACTCTCGGCTTCAAGGTTCACTACCCTGGACTCAAGGCCGATCCTGGACACGAGCTTCACTTCAAGCAGGCCACCGGAGCTGGAGGAGTCATGAGTTTCGAGACGGGCGACGTCGTCTTGAGCGAGGGAATCGTCAGTGGAACGAGGATCTGGGGTATCAGTGTCAGTTTCGGAGCCGTCAACAGTTTGATCAGTATGCCTTGCTTGATGAGGTCAGTCTTCGGTTCCTCTACACGTCCTCTTCGCGTTCCCTCTTCGAGCGAAGGCTGACTTTCCTCCTCCCCTTCTTCGTCTCATCAGCCACGCCTCCATCCCTGCCCACCTTCGAGCCGAGCGAGGACTCCCCGAGGATCTCATCCGTCTGTGCATCGGAATCGAGGACCCTCACGACCTCATCGACGACCTCGAAACCTCCCTCCTCGACTCCGGAGCCATCCGATCCAAACCCTCCGCTCCCTTCATCGACTCCTTCCACGCCCTCCCTACTCCCCTTTACGCCAACGAGGAATGGGTCATCAAGCGAGCTCAGACCTTCGAGCGAGTTCGACCTTCCGCCAGCGACATCTCGGCCGCTCTCGCCCAGATCACCCTCAGGGAGGAGGAGGCAGTCAAGGACGAGATCGCGGTGTCGGCGCCTGGGAAGGTTATCTTGTTCGGAGAGCACGCTGTCGTTCATGGCGTGGTGAGTCCTTGAGACTCTCTCTCTCTTCACCTCCCTCACTTTCCTTTTCGTCTCGGTCTTGTACTCTTCTTGCATCTAGCCTTCTTTGTATCTTCGTCGCTCGAATCTCCCCTTGCATTTCGCTTTGCTCGTATCTTTGCTCTTTCCTAGACCCGCTCGCAGCACTTCATTATACTCTATCATTTTCTTCTCGATCTACGTCTCCCATCCTGCAAGCTTGCGAACGCTAACTTGCTTTCCCTTTCCTCCTCGTCGTTCCAGACCGGAATCGCCGCGTCGGTCGACCTTCGATGCTACGGAGTCCTCACATCCTCTGCTCCCTCCACCACCTCCTCTGCGAAAGTCACCCTCGTCCTCCCCGATCTCGAGTTCTCGCAAACCTGGGACTCGTCGGTTCTCCCTTGGGATCTCGCTCCTTCCTGGTCGATCGACAACGCACCAGTCGCTCTCGACGAGATTCTCCTCAACCGAGTCGAGGAGCTCGCTGAGGCTTCGTCTGGACCCAGGGAGAAGGTTTCGGTCGCTGCTTTCCTCTACCTGCTAGTGCTGCTCGGAACCGGACGAGACCAGTGAGTTTACGCGTCTGGACGAAGGTCCATCATCTTCGCTCGAGCTGACCCTCGTTCGTTCCGTCCGCTCCACTAGGTCCTCCATCACCTTCACCGCTCGTTCAGCTCTCCCCATGGGTGCCGGACTCGGCTCCTCCGCCGCCTACTCCACCTGCATCTCCCTCGCCCTCCTCCTCCACCACAAGATTGTTACTCCTCCTCGTCTCCCCGCTCTCGCCACTCCTCAGCACATTCACATCTCCCACAACGGTCGACGAGCCATCGACGCAGCTTCCATCGAGATCATCGACAAGTGGGCTTTCCTCTCCGAGAAGGTCATCCACGGGAACCCCAGTGGAATCGACAACGCCGTCAGTGTGAGGGGAGGAGCCGTCGCGTTCAGGAAGACGACGCCTCAGCGAGGAGAGGGAGGAATGGAGGGAATGAAGAGGTACGTTTGGCTTTCTTGGTCAAGACCCGCCTTAACCTCGACGCAGCACTGACCACCTCCCACTTTATCTTACAGCTTCGCCTCCGTTCGATTCCTGATCACCGATTCTCGAGTCGGTCGAGACACGAAGTCTCTCGTCGCTGGAGTTGGAGCTCGACTCGCGAAGGAGCCTGAGGTTATCGAGCCCATCCTCGAGGCTATCCAGTCCATCTCAGACGAGGCCAAGAGGTGTCTGAGCGACGCTGAGATGGGAAGGGAGGAGCTGATCGGGGGTCTCGAGGTTCGTTCTTCTCCTTTGCTCGCTTTCGTCGCGTCGACTCGACTCGAGCGCTGACCTTCTCATTCGTTTCTCACAGGGTCTGATCACCGAGAACCACTTCCACCTTGCTGCTCTTGGAGTCTCGCATCCCTCGCTCGAGAAGATCATCTCTCTCACCTCGGCCGCGCCTTTCAACCTTCACACCAAGCTCACCGGAGCTGGAGGAGGAGGTTGCGCTGTCACTCTCATTCCTGATCGTACGTCCTCTTCCTCCGCCTCGTTCGCCGTCTCATCTCTCGCGAAACTTACCGTTCCCTCTTTTCTCTCCTCCCAGACCTCCCGGCCCCCGTCCTCGACACCCTCGTCGCGTCCCTCAGCTCAGAAGGCTTCGCTCCCTACCTCACCGCCGTTGGAGGATCAGGAGTAGGATTCCTTCACGCCGACCAACGAGTCGCTGGACTCGCCGCTGGACACCTCAAGAGTGGGCTGGAGACTGAGCCTACGCTGAAGCTGGATACTTGGGCGAAGGGGCGAGGGAAGTGGGGGTACGCTTGAGGAGCGAGAGGGCAAGGAACGAGGAGGTCCGGATGTCGGTGGTTGTTTGCTTTTAGCTTTTCTCTTGTGTTTACGATCTCTCTCTCTCTTCTGCTTCTCAGCTCGGTCGCTCGCTTTCTTCTCGTAGATCCTTTCTCGCTATTATACTGTAGGATTAGACATCTTGTTCGAAGTTCAGCGAGAGAAACGAGAACGATATGAGAACGGACCAAACCGCCCTCGAGATCTCGAGATCGCGTCCGTCTCGCCCTCGCGTTCCTCAGCTTCCTCTGCTTCGAATTTTCTCGAAGCAGCCCGTCTCTCTTTCGTGGTCTCCCTTCGGTCCCTATCTCCAACAAATCTCAAGCTTTGAATATCCATCTGCGACCTTGCACGGGCTTCTGGAGAGGGAAAGGAAGGGCAGGGTCCGACTCGAACCGTTCGTCCCTCTCGACTCCCATCCACCTCAAGGTGCTCATCTCTCCCTTTTCCTACCTCTCTTGACCTCAGTACGGAAGCTGATACCTGTCTCTACTCTTCATCTTTCAGGGAACGCTCTTGCTCTCTCCTAGCGACTTTGGAGGGCAGTTAAAGGACCAATAAGGGAAACGACCGAGCTCAACAGCCATCCTCCCTCCTCCTTCTCTTCTGCCTCTCTCTTCCCACCATGTCTGCTAGACCACCATCCAAGCTTGAGGAAGCTACTCTGGAGTTGGAGCACGAGATTCGAAGGTGAGTTTTCCTTCAAGATTTGCTTGTTCTCTACCGTTTTAGCTCCCTTTCCAACCCCTCCCCCTCCAAAACACCCTCGACCCGTTCCTGGAGGTCAGCTCGTTTGCTTCCTTCGTTCCAGCGAAGGAGAACATCGGATCTGGATGCTCGAGTAGGAGGAGTGTGTACGGTCGATGATCACCTGGTTCGGATTATTCTCTGAGGGCTAAGAACGGCAGGAAGAGCTCGTTGTTGAGCTCAACCTCCCCGCCCCCCTTCAACGGACCCTTTCCTCCCTCGTTCCTCTCTCGCTCAGATCCCTCCCCACACTTCATCAACTGACCTTCTCTCTTCCTTCTCGCTTTCTGACAGAGCTCGATCCTTCCATCAAGAGATGAAGACCTCCAAAACTCCACCTCATCGACCTCCCAAGCTCTCCCTCACCACTCCTCCCCATCCACCTCCAAACTCGAAACCACCTCGATCTCCGGGACGTTCCTTCTGCGACAACCTTCCTCTTCCGCCTCGTTCGAGCGCCTCCTCGTTCAACAGCACCTCGTCCAAGAGTCCTCCGAGGTCGTCGGTCAGCAACTCCGCGATGGAGATTTATGGTACGAGCAGGAGAGGAGTCCCGGAGGAGGTCGAGCATCTCGAGGAAGATGGGAAGCTGAAGGGCAAGAAGTCGTTCTCGAAGTCGAGCTCCGAGGTTCAGTCGTTCGAGATGGAGGTCAGGACACCTGTGAGCTCTCTTCTCGAGTCTTGAATCAAGACGTTGTGAAAGGGTGCTGATACGACTCTCGTTCTTCGTTCCATCAGTCCGCCGCGACGACGCCCAACACCTCCTCGCATCGACACTTCCCTACCCACACCGCTTCCTCCTCTCCTTCCCGATCAGTCCACCAACCCGCCTCTCTTCCCTTCTCTCCCAACACTGGAACGGTCAGATCCAACCTCGAAGACGCTCTTCGAGGCACCCTCCCTCGCGCGACCAACAACGGAAAGGTCCAGACGAAGAAGCCGACGAAGGAGATCGACCCTCTCGACTCGGACGACTCCCTCTCCTCAGAAGACGAGTTCTCCTTCCTCTCCAAGAAACCAGCTAGGAAGCAGGCGAGCCAATCCAACAACAACGACTTCCTCTCGTTCTTGAACAGCGGACCACCCTCTCCTCCAACGGTCGTGCCCACGTCGCGACGACCTCTCCCTCCTCTCCAACAACCGGCGTCGAAGCCCCTTTTCTCCTTCCTCAGCCTCAGGAGGTCGTCGACGGCTGGGAAGGCAACCAAGATGACGGCGCCCGCGAGTCGACCGATGGAAGGTGCAGCGACGCTTCCGACGCGAGGGAAGAAGGGGAGTGGTGGAGGAGGAGGGACGGCAGGGTCGTCGCCCGTTCTACCTGCTGTCGGAACGAGCTCGAAGACGGACTGGTCTCAGATCACTGGAGTGACCTCAAGAGGGGACGGGGAGGCTTTGTCGAGGTCGAGGTCGAAGGACGAGGAGAGGAAGAGCGTGCAGGAGTGGAAGCAGTGGGCTAGCGTGAGTGCTCATCTCGTTGGCAGCTCGCTTCCGATCGATTCTCGATCTCGCCGGAACTGACCTCAGGCTCGACCCTCTTGCGCTTTGCCTTTATTTCAGGGTATCGCGAGTCAAGAAGCAGCCGACCGATCTCGAGAAGGCTCTGTCTCGTCGGACGCTCACCTCGCTCGCAAGGCGTCCGAGACCATCCCCTCTGCGTCCGCTCTCATCTCCGAAGGGATTATCTCGCCTACCCCATCACCTCACACCACACCTTACACTTCACCCTCTCTCCTCACTGCATCCCTCCCTCCCGCTTCGATCCCAATCCCGGCTCCTCGACGACGAAACTCAAGCCTCACCACCGCCAACGCGTCGAGACTCTCCACCTCCACCACGACGACAAACCATCCTCTCTCGGTCACCAAATCCTCCACCCACTCCACCAACCAAAGCACAGCTCCTTCCTCTCCCCTCTTCGCACCTTCAACCTCCTCCCTCAACATGTACAACCCTCCTCCTCTTCCCCTCCCCATGGCAACGACCATGTCTCCGTTCGCTCCCCTCCGAACTCGATTCGCTTCCCAACTCCCGAAAACCCTCCTCGAACTCCTCTCCACCCTCACCCTCTTCGGAGAAACCTTCACCACCATCTCCCAACTACCCTCGAACGATCCAAACTCCATCGCCCTCCGTCGCGAGGAGTCGTTCTACAAATCGGAAATCACCGAAGTCGTTCAAGAAATCACAGACCTCCTCGGACCCGTCTGGGAGCGAATCCTTCGTCTCGGCTGCCTGGGAGGGTACGGCCCCTTGAGTCGACCCAACGAGGGCTGGGGACTGGGTCGAGGCGAGCGATTCGAGGAGGGGAGTTGGTGGGTGTTGAGGTTGAAACGAGATCTCGAGGATGGACTTCTTGGTGGGAGTACGGGAAGTAGTAGTAGTAGTACTGGGGATCAGAGAACGAGTGTTGGTGGGAGTGGGAGGGAGGAGCAGGAGGAGGAGTGGAAGGATCCTGATGAGGGGGAGAGGGAGGAAGGAGAGAGGGTTAGGAGTGATTTGAAGGAGGAAGGGAGGAGGAGGTATGAAGCTTGGAAGGCTGGGTTGGGTGTGCAGGGAGTGAGGAGCGCGACTGCTGCCTGAGGGGAGGGGAGGGTGAGGCTTGGAAGGCCGGGTTGGGGGTACAGGGAGTGGGAAGTGCGACTTCTGCCTGAGGAGAGGAAGGGGAGGGTCGAGTTGAGAGTCGCGTCGCGTCGAGGTTTTCGTTGCTGTTTTTGTCTGTTTTCCGTCTCTCCCTCGTGTTATCTGTCTCCAGGGTATACCTTTCTACTTTACCGACACTACGTAGTCGAGTTTTCTCTGTTTTCTTGTTTTCACTCCTTGTTGACTGACGATGGGATTGTTGTTTTCTTGGACATCCTCGTTCGCTTGCTCGCTCTTTCTCGACCTCGTAGTCGGATCGAAGCGATCATCTCATCACATCAGGCCGATCAGTCCCCCTCCAATATCCGTGCTTCGATTCTCGTCGTCTCGAACGGTGGAGTCTGTGGAGGAGGGACGAGTCGAGGCGAGAAAGAAGGAGTGTCGGGTCGGTCAGTCATCTGTAATGGAGCAGCAGAGCAAGAGCACTCCACCTGCTCGTATTCTCCCTCCATGATCGAAACGTACAAGCAGTTTGTGTTCACTCGAGATTCATCGTCTCTCGAGGGCACTCTTCTGGAAGGGAAGGAACCGAGGACAAGCGAAAGGAAGCGAGGACGAAGGTCAGACAGACTGTTGCGTTTCGTCGTCTCGCCTTCTTCCCATCCTCCCTTCCTCCGTTCAAGCCATCGCGCGAGAACTCACCTTCCCAGACTTCCCAGAGGCTTTTCCAGGTCTCTCGAGCTGACTCTTGATGACGCTGACCTCGTACGCGGTATGATCCTCCTCAGGCTCGCAGAAGATGCAGATCGCTCCTCCCTTCCCGACGGTCATCGAAACTCCCTCAGAAAGGCAGTTGTAAGGGACGTAGCATCCATCTTCGGTGAGATCGTCCTCCTCAGGCTCGTCTGCTACGAGGAACTCCCAGAGAACGAGCTTGGCAGCTTCGTTGGCTTCGGCGAGGGAGGAGAAGGATTTGAAGGAGATGGGAGCTTGAGGTTCCCCGTTCGACTTGTCCCCGAGGTAGCCTTCTTCGGAAAGGTAGTTCTCGATGACGGTGATGAAGACGGTGTAGAAGGTGGTGGACTCTGCGAGGGAAGAAGAGGAAGACGACATGGAGGGTGAGGGAAGGAGGTTGTGGTCGGTGGCGAAAAGGCTCGACCTCGTTTCGACTCCTTTTCAAAACGCTTTGAGGTCTCCTTGGTAACGAGGTTTTTGAGAGCTGGTGAAAGTTTAGAGTATAAGGGTGGTAAAAGGAGATAGAAATGGTCCAAAAGCGAAGTGTAGATGGTCAGCGCTTTTCAGACTCGAGAACGAGACGGACGCGGGTGACTTTCTCACGCAACGGGGAGTGACCCTCGCAGAATGCAGCTAGAGGACCTTGGAAGTTCATCAGATCGAGTAGTATCTAAAGGGGACAGCGCAGAGGCAGATTGATAGAAAGGAGAGACGATCGAAGGAGTCAGTAACGACGAGCGAAACGAGCAGAATCTCGTCGTCTCTTCTCACCCGTCGACCCGCTTCTCCTTTCTCGCGAAACCGTCGAGATCAAAGTCACTCACCGATCCCCAATATCCCCAAACCCTGGCGATACCATCCACTCCTTCTCGACCCTCGCAACCTCTCCCTCCGAAACCTGCGTCCTGACCGCCGACGACGGAGGGTGACTGATCTCGATCAACGACGCGTCGACCTGCGAGGTGACGATGCGGACCAGAGGGAAGGCTCGTCGAAGAGTCTCGATGGCTTGAGGGGTGGCGATGAAGGTGAGGAAGAGGATCTGGTCCTCTGGGACGTGGTGGTCGAGAAGGACTCGGATGGCCACTGGAACAGTCGAGGACGAGCGAGCGAGGAGAGAAGACCTGTCAGTACGAAAACAGGGCTAGAGGGAAAGAGGGTTTAAGAGGTCGACGAACTGAGGGCTGAGGCTCCAGTTCCGATCTGAGAGTCGAGGAGAAGCACCCAGGACTTCTCTGCTGTTCGAGCGGATTTGAGGACGGCGGGCAGGGTGGTGTTGTAGAGGAGGGGTTCTTGGGTCTTCTCGTCGTTCTGGGATACGTAAAACGGGTCGCGTCGGCACTACGCTCACTAGGGAGAGATAAAGACCGAGATACGAACGTGAATAAGAAGAGAACCGAGACGAGCGTCCGAAACGACTCGACGCAGACCCTTCTCGAGAGGTCCTCCTCTGCAAGACGATAGAACGTAATGGGAGTCAGTACGAGCGCTCGAAGGTACAGCGTAAATTTGAAGAACCCACGATCGAGCGACGGAAACTCCCACGACGTCCTGCGAAAGAAGAGCGAGCGAAAAGTCGCGTCAGTCCCGTCCTCGTCTTGCTCGACTCGAGTCCCCGTCACACGACGCTCACCGAGCTCACATCTAGAGCTTTTCCAAGAGTCTCTAGATCGAGGGGAGTCGTGACCATCTGATCTCGATACGGCAGCAAACTGAGCGCCTTCTCCACGACCCTGAGTGCGATTGAAGACAGAGAGAGAGTCAGCGACGAGGTTCATCTCGTTGGAGCAGAGAGGAGGGAGGAAGAAAGACTGACAAGGTAGCTAGACGGTCACTGAACTGAATGAAATCGTCTCGTCCTGTTTCTCGATCCCTGAGGAAGGTGACGAGGACGGAGAGGCCAGAGGTCTGCTCCAGGAGAACGAGGTTGGGAGGGGAGGAGGACGATGGCGTGTTGGTCCCTGGGGAGGCGGTGGAGAGTTGGGAACGGAATCGTAGGGAACGGTCGGAGAGTTGACGACGGATGTGGGTGACGATGAGCTCGACGGCGACTGAGGAGTGTGAAAGCGAGTTGACGTCGAGATCAGCGAGAAGTCGTCGGAAAAGAAAGATGAGCGAGAACGTGTGAGCTTACCGTTGTTCTGCGCTCCTGGGACGATGATATCAGCGAACTTGGAACTCGGCTGCACGAAGTTGTCATAACTTGGTTTGACGAATCTGGAGACGAAAGAGAAGTCGCGTCAAGCTTTGTTTCTACGACTCGTCGAAAGTCAACCAAAGACGCACCTCAGATACTGATCGATGATACCCATCACGTCACGTCCTCGCTCCTCGACATCCCTTCGAATCCGACGAGCAAGCATGAGATCGGTCTGAAGGAGGGAAGAAGAAAGGTCAGCCGCCGGCGGATCGAGACGCGTCGAGGCGAAGGGAATGAATGACTCACGTCACACTGGAAAGGGAAGATGGAGCAGAGTCAGTTTGAGGTTCCTTCCACGGATGGGAATACAAGTACTCACGTTGACGAAGACTGATCGGTTCGTTGGGAAGAGCAAAGACGGGTCAGACGATCATCAAGCGAAACGGACAAAGGTGTCGAACGGACCTTTCAGATCGAACAGCTCCCTCAGGCTCTCGTCTTGAAGAGCGAGGATTCCTTCGACGATGATGACCGATGCTCCGTAAAGGTATTGAGTTTCCGGTAGACGCTGATGCGTCACGAACGAGTAGATGGCTGATGGAACGAAAGACGAGACGGGAGGTGATCAGCCGACGCGTCGCTTCTCGTTTCCTTCCTGATGCTCGAACTCACGGATCTAGAAACACGAGACAGCACGGACGAAGGGAATACGAAGGCCGTGAGCCATCAGCTCAACCATACTCGACTCGAAACAAACGAGCGACCAATCTCGATTCTCGACTCACCTCGACGCTGTTCCCCAACCTCAGCTCCTCCAGCACCTCCTTGAACAATCCGAAATCAATCGCACTAGGATGATCGAAGTCCAGCTCGTTGGCAAAGGCGAGATCGATCTCGTCTTGTTCGTGGTACCGGTAGAACGAGTCCTGCGAGAGGATGAGGACGTTGGGAACATGATCGAGCAGACGTAAGATCTCCCTCGCCACGCTCGTCTGTAGAAAGCGAGCGAAAACGTCAGAGTCAGCATAGAACCACGAAGAGGAGATGGAGAGAAGAAGCTCACCTTTCCACTAGCACTTCCACCAGCGATTCCAATGACGAACGCAGGACGAGCTTTCCCCGTTTGATCGTACCTTCGAGAGGCGAGGCGAGGGAAGGAGAGCAGGAGGTGAGCTTCTGCCACAGCATAACAAGACTGCAGGCAGAGGAGATGAAGTGAATACCTACCACGGAGGTCTGGTTTGTAAAAAGAGAGCAGAGCAAAGGGATAAATCAGTCAACCGTTCGATAGGACGAATGAAGGACCGGGGGAGGGTTTGACGAAGGGGAGGGGAGGGCGGGGCGGGGACCTGAGCTCTGTCCTTTCTCCATAGCAAAGCTGCAGATGCGCAGGTCGATGAGGACCTCGTCGCTCGCATATATCCTCTTCCTCCCTGAGGAGAGAGACAAAGAGATGCGAGGAAGCTCACGACCGTCGAGCAAAGTCGGTTGTGAGCGAAGGGAGGAGAGAATTGAGCTTCGGCTTCCTTCCCACTCTTCCTTCCAGCCTCTCCCAGACCTTCGCCAGCGCATCGACTGCTGGTATGAGCTTGCCAGTAGAAAGCTCTGCTCCCCAGTAGTCCCTCCTGAGGGTTCTGAGAGGCAGGTAGCTCTTCAGCCCTCCGTCTTGCAACTCGCCCAGCCCAAGCCCCCTTCGCTTCAATCTTCCTCCCTCCCTTCAATCTCCTCCCTTCGTTCCTCCCCTCCTCCTGTACCTCCAGACTCACGCCTACGATAGGGAAACCACGAGACTCACCTTCCGAAACTACTCCTCCCAAGAACTACATTCTTACTCTGGCTCTCGACTTTCCCCTTCTTCCCCTCCTGCTCGATATCAGGCGTCTTGCTCCCACTCGGAACGCGAGACAGCGCGGGCGAAGGAGCGTAGATCATCGTTGGATCGTGAAGGACAGGGTCGTGGACGCGCACGCCACTGGAGGAACGGATGGTAGAGGGCATTGGGCTGTGAGTTGGGGGGTTGATTGGTTGGAGGGGAGGGAAGGGAGGCGGAAGCTCGCGTGGCTCTTGTGAGCTTTCGAGCGAGCGGCGCAGGGCTGACTTCGATGGGCTCTCGGACGTGAGTGGGAGACTGGTCCGACGAGCCACCCTTTCGATGAGCGAGAGGAGCTGAAGAGGTAAGGAGACAGAGCAGACGAAAAGAAAGAAGAAAGAGAAGAGAGAGTCGCGAAGGATCATGGATCAACCGTCGACGCGGCAAGCAGCTTCTTCCTCGACGCTATGCTCACAACCTCAAGGTACTCAAACTCTTCTTCAAGATCTTCCTTGAGTCTAGTGACGGACTTGTAAGTCAAACTACAGTAGAAGCTTTTCATCTCGGAGTCGAGTAGGGCTTGGTAGTGAGGGGCGTCGATGACGAGGAGCTGCAGGGAGTGTAGTGGAACGCGTCGTGCGTCGAGGTCAGCTCGACTTGGAGGGAGGAAGCGAGGGGGAGAGAAGATCGAGACGCACTTTAGTATCGTTGTCTGATGAAGAAGAGAGAGGCAGGAGGAGCTGAGGGTCAGGCTTGAGAGAGAAAGATGGAAGTCGACGAGGAGCTAGGAGACGACGAACCGATCAACCATCCTTTGACTGTTTCCAGTGGTAAAGAGTAACCGAGACTTGGGTTGAAGGCCTGATAGTGCTTCGGCTTCTTCAGGAAAGGTGAGACGAGGTCCTTCGAGTAGACATGGAGGTGGAGATGCCTGTTGAAAGAAGAACCAAACGAGTGAGAGCTCAGCGTCCGTCGACCTCCTTTGCCTCGTCGTCGTTGCCCTTCTTCGCCCGCCTCTGACCCCCTCTCTTAAGCGCTCTGAATCGATACAACTCACCTCATCGAAGGAATAGGATGGAAACCATTGCAGATATCCCATTCGAACCCATCCAGCTCCTCCTTCATCTTGACCCTCATCCTCCCTTTCACGATCTCCAGCATCTCCTCCAATCCCTCCAGCACCTCCATCGCTATCGACTTCTCCAAGCTGAGAATCGTTCGGATGTCCTCCAGTTGAGAGGCTTGTAGAGTCGAGCCATCCTTGAGAGGGAAGGGAAGACGAGGAAGGATGAGCCAGTGGAAGGTGCTTTTGGGATAGAGATCTCCGATGAGGATGAAGCGAGAGGTGTGGTCGAGGTACTCCTTTCGAGGGATCTGAGTAGAAGGAGAGGAGTAGGAGGCGTAGGTGAGGAGAGTCGTTGACCAGGACATCGCTTGAGGCGAGGTGGGAATGGGAGGGAGGGAGGAGAAGGTCGTCGTTTGCGTGAAGACAGCTCGTTTCCTCCTCCTTCAACTCTATTTGGCCGTCAACTCTCAACTCGATTTGTATCGCCTTTCTCAGACTTCGATCCTCAGCCCTTTGACTCCTCGTGAAGCCCTTGCTGGTACGTCCTCGAGGATCTTGAGACCGTGGGAGAGAGGAGTAGAGGAGCGAAGAAGGAAACGACGAAGCTCACCGTTCTTCCTCCTCCTCCCTCCCTTTTTTGCCTTCATCTCACGAACGAGACAGCTCTCTAGCTCGCTCAAACTTCCTCGAAGTCGAAGAGACTTTAACATCTTCCTCTCGACTTCACCAATTCTTCGAACCTTGAAACCTCCTGGATCCGTCAGAAATGGACGACGTCGAGCTCGAGTGAGCTCGGCTCGTTCCTCCTCCCTCTTCCCTTGCCTCGCCCTTCTGACGACAACTTCCGCCGTTGTTCAGATGCTTCAACCTCCTTCAAAGCATCGGCCTGGCTCCCGCGCCAGCTCCCGCATCTTCTCCTACGCAAACTCATGCCCTGGCCGTCGCTGGACCACTGGCGAGGGAGCAGAATGGGAGACCTAGTCGAGTCGAAGATCAGACGACTGGAGATGGGGCGGTTAAGCAGGAGCGAGGGTGAGTCCTCTGCTCTTTTGACTTCCTGACGAAGAGGGTGTACGAGCTGACTGAATGATTGGACTTTGCTTCAACAGGAAAGGGAAGGACTCGGATCGAGACTGGAGGGAGGAAACGTCGACCTCGAGGTGAGCTCGAATCTCGGCTGTCTTCTCCCCTTTGCCCGCTTCAGTCCAGAGGTACGCTGCTAATCAACCCTCTTCTCATTTGAATCAGAAGATCACACTCTACCGATCCTGCCCAAGCAGTCTTGTACTCTTCCTCGAAGTACTACGATCCCTCGAGGAGAGCTTTCTCGCCGCCTCCGTGCGTCCTTTCTTTTCACCTCTTCGCCTCTTCGAGGTCGAGATTGACCCTGACCCGGCTCAAACCGCCTTCGAAACAGTCGATACCGAACTGCATCGCCCGCTCGACGAAGCTCTGTCTCATCTCAAGATCAAACAAGGTCGGTCCGTCGCGTCGTCCTCTTCCCATCGATGTTCTTATCCCTTTGCTCCAACTGAATATTGCTCCCTTCCACAAAATCAGATCTCCTCGACTTTCCGGATCCACGTCTGGTGCTTCATCTCGGCGCTTCAACTACTCGACTCTGAATCTGAGGATACGTCTGCTGATCCTTTTCCTCGTCTCGCAGCTCGGCGAGGCTTCGATCTTAAGGCTGACAGTCCCAGCCGATCTTCTTCACAGGATCTTGACTCGAGCGTCTCCAACGACGACCTGAGAAATCTCTTCGAGCCCTTCGGAGCGATCGAGGAGTGCGATCTCCTCGCTTCCTGATCGTGATTGTCGAGCTCGACTGCCTGACCTGAGCTTCTTTTACCTTGCCAGTGTTCGAACTCGCGTCGTCAAGGGTATGCTTATCGGTTTCGTAGAGTTTCGAGACCCTGTAGACGGTCCGTTGTACTCCCTCGATCCTCCGAGGTTGTCCGACTCGACGCGACGAACTGATCTCACCCCGCCTGTTCTTTTCTCTCGAGCAGCCAAGATCGCAATCCGGCAGATGGACGATAAGATGGTTGGATCGAAACGACTTCAGATCACGTATGCTGCTGATGAAGCTCCTGCTCCTCCTTGTCGAACGCTCATTGTTTCGGTGAGTCTTCACGTCAAGCGAGCGAGACCCGAGCCGGCCTCGAAGCTATGAGGTGGAGGATCACGCTGACGGTACCTTTCGAGTTCTCGCCGACACAGTCCATCGACCCAACAATCTCCCAAACGACCCTCAAGGACGCTTTTGAGGAGCATGCCGTCGTTCACAGGTGAGACCCTCTCAATTCTCCTCGGTTCTGACGGACGGCATCGCTGATCCGTTCCCGCTCCCTCGCATTCTTTCCGGCTTCTCAGCATCACGAAACATGTTTCCGAGGACGTCCGCAAAGGGGTCATCGCCTTCGTGAGCCTCAAAGAGCAGTCGGATTCGACGCGAGCTCGAGAAGCGATGAATGGTCGGTCTTCCTTGTTTCGACTCCCTCCCTTTTTTTCCTTCTTCGACGTCGCTTCCTTTTCTTCTCCTTTGCGCGACAGGTGTCCAACTCGGCTCCCTTCGACTGAAAGTGAGGTTCTCAGACCAAGAGAGCGGGGAGCTCAGTCGTCGAAAATCCAAGTCCTCAAAGTCTTCAAGCGGACGTCGTCGAGGGAGATCGAGGTCACCCGTCGCTTCAAAGAGTACTTCCAGAGGTATTCTCCGTCGAGACTACGATCCTGCAACTCTGATCGTCGAGGCAAGTACCCTCGCTTTGCCTCCGCCTTTCCATCCTCGTCCGAGCTCGACTGACTTTGACGTTGTCCATCAGAATCTGCCACCCCGTTTCACTCCTCCTGAACTCAAGCACTACCTACAAGGCACTTCATACGCTCAGTGAGCTCTCCTTGTATTGGTGTTGTTCGTTCGAGAATCGCGCTCAATCGGCTATCTGACGCGACCTTTCCTCCCCGTTTCTCTTCGCGTCGACGTTTGTAGGATCAGAATCACGTCCCTGGGGGACACCTCCACGGCCTATCTCTCCTTCACCGTTATTCTGAACATGCTATCTCTTCGGACGCCCAGACATCGAGCTCACCCCTTCCCCTCGTCTTCTTCTCGAAACAGACGCGTCGAGCAGCCGAGCTCGTTCGAGACCTCGACGGTAAGCAGCTCCCAAACCGAGTGTCCTCTTTGCGATCATCGCCGACGCAGAGGTCTTCTTTGCCCGTTCACCTCGGCCTGCTATAGGGATCATCATCGGAGGGAGACGAGTCTCCATCTTCTTCGAGATCGAGTTGGAGCCTTCGTCGTCCTCGAGTCGTCCTTCGGCTTCAGCGTCGTCTTGTTCCGTCACCGATCGATCGAACGAGTACCCACCGAGGGGGGAGTCTGGTTTGACGGCCAGAGATCGAGAACTGGACGAGTTTGGTCGAGAGAGACGAGCTGCGTCGGATGAGAGGGTTTCGTCGGACGACGAGAGATACCACTGAGCGATGGTAAGCTTTGCTTTCGACTTTTCCCTCTTCAGGTCTCGGAAACACGAGTCTGATCTTAGCTTATCGTAGTTCACAGACTGATGGGAGTTTCACGAGAGGGGAGAGCTTCGTCCGTCGAGCTAACCGCGACGCGACGTTGTTGCTGTTTTGTTTACTTTCGTTGATTTCGCTTCCTTCTACTTCATGACATAATTCGTCGACTTCCCTCTTTTTCACGTCTTATAAATACACAGGGCATGCGACCGCGAAGTCCTGGCCGACGAATAACGGTAGCGAGTCGACGCGACTGGTCTGGCGGATTCCCTCCCCTCGTCTCTCGCTTGGGGTCAAACTCACTCAACGTTGTCGATGTTGTAAAATCCCAAGTACGTTCGTCGTACGAGCATCAAGAAGATCTCAACATCATTCCATCATCGACCAAAGAGACTCGCTCAACGGTCGCTTCCAGATTCACTCCCGCTCCCACTCCCACTCTCACTCCCGCTCTCGCTTCCACTCTCACTCTCATCCCCTCCAACAGCCAACACCCTCGTCTCAACCTCGTACCCGAACTTGGTGAACGCGTCCACAATCTCGTCGGCCTTTCCTGGTGCGCACGCGATGGCGACGACGGAGGTCGAAGGGTCGAAGAGAGGAAGGAAGTAGGTTTGCAGGGAGGTGAGGATTTCGGGTTTGGTGACGGACTGGGGAATGAGAAACGAGAACGAGGGACAGGGTCAGACCAAGAAAGAAGCGAGTTGAAGAGGAAGGGAGGGAAAGCTGACCTGGATTCGAGCGAGGATCTCCCTGTTCGAGGTGAGCGAAAGTCCCTTGAGAGCTTCGTTCCCGAACGCCTGACCAGCAGCAGCGGCGATGCTCTTCTCCTTCCTGGCGTAGGCATAGACGAGAGAGCTCTTGGCGGCGTCGATGATGTTGTCGTCGAGCTCGATCTGAACGAAGGGAACCCAAGGAAGAGGACGGTTAGGGGTCAACGGGATCGAGTCGCGTCGAGAGAAGGAGGACGAACGGTTCCGTCAGCGAGACCTCGGATGACTCGAGCAGCCTCAGCGAAGGCCTTGGAGGCGTCGGGAGACTGAGGTAGGAAAGGAGGGAGCGGTCAGTTTCAGAACGAAGGGGAAACGAGAGACGAGGAGGACGAGGAACGAACCTTGAATACGTAGAACCCAACCGTGCCCGCCTCGATGGAAGCGGAAGTTCCACAGCCGTAGGCAAGACCAGATCCTCGAATATATTTCTGAGAGGCCGAAAGACGAAAGAGAGTCTCAGTAATAGCCGTCCGCGAAGGTCGAAAAGCGGACGCGACTCGACTCACCCAGAGGTAGGACTCGAGAGCGTTCAAAAGACCCTTGGTGACCTCGAGAGCAGGAAGATCGGCGTGAGCCCAACCGGAGATACCCTTAGCGGTGTGGATGGAGTAGCTACCCTCGATGGAAGGGAGGGAGGCGAGGACGCACTGGCGAACGAAAGGAGAAAGGTCAGACGAGGTTCGAGGTTCGAAGGCGAGAAGAAAGAGGACGAACGGATTTCGAAGGCTGCTTTCCGAGAGCTGAAAGGGCATCACGAGACCAGGGAAGAGGGGTGAGAGGGGTTTGCTGTTGGGGAAGATGAAACAGCGTCAGCGAAGGTGCTTATCGAGGAGAGGGACGGGAGGAGAATCAACGAACGGGCAGCGACTTGAACTCCTTCGTCCACGTCGACCGAGGCTCGTCCAGTCGAACAATATCTCCAGCGACGGCGACTCGAAGGTTCTCAGGCTTGGTGACTGAAAGTGAAATCAAAACGAAGGTCAGCTTCTCGAAACTCGACGCGTCAAAGCGAAGGTGGAAACCTCGACTCACTGATCGCCCTGAACTCCTCGAGGTCCTTCACGACGGACTCAGGATCCTCCTTGAGCTTCGCAGCAAGCTCAGGCAAGAAGTCGAGCTGTCGAAGAAGACCGTTCGAGGCAGCAGTCGACTTGGACTCCTCGAAGAGAAGCGAGTCCGAGATGGCTCGGGCGACGGTATCTCCGTCTCGTTTCCTCTGAGGCAGCTCCTGGACGAGCTTGGCGACGGTGACTTCGAGTCTGTTCGAAATGAAGACGAGCCAAAAGGTGTTAGCCTCCGTCGGGGAGGCTCGAGGAGACAGACGAGAGAGAGCTTTGAACTCACCGATCAATCGAGAACACCGAACCAAAGATGAGATCCCTCAACCACGCAACCGAAGTCGCGTACTGGTGCTTCTCAACCTTGAGTTGAATCCTCATGAGCTCCTCGAACGCTCCTCCCGCTCCGAAGTCGGTGAAGTACTCGACGGTCTGGTCGTTGAGCTGGTTGATGACATCCTCGTGGGAGAGCTTGGACCCGTCGGCTCGAACGATGGGGAGGGAGAAGAAGGAGTCTTGCCAGATGGAGGCGTAGCTGGTGGACGAAGGAAAGGAAGTGGGGGTCAGTTCGAGTGAGGTGAAGAAGAAGGGGAGGGAAAGGAAGGGAGGACGAACGGTCGAAGGTGAGCGGGAAGGCTGATGGCGGAGAGGTAGACGTCGACGGAGAGGAAGTTGGACTGCCAAAGGAGGATATTGAGGATGTCAGCAACGGCCTCAAACAAGAGGAGAAGAACGAGACTCACCTTGACGTTCGAGAAATGAACGAAGAACGGCAGCTTCTTCCCGTCCTCGTCAACGTGCTTCTGGGCCTCGCTGGCCTTCGCGTCTCCTCCAACTCGAGGATCGTTCACAGCCGTCGAGACCTCAATCCACGATACGCTATCGACCTGTGAAAACGCGCGAGAACACCTCAAAGCAGGTCAGGTCTCGTCTCCTCCCAACCATCTCGACTCGCGGTCGATCGACGCGACTCACACTAGGGACCTCGAACGACTCGAGCACCTCTTTCGGGATCTCCCTCTCGTTGTAAGTCTGAGCAAGCTTCAGCTCCTCAGCCTTCTTCTTCAGTCCCTCCTCGCCCAACTCAACTCGCTGAGCCTCCAGTCGGACCTTCTCGTCGGCTTCGATCTTGGCCGCGAGAGCAGCAGAGGGCTTTCCGACGACGGTGATGGAAGGGGCGGAGACGAAGTATCTGAAGTCGAGGAGAAGGGAGAGGGGGGGAGGGACAAAAGGTCAGCTTTGTGCGAGATGGGAGACGAGGCGTGTAAGGGAGAAGGAAGAGGACGCGTCGACGAACCGAACGAGAGTATCACTCCACTGCTTCGCCGTCCACTTCTCGAGCACAGCGTAGTGCTCCATGATGTCGAATGAGCTCTCTAGCTCCGATCCATCGAGCTTCCCGTAGAGCAGGTCGGCGATGACGGCTTGGGAGACGATGTTGTCAGGTCGAGTTTCGAGGTTGTGAAGGGTCTGATTTCCAAAACGAACTCAGAATCGAGTCAGAACTCGTGCTCGATCAATCTGGTCTTCGCGAGCGAGGGAAGGTGATGTGTTTTGTTCGACGTACCTGCCTTTTCTCCCTCCTGAGAACCATACCCATCCTCTCCATATCCACACCCTCCTCTCCGATCCTGGCGAGAGCCTTCTTGACGAGTCCATCGACGGATTCGAGGTGCTCGGAGGGGACGTCAGCGAGGTAGATGGTGAGTTCGTTGGTCTTGACTCGGGTGGCGGTGTAGATGTCGAGCTGGCAATGTAGAAAGAAGGATAAAGAAGGTGAGCGAGGGAAGGAAGGAGGGGAGGGGAGGGGAGGGGAGGAAGGGAAGAAGCGATACGAACCGAAGTGCAGAAGGGCTCAGGGATCTCGACGAACTCCTTGTTGAGAGGAGCGATGGGTGAGTCGGTGAGGTAAGTGGTGAGGACTTTGAGGGGTTGGGAAAGAAAGGGTCGGGTCTGTTCAAGCGTAAGGAGGAAAGGGACGCGTAACTTCTTCGCTCGTTTCGCGACTCACCATCGATAGCCTGATCCACACAACGCCCGAGAACAAAGCCAAACCAGGTCAGTACGCCGCCTCTTCACCCCTCCCTCTCTTCCCAACTCAACATCCGCTCAAAAGACTCACCAACTCCCCCACCAAATCCCCTCTCTTGACCCCCTCCCCAAACCCAATCTGCACCTCCCCAACACTCTCATCCGCCTCCATAAACTCCACCACCACCTTCTTCTCTCCCTTCTCCCACACGACCTCTTCGCTCGTACTAGTCTCCACGAACGGTCTCTTCCAATCACTCGCTTTCGGAGCGGACATGGCAAGGATTCGAGGTTCGACGACGGTTTGGAGGGTTTGGAGGAGGGAGGGGAGAGGGCAGGAGGAACCGGTGATGAGGAGGGTGAGATTGTGGGGGACGTAGAGGGAAGCGTGATAGGTTCGGACTGCGAAGAAACAAAAACAAAACAAAAAGAGAGGGAGGAGGTGAGAATGAGGAAGGAGGGAGAGGGGGAAGGCGAAGCGAGGGCAGACGAACTCTGCTCGATGGTGAGCTCTCGAAGAGCAGCCATGAGACCTCCAGTCTCGGATCGGTAGGCGTTCTTGGAGGGGTAGATCAATCGCTGCATCCTGAGCCACACAGAGAGAAGGGGCGAGGGTCAGCACGAATGGAGGAAGAAGACCAGAGGAGCACAAGACGAACTTGAGAGCCATGAGATCTCCAGACTGGTTCTCCCTCGCCTGCATCTCAGCGTAAACGACTCCGGCGTTCTCTCCGAGTCCGTTAACATGGTGGACTTCGGTGACGAATCCTTCGTGGGTGAGGGTTGGGTACTGAAAGAGCGAAAAGGAGAGGTCAGCGACACGCGTCGAGAGGCTTGTTTCGAGCTCGAGAAAGGAGAGGAAGGATGGGACAAACGAGGATGTGATCGATGTAGACTGGTAGAGTGAGCGAGGAAAGGTATGATCTGTCAGTAGCTGATCTCCATCGAACCTCTCGATCCTACGAAATCGAGCCGACTCACCAGGCAAGATCCTCAAGAACCCTTCTCCTCCAGCACACCCGATCGTGTAAGCTGTATGATCCGTATCGGTCCAAGCGTTCGTCCCATCTGCGAAGGACCTATTGGCGAGGTTGTCCAGGATCCCCTTGAAAGGGTACTTCTCAGATCCGAGGAAGACGGCGTGTTCGAGAGTGTGAGGGCGACCGAGGTCGTCGAAGGCTTCGGTTGGGATGGTGAACGTTCCAGAGACGATCGGTCCTTCGATACCGGACCACACGAACGAGAGTCCGGTCTTGGTGGAACGCCACTTTTGGATGGAGATGGTTGAGTTGGGAGCGGTGAAGGATTTGACTGAAGGGAGAGAGGGAAGGGAGGAGGGGAGGGGAGGAAGGAGGGAGGTGTGAGCTTCGAGCTCGTTTTTTTCTTGTTTGGTGAAGACGACAAGGAGAGAGAGCGAGGGAGACTCACCGAGTTTAAAGTTACCGAAAGTAGTCTGACCTTCCTTGAGAGTGGGCACGACTTCATCTACTTGCATGGCTGAGGACATGCTGAACGAACGACGAGCGAAGGAGGAGGAGGAGGAGTTGAAGCGATGAGGTGGAGGCGAGGAGGGCAGGGAGGTTGGAACGGTTCGGGCTGCTCCTGAAGTGTTGATGACTTGACGAGCTGATCTGTAGATTCCGATGGACCGAGACAACATAAAACAACGGCTGAAAAAGCCGAGGGAGAGAGAGAAGGGTGTTGGGGGACAAGGAAGGAGGGGGAGGAAGGAGCTCGAAAGTTGGATGAGCTCGACACGAGATCCCTCCTTCCTCCTTCCACCCGCTCGTTCATCTCCTTTCTTGGGCTTTTTCGAAAGCTCAATGACACTGGTCTTTTTCGCATTCATCCACTCCAACTCGTAGAAGCACCCGTCCATCGCCATGAGGTTCAGAGCTTCAGTCTCCGAAGTCTCCACCTTCGTCCGTTAGTTCAGCTCCTCCCTTCCTTCCCTCCCCTTCGACGAGCTCTAGAGCTCACCTTCTTCCTTGGCTTTTCACAGAGATCGTCAAGTCCGTCTCGAAGCTGTCTCAGAAATGCATCATGAGATTCTCGGAGGACAAGATGCATCTCATCTGCCATGATGCCACCGAAGGAGGAGTTCAAGTCTGGAGGTCAGCTCAACGTCTCCCTCCCTCCTCCACCTCTTCTTACCTCCCTTTCCCTCGTCCATCTGAAGTTCATATCAACGCATCCAGCTGACCAGCCGATTCTGCTTTCTCCCCTCTTCTCAGTCAAGTCAAAGTCGTACGTTTATTTTCTCCTCCAGCCTCCCTCTCAGCTCATCGAACTCCACGCTCGAGCTCACCTCCCTCCTCCTCCCTCCCTCCACCCTCCCTTGGTCTCTCTCTCAGACGACGCTCTTCACCGCCTACCGAATCGAATCCAACCAAAACAACGAAATCCACCTCTCCACCTCCATCTCAGACCTCCTCTCAGTCCTCAACTCAGCCTCAGCCATGCAAGGAAAGGGTGAGGTCGTCGTCAAACTCGCGAAACGACCCGTCGGAGAGCAAGGCCATCTCAAGCCGGTCTTGATCTGGGAGATTGGAGGCGATGTGAGTCGGCTCTTCTCTTGTCTCTTTGTGGGGGTTCGGGTGTGCTTGTGAGAGAGGAAAGAATGAGAGAGAGAGAGAGCTGACGAACCCTTTGTCTCACAGACCAAACGAGGTCGACCTCCTCGCCTCATTCACGAACATCACATCAAGGTCCTCAAGCCGAACGAGATCGATCTGCTACGAGAACCTCTCTGTCCAGAACCTGATGTACGCATCCCACTTCGCTCCTTCCCCTCCCAAGCTCGTCCTCTCTACTCGTTCTCTTCTCCTCGTCGCGCTGACCTCTCGTTTCGACGCGTCCGTCCCTCTCTCGCTTCGCCTCGCTCAGATCCACATCCTCCTCCCACCTCTCGCAACCGTCCGAACCGTCACCGAGCACCTCGCCAAACTCTCCCCTCATCTCACGATCTCGGCCAACACGGGAGGAACGTTGACGTTCAAGGCTGGGCAGAACGAGGCGAAGGGAGTGGAGGTTGAGACGGAGTGGGAAGGATTGAGCGTGCCTTCTGTTGGTGAGTGCTGCGTTTCGTCTTCTTTTTCGGGTGCTTGGGTGTGAGATATGGTAGTCCCACGGTGGGAAAGGGAGGGGTGCTGGTGGGCAATGAGGGAGATCGAGAGGCGACGCGTCGCATAGATCCCTTTCACCTCGCCGCCTTCGCCTCTCCTTTTGCGCCTCCTCTGTCCCTGGAAGTTATTCTCGCCGCCCAGAGGTGGGACGCAGCCAAGGAGTCGGAAGCTTTTCTTCTTCGACCCTCCAAGAACGCGTCGAGATCAGCCACGCCCTCTTCCTCCGCCTTGGTTTTTCCTTGGTCTCTTCGCCTCCCTTTATCTCTTTCATTGACGCCATCTATTTTCTGCTCCTCCCCTTCACACGCTTTCTCTCTTCTCCCAGTCAACTCGAGCGGCGACGGATCTCAGCAACAACCAGAACCGGCGGCGAGTCAGGACCCTTCCCACTTCTTCAGCACTCAGGTCTCGGTCAAATCGCTCCTTAGGTTCTTGCACGCTCATTCTATTATGGGATCGACGGTGGCTTGTGAGTTTTCATGATCCTTTCTTCCCTCTTCGACTTGCAGCAGCGACGCGAAGAGGGAGTCCGACTCGCTGCTCGTCCTCGCTCGAAGTCTGACGATCTTCTTTTCTCGGCTCGTCGGTGTAGGTATCTGCGAAGGTCACTCGCTGATCATGTACCTCTACATCGGTCAGTCTTTCTCCCACCTCTGTCTCTCTGTCCTTGGGCCTCGGTCCTCTCTGTGTGGTTCTGTCGCCTCGCAGGCAGGAGGGAGCAGAGACAGCCCGGAGCTTGACTGAACCGAGGTTGCCTTCCCTCTCGACGAGACTCGACGCGTTTGCTGACTCCCCTCTTCCTCCGTTCGCTCTCGTTGTTTCGCTCGAACCGTTTACAGGAGAGAACGAAGAGCATGGAGGAGTGTTGACGTTCTTCATCCCTGCTGTCGATGGAGATCAGGACGATTGAAGGGAGGGGGGAGGAGGGAAGGAAGACGTGGTGGGAGAACCGGAGCGTTCGAGGGCCGAGATCTCTCCGGTTGATTGTGCTCGATCTTGACGAACTTGAACGGTTTTTCTACTTCTCTACGGGGGCCTGTAGGGGTCTCCCCTCCCTGCTATGTTTCTCCACCTTCTCCGCTGGAGACTCTCGAGAGTCGCGTTCTTCGAGGTGAGCACTTGGTGAGCAACCCTCTCATCTCCCCTCCCCTGCTCGTTTCAGCCCAAGCTGCTCGCGTTTTGATCCGGCTTCCCTCGTTTCCGCCCCCTGCCTCTCTTGGCTTCCCTCGCTCGCTCTTTTTTTGAACGCTCGTTCCCACGCAGCCATCTTCATTCGACCGAGATCTGAACCCGTTCCTCCCTCCTGACCTTGAGTGGTCAATCCTTCGCGTAAACTTTGGACCGTCCGATAATCAACGAGAACGAGCGCCTTCCTTCTCTCTCTTTCTCTCATCAGCCAACCACCACCACCACCTCCAACAACTTTCACTCAAGCTCTTGGATCACGATGGCCACTACCACCAAAGAGTCGCAACACCACGTCGAGGAGGACTTCGATGAGAAGGTCGCTGTTGGGGAAGAGCCTCAGCAGAAGAAGAAGATCTCGCTCGCTATCGAGAGCGACGCTCCTCGAACTGTGAGTCTTTTTCTCGTTCCTCTCTCTCTCGGAGGGACTTCGAGCTTCATGACCTTCTACATCCAGAGCCAGAGCTGACGAGACGCGTTTCTTGCTTTCTTTTCTCACTTTCTCTCTTCTCCACCCTCCCTCCACGCTCGCCCCTTCGTTGCCCCCGACCTCTTTCCTCCTCCTCACCTCAACCCCTCACTCCGACCTGTCTGCCACCCTGTTGAACCATCTTCTTCCGCCACCGATGCTCTCCTTCTCATTCTTCATCTCTCTCAGTTCATCGGTATCATGAAGTGAGTCTTTCTTCCACCAAAAGAAAACCCACTCTCGATCCCTTCTCGCTGGATCAATCAGCCCACGCGGGTTTTCTCCGTTTTCCCTCCTCGGTTCCTCCCTCCCTCCCTCCAATCCTGCTGACCTCGCCCCTCTCTCCTCTTCGCTTCAGGTACATCTTCGACTGGTACCCCGCTCGAATGTCCCCCGAGGAGAAGAAGCTCGTTCGAAAGCTCGACGCCGCTCTCGTTGGTGAGTCCACCTCGCGATCGCCCTTTCTCTCAGAACTCTCTTCCCTTCCTCGCTCGATCCTCGTCGACGCTGACCCGTTTTCTGATTCGTTGGGTTGGTGTAGGTTTCGGATCGGTCGCTTTCTTCCTCAAGTACTTGGATTCCTCGAACATCAACAACGCTTAGTGAGTCGCTCGAACTCGACCCCGAGAGAGAGAGGGAAGAGCGAGCAAGATGTTGACGCGTTTTCTCGTCTTCGGTTCGTCCTCTGCAGCGTTTCCGGACTCAAGGAGGCTCTGAACATTCAGAAGAACGAGTATGCTTGGTTCTCGTTCTTCTACTACATCGGTTACATGGTCTTCCAAGTAAGTCCCTCGTTTCCGTCTTCCCTCTTCTCGAAACGATCGCGTGGGACGCTGACCTCGAACCTTCCCCGTTTCCTGCCTTGCTCAGGTCCCCACCCTGCTCTACATTTCCCGACCTGGTGTTGCTCGATGGCTCCTTCCCGGAGTCGAACTCGCTTGGGGTATCCTCTCCTTCGGTCTCGTCAAGATCCACAACGTTGAACGTGAGTCGATTTCGATCCCTCGATCCTCCTCCACTCGCATCGTCGAACTCACCCCTCTCTTCACCCCTTCGCAGAGGTCTACGTAATTCGATTCTTCCTCGGTGCTCTCGCTATCCCCTCTTACACTGGAGTCAACTACGTTCTTGGATCTTGGTACCGAGGTGAGCTTCGAATGCGTCCCAGACCGACTCGAATCGAAAGCACTTCTGACCGCTTCTCACTTTGTTTCTTCTCCTCGCTCCAGGTGACGAGCTTTTCAAGCGATCAGCCGTGTTCATGGTTGGTAACTCGCTCGGTCAGATGTTCTCGTGAGTCTTCCCGTCGTCCATCAACCTCTCTTTGCTCTGCCTTCGACCCTCGACGCTGATCTTTGCCGCTTCTTCCTTCCGCCTCTTCGCAGTGGTTACCTCCAAGCCGGAGCTTACAAGGGACTTGATGGAAAGCTCGGACTCGCTGGGTACCAGTGGATCTTCATCGTTCGTTCTCTTTTCTTCCCTCTCTCCTGCCCGTTCTTCGACGCGTTCCTTTCCGACCTTCGCGCGCCAGAGACTGACCTCGTTTCGCTCCCCTTCTTTCCCTTCTTCCCTCAGATCGACGCCTGCATCACCATCCCCGTCGCCATCGTCGGTCTGATTTTCTTCCCTGGACTCCCCTCCGGAAAGAGGATTTGGTGGATGAGGGAGGACGAGCAGCTTCTCGCTCAGAAGAGGATGCGAGACGATGGAGTCGCCACTTCCAAGAAGCTCACTTTGAAGACTTTCACTGATGTTCTCAAGTCTTGGGTGAGTTTTTTCGCTTTTTTTTTAAAATCTTTGATCTCGATCTTCTCGCGTCGAGAACTGAACTGACTCGTTTCCGCTTCTCGCCTCGCTTTCCCCTCCTCTTCAGCACATCTACCTCTGCACTGCCATGATCACTATCTTCCTCATCGAGACCTACCCCGCCGGACAGGTGCGTCTTCTCTTATCCTCTTCGAGTCTCCTCGAGTCGAACTCGCTCTGATCACCTCGCGTCCGTTCCCTCTTTCCCTTTTCCAGATGACCCTCTGGCTCAAGTCCGTCCTCAACCCCGACGGAACCCCAAAGTACTCCGTCGAGCTCATCAACACCATCCCCACTGGAATCTTCGCCATCATCGCCGTCACCACCTTCTTCACTGGATCCCTCGCCGGTATCTGGAACATTTGGGCGTGAGTGCACCCGACGCCCTCTCGCCATCGCGTCTGAAACTCGAACTCGAACTGACTTCGCTCTACTCGTCCTCCTCAGCATGCTCGCCGTCATCCAAGCCATCAACCTCCTCGCCGTCACCATCCTCCGAATCTGGAACGTCCCTAACGATCTCAAGTGGGCTGGATACTTCCTTCTCGGTTTGATGGGAGCTCCCAACCCTCTCTTCTTCGGATGGATCAACCGACTCACCAAGAGGAACGCTGAGGAACGAGCTATCGTCATGGGATCCGTCTTTTGCTTCGGATGGGCCTTCTTCGCTTGGGTCCCTCTTCAGGCTTACAAGACTACCGAGGCTCCTCGATGGACCAAGGGGTGAGTGCGCGTCGTGTCTTTCGTCTTCTTCTTTCCCTCTCGCTGACCTCGTGTTTCTTTTCTTCTCCTCGTCTTGCAGATACTCGACCGCCATCGCCTGCACCATCATCTCGACCTGCTTGTTCTTCCTCGGAGGATACCTTCACAAGCGAGAGGAGGCCAACCGAGCTCGACTCGGACTCGACGACTCGGACGATGGTTACGGAACTGGAGGAGTCATGGAGACTGTGGACGCTGAGTTGGACGAGAAGAACCGAAAGGCTGGTGAGTCTTTGTCTTCTCTCTTCCCTCTCCTCCTCCCTTCCCGAACTGACCTTTCTTTCGCTGGTTCTTTCGTTCTCAGACTACCCCGAGCACATCGAGGGAACTCCCAACCTTCACCACCACTCCCACGCCGTTCCCGAGGAGAGTCTTTCCCAGAGGGACGTCAACCGAGAGGCCAAGGTTCTTCCCAACCCTATCTCTACCTGATTTTCTCATCCTTCTTGCCCGTTCACGACCCTCCTAGCTTTTTCTTTGCTCTCTTTGCTCTTCTCTTATTGTACTTCTCCTTCGGGCCCTTTGAATCACTTGGGAATGGAATGCCTATCTACTCTCGACCACACTTTGACGAGAACTTTTTGCGAGAGAAGATTTGAAGGAGAGGTAGGGGAGAAAGAATAATGAATCGTGATAGATCGTGAGGATGAGATGTGCGACGGACGGGCGAAGGCGAGGAGATCTAAAAGATATGCGAACCGAGAGCAACGAGTCGCGACGGAACGGAACTAATCCAACGAGCTAACCCTCATGACGGTCTTGATCTCTCGATGATCTCGAAGCCAATCGGGGAAGGACGTCGCGTCGGGCGAAGGGGAGGAGGACGAGGAAGCCTGCTTGAGCTCGGCTCGCTTCTCGATGAGGTAGTTGGCGAGGGTGATGAGGACTCCGTATCGGTAGAGGTAGTTGATTCCGAGCTCGTGAAGCATCGCTTGCTTGGTGGATCCGTCGGGAGCGGCCTCGGCTTTAAGCTGAGGAACACGAAGGCGAGAGAGAAAGGAAAGGGAGTCAGACGCGTCGAAGAACGAAGGAGAGAGGAAAGACCGAGGACTCGCTTTGTAGTCGTAGACGGCCTTCCTGAGGTTCTGGACTCCGTCGAGATGATCGATGGCTGGACGAAAGGAAAAAAAAGAGTCAGACCTGGCGTCGAAACGAGAGACGAGGGACGAAAGGACGAACCTCGATCTGCGAGCCGCTTCGCGATCTTCCCGTGCGAGAGGACCGAGACGAGACTGAGGATGGTCTTGTACTCTCCTGCAGTA
Source organism: Mrakia gelida (assembly GCA_024345305.1). Classification (NCBI taxonomy): domain Eukaryota; kingdom Fungi; phylum Basidiomycota; class Tremellomycetes; order Cystofilobasidiales; family Mrakiaceae; genus Mrakia; species Mrakia gelida. Next base: position 496,013 of record BRON01000013.1, on the reverse strand, counting down.
TGCGAAGAGAACAAAGGTCAGACGAGCTGCGGATTGAGGGTCGAGAAGCGGGAGCACGTACCATTGACGTAGGGATTGGCCTCAGCGCTGTCTTCCATCTTCGACTCGACGACGGACTCCTGGATATCCTCGCTGATGACACTGGAGATCAAGCACGCGCAGATGGTTCCTTGAGTCGTCCTTCCACGGCCCATCTGTTGAAGTGAGGAAAGAGGGACGAAGCTCAGGTCAGTACTCGAAGGATGCGAAGGGCAGTCGAACGATGCGACCCTCTGCATCTCGTCCTTCTCCGGACCTTCCCAGCGGCCTCGATCGAGCAGAACGAGAAGATGAGAGCTCACCTGACAGTTGAAAGCAGAGTCGGCTGACTCGCGAAGAGCGGAAACGACTCGGTGAACGAGAGCGTCGAGGGCAACGGGGAGAGGAGCTTGCTCGTCGGTCTGTAGGGTGAGAGGGAGACAGGTGGTCAGGACCGAGAGATACTTCAACGAACGAGAGGTGCAAGACGTACGATGGCGACTCGAGCGTAATCAACCCGGTAGCCTTCCTTCACCATCGTCGCGTAGACCTCCGACGGAGTCATCACGTCTGATTCGGCGACGGTTTCCCAGATCTGAAGAGAAAGGAGGGGATGGGTCAGCCTCTTTCGGAGTATCCGACAAGCGAAGCAGAGAACACTCACAGGAACGATCTCGAAGGAGCCATCCTGCTCGACCTCGTCGTGAAGAAGGATTCGACCTCCTTCGCTCATCTTGATCTCTCGAATCACGTCTCGCTTGAACGAGACCTCCATCGCTTCGACAATATCGGTCGAGACTCCAGTAGCTCTGGAAGAAGGGACGAGAAGACTCGGTAAGTCGAAGAAGAATTAGGCGGAAGGGGAGAGAAGACGACTCACTCGACGTTGACGAGAGGTCGGTCTTGGAGACGAAGAACTGAGGGAGAGGAGACAGATAAGGTCAGGCTAGTGAGAGAGTCATCTTTGCAACGCTCGAGACCGCTCACCATGAGGACGCGAGTTGATGTAGATGACAGGTTCTCTGGAGGAGAGGAGATGAAATGTGTTAGAAGCAGGGCGTCGTCAAAGAGCAAACTCGCTCGCACAGACTGAACGTACTCTCTCAGCGAGGTCCAGAAGACCTTCCGACTTCCGTTGGGTCCAGCATCCATCTTCTCGAGAGCTCGGCGAAGTCTGAGGACGAGAGATAATGGAACGTCAGGACCTAATCGAGGAGGGAAGCGGGAGGTCGAGTCGAAAAGAAAGAGGGGCTCACCCTTGGATCGAAGGCATTCCAGTTCCGTATACGCTCTTTCCATCCTCCAAGAAGCCAGACTTGGTGGCCTGCAAGCTCTTCGGGAAGGTAGGGACGTTGAAGGAGAGAGTCATGGGAGCTTTTCGGAAGTTTGCGCATCCGTCGACTCGTCTTTTTGCGAAAGAGAACGAGTAAAGAAGTCAGAACAAGACGAGGGGGGACGAGCGAAGATGCGGAAAGCTTACTCAGGTAGAGAGAGCTTCTGGAGGTTGCTGAAGAAGTCGCTCTTGAGGATGGTCGAAGCGGAGAGGATCTGACCAGATCGATTGAGAACGACGGTCTGTACCTCGTCCGACATGGCGAGCCCGTCGGCGGGAGCGAGAACGATGGGAGCGAGAGCATCGAGACCACTCTCCTTGAGCTCCTTTTGAAAGGTTCGGAAGACTGTAGGACGAGGAGGAGAAGACGAGTCAGTCCACGAGTTCCTCCGTCACGATTCGAGCAGTCGAACAGAAGGGAACGAACCTGGTCGCTTCTTGACGAAGCTCTCGAAACTCTCGAGGTTCTCGAAGGTATCGGGCGGTGTCTCCTCGAGGTAGGCCTGGTAGATGATGAGGTCGAAGTAGCGATGAAGGTGGTGGATTCCCTCTTGAACGAACTGCTTCTTGAGGACTGGATCGGTCGCCTCGGCAGCTGAGGCTCGAGCCTCCTCGATACAGTCTCGGAGGTTGATGTTCTGTCCAGCTCGGTCAATCGCCTTGTCGACGGCCTGAAGGGAGGAAGACAAGGGAGTGCGGAATGAGTGGAGTTTAAGAATGAGCAGTCGACGCGTCTCGATTCGAGCAAACTCACCTCCTTGACCTCCAACCCGTTTCGAATGACTCGAAGGACGTTGTTGATGACCTGCCAACTCATGGTTCTTGGAGCTGAGGCATCTGGCCGAGGTCCTCGTCCAGCGTTGGAGTGTTGACGGGTTCGACGAGCACGACGAACGATGGACTCTCCTTCGATGACGGCGTCCTCCTCTCGATCCTTCTCGTGGACTGAATGGTGCTTCGACGAGGACTTCCTCTCGGACGAGCGATGCTCACGAAGCCACTCGTGGGTGAGGAGGATGATGACGGAGGCGACGGTGCTCTGAACGACGACGAACACAATGAGGGTCAGCGAAGATACTCGAAGGGGGGGAATGGGAAGCGACTCACTCGTCCTCGACCGAGTTGATCGTTCAAGATGATGGGGGTCTCGTCCAAGTTGGTTCGAAGAACGATCTCCATGAGCCTGCAAGGGGAAAGCGAGAGGTCAGCAAAGTCGACAGAAGGGACGCGTTCGAACAAGACTCACTCGGCGATGTCAGAGAACTGCGAGAGAGAAGGCGAAGTGGGGTCAGTCTCCTTGAATACCACGTTCTGAAGTTGGAGAGAGATGAGCGTACATCAGGAGGCTTCTCGCTCGTCATCGGCAGTCTCCTGAAACGAAGCTCGAGTCCAGAGTCTCCATGGACTTTCCCTTCCATAACGTCGCGAACCGACGAAACCGATCCCTCGTCGCAGTCTTCCCAGACGGGAACGACGTCTCCGTCGGCAGTCTCGGTGTGAAGAAGCAGGCTGATGAAGAAGACAGAGCTGATCAGTCGAGTTCTGGGAAGGAGAAGGGAACGACGCGTCGACGACTCACCATCCCTCGAACGAACGAAGCTCGGTCGTGACATCTCCCTTGAGTCGATCCTCCAGCACCTCCAAACGGGAAGCAGACACTCCGCTGTAGTCCTGGATGATCGAGAATGAAGGGACGAAGTCAGCGGACGTTGAATTGACGAGGACGAGGCGAACGAAGCAGACGGACCTTGATGTTTCGAAGCGAGAGCGATTCCTTTCTCAGGCAGAAGGGCTGACCGTTGATGTACTATAAGAGAGAGAAGAAGCGTTAGTCTCGTATGAGTCGAGCTTCGTCGAGCACGGGCAATTGCGACTCACGACGAGAGGTTCCTCCCTCAGGTTCAGCCAGAGCAACGCGTTCGCTGTCGGCGTTCTCTCCTTGATCTTGCTCAGAACCGAGCCAATGGCGTCCTCGGTAGGTTGTCCGATACTGTGAGGGTATAAAAGTACGCAGGCCGACGTGAGCTGGGAAGAAGTGAAGTGGGAAGGAGTGAACGAAAGTTCGAACTGACGCGTAGATGTTCGATCCAGGGATCTGCCTGAACCCAACGGCTCCTCGAACTCCATCTGACGAGCTAGCAGTCTTGGTTAACCACTGATCCGACTTCAGGAGGGTGCTGCGAAAGGAAAGACAGATTGAAAGGAGTCAACTCGTCCGGCGAAACTTCACGCATCGAAGTCGAAGTCGAGACTCGAACTCACCTCGCTCGAAGAATGATCCCAGATCGATTGGCGACGACATGCTCAGCCCACTCGTTGCCCATCACGGTTCCTCCATCGGGTTCCGTTGCTCGTCCAGAAGCTCGAGAGATGACTGAGAGATCGGCGACCGGGGCGAAGAGGAAAAGACGAGAACCGGTTCCGACTCCTCGACGAAGAAGCATGATTTGGTTCCAGATCTCGGCGCGTTTCTGAAGACCGAGGAGAACAATTCATTGGTCAGCGACGTTGCTCAAGCCGGGAGGGAGAAAGCGAGAGAGAGATAAACGAACCTTCAGCCAGTCCGAAAACTTCCCCTTGAAGCCATCCGAGTCCTCGATGAACCCAGCGAAGGAGATAAGGAAGAAGAGCTTCTCGAGAGACTTGGATGCCTTGTCCAGCATGATCTGAATCGAGCGAAGGAAGACCACAGAGTCAGCTCTGGTTCGAGGAGACGAGTGAGCTGATGGACTGACCTGACGAATCTTATCGTCCAGCTCGATCGAAGCCTTGATTCGGAAGTCGATAATCTCCTCTCTCAAGTTGGTAACAGCGTCGCCTAAAGTTCACGAGGGGGCAGAGAAAAACAGTCAGCTCTGCGTCGCGTCGAGCTGTTGGTTCGTCGATCGAACGAATCGAGAACTCACAAGCGTCGATAACAGCGTCCACCAAGACCTTGACCTTCTTCCCTCCCTCGAGGCACCCAAGAAGCGACAGAATGACCGAGTAGTTTCCCATGTGCGCTGAGCGAAGAGATTCGAGGAGGACTGGTCGAGAGGAGAGGAGAGACGAAGCCGACGCGTTCCGTTGAGACGAGAGGGCTGAGAGCGAAGAAAGCAGGTCAGCCAGAGTTGATGATGGTATCTGAGAGTCTGCAACTTCGATGCTTACCTTTATCGAGCATGTGAGTGAGCTTGAGCAGCGATCTGTTGAGAGCGTGTTGCTGCGTCGCGACCTCGAGGATTCTCTCCGCTTGACTCGTTTGGCCAGAAGGCTGGTCAATCGATAGTGTTAACAAGAGTCAGTACCCACACGGCTCGCGTCGTTAGGCTCAAAAAGGACTCACTGTCGAGTATCCAGATCCAGATCCGCTCGGAGGAGCTGTTCCCATCGAGATCGAGAGGAGGAGGGAAGCGTTCGTCGGCGTGTTGCTGCGACTCAGTTTAGCAGGAGCGAGCTTGGGCGAGGTGGGTGCAGAGTGGGGTAGGACGGTAACGAAGGGATCCGGAAGGTCGAGACGAAGGAGTTGATGTCTTCGAACGAGGACGGCGGCGGTCATAGCGAACGTGGTTCGAACGACTCCCATCCCGCACGAGATCAAGACCGAGGTCTTGAGAGGATCGATTCCTTTGAGGACAGCGAGGTAGGCGTCGAGATAGTTGTCTTCGATGGGTCGGTCAGGGGAGATGGGAATCCTGCGAGTGGGTGAGACGAAGGACGAGGGGGGAAGAGGGAGGGAGGGAGGGAAAGGTGAGCTCAAGCTCAAACGCTCCTCCTTCCAAGCTCACGAACGACCTGATCATGAAACGTGGACTCACCGATGGTAGTCAACCAACCAACCCTCCTTCTTCACATCGTCGTAGATCTCCCTCACAGTCTTCACACTCCCCTCGTCGACGTGAATCCAAGTTGGGATCATCTCTCCGACCGTGGCTCCTCCCACGACCTCCTCGTGTCCCAAGATCACCCCTCCGAACGATCTCGCCTCCCTCAGGACATCGTTCTTGAGTCTCTCCTCGACCTGTTCCAGGTTGGCTGCTGATCCTCCCCACGAGAGAGTCCGTAACGGAGCTGCTGAGTCTCGCAGAACTAAACGCGGACGGGTCGAGGACGAGAGTTCAATCAGCCTCGTTTTGTTGTCTTCGTAGTCCCTCTCTCCCCAGCTCCCGATACACGAGGGTCAGGACTCGTCTGAAAAGAGGACTCACCGAATGGCCGTCCAGAGATATAGAGAATGGGCTCCTCTCGAGTCGAGATGGAGACTGTCCGTTGACGAGATGCTTCAGGGGAGGATGGGGAGGAGAGGAGAAGAGAGAGGATAGTTTTGAGACCTGGGACGGTTGGTTGAGCAGACTGAGAGAGAGTGCAGAAGGAGTGCGATGAGGTTCAGAGAGAGTGAGAGGTAGTCAGCTGCCGTGAGAAAGAAGCGATACCGAACGACGGAGGAGTTGAGCTCAAGCTCAGAAAGGGAGGGGAAGGAAACGATGCAGGACGTACTCCAAAGACTCCCAGCTCCTTCCCTTTGTCCTTGAGACCTCTGAAGTTAGGCGCTCCTGATATGTTTATCTCCAAGTCGAGAGCTCTTCCGGTTGGGTAGTGATCTATAAGCGAAAGGAAGGAACGGTTGAGCTTCGACGTCAAACGTCGGAAGGGAAACAAGTGAGCTCGACCGACCAGTCTTCAAGATAAACCTGAGAGTGTCAGGGAAGATCAGACAAAGACGAGGAGTCAGCTATCTTCGCGTTATTACCATGTGTTACCTGAGCCGAGATCATGACCTTGAGAACGGTCTAGCAGTAGGGAAGGAAGCGAGAGGCAGCGATACGTACCCTCGAGTCAAGACTCCTCCGTCTCTCCTTCGAACGACTCCTGCTATCGAACCGAGGAGATAATCGGCTGATCCTACTACTGGAGGTTCCTTCTGCTTCGGAGGTTTGAGTTTTGGGCTTGAATCCATCGAAAAAGTTGAGGAGATTGTTGTAGTTGAGTTGTCGAAGACGGTGAGCTTCGAAACTGAGGAAGGTTGACTCGCCGGCTTCTCGGGGGAGTCGCTCACCTTCCCGATGGGTTGCGTTCTCGCTCTCAAAGAAGTGCTGACGGTAGAAGTAAGCATCATAGCCGTCGGGGAAGAAATGCTGAATATCTGGATAACAGAGCCGCTGGTCGTCAAGGAGCTGAAGGAGGTGAGCTCGACGTTTTCGATCTTCTCCGGGGTTCGTCCCTGTTCGTCTTCCTCTCTTCAACCCCCACTCGCCCGGTATAGCAATCTTCATCTCGCGCTCCTCTCCAACTCGCTCATCGATCCCCCGATCGGACCAGTCCAACTCTCAAAGACTCCCTCCTGCAAGAGGTCCAGCGTCTACCTTCCTCGACCTTCCTCACGAGACCTCCACCTCTCTCGATGTTTTCCAAGTTCATCAAACCACGAGAGCAACCTCAGCTCCTCAGCTGCAGCTTCGACCAAAATAAGGTCTACTCGGCTGGCTCTGAGGTCACTGGAATCGTCCACTTTAAGCCCGATCCCTCTATCACAGAGGTGATCTGCTCGATCAGAGGAGGACAGGTGAGCTTCCTTCTCCTCCCCCTCCCCTCCCTTCCTTCCTTCTTCGAGGGGCTCAGCGCTGAACCACTCCTCGCCTCTCTTCAGCACAGTACCTACGAAGGACCTCCTCTCTCAGGTGGTAACAGACCTATGAGTGGTGAGTTCGAAGCTCCTTCGCTTCTCAGCTCTGTCCCAACGCTTCAGCCTCTTGACTTCCCTTCGATCTCGACCTCAGACATTCGATTCGACGTCACTGTCTACTTCCACGAGTTCCAACCACTCTGGTCCAAGGAGGATGGAACGTCTCTCGCTTCTCCCGACGGAAGCGTCGATCTACGCTTCAAGTTTAAGCTGCCAACCATGGATCAGCAGCGCGCGGACGATATTGTTCTCCCTCCCTCTTTCGAGGGTGGGTCGAGACCTCCTGCGACTAGTAAGGGCAAGGGAAGGATAGAAGGGAATCAGATTGGGTCGACTTTGTGTGAGTTACTCGTCTGGCTGAAGGTTCTTGTAGTCGGTTAACGGCGAACTCGTTGAGCTGACCTTCTCCTCCTCGTCGTCTCTCTCCAGACCTGATCAAAGTGGAAGCTGCTAGAGCTTCCGATCCACCCAAAGGAGCCAAGGAGCGTCTACTTCTACCCTTCATCTATCTGTGCGTTGCTATTCTCGTCTTGAACTCAGCTCCATCAGTCAATCTCGCTCTGAACCAACACCTCTCTTCGCCTCCCCTCGACGCGTCTCCTCACAGACCTCCTCAAACCATCTCATCCGACCTCGTACCTCCTCCCATCTTCCCTCCTCCAGCAACAGCGGAATCCTCCCTCCCGATATTCCCTCCTCCTCGACCACGAGACGAAGACGGCTGGCGCACGACCAAACGTGTCCAAATCGTCAAGGAGGGGATCTTGCGGAAGCCTGGCGCTCTCGAGCTTACTGTTCGTTCTTTGCTTCTTGCTTTGGTTTCGCTCACCCACCTGAATGCTGATCAGCTCTCTCTCAGCTCCATACCCCCAACCTCCCCTCCTACCCAACCTCCCACCCCATCCCCTTCTACCTCCACCTCCTCATCCTCTCCCCTCCAGCTCTCCCAACCTCCCCCGTTCCCCAACTTCGCATCCCCTCCCCCTCCTCCATCTCCCTCACCCTCGATCGACTCGTCCTCGCCCGAGCTCAAGGCTTCCAACAGGTCTCGTTCCAACAAGGACCTGGAGCGGGTCTGTCCCTCGTCGATCTGTCGAACGAGAAGCGCGTTTGGTACGGAGAGACGGAGTATCGCGAGCAGGAGGAGGAGAGTTCGGATGGAGGACGAACGATGGTTGGGAGGTGGTGTAGGGGAGTTAGCATCGTTTCGGAGATGAGGTTCGAGGGGACGGGGGTGGGACCGTCGTTCAATCGAGGACCGAAGGATCTTCTTGGGTGCAGCGTGCGTTCCCTCTCCTCTCTTCCTCCCTCCCATCCTTCTTCCTCCCTTCCTCTCACTCTCCCGACCCAACACCCCTCCCTCTCTTCTTCTCTTGGTTAATCCCGCTACAGTGGACAGTCTGCCTTCACATCCCTCAAAAAGGAGTCGGAACGGACGTCAGCATCGACAAACTCCTCCCCGTCATTCTCTCGTCGCGCGTTACTCGAGACGAAACGACCGAGGGCAGCTGGGAGGGAGGGCAGATGGAGTTCCCACCGAGTTACTTTGAGGCTGCTGGGGGGAGGGCACCTCAGCCTTATACGGGTTGGATGGATTCTGGTTCTGGTAATGGGTTGAGGAGAAGGAGGTGAGGCGAGGAGAGGTGAGGGGGACGACGCGAGACGAGACGAGGTTGGGTTACCTACGCTGCATACGACCTTTAAACGAGACTTCGACTTTTAGTGGATGTATGATTCGCATCTGTCATACCTTTCCGTGACTGGTGGTGGTTTAGCAGCGACCCAGAAGCAGCTCAAGAGCGGCTCGCTCGTCGCTCTCCCTCCCTCCGCCCGCTCGGTCCAAGAAAGAAGATGCATATGTAGACGTTGATCGTGATCATAACTCGAAAAGAGAAGCTCAAAAGATCGATACATGTAGTCAACTAAACCTCTAGAACAAACTATCACAACAAATACAGTATCTAGCAGAAAAAGGCTCAAAAAGACCCTCACTCGCTCTCCCCCTCCTCCTCCTCCTCCTCTCCCGCCGCCTCTCTAACAACCTCCAAAACCACAGCCGTCGAATCCAAGCTCGCTCGCCTCGACCTCCCTCCTCCCGCCCCAATCAAATCCTTCCTCTGCTTCTTCGAAAGCGGGGAGACGGGGTCGAGGTCTGGGATGGAAGATTTCAGGATCGGAGGAATCACAAGGTCGGGTGCTAAAAGGGCCGAACGAAGCCAGTCGAGGTCAGCTTCACGCGAAACAAAGGTGAGGAAAGGAGAGGGTTCGGACTGACTTTGAGGGGGCAGGCGAGGAGTAGTCGAAGGGTCGTGTTTTCGGTGAGAGGTTGAGTGGGGAATAGGGAGGATGGGTGGGCTGGTGGTGGAGTGGTGGTGGTGATGCTGGGAGTTTGACGAGCCGGGCGTAGCCGTTGAGGAAGAGGAGGAGGAGTGGGAGGGGTGGGAGGAGGTTGAGGTTGGAGCGGGTGAGCGATGGTGAGAGGATCGAGAGGTGCTTGTCGCTGCTGCTCCTGCTGGAGGTGGTTGATGTCGAGGCTGATGGTGGTGGTGGGGCTGAGAGTGCGCCGACGAAGACCCTCCGGGCTGCCATCCGAGTCGTTGCTGAGAAACGAGGGGACGAAGGTTAGGTTCGTGCGCTCGCTCTTTCTCCCTGCCTCGCTCAGCCCTCCCTTTTCTTCCTCGTAGATCTATAGACTCACGAGTTCTCCCATCATAACCATCAGCAACTCCTGCTCTGCCATTCCTCCTCCTCCTCCACTCGCTGCCCCTCCTGGTTGGTTGTTGGTACTGTCTCTCTTGGTGGATTCCCCTCCTTCCTCGAGAGTGCCCCTCCTCCCTCCTCCCTCGTGAGATCGTCGTCCACTCGTTCGACCAGACACCCTCAGCCTCTCTTGATCCTCAGCAAGCTGAGATCGGAAAGGATCGACGAGCATCGGAGAGTGGTGCTGGGAGGAGTGGGTCATCCGGAGAGAGAGGGAGGGAAGGGGAGGAGAGGGAGGGCGAGGTGGAGGGTGGGAGGGAAACGAGGAAATCGAGCGAGGGAGAGACAAGGGAAGAGGGGAGGAAGAAAACGTGCGTTTCTTGGGGGGCGATAAGATAAGGATGGCAAGGATCTTCTAGTAGGGAGGGTGAGGAGGTGGGCAGAAGAGGTGGGAAGTGGTTGAGAGGAGGGAAGGGAAAGAGGGAAGCAAAGGAGAGAGAGCGAGGGGAGGGAAGGCTGCTCCGAAAGATCGACGCGCGCAGAGACTCGATCAGAAAGCAGCTCCCTCTCTGCCCTTGTTCTACAGCGGCCGAGAGCTCAGTGAGCCTTTTGTGCTCAGTCTAAGGAGTAGATAGATCAGGTCACGAGAGCAGTGGGAAGGGAAGCAGAGCTAGAGAGCGTCGTTCGTCGGAGAGACAAGAAACGGCCCATTAGATTCGCTAAAGGATGTATGGATAAGAAGGCAGAAAACAACAACACAACACATCATCAAGGCCTGTAACTCATCGCCTCTCTATCGTCAGCCATCACCCTCGCGTACTCTAGCAGAAGCAAGAGCATGTAGCTCTGTTTCGTTCGCGAAAGCCAAACCCGAAACGAAACCCGATAACGCGTCAGTCGACTCGACTTTTCACTCTCTTCGTCGCCTTCTATAGAGGTGAACCGAAGAGAAGAGAATGGAAAATGGGACTGACCTGCATATCCTGCCACTTCCAGTTCTCCTCGACGAAGTTCCTCCCGTTCTGACCGATCTGCTTCGCGAGTTCTGGACGAGCCGTGAAGAACGAGAGGATGTCGAACAGGTCCGAGTAGTTGTTTTGGAGAGGGATGTAGTGGTAGTAGGGGATGAAGATACTGATGCGAGTGAAGGTGAAGGGAGAGGTCAGTTTCGAGCGAGGGGCTCGAGGGGAGAGAGAAGAGAGGAGCGAACGAACTCGGAGTACCACTGGCGACGCGCGAAGGAGAAAGAGAAAAGAGGTCAGAATGAGACGAGCTGTATGTACTGCGAAGGATGCGAGACATACCTCGGGGAAGACCGTAGCCTTCAGAACCACGCTGCGGAGGGAAAGGCGAAGGCGGAAAGTCGTCAGAGAGAAGTCGGGACGCGTCGAGGAAAGCCGAATCGAAAGAGCGACTCACCTCCCACCAAGCAACACTCTCCTCATCCTTGAGCTCCACCCATTTCCATCTACGTCCAAGATGAACTCGGAGCGTCCAGGAACGTTGGACTGCCACTCTACTCTATCCACGAAGTGAATCTCCTTCGCGACCTCGTCGCAAGTCCCATCCCTGTTGAGAAAACGAGCCCACATCTCGTCAGCGTCGACTCGCACTCCAGCTCTCCCCTTGATACGGCTCGTTTACTGACTCCTTGACACACTGCAACGGTCCATCAACCAACCCAACATCCAACCACTGCTCAGCTGCGGCCTTCAAACTCCACTCGACCCTCTCCCACCCTCCTCCAACCTTCTTGCTCTTCTCGAGGACCGAGATCTTCTCGGACGAGTCGTGAGGGTGAGCGAAGTGGTGGAGACGGATTCGCTGAGAGGCTCGCCAGTTTCGGGTCTTGGAGGCCATCATTCCTGAGGAGACGACGACGCGACGAGCGAAAAAGGAGTCAGATCGGGACTCGAGTCGACTCGAGAGGAAGCTGGAGAGAGGCGACTCACCCGTCATCTTTCCCCTCCAGAAGAGCTTGGGAATATCCTTCTCCGACCAGGGCACCATCTCGATCGTTTGGTTGACGCTCTCGAGGGGAGTCGACTGAGGAAAGGGAGGGAATGACGAGAGGTCAGTGGAGCGAGACGCGTCGAGAGGCTCCTCTAAGCGAGGAGAAGGTAGAAACGAACAGGGATGTCCATACTCCATCGGCTCTGTGAAAGAAGAGATGAGAAGGAGGTCAGAACGAGGGGTCGCGACGAGATGACGAGGAGAAAAGGCAGGGAGGGCGGAAACGCACTCGACACGTCGAGAAGAGAGGCATGAGAGCATCCTGGAAGGCCGAAGAGGAGCTGGCATCAGCTGGTGAGATGTATCAAGGAGGAACAGAAGAGAGGAAGGAACAAACAGGCTGAGGCGATCCGTAGAGGAACAAACCGTGCTCGTCGAGCAGCTCTCGCGACTGGCAGTAGTCCATCGTCTTCTTGTGATCCCAGATGAAGGTCTTCGGCCTGGCAGCTATACGCGGAAAGGACGAGAAGGGTCAGCTCTTCGTCGTCTCAGTCGTGTCGATCTCGATTCGAAGCGTTCAACTCACCTCCAGGCAACGGATCCTCCTCCAAGATGTTGTCTCTAAACTCCATCCCCACAGGCGTATCCCTTCCACACGGCCAGAACCATCCATGAGTTCCCTTCTGAGCCGCTTCCATCCTCTCTCGCTCCTCCTGAGGCCAGATCTGTCCTTGGTAGCCGTAGGTCGTCGACGCGTTGAGGACTTGATTCGAGGCGATGAAACGAGGGACGTCGTCGGTGTTGAAGTAGACGATCATAGGGTGGGTGATGTAGCGAGCGAGAGGAGTGAGGAGGAGGATGGTGTCGCTGAGGTATGGTTGCGAAAGGGAAGGGAGGTCAGGAAGAGCGACGAGAGAGGAGAGCGAAGACGGAACGAACCGAGCTCGAACATCGTCCTTCTTTTCGCCTCGAACATCGAAGATCTTGCCGTCTCTGGAGAGTGGGAGGATAACAGTAGAGGTCAGCTTCGGTGAGGACTTTTTAAACGAGATACGAGACCGAAAGCTCACTTAAACTCGACAGCGAAAGTCTGACCAGCGTCGTCCAATCGATGCATCCTCTCCCTGAGGATCTGCCCTGGTATCGACAAGAACGGAACGAAGGACTCGTGTGCTGGCGGTAGTATCGAAGGGATGAAGTCGAAGGCGGTGAACCTGAAAACGAACGTGAACGAGGACGGAGGTCAGCGAAAAGCAAAAGAAGGGAGGGGCGAGACGCGTCGGTGATTTGGATCGAGGGAGGAGGAAGAACAACGAACCACTTGTCGAAACCCTTTGGAGGATCCATCTTGAACATCTTGCGATACCTCTTGACAGCCTGGCTCAGCGTGCGAGGTCTCGTATCCTTGAGATGTTTGGCTTTGAAGCCAGCTTCCTAGAAACGAGTCGCGAACGAAGTGTGAGCTCGAACTCTCCTTCCCTCCTTCCCGCGATCGAAAGCCAAAAGCTCACCTTCATCAAAACCTCTATAGGATGCCTCCTCAGCCACTTCTGATCCTTAGGAACGACCAGCAGCCCACTCCTCGTCCTGTCCCAACCTCCATTCGCGACTGATCCCTTGCCGACTCCGATCTCGTCTGCCTCCCAAGGTGATCCGAACGCTTGCTGCCTGTTGAGATACGACCAGGACCACTCCTTGGGTGCTTGTGTGAGGGTATCCGTCGGTGGGAGGAGGAAGGCTGATCCGAGGAGGAATATGAGGATGAAGATGTGTAGACGATGGGAGTGAAGGTGCTTTGAGAGACGACCTCGAGGGGAAGGGAGTGGGCCTGGATCAGAGACTTGATGGATCCCTTGAGTGAGGGGAGGCGAAGGTGGAGGGAGATCTGAGGCGGACGTTGTTGTTTCGAATCTGGAAGGGGAAGGGTTTCGAAGGCGAGGTGATGCTGAGGTATCCACGAGAGGAGAAAGCGAGCTCGAAGACGGGAAGGAAGGTGAGGACGGCATGAGAAGAAGGGCGAGGGCTGTCTCAAGGAGAGCACACAAAGCGGGGGCAAGACAGAGTCAGCTTCAAATTTTCGAGCAGGCTCAAAGAGCAGATCGATAACTCACGAGATGTGTATCCCTTCCCTTCGATGCTGGCGGTTAGAGATTTCTGGGAAGCGAAAGAGACGGGTCAATCTAAAACACCTCCTCAAACTCAAAACGAAAGACGCTCGATCAAAACACCTTGATCTCCCTCCTAACGACCAACACCCTCAACTTCAACAATCTCAACATGTCTACCCTCAACCTCTCCACCTTCCCCCACGAAATCCTCGAGAAGATCTTCTCGTTCTGCGACGCTGCCACGCTCGCTGCCGTCGGTCGAGTGAACCTCGCCTCCCTCGAGCTGTCCTCCTCCTTCCTCTATGAAGATGTCGACCTCAAGGACACTCAAGCGCTCGAGCTCTTCCTCTGTGCCTCGCCTGTGAGTTTTTTTCATCCCCTTCTATCCTTTCGGCTTCTGTATCGCTCCTTCTGACCTCTTTTATGCGCTTCCAGTCCATCTCCTCCCCTCCCTCTCCCTCCCGAATCGCTTCCTTCCTCTCCCTCCTTCAAGTCCGAGTCTCCTGCATCATCTCCCGAACCAAAAACGTTTACTCAGGCAGGCTTCCTCAAAACGAACCTCTCAAGCTGGATCAGCTTCGCTTCAACGTCCTCGAATCGCCTTACACGAGACGCCTTCCTGCAGGAGGCTCGGCCCTGCGACTTCTCTTCTTCTCAACCAATCCCTCCTCCATCATCTTCGTCCGAGGTCCAGTCCGCGACTCCGACCTCTACCCTCACGATCAACCCTGGATCAGAGCCTCTCTCGATCTCTCCTCCCTCCCATGGAATCGACTCGAGACCGTCGTCCTGGTCGACACGACTCTCCAAACGAACACCTGCACGGAGAATCACAACGTCGCTTTGGACAGGAAGAGCTTGTCTCGAGCGAGATTGATCTACGATTGGCAGCATCCTGCTTCTGATCTGGACTCATCTCTCGTTCGAGGGCTGGTGAACTACTCGTGGCAGCTTTGGAGGTGGGTAGAGTCGGACAGCTCGAAGGAGTGTCGCGTTGAGCTTTGGGTCGAGTCGGAGGAGAGGGTTCAGGAGATGAAGGATGTGTTGGTGGGCGTCTGTTCGGAGCTAGGGAAGGATCATGGTGCTCTTTGTCAGTTTCTCGAGGTAGTCGCGAAGCCGGGGGGTCACGAGGGATACTGGGAGGACGAACAGTCGAGGAGGAAGAGGGAGAGGAGGATTCGTTGAGGTCTTCGACTAGCCGTGAGTTCAGCTCTCTTCCTCTTCCCTGGCCTTCGTTGGCTCTTCTTTTGAGGTCAAGTGCGCTGACTCTACCCTTGCCTTTGGCCTCTCTGTCGCAGTGTTGGCTCGCTAGCGAGCTGGGGAGGGAGGAGGAACTCGTCAACGCGTCGCCGCCGGACTTCGCTTGCTTTGATCGATGAAATCGACCACGTCTTCGCTGCAGGAGATGATGAAGAAAGAGAACGCGTTCGTAATATCGTATGTCGAGCACAATAACAAAATAAGCAAAAGAAACAAACCACGACGATTAAGTAGATAACGAGAAGGGAGAAAGATCAACCACGTCAGCGACGAAAACTACCTCGAACAACCCTCCTCTCAATCCATCTCCTCAATCTCCAACCCGTCCTCCGAGTCCGTATCCATATCCGCGTCCGTCTCCTCGACCTCGACCAGCGGCTGATGGTTGGGGTGGATGATGATGGCGTTTCGAACCGGATCGCACGAGATCTGAGCGGTCTCGTTCTCCCGGATGGAACCGTCGAGGACCATTCGGGAGAGAGGGAAGAGGACTTCTTGCTGAATGACTCGGGCGAGGGGTCGAGCTCCATACTGTGAGAGGGCAAGAAGGCAGAGGAGGTCAGCGAGAGTTCGAGAGGAGGAAGGAGGGGAGGGGAGAGGGGGGAAAGGAAAGTCGACGAACCTGAGGCGAGAATCCAGCGGAGGCGAGGAAGTCCTTTGCGGCTTGGTCGAGGGTGAGCTTGATCTTCTTGTTGGCCTGGAGACGAGTCTCGAGCTCCTTGATTCGGATGTCGACGACCTGAGGGGAAGAACGAAAGGTCAGCCTCCTCGAACGCGCGAAGAGTGAAGAGGATAATGAAAACGAGAAACACTCACCTGGAACATATCAGATCTTGAGAGGGCTCTGAAGATGATCGTCTCGTCCAGTCGGTTGATGAACTCGGGAGGGAAGTGGGCAGCAACGGCGCCAGTGACGAGAGCCTTGATCTCGGGCGAGACGGGTCCTTCCTCGATCTCGGTGAGGTAGGCGGCTCCCAAGTTGGAGGTGAAGAGGATGATCGTGTTCTTGAAGTCCACTCGTCGACCTGCGTATCGAATAAGATGGTGAGGTTAGTTCAGCTGAGAAACGAGGGAAGGTCGTGGAGGAGGTGAACGAAAGACGCGACGAACCTTTTCCGTCGGTGAGGATTCCGTCGTCGAGGATCTGAAGGAAGAGAGTAACGAACTCCCGAGCGGCCTTCTCGACCTCGTCGATGAGGATGAGGGTGTAGGGCTGGAGAAGAAGAACAAAAGGTCCGGTCAGCAACCGAAAACGAGTCGCGTCCATTTCTTCTCAGACTCACCTTCCTCCTGATCGCCTCAGTGAGCTGTCCTCCTCCCTCGTGTCCGACGTATCCAGGTGGGGATCCAATCAATCGAGAGATGGAGTGCTTCTCGGAGTACTCAGAGGCGTCGATTCGAACCATCGCGTCGGCCTGAAGTCGAAGAAAAAGAGCGTCGTCGGGTCAGTTCGAGAGTCTCGCGTCGAACGAGAGGAGACTGAAGACGAGAACGTACCGAGTTGAACATGAACTCAGCGAGAGTCTTAGCGAGCAGGGTCTTTCCTGTTCCAGATGGACCGCAGAGGAGGAAGGAGGCGATGGGTCGGTTGAGGTTTCCCAGTCCCGACCTGTTGAGTCGAACGGCGTTGGAAACGGCCTTGATGGCGTCGGGTTGTCCGACGAGGGATCGAGTGAGGATCTTCTCCATCTGAAGGAGCTTCTGCTTTTCGGTGGTCATCAGGCCTGAAGAACGATAACGAAGAAACAAAAGGGAAATAGAGTCAGTCAGAGTGACGCGAGAGGGAAGATATCGAACGAGTGCAGAAAGACGACTCACGTTGAGCTGGAACTCCAGTCCATCGAGCCACGACCTCGGCGATTTCGTCGGGGGTGACGACGTCGGTATCGGGGACCTGAAGTCGAAGAAGAACGGAAGAAAGGTCAGCGTCGAGGACGAAGGAAGAGACGCGTCGACGAAGTCGAAGCTCACCTCTCCAGACGCCTCCTTCTCCGCCTTCTTGAGCTCCAACTCCTTGAGTCGCTTCTGAAGATCAGGGATGGCGTAGAACTTGATGTCGGCGGCGGTATCGAGATCCATCCTGATGATCCCGAAGAAGAGAGCACGATGGTCAGCGACGGAACGAAGAAAGGAGTCGTCTCGATCTCGTCTCGGTGAAAGCAAGAAAAGAAGACTCACCTCCTCTCAGCATCGGTAACCTTAGCCTTGAGTTCGTCGATCTTGGCTCGAACGGTGTTGATCTCGTCTCCTCGGTGCTTCTCCGACTCGTACTGGGTCTCGAGAGGTTCCAGCTCGTCCTGAATGGGCCAGAAAGGAAGACGCGACGGTGAGTACAGCCAGCAAAAGAAGATGATGAAGGAGAGACGAGACGACGGCAACGAACCTCGATATCTTGCTTCTGCTTCTTGGCGATCTCGAGTCGTTCCTTCGAAGCAGCGTCCTTCTCCCTCTCGAGCGCGTGGATCTCGACGTTCAGCTCCAGGCGTTTCCGTTCGAGCAGGTCGATGGCTTCGGGCTTCGTCTCTCGAGAGATCTTGACTCCAGCGGCAGCTTCGTCGAGGAGATCGATGGCGGAGTCGGGAAGTCGTCGTTGGGTGAGGTACTGCTTCGCGAGTTGAGCGGCAAGGACGAGAGCTGAGTCGAGGATTCGGACTCCGTGGTGAATCTGAACGAGACGAGGGAGGACAAGTCAGGACTGGGCCGAGGAAGAGAGAAGAGAGAGAAACGTGGCCGACTCACCTCGTACTTCTCGCTGATTCCTCGAAGGATCGAAATGGTCTCGGGGACGGTAGGCTCGTTGACCTGGATCTGAGCGAATCGTCGCTCGAAAGCAGCATCCTTCTCGATGAACTCTCGGAACTGTCGGTGAAACAAAAGCGAAGAAGGCGAAGGCGTCAGCGGTCTCGTTTCGAAAAGACGCGAGGGAGAGCCAGAGCCAGAGTTTGAGCGAAGGGAAGGCCGGTTGAGAAGAACTCACCTCGTTAAGCGTAGTAGCTCCAATACATCTCAGCTTTCCTCTCGCCAGCATAGGCTTGAGCAGGTTGGCAGCGTCCATTCCTCCTCCTCCCTTTCCAGCCATGATGAGGTGGATCTCGTCGATGAAGAGGATGACTGGCAACGAGGATGGGAAGGGAGATCGAAAGTCAGTCGACGCGATTCAACGAAGTCGAAAAGGAAAAACGCTCGCGACTCACTGCCCTCTCCTCCTCCTTCGCTGGCCTTCTCGATGTCGTTCAGCACTCCCTTGACTCGTTCCTCGTATTCTCCTTGGTACTGTTCGCGGAAAGTTGAGAAGGAAGAAGAGACGAAGCGGTCAGCTTGAGCTTCCTCGAAGAGGGGAGAGGAGACCGTCCCGGCGAAGACCACGAAGTGTCACTCACTTTTGCTCCCGCCATCAAGGCTCCCATCTGTTTAAGAAAGGCACGGAGAACATTGGTCAGGTGCGCGTCGCGAAGCAAAAGAGAGGGACGGGGAACTCACATCGAGCGAGAAGACCTTTCCGAAGAGGGAAGGAGGAACATCCCTCGAGACGATCCTCTGAGCAAGACCTTCCACAACAGCGGTCTTTCCAACTCCAGGTTCTCCGATGAGACAAGGGTTGTTCTTCGTCCTCCTGCAAAGCACTCGGATCATTCGTCGGACCTGACGAACACGCGAAGCGAAAAAGTCAGCTCTCAACTCGAGTTCGACGCGTCCCTCGTCCTCTCTCCCTCTTCCTCCCCTCGCCTTCGTTCGAAAAGTGTTTGGAACCCACCTCAGCCTCCCTGCCCACCACTGGATCGAGCTTCCCCTCCTCCGCCTGCTTAGTCAAGTCCACACAGTACTTCGTCAAGAACTCCCCAGGTCCACCCGACGACCTATCGGCGTCTTTGGAGTCGACTCGCTTTCCTGCTCGGAGGGTGGCGAGAGCGTCGAGGAGGACTTGGACCGGGAGGGATTGAGCGGCGAGGATGGGTTTGATGGTGTCGTGGTTGAGGAGAGGAGGGAGGAGATGGATGGGGGAGAGATGGGTGTCGTTCTGGACGAGGAGATGGAGGGAAAGGGGAGTCAGGTTTCCAGCAGGATGGGGAGGTATGGGAAAGAGCGAGAGAGGGTAGTGGGAGAGAAGGAGAAAGACTCACCTGAGTCTTCATGAGCTCCTGGGCTTGAGAGAGGATCTTCGAGAGAGGTCCGAGTCCGACGTCGTCTGGAGGAGGGTTCTGAGCGGGGAGCTTGACGATGGCTCGTTGCAGAGCTTTCTTGAGCGCTTCCTGTGAGACGAGAAGCGAGGTGGGAGAAGAGGATCAGTCATCAGATTGAGAGACACGAGTGCGAGCTTGTGTGGTGAAGGGGGAAAGGAGGACGAGATGCGATGGGGAACGAGAAGGTCGAGAGGTCGACGTCAACCTTCCCTCCCTTCCTTTTCCCTCTTCGCCCTCTACAGTATACCAGTTCATCCTGATCCTCCCACACCCTCAACTACCCACCAGAGCACCAACAGCAGCAAGATCATCGTCTCGTACTCACAGGATCTCCTCCGACCTTCTCTACGACGCTCCAGAACAAGCTCATCGGAGCACTCCCATCTTGCGCTTTATCGTTTGCTACCTGATTCGGGTCGCTGAGGAGAGCTTGAGCGAGATGAAGAGGGTAGACCGATGGACTCGAGTAACTTTTGGCGATCTAGAAAGAATAGAGAGAAGGTAAGAAAAGGGGAATGTCAGAGAAGGAAGCGACGACGAGGTGAGCTCGAGCTCAAAGGGAAGCAGACTGACCTGAAGAGCAGAAGAGATGGCGGTTTCCGCTAGCGTGGTGAAGTTCATTTTGGTTCGGTTTGGGATTTGGGAAGTGGTTGGGTTGGGGGTGGGTGTTGGTTGGAAGAGAGAAAGAGGGAGATGGTTTCGACGGTATATCCAGGGCCGAAGTTGGCTCGTTCCTTCCACAAACTTCTAGGTCAGACGCGAAAGAACCCCGAGGTCCTAGAACAGATCAAGCGATATGACGCTGTTGGGGAGATACGACGCTTTTTTGGCGTCTTTGAGAAACAGAGAGAGGTGCTCTGAAAAGGATTTTACGACATCTTCGCGCTCGAGAAAAGGAACAAACAAAAACGGTGAGCTCGAGTTTCCTTCCCTCGGAGAGGTTGACTCGCAACGGCCATCTCGCTTTTCACCCTCTGGCAAACACTAGCTCAGCATGCTCACTCTCGACCCCCTCGTACCCTCTTGACACTCTCGACATCGACTCTCCTCTTCTAGGACTATGGAGCGACGAGCAGCTCGAACGGAGGTCGCCGTCGACTCGAGAGACGGAGGACGAACGAGCGAACGAGGGACGAAGGGCCCGCCGGAGGATAGAGATCTATGCATGACTCCTTCTCGTAAGTTGGGACCTCCTTCTCCACATCTGTGGGGCTGGAAACCAGCGGGAGGAGCTCGAAGGATCGGGAGGGAGTCGAAGTAGTCGATGAAGAGAAGGGAATGGACGAGCTGACCTTCTTCCCTCCCTCTCTCACCCTTCTAACCGCTGCCTTTCTTCTGGGCTCAGTCTCTGAAGCTCGCAATAGGATTATTCTTCATCTCTTCTGCTCCTGAGAGCTCAGGTGCTTCCTAGGACGGCTGCCTCGAAGGAGACGAAAGGACGAAGAGAAGTCGAGCTGACGATACCTTGACCTGCTCTTCTTCGATCCTTCCTCATCCCTTCCAGCACTTTTTCTTCAAGTACCCCAACGCCCCTGATCGAAGACAATCGCTCGGCCTTGAACATTCCAGTCGTCCCGAAAGCTCGCTTTGAACCATGTGAGTCTGCTTGTCGTTCTCCCTCCTTCTGGCCCTCGCTCGCCTCGTCGAACTGTCCCCTCCTTCTCTGCTTGCTTTCCTAGATCCAAGATGGAAGGATGTTCATATCTCTCGCTACCTCTCCGTCTCGACGACGGAAACCTGCTGAACGGAAAATCAAACGCGTCGCTCGCCTCTCTCCCCTCCCCTCCCCCTGTCGACGCCACTTCACCTTCACCTAGCTCCTCCCTCCTCGCTCTTTTCACCTTCCACCTCCATCTTCTCCCCTTCCTCTCTTCTTTTCTTTCTCGAGCTGCCCTTCTCGCCATGCAGATCGACCAAACTAGACAAGACCCGATGAGGTGAGCTCTCCCATCTCTTCCTCGCATCGCATCTCTCCTCGTCTCCCTCCTCCTGACCTCCCTCCTCGCTCGCTTCCCTTCCCTTCCAGTGACTCTGGACCCGACCAAGACTCTTCTTCTTCTGAAGGAGAGCAGCAACAACCTCAGCAGCAGCAGCAGACGTACTATGCTCAGCAACCCCCTCGACTGAAGTGAGTCTCTCCGATCTCGAAGCTCTAACGATCTATTCCACCTCTCCCTCCGCTGATCACTCCTTCCCTTCCTCTCCTCCTGTTCTCTCTCAAAATCCATCCATCCAACCACACTATCACTCCCTCCCAACCCTGCCTTCCAGTTCCCGCTCCCGAGGATCACGTCAAGCTTCGTCGAGATCGAAAGCAACGCGACTTGCTCTTCGCTGGAGCGGACGAGGACGAGCTCGACCGTCTCCTTGGGTCGAACAAGAGGAAGAGGAGATCGAACGGACACGACGATGATAGCGAGGAAGACGAGGAGGAGGAGAGAGGAGAGAGAAGAAGGGCGAGGGTGGGGAGGAAGAAGGTTGGGAGTGCTGAGTTGAAGGGCGATGGGAGGGGAGGTGAGAGAGGAAGACGAGGTGGGCAAGGGAAGGAAAGGGAGATGACGAAGGATACTGGGAGGAGCGCTTCTGGGTGAGTTCGATCTTCCTTCCTCCCTCTCTCTTGGTCGACTATGCGGCCTCGAGGAGGCAGGAGGACTGACGCCTTGAGTCTCGAACGAGTCGAGTCGCTGACCTTGCCCTCCCTCTCTCTCTCCCTTCACCTCGTCCCTCGCAGCAGATTCATATCCGCCCCCACCCCTCGTCACTGCTGGACCCAATCCGACGAGGACGAGGTTCTCCGATGGGCTGAGAAGTACGTCGCTAAGAGTCGAACGGAGACGACGATGAGGGAGTACGCGGAGAAAGTGAGTTGCCTTCGTCCCGAGTGATCAGCTTTCGTTCTCGTTCTCGAGCTGACCTCCCCTCGTTTGCTTCGAATCGTCTTGCCACTGTCAGCACCTCAGGCACACCTTCCCCGATCGAACAATGGAATCAACCTACTCCAAGTTCAAGCGACTCGTTGCGAAAC
Source organism: Mrakia gelida (assembly GCA_024345305.1). Taxonomy (NCBI): domain Eukaryota; kingdom Fungi; phylum Basidiomycota; class Tremellomycetes; order Cystofilobasidiales; family Mrakiaceae; genus Mrakia; species Mrakia gelida. The sequence goes on along the minus strand of BRON01000013.1, from coordinate 473,773 downwards.
TTGCGTCCTCTCCTCGAGCTCCGGTCGCGTCGTCGTCGTCGTCGAGGAGGAAGGAGAAGGTCGAGCTTGAGGTTGCTGGGGAGAAGAACGATAAGCCTGAGAAGAAGAAGAAGAGGGTACACAGGAGGTGAGTTTCTCGAGCGTTCGTTGGGGAGAGGATGGGGGGAGGATGGAGAGGAGAGAAGAGCTCGAGCTGACCGTCGACGCGCCCGTCTCGCTTCCCTTCGTCTCGTTCAGGAGGGATCGATCTCCTTCGCCCGTCGTCGTTCAGCAGCAACCACAGCACGAGGAGTCCGAGTTTGAACTCGAGTCATCACCTCCTCCTGCCTTGTCGATGGACACGAACAAGAAGCTCAAGGTCGAGGAGCTCGTCCAGCAGCAGCACGCGAGGACGTCGAGCGGGGAGTGGTTTGAGCTGGGAGGAGCGAGAATCGAGAGACCTTCGATGGATGTTGGTTCTTCTTCGTGAGCCTCGCTGTCTTCGCCAGCGAGAGAGGAAGGCTGGACTGACCTTGTTCTTCGTCGTCCGTGCAGATCTAGGTCGTCATCGTTCCCGGTTCCGTCGAAGGTCTCGCCTCAGGAGATGATCTCGAGGTCCGTTTCCCCTTCGCTCTACCAGTGTTTCGGTATAGGAGCTCGGCTGACTTCTTGTCCCTCTCAGACTTGTGTCGAACCCTCCCGCTCCCTCAACCAGCAGCAGCAGAAACGAGCCTTCGACCTCGACGAGCTTCCCTCGAACCCTCAAGCTCAGGGTGAGTGTATTTCGCTCTCTGTTCTCGAAGTTGACGGCTCTAATTGACGGCTGCCTTCTTCCTCGTCATACAGAACTTCGATCATCTCGTCAAGGACGAAGACCTTCGAAACCTCGTCTCCTCGTTCGGACGCGTCGTCAGGTTCGTTCTTCCCGAGTGTTTCCTGTGCTCCACTCTCTCGATGACTAATATTTCGCGCGGCTCTTTGTTCACAGTGCTCAGGTCATGCGAGATCCAGCGGGCTACAGTCAAGGCTTCGGGTTCGTCGAGTTCGAGCGAGCGGAGGATGCTCAGGCAGCGATGAAAGGGTTGAACGGTGAGCTCTTGGTCTGTTTCCTTCGTCGCTCGTCTCCGTTATCTGACTCAAACACCTCCCTTCTTCAATAAGGTACCATGATTCGAAACAAGCCACTCTCCATCATCCCCGGTCCTCGACCTTCGCCCTCCTCGTCCTCGGCTCCCCGAGCCGCTGCACCTCCACTCCCTCGATCCTCGTTCCGATACGACTCCTACCGTCCTTCGCCTTTGGAGTCAGAGACTACTCGTTCGCCACCTCGAGGTCCTTCTCAGCCGGCGAGAGACCCTCGAGACTTTCCGATCTCGAGCCTCGCTGGTCCCTCGTCTTCCTCCGCCGTCGCCGTCCCCGCCGTCCCCACACCTCCAGCAGCTTCCTTGGATACCCTCGCAACTTTGACAGCCGCTCTTCATGCCAACCCTTCCAGTCTGTGATTGTTCTCGTCTTCTCGGGCGCGTCTCCTCGCTTTGCTCTCGAGCTCTCGACTGACGCGTCGACTTTCGTTCGTTCTCGCCAGGCTCTCTCTCGTTCAGTCGCTCAAGTACGCACATCCTCACCATCCAGTCCTCAACCTGCTTTCTGACCTCCTTGACTTCCTTTCGTTCCAGTCCCGCTCACCCAGCCGCTCAAAGCATCCTCGACTTCCACAACTGCAAACTTCACCACCACCTTTACGACCTCGACGTACGCGCCATCCCTTCGAACGGACACCGACCACTCCTTCTCCTACTCTCCCAACCCATCATACGGAACGAGCTCGTCGGCTCCTCAGGGATCAACGAGGTCCGTCTCGTCTCGGCTCGTCGCGTCGTCGTTCTTGGTCTTAGCTGTCGGACCTCGAACTGACCTTCCTCCTCCTCTCTCTGTTCCAGTCGCAATCAGCCCTCGAGTCTTCCAGCCTCAAGTAGCACATCCCGAGATCCTCGATCGGTCGGAAGGAGCGACGCCTCGAGCGGTATCTGCTGATTCGAGGATTCACTGCAGGATGTGACGCCTCGAGGGAAGGACGGGACCAACTCGCATTGAGTTGTTGGCCTCGCGTCGCGTCGTGCACGCGTCCTTTCCCTTCGTCTCCTTTCCCTTCTTCCCTGCGCTTGTCTTCCTCTCTCTATTCTTTTCTCAAATACACTGTCCGTGAGAGGGACCTTACCCCTGATCATGCCAGTCGTTGAATAGGAGCGTCCATGGGCAGTTGCTGTCTCGCCCAGCAACTCGTTTCTCACACCTCTGTTAGATTTCAGCCCGGAAAAAGACCGCGTGCGACGTCTCAGACCTGCGAAAGACTTCTCTCCTCGCAAGCCACACCGGCCACATCCTTTCTCGTTGACTTTCTCTGCATGGCGGTGCGCGGTAACGGTAGTGGTAGCTATGTGGAGGGGAGTCATATCCGTTGAGTTGAGCTTTCCAAAGCGAAACCTCCTTGCGTCCCGTCTCTTCCTTCTCTGGCCTTCCTTCATTCCTCTCATGCTTCAGCTGAGATTTTCGTATCTCTTCTCGCGTGTTCGTCCACCTCCTTCTGACGTCAAGAAGTTGATCAGCTTCGCACGCGAGAAGAGACTCGACGCCTTAGCGGTCGCGTCACCTCTTTGTTTTTCACTTTGTCTCCTCGCTGTCGCCTTCCTGATTCTTTTTCGTCTCTCTCCTCGAGACTCGCAGGTCTCCCTATGAATGACGTAGGCAAGTATTTTATCACACTCCCACTCATGGCGGGGACGGGTAAAAATCTCGGGATGACCCGAGCAGCAGAGCTCTGAGACGCGACGTCGTTTTTGCCCTTTCAGTTTGTTCCTACAGCTCCTTTCCTTCCTCTTCCTTCCTTTCTTCTCGCCGAACGAAGAACCCTCGGCAAGGTACTCTCAACCATCTCGATAAAGATCGAGAGGAGCCTACCTCGTCTTGGATTCTTCTGCGACGAGTCGGATTTCCGCTCTTCAGAACTTCCCACGTCACGCGTCTTTTCCTTCTCTTGCCCTCCTTCGATCTTTCGCGAGCTTCCCCGCGCTTCCGCTGAAAGATCATAGTCCTCTTGCGTGCTCGACCACCTCCTTCCCAAACCCAAGGAGGTGGTCAGCCCCGCACGCGCGAGGAAAGACTCGGCGTTTCAGCGGTCGCGTCGCGCTTTTTGATTGCTCCTTTCTAGTCCTCTCCAAGACATCTCTTCTCCCACGAGAGAAACCCTCTCTCCTACTCAGTACCGAGCATTTCTTCTCTCGTTCGAGTAGGGTGTGGAATCGCTTGTGGGAGTCGAAGCGCCTTGAATCACCTTGGTTTGTTTTGTTTTCGCTGCGTCCTTTTCCCCACTTGCTACCATTCGCGCTTCCGTTCATGCTGAGTTGATCAACCGCGTACTGAGACCTTCCCTTCGGCTCTTCAAGTACGCGCTTTGGTCATCTGAGCTGAAATGATCGCCATCTGTTCTGTTCGTTCGTAGATCCGTCGTCTCGTCCCGTTCATTCCCTCCCTTTGTCTCTCTTCCTCTCGGTATTTGCTTCCTCTCTGATCTTAGCCCAACTCTTCCCACCCAACGAGGCTCAGCGATGAAGGTGGACCAGCTATCATCTTTCTCGTCTAGGCCGAGGGGCGAGTCGAGACGTCGCCTGCTTTCTTTCCATTCTTCTCTCACTTTCCTTTCCCTCCTTTCGAGGCGACAAGAGCTAGTTTTGAAAGCAAAGCATGTAAATATCATAAACCTATATCAACCAAACCTGGGGCCCAAGAACCAAACGGAAAAGCAAGAGCAAGAAGCCACGACGCGACGAAGACGAAACGAAAGAGGAAAGAGGAGCCAGCCCCCTCGACCTCCGTCCCTCTCCCACCCTCCCAGTAAAACCACACCAAACGAGATCCTAAGCTAAACAGCCCACCCACCCACCCAACCCTCCCTTCCAAGAACCCAGAACCCAAACCGAAAACGAAGCCTCGACGCGTCGTCTACTCCTCCTGCCCCACCTCCGCCTCCTCAACCTCAACCCCACCCTCCTGAGGCTGCTTCACGCCAATCTCCCCTTGACCTCCCAAGCGCTGAAGCGCGTATCGGCAGACCTTGAGTTTCTTGTTGGCGATGGAGGGAGCCATCCAGCATTTGATGACGGTGTAGAGGCCGTCGTAGCGGTATCTGAGGGTGGGTGGAGGGGGGAGGGGGGGGGGGGGGGGGGGGGGGGCGGGTGAGGTTAGTTGAGTGAGAGGAGAGAAAGGAGAAGAGGGGAGGGAAGGATGGCTTGTGAGGAAGGGAGAGTGGGCGGACGGCTGGGCAAGGGAAGGAAGGGTGGGCGAGAGAAAGAGAGGACGCGAAAGCAGCACTCACCCATCAACAGGAGCGTACTTGGAAGGGTTCTTGTACCCTCGAATCACTCGGACGGGTTTGCCTGTGTCGCAGGATTTCTATCGAAACCAACGCAAGACCAGGGGAGGAGGAAAGAAACCGAGTCAGCGAAAACGCGTCTGAGCTCTCGTTCGTTTCGTTCGCGAGGGAGCCCCTTCGTCGACGTAGAGTCGTTGTCGACGCTGCAAGGGAGGGTTGAAAGAGCGAGACTCGCCTTCAAAGCAGCATTGAACGAATGATCGAACGACTGGTCGAACGTCTGAGGAGCTACTCGGAGGTTCTTGGGTTGGTTTTTGGTTCCCTGGATGAAAGGCGAAACGAAGGAGCGAGAGGTCAGCTTCTCTTCGCTTTGAGGACGGAAGGAGAGAGAGGAAGAGTCAACGAACAGAGAGAAGAGTTCCTCCTGAGCCGGTGTAGGTGAAGACGTCTGTTGACGAACAGGGAGCGAGGGAGGAAGGAGGCGAGGTGAGCAAAGGTCGTCGACGACGCGCGAGAGCGAGGGGGGAAGGAGCGAGACGTAGGGAAGGAGCGAACGAACCTCCGTTATCGACATCGTCAGCCCAACCTCCAGAGAGAGCTATAGACCAGCATCCTGATGCGGCGTTTCCGAAGATGCCTCTGTGAGAGGAGAACGGGAAAGGGAAGGGAGGTCAGCGCGAGGTTGAGCTTCGACTCAACGCTTTCAATCAAGCTCGTCTCCCGAGCGGCCTTCGAACGAGATGAAAGAGAGCGAAAGACTCACCCAACAGGAGGACTGTCCCGACCCAGACAAAGCAAGAGATCGAACACGGAGAGTCAGCGACGCGAAAGGAAACGAAGCTCAGCTCGCTCTCCCCATCCAAAACTCACGAATGAACAGCAGCCCTACTAGCCTGCATCCTAGTCCTCCAAACCGTCCCAATTGCCACCCCAGGAATATGTCCAAACTGCTTCGGGTTCTGACTCCTCTTGCCCACCTTCACACCATGTCCAGATCCCCTCGGCGCACCAGCTTCCCTTTTCTTAAACACCATCTTCTTCTGCCTCTTCCTCTCCCTCCCAACCTCCTCTCCCTCCCCATCCTCCTCGTCCTCTTCGTAATCGTCTCCAACGATCCACTCCCCCTCCTCCCCCTCTTCACCCTCCCCTTCCTCGTCCGAATCCTCGGAGCGTCGTCGTTTCTGGGAATTGAACGGACTCTCCGAATCCTCCCATCGTTCAAGGACGATCTCCTTCGAGTAATCGATCTTGATCTTTCCTTCGTTTCGAGCGCTCCTTCGTCCTGGAGTGGCGGATGCAGCGGAGGAGGAGGAGGGGGAGGCTCTGGCTTTAGGTCTTGGTTTCGGTTTGGGAGTAGCGTGTCCGAAGGAGATGAAGGGAGCTTGAGGAGCTTTGGAAGGGAGGGAGTGGGAGGCTGGATAGAGAGTGGGCACGGCGGGTGCGTTTCGAGCGGTGGTGGAGGAGAAGAGAGCGGAGAGGATACGTTGGTTCTCGCTACGACGAAGAAGAACGCGAAGGGGAGGGGGGGTTAGGGACGGGAAGGGAAGGGAGGGAGGGGGAGGGAACGCGAGCTCGTCGAACGAAAGCTCGAATGGATTGGGAAGGGAAGGGGGGGCACGCACGCGATGTTAGCGAGTCGCTCAGCTTCGTACTGGGCGGCGATGGAGGTCATCTTGAGATGGGAAGGGAGAAGGGGAAGGTGGGTGTTTGGGAACAGGGAAGGGAAGGGAGGGCGGAGGAACGAGAGGGAGGAGGAAAACGCGTCCCTGACCGCGGAGCTAAATGATCGCGAGCAAGCCATGTTTCGGCAGGGGTAGTAACTGAGAAAATGGGTAGGTTTTTGGTTCGGGGGTGGAGATTGAGGCGGGAAGATGAACAGGAACGCGAAAAAGGTGGAAGAAAATCTGCTGGAGGGAGGCTAGAGAGGAGAAGGGAAGGGAAGGAGGGAGAGGTGCGAGCTCGAGCTCACACGTTTCGTTCTCTCCCTTCGTTCTTTGGACGCGAGGCTCTTGCTCTTGGAATGCAAACGAGGCGAGGCTTCTAAACATAAGGCGTAGATAGATCAATCGTCAAAAAGTAGTGCAACAAAAAGGCAAGCATGCAAAGCAAAGCGGGAACCAGAACATATCTCTCCTCCCTCCCTCCTCGTCTCACGAACTGCTCTTCCCTCCCCCTCCTCCATCATCCACACTCCCCTCCGCAAACTTCCTCAACACCTCCCAGTTCTTCGGTGCGTTCTTCCACGCGTCCTGGACCGCACTCCCCATGAACCTCCACGCGTCCGGGCTCTTCTCCCAAACGAGTTTGAGCGCGTTGGATTGGGTTCCGTTGGTGAACGAGTGGATATAGCGAGAGTACATGGATTCGATGGTGGTGAAGACCTTGACGTTCGCGGTGAGGAGGGAGTGGAGAGGGGGGTGGAGGGGGAGGAGATGGGTGTAGCTGGAAGGCAGGGAAGGAAGGAGTCAGCGAATGAGCTTCGAGTTTCGAACGAGCGAGGCGAGGGAGGAAGCGTCCGGCTCGACGCTCCCGAGGCAGAAAAAGTACGATCTCTATGGTAGGTTTACTCACTTTTCCTCCCCTCTAGCCCACTTCCCCAACTTAGGCCAAGCGCTCTTCTCCCTCAACTCAGCCAAAACCCCTTGCTCCTCCCTCTCCTTCACTTCCCTCTCTCTCCTCTCCCGCACCCTCACCTCCCTCTCGTTCCTCTCAACCCCTTCAAACTCCCCTCCTGCCGTCATCGTCATCGCCTCCTTCCCCCCATCAACAACCCATTTCCTCACGCTCTCCCCTCCCGAAACGAGTACGATCTCCCTCCCTTCGCACCACCTCAACCACTTCTCCACGCCCTTCCGTTCGCGCTCCCACTCCGCTTTGGTCAGCTCCGTACGACGGAAGCACAGGGCCCTTGAGCGAGGGATGTTCTCTTCTCGTTTTGAGGAGAAGGAGGAGGAGGTTGGTGGTGGAGGGGAGTAAGGAGTTTGAGGGATTTGAGGGTTGTAGAACGCTGGTGGGGGAGGGGGAGGAGGGAGGGAGGAGGAGAGGAGGAGACATCGGAGCGTCGAGAGAGGTGGAGGAGGAGGCGAGGGGGGTGAAGGTGGGTAGAGTGGAGAGGAGGAGTAAGGTGTTAAGAGCGCTGAGAAGGGGTGAGGTTGAGGTTGAGTTGGGGGAGGGGAAGAAGAGGTTGAAGCTGGAGAAGAAGAAGGTGGAGGAGCGGGCGAGGGGAGGTTCGTCAATGAGGAGGAGGATGCTGGAGTTATCGAGGGCGGCGAGACTTCTAGGGCTGATGAAGGAGAGGTCATGGTGGAGGGTCTCTAGATGAGTTGCTGGAGTGGAGAGAGAGGGAGGTGAGAGGTGAGGAGCTTCAGAGAAGGAGAGGGAAGGAAGGAAGGGAAAGAGTGAGCTTCGATTCGGTTGGGGGGAGGGACGATGACGAGGCGACTTCTACGCTCTTCTCGCCTGCGAGAAGGCACTCACTTGAGTTTCGAAGACCAGCTACGGATATAGAGGAGGGGAACGAAAGTCTGAGATGTGTTGAGAGGTTTGTCGATTGGGTGGTGAGGTGGTTGGGAGGAGGAGGGAGGTCGAAAGTGCCCGAACGAAGGAGGGCACCCGAGGTTTCGGCAGGTGCTCTGGTTTCCCTGATGACCGTCAGGTGGGAGAAAAACCTACATCGCTCTGGAAAAGACCTAGAGGCGTCCATATCTCCTGTGCTTTCTCTCCGGAGGCAACACTGTTCGATTTTCTCGAGCCGAACCTCGACTTTCGTCGGCCTCTCCCCGACCTCGCTCCTCGACTCATGTGTTTCTTCGCTCGTCGCCACTTCCAGCGAGTCGAAAAGAACGAAAAATGTAGACTCATAAAAGAAAGAAAGCAGGTGAAAGTCGGAAAAGCGAACTATGTGCAAAGAAGGTCAAAAAGGGTCGAGAAACGACGGCGGAACGAACATCGAGACGCGACGGACCACGACGAGGCAAGCTAACCTAGACAATCTACTCCCTCCTCTAACCCCTAAACGACTCATCGACAGGCCCGGTAGGCTCGTACCTAAACTCGAAGACCGAATCCTCCTGGTCGAACGACTCGAGACTGGCCGAATCGTCTCCCGACGAGTACTCCGACCTTTTGATCGTTCCTGCAGCGACGGACGATCCTCCGACAATTCCGACAACCGAGACGAGGTCGAGAGGAGGCTTGAAGGCTCGCTGAGAGTTGTATCGTTTGGCGATGAGGGGCTTGTTGAAGGCGAGGAAGGGGAGGTAGGCGAGGAGAGGGGAGGTTTTGGTGGAGGAGGAGGGAGAGGAGGGAGGGGCGGAGTTTGAGAGGAGATTCTGCGGAGGGTAGATAGAGATAGAGACAAGAGAAAGATAAACGGAGTCAATATAAGGTTGAGGCGTTGATCGAGAAAGAAGGAAAGGAGACGCGAGCTCGCGAAGGACGACGAATGAAGACTCACCTTCTGAACGGCCGACTTCCACACGTTGATCAGCTCGACCGTGGCCTCCCTCTTTCCCTCGATGGAGAGATCTCCCGTCCAGATGAGAGTGACATCCTCGCTGGTCTTCGAGTCGAGCTGGTCGATCTCGCGGCTGCAGGATGCGACGCGCGCTTCGAGGTTGCGACGATAGATCTGATCTGACTCGACGAGCTCTGCGGCTTGGAGGATGGAGTTGAGGAGTTGGATGATCTTTGAGAGTGAGAGAGACGAGTGGACGGGCGATGAAAGAGGGGTCAGCGAGAGGAAGAGGGCAAACGACTCGAACACGACGCGACGAAGAACAAGCGAGGAGGATATCAGGATCGACGACTCACCAACTCAGACTTGTAGGCCAAAACGCTAAACACCCCAGCACCCTGCCAGTTGTTCCTCCTATCCAACCCTCTCCTCACCCACCCCAAATAAGCCAGATCCATCCCAACCTTCCTCGCCTCCCAAATCGACGTCTCGAAGTCCTCCCCGACCTCAGAATCGAGCTTCTTGAGCTTGGAGAGTTGCTGGAGGAAAGATGTGTTGCCTCCCGGGAGGTAAGCGGTTTCGAGAGGGAGAAGGAGGTCGAGGAGGGCCTTGGTGTTGCGTTTGGTGCGAGGAGGGAGGGAGGAGGGAGGGACGGTGAAGGAGAGAGGTAAGAAGTAGCCAGGAGCAGGGTAGAATCGGGCGTAATCTCGGGGGGCGATGGAGGGAGTGGGCTGAAAGTTAGAAGGGAGCGAGAGGGATGATCAGTGACTGGAAGGGAACGGAAAGAGGGACAAAAGACGACGAGGAGAGGTCGAGCTCACCGGCTTCATCATCTCGCAAAAGTCAGTCCACTCCTGGCGAAGGGACCCTCTTTTGAGAAGCTTGTGGGTGTAAACTGGTCGGTTACGCTGCATTTTGACGGCGAGTGACATCGAGAGCTAGGTACTGGGAGGGAGAGGAGGGGAACAAAGCGAAGAAGCGGGAGGGAAGGGAAGGGAGGTGAGCTCGACTCGACCAAACACCTCCAGCTCTCTTCGCTGCTCCTCCTCTCGAACCATAGACGAAAGACTCACTGAAAGAAGTAGGAGTGGTTGATGTGGTTGGAGGACATCCCTCTCGTGCGGATTTTGCTCGAGTTTTGATCTGCTGGCACGGAAGGAAGGGGGGATCGAAGATGAATATTGGCTTCTGGACTGGAGGGAAGTCGAGTTTGAAACCTCGAACGAGAACGATCGGGGAAGGTTTTCCTTCGAGGCTAGCAGGTCATGGGAGGTGTGTGGGCAATAAGCGGAGGGTTCGGGACGGGTAGAGAGGATAAGGTTGATGGGTTTGAGGAGTTCATGGCCGTGAGAGGGAAGGGAGGGGGGGAGCTTCGAAGGAGGCTGGTCGAGCTCGGCCTTCCCTTCCCTCGTGCCTTCCTCGCGACGAGGTTGTTTTTCGTCACTTCCTGCGACGCTGCCTTCTCAGGAGATCGATACTCCGAGTGGTTGAAGATAGGTCGCGGAATTCTAGCGCGAGCGAAAGTCGTGGTTTGGCTGAGCAACGAGGGTCGTCCGACGACGCGACGCGCTCAAACCGAGACGCACGAGGAGAACTGCCAGGAAGACGCGCTCGATGAATTGACAGGCGTTCAGAAACAGAAGCCTATGCATAAAAAGAAGAAACCCGAACGACGCAAAGACGCGTAGACTAGTCGACGGACGCGACTCGAAAGTCGTCAGCTCCCGCTCTCTCCTCTGCTCTCCATCCACTCGAAACTCGCGAGCTGACTTATCCGTACTCCTCGTCTTGGAACCACAGCTGGACTCGCTCACTGGACGATCTGTGTCGAAGGGGAGGGGGGGCGGGGAGGTCGAGAACGAACACTCGCGACACCGTCGTCGCGCGCCTTCGCGTTCGTCGACGAGGTTCTTCGTTTACTTTCTCATCTTGTATCGAGACTGTCTTGCGCTCGGTCTCCTTACGTGCCTCTCAGTCAGAGATACACTGCCACAGACCCCACAAACAAGAGGACGAACTGAACGAGGTCGAAGAAGATCCGACGAACGCGACTCCTCTACCGCGACCTCCGTCTCGTCCCCTTTCCTCCTCTTGTCTCCCGTTCCCATCTCCCCCGGGTCTCTCTCGTTCCGACAGTGTATGAGAACCAAAACGACGTCAAGATCTCGTTAAAGGCGCGAAGCTTACTACAGAATAGGTGTGGCGACGACGAACACAAAAAAAGGTGGAGAGAGAGGAAGAAAAAGAAGAGGTATCGGTCGAAGATAGCGAAGCAGCGAGAGGTAGAGAGAGAACATGCTAGGGGAAAGAGAGATGGAAGCGAAGAGAACGAAAAAAGAAGGACCCAAAACGAAAGCCTAAAACGCGGGAGGGGGGCGTTAAGCAGAGGCAGCAGCGGCCTCTCGAGCTCGAGCGGCGGTGGCCATGACTGTAGATAACGAAGAGTAAGGAAGAGAGAGGTCAGTATGAGGTAGAGGAAGGCGAGGGGGTGAAGGGAGGAGGAAGAACGAACCGTTAAGAGCGGATCCGGCCTTGAACCTGGAGGGGGAAAGGGAGAAACGAAAGGGGGATCAGTTAGCGACGTTCCTGAAGTCTATAGGACCGTAAGAATGAATGTAGACGTGCCACGTAATCTGTCCTTCATTCTGTTTGTAATGAAAATTTGATGTCAGTTGATGCTACGATCGAAAGGGAACGAAAAGGGATGGAAAGGGGGACGAACGAAGGTGTGGGAGACCTCGATCTTGTCAACGGATCCGTCCTCGTGCTTGATCTCAACGGGAAGGTTCTTTCCCTCAGCGAAGGACTCGAGGCCGAGGATCTGAAAGAGAGAAAAGAAGAGAGCGAGAAAGTCAGGACGAGTTCGAGAGGCGACGAGGAGGGGAGGGTGTCGAAGAGGGCCGAGGACGGGAAACTCACGGAGATCTTGTCAGTGGGCTTGACGAGGTCGTAATCCGAAGCCTTGGTGAACCAGAGAGGGAGCATACCTATAGAGGGTCGAAGGAAAGGCACAGGGGGTCAGCGAAATAGTTTGTTTCGCGCCGAGCGACGAAGCGAAGACGCGTCGTCGAAGTCGACAACGAAGCGAGAAAGACGACTCACCCTGCTTCTTCAAGTTGGTCTCGTGAATTCGAGCGAACGATCGAACGATAACAGCGGCTCCTCCGAGGAATCGAGGCTCAAGAGCGGCGTGCTCTCGAGAAGATCCCTCTCCGTAGTTCTCATCTCCGACGACGACCCAAGGAACTCCGTTCTCTCGGTAGTAGGCAGCGACGGTGGGGACGGGTCCGAACTCTCCGGTGATCTGGTTCTGGATGGAGTTGGGCTTTCCGTTGGCCTCGTTGATGGCTGATTGAAGGGAAGAGCGAAGGAAGGGAGAAGTCAGAACTCGTTCGTTCGCGAAGTCGGCGTTGAACTCGAAACGAAGACTCACCTCCAATGAGACAGTTCTGGGAGATGTTCTCGAGGTGACCTCGGTACTTCAACCAGGGTCCTCCGGCAGAGATGTGATCGGTGGCTGAAGAAGGCGAAAGAAAGACGAGCGAGCGAGGTCAGTCGAGATCTCAGAAGTTCGAGACGCGAGCTCGAGCTCGGGATTGAAGGGAGTTGAGAACGTACTGCACTTTCCGACGGCCTTAATCAGGACGGGAGCGTCGGTGATGTTCTTTCCGTTCCACTTCTTGAAGGGAGAGAGCATCTGGAGTCGGTCGGAGGTAGGGGAGACGGCGACGTTGACGGTAGCTCCGTCGGCAGGAGGAGCCTGGAAGGTGTCCTCTCCGGGGTCGAATCCCTTGGGAGGGAGCTCCTTTCCGGAAGGCTCAGCGAACTTGAAGGTCTTTCCGTCGGTTCCGGTGAGGGAGTCGGTGAGGGGGTTGAAGGTGAGGGATCCGGCGAAGGTCATGGCGGTAACGATCTGAACGGGACGAGGACGACGAACGAGGAGGGAAAGTCAGCGAGGAGTCGAACAAGGAGGTCAACGAGAAGGAAGAGATGAGATACTCACGTCGGGGGAGGCAACGAAAGCGTGAGTGGCGGGGTTGGCGTCGTTTCGTCCAGTGAAGTTTCGGTTGTACGAGGTGATGACTGAGAAACGAACGAACGACGAAGTTAGCACCCAAATTAACTCGAGAACTGAAACGAGCTGCAGATAAACTCACTGGAGTTGGCCTCTCCCTTAGCGACGTCAGTCCTGTCCCACTGTCCAATGCAAGGTCCACAGGCGTTGGCGAGGACGGATCCACCGACGTTCTCGAAAGCCTCAATGACACCGTCTCGCTGGATGGTGGCTCGGACCTGCTCGGATCCGGGGGTGATGGTGAAGAGAGACTTGGTCTTGAGTCCGTGGGAGAAGGCCTCGGTGGCGATGGAAGCAGATCGGGTCATGTCCTCGTAAGAGGAGTTGGTGCACGATCCGATCAGTCCGACCTTGAGCTCCTCGGGCCATCCGTTGGTTCGAACAGCCTCGGCGAACTTGGAGATGGGGGTGGCGAGATCGGGAGTGTAGGGTCCGTTGACGTGAGGCTCGAGCTCGGTGAGGTTCTGAGGGAGGGAAGGAGGAAGGGAAGGGAGGGACGACGACGAGGTCAGCTCGAGCTCGAACGACACAAGCTTAACGCGACGAAGGAAAGCGAGAAGAGGCGTACGATGGTGATCAGCTCGTCGTACTCAGCTCCCTCGTCGGGCTGGAGGTTGGCGTTGAACTGCTTGGCGTAGGCAGCGATCTCGGATCGCTCAGTAGCCTGAAGGTAGGCCTCCATTCGAGAGTTGTAGGGGAAGACGGAGGTGGTGGCTCCGATCTCGGCTCCCACTGATGGAGAGGGACGAAAGAAGACGAGGAAAGAGGTCAGAGACGGTCAAGGAATGGAAAGGTGAGGAAGAGGAGGGCGAGAACGAACTGTTGCAGATGGTAGCCATTCCGGTGCAGGAAAGAGACTCGACTCCAGGTCCGTGGTACTCGATGATAGCTCCGGTTCCTCCCTTGACGGTCAAGATACCAGCGACCTTGCAGATGACGTCTGAGAACGAGAAAAGAACGAGCGAAGGAAGGAAGAGTCAGCTTCGACGCGTTCTCGAAGGACTTGAACCCGCGATGCGAACGAGATCAAACTCACCCTTGGGAGTGGTCCATCCTCCGATCTTTCCCTCGAGCCTGACTCCGATGACCTTAGGGCACTTAAGCTCCCAAGGGATGTCGGCCATAACGTCGACGGCATCGGCTCCTCCAACTCCACAGGCGATCATACCGAGTCCTCCAGCGTTGGGAGTGTGCGAGTCGGTTCCGATCATGAGTCCTCCGGGGAAAGCGTAGTTCTCGAGGATGATCTGGTGGATGATACCAGATCCGGGCTTCCAGAATCCAATTCCGTACTGGAGAGGAAAGAACGAAGAGGAGGGAGGCAAAGTCAGCGCTCGTTCGACTCGACGACGGAGGAAACCGCGAACGAGCGAGGAGTGAACGAACCTTAGCCGAGGCAGTAGCAAGGAAATCGTAGACCTCCTTGTTGATGTCGTTGGCTCGAGCGAGATCAGCAACTCCTCCGACCTGGGCCTGGATCAAGTGATCACAGTGGACGGTGGTGGGGACAGCGGTCTGGGGAAGACCAGCAGACATGAACTGGAGGATGGCCATCTGGGCGGTAGCGTCCTGGCAAGCAACTCGCTGTAGAAGAGGAAGAGAGCAGGTGTGAGACGTTGTTCGCGAGAAAGAAGAGGGAAGGGTGGGAGAGGGAGAGAGAGCGGACGTACATCCGGTCGAAGCTTGAGGTACGACTTTCCTCGGATGATCTCCTGGGTCTCGGGCTGGTCGAGATGTCCGTAAACGATCTTCTCGGAGAGGGTGAGAGGTCGGTCGAGACTGAAGGAGCAAGGAGGAGGGAGAGAGAGGTCAGACACGAGATGTGATTGGCGAAGGCAAGAGAGAAGCGAAAAGCGGGGCGAGGACTGACCGCCTTCGAACAATGGCCAGGTTGTCCTCGATCCTCTGGTAGTTGATGTAGTCTATGGATTCGAGGGTGGAGGATGGTCAGCGACTCGCTAGGTTTCGTCTGAAGATAAGCTGAGGAGGATAGGCGGCGAGCTTGACGTCACCCGGTCCCTTCCGAAGCTTTTTCCATCTCTCGTCCTCCTTCTTTCCTCCCCTACTCCTTCTACCAGCAACTGAGAGAGTCGATATGAAGAAGAGTGTACTCACGGGTTCCCTTGTCGAGCTTGGACATCTTGACCTTGGTGTCTCCGATCCGAGGGGAAAGGGTAGCCATCCCTCGAGGGGAGACGGACTTCAAGAGAGAAGCAGGAGCCTTAGCGAGCATCTGTGGCGAGAGCGGGAGTTCCAGTAGAGATACGAGTTTGAGAGTTGGACGAGGAGGTAGAGGAGAGTCGAATGGTGGGGAAGGTGAGGAAGAGATTTGGTAGAAGGGAGAAGGAAAGGAAGGATTATTAGCCTTCCGTGATTCGACAAAGGGAGGGAGGACGCGGAACTCGAGGCATGTGTTGGCGAAGAGGGAGGGTAGTAGGGATACCACTGAGAAACGAGCTTCTCAGCGATGGAGAAGAGAAGCTCCCGAGTCTCCTGAGCTGGCGAGAGCGAGAACAGGAGCTCGGGTCGGGGATGGAAACAACAACTCGAGAAAGAGCGAAGGACTCGAGTTGAGCGAGATAGCCAGCTCGACTCTTTCCGCTCCATCTTCCTCTCCTCCTTCTTCTTCCAGCTGAGGGTCCCGAGTGCACGTCACGAGTGAAGCGAGGGGATACGAGCGAGGAGAGCAAGAGTGACTGAACACTCACAGTGGAAGGGGGGGAGGGGAGGAGGAAGTGGTGGTTGAAGGGGAGAAGAGCGAGGCTCAGAACGAGTGAAAAGAAAGCCCTCTGGTTGGCTTGCAGAAGGCCAGTTTCGGACCTTCACCCGTTCGGGTCCCTTTTCCCGTCGCTCCCTCTGCCTCTGTTTTTCGTTACCTGCCTACAATGAAATGATATCGAGTAGCCGAGATACGGAGCTTTCAGATCCTGGTCGCGAATGCTCGAAAGTCGCAATCCTTTGCATCGAAAAAGCGAAGAGAAATTCGGTGTCGTTCTGGTTTGTGTCTCCCTCGCCCGCTCTTCGTCCGTTCCCTTCTACTGCCTCTTCCGTGCTGGTAATTTTCTCCGGCACTCAACAGCTACGACTCTAACACCCGAGCAAGCCTTCAGTCGAAGATCAACAAGTCGGAGTCGGATTTCCTCGCCCGTAGCGAGATCTACAAGCTCCATCGTTTTTCAGCCCTCGCTCGCGACGAGTCGCTCTTTCTCTTCCTCCCCTGACTCCTCGTACGAAAAACGCATAACAATTACTGGGACACGCAACAAAGCTTCTAAACTTTAAGCAGAGGTGGCGGCCATGATAGCTGTAGTTCCAACAAAGCCGAAGAAAAGAAAGAAGGGAAGGGGAGGCGGAAGAACGCGGATGGTCAGCCCTCGGTTACTTTCTTTTCCACGTCCTCTCCTTCGACGCGACGCTCTGACCTCCTCACGACGCGATAGTTCTTGAGCAGTGGCGGTGAAAGAGGAAAAGAGTTACTCACCAGAGATCAGATCTCCCTTGGACTCCTTCAACGCAGCGACGGCCTTCTCCCTCGAGACGGAGGTCTGAGCGATCAGGATCTCAACGTCCTTCTCGTCAGGCTCCTCACCCTGGGATCCAACGAGCGCCGGAGGCTCGTCGTCGTCACCTCCGGTAACACCCTCGAGCTCGGGGAGACTGAAGGAAAAAAGGAATGGGGAAGGGACGTGCGTTAGGTTCGAAGAGTCGGGACGAGACGAGAAGTCGAGCGACGCGTGCAGAGGTAGACGGATGGATGGAGGGAGAGAGGTACTCACTCGTCATCATCATCCTCCTCCTCGGCGGCACCTCCGGTGGCGTTCTGGAGCTGCTGTCCGGCGCTCATCTGAGCCTGCTGGGACTGATCCTCGGACTGGGGAAGAACGAGACGAAGAGGTCAGCTCAACCGCTCGCGAAACGACTTCAACGATTCGAATGGAAGGAAGAAGGGCGGACCTTAGCCTCTCCGTAAACGATGTAGATATCGGACGAAGCGGACTTGTAAACCTCGGGGTTGGAAACGACGAAGAGCATCTGCGAGACGAAACGAAACCAGAAGAAGGTGAGCTTCGTTTCGAGCGAGAGACCTGAGCGAGGGAGAAGGATGAACTCACGTTCTTAGGACGACGGATGGTGACTCGGTTGATACCAGCGACCTTCTTGAGGCCGAGTCCGGTGAGGGCCTTTCGGGCCTTTCGCTCAGATCGGGACTGGTTGAGGAAGAGGAAGGGGAGGGAGAGAGAGAAGGGAAGGGAAGGAAGGAGAAGGAAGAGGTCAGCTTTGGATTCCTTCGTTTGGGGGTGTTTGTTTCGCTATCGAAGTGTGAATGTGGTTGTTTTGGAGGTGTGGAAGAAAGGAGCTCGCCCTCGAGCCAGGTTGAGGTCCAAAGCTGAGAGAGGAAGCCGTAGAGGGAGAGGGAGAGCTGTCTCGACAGCGAGGTCCCTTCGTCTCTCGACCATCTCTTCCTGCTGAGCTCTTCCTCTCAGTCCTCCCGACCAACAGCTCCCTAGTACCAGCGCTTCATTCCCAGGCCTTCCTCAACACCCTCTCATCTCCCGAACCCCCTTCCCCAAGCTCTCCTCCTCCCACGGCAGAAGCAGCAACCCATCCAGCTCCAGATGAAAGAAGGAAACGAACCTGAACGGAAGCGAGCTCTCCAGTCTCAACGACGGCGTCCTCCTTGTCAGAAAGGGAAAGTTCTTCAATGGAAGCCATTTTGGTAAGAGGTGTAGAGGGGAAGGGTGGGTAAGAAAGAGGGAGGGGAGTGCTGGGGTTGAAGATGGGTTGAAGGAGAAGAGAAGGGAGGAGAGGAGGTCGACTTTTCCTTTTCGCACGTCGTTTTTTAAAAAGTTAATCAACGATGGCGAGGAGAGTTCTGAATGAGAGAAGGTTTTCCTGAGGAGGAGAGAGGAGGAAGGCGATGGAGATGGAGAGGAAGAGAGAGAAGACTTTCGTTCAAGAGGCGAAGTTTTTCCTCTTGCTCGCGAAGAGAAGGGAGAGATGAAGAGAGAGAGATCGAGCGTCCATGGATAAATCGCTAGCTGAAGTACGTAGAGAGAGAGAGTAAGGATACAGAGACCGGTGGCGAGGAATGGAATCAGGCTCTAGTGAGCTGCCTCGACGACGGGGCTGGGGGTGGCGGCTGGAGGAGAAGAGGAGGAAAGCGAAGAGAGGTCAGCTCGACGCGTCTCGAGAGAAACGAACGAGCGAAGCCGAAAGACCCACCGGGATGAGCGTTCTCCTCAGCGGCAGCGGTAGCTGCGAACTCTTCTTTGGCGGGAGCTAGGACGGGAAAGACGAAGGAAAGAGCGAGATCAGCGAAGGACGAACGAGGAGGGGCTCGAGAGGGAAGCCGACCGACTTACCGGACTCCTCTGCAACGGCAGCTTCCGCGGTCTCGGTGGCGACGTCTGGACAGCAGAACAAAGGGATGAGAGTGTTCAGAGAATCGTCGAAATGGAATGAAAGGGGGAGGAGGAGACGAACGAGCGGCGGGCGTGGCAGCCGCTGAGGAACGAACGAGAACAGAACGTCAGCTGGGGGACTCTCTCTCTTCCAGAAACGAAGCGGAATAGTGAAGTCGCCATGAGGGTTCTCGGCAGCAGTGGCGATGGCGAGCTCGGGTTCGGCTGAGGTGAAGAGGGAAGAAGTGGATCAGTTGACGTCGCGTTCGAACGCAGCGCGAAGAGGATCTTTGACTCACCTGCAGTAGCAGTCTCCGCAGCAGCAGTAGGGTGAGCAACCTCAGCCTCAGCCTCGGCAGTGGCGGTCTCGTGTGCGACTGCGAGCGGAAGGAAACAAGAGGAAAGTCAGCTTCGACGCGTCGAGAAGCTCAACGTCGAACAAATCGAGACTCACCAGCAGTATCGGTCTCGAGAGCGGCAGCCTCCTCGGTAGCGGTAGTAGCGAGGGTGTGCTCAACGCCTGCGCAAAGCGAAAAGAGTAGAAAAGTCAGCTCGTATCTCAAAGTTCACCCAAACGAACGGAAACAAGCGAGACGGAACTCGACGAACCTGCCTCAGCGGCAGCAGTAGCAGTAGCCTCGGCGACGACAGTCTCAGTCTCGGTGACGGTGTGGGTCTCTGGAGAAAGGGAAGAGAGGAAGGAATCAGTCGAAGGGCGAGACGGTTGAATCGGAGAAAGACGAACCAGTCGCGACGACGGGAGGGCAGTCAGCGAGATCGATGGTGGCGGTGGCTGTTGAGAGATAGCAGGTCAGCTCAGATGGGAGGGGGAACCAAACGAGGGGAGAGAGGAGAGGGACTAACCTCCAGGAGGAGCGTAGACAGTGACGACCTTGATGACTGGACGCGACGGGAACGAAACGAAAGTCAGCAGAGTTGATCAAATGACCCAACCGAAGAAGGAGGAGAGAGGGATCGATGCGAACCGGTAACCACTTCTGTGGGGACCGAGAAGAACAAAAGAAATGGAGAGTCAGCTCGAGTTCGAGGGTGAAGAGCGAGGACGAGACGACGAATCCTTCCCGTTCTTCTTCCCCTCCTTCCCCTTCCCCTTTCCCTGGCCTCCCTTTCCACCCTTCCCCTTCTTCCCCTTCTCCTTCTCGGCAGGAGGAGGAGTAGGGTGAGCCTCAGCAGCAGCAGTAGTCTCGTGGGCGGCGGGGGGAGGAGCAGCGAGTTCAGTCTCCTCAGCAGGAGCGAGAGCCTCGTCGACGACCTGGGTTTCGACGGCGACCTCGTGGGGAGGAGGAGGAGGAGCAGCGACTTCCGTTTCGTTGGCGGCGAGAGCGGGAGGCTCAGCGATCTCGGTCGCGTTGGGCTCGAGAGCGATGGCGGTTTCGTTGGCGAGGAGAGCTGGGTCGGCGACGAGGGTTTCGTTGGCGAGAGCGGGAGGTTCGACGACGGTTTCGTTTCCGAGGGCAGCGGGAGGCTCGATGATGGCGGTTTCGTTGGCGACGGGAGGAGGAGCGACTGCAGACGAGAAATGATAAGGGAACGACGTGGTCGGTTCGCGCGATTCGTTCTCCCTCGACAAACGACGTCCTGAATGAACCGAGGAACGTACCTTCTCCTTCAGCAGCAGGGGGAGGAGGGACTTCCTCCTTCGCGACTTCGACCTCGGCGTCGGGTTGAGCAGCTGGAGACGGAGTGAAACGAACAGAAAGGTCGCGTCGTCAGTTCTCGTTTGAGCGATCCGAGACGAACCAGACGAAGAAGGGAAGAAGCTGATACGTACCAGGATCGAGAACAGGGTCCTCTTGCTTCTCCTCGACAGCGGCTGAAGGGAAAAAACGAGGCGAGAGGGAGAGTCAGCGTCGAACGAAGCCAACCAAACAACTCTCGACGACGATCAGTCGACTAGAAGGGAGACAAGAGCGAACGATGCTGAACGTACCAGGCTCAGCAGCAGGGTCAAGAAGAGGATCCAACTGTTGCTCTTCCTGAATAGCAGCTAATAACGAAAAGAACCGAAAAGAGGAGTGAGCATCGGCTCGTGAAGACCTCGTCGCGCTCTCGGCGAAGGGGAACGAGCTCAACTCACCTCCAGGCTCCTCCTGCTCGCCACCGGGAGGGTTCACCTCTCCTCCTGTTCTAGCGACGAGTCCCCAAGTCCTCCTTCCGAGCGACAGAGCCTTCTTGCTGGGAGAGCGGTGGGAGAGAGCAGGGATGGGATTGGCGAAGACGGGAACGAGAGGGAGGAGAGCGAGGAGGACGAAGGAGTTGACGAGCATTTTTTTGAGAGGGAGTGGGTGTGAGTTGGGTTGAAGCGAGTGGTCGTAGATTTGGGATGGATTACAGAGTCTAGGAGGGCAGAGAAGGAGAAGAGGGAAGGGAAGAAGAGATGTTGGGTCAGCGGGAGCGAGCGAGCGAGGAGAGGAGAGCAACCTTCCCGAGCAAGAGGGAGCGGAAGAACGAGAGACTCACTGGAGAGACTACCAGAGTCTATGTAAAGGAAGGGAAGGGTGAAGGGAGGGTGTCGAGCCTGCGAACGAGGGGGAAGAAACAGACAGGGAAGTGAGAGAGAGAAGGAGGGAGGGTGTGTGGTGGTTGGGAGGAGAGAAGGAGAGAGACCGGTACTTGTTTCGAGTGAAGGAAATGCATGAAACTCGGGCCGTCGGGTCACGAAGCCGTCTCCTCACGACGAAGAGAAGGGAGAGGGAAGGAGGGGGAGAGAATCAGGCACGTCGATGAGAGCCTTGGTCTTGGCTCCGGGTTGCTTTGAGAACACTTCGCCTAGCAGAAGTGATGAAGCTCTGTAGAAGTGATGAAGCTCTGTAGAAGTGATCTTCGGGATATCAGCTCGACTATGAAGCACAATGCAAGGAGGAAGGCGAGGGAGGGAGAGCACGGAAGGAAGGGAGATCGAACTCGTCGCGCTGCTCGCTCCCTTCGCCTTCCGCCCCGATTTCTTTTCCCCATCTGGATTTTCTGGCAAAGTGAGATCAAAAGTAGATTGGCGACTCGAGTCAGCTGAAGAAAATTGAGCGAGAGGGTGAAAGATGGAAGCAGAAAGAAGGTCGAAGAACGAAGGGTCCTCGTCACCGCCGCTCTCTGAAAAGGTCTTCAACTTTCGAGGGAGCGTTGGCCCTTCCTTCCCTTCACCCACCACCTCCCCTCCCTTCTACCCACCCTTTTAACTCGTGAGTACATCCTGAGCGAGCCGAGAAGCATGCCATCCATACTGACTCGCTCTTTTCACCTTTTTATCTCTTGATCTGTAGCTTTCAAACACTCAAAATGGCGTTAGTCCTTCCCTCCCTTCCATCTCCCCCAACCCTCCTTCCCTCGCCCCTCCCCAACACGCCCTCCAAAGAGCGAGATCGTCCGTACAAGCTCGAGCTGACCATGTTAATCTCTTGATTTTGATTCTCCCTCTACAGTGACGTTTACGTGCGCTCCCTCCCCTTGATTTCTTTCGGTTCCTTCGGCGAGAGATGAAGGAGAGCTTCAACTTTCTGCCGTACTGAGACTCCTCCCTCCCTTCCTTGCATCCTTTTCGCCTTCTCCTCCTCCAGTTCGACATTGCTAGTGCGTATACCTCTAGCACACGTCGCTGAAGAGTCGAACTAGAGCTCGAGCTGACACCCCTCCATCACCTCTCATCACTCCCTTCCCCTCCTTCCCTCCCTCCCCTTCCCATCGCTTCCCTTCCCACGTCATTCCTATCCTCCCTCCCTCACCACCTTTCCTCGCACTCCTCCCTCCCTCTCCTACTCGGAACCTTTCCATCCCTTCCAGTCAACGGATCCCCCGCTGGACGAATCGTCTTCAAGCTTTACGACGGTCAGTCCTGCCTCCTTTCCTCCCGCAACCCCTCCACGACTTCAGCCGCTTTCCTCCCCCTCTCAGAGCTCTTCCCGTACTGAACTACTCCTCTTTCTCCTCTCCCTTCTTCAGACGTCACCCCCAAGTGTGCTCGAAACTTCCGAGAGGTTCGTAGCACCGCAAGAAAGCAACAAGAGATCGTTCAACAAGATCGCGCAGCCCAAAGCTGACCACTTTGGTTCTCCTTCCTTCTCTGCCTCTCTCTCGCCTTCCTTACTTTTCTACTACAGCTCTGCACTGGACAGAACGGTTTCGGATACGCCGGATCCGGTTTCCACCGGTGAGCATCTTCTTCAGCGTTGCTTCTTCGTTCCCTGGATCGTGCAGAGCTCAAACACGTTGCTGAACCCTCGTTCTTCTTCCTTCCTTCTTCAGAGTTATCCCCTCGTTCGTCTACCCTCTCTTTCCTCGTCTCTCAGGAGGTCTGTGCTGACCGCTCCATTTCTCTCGGCTCGTTTAGCTTCATGCTCCAGGTGAGTCTTTCCCTCCCTCTGCTCGTCCCTTCATCGACTTCGTTTCAGCTCGCTGACCTCGCTCGTTCCTTTCGCTTGCTTCTTCTCTAGGGAGGTGACTTCACCGCCCACAACGGAACCGGAGGAAAGTCCATCTACGGTGCCAAGTTCGCCGACGAGAACGTGAGTCTTCGTCTGTTGTTCGCTCCAGTCTTCCATCTCCTCGAGCCTTGAGTCTGACCTTGACTTCCTTCGCGACCGCTCTCTTCTACAGTTCACCCTGAAGCACACCAAGCCCGGACTTCTCTCCATGGCTAACGCCGGACCCAACACCAACGGATCCCAGTGCGTTCAAGCTTTTCGACCCCAACTCACCCGCGAACGCGGCCGCTGAAGCTGACCTCCTTTCCCTCTCCTTCCCCTCCTTTCCCAGGTTCTTCATCACCACCGTCAAGAGTGGGTCTACCCCCCCTTCCAGCTGTGCATGCATCGTCGCATCCCGATACTGACCCTTCGCTCCCTTCTTCTTTCCTTACAGCCTCGTGGTTGGGTTCGTCCTCTCGCGCATCGCCATCATCGCGCTTCCCCATCTCCCCTTAGCTGACCTCTCCCTCTTCTTCCCTCACCTCTCTCTTCTTCAGACGGAAAGCACGTGAGTCTACCTTCCCCTTGCTCCTACCTCTCCATCGCCTCTCGTCCAACGCTGCCGCTGACATCTCGCCCTCCCCTCCCCTCTTCTCTCCTTCGCTCTCGCTCAGACCGTTTTCGGAGAGGTCACCTCCGGACTCGACCTTGTCTCCAAGATCGAGGGTTACGGAACCGACTCTGGAAAGCCCAAGGCTAAGATCACGTACGTTCCCTCCTTTCTCTTCGACCCTTCTCGACGTCGTCGAGCTCTCCTCGCTGACCCTCCTCTTTCCCTTTGAACCTCAACAGCGTCACCGCCTCCGGAACCGTCGCCTAAACGCACTCTTTAGTTCTTTTTTACGTACTGTGTGAAGGAAGGAAACCCCCCTCTCCCTCGAGGAGGGGGGCGAAGAATGATTTTGGACTTTGAAACGACGAGCAGGGGAGGGGATGACGACGCGACGAGAGAAAACGAAACGGAAAGGAGAGAGCGAGTGCGGCGAGGTGGGCTTCAGCGAGATCAGTAGCGAAAGGAAGACCTCTATATCAGAGACGTGAGATGTATATACCGATGCGGGAGAGAGCGGGACGAAAAGAAACAGTATTCGTCCCTCCGAGAGAGAGCCTCCCAAGCCAAACACTGCGAGAGAGCGACTGCAGATCCTCCAGCCTCTCTCCCTCCTCTCCCTCCCTCTTTTCTCCCGGGGCTTTTGCTAGGGAGGCTCTCTTTTTCATGCATCGCTATCACAAGAGTTTTGTGTTCGCTTGTGCTGCTGCAGTTCAAGAGCCTCGACCATGAAAAAAGAGGAGGAGCAAAAGAAAAGGAGGAGGCCTCTCTGCGGGACCCTTTCGCTCTCAGTCTCCGCCCTCGCTCGATCTCTGCTGAGCTTGTTCCTTTCCTCCCTCCCTCCTCACCTCGACAGCCCCCTCCCTTCCTTCTCCCTTCCTTTCCTTTCCCTTCTCAGGCCCTTCCTCAGAGCAAGCCCACCATGCTCTCCTCCCTCCCCCCCTCCCTTCTCCTCCTCCTTCTCTCTCTCTCCCCCCTCCCCTCGCTCGCCTCCTCCCCAGCTCCTCCTCTGGCGAAACGCTTCGAGCTCTACACGACCCTCCCTGACCAAATCGTCCTCTCAGCAGCTGCCACAGCAACAGCCACAACCCAAGCTGCCGTCTCTTCCCCCACGAGCGTGCTCAGTACGCTCACGATGCCTCCGTTCGCGGCGGACCTGCCTACGACGTATACCTGGAACGTTTGGGAGAGCGCGGATGCGTTGGTCGATCCGCTGAGAGGGAACAAGCTGCTTAGTGTGCAGATGAAGGGGAACTGGTTGGGGTACAGTGTAGAGATGAGTGTCGCGAATCAGGTTTGTGAGTAAATCGAACGCCGTTCTAGAGACGAGAAGGAGGAGGAGGAGAGGGGGGAAAGGTCGAGGAAGAAAACGAAAGGCACGCGAGGGCCTTTGCCTCGGGCGAGCTCCCTCTCTCTCTCTCGAAGCTGACTCTTTTGCTGGGGCCGTGTTCTTGCTGCAGTGGGACCCTACTCGAATGAAATCAGAGCTCCGTTCCTCAACTTCCTTCAGAACCTCAGATCGAGAACCCAGTCTGGAGCGAGGGTACGAGTGGGAGGGAATTCTCAGGAGGGTGAGTTGAGCTCGGACTTTCTCGTTCCTCCCTCCTCTTGCGCTCTCGCAGCTCCTCCCTTTGTTCGTTTTAGCTCTCGCTGACCGAGACTTTGCGCTTGGCTGGGCTAGGTTCCTACATGTACGACGCAGGAGGTCTCCCAGCTCGAGCTGATGGGAAAGCTACGACGTGAGCTCTGCTTCTCTCCTCCTTTTTCTTTGGGTCGGTGCGAGCTCGATTGGCCCCCCTCGAGCTCCGTCTCTCCGTCATGCTCACCTCTTTCTCCCCTCCTTTCTCTCTCTGCTGGAACGACAGATCCTTCCTCCAAAAAGAAGACTTAAAAGACTCCGTCAACCCTACCAACACGCCCAACGTGCTCTACACTAGGGATATGTGAGCACCCTCACACCGTCCCTCCTTGTTCTCCGTCGCGAAACCTAAATCGACGACGGCGGACGTGATTTGTGCCAGCCAAGACGAGAGCTCACCACGTTTGGGTTCGTTTTGGTGGGTTGGCGGTACAGGGTCTACGCTATGGCGAACATCTCAGCCCTCGTCAACACGGAATGGATGTTTGGGATCGCGTTCGTGAACAACACGGTGGAGAACTGGGCGAACCCTTTCGAGGTGGCTCAGTTCGTGGAGGAGTATTTGGGGGATAATTTGATGGGGTTGCAGGTCAGTAAAACCCCCACTCTCTCTCCCACTTCCGCTGTTGAGCTCGAAGCTGACTCTTGTCGTGCTGGGTTTGAATAGATCGCGAACGAGCCTGATTTGTGAGTCGACGACGCGTCCGAGTTTCCGTCCTCGTTTTTGCTGACCCTCGTCGTCGCTTTTTGCTTTCGATGTTTGTAGGTACGACGATCGACGACGACCTTTGGGATACACTTTCAACGACTGGCAGTCCGAGTTGCAGGAGTTCTTTACGGACGTAACGGTCGCAGATCCTGAGCTTCCTCAGTCGAAGAATTGGTACTTGCCGAACATTTGTTGCAAGTTCGTACCCTCTCTCCCCCTCCCTCTCGTTGCGTCGGACCACGATCTGACTCCCTCGCTCGCTTGGTTTGTCCTTGCAGCTGGTACCCAAGCGACATGCTCGCGAACCTGACGATCCTCGACACCTTCGCGAACGAGATGAAGGCTTTGAGCTGGCAGCAGTTCGTTCCCCTTTCCTTCCTCATCCCTCTCTTCCCCACCTCCCAAACTCACCCTTCCCTCGTTTTCTTGCAGCTACCCTCACGACAACTGCGAGAACAACGCCGGAGAGGGGGACCTCGTCTTGGCCGAGTACCACTCCCACGCTCTCGCGACGAGCACCATCGGAGGGCTGCTCAACTACCAGGTGTACAACAACATGGCGATCCAGAGAGGACTCGAGGTTACCATGGCTGAGACGAACACTGGTCAGTCGACTCCCCGTTCGAGGGAGGGACGAAGAGGAGGAGACGCGAAACTGACGCGTTTCGGTTCGGTTCGTTTTTGTTCGAACGAACCAGCTTCCTGCTCGGGATACGCTGGACTTTCGGATGCGTTCATCTCTGCTCTTTGGTGAGATCACATCCTCTCCTCTTTCTTCCTTGTGTTCGTAGAAGGCTGACCGTCTCTTCGTCGCTCCGTTTTCGTTCCAATCAGGACGCTCGATTGGTGAGTCTCGCTCATCCTTCGTTCTCCCTTCCTCTCCTTCCTCTTTCCCTCCCAAAACTCTCAATTGACCTTCATCGCTCTTCGAACAGGTCCCTCACCCTCGCCTCCATCAACTTCACCTCCGCCTACCTTCACGTCGGAGGAAGGAACGCTTACTACAACGTTCGTCCGCTCCTCGCCTCCCTTTCGAACGAACGAACGAACGCGTCTGCCTCGTCGCTGACCGACCTCGCTCCTTCCCTTCGATTTGATCTCAATCGGTTCACAGCCCTTCACCGCCGTCCAAACCAACCTCTCCGCAACCTCGCACTGGACCGTCGGACCTACCTACTACACGACGCTCGTGATGGCTGAGGTGTTCGGAAGTACCAACACGAGTCAGGTTGTGGATATCTCGGTGAGTCTTCGCCAGCTTGCCCTTTTGCGTACCTTCGTGTCTTTCGCTTGAGTTCGAGGGCTGGGCGACTTCTGCGTTCGGTCGAAAGAACAGCGTACTGATTCAAATTATTTTTCTCCGCCGCCGCGCTCGTTCGCTTCGCTCGCCTTTCTTCAGCCTGCCTACGATACCACCGTCGCTTCGACTGAACAGCTCGTCAACAACAACTTTCCTGCTTATGGTGAGTCTCATCTCTTCCCTGCATTCCGTCCTGACTCGATCCCTACTTCCCTCGCGTCGCACGACTGACTCGCTCCCACTTCCCTTTCGTCTCGTTCCTCTCTCTCTCCATCTTCCCCTTCCCTCCCTTTTCGCTGCTTCCCCCGCTCTCTCGCATCTCCACTGGCTCACCTTCCCCTCAACCAGCCATCTACGAGAACAACGTCCCCTCCAAACTCGTCTTCATCAACTTTGTCTCGAACATAGGCGTCTCCGACTACGACGCGGTCATCTCGATTGGAGGAATCACCGATGGAACGACCAAGACCACTCCCACGGAGGTCTACGTGAGGTACCTGAGAGCTAACTCGACGTTGGAGATGTACGATGTGAGTCGCGCACTCGCATTTTCTTTCCTTCTTCTCCATCTTCCCTCCCCTCGTTTCTCGTTCGTCTCGCTGACTCCCTCCTTCTTCTCGTCCCTCCCCTTTACTTCGGTTCGTTTCTCCAGATCCGCTGGGCAGGTCAAACCGCCGCTCCTGGAGGAGCTCACTCCTCCGATGGAATCCTCTCAGGAGACGTCGACACCGTCACCGTCCCTTGCGACACGACCGCTCTCACCTGCACCATCAAGATCTACGCCCCTTCCCTCGCGCTGGTGTTCTTGACCAAGGAGGCTTTAGACGCTAGTTCTGGTGTTGTGCTTGGTGAGTCCTCTCAACACTCGAATCAAAACTCGAACAGGTCGACGCGACGAACGAACGAACTTCGAACGCGCGAAACTGACTCCCTCACTCCGCCTCCCCCCTTCCTCCTCCTCTCTTTCTCGTTCGTTTTCCTCAGCCACCCAACCAGCCGACTCAACTGGCACAGGAATCACCACTTTCCCAACCACCTACGACGCCCAAGGTCAAGGATCCGCCACCGTCGCTGACGCCGCTCTCGAGACGAGCAACGGACGAGGTGGACTTGGGACTGTTGTGGGAGGAAGCACGAGTAAAGGAGGAGAGTCGAATACTTCGAGTGGGGAGTCGGTGCTGAGGATGGGGA
The DNA here is from genome assembly GCA_024345305.1 of Mrakia gelida. Lineage (NCBI taxonomy): Eukaryota > Fungi > Basidiomycota > Tremellomycetes > Cystofilobasidiales > Mrakiaceae > Mrakia > Mrakia gelida. Next base: position 445,625 of record BRON01000013.1, on the reverse strand, counting down.
GTGGGTGGGTAGCGTGGAGTGCTGTGGTGTTGAGTTTGGGGTGGTTGGTCGTTGGGCTTTAGATTCGATTGTCTCGTTTTCCATCCATCTCTTTCATTCCCTCTCTCTCTCCGTCGCTCTTTATACGCACACCATATCTTGCTTTCCCTCCTTTCTCCTTGCTGTTTGTCCTCTTCCTCACTCGCTTGTTTCCCCTCTGTTTTGTCTCCTCCCTTCTCTCTCTCCTCCTTCCCTCGCCACGTCGTCGCACTCATTCGCTCGCTCGCTCGTTCACGCTTCTCGTCCCTCCATAAAGTCTCCTGGCGAAGACTACCACACACACACACATCGATACCTACATTACATCACACTTTACTACCAATCTGACATTGCAACGATCTTGATTGATTCTTCACGTTCTTTTTCGACGAAACGAGTTGTCGACGCGATGGACGAACCGCTCTTGCTCGCGCGTTGCGCTGTTCTTTCTCTCGCCTCTACACCAATCAAGCAGAGCGTTACTACCATCGATCCCTCATCCCTCCTCACTCAAACATCCCCCTCCACCTATCCCCTCCAACCTCACCCTTCAAATCTCTCAACACCCTCCCAACTTCACTCTCGTCCATCCCAGCTCCCATCCCAACCTTTCTCTGTTCCTCCACGATCGAAGCTCCTCCTCCTGAGGCACCAGCAACGGAGAGAGCGTAGCTTGATGCGAGGGAGGCGAGGATGGTGAGGTACTCAGTTGGGAGGAGACGGGTTTGGGAGGAAGGGAGGAGGGTGAGGGAGGAGAGGATGAGGGAGTGGTCGGATTTGATCTGGAGGAGGGAGATGATGAGGTCGAGGACGAAGAGTGGAAGGAGAGGGGAGAAGAGGTCAGCGAGCGAGCGAGGGGAAGTCGAAACGCGTCGTTCGACGAGAGAACGAGTACGAGCGCGAGAGAAAAAAAGGTCGCAAGCGATCAAACTAACCTTGCCCCATTCGACCTCTCCAACACCAGCCTTCCTCACTCCTCGCACCACAGCAGCGAGCATGACCTTCTCGTAGAGCGTGCAGTTCCTTACGAACTGAGCCGTAGGGTTCTTGGACATCTCGACGAGAACGGCGAGGATCTGTTTGACTTTGACGGGTTGAGGAGTGCATTTCGTGGAGGTTGGTTGGGTTGGTGGGGCGATGGAGGCGACTTCGACGGCACGTCTGACAAACAGCCGAGAACGGGAACGAAGGGGAGAGGGCGGGGTCAGATTCGAAAGGGCCGAAGCGACGAGAGGGAGTCGAGAGAAGGACGAGGGAGACGCGTCTCACGTCTCGATCGAACGCAAGACTCACCGACAAACATCCAGCATCCTCCTTGCATCACCCGTCACTCCCGTCGTTCTAGCAGCAGCGAGCATGAGAGCCTCCTTCTCGATAACCTGATGGGAGACCTTCCCGAGCACTCCTTCGGGCGACGGATGAGGGATCAGACGCGATTGAGCGATCTCGACGAGTTGATCCTTGGTGTAGGGAGGGAAGTTGATTCGCTCCATTCCTGTTCGAACAAAAAGAGCGCAGTGAGTCTCGAGGGAAGAAGAGGGGGAGGAGAGGGACGAAGAAAGGCAGGAAGGAAAGAACGCGACGACTCACCCATCCGACTCTTCACCCTCCCAGCGAGCTTCTCCGGCATGTCCATCGTGTTGGCTACCGCGATAACGACGAGTTGAGATCCGGGTATCGTAGGCCAGTTGAAGAAGTTGTAGACGACGTCTTGTTTGGCGGTGAAGAGTTGATCGAGTTCGTCCATCAGAACGACGCTGCGAAAGACGAACGAAACGAGACGAGACGAGGCGAGTCAGCGCTTCCGCCTCCACAACACACACCACCCCTACCTCGAGACCGTCGAATGAGCAACAAACGGATCGTCGGACTCACTAAGTACAGTTCCTAGCACCTCCAACTCCTCCACCTCCTCGTCCTGAGAAATGACCCTCCAACCCTCTCAACGCGGCCTTCGCAGACACCTTCTTCGCTCCTCCAGCTCCTCCAGCACCATGCTCGGGATCCTGCTCGTCGGCGTCGGGATCGATGGATCCACCGCAGATGGCTTCCCAGAGAACCACGTAGGCGTGTCCAGGATCGGGGATCTTGAGGCCGTTGATCTCGACGTACTCGAAGGGTGGGATTTCCTTTGAGATGGAGAGGACGAGGAGAGATGAGGTTGATGGAAACGAGGAGGGCAGAATCAGGTTAGTAAGGACGGGGCGAGAGGGGCGAGAGAGGGCAGGAGGATAAGGGGAAGACCGAGAAGGAGGGGGACGAAGGACGAACGAGATCCTGAGCCTTCTGCCTCAGTTCTCGAACCACAGCGTGAACGGTAGCTGTCTTTCCTGTTCCGGGTTGACCCGAGATGTCTGTAGACGAGTTGAAGAGTCGAGATATGGTCAGCACCGAGGAGAAAACGCGACTCGCGAAGATCGAACGAAGCGACGAGAGACGCGTCTCCCTCGTCGCTCGACGCCAACTCGCACGCGAGAGAAGTTGGAGCGAGATCGAGCGACTCACAGATACACCCTCCTCCTCCACCTTCGATGACTCCCTCGATCTTGACCAACACATCCGCGTACTGCTCCTCTCGACAAGGCAGCGTCTCTGGCGTCGCTCCAACGTGAAGGAGATGCATCGCTCGAGCGTAAGGGTCTTGAGGGAGTTTCTGCGGGCGAGAAAACGACCAACGATAAACGATCGCATTTTAGGTCAGCTCATCTCGCGAAGCGCAAAGACGCATCCGACGATCGAAACGAAACGCAAGCGGCCTCACCCCCTCCACCAGATCCACCAACGGCCTCGCCTTCGGCGCTCTCAGCCTCTTAATCGTACTCTTGATCTTCTTATCCTGCACGGCCTTCTTCTTCGCCAACTTCCGTTCAGCAGCGACGGATCCACGGCCTCCCATCGTACGCTGAACTTTCCCTCCTCGACCACCTCGTTTCCCTTCCTCGAACTCGTCCTCGGAGGAGGATCCGGAAGCTGATGCTGAGCCATCGGAGGAGGAGCCAGAGGAAGAGGAGGAGGAGGGGATGGAAGCTTCTGAGCCGGAGTCTTGGTCTTCGTCTGAGGAGGGAGTGAGGGATCGATCGTTGATTGGAGGGCGACGCGTTCGTTTGGAGGGGGAGGTGGTTGTTGTCGATTTGGAGGGTGAAGAAGTGGAGGTTTTGGTGGGTGATTTGGTTGATGCAGAAGCCTATCGAGTACATCAACGCGAAGAAGAAGAGTCAGCAGCGAAGGGACTCACTCTCGCATCGAAAAAGACGCGTTCGAACCGCGAACGAAACTCACCTTCTCCCTCCCCTTCCCCTTCTCAACCTTCTTCTTCCTCTCCTCCTTCTTTTCCTTCATCTCCGTTGCCACCCTCCCCTTCTTCTCCCTCTTAGGCCTCTTAGTAACCCACCCCTCCAACTCCCCCTTCTTCACCGCCTGAGCCCTGAACTCCTCCCAACCTCCCTTGTACCCTACCTCCTCCCACTCCCACACCTCCCCTCCCCTCGAATCACAGATCCCAGCACACCAGTACGTCTTGGGCACCTCCATTCTCCCGAACTGGAACGATCCTAAGGCGCTGGCGCCCGAGATCTTGAGCGAGTTCTTCTCTTTCGCGGCGGTTGAGCTTTCAGCCTCCTCGTCCTCGTCGGAGGAAGAGGAAGCGTCCTCTTCGACGTAAGCCCACCCTCTACCTTGTACTAGCTTCTTGCCTGTGATGGGGTCGACAGTGAGGGATTTGGGTTTGGGTGGGGCACGAGAGAGGATGTGAGCTGGGGAGAGGAGGGAGGTTGTTGGGATGGGAGGGGAGAAGGAGTTGGAGTTGGAGTTGTTCAAGGAAGGGGAGGAGGAGGTGTAGTAGAGTTTGAGCTGTAACGAAACGACCACAACAGCGATCTTGTCAACTTCCATTTCTCTGTGTGTGTCGCGATAAGAGAACAGAAGGGAGGGCTCGATGGGAAGGAGAACGAAGGGAAGGAAAGGAGAGAGAAACGCGAGCTCAGCTCAAACTCACCTTATCCCCCACCCCACCCAACCTCGAATGCATCATACTCGGAACCTCCCTAACCCTCTGAAACCACTTTACCCTAACCCACATTCCCCTCCCTTCCTTCTCCCCCCCTCCACGTCCTTCAACCTCCCCGTTCACTCCTCCTAGATCACTCTCGCTCCCCTCCTCCTCCTCCTCGCTCCCTTCGTCTTCTTCCTCCTCTCGTTCCCACATCTCAACAACCACGCCGACAGCTGGAAGTCCTCCACCTGTTCCTCCGCTGAGGACGCTGACGAGGACGGGTTGGCCTACGGAGAAGCTGAGGGAGGTGGGGTCTGTTTTGCGTTTGGGTTTGAGAGAGCGGGAGAGGGAGGTGTAGGACGTTTTAGTTGAGGAAGAGCTGGAGGAGGAAGGGAGGGGAGCAGAGGACCAGCTGTCTGGCGGGAGGGAGGACGCTGTTTGGGATCGAATGGAGGTGGAGGGAGAAGGGAGGGGGAGATGACGGTTCGAGGGAGCTCGACGGGAGGGGGTGAGGGACATGCTGAGGAGGGGAGGGGAGGAGATGGAGGTCGCGAGTTGAATGAAGGTCGCGTTCGAGGGAGAGAGGGGACGATTTCGTCGTCAAGGAGCGCGTTTCTATGGTTTTCAGAAGTCGAAGAAGTGAGCTGAGCAGCTCAGTACGAGCTTTGTGGGTTTTTGCTTGTGAGATTTGCTCGATTCAACAGCCAGTGAAGAAAACGACGAGACGAGCTCGCGACCTCAGCCCTCCCTCCTTCACATCAGCCCTCGCCCTCCCGCTCGCGTTCAGCTCTTTCCTGCCCCACGTCTTCGCAGACGTTACAACTACACATACATTACACGGATATCCACCCACACGCAAACAGACTCTGCTTCCCTCTACTGCTCCAACTCGACCTCCTCCTCCTCCTCGACGACCTTCTCGTCCGTCTCCGGTCGTGCCTCCTCCACTCCTCCACTCTGTCCCAGCGGCAGAGCGTGCTCCTTGAGCCAGGTTTCGGAGGACCACACTGTACGCGCCGGCGGAGCGAAGGTAAAGTCAGCATCGGAAGAGAGGCACGCGAACGAGCGAGAGAAAGGAAGGAGAGACGATGAGAGAGAGAGAGAGAGAGACGTCCAAACTCACCAGCTCGATTTCCCTGAACCTGTCCACCCTGTCCTCCCGCCTGAGCCTTCGCCAGATTCACCTTCATCACTCGTCCTCCTGCTGAGCCTGGGAAGTAGTTCAGATCGTAGTTGTCGATCTAATCACATCCCGAACCCAAGCCAAAGCGAAACGAAACGAAAGGTCAGCGCGAGCTCGACGGAAGGAGGAGAACGAGAGACGAGACGGGGGACGAACAGCATCCTGAGCGTCCAGTGCTGAGGTGTAGGTCAGGAAGGCGAATCCTTTATGACGCGAGGCTGTGGAACGATCCAAGGAGGTGGGGTCAGCTTGGGGTGGGATGAAAAGGGAAGGAGAAGGGGGAAGGGAGGAAGGGAAGGAGGAGGTCGAGCTCACACTTTCCGTCCTTTCCTTTCTCTCGAGGGAGTTGGATCTCGACGATGTCACCTGAACGAACGCCAACCCAAAGTGAACAAACGCATACAGTCAGCATCCAGGTCTTGAGTCGAGCTGAGGCGGGGGGGGAAGGATCAAGGGAGGAAGGGAGAGAGGACTCGACGAGCTCACCGAAAGAAACGAACACGCTCAACACCTTCTCCTCGTCGACGTCTTCCGGGAGTCCAGAGACGAAGACGGTATGTTTCTTTTCGGGCACGTAGGCGGAGGGGGCGTTGTTCATCGTGAAAGGAGAAATCGAACCTGGGAAGAGAAAGGGTGGATGGGGGCGGAGCTGGTCGTTGAGGGAAGCAAGAACCGTCGAGCTCTGAAATCGACGAAGCTGAGATGAGCGAAGGGATGCGTGCGTCGTCGAACTCGCCCAAACCACCACATCGTCTTTTGCATATCTCTATCTCGAAGATCAGCGACCGCCCATGTCCTCTTCGTACTACACGCCCCAGTTTTTCCTAGAGGGCTACCTACTCTACCTCGCTCAGCACCCTTCCCTCCCTCGACCCTCTCGCCCTCATCCGCCCACATCGACAGAGATCCTCCTCCTCTCGCTGGTCGTAGCTGGTATACTGGCTACTCCGACTGCTTCTCGGGTGCAGGTTCAAGGGCAGGGTCAGAGGGGAAGAGGAGATCATCGAACGAGGGACGCGATGTTGAAGCAGATCGAGCAGATGGACAAGCAGACGGATCGATACGAGGACAAGTCGTTACAGGTGCGTTTCCCTCTCTACCCCCCCCCTCTTCCTTCCTATACATCTCGAAGCTAACTCGTCTCTCGCCGTATGCTCTTCCAGGCCCTAGCTCTCTCCCAAATCCCTTTCGATTCCCTCTCCTCCGCCGCTCGTCATTCCTCCTCTTCCTCCCCTCCCTCGCCCTCCTCGCCTTCCTGGGGCTGCTACGAAGATCACCTCGCTCTCAATCTCGTCAAATGGTTCAAATCTTCTTTCATGAAATGGGTGGATCCTATCAAGTGTAGTCGCTGCGGAGGGAAGACGGAATCCAAGGGAGGAGTGGAACCTACGAGGGAGGAGCGAGAGCAAGGAGGAGCGGGGAGGTGTGAGATTTGGAGGTGTAAGAACCAGGGATGTGGGAAGGAGGAGAGGTTTCCGAGATACAAGTGAGTTTATAAGGATCTCGTGGGTGAGGTGAGAAGGGTAGTAGAGGCTGATCTCGGTTCTGGTGGTGTTGTTTGCGTTCGAATCAGCGACCTCGCCACCCTCATCCGAACTCGACGTGGAAGATGTGGTGAATTCGCCAACCTCTTCACGCTCTTCCTTCGCGCTGTAGGTCTTCGGGCGAGATATGTATGGAACGCAGAAGATCATGTGTGGAACGAGGTACGTCTCATTCTGTTTCTTCTCCCTTCTCGTGCTCGCTCGAGTGACCGACGCGTCGTCCCTTCGCAGTACTTCTCTCCATCCCTCAACCGCTTCATCCACGTCGATCCCTCCGAGGGCAAAACCAATCAACCCTTACTCTACTCCCTCGGCTGGTCCAAACGCCTCACCTACGTATTCTCCTTCTCCGTTTCAGGAGCGCGAGACACGACTCTCTCGTGCCTCCTCTCCCCGACGCTTCCGAGGGGACGGAAGTCGATTGGGGAGAGGGATCTGAAGCGTGCGTTCAGGGAGGTGACGGAGAGGAGGTGGAGGAATGCTGGGAGTGAGGGGGAGAGGAGAAAGTGGAGAGAGGAGTTGGAGGCGGAGGAGCGGTGGGAGGGGAATTTGGAGGGACGGAGGAGGGAGGAGAGGGAGAGGGAGGAGAGAGAGGGTGGTGGGGGGTTGGAGGGGAGAGTTAGTGGGACGAGGGAGTGGAGAACTCAGAGAGGAGAGGGTGGTGACGGGAAAGAAGCGGTGGTTGGGGATATGGTGGTGACTCGTGAGTCTCTCTTTCATCAAGCGCTCGAACGCAAAACTCGAACTCAACCGACGCGTCTCGTTTTCTCTTTTCTTCGTTCACAGCCACAACCCCGCCGCTCTTCGACCTCCTCGCCTCCGAACCCTCTCTACTTCACTTCGGGACCTCCTCCCTCGTCTCCTCCTCGTCCTCATCACCACCGACCCTCCTCCTCACCCGCGCTCAACAAGACTCAACCTCAGCCGCGTACCTCTCTCATCCCATCGCCACCTCAACCTCCTTCCTCGCCGAACTCTCCTTCAAAATCACTCGAAATTCAAACCAGGACGGAGCAGACGGCATGGCGTTCATCTACTCCCTTGAAGGACCTCCCAGACTCGGCGAGGGAGGAGGAGGGATGGGCTATGGTGGACTGGGGAAAGGGTGGGTGGTCGAGATTGACACTTATCGAACGTAAGTCCCCGCTCTCTCGCTCTCCTTCATTCTCGTCCCTCTATCCCTCCGAACACATCTTCATCTTCTTCGTCGGGTTTTTCGATCCTGACTCTCTCTCGCTTCCTCTCCTCGTTTCGTTCACCCGCGGACAGCGAGGACCGAACCGCCGACCCACCAACACCTCACATCTCCCTCCACTCCCCTCTCCACCCCCATCACTCCAACTCCCTCGCCTGCACCACCTCCCCTGCGGCCCTCCCACTGCTCACGGATGGGAGATCGTACGCGCTGAGGGTCCAGTTCCTCGCGAAGGCGAGGAGGGTGGGAGTTTGGCTTGCCGACGAGCAGGGAGAGGCAGGAGGCGAGAAGGAATGGGAGTGGTTGTTCGGAGCTGAGGTACCTGAGGAGAGGTTGAGGGGAGATGAGAAGAAAGCGTGGTTGGGAGTGAGTGCTGCTTGTGGGGGGTTGAGTGAGAAGGTGAGTCGACTCGTTTTTCGTCGTCGCGTCAAGGCCGTCGTCTCGATCTTCTTCGTTGAGGAGAGAACGGATGTACGAGGGCCGGGCTGACTCGTTTGAGCTTGGGCTGGGCTGTGAACAGCACGAGGTAGGGAGTTGGAAGGTCTGGCAGATTGAGGAGAGGGAGGAGGGAGGGTCGGACGCGTCGACTTAGGAGTCCCTCGCTTCGCTGGCAGTGGTCGTCGTTCTTTCGACGACGACTTCGCTTGCTTTGGGCTTCCTCTTGCCTCGTAGATATCTTGCGTCCGAGTAATGATCTTAACGAACTACTTTCCCAGCGAGGGAGGAGAGAACTTGAGTCGAAACGACGTCTCCCTTTCATCGACCCGTCCCACCTCCCTTTCATCTCCTCCCCTTCATGTTCTTCAGATGACGCCTCGCTGACCTTCCAAACCTGCTTATACCTATTTCCCCGGAGTACGCGCAGACCCGAGACCGTTCGTTCTTCAAAGGGAGCGATGACTCGGACTTGGAGAAGATCGATAAGGACGAGATAGCGAAGGGGAGTGAGTACCGAGCTGGCTTTAGATCTCGTTTCCGAAGATCGATCTTAGTGTACGCGTCGACGTCGTTGACGTTGCCCTTCTTCCCACTTCATCTTTCTTCTCTGGTCTGCATGTAACCAGAGACGCCACCTTTGCAGATGAAGCTTGAGGTTGAAGACGAGTTTGAGGAGGTTAAGGAGATTAAGGCGGTTAAGGAGGTTAAGGCGGAGGAGGATGATGAGTACGATGAGGACGATGAGGATGATTGGCCGGAGGACTGGGCGACGGAATGGGAATCCACACGCGAACTCACCTGGAAGGAGATCACCCATCTGGAATACGACGAGGATGAGAAGAAGCACGAACTCAGGGATCTTGTAAAGATCGAACTGCTTGGAAACGAGGGTGGAGCGAGGATGGGTCTGAGGAAAGGATCGACGAGGACAGAAAGGTTGGCGTCGAGAAGGCTGAGGAGGAAGTAGAGTAGAAAGTTGAGATCCACTTGATAGCATGGCATTAAATCGAGTACTCCGAAAAACATGAACACCCAAAGAAGAACTAGAACGCCAAAAACCCTTGTGGACAAGAAAGAAAGAAGTAAGGGGAGGAGGCGAAAAAGAAAGGCGAGGTCGACGCGTCGTTTGCAGTCGATTTACGTCTCGGCCTTCTTCTTGACGTCCGTTTCCCTCCTCCTCTGGGTACCCTTCAGGAACCACGAGACTGAGGGACGAGAAGAAAAGGGACGGTCAGCATGTGCCTGACGAGGAAGGCGAGGTGGGGAAGGGACGCGAGCGAGGGAGAGCGAGCGAGGGAGAGCGAGCGAGGGCGGGAGGACGGAGGAGGAGAGCTCACAAGCAGCAGCAATTCCGGTCATGCACGCCATGTAGACCAGTCCATTCCGCAAAGATCCATCGGGAGCGGCGAGAGCGCCGATGACTGATTAGAAGGAAGAAGCGAGGGAGGGAAGAGAGGTTGGCAACGAGGAGGCGAGATCGTTGTCCTCGACGAGCGTCCTTGTTTCGTTGGCTCACCTTCCGTCGATACGATACTCCAAATCGCAGCCAGCACGGTCAACAGCATCGTCGTAGCTTCCGGATTCCTCGTCAACTCCGATCCGAGCTCCAAAGCGACTGAGAGTGAAGAAGAACGACAAATAAACGAGGTTAGCGAACGACGCGTCGAGAGAAGAAGAGAGGAACCTCGAACTCACAAGGACTCAACGAGAACCCACAAATCCCCATCACACAAAACAACCCATACAGCCCTCCAGCATTCCCTCGTTTAACAGCGAACACGAGTCCCACGAAACAGAAGAACACGGCCGTCGCTCCTGACTTGAGTGCGATTCCGAGGTGGGAGATGAGGACTCTGTCGAAGAGAGGGGCGGCGGCGAGGGTGAAGACGATTCCGGCTGCAATGATGGCGGCGCCCATGAATCCGGCGGCTGGGGAGGAGGGAGAGGGATGGGGTGGGGTGGGGGGTGGGGGGGAGTCAGGAAGGAAGAGGAGGGGAGGGAGAGGGAGGTAAGGTTGGGAGAGCTCACTCGTCGAATCGTATCCGTAGGGAAGAGTGATCTGACCGATGAAGCTCTCGACGGAGAGCAGGGCACTAGCGACCATGGTCCAGCAGAAGGCGATGACTGCGAACGAACGAACAAACAAACGCAGCCGAGGTCAGCTCGAACGAACGAAGAGAGACGCGTCGACGAAAGCGAGAGAACGAGAGGTCGAACGAACTGTAGAAATCGAACCTCTCCCTCCTGGTCATGGACTCTCGTCCGACGACCTCTCCGTCCGGACCAGCTTCGGAGGAGATAGGTCCTCCGAACCCGCAGATCATCTTCATGACGGGGAAGAAAGGGAGGGATTGGGTCGAGGCGGTGAAGGTTGGTGGGGTCGGAGGGGCGGAGAAGACGAGGAAACTAGATGGTGGGATGAGGGATGCGAGGACGTGTCAGCTTCGAGAACTTGGTTGGGAAGAGGAGGGAGAAGGTGAAGCCTTCGAAGAGGAGGATGAGGAGAGGAGTGGACGGAAGAGGGAAGACGAACCAAGTCATCCCGAGAATCGTCGAGATAGCTGAGTTGACGAGCAACCCGAACCGCATGTCTGAGGCTTTGACGACGAACGCTGGGGAGAGGATCTGGCCGAGGAGGGAGCCGAAGATGATGGCTGCGAACGAAGAAAGAGATGGTCAGTCAACACGAGAAAGCACGACCTCGACTTTCGACGCGTCTTCTCGCCCAACCACTCACCCATGCTATAAATCGCCGTAGCCGTCGTCCTCCCCTTCTCATTGAAGAACAACTCCACCCACTTGGGTCCAATCGTCCCTACTAGCGGCGTTCCCATGCCAAAGAAGCAGTGAGCGATGATGAGCAGAGGGTAGGATTTCGTTGGTTTCGCTGTGGCTGCTACTCGAAGCCAGACGCCGATGAAGGAGGCTAGGGCACCGAGCCAGCAGGTGTATTTGACTCCGACTCGTTGGATGATGTAGGGGACGAAGAAGCCTAAGAAAGGAGGGACGAGGGAGACAGGTTAGACGAGAGGCGACGCGTGTTTCGAGTGGAAGGGACGGCGAGGAGGAGGAGAGGAAGGAGGGACGAACCGAAGACGATTACTGCGAGGGGGAGAGGAAGAGAGAGGGTCAGCGTGAGGCCTTTCGGGGGAGTGGAACACTCTTGGGAAGGTGGGGAGGGAGGAGAGGGGACGACGAGTTTGCCCTCCCAACCGAACCAAACGCGCCCCTCTCTCCCTCTCCTCCCTCCAGACTCTTCCAGCGAGGATCAGGGCTTACCGAAGAGGTTCATCGCGTTGGTGAGCCAGTTGAACTGATCGAAGAAGCTCAGAAAAGTCAGTGAGAGAAGAGAAAGAGAAAAGAAAGGCGGCCGAGGTGAAGAGAAGAAGAGGTCTGACCTGGTTCGTCGTGATCTCGAAGTACATTCTCGTCTGATCGAAGATGGCAGCGAACCAGACTCCGTTCATCCCGAGGACGATGTTGATGATCGACCTGCGAGTGAGCAAAAGAGAGAGTCAGCGAGGGGAAGGAAGGAAGGCAGAAGGACGAGACGAGAAGCGGAGTAGAGACACTCACAAGCCGGCGAGACCCGCCCATCTTTGCTCCCCCATAAACAAAGCAGATCAATCGAGTCAGCGTATGCTTCAACCTTACCACGAGCGAAAGATCTAAGGCTCACCTCCGTTTGTAGAGGCGATAGACGGGCAAAGGCGTTTCGACCGCCAGCGAATCCACGCCTGGAGGAGGAACCTCCTCTTCCTCGTGGTGAGCTCCTTTGTCTGATGCTGTCTTGCTCTCCCCCTCGGAGGGGACGATACTGTTGTTCTTGGTGAGAACTGCGAGCTCTACTGTCTCCTTCTCCTCGTCTGATATGGAGGAGGTGGGGAGGATGGAAGCCATACGAGGGCTGAGCGAGGCGAGTCGGAGGGAGGGAGAACGGAGGAAGGAAGGTGTGTTGGGTGTGGCCGTTGAGAGAAGGAAGGAAGGAAGCTCAACCTCGGCTTGGAATCCAAATCGAGAGGCGGACCTGTTCGAGTGCGTGGGCGGAGAGAGAGGAGAGGAGGAGTAACGGGGCGAAGGGACGGAGGGAGGGGGGGAGGGGTGCGAGCTCGACGAACGAGAGTCGATGTAAGAGTTGCGAGAGCTGTAGAAGAGAGAGAGAAGAGAAGGCGATCGGTCTGATCTACTTGGAAAGGCTGCTAAGAGGATTTCAAGATTAGAGAGTTGTGAGCTAAGAGGACCCTGCCCATCAAAGGGAAGGTTGGAGGCGAGATACAGGGAAAGAGCGAGCAGGGGAAGCGAGAGCGAGCTTGAGCCAGCCGGCGCCTTTTAAACCTCCAAGCCGGCACGCGTCCACTAGATGTTGAAGATTTTTTCCGAGGTGAGAAAGAGAGAGGATGGCACCTCGTCTTCAAGAAGGAGACGAAGGTTATCGTCTGAATCGGAGGAAAATCTTGAGCTTCAAACTCGAGAGGTCTTCGGCTCGGATTCCGAGCTCACCCTTTCTTTCCTTCCCTGCTCGCCTCCCGTCTTTTGGATCTCTCCCTCCAACCACAACTACTCACCCAAACCCAACTCTTCCCCCCTTCCACCCTTCTACCTTCCATTATGTCTGAGCCTGGCTACCTCTCTTCTAACCGATACGGGAAGGACAAAGTCCGAGTCTGTCGAGTCGTCCGAACGCCTGCCTCTGAAGGATCTCCAGCAAAGCAGGATGGTGAGTCCTTCTCTTCCTCTCTTCTCGCTATTTCAGATGGACACCCAGTATACACAGCTCTCGTGCTGACCTGTCTTTCGCCTTCTCTACTTTGTGCGATCTGTTCCTTCCAGTCGTCGAGTACGTCGTTCGAGCTCTTCTGGAGGGAGACGTCGAAGAGAGCTACACCAAGGCGGATAACGCTTCAGTCGTAGCTACCGACACTGGTGAGTACATCCTAGTTCGTCCCTCCATATCTAAGCTTGCTCTAGAGAGCTCTCCTGGACGCCAGAGAGCTCTGAGGGAGCTTATCGCCACACTCCTCCCTTCCCATCTCCTCGCTCCTCCCTCCGTCGACTCGCCCGCTCCGTATCCTTCCCTCCGTGTCTCTCTCTTCTTCTCACATATTCTGACCTTCTTTCCCTTTTACCCGCTCTCTCACTCTCAACAGTCAAGAACACAGTCTACATCCTCGCAAAGACCTCTCCTCACGTTCTCACTCCGGAGCTCTTCGCTCTCCACCTCGCCCTTCACTTTGTTACAAAGTACCCTCACATCCACAAGTCCTTCGTAGACATCGAGAGCTTGAGGTGGTCTAGGATAGAGGTGAGCCAACTTCTATCTCGCTTGGGCGCTTCTCTATCTGTGAGGGAAGGGAAGGGAGGAGGGAAAGTCGGTTGAGCTCGCACAACGGACGAGCTCGCCTCCGCGCGTCCGATTCCAAATCGCTCGAGCTCACACCTTTCTCTCCCTTCCTCCCCTTTCCTGTTCTTCCTTCCCCTTCCAAATCGGACAGGTCGAAGGACTCGGTCCCCACCCTCACTCCTTCCTCCGAGATGGAGAGGAGAAGAAGATCATCTCCGTCTCCGTCGACGCTTCAGCTGGGAAGGACAAGGTCGTCGGAACCGTCAAGTCTGGACTCCAGGATCTGCTCGTCCTCAAGTCGGGAGGAAGCTCGTTCACTGGGTTCTTCAGGGATGAGAACACTACTCTGCCTGGTGAGTGAATGTCGTTCCCTTATCTCTCAGTGGGATTGGACCTCAGGTCGAGTCGTCCAGCGGGTGAGCTCGAGCTGACCCTCCCTTCTTCCCTTTGCTTTGGTTTGGTCTTCCGTAGAGGTTGAGGATAGAATCTTCTCCACTTCCGTCACCCTCTCTTACGACTTCGTTCTCCCTCCCAACGTTCCTTTGACCATCGACTCCCTTCCCGAGATCGACGCTGCTCTCACGTTCACCAAGGTTCGTTCGGACGCGTCTCTTCCTGCTCCTACCTCTTCCATCAGCTGACGACCAGCTCTCATCTCAATTCTTCCTCTCTATCAGACCGCCGCCGCTGGAAGGAAGACGACTCTCGAGGTCTTCGCAACCGACGACTCCGCGTCCGTTCAGGTTCGTTCGCGTCTCTCCTTTCCTCTCCTTTCCTCTCCCTTCTCCTCCCTTCTTCTCCCTCAAACTCGAGCTGACTTCCTCCCTTTCCTCCCTCGTCTTCGTGACTTATTCTCATCACCCAGGCAACCCTCTACAAAGCCGCTCAAACGCTCCTCACAGTCGCTCCCGCCATCTCCTCCGTCTCCTACTCCCTCCCCAACAAGCACTACATGTTCGTCTCATCTCACGCTTCTCCCTTTCTCCGCGTCCCAGCTTGTCCATCCTCCCACACCACTTTCGACCCCATCTCCTCTCTCGCTCGCGAACCAAAACTGACCTCGTCTCTCGTCGCGTCTTCGAACCCAAACCCCCAGGCCCGTCAACCTCACCCCCTTCAACCTCGAGAACGGAAAGGGACGAGCCGGAGGAGTCGAGGTCTTCGAACCTGTCGCGTCGCCCAGCGGTCTCATTCAGGCTACTGTTACTAGGAAGTAGAGGGCGGTGGGTTGGGGAGGTGAATCGAGGCGAGTTGTCGTGCGTTGGCCGCGGTAGATTCTACAGATAGGTTCTAAGATTCAGTTCGGGTCAGGTTTAGATTCGATGGGCCTGCTTTCTTCCGAGCTTGTGGGGTTGGGAGGGAGAGGGAGAGAGGACGGGAGAGCAAGCACGAGCAGTTCATTTCTATGGGGTTCGCGTCGTCGTATCGTGTGAGGGTGTATCTACTCGTTATCGTTTGGGAGTGGGAATGGGAGTCGCGTATGTTCTAGTAGCTGAGTGAAGAAAAGAAGAAAGGAGAGGTATCTACAGAAAGGGCGTGACAGAAAGGAGAGGAGAGGAAGAAGAAAGAGCAAAGCGAAAGGGAACGACGAAGACGAGGAGGAAGAGACGCGAGCTACCACCCGAAGCTTTCAGTATGAAGCGAAACCGACGAGCCCCCGTTCCAGAAATCCTTGATCTTGTAAGGTCCATCGCTGGAGTTGAGAGCGCTCCTGACCGAGGAGGAGAGGGAGGAGGGACCGCAAACTGTCGACGCGTCGAAGACGAGGGAAGAGATCGGTTAGCGCGCGTTTCGTTCGTCCGTTCGTTCTCGACAAGTCGAAATACTCACCATTAACAGAAACAGCTCCACCAGCAGCGTCCTTAATGATGTGACCCAGAAGAGTAGAGAAATCAGGTCGCCCTCCAGTGTGATCCAGCTCGGCGCCGATTTTCTCAGCGTTCCGTTCAGCGACCTGCATCTTCTCGTTGAGCTCTGAGCTGTCGGGGGAGGAGGAGCGGTCTTCGTCGGAGGTGATCTCTTCGTTGGAGGAGGAGGTTTCGTGGTCGTTGGAGGAGGTGGAGGCGATGGTGGGTGAGCGGGGGAGGTCGTTGACGAGAGCTTGCGTGACGAAGATCTTGATGTCAAGGACGATCGAAGATGGGCAGTCGTGTCGGAGTTGGTTGAGCGTTGAGGAGATCCAGGCGATGTGTTCTGGAGAATGTGGAAAGGAGGGGGGAGATCAGGGTTCGGTTGCGAAGTGGGCGAGCGAGCGAGCGAGAATCACTCACCGACGTTTCGAACGACCCAGACGAAGGTCAGAGTCGAGACGGCCGACGTTCCAGCTTGAGCTTGTCGAACCAGTTGGAGGGCGAAAGGGAGAGTGTAGGTAACTCCGGTACCACCTGCCAGACAAACGCCACTTCGGTCAGTAACCGTGCTGACGTGGGAGAGAAACCGAGATCGAAACGAACCTGCGACGAGAACAACGCTGGAGAACGAGTCAAGCGACTCGATCGTTCCATAGGGTCCCTCCAACAAAGCAGGAATCTCCAGCCGTCCTCCGTTGGACTTTGCCATCTTAGACAGTCTGCCGGTGAATCCATCGTTGGCGCCGATAAGGAAGGTGACGTCCGACAGGACCTTCTTGTCCGACGACGGGATCGAGGCGATGGTGAACGGGTGGGCTTCGAAGGCTGTGAGAGGGGGAAGATAAGATGTCAGGCAGGTATCGAGGGAAGAGGATGAAGGAAGAAGACGAACGGAATCGTGAGACGGTAGGGCAGACTGGAGAAGAAGAGGACGAAGAACGAGGGTTGGTCAGGACTTCGAGCGCGACGACGACGCCTCGAGTGTGTTTCGGAGCTTACCGAGGTAAGCGTGCTGTCCAGGAGTCCAGTTCATCGATCGAGGGAGAGTGACTCGAAGAGCACCGCCGTGAAGAGATCTAAGGAGAAGAGAAAAGACGAGGACGAGACGCGTCAGATTCGCGAATCGCTCAACCTCTCGACCCAGATGAAACTCGAACTCACTCGACGACGGCAGTCCTCTGCTCGACTCCAGTCTTGGACGAAAAAGAGAGCCACAGCTTGTTGAGAACGATGGTCTTTCCGAGTCGAACGAAGCGATCGAGACCCCTGCATCGCGAGGAGGTGAAGGAGGAACGAGTCAGCTCGCAGAATCGCGCCGCGAGTGAGAAAGGAGAACTTTACTCACCAAAGGAATAGGGAAGGCCAGACCCAGACTCCGAATTCCTGCCAGTGCATGTACGCTCCAACAATGAACAGACTGAAGGTTCGAAGAGGAAACGTCGGCGTGAGCGAAAGGAGTTCGAGCGAGGTCAGTTCCGTGCTTCCCTTCTTTCGAAAGACCCTTGGAGTTCCTTGATATAGACTCCTAGATCTATGATAGAACAACTTACAGTGCGAGGAGGATATGCGAGATCAAGAAAGCTTCGTAGGCCATCCGACGAAGGAAGGGCTTGAACGAGAGCAGCGTCAGGAGGGTGAAGGAGGCGAGAGCGACGACTCCCATCTGCATGTGACTGAGAGAGACGGAAGGGGGTCGAACAGAGGGGCGAGAGGGAAGGGGGGGAGCACACGGTCAGATCAAGTCGTCCGCTTCTCTTCGTTCGACGCGTCTTCGAAAGGTTCGCGGAGGACGGACGACTCACACAGTTTTGAGAGAGTTCTTAGTCTGGAGAGGGATAGGAACACTCCTTCCGATCGAGTGCGCCCACGAGAGAATGAGGCAGGCTCGGGCACTAGATCGATGAAGGAAGTTCAACTGAGGGAAAAGAACGAGTCAGCGCGTTCGACCTGTCGCTCGACTTCTCGCTTGAAAGAACGAACCTTCTCGTAGGAAACTCCGGTGACGAAGGAGATCACGTTGTTCTTGCTCGCGAGTCCGACGATTAGGGGAAGCTGGGCGAAGGCGAGTCGTCCACATCGGTTGGCGTCTGTCGAGTTCGAAGAGAGAGACGAGGAGGTCAGCGAGGAAAAGGAAGACGCGCTCGAGCGATGAAGAGGACTGACACATGGAGGCTTGAGTCTTCGGCGTGTCCGTGGGTCCCATGGGAACTGGAGAAGAGGAGAAGGGGTCGAGGAGAGGAGCGAGGGAAGGGACGAGGAGACGGACGGAGGGACAAGAAAGAGAGTGAGACAGGTCAGTTCAGTGCTCGCGAACGAAGAGGATAGAGAGCCAATGAGAACTAACGGTAAATGAAACCGAAGACCAGCATGGCGACCGTGTAAGCGACGCTCCAAAACATCTCGCTCGACGACGAGGACCACATGGAAATGGCGAACTCCCTCCAGATCAACCCCTTCCACAACGCAGCCTTAACTGCTAAAGGAGCGGCGAGAAGTCCTCCTTTGGAAGGAGCAGGCTTGAAGGCATAGTCATCCTTCTCCGAGACGGGTGCGAGAGAGCGAGCCTTGATGGCGGCGAGACGACGTTGACGATGGGCGAGCATGGATCCGAAGTGAAAGATGGCGAAGAAGGCGCAGACGGCGGCGACCATGTACCAGTGGTAGAGTGGGAAGGCACTCTGGTAGAGCTTCGCAGGACTGACTGTCCTGGGGAGGGAGGGAAAGGAGAAAGAGAAGGGGCTTCAGCGTTCAAAACAGTGCGACGACGAGGAAGAGAAGACGGCTGGACTCACTTCGTCGTCGTCTTCCCAGTCGTCGCCGTCGTCGAGTTCGTCGTTGCAGAATCACCGTGAGCCATGGTTGAGAAGGAGAAGAAGAGGAAGGCGGAGTTAAAGAGGAGGGAAGAGTGGTGGTTAAGGAGGAAGGTGTCAGTTTTTTCTCCTGCCCCATGAATGAAAAAGCGATCTTTTGGCGAGGATCTCCCCCTCCGAAATCTGATCTGATTGGAGGGTGGGTATCAGGATCCATGCACTCGAAATAGACGACCGGGATCCCTTAGACTCGCAGTGGGCCGAGGTAGCAATTGGTAGAGCCAGGCGAACGTCAAGAAGCACGACGACGTCGACGGACGAAGGCAGACGCGTCTCGACGTTGGAATGAGCTCGAGCGAAGACTCCTGCTGAAGAAACGGAAGGAGGGAAGGAAAGAGAGTCAGCATATCATTCTAAGAAGGCAGGGAGAAAGGAACAAAGTTGTACGGACATCAGATACCCAGATAAAGTGGCGTGGGTCCTCGCCCCTCCTTCCCCGTCTTCTCGCCCCCATTGCGATCAGTTCATGCGAAAAAGCTTCACCTCTTAGCTCCCTTTGGTAACCGAGAGACTCATCTGAGCCGAGGTCGAGAAAAGAGGGTGAAAATCGGCTTTTGAGGCAGGTTCCTCGCTCTCGTGAACGACGAACGACGAGACGCGACTCACTTCTCATTCGCTCCCTCCGATGCCTTCAGGAGATCGTCCACCCCGCTCGACCCTGTCTATTCTCTGTCCCATGCGATCAAATTCCCCGTGGTTTGAGGTTCCTGCGCTAGTACAGACCCCGGGAGGACTCGGGTGAGATGTTGAGCGAGATCGATGGGAAGGACTGAGAAGTAAGAGGGAAGGTCGTTTGAACCAATGGGACCTTGCTCCTTCGCGAGTCGCAGTCCTGTCCTGGTGGCTGGATATATACGAGACCTCAATTCAGGCGTCTAAAATGTTCAGAGAGGCGTCAGCGAGGAGGAGGAAGCAAGGAAGAAGGGAGGCGAGGAGGGAGGGGAGCAGCTCTGATTCGTCCTCTTGAGGTTTCCAACTGCAGCCGAGGAGGGACGAACGAAAGAACAGGACAGCTGTATGGGGATCGGTAGCCAAAGCACATGCATTTAGCTGAACGCACGAGCTCACCCTGCTCAACAGAGGAGTCGTTCGAGGGAGGCGAGGGGGAGGGAGGAACGGGGAGGAGAGCTCACCCTCGAACGAGCGACAGACACGGAGGCCAGCGTGTGACGACAGCGATATAGAGAGCTGTGATGGATGTGAGTTAGTTGAGTTCCCGAGATGGACCACGAGGGCGGCACTTGTCGAGCTCTGAATAGAGAAGAGGGCACGGGGGATGAAGGGAACGAGGAGAATGAAGGTGAGCTCGATCCTTTTGGTTTCCCCCTTCTTCTTCAGCCATCGGGTAGAGACTCACAGATGAATGCATGGCGAGTCCACTCTGCGAGAGGATGTTCGATAGGAATCAATCCGAATTCGCCTCCGGCGTCGCTCGAGAGGACCTGGCCGTTTGTGAGAGAAGGGAGATTCGTGAGCTCGACGCTCCTTCCCTCCCGCCGCCATCAGCTTCCCTCCTCTTCCATCCACGTCCAAGCGAGCTGAAACATGAGCGCGCTCACCTCATACACTCTCGTTCGTAAATAAAGACGTTCAAGCATGGCTAGATGTGTCGCAGTAGACGGAGGCGAGAGTTCGAGCTCAAGCTGACCTCTCCTCTGTCCCTTCCTCCTCATTCCCTCTCGTCCCCCGCTTTCTCTATCCGACTGGAACAGGACTTGGACGACAAGATCAAGTTTATAGCCCTCTCACACTCGCCTGTACTCCCTCCTGAGCCCGGAGAGTCCTGGGTTTGGCTGCTAGATGTGAGCTCTCTCGACATCGAGTACTTCCTCCCTCTTCCCTCCTTCCTCTTCGCTCGTCTCGTCCTCTCACTGACCTCTCGCACTGATCTACCGCGCTTCCAGGTCACAGAAGTGGGCTATCAAGGTCGAGGACAAACCGTCGTGCCCTACTTCACCCTTATCGACGGCTCGGATACTCCAACAATGGTCGCTTTCCACACTCCCAACGCTCGAGAGGACGTGGAGAGGCTGGGCGTACGGGTCGGAAGGACGTTGGTACTCAAGAATGCTATGGTCAAGCCCTTTCCCGATAGGAGAATGGGGTTCACGGTCGAGGATGTGGATACAGTGGGTGAGTCCGATTCGACGCACGCGTCCGTTTCGTGTCTGCCAGCTGAACTCACTTCCTTCCGTTCGCTGCTTCCAGATGATCCCCGTACCCGTTCGACGACTCCGACAACTGAATCATCAGCTTCGAGACGCCAACGATCAGGAGAGGATCATGGCGTGCAGCTCGTGCGGCAAGGATTCGAAGATGGGTTGCTCGCGCTGCTCCTCGCGGTACTGCAGTAAGGTAAGCTCTTTCTCTCTCTAGGATGTATAGTAACGCTCGAGTCATTTCTTTCCTTGCGTCGAGCCCGTCTTGATCGAAGCATCCGATTCGATGGTGGCTCGAGACAGAAGGACCAGCCCGGTGACCCTCCTCTCGCTTTGCTTGCTCTTCTCGATCACAGGAGTGCCAAACATCTCACTGGCCAACGCACAAAAAGGACTGTAAGGCGCTGAAGAAGCTTCATGAATGGAACGAGACGAACTGGGGTTGATGAGGGAGGTGAGTTGATTTCGCGACGCGTCGGTTCGATCTCGATGAAGTGACTTTCCTCGTTCCCTCTGGCTCTCTCCCGCGCTCAGCAAAACTAGGACGCTGATTCGCTTTCTCGTTGGCTCTGACCGTCGTCTTAGATCTGCTGGCCGTGCGAGAAATGGGAACTCGGTAACGAAAAGACGACGACGCTACGCCTGCTCACGAGATTTGCATGACTCTTCTCTTTGAGGTTTCTTTGGGCTCGAGAGACCCTACGGTCCCCCTCAACACCTCTACAGACTCTCTCTTCAGCTTTCTCTCTATGCTGACATCCTCGACCTCCTCGACCTCCCTTCCATTCCGAGGAACTGCCGAGCACTTCAGCCCTTCTTTCTTCTTCGTCTTCGTTCCCTTCCAACCACGAGCATGTCTCCTCAGCTCATACCACCAGATCATCCTCTGATCTTCTACAACGGACGCTGGGACGCCTCTCATTGCTCTTGGTGGTCGGGAACGGGCTTGATTCTGTGAGTCGATCTGCTTCTTCCTCGAGCTCGAATCCTCTTCCTCTTCCTTCGAGCTGACCTTTCTTCCTCTCTCGTTTTCGTCCCTTTCTCAGTCAGTTCGACTCTCAGCCTTCTCAAATCACTCTGCTTCTCGGATCCAAAACAACTTCGCCTTCGACGACCATCTCTGTCTCCGTCAACTCAACTAAAGATTGGGTCAATCTCGAAGTCAAAGAAGGGAGAAACGTCGTCGTTCTTCCTCCCTCTTCGAGTCAGGGAAGCAGTGCGGTCAGGATCGTCTCCGCCGACTATCAGAACAATCGCTTGGAGCTTCTTGAAATCGAGGTCGAAGAGGTCAGCTCTTTTTTTTGACCTTGAACGACGAACCGAGGCAGGAGAGCGCGAGCTCAAGTCAAAACTGACTAGGATTCCGTTGCTCACGTCCACAGAGCCATCATCTGGAGCAGTACAAGCCTAAACCTCTGGCATTCGAGATCATTGGTGATAGCTTGACGGTCAGTCTATCCTCGTCCGCTCTGCTGCCGACTCCTCGATTTGGAGTGAGTCGACTTCGCTGACACGTCGTCGAACTCTCCTTCGCAGGCAGGAGGACTTTACACCCCAGTCGGTGCAGTAGGATCTTGGGGATACCAAGTCGCGGATGCTGTGAGTATCGTGATTTCCTTCGCCTTCCCTCGGTTCTGGAAAGCTCACTCCATTCGACTTCGACGGCAGCTCAACGCCGAGATCACGACGCCTGCTCAACCTGGAATGGCTCTCGTCGACAAGCCCTGCTGGGGGAACGAGAGAGGAATGCTCTTTCAGTACACTCAAGTCGAAGACTCAGGTGAGCTCGGTGCCTTTCTCGAGGCTCGTGCGAGTTGACGCGTCGCTGACCCGCTCGCGTCAGGCTTCTACAACGATCCCTCGAAGGTCGACAGGCCCACCACACCGTTCGACTTCTCTGAACAGCAGCCTACTCCTACCCATCTTGTGATTCTTCTCGGTGCCAACGACCATTCCGAGGGAGGATCGGAGATCAAGTGAGCTCTTCGTTTGCTCACGAACTTGTCGCGTCCACTGACCCACTTTTCTTTTCCTCGACAGAACCTCGCCTGAGCAGTTCAAGGTCGCTCTGTCCACCTTTCTCACTACCCTTCGGTCGCTACGCGAAACTCAGCCGATCTTCGTCGTCTCCTCGATAGGATGGCCTCAGTCGGAGGGAGTGGAGAACATCCACTGGTTTCCGACGATCTTCGAGGAGGTCGTCGACGAGAGGTCAGTTTCTATTGTAATGCTCATCTCGCCTAGTCGCTGACCTTCATCGCCTACAGGAACTCGCAAGGAGATCACTCAGTCTTCCTGGTCGACGCGTCGAAGTGGACGAAATGGGGAGATTCGCGTCCTGAGTGAGTCTCGTCTCGACGCGTCGTCCGTTCGTCTTCGACGTCGATCTCGCTTACTCGCTCTCGACTCCTTTCCTTGCAGGGACAACCATCCAAATCCTCAAGGTCAGGCGAAAATCGCCGCGGCCTTCCTGGCTTGGTTCAGGTCATGGGAGGAAAAGCAGTCGCCCAGATCTTGATCCGATTTCCGCCCGTGAGGTTCGAGCTTGCCTCAGCATCTTCTGCTGAGATCAGCTGTCCCCCTTCCCGAAAGCTCGATTCGACCTCTCTCCCTTCCTCCTCTCGAACGCTCACCATATCCCTACCATCTCAACCAAACATGTCCATCGACCTCTCTCGATTCTCAGTCGGAAACCTCTTCAGCGTCAGGGGCAAGGTCGTCGTTCTCACGGGAGGAGGGAGTGGACTCGGTCGAGACATGACGCTCGCTCTTGCTCAAAACGGAGCGAAAGTCTTCATCGTCGGTAGACGGCTCTCGAATCTCGAGGAGGTCGCGAAGAGTGCTGCTGGTTTGGAGGGGAAAGTGATTCCGTGAGTAGTGTTGAAAGTTCGTCGCCGAGCTCACCCTCCTCCTCGAGGCTGATCTCTGGCGCCCTCCAGCGTCCAAGGAGATGTCACTTCCAAATCGTCGATCGAGGAGATCTACCACCAAGTCGAAACGCAGACTGGAAAAGTCGATGCTCTCATCGTGAGGCTTCCTCAACTTCGCCCATTCCTCGCTCCCCCTTCTCGAACTGGAAGCTCATTCGCATCTTCCTTTTTCTACCTTCAGAACAACGCCGGACTTCAGAAGTTCCTTCCCATCAGAGCCGACGATGCTACCGATCCCATCAAGGTCCACGAGAGTCTCTGGAGTTCTGAGTGTGAGTCGCTAAATGCACGGCTCGCGACGCGTCTCGACCTTCCTCAACTGACCCTCTACTTTTTCTCCTTTCCAGTCTCCGACTTCACCGAGAGCTCTCAACTCAACGAAGCTGCCGCCTACTTCATGACCGCCAGTCTCGTTTCTCCTCGAGTCCAAAGCTCGGTCGACGCGTCTTTCGCTTCGGCACAACTGACTCGCTTTCTCCCCTTTAGGTCAGGTTCATGCCTCTTCTCATGAAGTCCGAGGGATCTCCTGTGGTCGTCAACTTCGCGTCGGTCGCTTCTCTGATCGTCGAAGAGTGAGTCGAGGCAAAAACCTGCCGCGTCAAGACCAGCCGCGACTCAGTCCGTTTCCTTTTCGTGCAGGTTTCTCTCCCCTTCTTACATGGTAAGTTCGAGCTTTATTCGATGTTCCAACCTTGTTGCTGATCTTTCTCTACGTTTTCGTCTCGCAGGCGAGCAAGGCAGGCGGTTCGTCAACTTCGTCTTTGTCCCTCTTCTCCTCGACGCGTGTTTCTGACTCTCTCCCCCCCTCCTTTTGTAGCTCTCCACATGGCTCGAGTCCTCGCTTCTCGACTCATCCCCGCCGGAATTCGATGCGTCGCCATCCTTCCCAACATCTTCCCCTCTGAAATGAGCGGCGGATCTCTCGACGCGATCAAGGAGCAGCCTTGGGCGAGAGCTCACCTGCACGTCACGCCTTCGCGTGAGTATCTACCTCCTTTCTCTCTCCGACATATATAAGCTGACCTCGTCTCTCAATTCAGACCGATTCGGAACTGCTGAAGACGTCGGTTCGGCCTCGTCCTCGTTTTTTGTGTTTCGTCGTTTTGCTTCGCCTCGCTGACCGCCTCTCCCTGTATTGATCCGATCAGGCGGAACGGTCATCTGGCTCATCTCGAGGGCGGGAGAGTACGTCAACGGAACCTCGATCAGTCTCGACGGAGGAGGAATGATGGTGAGCTCGACGTTCAGACTTTGGGTCGCGTTCGTTCCGCTCGCTCACCGTTCTCTTTGTTCTTTCTTTCTCGCCAGACCTCCTCGGCCCTCGAGTTCGTCCCCAAGAATGCCTGAGCACTCTTCAGTTGGTCGCTTAGCTTCCTCCTTCCTTCTTGTACTCTTTCTCTGATGCGATCCGTTCTTCAAAAACGAGACGCGTCGAGCGGCGTCCTGCTTTCCTCCAGCGCGTGCTCCAGCGAAAGAGCTGCCACTTCAGAGCACGGTGAAGATAGCTCTACAAGCTTCTATACCAAGCAACCTTCCAGAAGAGCCATCAACGTGTTTTGAACGTCACTCCATCAGATCACATCCCCTCCCATCTCCGTCTCACTAGCTCCCAACAACCACCCCACACCCCTCGTCAAAGCTCTCCTCCCATGATTCAGAATCTCCTCCTCTCCCTGCTGCACACTCCCAAACAAACTCGCCACCGAAGGTCCACCTTCGAACGACCTTCTTCCTCCCCCTCCTCCCTCTCCACCGTTCTCCGACCTGAACGACGACGATCCTGCTGGACTTGCCGACCGAGGAACCGATGCTGACGACGCCGACGAGACCGCAAGAGGTCGGAAGGAGGAGAGGGAAGAGGAGAGGGAAGAGAACGTCCGCGCTGCTGCTCGAGCTGCCATGTCTCGTTTCCGATCCCTCGCATGCTGTTCGGCGGAGGTGTTCTGTCCGTTGGACGACGACGACGAGTTGGCGAAGGGTGATCCGAGGCCGAGGGAGTGTTGGTTCGAGGAGGAGGTGATGGTGCTGGAACGAGGTTTGGACGCGTCCTCCTCAACCTTCTTCCAAGCGACGAGGAGGTCCGAGATCGAATCGCTGGGACAGAAGGTGAGAGCGTGTCCGACGAGAGCCATCTTCCTCTCCACGTCGTCGAACTCCGTCTGCCTCCCGAGCTGGAAAGCCGTCTTCCAGCAGACCTCGATAGCCTCGTCCATCGAAGTCGCTTGCTCCTCCTTGCTCGTCCCTCCTGGGACCGACGACGACGACGACGAGATCGACCTCGAATGAGCGGTGGTTGATGCTCCTCCTCCCGCCGCGGCTGCGAGCTTTCTCCTCTTGCTCTTCTCAAACCCACCCACAATCTCCACCATCCTCTCCACAAACTCGACTCCCTTCTCCCAATCGCCCGACTGAACTGCCGCGTCCGAGCACATCCCGAGAGCCTTGACCTTCGCTCCGTCGTCCTTGTCGAATCCGAGCTTGTCGACGAGATCGAGGATGACTTCGGGGTGCTTGTAGGCGTCGTCGGACGAGGAGAGAACCTGAGAGACGAGGGAGAGTCGATCTTTGGAGAGCCGGATCTCGAGAGGGGAGAGAGGGTTGTTCGACGAGGAGAGGAGGTTGTAGGAGGTGATTTTGGAGGTCGCTTCGATGAAGGCTTGTTCGCGTTTGATGGCTGGGGTAGGAGGAGTGACGACCGAGAGGCTGGAATTCGAGGAGAGGATATTAAATCAGCGAGGCGAAGGGGAAAGGAGGACTGGGCGACGGAGACGCTACTCACCAGGCGTAGGCGAGCTTCATCTCTCCCTCGTGCAGGTTTCCAGTTTCAGCGTTCTCGTAGAACTCGACGGAGGCAGCTAGGACCAGATGTTCCATCGTCGAGCGATCCAGAGGGGCTGGTCGAGCGTAGAGCATCGTTTTGGCGAGAGCGAAGTCTGAATAGAACGCGACGAAGGGAGGAGAGGATCAGGACGCGTCGAGACTCCGGGAGGACGGCAGAGTAGGGACCGAGTACTCACTTCCAGAGCTCAATAATCCTCCAAAGAACAACTTCACCACCTCCACCTCCTCCAACAACCGAAATGCTCCCGCAACTCCATCGTCTCCTCCCGACCCCCCTCTCAGCTTCTTCATGTCCCTCAACAAAGCCTCCCATCCCTCCACCACAACCTTCCCCTTCGCAGCAGCCTGATTCGCCTCCGCCCTCTCCCCACCCCGTCTAGCCATCCTCGTCGCCCACGCGAACTGCTCGGACCGATCCTGAGCGGATAGGATGAACCAGCCCAGCGGAGCAGGCACCCCCCATCTCGAGAGGGTCTCGGCGGACTCGAGATGCACGTCGAGGGAGTCGAGGAGGAGGGATAACGATGGAGCTCCGAGGGGATGGAAGAAGGTGTAGAGAGACGAAGGAGGAGGTGGCGGAGACGTAGGTGTCGGACGAAGGAACTGAGCGAGAGCGAGGAGGGTCGTCGCTCCTTCTCCATCTTCGTGATCCTCAGGACCGAACGACCAAGCCGGTAGGCACTCGAACACTCGACTCATCTCGTCCCATCGGTTCGTCTGTCGGTTCCCGTAGAGGATCGCCAAAGCGAGTCTCGCGACTTCCTCGTCCTTCTTGAGGATCCGTTCGTTCTCAGGGAGGGTTGCTTTGCTCTTCGCGAAGACTTCTGCGACGAGTTCCAAGGTTGTTCCTTCGTCGAGGATCCAGTACTGGATGAGTCGGGTTGGGATGGTTGGGTCGGGGGAGTCGGTTCGTTCTGATCTTGAGAGGAGGACGAAGAGGTAGGGGAGGAGGAGGGTTTGGATGAGAGGGACGACGGTTTCGGGTGTTGCGTGACGGAGGTAGGCTTTGGTCGCTTCCTCTGGGGAGGCGGTTCTCCATCGAGCGAGGGTCCAGGTGTCGTCGTCGAGGGGTTTGGAAGGGGGGAGTGGGAGGGAGGAGGAAGAGGAGGAGGCTGCGAGGGTACGACTGTCGTAGACGAGGCGAGAGAGAAGGGAGAGATCCTCGCCGAGAGAGTCGAGGGAGGGGACTCCTAGGGAGGCGGCGTGTTGGACGTAGGCGAGGGAGATGTCGACAAGTCCTGACTTGCATTCGATGGATTCGATTCGAGTGCGATACCAGTCGGAGACGAGGTTGGAGGGAAGAGGGAAGGGACGAGAGGTGATGGTTGCGTTGAGCTCGTCTTCCTCCCTCTCCTCGACGGGTTCCTCCTCCTCCTCTGACGTGAAGACGGCGACTGGCTCCAGCTCTGAGGCCCAGCTTGCCTCGAGTCCTGACGTATCGTCGCATCTTGGTAGTAGTCGATGAAACTGATCTGGCGGGATCCAGTCTGGGATGGCTTCGAGGAGGGTGAATCGGTGAGGGAGGAGGGAGGCGGAGTGGTTGCGAACGAGGACATGCAGGTTTGGAAGTTGAGATGGAGTGGCGAGGAGGAGTGCGAGGTGGAGGAGGGGTGCTGTTAGGAAGGTTGGGAGATCGAAGGGGAGTGGTGAACGAGGTGTAGATGGTGGTGATGACGAGGGAGGGTCGACTTGAGCTTCCTTCTCGTCCTCCTTCTCCTCCTCTTCGTCGCTGTTGTCCGCCCAAGGATCGTCGTCCAGATCCAGAGGAAACTCCTCCTCTTCCTCCTTGATGTCCTCCTTCGCTGAGCTGCTCTCTCCCAGAGAAGTGGCTCCATCGAACTCGAACCAAGTTGCCAACCTCCTCCTCCTTCTCGCGAGCTCCTTCCTCGCTCCCAACCTCTCCTGGAGCTCAACATCAACACCGTCCTCGTCCCCGACCTCGATTTCAGGTGGCGGTATCCAAGAAGAAGTTGCTGACCATGCTTTGTCGATGGCTGTCTTGATCAAGCGAGCGTCGAGAGGCGGGGAGGAGGAGGAGGAGGGAAGGGAAGGGGTGGAGATGGCGAGAGCTGCTTGGATCAGCCAGGAGGGATCCTGAACGGTTTCTAGGAGGGACGCGAAGTCGGAAGGGATGGTAGATGTAGACGAGGTAGGGTTTGAGTCGACCATGGCACTGGAAGGGAGATTCCCTTCGAAGGAAGGAGGAGGGGAGTCGAGGTTGGGGTCCAAGAGGGAGAGGCTCGAAGCGACGGGAAGTCAACGAGGGCACAGGAGGCATGTTTTGCTTGAAACAGCTTCCAGACGTTGAGGAATCAATGTGAACGAAGGTGAAGAGAGTTTCATGAGGTCGTGAAGATTAGAGTAGCTAGATGGATGAGCGGGGAGATGGAGGAAAGCGGCGACGTGCTCGACGCGACGAGCGAGAGCGGACGATCCTGAGTACCAAGACCTTGAGATAAGGCTAGACGAGGTTCAGAACCAGAGCCATATGAGTCAGTCAGCACTATGTTCGACGGCGTTGGTTTAGATGGCAAAGAGCGAAGAACTCACGAAGAAAGGGACGCGACCACGACTGGTCAACGACCAACGACAGGTCACCACCACTCAGTCGTGTTCCATTCACGAAGTTTCTTGATCGCGTAGCAGTCTCGTTTATGCGTCTTCCAGTCCGATTTTTGGCATTCCTGATGACGGGCGAAACGCGAAAACGGAAGAGGCGAACAGATCAGCGACGCGATTCAAAGCGAGCTCCTCTCTGCACTTCCTTCTCCTTTCCCCTCGTTCTCGCCCGCGGCTCCTTCGTCTCGATCCATCCAAAACATGGTATCCCCTCTATCTCGGAAGCTGGAAGGAGGCGAAGAGTTGGACATGCACGCACCTTCGAGCAGTACCGACTCTGACACTTCCCTCCGCACTCGTTCGCCGCCGTCGTCCCACAAGCTACACAATCCGACAACGTCCTCTCATCGTTCGCCTTCCTAAGCTCAGCGTTCAGCTCCGTTATCCTAGCCATCTTCAAGGGAATCACCTGCCCCCGACCCAAAGCCCAACCCAAACGAACGTCAGTCCTCGCGTCTCCCTCTTCTCTTCCCCCTCTCCTCTCCTCTGCCCTTCCCCTCCGCTGTCCTCCCTCCCCTCCTTCCGTCGCCACCCAGAACTGCACTCACCTCGACCATCTTAGCATCCTCAACCCTAAACCCCTGACTCCCATCCATGAACGTCTTCGGCAGCGCGTTCTTCAACACCAACGTCGTCCCAACTTTGATTCCAAGGGCTTTGGCGTCCTCTGCTGGATTGGGAGTGTAGAAGGCGATTCGAACGCGCTGACCGGATTGATCTTGGACGTTGTACACCGGGCGAGTAAACAAGGGGGAGGGTGGGGTGTCTTGGGAGATGACCTGCAGAGCACGAAGGACGGGCAGGTGTTCAGAGGGAAGGAGGATGATGAGGGACGGATGGATGGAGCCAGAACGGACCTCGAGAAGCCAGATCCAAGTCTCTTCCGGTGCTGCAGGCTTGTAGGGGATGTGGTTCCAATCGAGGAAGGTCATTCGGTTTTCTAAGTCCTGAGGAACGGAGAGAGGGGAAGGAAGATCGAAGGTGAGCTCTCGAGATCTGAGCTTCGTTCCCCTTCCTTGCTCGGTCGACCTCGTTTGGACGACGAAGGATCAGGTTTTGGAGAGGCGAGGACTGACGAGAGTGTAAGTGATAGTCGAGGCCATGCTGGTACGGAGTTCGGAGACGTTGAGAGGAGAAGACGGACGAGGAGGTCGATGTGGTTGGGAAGGACGAAACGAAGGACGGATTGAGTGGAGCTGCGTTTCGTTCGGTTCTTGATTTGTTTTGACGACACGTCAGGGTGCTCAAGAGCTCGGACTCGTTTACAACGTTATCTCAGCAGCTCAAGCGTGCAGCTCTCCGACGTTCCTGATCTCTCAGCTCAGCACGAAAGGAACAGAGCTCGCTCGTCCTGTCACCGTGGTCGTCGTTCTCTCGCGACCTCGGCCTTCTCGCCTTCCCTCCCTTCCTCCTCCCATCACGGGTCCTCCCAGATCCCAACAACTCGCAACACGAGAAAGATGATGTCCACCGTTTCGTTGGAAGTGACATAAAGAGTGAAAGAAAGCAATAGTCCGAGATGTTTCGTCCAGTCGTCTTCTTTACTCCTCGGTCCTGAGCCTGGTTTCGCACGAAACAACAAACGAAAGAAAGAGAGAACGAGAGTCAGTACAACCGAACTCTCCCAGCATCTTCTGCACATACGTCTTCTCCCACTCTTCCCTCCAGCACCAGCACCCAGCCCATCCAACCCTTCCTCGTCCACCAGCTCCTCCCCAAACTCCAAAGCTCGACCTCTGCTCCTCCCTCCAAATCCACTGAGACCAGAGAAAGCAGTAGGACTAACTTGGCTCCGGCGTTGGTAACCTTGACACCCATGACCTTAGCTCGGGCCAAGATCTCGATCCTCTTCTTGGACGAGACGGCGTGAGCGATCTCGGCGGCGAATCGACCAGAGTGCATGAGGAGGAGGTCGACCTCTCGAGCGTTGTGGACGAGAACGACCTTGTATCCTCCGGGGGTAAGGTGTCGGGTCAAGTGGTTGGATCCGTAACTGTGTTATGCGAAGTTGTCCAGGGAGGTGGGAGGAGCCGGAGGAGGAGGAAGGAGGGAAGGAAGGAGGGTGAAGGTGAGGTCGAAACGAGGGGAGGGAGGCGTCCGAGAGAGGTAGGGGAAAGAGCGCGATTAAGGGACCGAGGAGGGTGGAAGAGAGCATGAGTGGAGAGAGGAGAGAAAGAGGTATGGGGTCAGAGGTCGAAATTGGGTGTAGGGTCAAAGGGTGTGGGTGTGGGAGGAATGTGAAGGTGGTTGAACGAACCCGATCTTGGGCATGGGGAGCTGTCCCTTGAATCTTCGTCGAACCCTGTTATCAATACCTGTTCACCCAGAAGAACCCATCCAGACCAACGACAACACCAACCAGAACCCAACACCAACGAGAAAGAAAGGAAACTCGGTCAGCTTCAACCCTCCCTACAGCTTCTTCCCTCGCGAAGCTCAAAAGTCGCTCCTCCCTCCTTCCCCTTCCCTTCGATTGGTTTGTAGATTCTGACGCACCCTTGGGCTTCCTCCACGACTCCTTGACACCATGGTATCGGTCAGACTGATGCCTCTTGAACTTGAGAGTTCGCTTCTTGACGATGGGGACGTGGGAGGGCATGGCCTGAGAGAGAGGAAGGTTGGAGGAGGTGAGGGCGAAGGATTGAAGGTGAGGGAGGGGCGCGAAAAGCGAACAGGAAGCGGCGAAGAGGAGGTAGGATCAAAGTTTTGGGATGCGAGTCAGTCTGTGGATGTCCAGAAGGAAGAGAAGGAGGAGAAGGGACAAACGAGTCTTGAGTTGAGTGGGTGTGCTAGCGGAAAAGAAGAGGAGGAGGAGGGTCGAACGGACGCTGGGAGAATCTGAAGATTGGGCTGTGCTTGCTCTGGAAAGTTGAGGTTCGTTGAGCGTTCTCTTCCCTCTTACCCACATCCTCCCTTTCTTGCCTCTCTAGTACTTCACAGCACGTCCTCATCTTACGGACTCCCACTGCTCTACAAGAACCACCGCGGAAGATTCGTGCAGAAACTCTGCTTCACAAGCTCGCCAGATCCCTCGACCTCACCTTCCTCCCTCCCTCCCTCCTGCCCTCCTTCCATCCTCACCTCCTTCCCTTCCCTTTCGCGTTCAGCCATCCTCCTACTCCTCCTCGCCACTTCGTATACCCACATCAACGGCTCCTCCACCTCCACCGACGACAGAACCCCTCTCTCTCCTCGCTTCCCTCTCCCTCCTCCCTTCGACTCCCTCCTCTTCCCTCCCTTCCTCCCCACCTTCATCTTCACGATCTTCCCCTCCTTCCTTCGGCCTTGGCTCGTATCTACGAGTTCCTGGCTCAACATCGACGCCGCCCAGTGTCTCCCTTGTCGATCTGTAAGGAGGCAGGAAGGAGGCTGGACCGTCAGGTCGAACGAGCTTCCCTTCGACGAGGCAGCTTCGAACCAACTCCCAAGAGTCGTAGAGATCATCTTCATCGGGTGATGTCTCCCTCTCTTGAGTGTACGGGCTCCGAGAAGTTTCTACGATCGATATCTCCGTCCATACAACTCGCCCTCCCGTCGTCGCTTCCCTTTGTCTCCTCGTCCGAGCGAAGTCCTCCCCCTTTCAGCCTCGCGATGCCTGTTTTCCAGGAGGCGTGAATCCTCAGCCATCGAAGGGCGGGTCTGTTCTCTCAGTGAGGCGGCGAGGTCGGAAGGCTGGAGTGAGGGACAAGCTGAGCTCTGTTTCTTCTTCTCCCTCTCCCTCCTCCTCGATGCTCCTCGAGTTCTAGCTTCCTTCTCTCCGTCACTTCCTCTTTCGTCTCCACTACGGTACCTCCTATTCCTCCACACTCATCGCTCTATTCCCTGTTCGTTTCAACCTTCCCGTCTCTCCTTCCCTCCTGCATCTTGCTTCGTTTCGTGTCGCGTCCACTCGCCATGGAGCGTTTCGCTTCCTTCCTCATTGCTAGTCTTCCCCGTACCTAGCTCTTCACTTCCGTATACACTATTACACAACCCAATATACGTCCCTTCATCGAGCTCTTCTTCGTTCGACGCCGGGAAAGAGAGCGGCAGCGCCAAAGACGCGTCGAGAAAGGGTCGGGCGACGACCGAGCTCGACCCGATTTCTCTGACATGATGCGAGCTTAACGGGTAGCAAGCACTCTCGTCAACCGAGCTTGATAAGCTCTTGGGCACACTAAGAAAGAAAATGATCTCGCCCTTCTGAATCGAGACGACCTCCTTCGTCCAACTCGAAACGACCACGAGCTCATCAACATCCTCCCTTCCTCCCTGCTCCCTCTCCCCCCTCCCCCTCACCCCCTCCTCGACTCCCCTTTTGCTCAGTATATGCAACTCCCCACCCTTCGAACCCTCTCCAACCTCCTCAACTTCCAGAACCTCAGCCGTCCCCTCACCAGCACCTTCAGCCTCAACATGTCAAGCTCATCGACCTCTCCTTCCTCCCTCCTCTCCCCTCCCGCTTCCAACCTCCGCCTCCTCCCACCACCGCCTTCCACCCCTTTACCAGCACCATCAATAATGCTCTTTATCCCCTACCCTCTCACCGGAAGCGTCGTCGAGGGCGTTCTCGGTCCAGCTGAGCGATGGAAGGAGGAAGGATTCTGGGTTCTCGAAATCAAGATGGACGAGGATGGGAGGGATCTGGATCCGGAGGAGGAAGGGAACGAGGATGTTTGGGGTTGGAAGAAGACTTTAACGGAGGGGATGAAGTGGTTGATTGAGCAGGAAGGGGTAGATCAGACCAAGGCTGTTGGGATCGTTGGTGAGTTCGACTGTTGAGCTTCGACTCCCCCTCCCTCCCCTCCCTCGCTGACTCCCCCTCCCTCCTCGCTTTCCCTCCCTCAGCCCACTCCCCACCAGTCCCCCTCCTCCTCCACCTCTCCACCCTCCCCCCCTCCCAACGCCTCTTCTCCTCTCTCGTCCTGCCAGGCTCAACCTCCCTCATCCCCTCCCTCCCCCTCCCTATCCAATCCCACCTCTCCAAACTTCCCTGGGAGGTACCAGCTTTCGACGAGACCCTCGAGGTCAGCTTGGGAGATGAGAACACGCTTGTGTACGAAGGGGCTGAGACGAGGAACTGGATGTGTCCGATTTTGGGAAGCGAGGAGGGGTGGAGGAGAGCGGATGGGGAGGAGATGTATAAGAGGGGAGGGGAGTTTGTGAGAGGAGCGCTGTTGGGGAAGGGAGGGGAGAGGAAGGGGATAGAAAGATGAGGCTTGAGTGGTACCGAAGTTGGTGGGAGGGGGAGCAAAGGCCTGGTGAGTAGGTTTTGGAGAGAGTCGCGACGCGTTTTGACTTCTCGGGATTCCCGTCCGATTTCTCTCGTAGAGACAGGGAGATCTTCTCTTGTCTCTCTACGAGGGGTCACAATGCGCGCAGCGCTGCTCAGCCGTTTCTGGGGCGTCGCTTGATCGTATGGAACGAGCAGCGAGAGATCTCGTGTTGGCGACTTTCTGGACGATCTGGACGCGTGTTTACATTCTCGTCGCAGGACCAGACAACGGCTCGTAGGCCAAAGAAACGTCAAGTACCAGTACCCCCGTTGTCTCTGTGAAGCTTCGCTCGGTCTAGAATCTATCCTTGAACGTGCAGGACATCCGTTCGACGCGAGAGAGCTCGTCGGCGTTGGCGCTGCTTTCTTTCCGTTTAGATAGCTCCTGGTACGCCAAGGTTTTCTGAGCCTACGCGATATTATCCAAAGGGAGATAGGAGAGTTACGTGCTGGTACTGGGAGACAGCGCTCTCTGTGGCGACCGTTTTCTCGTCGTGACATTGTTCGGCGACGACGCGCCTCGTTCCTGCTTTTCCTCCTCGTTTGCAGGAAAAAAAGTCAGAAGCAGTCACTCTCTCGCTGGAAAGCCAAGAGTTTTTGACCCTTCACATCTCGCTGCACCTTCCTGCAGTAGGCGGAAGAACCGAGTCGTTGCTT
Organism: Mrakia gelida; assembly: GCA_024345305.1. Lineage (NCBI taxonomy): Eukaryota > Fungi > Basidiomycota > Tremellomycetes > Cystofilobasidiales > Mrakiaceae > Mrakia > Mrakia gelida. Next base: position 410,735 of record BRON01000013.1, on the reverse strand, counting down.
GACGCATGTCTCTTCGACTTTTTCGAGAGCTCCTCGCTCGCAAGTTTGCTCGCCCCTCACGTCTCTTTTTTCACAAACTTTCTCACTGCGGTCATCTTCTTCATTCTCTGCTGCTTTTGCGTCGCTCTCGCTGTAGAAAACCTTCCTTTTGCGTCCTCAAAACGCTCACGTTCGATTGGGTCGGCCGAAAATCAGCTTCGTCCAACTTCCGTACCAAAATTTCCTTACTCGCATTTCTAACGAGATTGGGGCTTGCCTACCGGTCGAGGACTCCAGTTTCTTTGAACGCCTAGGCTTCGCTTTCTGTGGCCCGAAACTGAGCGAGAAATGACTCCAGCCTCTCTTCGAAGTTCATTTCGTTCCTTCCCTTCCCTCGCTCGTCTGTTCCCAACCATCACACCCTCAAACCATGTCCGCTCCTCGATCCATCGCCCGAAAGGCTCTCGCCTCCGCCTCGTCCGCCAGGGCTTTCTCTACTGTCCTTGCTTCCGCTCGACCTGCTGCTGCTAACGCCGTCAGGGCTGCCGTCGCTGGACCCAGGTTGGCTGTAAGTTCTCCTTCCATCTGCTCCCTCCTTCCTCCTCTCCTCCTCTCGAGCTCTCTCTACAGCTTGAGAGCATCCTCGAGCTCCTAGCTATCCAGAGCAGCAAAAGCTGACTCTCCTGTTATCTTTCTTCCTATTCCCAACGCTCTTCTCTTTCCATCTCGCCATCGACTCGACTTTTTGGTCCTCCTCCTCCTCCCTTCGCTATCTCCCTTTCAAACGCACACAGCGAGGTGTCAAGACCCTCGACTTCGCTGGAACCAAGGAGGATGTCTACGAGCGAGGAGACTGGCCTCTGCCCAAGCTCCAGGAGTGAGTTCTATACCTTCCCATCCCATCTCTCTTGAACTCCTTCCTCTCCCGTTCTCGCCGAGCGAGCAGGAGAACTTGGGCTGACCTCGGTCCTTTCTTTCCTCTTCCCTTTATCACTCCCTCAGGTACCTCAAGAACGATACCCTCGCCATGATCGGTTACGGTTCTCAGGGTCACGGACAGGGACTCAACGCTCGAGACCAGGGAATCAACGTTATCGTCGGTGTTCGTGAGGGAGGAGCTTCCTGGAAGGAGGCTATCGAGGACGGTTGGGTTTGTTCTTTTCTCTGCTTCTCTCTCTCTCTCTTATCCCTTCTTGCTATGAGCTGACTCGACCTCTTCCCTTCCCTTCTACGCTCACAGGTCCCTGGAGAGACCCTCTTCGACATCCCCACCGCCATCGGAAAGGGAACCATCATCATGAACCTCCTCTCCGACGCTGCTCAGTCCCAGACCTGGCCCGAGATTGCTCCCCTCATCACCAAGGGAAAGACTCTCTACTTCTCTCACGGTTTCTCCGTCGTCTACAAGGATGATGTGAGTTCTCCCCCATCTCTTCTCTTTGATCGCTGCTTTGATTGGTTCAGAAGGAGGAGGAGAGCGAGCGGATCTTTCGCCGAGCTGTGGGCTGACTTGCGAAATCTCAACCTCTCCCTCTCCCTCCTCCTTCCAGACTCACGTCGTCCCCCCCAAGGATGTGGATGTTATCCTCGTCGCCCCCAAGGGATCTGGTCGAACCGTCCGAACTCTCTTCAAGGAGGGACGAGGAATCAACGCTTCCATCGCCGTCTTCCAGGGTTCGTTCAGCCCCTCCTTCCGTTCTTCCTCCCTCTTCCCATCTCTCGAGCTCACTCTCCCTCTCCCATTTCCTCTTCATCTCCCATCTACAGACGTCACTGGAAAGGCCATGGAGAAGGCTCAGGCTCTTTCCGTCGCTGTCGGAACCGGATACTCGTACGAGACCACCTTCGAGAAGGAGGTCTACTCTGATCTCTACGGAGAGCGAGGTGTCGTGAGTCTTCTCTTCCCTTCACCTCTCTGAACTTCCTTCCTCTCCTCCTTGCTGACTCATTTCCTTCGGTCTCGATTCACAGCTCATGGGAGGAATCCAGGGAATGTTCCTCGCTCAGTACGAGGTCCTTCGAGAGAACGGACACTCCCCCTCGGAGGCTTTCAACGAGACCGTTGAGGAGGCTACCCAGTCTCTCTTCCCTTTGATTGGAAAGTACGGTATGGATTACATGTACAACGTGAGTTTTGTTTCCCCTTCTCTTTCCTACTGGAGCGCCTCGACGCTCGCTTCTCGACCTCGACCTCGACTCGAAGCTGACCTTTCCTCCTCCTTCTCTTCTTCGATAGGCCTGCTCCACCACCGCTCGACGAGGAGCTCTCGATTGGGCCCCTAAGTTCCACGCGTGAGTCTACCTCGCCTCTCCTCTCTACACACCTACCTCGCGCGAGCTCAAGCTCACCTCTCCTCCCCTTCCTCTTCCTCCTCCTCCTCCTCCAGCGCCAACAAGCCCGTCTTCCAGGCCCTCTACAAGTCCGTCCGAGACGGCTCCGAGACCCGACGATCGCTTGAGTTCAACGGACGATCCACTTACGTTCGTCCAGCTTCCCTTTGCCCATCTGTCTTCCTCGTTCGCGCGCGTCACGGACTTCGCGAGCTGACCTTCCTCTTCTTCGTTCTCGTTGGTTCTCGCAGCGAGAGGATCTCCAGAAGGAGCTTGACGTCATCGACAACCAGGTTCGTTCTTCCTGAACCGATTAGAACAACGATTGGAGGCCTTGACGCTGACCGCGACCTTCTTCTCCTCTTTCCCTTCCTTCCTCCTCCTTCCCCTCTCGTCTCCTCCCCCTTCCCTCTGTCAACCCCAATCACCACACCTGCCCTGCCCAACTCTCCACTTTTGCAGGAGATGTGGAGGGCGGGGAAGACTGTTCGAAAGCTCAGGGTGAGTCGACGTGACGTCCTCCCTGTCTTCCCGACCGACCTCCTCTCGCTCGCTCGAACAACCAACTAACCTTTGATCTCTACCTCCTTCCTTCGTCGTCGCAGCCCGACTCCGAGTAAAACGTTCTTTCGTTCGCTTCGTTTCGGCCATCTTCTTTCCTTTCGCTCTGCATTCGCGTCCCCCCTCAACCCAAAATCTGTTTCGTTCGAGACTCTCCCTCCTTCCCTCCCCCTCTTCGCATCTTCTTTTTTCTACTCACTCTCTCTGTTTTCATTAAGCTGTTGGTTTCGGAACATCGTTATCAATCAATGCTTTTTTTTTTTTTTTTTTTTTGCACCCTGAACCACGAGGAGGGAGAGAGAGAGGGAGGGAGGGAAACGGGACGAGAACGAGCGAGCTGGTCTGACTGCACTGCAAGAGAGAGCCATGAGAATGAGAGCGAGGTGAAGCTCTAGTAGCAAGAGCGAGCAGAAAGAAGAGAGGCAGTAAGGAGCGAAAATCAAAACAAGAAAAGATAAACAACAGATTCTCAGCCGAAACTCACCAAACCTCGCCAGCTCAACAACCCAACTGGCATCGGCCTCCTCCCCGACCCTCACCCTTCCCTCTCTCGCTCCTCCCCCCTCCCCTCTTCTCCCCCAAAATGAACCGCCCTCCCCTCCCCCCACCCAACCCCTTCCTCCTCCGCCAACCAGGCACCTTTGGCCAACCAGTTCAACAACCACAACCCTCCCTCTCCGGCCTCGTCTTCTTCCTCCTCCTCCTCACCCTCATGAACTCCGGCCCAGGAGTCCAGCAGAACACGGACTCAAATGGGGGTGGAGAGCTTGCGTGGGTACCGAGTAGTGAGTTTGTGCGAGGTTGTTGTTGTTGTTGTTTTGATTTTGGGGTTGGGTGGGTGGGAGGGAGGAAAGGGGAGGGAAGGGCGAGCTCGCGAGCTGACCTTGCGTGCGTTTTGAACCAGGAGCCAAATTGGATCGAAGAAAGGGGGAGTTGAAGGGTTGGAAGGGGTGGGTTAATGGGAGTGGGAGTGGGGGGAATAACAGTTGGAGTGTGGTGAGTCTGGGGGAGAAGGAAGGGAAGGAAGGGAAGGAGGGAGGGAAGGAAGGGACGAAGCTGAGCTGAGCTGACCATCTCCTCCTTCCTTCCTTCCCTCTTCTCTTTCCTTCGCTCGTTCTTGACTCGTCTCGTCTTGGACTCGGACTCAATTTTGGTTCCTCTTTGCGCCCACCTCGCCGTCGCTCACTCGTTCGCTCCTCACCCTCGCCATCGCTCAAACTCCCTCGCTCTCTCGTTCCCTCCGTCGCCTCGCCTCTCGTTCGCCTCAGCCCTCCCCCTCCCCCCTCCAACTCCTCTCTACCCTCCTCCCACCTTCCTCCCACACCCTCCCTCCCAACCCCCACACGCTCTACCCCCGAAACATCACCGGATTCATCCGACACGCCTCCTCCCACTCCTTCAACCTCTCAGACCCAACTTCAAACATCACCTCCTCAACCTTCCTCACCTCTCATCTCCTCAACCACGTCGATGCAACCAAGGAGCCGTTGTTTAATGCTAGGCCGCTCGTACATGTCAACCAGACGATGTCACTACCAGAAGAAGGAGGGGGAGCGAACTCGAGTATCCGACGAGCAGAGGAGGGGATCTTCTACCGAGACGAAACCGCGTCTCGTTCGATGCGACTCCTCGAATCAGGAGGGGGGTTCCCTTTCCTTCCTCCTTTGCTCCCCGACGCGTCCGTCGTGGATAAGGAAGCGGTGGAGAAGGGGATGGAGGTGGCTTTGACGGTGAAGGAGGGGTGGTGGGGGAAGGAGAATAATGAGAGGTTGGCGGTGGGAGGAGGAGGGGTCGAGGAGGGGAGAGAGAGGGAGTGGGGGGCTGTTAAGGTGAGTTGTCTCGACTCTCGACGCGTTGGGGGTGTTGGTGGAAGAGGGAAGAGGTGAAGGGGAGAGCTGACTGAGTTTGGCGTTTTGTGCGTGCGTGGTGGATGATGAAGGGAACAATGGACTTCATCTCAGAATGGTCAGGTCAGACGCAGAGCTACACGATTCAAGGGTTTCATGAGTTCAGGACGGGGACGATCTACCTTTTGGGGTCGAGTAATTCGTCAGTCTACTCTCCTCTACTCCCCTCTCTCTTCCTCCGTTTCGCCTACCCAACCCCAAACTGAACCCACCCCTCCTTCAACGCGCTTCGCACCCAGATCCATCATCGACCTCCGCCTCCTCCCTTCGTTCTTCCCCCGTCACTCCTCAGCTTGGAACTCCACTACGAGCTTCGTTACGAGAGCACTCGAGGAGAGGATCGTGGTGCTGAAGGAGGAGTTCGAGAGTGGGTTTCCGCCGACGGAGGAGGGTGAGTCTTCCTCTTCGATTGAACGTCGGACGCGTCGACGGAACGAGAATCGAACTGACGCGTTTTTTCCTTCCTCTTTTCGGTTTGGTGACTGGGCTCGGCAGACTCCGTCTCAGCCTACACGACCTGTCCTCTTCAACTGGTGTTGAAGTTGGCTCCTCTTCGTTCGTCCCCTCTGCCTCTCCTTGCTCGCGTCTCACCTCGTGAACTCGTTTCGTTCGTCTTCGTCGTTTTCACAGCCCATCACATCACCCCCGAGGACGTCCTCCTCGCTGAATCAGAACTCTTCTACCCTACTGGACTGCCTGTGAAGTCGTGGGAGGTCAAACTCGAGCAGGCTGCGTGGTGGAGCTGGGAGTGTGGGTTGGCGGGAGTGTTGGAGGGTGGGGAGGGCATTAGGTGAGTGGGACTGTTGTTTCGAGCGAGGAAAGAAGGGATGAGGAGGGATGAAACGAGACGAGACGAAGCTGACTGAATCGGGGTTTGCAAGGTCCAACTCGTTCTGGAAGATGTCGACGGATTGTGAGTTTCGAACGAGAACGAGTACGGTCGACGCGACTTCTCGGAAAAAACTGACGCGTCGTTCTCTCCTCCTTCCCTCCCTGCCTCTCATTTTCCTCCGAACCCGCAAACCCAGACTCCTTCCTCTCCCTCCTCGCCTCCTTCTCAACCGTCGTCCTCCTCGTCCGTCAAATGGAACGAACTCGAACTCCCTCCCAACTCTCCAAAGTCGCCCTCCCAACCATCGCGATGCAGATCGTTCTCGACGGATGGTCCTTCGCAGCTCACTTGATGGTCGGGATCGTGATCGATAACGAGTCGAGCTTATCCCTCATTGCTCCTGGATTCGTTTCGGGCATTGGATTCGCCATGTTTGGACCTGTGAGTCGACTCGTCTCGGTCGCGTTCCTTCTTCGTTCGATCTCGTCGTCTCTCGTTCGCTGACCTCCCTCTTCCTCACTTTCGCTCGTCTGTTCTCTTCGTCTCAGCGATTCTGCATGGCCATCTCTCGATCCCAAGCGCACGAACACGCTCCTCGTCCCGTCCCTCGTCCCACTCCTCCTCCACCAACCGTCGCCGTCGGTCCTCCCCCTCCAGCAACCCTCCCCCTCCCAGCAACCGAACCCTCGCCTCAAGTCATGCCTGGAGCACTCCCTTCCTCCTCTCCACCAACGACGACGGCGGTAGAGCCACGAGCAGGCGACGGGACGATCCTGGGAGGAGGTGGTGGTGGACCGAGAGTGTTCGGAGAAGGTCAACCGAGACCTGCTCAGAGGTTCTTCGCTCCTCCGGGAACGCCAGCAGCACCACCACCGACCGTTCCAGCAGGAACACCAACACCAGCAGTACCGAGAGCACCACCCATGCCTCCAAGTTTCTTCGAGAACGCAGGTCCTCAACGTTCGTTCCTCTCTCTCTCCTCTCCCACCTTTCCCTCCCTTCCCTCGTCCTGACCCTCCCTCTCTCCCCTTCCTCGGTCTTCGTTCCTCAGCCATCGTCGCCCTAGTAGTCATGTTCCTCTTCCTCCTCCAAACCGACGTCCTCCCCTTCGTCCTCCCCTTCGTCATCTTCCTCTTCTACCTCTTCTGGATCCCTCAAATCGTTCGGAACGCCGAACGGGGGACGAAGGGAGCGTTCTCGTGGTGGTATATCCTGGGGACGACAGCGGCGAGGTGCTGGCCGCTCGGGTACTTCTGGAGCGGGTGGGGGGAGAACGTGATGTTTTTGGAGAGGAGTAGTGAGTTTTCGAGAGTTTGGGTGGTTCGAGGGAGGGTTGGACGAGACGCGACGCGAAACTGATTCCTTCCTTCCTTCCCCCTCCCCCTCCCACCCCTTTCGCTTCGTCTTCGCCTCGCCTTGGCTCACTTCGTTCCCTCTCACTCACAGACTGGCTCCCAGCGATCCTCATCTCCCAAACGATCCAACTCCTCTTCCTCGCCGGTCAAGACTTCATCTCCCCAACGTTCTTCCTCCCACTTCGATTCGCTCCCCCTCCGCCGTACAACTACCATCTCCTGCTTCCACGGAAGGGAGACGTGGAGGCTTCGAAGGGGATGGGTGGGATGGGGTGGGAGATGGGAGATTGCTCGATCTGTATGGAGCCGATCGTGCGAGAGGATGAGGGAGGGGAAGGGAGGAAGAGCTGGGCTGTCGCGCCTTGTCAGCATGCTTTTGTGAGTCTTTTCGTTCTTTCACTCTACTCTTCCCGCTCTCCGAAGGTATCTCGAGCTGACGAGCTTCTTCGTTCGTTCGTTCCCTTCTACAGCACACAGCGTGCCTCGAACCCTGGCTCGCGATCAAAACAGCGTGTCCGGAATGTCGAGCGCCGCTCCCACCCATGTAGCCTCTCCCACCTCACTATCACCACCATCTTCGACCAGTATACTTATGACGACTTTTACGACCTCTCGAGCTTCAAACTTTCAGCCTAACGACGAGCGCCGACGTCCTTCTCAGCCTCCGAAGCTAGACGCGTCGGGTCGCGCTCTCTTTGTTTTTCTATTTCGATCTTCTCGTACGTCAGTCAGTCCCTTTGTTTCCCTCTGCTAGCTTCCTTCTTTCCCTCAAGGGTGGGGGCTTTTCTTCAACTTCCAACCACCATCACCACATCACCAACCGAACTCAACCATGTCCTCGTTCCACAAACTCAAGCTCTCGAAGGTATCGAAGTGGAAGCCGAACGGACCTCAGGATGTGAGCTCGCTCGTCTCGTTTCCCTCTCCTTCTTCCCCTCCGCTCGAACACGTTGCTGACCTTCTCTCTTTCCTTCTTGTGATGGTGGTGAAACGACAGTACGCTCGCTCAGTCCAGAAATGGAACATCCAAGCCCTCCCTGGTTCCCAATCGGAGAATACTCTCGTTCGTCGCGTCTCTCTTTTCCTCCCTCCCACCCTCGTCTCCCTCCCTCTTCTGACCCCCGTCCCGCTCTCATCTTCTCCCCCTCTCACTTTCGCAGTTCTACATCCGCGACTCCAAACTCTTCCGAGCCCTCCCTTCTACCCTCCAGGCTTACAACCTCGAACAAGGACAACAACACGACCACGACGGAGGAAAGCCTTCGCTCATCGAGAAGGTGGAGAAACTCCTTCATATCGGACACAGTCCCAAAGCCGTGGACGCGTCCACCCCCACTTCCTCGTCGGACTCGTACTCCATGAAATCAACAGGAGGAATGCGAACCGTCCCTGTCGCTACCACTGGAGAGGTCCCCGTCCCAGCTGAGGATGTACAGAACGATTTGGAGTGGACGGTGGAGGTTGAGGTGGGAACGCCGCCCGTGAAGATGAAGTTGGATTTTGATACGGGGAGTGCTGGTGAGTCGCCTCTTCGTCGGTGCGTCTATCTCACTCTCGAGCTGTCTGACCGTCGTTCTCGTTCGATCTTGGACAGACCTCTGGGTGTTCTCGACGTTGCTGAAGCTCACGACCGAGCAGGCTTCGGAGCATGCGATTTACGATCCGAAGAAGAGCTCGACTGCGAAGGCTTTGGAGGGGGAGACTTGGGATATTTCGTGAGTGCTTCGTCTTCTCTCATTCGTACAGAGAGAAAGGAAGGCGAACTCGAACGCTGACCTCGCGGCGTGGCGTCTTTCAGCTACGGCGACGGATCCTCCGCCTCAGGACCCGTCTACCAGGACACCGTCACCATCGGATCAGTCACCATCCAAGCTCAGGCCGTCGAGACTGCTTCCAAGGCTTCCGAGTCGTTTCTCTCCCCTGGATCGGACGGGTGAGCTCGCTCTTCTCCCTCGCGTCGAAACTCGATCGAGCTGACTCCCACTTTCGTTCGTCCTCGCAGACTCCTCGGACTCGCCTTCCCTCCCATCAACACCGCTTCACCCAACCGAGTGGCCCTTCCAGTCGAGAACATGATTGCTCAGAAACTCATCGACGAGCCTATCTTTACGGTCAACCTTCAGAAGGACGACGCAGCGGACGGGACGGACGATTCGTTCTACACTGTTCGTTCTTGCGTCTCCCTTCCTGTTAGTTTCGAAGCTGACTATTTGGTTCGGCTCTTTCAGTTCGGGTTCATCGACGACAGTGTCTCTCTCTCCAGTGCGATCTCCTACATCCCCGTCGACTCGAGCAACGGATGTGGGTTCGAAATCGGTTGACCTTTCTCCGGGCGCGTCGACGTTGGACTGATTTCGCTCTCTCGCTTCGCCAGTCTGGGAGTTCCCCACCAAATCGATCTCGATTGGGAAGACCACAAAGGCTAGATCTACTACTGCCATCGCTGAGTGAGTTCATCTTTCATCTCGTCGAAGAAACGCGGACTCCCACTGACTCTTCTTTGTCCGACGCGTCTCGTCTCAGCACCGGAACCACTCTCCTCCTCCTCGAGGACTCCGTCGTCACTCAGCGTTAGTTCCCTCCTCATGTCAACATATCTCTCGAGCTACTGACTTTGACTTTCGTCCTCTCAGTCTACAAGTCCATCAAGGGAGCGAAACTGTCGAAAGCAATCGGAGGTTGGGTCGTTCCCTCCTCTGCCGTTCTTCCTGATCTCGGACTCGAAGCTGGAGGAAAGGTCTACACGGTGAGCCTTTCTCCACACCCAAACTGTTTCCCACGATGCTGACTCGTCTCCTTCATCTCAGATCCCTGGCGTAGATCTCAAGTTCGCCGACAACGGCGATGGGACGTGGTTCGGATCGGTTCAATCGCGAGGCTCTAACTCTCAGGATATTTGGGGAGACGTCTTCTTGAAGGTAGTCCTGCATCCTCAAGCGTCATCGAAGAAAGATGAGCTGAATCGCTGACTCGATCTCTCCTCTTCGCGTTCTGCAGCGAGTCTACACCGTCTTCGATCAAGGACAGACGAGGATCGGGTTCGGTCAGAAGAAGTTCTAGATTTCGAACTTTGACTTTCTTCCGTTCTACGACCTCAGTACACTCTCTTGCTTCCGCTTAGTACCACTTACGACGACCTCGGATCTCTTTGACGAGCCTTGCACGACGAGCGACTGAAACGCGACGCTAAAGTCTCCCGTCCGGCGTCGAGCTCTCTTTTGCTCGCAAGCGAGACTTCAACTCCATCCGAGGGCTCGTAAGAGAGGATAGGCTGCTAACTCAGATTGGAGTTGGTAGCTGAAGTCGTAACCCAACCATGCTGCAGCTTTCGTCCCGGCTCGACGCGTCGAGCCTCTCGGCGAACCACTCCTCGTTTCGAGACGAAGCATATCGCTCATAGGCGCTCAGCTTGCCCATTTCGAGCTGTCAAGCAGGAGCAGTGTACCCGCGAGTTCTTTGACCTCTGAGAGAGAGGATCCAGAAAAGATTGCGGAAAGTCGAGCCTGTCTCGGTTCACTTCATCACGGCGCGCTGCTCCGATTCAGCCCCTTCCCTTTCCTCCCTCCCGCTTTCGCCTCTTCTCTTTAACCGTCACAACCCAAGCAAGCACTTTCTCACTAATCTCTACCAACTACTCACCTCAGCACTCAACTCAAAATGGCCTCTTACCCTACGTGAGTCCAGCCTTTACCTGTTCGCGCGGCCCGTCCAGAAAGCGTCGAGCTCACGAGATCTCGCCTCCCTTCCCTCCCTCCCTCCCTCCCTTTCCCTCCCCCTCCCTTCAGCTCCATCCCTGCCGACGTCCTGGACCTCATCAAAAAGTTTTACGCCGCTTCTGATGTCTCTGAGGTTAGCGTTTTATCAAACGGGCAAGGAAGATTGAGTGCTTCCCGGGGCGAGGAAGCTGACTTTCCTTTCTCCTTCTTCCCTTTCTCAGGCTATGGACCCCGACGCCTACACTAAGTTCGCCTCCCTCTTCATCCCAGGATCATCCTGTACCGTCCCTCAGGGAGTCTTCAACACCCCCGACGCCATCGCTGGTTTCCGTCGAATGGCTTTCGAGCACGTCGAGAAGAGGAAGCACACCGTCCGAGAGATCTTTGTTGGAGAGGAGCGAGGAGCTGGACTCGCTAACGGAGAGGGATCTGTCTTCATCCGAGGACGAGTCGACTTCTGGTGAGTTCTGAGATCTGAGCGGCTGGTTTGAGCCACTCGCTCTGTTCGTGAGAGGCAGCGACGAGAGCGGCGACTGACGAGGAAGGATCGGACGAGAGGGCTGACTCCGTTCTCGTTCTGCTCTTTCTCGCCTTCCTTTAGGATGAAGGACGGAACCTACTCTGAGAACAACGCTTGGTCTGGACGAATCGTGTTCGGAAAGAACGACAAGGGAGAGCTCAAGTTCGCCGAATACCAGGTGCGTTTTCTCTTCGCGTTTCATTCGACGCCGCGGTTGTCCCTCGTCCGTCTTCCTCTTCTCCCTCTTACTGACCTTCTGCCTTTCTTCTATCGCTGATAACAGGTCTACATGACTGCAGGACAGCATTAGACTCGTATGTAGCTGCTCGATATATCGTTTTCTCTTCGCGAAGATCTCGTCGAAAGCGAGCGATGTCGACGACGCGTCGGCTCAACGCTCTTCACTCGTCTCAACCAACGCTCGATGCCTCGATGCTCCCATACCTGAGTCATCAATCTTGCTACCTGTCGAAGTTTCGCCTTGGCGCATCTTCAGAAAGCAACGGAGTACGGGACGGAAGCAAAGTCATGCTCACGCGTTTTGATCCGTCTCGAGCTTTTCCGCTCTCTCGACATTCGAGCAGAGAGTCTTTCTGTCTTTCTCGCTTTCCATCAGCATTATGAGCGTGGCGAGATGATCGAACATCCATCCTAGAGCGTAAAACTATGGTCGTAAAGTCATTTCTTCCCCTTCCCTCGTCTCTCTTTCCCTCCCGTCCCCTCCCCTCCCTCAGCGTCCCCTCGAGCCTCGTCCCCACTGCTCCTCCTCCTCATCAACAACCTCCATGCTCATTCCCGACTGATCTCGCTCCCCTGCCTTTCCTGCAGCCATGTCGAGCTTCCCTCCGAAAGACGGGACGAAGAGGCGATCCTCGTCGAAGGGTGATGCGGAATCGAACTTCCAATCGTCCTGTTCGAGAGACTTGAGCTGTTTCGTGAGGTATCGATGGGATTGGCGAAGGAAAGCTGTTCGGGGAAGGCGAGAGGAAGACGAAGCGAAACAAGGTCAGCAGCTCGACAGAGAGAGGGGACGAGGAAAGGGAAGGAAGGAGATGTTGAGCTCGAGCTCAACTTCCTGACGAAGGATAGTCCCTACTGACCTGCTTCTGCTTGAGCTTTGTTCTTCCGAGCTCCATCTTCCGTCTCCTCTCCATCCTCCTCCCCATCCTTCTCTACACTCGCTCCAGGAGCAGCAGCTCGAACTCCGACCAACCACTCCTCCCTCTTGATCTTCTTCCCTTCCTCCTCCGTCACCTCTCCCAACCTCAACACATCCCTGTCCATCTTCTCCCTGAACTCATCGTCGTCGAGATGTGCATCGCTTCCGTTCTCTGATCCTGGATTGGAAGGTCCGTCGAGTCCTTCCGAAGCGACCGAGTCGATGGGTGCGTCTGGATCGATGGCTGGTGTGCTTTGACCTGAGGAGGAGGCTGTTTCGTCGCCTTCCAGCTCGGTTGGTGCTAGAGATGCTGAGTCTTGTGAGTCGGCCGAGGAGTTGGAGAGGAGGGAGTCGTCGGCTGGCATCGTTCGTGGCTGAGAGTTTGGATGCGTGCTCGTCGTTGAAGGAGAAGGAGTTCGAGCTCAACGGTTCTTTCGTCCTCTCACGACGACAAGCGTTTCTTCTGCTTTTCTTTCAAGGTTAGTCTCGTCTTTTAAAGCTTCCCAGGCATCCAGGATCTCACGCTCTCTCCCTGTTTCGGATCCCCTCATCTTTGCAGCAGCGCTACAGCTCCTCGCCTTCCTTCCTTCACACTCAACGGCGTCCGGTCTTTCCTGCCTTCCCTCCTCGAGTCCTTCGTTCGACACAACCGTGAGCTCTAATCCTCTCTCCACCGGTTTTTTATTGTCCAAAGCTGTCCAAGGGCTGAACCGTCGTGCCTTTCCTCCTCGAAACGTTCCTCTGTAGGCTCTGGAAACAGATCCCAGCTCGGCCTGTCAAGCTCGCTCCTCCTCCTTCCTCCCTCCTTCCTTCTCGCCATGGCTACCCTTTACGTCCCAACCGAGATCTGGTCCAACATATTCTTCTATGCTAGACCACCTCTTCCCTTCGCCGACCCGGACTCGTCGTTCTCGGAGGACGGGAAACGCTGGAGAGGAGACGACAAGGGAGCCTGGAGGGATATCGACAGCTTGATGCTTGTCTCGAAGAGGATGAGGGTGAGCGTTTTCTCTCATTCTCAAGGGCGTAGAAGCCACTCCTCGTCGGTTCTCGTTCTTCCAGGGTTTGGACAGATCGTCGCTCCAGAAGCCATCGGTTCCTCTGATCGTTCGTTCGAAAGGAAGAGAGACGCGACGGTCCGGTTCAGCTCGCGAGTTCGAGGTGCGATTCGGAAAGGAAAGGAAAGGAGACGTACCCAGCAGCGACACTCATTCGGAGATAGAAGGTCTGTAAAGGAGGGAGGAGCAATTGTCAGAACGGGAAGAGCCGAGATGGGGAAGGGAGGGACGACGCGTCGAGATTGGGACGAACCTGATCGAAAGGAGCGATGAGAGGAGTTTCCGAGAGAGCCCAGGGGTCGTTGATGAGGGATCCGTTAGAGTAGGCGGCGGGGTAGTTTCCTCGCTGGAAGAAGGTCTTCTTCTTGAAGTTGAGGTTGAGAACTGAGAGTGAGAAGAGAGCGAAGGGTCAGTTCGAAGTTCGGCTTTCGAGCTTCGAGACGGAGGTTCGAAGGAGGAGGACGGCTTCACCTTTTCGGACTCTCGAGTTGATCCAAACGAAGACCTGATCTTCGTTCCAGTCGACTCCGAAGGTGCTGGGGAAAGAAGAAGGGAAGAGTCGAGTCAGTCGACGAAAGAGACGAGTCGTCCCACCCAGCTCGATCCGCTCGTCGCTTCGATATATCGAAGTCGCCCAAACTCACTAGAACTGATCGTTGAAGAACAAGCGATAAAGCTTGTAGAGTCCCTGAGCGAGCGAGAACCTGTCGGTGGTAGGATCTGGACCGAAGTGAAGTCCAGCGCTCATCTCGTTGTTGAACTGATCCGTTCGCTTCTGAGCGATGTTCCCTCGAGTCAGGAAGATCTGCGAATCAAAGGAGAGAAAGATGGGACCAGTTATCTCTACACTTGATGGTTGATGGGGAAAGGAGGCTGGAGCAGAGACGTACGTCGATTTGGCCTGCGAGGGAAAGGAGAAAAGAAGAGACGCGTCAGTTTCTCTTGCTCTTTCGCGAATAGGTAGACGGAAAGACTCACCAGAGGCAGGGTACGATCCGTAGACGTTATCGAGAGGTACAAGAGAGATCCTAGGCCAGAGCCAGTCGCTGAAGGAAGATGAAGAGCGTCAGCTCCGTCGGCGGGTGCGTTCGCTCGAGAAGATGTTAACCGAGGACTCACCCCGTAGGCATCTTCGCAGTGATCTCGACCCTTCCGTACTTGATCCCGACCTTTCCACGAGTGGAGAGCATACCAGACTGGATGGGAGGGATGATCTCGTCGTCGTTTCCGGAGGCAGAGCAGTCCTCGCTCGCTTCGCTCGTGCAGGCGTCGCCGAGATCGACAGAGGTACTAGAAAAAGGGAAAGATCGCAGACGAGACGAAGACAGTGCGAGGTGAAGGGTACTACGTACGTAAGATCATCTCCCTCCGAATCGGAAGTGAAGGTAGGAAGGAGGTAGAGCTTGTTGTCGGAGGTGAACCTGAGTCGAAACGAGAGGGTCGATCAGCTTTCCTCGTCTCTCTTTCGCACCCACGATCACGCAAGACTCACACGTTCGAGCTCGAGTCAGTGAACCTGTAGGGCGGCAAAGAGGTATGAAGGTCAGTCTGGCGGCTTTGACGAAGACGAGGCGAGGCGAGAGACTGACCAAGTGAAATCGTTGACGTTCGTCCCTCCCATCACCACCTCCTTCTGCCAGAAGTTCGAATCCACTCCATTCGAGAAGTCCTCCGACAAGACCTGACAGTAGCTATCCCTGGGAGCCTCAGCGTATCCACTGGTGGGTCAAGCGCAGGGAAGGAAACAAAGAGCGCGATCAGCTTCGATTGAGCGACGCGTCGAAAGCGAAACCCAACCATTCGAAGGGACGAAACCTGTAGATCATGTAGCCCCCCGCTCCCACACCCACGACGATCCCAAACAAGAAGAGGAAGTAGCTGAGTCGATGAGGTTTCGAAGAAGGGCCTGAAAGCCAGGGTTTGTCCTGTCAAAAGAAGAAACGAGGAGCAGAGGGGGAAAGGGGGATGAGCTTTCCGTTTCGTTCGATTCTCCGACCTTTTCTTCCCTCCCTCCTTCCCTCTTCCTCCCATGAATCAGGTCTGTAAGAGAGGAGAGATACTCACCACACCAGTGCTCCTATCCAACAAATGGCTCTCGAATGGTTTCTGCCTCCTCCTCATCTTCCTCTCCCTTTCGCTGTTGGGCGTCCCCGTCCTCTCCCCTCCTCCTCCGTACGCGGCCGCTCCTTGGAACTGCCCTCCCCCTCCTCCTCTGTACGCTCCGTAGCTTCCGATATCCGATAGAGGGGAGTAATCAACAGGCTGAGCAGCTACGTATCCTCCTCTGGCGAAGTATCCTGAACCGTTGTTGAGAGTGGAGGAAGAGAGGTCGGTGGCTTCGCGAAAGGGTTCGTGCCTTCGAGCTGAGGCGATTTCCCTGAGGAGCCGGTGTCGGAGGAGTCGTTCAGAGAAGAGGATTGCGAGGAAGCTCGTTGGGAACCGAAGTGGAAGGCAGGGCGAGGAGGGGGCTGGGAGGAGGGAGGAAGGAGGAATGGAGCGATAAGGGAGGGAGGGGATCGTCAGGACGGGGAGAAGAAAGAGAGCTGAACGAGGGTTCGAACACTCACCAGAGCACCTTGAGGGGGAGCCATCGTTCGAAAAAGAGGGTAGGGAGGAACCTAAGGGAAGCGAGGGGATTACAGGTTAAGGAAGAGAAGAAGAGAAGATGGAAGTCGAAGGGGAGGGAGGGAAGGGCGAGCGAGCTAGGTCGGTGGGGGCGAGAGGAGAGGGGTCGTCCGTCGGAGGTACTGTTCTCAGGGGGGAAAGCATGCTGTAACAGACTCAGCATGACGATGGACTGAGTTCAGAAGATTTGCGGGAGATATGAGGACTGGGGTTAGAAGCAAAACAGAGTTAAAAGAAGGGTCAGGGCTGAAAGAAGAGTGAGGTCGAACGAACGAACGCGATTCATTAAGACTCACCTTTCACCTTCTTGATCTTTCAGCCCTCTCCCGCGGAACGCGTATCTAGCTCGAACGCGACGCGACGCGAGCCGTCTCTGGTAGGGTGAACAAAACATACATACAGTTCTCTAGATGACCCTACAAAGATGCCACTCCATCCCTCCCTCGAATCCCAAACTCCTCGAACGAACGAGCGAACGTCCTCGGCCGACGTCCGTTTACATCAGCTTCTGCATCTCCACCCCCTGCTCGACGAACCCTCTCCACTCCCCTCTCCACTGATCCATCTTCCCTCGCAGTCCCTTGAGAGCGAGCGTCGCTTGAACCCACGCCATGAAGGCGTCGTCGTCTTCGGGGATGAAGAAGGACGAGAGGAGGGAGAGGATCGTTTCGAAGGAGGCTTCTTTGGAGTGGAGGTTGTCTGGGAAGGGGAGGGAATGTAGATCAGTGAGAGCAGACGCGGACGACAGGAGATGGAGACGTAGAAGGAAGAGGACGGAGTCGACAAGGGAGGAAAGGGAAGAAGGAAGACGCGTCGCGAGCTATGACGAACCTCTAAACGCCCACAAGATCCCGACCGAAACGACGATCATGAGGTCCTGTCCCTCAAGGAAGAAGGCGTCCCATATCCGGAGTTGAGTGTGGAAGGGAAGGGTCGTCGAGAAGAGGGTGATGTACCACTTCGTCGCGTACGAGGACGTCGAGATCATCTCCTTTTTCTGTTAGACGAGATGGGCGGAAGGGAGGTCAGCACTCGAGGCTCGAAAGGGTTCAAAATATGGGAGGTTCGAGAGGGTGAATGATCACTCACCAAAGCAGAGTAGACCTCAGGAAGCATGCTCTCGAGGATCCTTTCCTGGACGTAGAACGCTTCGAGCATCCCAGGAAACCCGGGCGAGAAGATGCTGTGGAGGTCGTACTGGTCGTGTAGCCGAACGAGGAGGGTGTAGGTGCGCTGGGGGAGAGGAAAACATCGAAGATCGCAGAGTCAGCGAAGGTCGTCAACAACGCGAAGGAAGCGAGACGATGAAGAGAGGGAAGACAAACCTCAGCCGAGAAGTAGCATAGAAGGTTCGCTGCTATCGATCCCATCCCTTGGCAGTATCCGCAATCTTCGCAATAGAGGGAGAAGGAGTGTAGACTGTGGAAGAGAGCTCGTTGACTGTGAGAGCGAGAAAGGAGGGAGGAAGACGCGTCAGTTCGGCTTCGCCTCGAGATCGCTTCGTCTGTGAAAAGCACTCACCCAAGTCCGTACCGAGTGTGAAAGAGAACATGGCCGCTGATCGTTCGAGGTACGTCGAGGTCGATCTGAACGTCGAAGCTCGAAGGTTGATCGATCCGAACCTAAGCGAGACGAAGGAACGCGAAGAGTTCAGCTCGACCTTCACTTGATCTCGAGCGATGCGAAGAGGCAGGTGAGACGGACTGACCTGATACAGGTTAAGAAGTTCGTCGTCGGTAGCTCGTCCCTTCCCTTTCCGACTCGAAGGCGACTGCATCTGGTCGATGAGAGTTCCCCAAGCAGCTGCTCTCCAGCGATCCGGCACGCCCTTGTACACTCTCCTCGAGACCTGTCAACGCGCAGACCGTCAGCTCGTGGATTCAACCGAGCTCCACTGGAAGGAGTTGCTCTCGAAAACTCACCTTCGCTCCCTTGCCTGCTGCCCAGTCCCAAGCCACGACGTTCCCTCCCTGATCCATCCTCTTCTTGACCATCATCCTTTCCCACTTCGCCACCCTCGCCAACTCCCTCTTCCCCTTCGTCGATCCCGATCCTGAAGGTCCCGCCTCGTCCCTAGGTTGTTCTCCCATCGTAGGAGGAGTGGGCGACGACGGACGCGTCGAAGCCTTCCTGGGAGTGAGCGTCTTTGGAGCGTTGAGGGTTGGGGAAGGGATGGCGAAAATGCGATGTTCTGACCGGGTGGCGAGAGGAGAGTGGAAGAAGCCGTAACTGCGAGGGACGAAAGAGGGTCGATCAGGTTGAGGCAGGGAGAGAAAGGGAGGAAGAGAGACGGCCCGCAAACTCACCGATCCAACGTCCCTCTCATCTTCTTCTCGAGCTCATCAATCCCATCGAGTCCCTCTTCACCGAATCGAGCTACACTCTTTCGATTCAGTTTGGATCTCTCCCTCGTTCGTTCGACTCCTTCCTCCCATCCGTCTCCTGGGACTCCAACGACGTCGAGGCGAGCGTAGGTGGATCGGACGTGGAACGAGTCTTCCTCTGGGGGCGGAGAGCGAGAAACGAAGGTGTCAGGCAGCTCGAAGTTGCTCGTAGGTATACAAAAAGGTAAAAGAGTGGTACTAACCCTCCTCCTCCCCTCTGACAGACCCAGTAAAACTCGAAACGCTCTGACCTCCCGCGTCACTCGGTCGAGGTCCGTTTCGCGCTCCTGCTCCTCCCTCCCTCGCTGCTACGAGCTTCCTTCCAGCTTCAGCCACTCCTCCTCCTAGACCTGATCCTTCTCCCTCCGAGTCTACCGAGCTAGGTGCTCCTGATGATCTTCTAGCCCCTCCCTCTCCTCCTTGACGAGGCAATCGACCCATAATGACCCCTCCTCCTCCTCCCTCGTCGTGCTCTCCCCTCAACCTCTCCTCCTCCCCTCCAGCGAAGCTAGCAGGTCTGCCTCCGTGGTTGTTCTCTGTGGACGGGGAGTGGTACATGTCGAAGATGGAACCTGCTACTTCCTCTGATACGTTTGAAGCTCGAGGAGCGTTGACGAGCTCGTCTTGATCTCGATGATCTTCCCAAGCTCGAGTCGCTTCCTCCTCGGCGGCGGGGGAAGGTGTAGTCGTGATGCGAGGAGGAGTCGAAGGGGAGTAAGGAGTGGAGGGGGTAGAGATTCGAGAAGGATGGCTGAAGTTTCGACTTGTATGGGAGGAGAGGACGGTCGCCATCGTTCGTAGAGGGAGGAGAGGGAGAGGGAAGGAAGGAGGGGGGGAAAGGTCGAGGTCGAGGTCGGCGGTCTCAGACGAGAGGAGCTGGAGCGAGAAGGGAGAGGGATCGAAAGAGCGATGGAGAGGGAGGTGGTAAGAGGGAGTCCAGGGTATAGATGGCAGGGAAGAAGACGAAGTTTTTCAACCTCGGGAAGAGGGGAGAGGGTCGTGGTAAGAGGTGGGAGGGAAGCGCACCCTCTCGCCTCGAACAAACAGGTCAAGCTCAGCGAGATCGTTTCAGTCTCGCCCTCCCAAACCGTCACGAACAAAGATTTTCATCTCCAGCGGCTAGGAAGATCCACCCACATCTTGAAACCCGAACACCATCGCTCCTCGCAGAAATCTCGCCCGAATGGAATCCGAGATGGACGACGTTGAACTCGAGTGAGCTCACACCTCCGAGCTCCTCCCTTCCCTTCCCTCCCCTCGTCTTGATGCTGCTTCTCTCTCGCTTCTCAGATGCTGGAACCTTCTTCAGAGCCTCAAGGAGCCTGGTCCCGTTTCCGCTCCCGCTCCCGCTCCTCCTACACCCAACCCACAGCCTGAACGACCGAACGGGAGGGAGGAGGAGGACGAGTCGAATCGAGCTCGAGATCGCCTGGCGGAGAAGATAGAGGCCTGGTCGAAGAAGTAAGCTCGCCATCCGGCTCTACTCCGCAGATATATATCCTGGCTCTGACCTGGATTGCTTACGCGCGCTTTTATCAGGTCGGCCAAGGAGCTAGAGGCATCTTCGAGCGAAGAGACCCTCGTCTCGAGGTGAGCTCGCGTGTCCCTTCCCTCATCTCTCTCTCCATCTCCAACAGACAAGTCTGAACGTCTGCTTCTTCTTCTTCTTCTACTCCAGCAGTAGTGCTCTGGTATCCGAATTTCCTCAGATTAAGCCTCAAGTCCCGTCTCAGTATTACGACGCTTCGCGAGGAGCGTTCTCTCCACCACCGTTCGTCCTCCTCTCTCCTCTCCCTCCCTTCTTCCCTTCGCTTCCTCTCTTTCGTCTATCCTAACTTCTTCCTCTCTGGATGCAGACGACATCGCTTTCGAGCGAGATCTCGCTCTCCCGGACGTCAGAGGTCTCCGTCGTTCTCTCGCCACGAGCTAGCAAGGTGCGTTTCTTCTCACTCATCCTTCCCTCGCGTCCACTCGATCATCGCTTCTCAGCGTCGAGCGAGATGACCTGAAACTCTCGACATGGACGTGAAACGAACAGGCCTCGGTCTCCTGATGCACTCTCCGCTGCACCTCGGACTCTCCTGGTCTCGGTGAGTTCATCGTCCCTCCTCGTCTCTTCTTCTCCTTGCCCTGAACCCCTTTTGTTCGTTTTACGACCTTCATCTAGGATCTCGATTCACAAACCTCCGATTCGGACATCTGGGAGGTGTTTCAAAACCACGGACGTGTTCTGGAGTGAGTGCTGAAATCTCTTTCGCCAGCTTCCTTTCTTCGCTGGCGACGCGCGCATCTCTTCCCGCGATCCAGGACCTAACTTCGCTACTCTTTGCGTAATTCTGGATCTTCTTTAGCGTGAGGATGTCCCAAGCGAAGCGAGGCGTCATCATCGCTTTCGTGACCTTCCAGGAACCGTCGGCTGCAGCCGAGGCTCAACGCGTCGTTGATCGTTCGTCTCTTTCGCTTGTCGGATCGTCTCTTCTCTTCCTCCGCTCCCACACTCACGAATCCTGAACCTTTCTCTGTTCGGTTCTTAGGCAGTACAGTGGGAAATAGGTTGGTGACCGTCTCGTTCGCGAAGAGGGACACCTACCAGTCCAAAGGCGAACCAAACCCTCCTTCCGCTCGAGCGTCCTCGTCTTTCCGAGATCCTCAAGACCATCCGAGGAGAACGAGGTCTCCTAGAGTCGTCGAGATCACACCTGAAACCTGAAGTTCTGGAGGAGGATAAGGCGTCAAGAACCTTGGTGATCGAGGTACGCGTCCGCACTCTTCCCTTCCTTTCTCTCTGACGCGCCGTCCTGACCGACTCTCCTCCCGCCTTCTAAAATAGAACATGGCCGTAGGAACACTGGAGTCTGATCTACGACGCTACCTTCGTGGTATTCCGTCTTGCGCGTGAGTTGCGAGACCTGCGCTCGTTCGTTCTTTCGCGAACACGAAGCCTTGCTGATTCTCCCCTCCTGTTCTCCGTTCGAACGATCACCACAGCATCTACCTCGAGAGAGCGGAGGATAAGACTTCATCGTTTGCTAGTCTGGTCTTCCGAGTGAGCCTTCACCCCTCTCCCGCTCGCACGCCAGCAGATGGCGCTGACCCTCGTCGTTTCGTTCGGCATTTCACTTTCGCAGACCCGTCAAGACGCTCGATCGGCCCTCAAACTCGATGGTTAGTAGCGAGACGGCTACTCGTGTTGCAAAAATTTCACACTGACCATTTTGATCCCCCTTCCAGGCGTGAAGATCGGACAGCGAGCGATGAAGGTGCGGTTCCTCGCCTCGCCACCCTCTTCTCCTCTCCCCAAGCCGTCCACCACCCCATCTTCCTTCGAGCCACCTCCTTACCCGAAGCATGCATCAAAGCTTCCTCTTCTTCCGAAAGGAGGACCAAACCTCGACTTCAATACGCTCTACTTGGTGGTGGGTCCATTCGAGCGTCGCGATTCGAATCCTCTTTATTTTTGCTGACCGAGTTCTTTATTCCTGTCCCTTCCTCGCAGGGCCTGGACCGGAACACCACTGACGAGGAACTTCGCTCGTTCTACGCCGAATTCGGAACCATCTCGAGGTGAGTTTCTTTCAAAGCCTTCGCGAAGTCGCAACTCGGAGCTGACTCGAACTCGCCTGTCCCTTCGCTTTCGTCGTCGGCAGTGCTCGAGTTCGAACGTCTTCGAGTAAGACCATCGGATTTGTGACGTTCGAAAGCCGTGATGATGGTACGTGTTCTCGACTCCGTCTCTATCGCGTGCCTCGTCGCGCACTGACGGTTTCTTATCTCTCCCTCTCCTCGGTCTCGCTTCAACGCGTCCAGCTCGCATCGCTCATGACCAGACGAAACACAAACCCCTCGGATCCAGCCGCATCACTCTGAGCTTCTGCCAGTTCCCACGTCGTACCGTCGCCGTCACTCCTCAGTCCAGGACTCTCTTCGTCTCGGTGAGTTGACGCGTCCTCGTCTTCTTCTTCGTTTTTTTTTCCTGTAGTCGACCGTAGCTAACGCAGGATGCGTCTCATCCCGTTCTAACTAGATTGGAGACCACACCTGTTCGGAATCCAAGATCCTCCAAACTACCAAACGTCCAGTCGTCGTTGCCTTCGTTTGCTTCGAGACTGGCGAAGAAGCAGAGCGAGCGAGAGACGGGATGGACGGTTCGTCCCTCTCGTTCTTTTCCTTTCTTCCGTCTCTCCTTCGACTCTTCCCGTTCCAGACCCTTTACCTGACTCCATTGTCACTCCTGCGTGTTCTTCTGTCCCCTCGTTCCTTTCCCTTCGTACAGGCAAGCTCCTCGGAACCCAACGCCTCGACGTCGCCTTCGCGAAGACCGAGTTCCACAAGGAGGAGACACGAGAGGAAGAGGCTCGTCGTCGTTCTCGTGATTCCGGAGATCGAGATCGTTATCAGTACTCGGCGAGGTCTAAAACCCGAAGCAGGAGCCCGGTCGGGTACCGTCGAGGGAGACGAGACGACAGGTACTGAAAAGGTCGAGGTTGCCAGGTTCGTTTGTTCGTTCTTCTCTTCCCCCTCCCCCCTCTTCCCTCCTTTTCGATAAAGCCCTCACGTCGAAGGTCTACTCTCTGACTTTGACTCCTCCGCTCCCTTCCAGATCCTCGCACTTTGCTTGCCTTCTCATCGCGAGAGTCGAACGTTGTAATCCCGTCACGTCGAAGTTGGTTTCGTTTTGCGCGTTTTATCTCTCTTCCTCTCTCTTTTAACACGACTTTAACGAACCCCAATGCACCCTATGACTATGCGATGCCTCTCCTCTTTCTAAGACCTTGCCGACGGTGTGAAAGGAGCTTCGGGTTCGATCTGTTCGAGCGAGCGAGGAAGGACGAGCGAACGCGAGATGTGAAGACAGAGCATCAGCATAGCGACGACGAGATCTAGTTTCAGAAAGATGCAAAAGCTAGCAATACAAAGGGAGGAGCAGCCAGAGAAGAAGATAGGGGGAGAAAGATTAAGAAAGATAGCCGAGAAAGAACCAAGAAACAAAAAGAAGTGTCCGCATCGACGCGTCTCGTCTCGTCGAATCTCTACGGCTCAGCGTGAACAACCTCCTCCTCCTTCCCAGCACCACGTCGAATCCTGACGATGTCGTCTCGAGAGAGATTGGCCTTGTCGCACATGCCTCGGAAGATGGATCCTGGTCGGTCGAAGAGGATCAGAGGGGTGTCGAATTCCGCGACGGTTCCGGCGTCCATGCTGGAGAGAAGGAGGAAGAGGAGAGGTCAGCGAGAGCTGGATGTGTTTGGAAGAAGGGAGGGGTGGAAACATACACCAAGATCCGGTCGTAGAAGGAGACGGTAGCGAGCCGATGAGCGATGCAGAGGAGGGATTGGGAGGCGAATCTGGGAGGAGGGGAGGGAGGTCGAGGTCAGAGCTGCTTTCGTTCGAAGAAAAGACGAGCCGAGACGAGACTCACTCGACTTGGATGGCCTTTTGAACGGTGGAGTCGGTCTCCACGTCGACTGAACTGGTAGCCTCGTCCTGCCAGCGAGAAAGAGGGGAGAGAGGTCAGTCGGAGATCACGAAGGATCGGACGCGAACGAAGGTCACGACTCACCAAAACGATGACTCTCGAGTTCTTGACGAGAGCTCTGCAGAGAGCGACGAGTTGTCGTTCTCCTCCAGAGAAGTTGGCACCGTTATCCGAGACGGGAGCGTCGAGCTTGAACTTCGAGAACCGCTCCTGAACCTCCGGCGAGGCATCGGCGGGAGCGACGAGGCCTGCTCGACGAAGAGAGTCGTTGAGCGACGCGTCGTCCTTCTCTCCGACGGGATCGAGGTTCTCCCGGACGGTGCCCGCGTAGAGAAGGGCCTCCTGAGGGATCACGGCAAGCTTCTTTCGAAGCGGTTCGAGACCAACGTTCGCGATGTCGTGTCCGTCGATGATGATCTGACCGCCGGAGAGCTCGACGATTCGGAAGAGGGCTTGTAGGAGGGAAGACTTTCCAGCACCGGTCCTAAGAGAAGGAAGGAAGAGGAGTCAGCTCGAGAGTTCGGCCATCGTTTGACTCGTTGGACGAGGGAGAGGAAGACGCGACGAGACTTACCTTCCGACAATCCCAACCTTCTCGCCTGGTCGAGTCGAGAACGAGACTCCCTTGAGGACCTCGGGAAGACCTGCGGGAATGAGGGAGGAGGCCAAGGTTGAGTCAGCTACAAAGTGTGAAGGAAACAGCTCACAAAGAGAAGGATCGGGTTACTCGCCTTCTCGGTAGCGAAGTCGAACATCTTTGAACTCTATACATCCACTCTCGGGCCAAGACGCAGGTGGATCGTTCTCAGTCGTAGCTGCTCCCTCTGCGGGAAGCTTGGAGTAATGGGAGACTCGTTCGGAAGTGTTCATATCTGGGAGAGGAGGTCGAAGAGTCAGAAAGGGAAGACGCGACGAATCTAGGACGAGGTCGAGACGAACCTTGCTCGACCGTGGCGAAGACCGAAACCAGCTGAGAGAAGACTCCCGTGACCGAGAGCGAATAGGTAAGAACGACTCCCAGTTTCGAAGGATCGACGGTCTGAGGAAAAAATGAAGAGACGTCAGTGGGTAAACAAAAGCGCGAAAGAAGGCATTTTGACTCACGTCTCTAAACCCAACACCGAAGAGTCCGATACCGAGAACGAGGATGTTTCCAAGGAAGTCGAGTCGAACACCTGATAAACAGATTGGGAGTTAGAGAAAGCGAGAGGCCCCTCGTCGTTCATTCCTCCCTCCGCCTCACGACACACCAAGCCATCTTTGAAGCGCGATGCTGAGGAAGTAAGCTCGATTCTCAACGTCGATAGCATGCTCGGTCCGTTCGATGAAGTGAGGCTGCTGGCGGTAGGCTCGAATCGAACTCAGTCCGGAGAGCATTTCCTGTGCACGTCGAAGAGATTTAATGTCAGTTGTAGCTTTCGCTCCCTCATCACTCCCCGAATCGTTCGTGATGGACTCACTCCGTAGTTGGTGTAGATTCCGGATCGAAGGATAGAGTCGAGTCGTTTGATCTGTAAAAAGAGAAGTCAGCTCAGAGCCGACGCGTCGAGTCGAGGGGGGAATGAGGACGGACCTCTCGAGACGAGGCTCGATAGAAGCTGGCGAAGGCGTAGTAGAGCATGAACATCTGAAGACACATGGGGAAGAAGGTCAGAAGGTCAGATTGTCGAGTCACGTCGAGGGACGAGCGGTGAATGGAGGCGACGAACGGGGACAAAGATGATTCCGAGCAGAGGGAAGGTGTAGATGACCAAGCCGATGGTTCCAAGCACCGAAAAGACCATAGTGATAAGCTGATTCCACTGCATGGGCAGCTGTGGGGTGAAGGAGAAGGCGAAGAGCGTCAGAAGGTGCCAATGAGGAGGTCGGTCGACATCTCGAAACTCTCGAAGGGAAAGGGGAAGGGATGACTTCAAACTTACCTGGTTATCGAGCGTTGTGACATCTTTGCTGAGCCGAGAGACGATCCTCCCGATGGGAGTGGTGTCAAACCCTGGAGAGAGGAAGGAAAGGCAAAGTGAAAAGCCAGTCAGTTCGAAGTCCTCGTTCCTCTGGACGGCACCGAGCGAAGAGAACTCACAAGAAACCTTCGATCTCATGACTCCTCCGAGTGCCTCGTTGAACAGAGCGTAGGAAGCAGCGATACCTGAAGGAGGGAAGAGAGCTCGAGTCAGCGATGTGCGGGTCGAAGGCGAAGAGAGATCGAGATCGAGACGAACCTCTCAAGTATAAGAGGAAGGTTCCAAGGAAGGTAAAGATTCCAGCAGCCAGACCGAATCCAGCATACACGGCCATGTCTGCGAGCGGTGAAAAAACGTCAGCGGCGAGAACGAGAAAGAGGGCGAAGAGGGAAACGAAGGTGGAGCGGGACGAAAAGGGCGGCTCACATTTCCCTTCGCTGTTTCCGAACGAGGTGATCGTTTGAGCACTCCAGAACCCGAGGAAGATGTTGTTACCGACGGTAGCGATCTGAGCCATCGCGTAGACGAAGAACAAGATCGGCCTGGAGAACAATCAAAAGGAAGAAGGTTAGATCCGAACGAGGAAGTGTCGCGGAGGCAGGTCGGTTACTCACGCCCAAGCGATTGATCCCATCGAGCGAGCGTAGTGACCGTCTGAATCGAGGAGTGCGAAGACCTGTGATGTCAGTAAAAGAAGACGAGAGAAGAGTCGCGAAGAAGAAAGCACTGACAGACAGACCAGGCCACCGAACCCGTCTCCCTCTCCTCCTCCTGCATGAGCTTCGCAGCGACCTGAGTCTCGGTCTTCTTCTTCTTCTCCTTCACGAGCTCGGGAGCGACTTCCTCGGACTCTTCGCCCTCCTCCTTCT
Source organism: Mrakia gelida (assembly GCA_024345305.1). NCBI lineage: Eukaryota > Fungi > Basidiomycota > Tremellomycetes > Cystofilobasidiales > Mrakiaceae > Mrakia > Mrakia gelida. The sequence continues at coordinate 384,002 of BRON01000013.1, read as the reverse complement.
CCTTGTGGTTGGTGCTACCGAACTCCTCGATGAGCTTCGAGAAGGCTTCTCCGTCTCGCATCAGGTCCTGGAAGAGAAGAAGGAACGAGCGCGTCAGTTTTTGTTTCGAGTCCAACGACGAGGAGGATACGAGCTGAGAAGATCAAGCTTACAGCGTAGGTTCCCTGTTCAACGATCTTTCCTCCCTCCATGTGAATGATCCAGTCGGCAGATGGGAGAACGTCGAGCTGAAGAGGGAAAGAGGATCGAGGCGCGTCAGCCGTCTCGTCTCGTCGAGAACGATCGCAGATGGACGAGATTCTCACATGATGGGTCACGAGAATTCGAGTCTTGGTGCTCAGAGGTCCTGTGAGGATGCACTTGTCGACGATATGCTTGGAAACGTGAGCCTGGAAGAGGGAGAGAAGGGTCAGCTTGAGGTCTCTCTCGTCGAGCTCGTCGCGAACGGAGAGAAGTCAAACTCACGTCGACGGCAGAGAGCTGAAAGACGAGAAGTGAGAAGGAGAAGTCAGCGTTCGGACTCCACTAGGCTTGAGAGACAAAGGTGCTCACGGGGTCGTCGAGAAGAATGACATCTGCGTCGAAGTAAACGGCGCGAGCAAGGCAAACACGAGCCTTTTGTCCTCCTGAGGACGAAGAAAGTGATAGGCGAGGGTCAGCTCAGTCCGGAACGATCGAGGATGAAGAGGAGACGCACCAGAAAGGGTGATTCCGTTCTCTCCAAGCTCCGTCTGCAGTCCGTAAGGAAGCATGGCGACGTCCTGTTCGAGAGCGCACGCGTCGACGATCTCCTCGAATCTCGTGTCGTCGTCCTCCTTGGAGAAGAGGATGTTGTCTCGGAAGGAAGCGTTCATGACCCAGGGAGCCTGGGATACGTAAGACGTGGATCCTCCGAAGACGACCTGAAAGGAAGAGAGGGAGGGGACGAGAAGAGTCAGTTCAAGCGAAAGCAGGCGAGAGGTTGAGCGAGGAAAAGGACTGAAGGAATACCCACATCTCCCTTGAGCTTCTTCATCTCTCCGATGAGAGCTTGAAGGAGCGAAGACTGCAAAAGGGAGGATGGTTCGAAGTCAGCGTCCACCGAATCGACGCCGAGCGACGCGTCTCGAACGAACGAAGCAAGACTCACCTTCCCACTCCCGACAGTCCCCACAACGCACGTCAACGATCCTCGAGCGATATCTATATCAATCCCCTCGAGCGAGAAAGGCGGCTTGTCCTTCTTCTCCTCCTTCTCCTTGACCTCAGGCTCGAGACCCTTCTTTTTCCTCGCCTTAGCCTCGCTCTTCGCCTTCTTCTCCTCCTCCTTCTTCTTCTTGATCCCAGCATAGTCTCGACCTCCTCGACCTTGACCTCCTCCCATCAGACCAGAAACAGGTCCGGACGATTCCCAGACGAAGTCTCCGTGGGCTCGAACGGCGGAGGGGAGGGTGGGTTCGATTCGAAGATCGTCGGGAAGCTCCTCGGCAAGAAGAGCGGTGGTGATCCTCTTGATTCCGACGTAGGCATCAGAACAAACACTGAGGAGGATAAGAGGAAGGAGAGGAATATGTCAACTAGAGGGTTGACGGAGACAGCGTCGGAATGGCTCGAAGGCAGCAATGGACGCGTCGATCCTCCCCAGCCCCAAGAGCGAGCGCGAGACGAGGACTTACGTGAAAGCCATAGGGAGCATGACCAATGGTTGTCGGATGACGTTGAAGAGCGAGAGTGACGAGAAGATGATGGCAGCGTCGAGGGTGTTGCCAGCAAGCGAGTACGTGACGAAGGAGAGGACTGCGAGAAAGGACATCAGCTCAGCTCGAGGTCGCGTCGACAGCGGAGGATACGACTCACTAGCAGCGGCGACGGGAACGAAGGACATCGTGGCAGTCATTCCAGCTCGAGTGATGGCGATGGTTCGAAGTTTCGCGAGCTCCTGCTCTCGAAGTCCAGCGATTCGAGTTCCGAAGAAGGACTCGTAGGAGTAAAGCTTGACGACTGTGAAAGAATGTGGCGTCAGCTCGAGACTTGATGCTGACCTGGGTGTGGAGGGAAGACTCACCTCGGATACCGTTGAGAACTGGCGGGAAAGGAAGAGCAGACGCGTCAGAAAATCGAGACGAGACGACGGCCGAAAACGAGACTAGAGCTCACCCTCTTGAAGCAATCGGACTCGTTGATCGACGATCTTGAGCTGGCCTTGACGAGTGCTGAACATCTTGCGAACGAAGAAGGTCTGGATGGGAGTGTTGAGGACGAGAACAGCGACTCCGATGAGGGCTGGCCATCCCATGTTGACGATGAGGAGCGCGATTCCGATCAGGATCTGGATGGGCTGGACCCAGACGACGTGGACGAGGAAGGAAGCCCAGTCGAGGAAGGAGGCATCACTGGAAGAAAAGTGGAAGGGGCGAGGACAGATCAGCTTCAGCTTGAGACGAGACGCGTCGAGAGACGAAGGACGAGACGAACCTTGAGACGAGGGTGACGAGCTGTCCGTTCGGGTGCTTGACTCGTGCAGCTCCAGAGAGACGAAGAGACTTCCTAGAGATGTTGGCGATGAGGGAGCTTCGCACTAAGAGAGGCGAGGAAAGGGAAGGACGGGTTAGGATGGCCGCGAGAGTTGACGGAAGAGAGGGAACGAGAACGAACTGAGGAATCCCATCGACTGAAGAAGAGAGAAAAGGGTCAGCTCAAGGCTTTCGTCGAGGAGGGGTAAGAGCAGTTGGAGCATACCATTCCTCGCATCATGTATTGATTCTCTGATCGAGGAGGAAAAGAAGGCGGGCTCGAGGGTCAGCATCTAAAAACAAGCACTCTCACCTCGACTCTGGGCGACCTCGACGCATCTGCAACAAACCGATAGACTGAACTCACGGAACAGACTAGCAGCCTCCTGCATGATGAAAAGAGCGAAGGCGAGTCCGATTCCATAGCCAGCAGATTGAGGGACGGCGAGGTTGGCGCGCTGCTCGACCGAAGCTTTCGAGTAGACGTAGGACGTGGTGATGTAGGCGAGGATCTTCTTGATGAGGAGAGGAGTGGTGACTTGGAGAACCGAACTGAAGATGAGGAAGATGGCTGACGTCCAGAAGGGCCTGAGGAGGGAAAGGGAAGGGGGTAAAGGAAAAGGAAGGGGAAAGAACGACGCGTCAGTTCGACCGAGCAACGGAGGGATGAGATCGAGAGCAGAATGGGAGTCACCAGAAGAAGGTCTTCGAGAGAGCTCTCACGAGAGACTGGTCGTACACCACTCCATCGTCTCCGAGAACCTTCCCACCCTCCGCGTTCCCAGGGTACTTCTTCTTGAGCTTCTTGTCGTCGTCCTTGGGATTTGAAGAAGACGACGAAGAGGCAGCCGTGACCGGTGAAGGCAGAGTCTCCTTGTCCTCCCTGGACTCCTTCTCGGTGAAATCCTCCCCATCAGGAGAGTCGATGTCCCTGTGCTTCGCTTTCCCTCGCTTCTGTTCTTGTTCCTCGAGGTAGGCGGCGGGTTGGAGGAAGCGAGGTCGACGGTGGAAAGGAACTCGACTGTAGAAGTTCCGTTCGAGGAGAGCTCCGGTGTGAGTTGAGAGACGAGGTTCGTCGAGTCTGTAGAGGTCTGAAGGAAGAGTAGAGAGCAAGAGGAAGATGTAAGCGAGCTGCGAGAGAAGACCACCTTGGTCGAGATCGAAAAATGGACGTGTGTCGGAAAGGACCGAAGAGTTGTGAGCTCGCATGGGCTTCCTTCTCGCCCCCCGTTCCCTCTCGTCAGATCGAAAAAAGCTTCAACCTCGAGAGAGAATTCTTCGGCCCCTTCCTGTGCAGAGCTCAGCAAGCCCTCGATAAATTTGCTCCCAGAATCGGAGGGAGGCAGCCTCCGACTTCAGCCCTCCGGCAGGGGCATGACGCTCTCGTTCCCTCCTCCACGACTTCGATCCTCTCTTCTCTCCCAGCACTCCCAGAAGGATGCCTGTGCTCACCTTCGACTTCCAAGGGTCTGGTGAATCCAACCTTGAGAAGCTTGGTGCACCACGAGAAGAGTGCGACACTGAGGATGTTTGCTTTGACGTCTCGAGAGAGAGGGACCTCGTCGCCGTGGTTGGGGATGGGAGCTGGTTTCAACCAAGGAAGCTTCATGGCTGAGGAAGATACAAGAGGTCAGCGCGCGGATTCGGAGATGCGAAGGAGACAAATGATCTGCTGACTTGAAAACTTTGTGTGTTCCTGGTGGTTGCGAGAAAGAGAGAGAGAGAGAGGTAGGTCAAAGGGTTGGGTTGGGTTTCAAGCGAGTGGAGAGGAGGCCGCATGGGTCGACCGAGGATCGGTCGAAATTAGCCAGTCAGACCGCTCCGAGAGGTAAGAAAAGTGAACGACCGAAGTGAAGAGAAGGTTTTCCTCCGCTTCATTTGTATCTTTTGAACGGAGAAAGGCGAAGGGAGGGAGGGAAGAAAGGACGAGAGCTCACCTCGATTCGACGATCGAGCTCGTCTCCTCCCCAGCCACGTCGAACTTCCCTTTCGAGCTCGGACATACGGATGTTCCGAAGCACCAGAAAGAGAAGTTCCTGTCTGAAGACCAGCGTTGAGCAAAGACTGGAGAGAGGAGAGGAAGGGGAGTCTAGACGAAAGGGGAATCGAAAGGTGAGCTCGACCTTCCTTCCTTCCCTCCCTCCTCTTTGCCTTGATCTCCCTCGAGCGCTCTTGATGGAGACGTTATTGGGACCTCAGGTCGATCCTCCCGCTCCCATCTTGCATCTGGATTCGACGGTTGAGGCTGGGTTGATGGGCGTCGAGCATAAGAGAGCAGAAGGCGAAATCTGACCCTCCTCCTTCGTCTTCGACTCGGACACCCTGCCGAAGACGTCTTGCTGACTTCTTGCACGTCTACAATATTTTGCAGCTTGTATCCCTTCTGTGAATCTCCCGAGACTTCTTAGCTAGTTCTCGGCTCCTGAGGGCTGGGCTCAGGGCCTCGTGCGCTCGTTCGTCCCAGGCTCTCCTCGACTTGGTGAGCTCACCTCCCTTTCTTCCTTCCTCCACTCGTCCCCCGACGTGAGATTAGTTCCTATCGATGACTCCGCTTACACCTCTTCGCCGGGTTTCTTTTTTGGCCTTTTTTTTCGACCTCCAGCCTCGTCCACGGCTCGCTCATTCGGATCCCAACCCCTTCGGACGCGTCTCCCGCCTCCCCCGTTCCAATTCTCAGCCTCGTTTCCTCCTTTCGACCTTCTCCCCCAACTCTCTCTTTCTTTCACTCGACCTCACAGCCAATCCTTCACTCTCTACCATCTCTCTCCTGCCTCTTCCTTCGCCCCTGGTGGGCTCTGTCAGCCAACAACCAAGTTCCTCCGTCGTCTTTCCTCTCCCTCGAACGTCTCCTACCGATGTCCTTCCCAGCACTCACCTCCAACGTGATACCAGCCTCCTCTCAAGCTCCTCCCCTTCACACTCCTTCACCCTCCCGAGGTCCCTCTCCAACTCCAACCTTCGTTCGGGTCGCTCCCTCCGCCTGGCCTCCTCCTCTCACCACAGCCGCTTCGAACAACGGAGAAGAGGTCTGGAACCTCGATCTCAACCTCGGATGGGAGTCTCCCAAGCTCAAGAATATCGACGACGGACAAGGGAAGCTGATGGATCTGGGACATACCGTTCCGAACATGAGCGACGCGAGTCTGTCGACTGGGAGTCGCGTGTCGGGAGAGGCGAGAAGATGACGAGGAGAGGGAGCGATGCGGAGTCTAGAGAGAGGAAACCTAAAGGTGTCGAGGGTGGAGGAAGCCATAGGGACGAGGAGAAGGGGGCTGGAGTTGAGGAAGAGGACGAGGGGAAGAAGGAGTCGTCGGGAGTTTGGAACAAGATCAGGAGGGGAAGAGGATGGTTGAGGTGGTTCTTGACTCTCGAGAAGTTCCATATGGCTATCATCATCCTAGTGGTGAGTCTTCGCCCCGTCTTTTTGGTCCTCGAGGCGTTGAGGGTGAGACTCCCGCGACGCGACCAAAAGCTGACTCCGTGCCCTCCTCTTCTTTCGTTCCAGGTTCTGGATCTTCTTCTCGTTTTCGCTGAACTGATCGTCGGTAAGTCGTTCGATCTATTGAGTCTCCTTTTAGTTCGTTCACTGTCGTTCGCTGACTCGTTTTACTTGTCTCACAGCTCTCATCGTGAGTCGAGTCCGGACTGCTCGCCGTCGTCGCGTCTCGCTCACTTCGTTTCGTTCCCTCGACCACAGACCGCCGGATGCTACTCTGAAATCGAGTACGATATGGTCAGTTATCTCTTTCCCTGTATCATTCCGCCGAACATCCTGCTGATCCTGGTTCTGTTAACTCTCACAGCTCGTCGAAGTCATCGGTCTTCATCCTGAGGAGCACCTTCGCCCGTCCGACTTCGCCTGTGTGCTTCGACCGGATAGATCCAGGGAGATGTTGGAGATCGGACTGTTCTCGTAAGCTCCTCATCTCTCTCCCTCTTTTCCTCTCTTTCCCGTTCATCCAAGCTCAACTCGTCGTTTCTCTCCCTCCTGCAGTACCAACCTCGCCTTCCTCTCGCTTTTCTCCCTCGAGGTCCTCGTCTCGATATTCGCCTTCGGTCCTCTCTCGTTCCTCAAATCTTGGCTCTCATGCCTGGATGGAGTGATCGCTCTCGCCACCCTCGCTCTTGACGTTTCTCTCTACGCCTCCAAGTCGCCCGTCGGACACAGCGCGTGAGTCCTTTTTCTTTTGCTTTCGAACGACGCGCCAACCCTGACTCTTCTTCCTTCTTCTTTTTTGGGGTTGCAGTGCCGCTCTCGTCATTCTTCGATTCTGGAAGGTCATCAGAGCCGTTCACGCGATAGCTCGTGAGTGAAATGAAGAAGGGGAGAAGGGGACGAACGAGAGGGAGCAGCGACGACGAGAGCGTTCGCTCGCGCTGACCACGCGTCTTACCTTTCCCCAGATACTCTAGAACTCCACCACCAAGCAACACTCAAGGTAAAGAAGGAGGCTCTAGATGCGCTCATGAAGGAGAAGGTCGCGGAGAACATCCGCCTCTGCGTGAGTCTCGTCGCGTCGCATGCCTCATCTCCTCCCTTCGGCCTCCGCGATCGCTGCTGAGATCGCCCTTTTCCCCTTCATTCCTCAGTTCGTTCGAAACCAGCTCATCTGGGAAACAGGGCACGACGTCAACCCCGATCTCGTCGAGGAGGAAGTCCGAGCGAAGCTGGTTGTTTGGGAAGAGAAGAAGAACGAGGAGGAGATGAAGGCGGTGGAGGAGCAGGCTTTGTCGTCGCACAAGTGAAGGTTGAGTTGGATAAATGGATTTAGCTTCCTATCTTGATCTGATCTGCTGCCTTCCCTAAGAGATGTCGGATGCAGAGCACGCACCGGAGTCAAGCTCATCCGAGTCGTGGGTCTTAAGCACTGCGTTTGCTTATTAGTCAGTAACCTCGATCGTTGTTTGGGCTGTCCTTCGATTAGGATCAACTCTCAAAGTAGCTTGAGCTACACTCGAGTCTCGTCGTAGGGGACGATCTGAGACCGTTGGTTGATCAAAGTCCAGACGACGTCGAGCTCGCGTCGAGTCTTGCCTCGAATCTCTCACGTACAGAGCCTCCCATTTCCCTCAGCACCTGAACGATCTCTTCGCAGGTTTCTCCTCGAAGCAGTCCTCGTGCTCTGATCAGCGAGAAGTCATTAAGAGTCACTCAACATACAGTAGCGTCAAAGCGAAGAACCCAAAGCGAAAGAACCCAAAACGAAACGGATCGAAACAACAACAAACACCTCGCCCACCCACACCCACTCACTCAATGCATCACCGCATGCTTCTGCGCAAGCTCAACATAATCCCTCTTCCCTCCAATCGCCTTAAAAACCGCATCCTGAACCTTCCCCGTCGCGAGCGCGACCTTCTCGGCTGCTCCTCCCGTATGAGGAGCGAAGGTGTGAGGGTGCGAGGGGACCTTGGAGCGGGCTTTGAGGAATTCTTGGGTGAGTTTCTGGGTGGAGCGCAAAAGCCAACGAAAGGGGGAGGGGTGACGAGGGAGGGGAGGAAGGGAAGTGAGCGAGTGTTCGTTCGACGCGCCGAAAAGTGTTCCGCGAGAATCGAACTCACGGTATTCTCCTCCTCCGACAACATCTTCAAAAGCTTAGGAAGGTGAACCTCCTCCTCCTCCTTCGCGTGAGCAAGGAAAGCTTGAACGGCTTCGGTCATGAGAGCTGAGTAGTTGGGGTTGGTGAGTCGAGCGGAGTCGGCTGTGGCGATGAGGATGGTGATTCGTTTGTGGTCGTCTGCAAACGAAACGAACGAGGAGGTCAGTTCAACAGAGGAGGGAACAAAGGAAAGAAACGAACTGCACGAGCAAACGAAGGAGGCAAAAACGCAAGCACTCACCCTGATCAACCCTACTCTCCTCCATCATCCCCTTCGCTTTGAACCTCGGGTAAACCGTCAGTTCCTCAGCAGCCTGATGGACGGTAATCTCCCTGACGAGGGTGTTGGCGAGGGAGAGCTTCTGAGTGTTGTCGGCTGCGGTGCCAAAGCGAGAGTAGAGATCTCGGACGTTGTCGTGCTGCCAACAAAAACGAACACGGGCGAGGTCAGAATCGACGCGACGAACGAGAGCGAGAGAGGGAGGAGAGACGAACATCGATCTTGATCTCTTGGAAGATATCGAGGATGAGAGGAGCTCCGGTCGCCATTGCTGGATCTGAAGGAGAGAGAGAGCGAGGAAGGAGAGGGAAGGATGGGTGGGAGAGCCGACGAAGACGGGAGACGAGAATGAACGAAGAGAGACGAGAGACGACAGAGTCAGTTCTCTGAGCTGTAGAACGATACGAGGACAAGCTCGGACGGACCTGTTCGAAGGTAAGTTGGAAGTGGGGGTGGTGGTTGGGAGGCGGAAGGGGAGGAAGGAGGAAGAAGAGAGAAGGGAACACAATGGTCAAGTGACCCCTCTTTCGAAGGTGCACGAGGCAGGGAAGGAAGAAAAAACTTCCCTTCTCTCGGATCTACGGTAGAAAGGAAAGCAAGGTAAAGAGCTGAAACTGAGAAGGGGTAACGAGGAAGGGGTTGAACTAGTGCGAGGGACGAAGAACGAACGCGTCGAAAACGAAACGAGCAAGCAAAGCAAAACAAAGCAACGAGACCAAAAACAAGGCAAGCGAAGGATACTAGAGAGAACTAAGAGTACTGAGGCGGTTCCTCCTGTTGAGTCATCCCTCCCTCCATCCCATCCCCAGCGTACGAAGGGGGGAGAACCGCTCCTCCTTCTCCCTCGCCTTGCCCTCCTCCTCTCCCTCCTCCTCCTCGTCGAACACCGATTCTCCCACTTCCCGACCCTCCCACCCCACTCCCCTCCCTAACCACTACCCCGCTCCCACTCCGACTCCCAGCGTCCAAAGCTCCAAACGTAGGCGGCAGATCATTCGGATCGTCGACTCTGACCGTCGTTGAGGGAGACGCGCCTCCCACTCCTCCTCCAGGCAGCGACGCTCCCAACTCGATGGTCAACGAATGAATCATCTCCTCCATCTGCTCGACCGCCAAACTCGAGATCTCTCCCTCCCTGGGAGGATCGACGCTCGAGGTGGTTGAGAACGAGATGGAGAGTGGGGGTGGTGGGTCGGAGAAGGTTTCGTACCCGTCGTATTCGACCCAGGTGGGTGGGAGGGAGGCGGGGTTGGTGGATATGGATGTTGAGGAGGAGGTTGGTGGTCGAGGATGAGGAGGTGGTGGGGGTGGTGGAAGGGTTGAGGGAGCGTTGAGAGGTGAGGAGCGGAGGATGAGTGCTGAGGACGAGCGAGAGGGGTTGTTGTTGATGAAGGGGAGGAACGGAGGGATGGGAGAACCGAGGATGAGGGAGGAGATGGATGAGGAGGAACTTGAGGCTTCGGATTCGAGGAAGGTGGGAGGTGGAGCGCTAGGAGATCGATGATGTTGGTGTTGGTGATGGAAGAGCGGTTGGAACGAAGGAGGAGGAGGAGGGAGTTCGGAGAACGGAGGAGGTTGGGAGGGCGAGGATAGTTCGTTGATGGGTGATATGGGAGGAGGAGGATCGGTGGGTGGACTTGCTGACGAGGTGAGAGTATCGAGGTTGAGTTGTATCGAGGGAGGAGGAGGAGGGTTGGATCCCGCGACGGAGGGGAACGGATCCGACGCGACGAAGGGAGGAGGATCTCCACCTGAACCACTCGCTCCCTCCCCGACCGACCCACTCGAAGACGCTCTGAAGGTCTCTCCTTCCCAGCGACGTTCCTTTGACGGAGGGAAGGAAGGCTCAGGAGGAATGGGAGGAGGAATCTCCATCGACTCTGACGCGTCCTCCTCCTCTCCCTCCTCCAGCAACTCCCCTCCTCCCACCACCGCCGCCTCGTCCTCCAAATCCAGATCCCCAAGCACCTCGATCTCCTTCTCTATCTCCACCTCCTCAGGAGCAAGCCCAATGAAGACCTTGACGAAAAACCTCGTCTCAAGCGCCTTCCCATCCCGTCCAACGAGGTTCCTAGTCGACTGGGAGAGATGTCCGCACGAGAGCTGGTACGGCGACGAAGGCGATAGCGGGGGATGAAGGGAGAGCCTCAGTCGAATAGGGGAGATGGGAGAGAACCGACATGACGCTCCAGTAGAGGTGAGGAGGGTAGTATTGGCCGACGACGAGGACGAGGAAGACGACCGTCGTCCGTTGGCGTTCGTGGTTGAGGTCGAAGCCTTCTCTGCTCCCTCGACCGACACAACCCTATGCATCTCTGCCCTGACATTCCTTAAACTGATCCCTCGTTCCAACGTTCCAGGTTCCGGTACAGGGATCTCGACCCAAATGGCGATGGTCTCGCTCTTCCTGACCCTCGTCTTCGCGAATCCGACCTTGACAGGGATGGACGAGATAGGGAGAGGGATTTCGACGAGAGCGGGACGAACGTCTCCTTCCTCTACGTCCTCGATGGAGGGTCCTGAAGAACAGAGATGGATCTCCATTGTTTCCACGTGGGTTGTGCTCGCTTGTTGAGGGAGGGGAAGCGAGGAGGTTGGGGACGAGGAGGGAGAGGCGACTGTGAGAGTAGCTGTGAGATGGTAGGTGAGGCTCATGGTTGGTTGATGAAGGCATTGAGGAAGAGTTGAGGGGATGGGGATTGAGAAGCGTTGAGTTGGTTTGAAGGGAGGTGGTCGAGGGTTGGTAGAGGAGGTAGGAGTCGTGGGAGTGAGGGAGGAGGACGAGGACGAGGAGGATGACGAAGGTTCTGGAGTGGTAGGATGTAGCGTGTGAGATCTGTGGAAGAGAGTGACGGGGGAAGGTTCCTCTGGAGTTGAAGATACGAGCGAGAGGGAGACGGATCTGGTAGCAACGAGCGAAACGGTAAGGAGGAGGAGATGGTCAGTCAGCGAGCTTTGACCTTTCCTTCCTTGTCCCCTCCCCTCCTTCCCTTCGGCTCCTCGAGCTCAACACCCAGCGACACCTCGAGCTAGGAAAGTCGAACTGACAGAGCGAGTACTCTACTACTGATCCCCTTGATCATAACCTCTCCTTCGACCTTTGCCTGTTTCCTTCCGTAACCCAACCTTCCTCGAAGGAACGTCGACCTTCCCTCCACAGGAGCGAGAAGAATCGAGACTGCTTCAGGCCCAGCTCTCGTAGAAGTTGAGTTCGTAGACGTATACGTCGGAGGCTCAATCCACGACATCCTCGGAGAGCTCGTTTCCTTGAAGTCGACGAAAGAAAGGAAGGAGAGGAGGAGGAAGGTGAAGGTCAGAAGCTTGAGCTCGAGCTCACCACTTTCGTTCTGAAGATCTCGCAGCGTTCTCTCGAGAGTCGTGACAGTTGAGAGAAAACTTTGCATGATTCTAAAAGGGATGTTGGTTGACGGAGGTGGTACTTAACTAGCTAGCACGAGAAGAGTAACGAGAAGAAAGAGAGAGATATAGAGCGGAAGAAAGCGGGCAAACGAAGGGAAGAAAGAGGACGAAGCGAACGAAAAGATCAAAACACGTCCCCCAAACAAAACACAACGAGAGCTCTCTATCTACCAGTGCTGTCCTCCCATAGCTGCCCGAGGTCCAGTAGGAGGAGCTCGGAAGGCTCCACCGGAAGGTCCAGTAGGGGGTCCAGCTCCGTGTCGAGGTTGAGAAGGAATCGGGGGTCGGTAGACTCCAGTTCCTCCAGCAGCCATTCCGACGGGGGCAACGTCGACGGGCGTGGCGGGTCGAGTGTTGGGAGCGGTGGGAGCTCGAGAGACTCCGGCTCCTCGTTCGTCGGAGTATCTGGAGAGAAAAGGAAGGAAGAGGGAAGAGTCAGTTCGAGAAAGAGGGGAGAGACGACGTCGACGAAAGAACGCGACTCACCGATCCAGAACCGAAACAACATCAGCCGTCAAGTTATCCAACTCAATGATCTCCACTCGACTCAGCGACCTATCCTCGTTCGTATCCTCCGCCTCGAGTCCATCCTCGTTCTCGGTCTCGTCGTCCGTCTCGTCGATCCTCTTCGCCGCCGACGGTCCAGTAGGGATCTGCCTCTGACCCGACCTCGCTCCCCTCGACGCCTCGAGACTCTTCCCGACTCCTTCAAAGATCCTGAGCATGCACGACTCGAGCAGCGTCTTGAGTCTCTGCAGATCGTCGAGAGCGTCCAGGTTCCCGTGGATGGGCAGCCAGTCGTCGCACTGGAGTCCGTTTCCGGTGACCTCGACGTTGTACGCTCCGAAGAGAAGGTAGGTCATCGGATCCAGTCGAGTCGTCGTTCGGAGCTGAACCGGTTGGTCCTTGGCGAATCCGACCTTCTCGGCGAACGCGTAGAGAGCCTTCTCAGCGATGATGGCAGACGATTCGGCTTGGAGGTTCTCTCGTCGCTTGTTGTTGACCGACGACTGGTGGATTTGGCACTTCTGTGAGAGGGGAAGAGGAGGAGAGAGACGGGAAAGGGAGTCAGCGAGGTGGAAGGACGCGTCGAACGGGAAGGGAGGGAAAGGGACGAAAACGCGTCGCGAAAACGGTCGAAAGCGAGAGAAGATAGAGGAGCAAACGTACCTTGTCCATGTTCGTCCTGTAGCTCTTCTCGTCGACTCGAATGGCAAAGTTGGGGGCCGCAGAGGTAGCGATGAGAGCGGCGAGCAAGGGAAGACTGTCCGAGTTGGAGTTGAGCGAAGCAGGCATGCTGTTGAGGAACCTCGATCCTGGTCCTCGTCCGATCTGGATACCTCCAGCCGAGATGGCGATGACTCCTGCGTCGACGAGAGCGGTGTAGATCTGCTCCTTGACCTTGTGGATGGACATGAATGTCGAGGCGTGGATGAAGTTGAACGAGATGAAGTCCCTCGCTTCCCTGTATCGACCGGACTGCTGGAGCGTGTACCAAGTGTTGTAGGCCGAGACGACGGCGAGAGGATCCGATCGGAAACCAGGAGGCGACCAACTGTCCTTGACCTCGTTGGCTCGCTCCATCTGGGCCATGGGAGCGAGGAAGGGATCCCTGTCGGCGAGGATTGCGGCGAGCGTGAGAGCCGAGTCGAGGCATCGGTAGAAGGCTCCGTAGAGGACGAGCTTTCCGAGAGAGGCTTCCACGGGGAGTTGGAGGAGGACTCGTCCGAGGGAGGTGAGCTTCTTCTTGTCGTTGAGAGCTCCGATCTGTCGAAGGGCGAGGACGGCGTTGTTGACGGACATCGAAGGAGGAGGCTCGATCGTAGCGGCGAGGACTTCCTCGACTTCCATGTTTCCGAAGTTGAGAGCCTGAGAAAAACGAAGAGGGAGAAGGTGTCAGAGAGGCGCGTCTCTTTTCGCGACGAGCGTGAGAGAAAGAAGGAAGAGAGACTCACCTTGATGTGCATCACGACGTTACTCAGATCCGACCTCTTCATCTCGACCAACGAGTACTGATCCATGGCTCCGAGCCTCTGCTTCGAGAGAATTCCGTAGTACTCTCCGTTTCGGTGTCGACCTGCTCGTCCTGCCCGCTGGTTAAGGTTCGAGGTTCCGACCCAAGCGCTAACGAGCGAGGAGAGATGCCTTGCCGAATCGTACCTCTTCTCCTTGACTCGACCTGTATCGACGACGTAGACGACGTCGGGGATGGTGACGGAAGTCTCGGCGATGTTGGTGGCGAGAATGATTCGTCGTTGACCGCGAGGAGCTGGCTCGAAGACCTGTTGCTGTTCGGCGACGGGGATGGTCGAGTGGAGGACGTGTATTGAGGTCTCTTCGGTGTTGAAGTCGAATCCGAGGGGAGCTCGATCGGTGAGGTGGGCGTGGACTTTTCGGATGGCTTCGATTCCGTCGAGGAAGACGAGCTGGGAAAGGATAAGGAACAACGCGAGGAAGCGAAGTCAGCGGATCGATTTCGACGCGTCTCGAGAGCAAGAACTCGAAGAGAAGAGACGACCAGCATCAAGAAGGGGGGATTTTACTCACGATGTGACCGGACTCGGAGATCTGGCAGATGTGCGAGATCGTGAGAGCGACGAGAGCGAAGGGAGTCTTGAGCTCGGTCGTGTCGGATGGGTTGAACGCTCGAATCTCCTTCTCGAGGTACTTTTGGGTGTCCTTGTCCTGGAAGACCCATCCTCCTTGGTTGACGGGGAGCTGCTGGAGACGAGGAACGATGTCGTCGAGGTATCGCTTCTCGACGGGGAACGATCGTCCGGGAACCTCTGCGACGGCAGCCCTTCGACCTCGATCGTCGATGAAGTAGTTCTGGAAGAGCGAGGGGTCGATGGTAGCCGACATGAGGACGATCCTGACTGGGAGTTGACGTTTCCTTCGATCCGCGACGAGACGCTTGAGAACGACGAGCAGAAGATCCGTGTCGATGTCTCGCTCGTGAACCTCGTCGACGACGATGTGGGTAAGGCCGTCGAGCCACGACATCGCCTGGGTATCTCCCGAGAGAGCCGACTGCATCCTCTTGAGGAAGATTCCGGTCGTGCAGAAGGTGATGGATCCGTGAGGAACGGGAGGCTTCGAGTCAAATCGAACTTGGTATCCGACGTTGTCTCCGATCTTCTGTCCTCGTTCGGCGGCGACTCGTTGGGCGACCGACATGGCAGCGATCCTCCTGGGCTGGGTACAGAAGATGTTGCACTTGGCTCCGTCTCCTCGTCGGATGTAGTCGTCGAAGATGATCTGAGGGATCTGAGTCGTCTTTCCGGATCCAGTGGCGGCCATGCAGACGGTAACTTCGTTCGACTCGATCTTCGCGAGGAGTTCCGACGACTTGGTAGCGACGGGGAGGGATCTCCGTTGATCTCGAAGAGCAGCCCATCGGTTGTCGGCTTCGTACGACTCGAGTTGGTCCCTGAGCTGCGTCGACTTCCGGTCGAGAGCGGATTGGGAGAGAACCTGTCCGACGGTGTCGACGATGGGAGCAGGAGCGGTGGTGATGGCTGCCTTCGCGCTCCTCGACCAGATCTCGGATCCTCGGATGTTCTTGCAGAGATCCCTGACCTCGTCCTCGAGATCCTCGCTCATCGTGAGCACGACGTGAGGGACTCCCGCCTGAGCGCTGGTGAGGGTGGCTGGCTTGAGTCGAGAGAAGGTCGCCCAGAGAGGAGGGTCCGAGGCTTCGAGGTACTGGGTAACGTCGAGGTAGCACCTGATCTGAGCCGTCTTCTTGGAGGGAGCAGCTCCCATTCCGATCTTGCGTCCTCCGACCGTCATGACGGCTTCCCACTTCTGGCTTCCAGCGGGAGTGTAGACGACGTCGGGCTTGCCGAAGTTGAACCGTTGGCAGTAGTAGTCCATGAACTGACGAGCTCGGTCGAACTCGATAACCTCGCCGTTCGAAAGCGTGACGTGCTCTCCGAGAGGTTTCGACTTGCCTCCCTTGCCCTTTCCTCCTCCGTTGGACGCTCCTCCTCCTCCTCCGGATCGTCCTCCGTTGGGAGCCATCTGATAGTGAGAGGGATTCGAAGGTCAGGTAGGTTCGAGATCGCAGACCCCAGGTCGAAAAAGAAAGATCGTAACTCACGAGTCCTCGCGAAGAGAGCTGAAGAGTCGCACTGAGAGCAGCGAGCTTCTCAGCATCCTTCCTCGTCGCACCGTCTCCAACTCCGATGATTCCAGCTTGGTCGTTGGCGACGATGGTAGCTCTGAGAGGATCGTAGAACATCACACAAGGTCAGCTTCTCGAAACGGCGAGCTCTCGAACGAACCGAGACGCGAACTCACCGAACGACCTTCTGTCCGGCGACGATTCCTTCGGTGTACTTGAACTGCTTGCTTCCAGCTTCGAGACTTCCTCCGAAGTAGTTGGCGAGAGGAGCCTTGGGGTTGTCCATCCACTGAGGGTTCACTCGGATGGGCCATTGGTTGATGATCTCCTGCTGAGACTGGACGTTTCCTTCGAGCTTCGGGAGAGGTTTGGCCGACCTCGCTGATGCCTGCGAGGGAAGAGGTCGCTTGTTCCTGTTAGCTCCTGAGGATCCGTGTCGAGGAGGCATGTTGTTTTCGTAGGTGGGTTGGGTGTTGTAGAAGTTGTTGGTAGGGGTAGGGGCGCTGTACTGGAGAGGAGCGGAGGAGAAGGTGGTGGTAGGTTGGGTGGTAGAGAAGGCTCGGGGAGCGGAGGGAGCCGAAGGGGTAGGAGCGGAGGTGTTGATGGAGGAGAAGGTGGAGGAGAACTTGTGGTTTCCGAGGTAGACGGGCGAGGGAGATCGACGGTGGATGTCGAGGCGGGAGGAGGGAGCGGCGGCGGTGACTCTCTTTCGAGGAGGGGAAGGGGATCGGCTTAGGGAAGGGGCTGGGGAGCTGTAAGAGAGGAAGAAGATGTGAGAGGAAGTCAGAGGGAGAGCTCTTCGAGGAAGGGAAGAACGAAAGAAGGAAGGAAGGATGCGAGCTCGTTCGAGCTCGCGAAAAAAGAAGGGAGACGTCGAAACTCACACTTTTCGCTTTCTGCTAGAGTATTCGTCGACGTATCGATGTTCTTGATCTCTGTCTCTGGTTGATCTCCTGCTGTCTCGTTCGTTGGCGTAGTAAGGTTCCGAAGAGTAGCTGTCTCGTCGACTGGACTTGGGGTAGCGGGAGGAGGAGGAGGTGGTGATGGATTCTCTGCGTCGAGGAGGAGGGCTTCTGCTTCTTGATCGTTGTCTTCTCCTGGTAGAGTTGGGTTCGTCTCGATCGGGTCTGTAGGAGTCGGTTCGAGGAGTGTCTCTGGGAGGAGGAGAGTGGGATCGAGGGGAGGATGGAGCGATGTAGGTGTCGGTTGGGAGGGCTGGTTTGGTGGTGGTGAGGAGAGCTGTGGCTGCTGATTGGACTGTAGGACGAAAGTCGAAGTCGAGTCGCGCGATGGGGTTGGCGGCGGGTGGAGGTCTGGGTGGGAGGAAGGCTGGTCTAGGGGGAAGGGCTTTGGCTGGGTGTGAGGGTGACAAGGGAGGAGGAGGGAGGAGGGACGTGGCGAGGGAAGGACGGAGGGAGGAGAGTGAGGTGAGGTCGAAGAGGGAAGGAAGGACGTGTCGAGAGATCGAGGAAGGATGAAGGATGAAAGAACGAGATGGGAGAAGAAAGAAGGGTATATGCGTCAGGAACGAGATGGATTTTGAGTCCGAGAACGAGAGAGTCGAGATGACGGGTGGGAGTAGAAAGGGAAGGAAGGAAACGAGAGACACGAAACGAGTGGACGAGGGACTGACCTGAAGCTGTCTCTAATCTGTTCGCCTTGATATCCTCCGCTGGCATGAAAGTGGGAGTTGACGAAGAAGAGTTCTTGGCGTTGAATCCTTCAGAGGGAATTCGAGGGTTGGATGAACCAACAGCAACGGCTGAGAGGGAAGGGCGAGTCGAGAAGGAGGAGGAGAAGAAGGAGAAAGGAGAAAGAGTGGGGGGGTTCCGAGTGATGGATGCTCGTGGGAAGGAAAGAAGACGACTAAGCATCAACTAGTGGGGGGAGGTGTATAACGAAGTCTTGACCGGGGGAGGGTAAGACCGTTCGGAAGAGGACCGAGGGAGGGTCGGGAGGTGGTGGAGGAGGAGGGAAGGAGGGGAGACCGAGGTCGCCTTCGTGAGGAAGAACGGGCGAAGGAGAGTCAATACGGCTTCCATTCTTTTTCTATACATCTTCTGAGCCACCTGGGCAAGTGGATGGACGAGGGACTAACCTTTTGGAGATGCGGAAGGGAGGGAAGGGGAGGATGAGAGACTCGCCGTTAGGGAGGAAAGGACGAGCTCGCAAATCTCGCTTTTCGTGAGTTCGGCCAGTCGAGGGCGTTTTTCCCGTCTCTCTCCTTCCTTCCATCGGTTTCGAGGTTTGGAAAAGATGCGGTCGATCTTCATAAAGAGCCTTTCAACGACCTCGTCGAAAAAGGCGTTCCTTCTTACCTTCTCTGGATCGTCAGAGAGCGACGCATCCATGGGACGCGAAGATACCAACCTCCCTTGCTCTTCGCTCGACATCTATGCTTCGAGGCGATCACTTTATATACTTTCGAACGATTCTTGATCGTATTCGCGAGAGAGACAACTCAGCGAAGACTCTCAAACGAAGCAGAAGAGCCATCGCGTCGTCGTACAAAAGGCGTTCATCAAGCTACAGAAGAAAGTCTAGAACCCAGCTGACCAAACATGTCTACTCCTGACTCTCCAGCTTCACTCTCACCACCTCCTCCATCTCCATGTCCTGATCCTCCTCGTCTCCACTCCCTCCTCCCCTCACCCAACTCTCCTTCGGCCTCACCGACGACGCAACCACCCCCAACGAGCCAGTCACTCCCATCAATCCACTCAACGCCACCCTCGTCGCTTCGGGACTCCTCCTGGCCACGGCTCCCTCGACCGTCCTCGGCGTAGCTGACCTGCGAGGCGAACGAGGAGGAGGAGGATGAGAGGCCGACAACGCGTTCGACCATCGCTGAGGTTGTTGTTGCTGCTTCGCCTCCTTTCGAGCGAGTAGTTTGGCTCAAACGAGGGAGAGCTTGGCTGATCGGATGGGACCGATGGAGGATACCATTTCGGGTGAGGAATGGGAGGGAGGAGGAGTTGAGGGTCCGGAGGAAGAGGAGGACGACGACGAGAGGGAGGAGGGCGAGGGAGGCGCGTCGTCGAGTTGGCTCCTTCGAGGAGGGAGAGGGAGTTGGAGTTGAGGGATCATGTAGAAGGGTTGTTGATGTTGGTGTTGGGATTGGAGGAGGAAGAGTTGGGTTTGGAGGGAGAGGGAAGACGCAAGTCGCTAAAAGGGAGGAGAGATCGAAGAGCGAAGGACAAAGAGCGAGGGAAGAAGAGGGAAGTCAGAAATAGTCCGAGAGTCGACGAGGGAAGAGGAGAGAAAAACTGAACGGGACTCACGTCTTCTTCAGCTCTCTTAGCACCAAGGATGGCGAGTAGAAGCTCCCTGTCCCCCCCTCCATTCTGGGCGAAGGCATCGAGGATCTCTCTGAGGGAAGGCGGGAGAAGGTGGAAGGTGCTCGAGGAGGGAGGAGGAGGCGTCGTCGAGGTTGATTGATCGTGCCCTTGCTGCTGAAGCTGAGAGGTTGAAGCAACGGGAGGAAGGGTAGCACTAGGCCTGGACATGGCGATGATGATGAGGATGCGAGGGAGGGAGAGGATGATGTGGTTAGAGGGAAGGGAGCGAAGCGAACAAGAGGAAGAGAGGACGAAAAGACGAGCGTCGCCAAGACTTCTATTCCTGATGAATCCGAGTTCTGACTGGATTCGAGGGAAGATTTTGGTATGGGGAGTTAGCTGAAGTGATGGAGAATCGAATCAAAGACCTACTTGAGCTCTGGGAGAAAGATTGGGAGGGAAGGAGGTTGAGAGGGTCGTCGGGTATTCGCGTCGCGTCGAGGCTGGAAATAAAGCAGCCTTGGCAGGAACGACCAGCGCCCTCGAACGTCTTCTCTGGGAGAGCGTATCCTGGTGGAATCCTACGAGAATGCGACACACATATCTCAGTTGCTGTAGAAGGGAGCGGTAGCGGCGAGGAGTGGGCCTCGAGGGCTCGCTCGATGTAGCCTCCCTCGACACGATGCTCGATTCCGTCTTTGCTTCTTTCTATACTCGTTCAAGAGCGTCGACTTGACGCAGAAACTCACGTGGAGCACGTTCTGTATTTGGGACCGTCCTTCTCACTCAACAGCTTTCTAAGACGGGCCTCGCAGCGACGATGAGATCGCGCTTTGCGGTCGGCCTCTCCGAAGAAGGATGCGTTTCGGTCAGAATCTGGAGCTCCCCAAGATATGTAGCAGAGCTACTGAGTCGCATCAGCGAGAATTCGGGACGAGAGGGGGGAGTTGATGCGCTGAGCGGGACGAGACGCGTCGTCGTGATCGTTTCGAAAGACGACGGACGACGCGGTTCGAAGTTAAGAACGGCCAAAGAGGACATTCAATAGTGACGGAGAGTGGTAGAGCTGGAGTGCCGAGTAGCGGCGAGGGATTCGGGCACAAAGTTGGAAGCTACGAACGAGCGAAGTCTGCGAGAGAGAAAAGGGAACGAGAAATCAGCTTGTTGACCGACGAGCGCAGTTGAGGACGAGCGAAAGTTTGAGATCGATGGAGCGAGCTCACGGACAGGAGTGAAAGTTGCGGGCGTGAGATCTGCGATCAAAGCGAGAGAGAAAAAAAGTCAGGACGAGTCGAGGTTCGAGTCGAAGAGCAAAAAGGACGAGACGCGACACTCACGTCGAGAGGCCACTAATAGCAAGATACCGTGTGTAGAAGGAGGTGAAGAGAGTTACATGGTGCAGCCGAAGGAGGTGCTGATGGAGGGAAAGGAAAAGGGAGCGTCAGCGACGAGAAGAAGAGCGCAGAGGTTCGAACCGCGACGCATCGAAGGTCGAACTCACGCGGAACTGTGAAGCGAATTTGCGCAATGACCTTGGTGTCCGAGGGAGCGTAGGCTTACTGAGGCGAAGACTGGACATGGGAAGGGCGAGAGGGTCAGCTGGAGAGACGGGCGAAGGACTGAAAGCGGAAAGGATTGACCTCGCCGTCGACTTCGAAGCGAATGAGCTCGAGCATCCTCTTCCTCTCCTCTTCCTCCTGAACGCCCTCTTCCAAGTCCTTTTGCACCTCCCTAAGAATCCGACTGCACTGCTCTCGAGACAAGACCTGAAGCACCACCTCCTTGACTTTTGAGCACGACAGGAGGCAGGTGTTCCTCTCTCCCGACACCTCAGAAAAGCAAGCAACCTCGAAACGAGGGTCGTGGTCTGGGCTTTTCCGGAGGTCAAAATAGAGTACGAGGGACCCGTCCGGAAGGTTGAGAAGGAAGTACAAGTCGGTGATGAAGTTGAACCCAAAGCGGAGGGAGGAGGGAAGGAGGAAGACGTCCGACCAAGACCAGGTTTCGACTCTCGTCCACTTCTTGAGCTCGAGCGCCAACGGGAAGGGGCCATCCTGATCCGGATCTCCTCCAAAGGGGGACGTGAAGGTGACGTGAGCCGGGTCAAAGACGTCGAGCATGGAGGAGTAGAGGTCGAAAGGGTCGGGCTCGTCCTCCTTGTAGCCGTAGTCGTCTCGCATCGCCGCTCGTCGACAGAACTGGACGTCCAAGGTTTCGATTTGGAGAGGAGAGGGAGGGAGTGGAGCGGGATTGAGGTGTATATTGCGCCGTAAGAGGATATCGTCTGGGACTCCGATAAAGGTGAAGGTTCGGAGTTGCGAGAGGGAAAAGAAGTGGTCGAGGTGGGGAGCGGAAGAGGTGGGTTTCTAAAGCCAGAGAACAGGATCAAGATCAGTCTAAGAGATCAGGCAGCGTGTAGAGAGAGGACAAGATCTACTGACCTCCTCATAGAAGAGCTTCTCGAAGTGCTTGAGTCCTTTGATGACGATGTTTCGATAGAGGAAGGGAGATGCGAGCTCGAGGAAGGGGAGCGAGACGAGGCACGCTTGGACGAGCGTGGGAGCGTCGCAGAAGCTGAGGATCGCTCGTTTCATTTCGACGGGGAGGGAGGGGAGAGGGTTGAGCCCTTGAGAGCGAGTTCGAGAGACCATAGCTGGAAAGGTCGGATGGGAGGGACGCTGGTCGTTGAGAGGAAGGGAGAGGAGGTGAGCTCGTCGTCCTTTTGGTTTCCGAGTGGAGCTGCCTCTTTTTCCTTACTTCGTCGTCCATCATCCCCTTTCTTCGTCTTCCAGCTCTCATAAGACACCGACATCTAGGTAGCTCTTGAGCTTTGGGTCAATTGATCTCTGTGAGTCTTGGGCGAAGCATGCGAGAGGTCCAAGGAGGGAGGGATGGAAAGGTCGAGCTCACCATCCTCCCTCCTCCCCTCCTCCCTCCCACCTTCTCGATCTGCTCCATCAACAGCCACGACCCCCATTCTTTCACCTGACTAGCCTTCCACCAATATCTCAAGTCTCTCTCCGAGTTGGACCCTAAGACTCTATCCCAACGGCACAGAATGGACGAAGTTGAACTCGAGTGAGTTCGATCCTCCTCCCTCGCTCTTCTTCACCCTCGAAGGTCGACTTCACGCTCCTTCTCTCCTTTCTCTCCAGGTGTCGGAACCTTCTTCAAGATTTGGGAATACCTCTCAAGCCAGCCTCGCCTCCTCCAGCTCCAGAACTCTCAGGTTACGCGAGCGAGAAGAGGGAGTTGGCCGGAGAGCCAGCTCGCGAGTCGTCTGAGGAGATGGCGAAAGCTAGGTCGAGAAGGTGAGCTTTCACGACCTGTTTCCTGCTTTCTAGAGACTTCTCGCTGACAGGTGCCGGTGTCCTGTCACTATCTCAGCTTTGAGGACACCATCGATCAGGCGGGGAGGGAAGAGTCTTCGGGCAGTTCGAGGTGAGATCCCGCTTCGCTTCGTCTTCCTTCTCGCCTCAAGCCAACATCTGATCGCTCTATTTCTCTATCGTTACTCACAGAAGAGATCGTTCGCGATCCCCCGGCTATCCAAATTCCGGACCATCCTCTCATCCAGGAGATCGGTGCGTTCGATCCTTGTTCGTCTTCGCCTGCTCCAACCTCGAACGTCAGTTGGGCTAAACCTTCGTTCCTCTGTCGTAGATGGGAGAAAGGAGACATATCTGAGTTGGGCGGGATAGGATACGATCCTCACACTCTCTTCCTCGCTGTGAGTCTTTCGTTTAATCGACACGACGCGTCGAGGTCTTCTCCTTCAACGGCGGCGGCGTTATGCCCTCCAGGTCTTGCCTTGACTTATCATCCTCCAATTCGCCCTCAGGACCTGGACCCAAAGACTCGGCAGAGCGAGCTTCGAGCTCTCTTTTCTCAATTCGGCGAGGTCCTCGAGTCCGTTCCTTCCCCTCACTTCCCTTTGATCGGCGCGACACAAGCTGACGCCTCGACCGCCTTTTTCCCCTCCTGCCAGCATTCGAGTGAGGTCTCCCAAGAAAAAGATGTACGCTTTCATTGAGTTCAAGGATACGGCGCACGGTTCGTTCTGAGACGTGTTTTTCTTTCATCTTCGACCTCCCTGCGAGCTGACAAACGCGCGATCCTCCCCATCTTCTCCTTGAACCAGCCGCTCGAGCGTTCGAGGAGATGAATGATACGCTAATTGGCTCGCGGCGAGCCCGGATCTCGTATGCAGAAGACCGACCTGCTCCTCCTCCATCAGCTTCAGCCCCCGTCGCGTCCGATCACGTCTCTCCCACCTCGACTCGAACCACTGGCGGTCCCCCTACGGGCCCGAGAGCTCTACGAGGCCCCCTTCAGTCTCTGTCTCCAGTCGCCACAGGGTCCACTTCAAGGAATCCTCCTCTTCAAGACGACGAGCTTTTTCGAACTCTCATCTGCCAGGTCAGCACAGCAGCGTTTCTTCTTTCTCGTCGCGAGCCCTTCGTTCGCTTTCACCCACTCAGGCCTTGTTTCACCCTCTTTCTGGCCAGAATCTCCCTCCCTTCCTTCGAACAACAGAGCTGAAGATTCACCTCCGAGGATCGGATCACGCACAGTGAGTCCGTTCGATTTCGCATCCGTCTTCTCTTTTGCTCGACCCTCGCTTACCCATGACACCTCCTCCTCTCCTCAGGATCCGGATCAAACGAGCTTACGACAAACAATCAGCTGCAGCCCGTCTTATCTTCGAGGTGAGTTCACCTTCGCCTGCAGTGGACGATCGAGCTCGCCCGCTGATCGCGTCGGTCTCCTTGCGCACCCTTCGTTCTTTCTCTCAGACTCGACGAGCGGCTGAGGCTGTGCAGAAGCTCAACGGTGAGTACTGATAGGGATCGTTCACCTTTTTTTCTTTTCTTTCTCGTTCCTCTCATCCGAGCGAACGTTTTCGAGCTCGACGCAGACTGATCCTTGACCCCTTCTCAAACTTTCAACCCCTCTGCAGGCATCATCATGGGCGGGAGACGAGTCCTAATCACCTTCGACGATGGATCTTCCGCTAGTCTGTTTGACTCTCAGGACACGGTCTGGTCGATTGCGGAGGGGAAGAGATGGTGATGGTCGGGACGAGCGACGCGTTGTTTTTTCTTGCTTTGCTTTCGTTAGCTTTTTCTTCGCTTTTTCTAATGACTTGACGACCTTCTCTCGACTCTTTACCCGTCTTAACTTCCTCGTCACTCATATACCAGCTCTCCCAGAGAAGCCCTCATACTCGTCACGCCCTGCCCTCCTTCGCGTCCAGCTCTCCTCGAAACTCGACGCTCGCTCGCTCGCTTCCTTCCATCAACGACCTCGACCTTCCCTCCCCCTTCCTCCCTCCTCTTCCCTCCCTTTCCCCCCTTCCCCCTCCCTCACCCTCACACTATGAACGTCTTTGCCGACGAGGTGAGTCCCCTCCCTACTTCACCGCTTCGAAGGAGGAGAGGCCAGGCGAAAGGGAGAAGCTGATTGTTCTCTCGTGTTCGTTCGACGGCTCGTTCTCGTTCAGGCTGGAGAAGAGCGAGGAGAGAACGCTCGATTGAGCAGTTTCGTTGGAGCTATGGCGCTGGGAGATCTCGTTAAGAGTACATTGGGTCCTAAGGTGCGTTCTTGTATACATAGCGAAGAAGGGAGGTAGAAGGAGGAGACCTTCCTCTCTCTTGAGCTTGAGCTGACCTCCTTCCCTTTCCTCCTTCGTGTTCGTTTGTGCTCTCAGGGAATGAACAAGATCCTTCGTTAGTCCCCCCACCTCTCCCACACGCGCATACACCCCTTCCATGCTGAAGTCCTTCGTTTCGGGGTTCTACAGAGTCTGCTTCTACTGGTGAGATCACCGTCACGAACGACGGAGCGACTATCCTCAAATCCATCTCCCTCGACAACGCTGCAGCCAAGATTCTCGTAAACATCTCCAAAGTTCAGGACGACGAGGTCGGAGATGGAACCACCTCCGTTTGCGTTCTCGCGTCTGAGCTGTTGAGGGAGGGAGAGAGGTTGGTCAACATGAAGATCCACCCTCAGACCATCGTCGAAGGTTACAGGATCGCTTCCAAGGCGGCTCTCGATGCTCTTGAGGCGGCCGCTCAGGATCACGCGTGAGTCTATGCTTTCCATCTATACCTCTCTTGGATCGTTTGGTGGAGAGGCTGTGGGAGAGGCGGCAGGAGAGCTCGAACGAAACGAAGGGAAGGAGAAGGAGGGGAAGGAGAGCTGAAGCTGACCGACTTTTCAACGCTTCCTTCCCTCGACTCGTTACCATCTCCTCGTTCTCCCAGCACCGACCCTGCTGCTTTCCGTCAAGATCTCGTCAACATCGCTCGAACCACCCTCTCGTCCAAGGTCCTCTCAGAGAACAAGGACTACTTCGCCAACCTCGCCGTCGACGCTGTTCTCAGGCTCAAGGTCCGTGCTTCCCTTTCCTCCTCCGCCTTCAGCCCTCCCCTTCCCCTTCCCCTCTCACTCCTTTGCTTCGAGAGCTCGAGCTGACTCGCGATTCTGGTACCTCTGGCGGCATAGGGATCGACCGACTTGGAGAACATCCAGATCATCAAGAAGGTGGGAGGAAAGTTGACCGACTCGTACCTCGATGAAGGTGAGCTTTGATCCTTCGCGTTCCCCTTCCTCTCCTTCCCTTTTCTTCCCTCGCCTCGTCGAAGCCATACTGACTCTCGACTTCTTCGTGGATATACATAGGTTTCATTCTCGAGAAGACCATCGCTGTCAACTCGCCGAAGAGGATCGAGAACGCTAAGATCATGATCGCCAACACCTGTTCGTCCCTCTCCCTCTCTTTCCTTCGTCTTGAGCTCGGACGACTCGCTGACCTTTCCATTTCTTCGCTCGCAACAGCGATGGACACGGACAAGATCAAGATCTTCGGAGCTCGAGTTCGAGTCGACGGAACTGGAAAGCTCGCTGAGCTTGAGCGAGCTGAGAAGGTTCGTCCACGTCCCATCCCTTCCCTCCATCCCTCCCTCTTCCTCTCCCTCCCGCCCCCCTCCTTCCTCCGTCGTCGCTAACCCATCTCACTTCGCCTCTACAGGAGAAAATGAAAGCCAAAGTCGCTCTCATCGCCTCGCACGGAGTCACCTGTTTCGTCAACCGACAGCTCGTCTACAACTACCCTGAATCCCTCTTCGCCGAGCACGGAATCATGTGTATCGAGCACGCCGACTTCGAGGGGGTTGAGCGACTCGCTTTGGTTACCGGTGGAGAGATCGCTAGTTCGTTTGAGAAGATTGAGGGGGTTAAGATCGGACGGTGTGATCTTATTGAGGAGATTATGATTGGAGAGGATCGAGTGAGTTCGCGCTTTCCCCTGCCTCTCTCTCTCTTCGGACCTGGCCTTCGTTTCGCTGAACACCCTCTCCCCATTTCCCCTTCCTTCCTCGCCTCACCAGCTCATCAAGTTCTCGGGAGTCGCCGCCGGACAGGCCTGCACCGTCGTTCTTCGAGGAGCTACTTCGCAGATGGTCGACGAGGCTGAGCGATCCCTCCACGATGCTCTCTCTGTCCTTTCGCAGACCGTCAAGGAGTCGAGGGTCGTTCTGGGAGGAGGATGCTCCGAGATGCTGATGAGCAACGCTGTGGAGGAGGAGGCGAGGAAGGTCAGCGGGAAGAAGGCGATTGCCGTTGAGGCGTTCAGTAAGGCTTTGAGGCAGGTGAGTTTCGGGTTTCACTCTTCCTCATTCTCTGTTTTCTGGAAGTGGGATATGAGGTAGCGGAGGGCTGAGAGGACGACGAGCCGGAGGACGCGATCAGAAGCTGACCTCTCGTTCCCTTCCTCGACGCGTCTCCATTCTCCTCTCCTCAGCTCCCCACCATCCTCTCCGACAACGCCGGATACGACTCTGCCGACCTGGTCTCCAAGCTCCGAGCTGCTCACTACGAGGGACGAAGCGACGCTGGACTCGGTACGTCTCTCTTCTTCTCCCTCCTCCCTCTCCTTGCTCCTCGTCTCGTTCTTCCCTCGAACTCACATTCCGTTCTCTGCTCCTTTTCGCTCGACAGACATGAACCTCGGAGAGATCGGATCGATGAGGAAGCTGGGAGTGACCGAGTCGTACAAGCTTAAGCGACAGGTGGTTAGCAGTGCGAGTGAGGCGGCGGAGATGATCTTGCGGTGAGTCGACGAATCGTCTTGCTCGCTCGCTAGTGTATACTGACTCTTTCTCTCCCCGCTCGCTTCGACTCGTTCCTCGTTCGCAGTGTGGACAACATCCTTCGAGCCGCGCCGAGACGTCGGGAGGGTAACTAGTCTAGTCTTAGAACCGAAATCGAATTGACCTTTAGAATGACGACCTAAAATGCAGATGGCTCGACCATACAGCTGCCTTCTCCGCTCCTGCCTCCTCCCTTTCCTTTCCCTCGCGAGCGAACAGATTTAGGCTAGTCGTTCGAGTACGAAGCGTTCTCTCTCAAGCAGATCCCAACGACCTCCTCGAAGAACGCGCTCGAGACGAGAACTTCCGAGCGACGCGACGTTGAGGAGGGGAAGGAGGAGGGGAGCTTGATGTCGTCTCCTGGTCGAAGGATGGGGAGGGAGCGGGTGTTGATGGCTCGGGCGAGAGGCGAGGTGTTGTTGGGGAGGGGGAGGGAGAGGGAGCTGGGTTCGGTTCGACGCGAGTCGCGATGGATGAGGGAGAGGGAGGGAGGAGGCCAGCGTTCAAGAAAGGAAGGAGGCGGTTGAGGAGATTCGACCAGATAAGGTGAAGTGTGCGAGAAAGTGGACCAGGTGGAGACACTCACTTCGACACCAAAACGAAATCAACATCGACGCTCTCGCCCTCCTCACTCGTCGTCGTCTCCAACTCCTTCTCGAGCAAGTACCTCCCTCCAAGCTTCGAGATCGCTGCTTGGACGGCGTAGAGAATTTCGATGTGTGCGAAGCCGAGGACGATGAACTTCTGATGAAGGTCGTGAAGGGAAGGACGAGCATCGGTGGTCAGTGACGAGACGACGCGTCGAGTTCGACGCCGAAGACGAACGTACATAGCCCATGAGAGGCGCTTCGAGGATGGTCTTGAGGTAGACGAAGAGCTCATCTGCTGTTTTGGCTTGCTGACTGCTCGATAAAGGACGGGTTGAGGGTCAGGAGGGAAGAATGGTCGGAGGGACGAGGCAAAGGGAGAGGGCAACTGACTCGAGAGGTCGACGCTCAACGACGGTTTGGAAGACGTCGAGGAGTTTCCTTCCTGATGAGAGAGGGGATGGGTGAGAAGAGGCGGCTGGAGTGCTGGGTTGAGGAGATCGAGTAGGAGTGATGGGAGTTGAAGGTGGGAGGATGATCTGTCGCGGGCGGAACGAGCGAGAGGATGTCAAGATGTTCGGCTCAGGGACCTCTCCAATGAGTAGTCACGAGAAGAAGAAGAAACGAAGCGAAGCTACCCACCTGCCTGCATCTACTGAGCTTCTCAGAAGGGACGACCTTGACGGAGGGATCAATCCCAAAGTCGGACGAACTCTTCGCCACCGCCTGATGTTGATCCACCTTCATCTTTCCCTGGTGCTGTTCTTCCCTTCTCGATCCACCAGCGACCTTTCTTCCTTCATCGTCGGACTCAACTCCTTCCATACCCTTCGCTGACGCTCGAGAGGAAGATGGATGCTTGTCCTTCGTCGAAGAAACGGACGCTTCCTTCGTTTCCCTCACCTCTCCTCCTCCTCGACGAGATGAGCTTGTGGACGAGGCTGAGGAGGTCGGACCGGGCTTGGATTGAGCTGAGGGTACTTTAGGATCGGAGCGTATCATGAGGGATGAGCTTGAAAGGGGAGGAGGGGAGGTTGTGCATTCGAGGAGGGTGGGAGTCGTGAGGGAACGAGAGGGAGGGAGGGAGAAAGCGAAAGGGGAGCTCGCCAGTCTGTCGTCGCGAAGAGTCTCTTGCCTCTCGACGCACTCTCATCCCCTCCACCGATGAAGATTTGTTAACATAAGATGATTCGATGTAAGATCATAGTCTACCGTCCCCAAAGAAACAAGAAGAAAGCCCAGAGAGCAAGGCTGAAATCAAGTTCTAGTTCTATCGACGACCTCCCTCGTCGTCGTCGTCGTCGCTACTCGTACACGTCCTATTCACTATCCAGTCTTCTCCTCCCCTCCCTCCGACAAGCGTCCTGCTCATTGACCTAGTGGAGCTTCTTCCCGTTCCCGTTGGTGTAGGCGTGGCCGTTGGTGGCCTTTTGGGGGACCTCCCTCACGTAGGGCAGGCAGAGCGTCTTCTCGACCATCTCGAACGATCGTCCGTCGCCTTCCGACTTGACGATGGTGAGGAGACAGTTACTTGAGGTGACCATGAGGAAGACTCCGAGACCGGTGAGCTGGAAACGGAAGGTGAAATGGAGTCAGCTTCGCATTCGACGCGTCGAGTCGGTCTGACGAAAACCAGATGGTGGGGAGGAAGGAGAAGCTGGAAGCGTGGTGGCTTTTTCTGCATTTAGCTGAGACCTCCACTTGACGAGGAGGAGACTCGAGGTCCAAAAACGAGGCGAAGAAGAGGAGGGCCGAGGGAAACGACGCGACTCACCAAGTGCCACCACGAGTGTCCCTGCAACAACGCTCCAACGAAGAACGGCAGCTTCTCCCTCCAACTCTCCAACGTATCGCACCAGAAGTTATCGGCATTCCAGATCGCGAAGCCTGCGATGAAGCTGAGAACTCCCTTCCCGAACATCGTCGAGATGGCCTTCCCGACCTTCGCTTGGGACGAGGGGAGTTTTCGGATGAGGTAGGTGGTTCGGAGGGCGGTGGAGATGAGGATGCATCCGAAGAGGAGCTGATGATGAAGAGGATTGGGATGGGAGATGCTGTGAGAGTGGAAGAGGAAGAAGAGGGTTCGAACACGACGTAACGCGAGGGAAGGAGGTCAGCGACGCGAAAAGGACGAGAGCAAGAACGAAGGGGCGAGAGAGGTCCTGTCATCTCCGAAGAGAAGCACGGGGGAGATGATCTGAGCCTCGAGAGAAAGGAGAGGACGAACTAGTGGTGGGTGAGAGCGATGAGCGTCGAGAACAGGCCGACGAGGGAGAGGATGGACGCGGCGTTGATGGAGAAGCCTCGGCTGGAGTCGAACGCCGACCACATCATGTATGAGGAGAACCAGATCTGAGAGGTAAGATGGAAGAGATACAAAGGGTCAGCTCTCTCTCTTTACGGGGAGAAGGCAATCTCGGCGCGTGGGCTGAGCTCGGAGGGAGGGCTGACCATGGGTAGCTCGTCGCAAAGCTGAACAAGAAAGGAGAGAGTCAGTAAGAGCTCTTTGTTGGAAGTGAATAGAGAGCCGACTCACCTGTGCTTCCCACTTGAGCGTAGCATGGAACCAAAAGCCTGGTAGAGCGCAAGAGAGATGGGAAACCGTCAGCTCGCGAGCTCGTGTCCCAGGCTCCCTTCCTCTCCTCCTCTCTTGCTCGGCTCCCTCTTCAGCAGCACGTTCCCTCGAGCATGGCGATGCCTCTGATAGCCATCTCTCCGAAAAGAGAAACGTCTACGAGCTCGCACAAGAGATAAGAAGAGCGACTCACTCCCCAGTCCGACGAGACCCATCCCAGCATACGAGGCGGCGAACCTAGCCGGCAGACCTTCATGAAGGGTCTTGTAGACCCCGAAGACGGCCATTCCCATGAAGGGGATGTTGCTGAGAGTGTTCCAGAACTGGTGATGTAGCCGCGGAAGGTTGAAGGAGAGAAGAGCTGATTAGTACTCTACTTTTCTCGGAAGGACAGAGAAGAGGAAGGGGAGGGAGGGCTGATCCAGAACGGACCTCTGCGACGTAGGAAGAGACCTGGTAGTTTTGTCTGGAGAACGAGAAGTAGCAGAAGGTCAGTATTGAGCTCTAGTAGAGGTGTGAGAGCTGATTTTGTCTCGAGAGGGGGATGTGAAGGACCAGTAGGAAGCAGGAGAAAGGAAGGAGATTCCTTTGCGAGCTTCGACCTTCGCTCCGCTCGTTCGGCTCCTTCCTGCCCCCCAGATAGCGTCAAACAGGACTCACTCGCACCAGTCTATCAGAGCTGTATGTTGTCCCCATACTGTAAGTAAGAAAGAGAGAAAAAGACTTGTCAGCTCTCTGGTTCACCCCCTTCGACTTATTCTCGGTTGAGGACGACGTCCTTCCCTCCGACCTCCCTTCGACGAGCTCGTTCAACCCAAAGAAGACGACTCACCTCCTTCACGAAGCTGTCCTTCACGTAGTTCCATTCCCATCGTTGAGGCTGTAAAGAAGAGAGAGGAAAGGGAAGGGTTGAAAGGGGAGGGAAAGGGAGGAAGGAGTTGGGAGTTGGAAAGTTGAGGAGCGACACCTCGGGTTGCGAGAGCCCTCGTCACTCAAGGGGCTCCCAGTGCACCGTCAAATTCTCCTCCTTCACCTTCTAGAAGTGTTCAGCGAGGCAGAGATCACCGAAGAGAAACCAGCGAAGGAAGTCCTGTTCGGGTCGAGCGAAGGAACGACAAGACGCGCTTGAGTTTGTTCAGCTTGGAAGGCGAAGGGGCGTTGAGTTTTCGACGCGTCTCTTTTCCACGCTCTCGTCAACTTGGCCAGAGCGGTCTCGGAGCCAAAGACGTTCCGACGGAGGAAAGAGAAGAGGAGATGAGGCTCAGACGAGGTCGTGGTTAGAGGTCAGAAGCGAACGAGCTCGAACAAGGAGGGCGAAAGGTGAGCTCAGAGATCTGCGGCCTCGTGCCACCTTCGAGGCAGCCGGAGAGAAGATTAAGGATCTCTCTTAGCGAGATTAGATAAGAACTTTCTACCGACGGTTGTAAAGTTGCAAATCACAGCGTTGTTTGACTTCATCCGCTTCGGAAGGAAGGGGAAGAAGGAGGCGAGATTGATCCCGTCGAACGCGTCGTCGAATCGTCTGAACAATCACCTCGATTCAAAGGGGAAGGGGTACCGTGAACGAGCTCGATCTCAGAGCGTAGAGAGCACTCCCTGCGCTCGCAAGTGATACAGACTGGCCAAATTGCGGGGCGAGAGAGAGGAGGCGACGAGAACGAACACCGTGAGAACGAAGCAGAGCGAGAATTACCGACGACGGGGGAATACTCGTCAAACAGCTTCGTACAGATCTATGTAGATTCTACCCCTCCGAAACGACATTAGAGAAGATACATATCGTTGCTGGACTCGCGCTGAAAAACACGACACGACTTCAGGCCTCAGGCGTCCACCATTTTCGAACGCGTCGCGCACCCCAAGTCGTTCGCTTTCCCTCTTTGCTTTCTCGACACTCACCGGAGAGAGAAGAGCGAAAAGCTAACATGCAAAGATCCAAGAGATACTGTAGATAACTAGAACTAGAGAAAGAGGGGAAGGAAAGAGCACAAACTAAACCGGAACCGAAACGAAAAACGACGAACGCGACGAAAACGACCTACTCCTCCATCTCGACCTCCGCCTCCTCCTCCACCACCTTCGCCTTCTTCTTCCTCTTCTTCTCCGGTGCCCCAGCAGCAGCCTCGTCCCCAGCCGTCTTCTTCAGCTTCCTCTTGGGAGCCGCAGCACCCTCCGCCTCCTTCTTCGACCCCTTCTTCGACTTCACGACGACCTCGGGAACGACGACGGCGGCGGCAGCGACCTCCTCCTTCTTGCTGTTGTTCTTCTTGCTCTTCTTGTTGGAAGGCGTGACTCCCGAGGCGATCTCGACGAGTTGCGAAAGCTGAGCGTGAAGAGCTCCCGATCCCTTGAGTCGTTCGACGGCCTTGAGCTTGGAAGCGAGGGTGGTGAGATCCTCGACGGCCCACGTCGATGCGAGGTTGTCCGATCCGACGACGGTGGAGGTGGAACGAGCGAGCTTGACGGCGAATTTGGCGATGTCTCGAAGACGGTCGGCTTTGAGACCTTTGGCGTCGGAGGAGGAGTCGGTGGCGGAGGAGAGGATGGAGTAGATGGCCTCGCGGCAGATGGGGACGAAGGATCGGATGGAGGAGTCGAGGCCGGCCTTGGACTGTACAGGGAGGGAGGGAGAAGAGGAAGGAGGAGAGAAGGTTAGTGGAGGTCGAGGGGGAAAGATAGGAGGTGGAGAACTCCAGGCGAAGGGGAGGAGAGCGACTCACGAGAGCGGGAACCTGACCAACGAGCTCGTTGAGGATCAAGAAAGCCTGGGTCTGACGGTAACCGTTGGCTCCATCCGACTTCGCGTACTGGATGATCTGATCCCTCATCGACCAAGCCGTAACGGGGAACCGAGCGACGAGGTCGAAGAACAACGACGCCTTGATCTTGGTCGTCTTCTTGGTCATGAAGTCCTCCAAACTGGCGAGGTAGACATCGAGGATGGGCTGCTCGTTCTCCTTGGTAGCCGACGACGACGAAGGGGTGGACTGATCCTGGAGGAGAGCTCGAGCGACGAAGACGGAAGCTTGACTGCAGGTCTTAGCGACCTGAGCGGACTGAGCCTTCCTCGCGGCTTGGTGAAGTTCTCCGAGGACCTCGATGGCTTCCGATCGATCCGAGATGAGCATGGCGTCCTTGGACTTGCAGATTCGGTTGACGAGGATTCCGGTGGCTTTGGAAGAGAGGTGGAGTTCAGTGGGTCCGGAGTTGAGGATGATTTCGAGGAGGGGGAGGACGAGTCGAAGGATGAGGGGGTTGGAGGGTTGTTTCTTGACGAAGGTCTCGATGATGTCGAGGACTCGGTTCTTGAAGTGAACGGCCTCTCTCTGGGCATCTGGAGAGACGGAAATAAACGATCGAAGAGAGTCAGATCGCGTCGAGGAAGGGGACGGGAAGCGAAAAGCGAGATGCGTCAAACTCACCCTTCTTTCCCTTCTTGCCCATGACCTGAGACTTGAAGATCTCGGCGAGCTTATCGTCGAGAGCGAGCATCTGGTCGTCGTCCATCAGAAGCTCGTCCTCCTCGTCGGAGTCATCGTCTCCTCCACCAACAGCGTCGGCTCCGTTGACCTGGAGGGCCTCTGCTATCCGCTTCCTCAGCTCGGGGTCGACGTCGCCCGAAGCATCCTCCTCCTCCTCCTCTTCCTCCTCGCTCTCGTCCTCCTCCTCCTCGTCCTCCTCATCGTCGTCTCCCTCCTCCTCATCCTCTCCGTCCATCTCGGCGTCCTCCTCCTCGGCGGTGACGGGTCGAGTCTCGAGTTGCTGGAAAAGGAAAGAGGGGCCAAGCGAGGGGAAGAGGGTCAGTTTGAGTTTTTCCGAGTTCGAGGCTCGCCGAGGAAGGAATAAAACATGAAGGAAAACTCACAGCAAGCAGCAAATCGACCGTGCTCTCGGTGACCTCCCCAGACAACATCCCGAAGACTTGACTGGCCAAAGCCCTCAACTGCGACGAGGCCCTCTCCAAGAACCCGATCAGAACATCGACAAGAAGATCCATAGGGTCGAGATCCTCAGGCTCCTCGTCGTCCTCGTCCTCCATGTCGATAGCGGTCTTGCGAGGCTTCTTGGTCGACGAAGACGCGACGGTGAGCTTCTTTACGGCGAACATTTTGGCGGCGCATCCTTGAAGCTCCTGATAGATACGGAGAGAGGGGGGGGGGGAAAGGGAGGGAGGTCAGCGGAAAGAAGTGGGAAGGCGAGAGGGAGAGGATGGAGACGGGGGAGGAACGAACCTCGAGAACATCGATCGACTCCTCCGGCTCGTCGTACGACTGGAGAATGACGGACTGGATCAGGAGCTCGAGACCCTTGGCAGTCTCCTTCCTCTCCTTGGGGACCTGCATCGAGACGAAGCGAAGACAAACGGTGAGCTCGAGCGTTCGAAACGAGCGACGCGAGACTGACGAAGACGAGAACTCACACTTGCGAGTCCAACCAAAGCATCTCGAGCGGCCGTCCTAGCAACCTTGACCTCCTCTCCAAGTCCCTCCTCCTCGGTAACGAGAGTGACGTGCTTGGTGTCCTTCTCGAGCGCGTAGACGATGTCGAGAGCTCGAGAGATCCAGAGGGTTCCAGTCGAGTCAGATCCGTGGACTCGAGAGGTCTTTCCCTCGGTGTCTAAGATGGCGATGAAGAGGAAGCGAAGGTCAGCGAACGACTCGAGAGAAAGAGAGGTGGGGTGGAGGACAAACCCTTGATGAGCGAGGACTCGGAAGTGAGCTCTCCGAGAACGGAAGAGAGTCGAGTTCGGCAGACGGCGTGGAGGGAGTCGGAGAGGGAAGGGGTGGGGAGTGTTTGGAGCTGTATAGAGGGAGAAGAAGGAAAGGTCAGTCTCCGAGGCGAGGAAGGAAGGGCAGAGGTCTCGAGAAGGGAAAGAGGGTACGAACGTGAACAAAAGCGCTCTTCTTGTTCGCCTGCTTGATAGCGAAGAGTCCGTGAAGAACGAAGAACTCGATGATCGAGAGAACCCAGGTGTCCTCCTTGGGGATGGATCCGTTCTTGATGAGAGCAAGCATCTGGTCGAAAGCCCAGGTCCTTCGAGCCTCGATTCGCTTGAGGTCGAACCTGAACGAAAAGACGAACGAGAGACGCGTCAGTCGACGAAGAGCGGTCGAACGCGAGCAGCCGACAATGCAGGAAGATGAACTCACTCCTCAGAAGCTCCAAGGGAGTTGTAGACGATTCCCTTCAGGTAAACGACGTACTCCCTGACTCCCTCGACGGAGAGAGACGAGAGGATTCCAGAGACGGTCTTGGTCTTGGTGATCTTGTCGAAGTTTTGGTTTCCGTTCTTTCCGAGGAGCTGGGAGACGAGGGTGAATCCGACGGCGGGGTTGGTAACGGTGATGGTTTGGACGAGCTTGGCCTGGAAGCGAAAGAAGGAGAGACGCGTCAGTCCACAACAGAAGCGAAGAAACAACACGCGTCGGTCGAGAGCAAAAGCGAGGGCAAGGGAGAGAAGACTCACGATGGAAAGAGCAGCCTTGTGGAGGTATCGATCCTCTCCGGAAAGGTTGTTGATCCAGACTCGCATGAAGTTGGGAGTGAAAACGAGAGGGATCTCGGAAGCGGGGAGTCGAGGGAGAGCCTTCTCGAAAATCTGGAAACCCCAGAACTTTCGTTCCGAAGAGGTCTTGACGTCGAAGAGGGACTCTGCAGACACACGAATGATATAACGGGGTCAGGGCGTGCTCGATCTTCGCGAGAAAGCGAGACGCGAGCTAGACTCACCATCGACGACAACCCTGTAGAAGTCCGAGAACGCGGCCTTGTCCTTGACGGCAGCCGAGGTGGATCCCTCCTTGGGGAAGTAGGCATCAAGAATCATGTCCCAGACGAAGTGAGGGTGAGGTTTCCAGGATCCAGTTCCGTTCTTGTTGGGAGCGGCGGAGGTTGAAGGACCAGCAGCGGGAGCAGCCTCGTCTTCGTCCTCAGCGGCGGAGGAGGCCTCCTTGAGGATTCGGGAGATGATGGGGAGGTTGGAAGGGTGGAGGAGGGAAGCGTTCTTGAAAGGAGGGAGGAGGAGAGTCTTCCAAGGGAGAGTCTGAACGCGTCGACGAGAGAAAGGAAAGGGTCAGTGAGGTGAAAGGGAAACGACGCGCGACAAAGACAAGAACGAGAAAGCCAAACTCACGGGGTAGATTCCCTGCATCTTCAAGCCGAGAGCGACCTTCTCAGGCGTCCAGTCCATCTTCCCCTCCTGATCGGCAAACACGACCTCAGCGACCCACTCTCCAGCCTCCTTCCTCCACTCGACCTCTCCTCCCTCGAGGCCCTCGACGGCCTTGATGACAGCCCACCAACAACTCTCCCTCAACCAAGCCTTCTGCTTTCCGACCTCGATGAGCTCCTGAACGACGACCTTGAAGTCCTCGATGGTAGCTGAGGGTCGGTAGAGGAGGGAGGACTGAACGACGGAGGTGAGACCGAAGAGTCGAGCGAAGAGGAGGTCTCGAGTTTCTTGACCTTTGGAGGAGACGGTGATGAGGGAGGCTCGGAGGACGAGGGAGATGATTTGTTTAGGGGTGATGGTAGTTAGGCGGGAGAGGAGCTATGGGAGAGGAGAGCAAGTTGGAGGAAGGATAGACCAAAGTCAGAAAGTTGAGCTCGAGAGAAAGAAGGAAGGCAGCTTTCGCGGCGAGCTCGACACCTTCCCTTCTCTGCGAACACTCCTTGCCTCCCTTCTGCACCCACAAGCCCATACGAGGTACTAGCATGAACTGGTTACTCACCTCAGTAAGAGCAACGGCGAAACCCAGTCTCGAGCTCTCCCTAGGAGAAGCCAGACCTCGAACGAGACGCCTTATCGAGTACCTCACATCCTCCGAGTTCTTCCTGTCCAACTCCTTGTCCAGCTTCCTAGCCTCCTTGTCCACAACGACACCCTCGCCATCGTCACTTCCATCGACCTCCTCTCCACTCTCATCGTCGAGAGCCGAGTCGTCGTCGTTCTCAGAGTCCTCGTCGTCGTCTTCGTCCTCGTTGGCTGTCGAAGGAGCGAACTGGGACTGGAAGTGCTGGAGGGTCGTGATGAGCTCGGCGGAGGATTTCAGTCGCTTCTGCTTGGAGGAGGACGAGAGGTCCCAGAAGAGGGGGAGAGTCGTGGACATCTCTTTTGAAGGGGGGGAGGGGAGGGGGAGGGAGGGGAGGGAAAGAGTTGAAGGTCAACTGAGTTGAGCTCGAAATTCTCTCCAGGGCGCGGGTCCCTTCTTCGACGAGGTCGCTCGACCGATTAAACATTAAATTTGCTCTCCGGACAAAGGGGGAACAAGAGTTCAGATAGAGAGTTATCACTTCCTGGAAGAATCTGTACACTTTGCATACGAGAGTCGATGATGGAGAGGACGTTTCGCACGGCCTTCAGAACACGAGGGGATCGAATTCTGCCTCCGCCTCTTTCCCCCTCTTAAGGGGACTGAATTCGCTTTTCTGCTCAGACAACGCATCTTCGAAAGAAGATTCACTTCCGACATAGTGAGCCCTTCTTCCTTCTCTCGCCTAGCTCTTCTCCCAAGCTCCGCCCTCCAGCTCTCCTCTCGCGCGTCCGACCAGAACTGACCGAGCTCTCCTCCCTCCCCTTCCCTTCTTCTCTTCTTCCTCCCCTCACAGAAAGCACCGTCTCAAAAGTCGCACTCATCCTACGGGATGACGAGCTTCTATTGCAGTTGCCGGCCGTAAGTTCGGAAGGAGACGAATGTTGTTGCAAGAGCAGATTGGGTGAGGAGTTTCCAGCTTGTACTTCACTGGAGGGTTCTCAAAATCTTAGCTCTACACTGTCCCCCTCCCTCTTCTCCCTTCTCTCTTTTCGACCCTATTCATGGCTCGTTGTACCCTTTGAAGTTGAT
Organism: Mrakia gelida; assembly: GCA_024345305.1. NCBI lineage: Eukaryota > Fungi > Basidiomycota > Tremellomycetes > Cystofilobasidiales > Mrakiaceae > Mrakia > Mrakia gelida. Next base: position 345,644 of record BRON01000013.1, on the reverse strand, counting down.
ATTCGGAATCGTGAGAGTGAGAGCTACGTTGCTGTGAGAATTCGAGTGCGGTGGGAGGTTTGGAAGATGAGCTAGGGACAGGGAAAGAAGAGCGAAGGGAGGATGAGCTCGAGCGAGAGAAATCGTCTTTGAGAACGAGAGAAGGAGGTTGAGATCACTTCAACGACCAGCTTCTACAAAACCCGCCCTCCCTCCTTCCTTCCCGCCCCTCGTCTACCTTGTACTCGAATTCACGTTCTCGAAACCTTCACTTCTCGTTCAAGCTCAATACCAAGCAGGACCAGGCGTCTCTTCCTCCTCTCGTTCACCTCAACTCCTCAACCTCCCTCCTCCCCTCTTTCCCTCATGGACTCCCTAATCCCCTTCACCACTTCGGGTTCGCTCGTAGACTGTGTCGATAGTCAGTCCACTCCCCTCCCTTCCCCTTCTAGCTCGTTCGCTTAAACCTGACGGTCCCTCGCTTCTGCTACAACCCAACGAACCTCTCAGAGAAGATGCTCGTCCTCCTTCGAGACGGTCGGAAGCTCATCGGCGTCCTTAGATCTTACGATCAGTTCGGTAGGTTCTTTCCTACCCCTCATCGTATTCCTCTACCTCCGGGCTATCCATCGAACCCACTCTTGGGGCTGGCAAGCTCAGGAATAGAGGAGCGAGGCACTCGTTCAGAAGAAACGTCGAGCTGACCTTCGCCTCCTTCCCTTCCCTTCCCTTCTCGTTATGGCCTCGGTCGTCAACAGCCAACCTCGTCCTCTCAGGCTCCTACGAGCGAGTGCACCATCCTCCAAGCTTCACGTTTGCGGATATCCCTAGGGGAGTGTTCTTGGTCAGGGGAGAGAACGTCGTTCTGATGGGAGAGATCGTGAGTTCAGCCTTCGTTCCTTCCCTCCCTGTCTTCTCGTCCTCCTTCTGCTTCGGCGCGCTCGCTTGAGTTGGGCTGCCCTGGAACTGGAGCCAGTGCCGCCTGCTTGTGCTCGGGAGGTGGAAGTAGTCTGAGCTGACATCCGCCTTCCCTCGCACGAATGCTCGAATCAAACAGGACCTCGACGTCGAAGATGAGCCTCCAATTCCTCTGATCCCAGCTCCTATACCTCAGGTGCTGGCTATGCAGAAGAAGGATCAGGTACGTCTCGCACCTCCCTTTCTTCCGTCCACGCTCTCGAGTTCTCGTTTCCTCTCTTTCTCTGGCTCAAGCTGACCGTCCTTCCTCCTCGCTCTCGTCTCCTTCCCTTCCTTTCGCGTCTCACCTCGACCCGTCCCTCTCTCGTCCTCACCTCCACCACCTCACTCACTCCACCCACCCACATCCTCGCACCCCTCGAATCAACCCTTCGCTTCGGTCGAGCAGGAAATCAAAACGCGCGTGGACGAACTCAAGACGAAGGTCCTTCACTCGAGAGGGTTCTCGACGGACAACGCTGAGGGGGACGCGTACTAGATTCTCCTCGATCTGAAAGGGAACACCGAAGGGTATGCAACCGTCGCCCGAGAGGTGTTGGAGGGTGGGTGAGAGGAGGAGTAATGGTCATGGACGCTTTTTTTTTACGACAAGCGGAGGAGAGAGGGAAGCAGGAGGACGAGAAGGATGGGTTGCGAGAGAGAGAGAGGCAGGCGAGTCTGCCTCACCTCTGTTCGACTGCTTTGTGGACGTCTGATGGAAGTCGCTCTCGCTATGGAGACGCGCGAAGGAACTGAACGAGGAGAAGAGACGACGCGTCCGTACCTTCCAAACAGATGACCAGCATCGCATCAGCTTCATCAACTCCACCCAATCCACCTCCCCCTCCTCACCAAACACCCAACCCTCCCCCTCCACCCCCTCACCCACTTCCCAACCCTCCTCCAAACCCACCTCCCTCCTCCAATCCATCTCGGCTCCCCTTCGACCCCCTCTCCCTTTCCTCCTCCATCCTCCTCCATCACGAACCAATCCAGCTGCCCACCCCCCTTCTCCGCTCCTCCTACTCGTTCTTCGTCGTCCGCCCACCCAGCAACCTCCTCCCGCCACATCCGAGCACCCCAGAGCAAGACCTCGTCGTTCGCCTCCCCTCGCGAGAGGGACGAGTGCGCGAGATGAGATTCAAGGGTGTGGTGGGAGCCGGTGATGTCCAGGGAGGGGGTGTGGGGGAAGGGGATGATGTAGCGCGGGTGGTGGAGAGCGGAGAGGTGGTGAGACATCCTACCAAACGCCAAAGCACAAACGCGACGCGAAATGAAACGAAACAAAACGTCAGTTCATGCGCGCGAGGGCTCTTAGGCTGAGCTGTGCTGGGGTCTGGACGCACCAAATATCATCCACGAACTTCGCTGCTTGGGGAGCATCAGTGTAGTTGAGGATGGGAGCGAGGGAGGGGAGGAACGATGGGTTTGGGGAGTTGAGTGAGGCAGGGAGGAGGTATTGTGGTGGGAGGAAGTTTGAGGGGGTTAGGAGGTAGCCCTGCATTCTCATCCCATCCATACGTCGAGAGACGGGGATAGGGCGGGGAAGAAAAGGGAGGGAAGGAAAACAAGGAAGGGTGGGTGATGAGCTCAAACCACAAAAAACGACGTCGACGCGTCGCGTCGCGTTTCATTTTCTCGAGCTCCACTCACCTCATTAGCAGTCAGCACTCCCACCCTATACCCTTCCCCTTCCCTCAACCTCCACCCCTCAACAACATGCCTCTGATACTCCTTCGCTCCTGAGACCCCCCATTTGAGATCCTGCCGAATCCTCCATCCTCGCAGGCCGAGCACGGCGTTGGGTGGGTATCGGCTGGATTGACGAGCGAGGAGAAGGGTTGAGATCAGGTGAGGGGAGTAGAGGTGGTCGTCGTCGAGGATGAGGAGAGGTTGGGTTAGGTAGGAGAGAGTGGAGGGGGAGGAGGAGGAGGAGGAAGAGGGTGGTGAGGAGGGGGAGGAATTTGGTTCTGGTGAGGTGGACAGGGTGAGTTCAGGGAAGCCGTTGACGATGATGAAAATTTGAGCGAAGAAGGGAGGGAGGAGAGGTTGCTAAAAAGACCGTGACTCACCCTAGCCCTTGATCTTGCACGAACTCGAGCTTCACTCGTCCCCACTCCTCTCTGTACCAGCTCTCCCCTCGGTTCCTCAGCTTCGTCTTGATCTCCTCCTCTTCCTCTAAGGGTAGATAAACTCGGATCTCCTTGGGAAGAACCGTCTGGTCGAGGATGCTTCGGAGGGTGAGGGGAAGCTCGAGGTCGAGGCGAGCGAGAGAGGAGGAGACGGAGACGATCACGTCGGATTCGATGGGATGGAACGAGCTGGTGAGGAGGTAGAGGAGGAGGAGGACGAGAGAGAAGAGGAGCAGCCAGCGACGTGAGGGTCGAAGGAGGAGAGGAGGGAAGGAGACCATCGAGGTTGAACAGGAGGACAGGAAAGCGGGGGCAAGAAATGTAGAGCTCGAACATTAAGCTGGGCGCGCGGGCGGCTCCGGGGATGATTTCTGGGGTGGCGCCTGCCGAAATATATATAATCAGAGTCGAGGGAGAGAGAGAAAGATGGAAAACCTTTTCTCTTCGGAGAGCGGAGTTGACTTTTTTCTCGTGTTTTTCACCCAGGATTTCAATGACGTCCGACTCTGCCTCCTCCCCCTGCTGAGGCTGTCTCTCCCTTTGACCGCGACCGTCCTTCCCCTTGTCCAAACCATGTCCACTTCCTCCTCGCTCTCCCTCTTCTTCCCCCAACCACCACTTCCTCATCCACATCACCTCCCTCGGAAAATGCATCGACCTACACCATCAGCTTCAGCAACGAGCTCGACGAGCTCACGGCGGAATCGAACTCGAGGAGGAGGAGATTCGGATTCCACATGCTCCTCCTCAACCTCGTCCTCAACCAGAGGAAGGACCCAGAGAGTAGAAACGTCGACGTCAAGAGGGAGAAAGAGGGTCAAGGGCGACTATGGGATACAAAGAGTGAGTTCCAGTTCGAAGAGGGAAGGTTTGACAGGGTAAGAGGAGAGGGAAGGAGGAGGACGGAGCTGAGCGGAGGAGGAGCTCAAGGGAGGAACAACGACTCCAGACGAGGGGATAGAGAACGAGGATTCCTTCGAGAACGAGCTAGGGAAGAAGGTTTTCCTGTTCCTCGAGTCTAGTGAAGACGAGGAGTTCTAGCAGCTCAAGGTTCTGGCAGGCAGGGAGCTGCAAGAAGTCGAGAGCGAGGACAAGACCGTCGAGGGTCTCGGAACCTCACACTCCCCCTCCTCCCTCCCTCCCTCGAGAACCTTGCCTTCCTTCCCTCACAGGAGCTTCTTTCCAGCTCAGTCTTTACCTCATGAACCTGCTTCTGGAGCAGCTCCTCGAATCCTCATCTCCATCTCCTCCATCTCTTCTCCGAACCTCACGCAAGTGATCTCGTCCAGCTGACCCTCCCTCTTTCTTTCTTCATCTTTCTTCCTCCTCGCAATCACTTCCTCGATCTCAGGCCACCCAGTCTTCACCCTCTCCAGCTCCCTCGTACCACCACCTCCCTTCAGCATCCTACACCTGTCCTTCGTCCTCCGCACACCCTCAAAGCTCCCCACGCACGATCCCTGTCCGTCTCCCTCGGCGGCGCTCCTCCTCGACTCCTCCTCAGCTTCAGCTCCCTCCATTTCCTCAACAACAACAACAGCAGCAGCCCCCATCCTCCTGGGCTTCCTCTTCCTCCTCGGCGTCGTCCTCAGCAGCCAACAACTGGTACCCAGCATCGTCCTCATCTCTCCAAACCCTCAACGCCTCGGTCATCGAACGAGAGAATCGATTCCTCGAATCCATCCGACTCTCCTCCTCTTCCTCCCAACACCCACACACCCCACCACCGCGATCATCCTGGGACACAGCAGTCTCTACCTCCTTCGGGACCTCCTCATTCGAATTCTCCTTCGTCGTCCCACCACCGCTTCCCTCGCCGAACCAGCTCCCAGCGGAGACGCCAGGTCTGACGTTCAGTGAGGGGAGCTCGGTTGTGAGCGATTTCGAGTTGGTTGAGGACGAGCTGGAGGTCGAGACGAAAGGTCTGGGTCTGGGTTTGGAGGGAGGGGACGTAGAAGCGCCGGAGGGGGACGAAGAGGAGGACGAGGAGGAGGAGGAGATGGTCCTCGTCTCTAGTGAGGATCAAGTCAGTGGGTTGGGACTCGGAGGGAGAACAAAAGGTGGGAAGGTTGATGAGCTGTGTGTCCATAGCTCCCACTTTCTCCCACAACGTCGCTCCGTCTCGGTCGCTGACTCGGTTTGGGGCGCTTCGAACGAACAGGTCGTCCATGCTTCGACGAACCCACCTCCCTCCCTCTCCGTCGTCGCATCGCCAGAACTCATGGACGGAGGAGCAGGAGTTTGATATGGGAGGGTTGTTTGACTAGCGGGCCTCCTTCCGGATCCCAAAAATCAGCTCGGTTCAAGCTTCGGTGGACTCTCGTCTCGGTTTTTGGGTTCTGATTCTCGACGCGTCGCGTCTCTCTCTTTTGCTTTCTTCTTTCCGCCTTTGTTATTACTTCCCCTCATCTCAGATTCTGACTCACACTAACTACATCTCGTAACTATGCTCCCTGTCTCTCCCTGCCTCTTACCACTTCACCCTAATTATGCCTCGCTCCCCGCCTTCGTCTTCTTTTGCTTCGCTTTCGCTTCCCACTCTCCATCCTCTCACCTTCGCTCGCTCGCTCTTCTGTACCACCGCTTAATCTTACACCCCATCTACCGATCTTGGCCTCATCTCTTGCTTTTCGTTCCGTTTTCATCGTCGCTCCTTTGCTTTCTTGACTCAGTCGCGTCGCGTCGCGTCGTTCGTTTCGCTTTCGTCCTTTCGTTGTACTGCTCTTTTCTTTGCTTTGGTCCGGTGATCTTTGCGGGTTTGTTTTGATCTTTTGCGATTGATCTCCTTTGCTGTGGTTGAGGAGAGAGAGAGAGAGAGAGGGAGGGGGTGAAGGAGGGGAGACGAGGGAGAACGAGCTGAAGAGAGAATGAGCTGAGGCAAGAGAACGCGATAATGGGGCAAACATGAGATAGGCTATGATGTGGTTCGGAGGAAAGAAGGGTCGTTCTAGATCCTAGTCGGGCAGGGAGAGAAGAAAGACAAAGAGGGAAGGTCGAGCGGGGGAGGGCTCGACGCGTCCGTCCGGCTGTTTGAGGAGCTGCTGGGCTCGGCCCCGTCGATTCGCGCTGGAAACGAGACTCAGGAGGGAGGTAAAAGGGAAAGGAGAAAAATAGTGAGACTAGAGGGAGAGGAAGGAACGAGGGAGGGAGAGGAGTAGATGATCACGACGCGACTCACCTCGTCCTCGGCGTTGCTCTCGATGAGGCGATCAAGGAGGAAGTGTTACGGCGAGTTGGTAGTAGTGGAGTCGCACCTCGAGATGTAACTAAGTAGAAGGAGATGGAGACGAAGAGGTCAGCATAGACGAAGACGAAGCGAGGGCAAGAGTCATTGCGAAAGAAAGGAACGCGAGGATCAAGATCCGTTGATATCGCCGCGATGTCACATCACCGGGTCATAGGAAGTGTATAGGGACTCGAGCTTGAGGTATGAACGCTGAAGGCGGAGGGTTGATGCTCGTTCGAGAAGCCGACGTCCCTGGGGCGAGAGGAGCAGAGGGTGCTTGAATCGCCCTCGCGTAACTACAGTAACGTTGATGACGGATCCTCCGAGGGGACGTCCATGGGTTTGATGAAGAGCTATTTGAGCTACGGTAAGAGATGGAGGTAGAGCTTCAGTGACCAGTCTTCGAACTCGGGAGAGGTGGAAGGGAAGCGAAGGGGACAGGGACGACGAATGTCGACGCGACTCCATCACTCACCTTCGGCTGAGTCGGCGAACGTAACGAAACCGAAGGTGTTGATTCTGCTGCTGGATCGTACTCGAGCACTGTTTGAGTAAAGATAAAGAAGAAGTAAGCGTGTACGCTTGGCGGAGAAAGAGAGACAAAACGGAAGTGCTGAGCGGACTCACTCGAGGATGGTACCGAAACGCCTGTAATGATCCTCGAGCTGTTCCCTGGTCGGCGAGTGATGTAGAGACTGTAACATCCGAGTGGAACGATCAGTGCTGGTTGACAGTGAGGACTCATCGTGGCCGAGGAACTTACAGAGATGTAAAGCTTGAAGAGATCGATGTCGCCGATGGGGATTGGTAAGGCAGGGCCGTACTCCTGAGGCTGGTAGCTAGAGACGACATCAATAGATGCGAGTCAGCGTAGGCAGCGTTTGAGGAAAGCCCCTCAGACATGAAGAGGACTGACGGAACGTCCCCGACCTGTGAAATCTCGTCGGCCGTCAAGAGGCCTCCTTCCTCGTCCGAGATCTCTCGTTCCTCCACCTCTTTCTCGTCTGCTTTTAAAGCCGGAGGAAGCTGAGTCTTGAGTGCGTCGGAGGAGGATCCGACCCGAATAGGCGGAGGTGGGTGGGCGAGCTTCGGAAAGAGAGTGTCGAGGGAAGAAGGGATGGACCGTTCGACCTGTGCCGTAGGCGGGAGGGGATCCGTAGCTGGTTCGGGAAGAGAAAGGCCATGTCTTCGTAGGATTGAGTGGCATCTGGCAACAAGGAGTGAGGTATTCAGTCCAAGAAAGAGACGAGAGGGACAGGTCAGAAAGCGGAGGGCTGAGCTCACTCGGCTTGGATCTCGTCGACCTTTCGAAAGATCGGGTCCCCTGGAAAGAGATCAAGCAGAGAGGTGCATCAGATTTCGTGAATGGTGTCAGACGGAAAAGTCCACGAACGAGGGCAGACAGCAGACGAGCTGCGAGAGCAGGAGACGAGCCAAAGGTGGGCAGATGAAGGTCAGCGTTTCTCTGGCGTCCAGAGATCTTCTCCGGGCGATCCGAAGCGACGATACGACCAACCTTGAAGCCGAGTCTACGTCGATCTTGAAGGTCGAGTTGTTGGTGGTTCGGTGTTAACCTTCCTCGACTCGAATCTCAGGACGGAAGGAAGGATCGGAGTTCGAATCTCACTTTTGCGAGCTCGAGCTTCCGATTCCCTTCCATCTTTCAACGACCACTCAAACCCTCCTCCCTTACTCTTCTCTTCTCAACCTCTCTTCCCGGATCCTTCAAGATGGTGTTAGGAAAGCTAGGGACTGGCCCCCAGCATCGAAAGCAGATCATAGGGTCAGTCTCGCAAACGGAATCCCCCTGCCCTTCTCCCTCCTACACTCTTCCCTCCTTCCTTCTCTGTTTCCATTCCGCTGACCTTTCCCTGCTTTGGCGTTGATCGATGCAGAAACATGATGACCGCTCTCATCGAGCACGGCCGAATCACTACTACTCCTGCTCGAGCTAGAGTCGTGCAACCTCTGATGGACAACGTACGTCGCCCTCCCTCCCTCCCTTCTCCTTTCCTCCCCTTCCTTCGCTCTCGACCCTCTCAGCCCAAGTACAAGCTTCAAACTCACCAAGCTCTCCTTCTCTTTTTTTCCCTTTCACCAGCTGATCGCTTTCGCCAAGAAGGGAACTCCCACGGCTGCTACACGAGCTCGAAGTATCCTCTACTCTCACGAGGTGACCCTTCCCAAGCTGTTCACGACGCTCAAGGATCGATACCAGAACAGGAACGGAGGATACACCAGAGTCATTCTCAACGGAGTCAGGAGGCAAGATGGAGCTCCCAGTGCAATCTTGGAGCTCGTAGATTCACCAGGAGACTTCAAGTTCGAGTTGACCGCCAGGGAGCTGGGTAGGAGAGTGTTCGAGGCTGAGCTGTGAGTTTTGATCATCTCTCTCTCGCTTTGGAGGTGGGCTTGGCCAGCGAGGATCGCTGCTGGGTGGAATAGACGTGCAGGACGTGGGGTATTTGGGGAAACGCCGAGCTTTGAAGGAGGAGGAAAGGAAGGGAGGAAGGAGGAGAGACGTCGAAGCTCGAGCTGACCTTTTTCGTCCTTCCCTCCCCTCGTTTCCTCTTCAGTTCGACCGGAATGGAACTCCCCATCATGTACGACAAGATCCTAAACGACTACAAAAACTACTTCTTCAAAGAGAAGATCGACCAAGTCCTCAAATTCCGAGGTCCCGAAGCGAGGGCTGAGTTCATCGAGAAGGCTGAGGCTTACAGGGTCAGTTCGACTTCCCCTCCCTCTTCTTTCGTTCCCTCTCTCTCGACACCCAGCTGACCTCGCTTTCTCTTTCTCTGTCTCTCGCGCTTTCAGGAGCTGTTACGATCCGAATCCCCCGTCTACGGAGGCATGATCCGACGCGACACCGAGAAGTTCAAGAACGAACCCATGCGTCAATCCTACACCACTCCCAAAGGCGAGCTCAACGGCACGCACGCCTACACCGGACGAGTCCATCGAACCGGAGAGCTCCTCCCCGCCATGGCCGTCGAAACTCCACGAAAACCAGTCCCCTACTCCGACCGACACCTCTGGGCTCGGAAGCCTGCTCACGAGGGAGGTCGAGGAGGGTTCGTCGAGACCTGGCCCGAGGACGAGGATGGGAACAAGGACTACTCGAAGGGACCGCTTTCGAGGGTGGGAGGTGGGATGGGGGAGAGCAAGGATGTGGGAGGGGTGGATGGGGTGGAGGAAGGGAAGGGGTGGCAGAATGGTGGGAATGGGGAGTGGGAGTTGGGGAGGACGCCGTTGCAGATTGTTAAAGGGAAGCTTGGAAGGAGGAGGGTGCCGGTTCCGAGGTTGGAGAAGGGTGGAGATGGGATGGGGGGTTAACCTTCTTGGGTGGATAGATGGAACTCTTGTTGGAACGAGGAAGGAAGGAGGGAAAGTCCGTCAATTTTGGGACGCGCGCGCGCCTGACGAAACGAACGAGTCGAGGTCGCTTCGTTCTTTCCTTCCGACCGCCATCTCCCCTCTTTCTTTCCCCTTGCATGACCTTCTTCTCTCCCTCCTCAGCATCAACAAGACCATGTCAGAACCACAACAAGAACAAAGCAGCGTCAGTCCTTCTCTCCCTCTCCTCCCTGCTCGCCGGGGAAGAGCTCACCCATCTCCCTTCCTCTTCCTTCCTTCTTTCCCCTCCTCGCCTTTTTCTTTCGCAGACGAAGAAACGATCGTACCGAAGAGTCTCCATATCCCCTTCACCTCCTCCTTCTCGAAGAAATCAACAGCAGCAGCGAGAACAGCAGCATCAATCGTCCTTCCAACCTCCTCCTCCTCCTCCTCGCTCCAACGCCTCCTTCCCTTCAAGGACGAGCTCCCACGACGGTTCTGAGAGACGAAGAGGGAGGGAAGATGGTGGGTGGGGAGATGCAGTTATCGGAAACTCGAGAAGTGGTGGAGAACAGAGAGCAGGAGGGGGAGATGGAGGCTGGGCAACAGGATCAGGCGGAGGAGGGTGGCAAGATCGAGATCGGTTCAGAGAGGTTCGTCCCTACTTCTGCTCGTCCTCCTTCTTTCTTCCCACTCTTCTCTACACAAATCTCGCTGCAAACTGAGATGACCCCCCGCTCCTCTCTACAGCCTTCTGCTTCCTCCTCCTCCTCAACCCTTACCCTCCCTCCTCGCTCCCTCTCTCCTCTGAGTCCTCCCCTCCCTCCTCCCGCTTCCGCTTCGAAGCTTCCTCCTCGCCAACCAAGATCTCAGACCTCGATAGGAGGAGGGAGGAGAGACTGAGAGCAATGGGAGAGGATCCGGGCATGATTCCCGTCCCCGTAAGGGAGAGGGAGAGGGAGAGGGTGGAGCCGTCGTCGTCGTCGAGTTTTGGAGGAGCAGCAGGAGGAGGGCAGACCGATAGCGGATGGGCTGGGATGAGGAGGGGACGAGGAGGTGGTGGTGGGTTCGGAGGTTACTCTGGTGGTGGCGGTGGGTTCGGGCGTGGTGGAGGTGGTTGGGATGGGAGAGGGAGAGGAAGAGGAGGAGGAGGAGGGTTTGAGTCGTCGACGCGGCAGGCCGAGGTTCGTTTTGCTCTCTCGTCGTTCTTGTTTCGACGCTTTGGGTTCGTTTGCTGACCTCGCTCTCACTCTCTATCCAGAGTTCACACCCCGTTACCTTCTACCCAACTCCCTACCTCCCACCACCTTCTGCTCCTCGAGCGTTCTCGTCCTACTCTTCATCGACGTCGTCGACTCGCGGCAACAACTACCTTCCTCCTTCTCCTCCTCCCCAACAACCTCGAGCGATCTCTCCCGCACCAGAACCGACTAGAAGGAGCAACAGTCGAAGGGACTTGGGATACTCTTCGATCTCGAATTCGGGTGGCTGGGACGAGGACGACTCGAGGAAAGTCGAGCGAAAGGAGGAGAAGCACGATGGAGGTTGGGGAGGAGAGCCTGTCGATCCGAAGAGGTCGGAACCGAGGTCCAGAGTGCCTCCCAGAAATCCTTGGGATGGGGAGGAGGACAGAGGGCGGAGTCGAGGTTACAGGAGAGTTTCGAGATCGAGGTCGAGGTCGCCGAGACGAGGAGTGAGTCTTGACGCGTCTCCGTCTTGATCATCGTTTCTCCTAGCGCGCTTGCTGACCTACTTCTTCATTTTGCTCGCTTTCCAGGTTTCACCGAAACCCTATCAACGAACGAGGGAACGATCTCCGTACCGAACCCAACGCGACGACGCTCCATCTCGATCCTCGTCCTTTGCCCTCCCAAGCCGACCTCGCTCTCCTCCTCCTCATTTCACCTATCCTCCACCTTCTCGCACATCATCTTCAATCTCGATCGTAGGAGGAGGAACGGCGGGGATGGGCTTGAGATCAGCTTGGGACGACGAAGCAGTGGACTCGTCTCGCAGAGACGAGGACGCGACGAGGAGGGAGACTCGACGTTCGAGATCACCTTCGAGGGGACGAGTGAGTCCATTCTCGGTCTTTCGATAGGTTTTGCCTACCACCTCCCTTTCACTCGGACTGACCTTGCCTCTTCGTTCTCTTTTCCATCCTCTCCCACCAGCACGAGCAGAAGCCGACGGTGGCCGACGACGACGACAACGACGACGGAGGTTGGGGAGCAGGACCCGTCGAGGTGAAGAAGGTCGAGCCGAGGATCACAATCACCACTCAGAGGGAATGGGGGAGAGACAGAAGCCTCGAGAGGAGTAGGAGACCAACCTCGAGGTCAAGGTCGCCGAAACGACGAGTGAGTTTGGACGCGTCTGGAATGTCCTCTGCTCCTTCGCTCGCTGACCATTTCTTTCTTTCTTAGACCTCTCCCCTCGCAGAAAAACAGCTCCACCAACGAGCCTCTTACCGCGACGACTTCGACAAACCTCAGCCTTCCTCCTATCGACGTCGTTCTCCCGCTCCTCCTCCCTCGAACGCTCTTAGAACGCCATCGGACGAGCCCGGAACTTCGACCCCTTACGTGAGCCGCGGAAGAAGTATGAGATCTGCTTGGGATGACGAGCCTACGGACGAATCTGGAGCAGGGGGTTCGACAGCGAGAGTGCAGCAGGAGGAGACGCGACGCTCGAGGTCGCCTGTCGGTCGAGACGTGAGTCTTTTCGACCACCCGTCTTCTCTTCCTATCTCTCTCATACTAATCAGCCTGGTTCCTTCGTCTCTCCTAGCCCTGGATTAGCACTCAAGATCGAGATCCTCCTCCCTCCCTCGCTCCTTCACTGCCGCCTCGAACCGAGTCAAGAACGCTCTCGTCTGGATCTGGAAGTCGCACGCTGTCGGACTCGAACGGAGGTAGCGGCTACCAGACCCTTCGAAGAAGTCGTTCCAAGACCTCGGAGAGAAGCATGGTTCGTTCGTCGAGCTTCGTCGTCGCTGCTTGCCTTCCGGCGACTGACTCTCGTCTGGCGTTTCTTTTTCTCCTCGCAGACATCAACCCTCGAGACTCACGTTGGACAAGAGCCATCTCCCGTCGTCGCATCAACTCCAGCACAACCATCTCGACTTCGTTACCGTCGAATCTCGCCGCCTGCCCCTTCGACACCCGCTTCTCGTCAAGCTCTGCCACCACCTCCTCCTTTCCACCCTCCACCACCACCACCTCCTTCCGTTCCTCCACTACCTGCCCCACCACCTCCCCCTCGTCCCTAAGCCTCTGCCTCCTCAGTCGCCTGGTCGCCTCAGCAGGAAAGGAAGCTCACGGAGACGAACCAGTCAATGGAGAAGGGAGGAGGAGCCCGAGGCCCGCCGAGCTCGACGCGACGAGAAGAACTCCCAGCAACACCTTTCCATCCTTCCCACTCACCGCCTCCCCCTCTCGCTCAGTCTCCAACTCAGGCATTCTCGCCCTTCGCCGACCCTCCTTGACGAAGACAATCCACCTCCCCGCTCTACCTCTCCGCGTCTCAATCCGTCGACTTCGAATTCGACTCAGGACGACGAAACGAGAGAACGCCGAGCACGGACGCGCCGTCTTTGATTGGAGGACGCTCGAAGACGATGGAATCTTTCGGAGGTGGTGGGTGGGGTGTTGAGGAGGAGACTGAGGATGATCTTCGTCGAGGAGGAGGTGGGGAAGGTCAGGCAGCCGAGTTCATCGACCTCACAGGATCCCCTTCACCGCCACCCGCCGTTCTTCCTCCTCCGGCTCCTCGACGATCCTCGACTCCTCTATCGTCTTGGTCCTCCCCTCATCCCGCCACTCAGGAAGTCAACGATCCCTCTCAGGAAGCCAACGAGATCGTCGCCGTCAAAGACGAGTCGGAATCGATGTCGACAGTCGAACGCGTCTCTTCACCAGTCAAGTCGGAATCTGGACCGTCGAATACGAGATCTTCTGGAGACGATGGAGGTAAGCTGTCTTCATATCTATCGACAACAAGTCTCGGGCTGACCTGTCTCTTCTCCTTTGTATCCAGGACTCTCGGACGAACAGAAGCGAGCGCTGTTGAGGAACGAGTCAGCCTACATCGCGACGATGCTTCCCAAGTCAGTATCTCCTCTCACTCTACACCACCTCTTTAGACGTCGAGCTGACTATCTCCTTTGCTTGTCTGCCTCCAGATGCAAGACGAAGACTGGAAAACGACTCCTCAACGAACGACTCGCGGAGCTCACCCGATGCCTCGACGGCGACGAGGACGAAGACGTTTCGGAACCAGCATCTCGACCCTACGCTCTCCTCAGCCATCTCTCAGAGCTCAAGGACAAGTTCGGAAGCTTCTCTCGACCGCCAACGGGAAAGCACGTCGTCAACCTCAAGGCTCGAAGGAAGTCACCGAAGAAGCGAGTCGTCGAGGATCAGGACGAGAACGGAGAAGACGACGACGGCGAGCAGCAGAAGCCGGAGACGAAGAAGCCCAAGACTAGACTGTCTTCGAGGAAGAGCATTAAAAACGACGACGATTCAGCTGCTGGTCCGTCGTCGTCGAGGACTCGGGTCGGAGGGACTCGTTCAGACGCGTCGGACATCGACGATCAACCTTCCACCTCGACATCTTCCTCACTCCTCACTCCTCATCCCGTCAACAGCCATCAGCAAGCTCCATCGACGAGCTCCATCAACGGTCGACCTCTCCACAGGAAGGGAGAGAAGGGAGACTTCGCCTCCGGCCCTCCTCGAAGACGCGCCTCGCTCTTCACCGGATCGACGACGACGACTACTCTCAAGAGGACCAGGAGCGCTGGATCGTCGGGTAGCTCAAAGCCGACGAGTACTGGGATGGGGAAGAAGTCGAAGAAGAAGGAGGGGAAGGGGGAGGGTTCGGAGATGAGGATGGAGACGAGGAGGAAAGGGAAGGAGAGGGAGGAGGCGTCCACTTCCCAGGCTTTGGAGGAGAAAGAAGACGAGGCTGAGCTCGGAGGGAACGATTCGCTCTTTGGGAGTGATGAGTAAGGAGTTCTAGTGTACATCATCGAACACGAGAAGCTTTTCTTCACGCTTCTGAAGTGAGAAAGGATCTGAGACTCTCATCTTCGGAGGGATCGAGAGGCGCTTTCCAAGGCCGAACAACAGAACTTCTCCTTTCTCCGGGTAACTCTTTTCAGGTTTACAGTGGGATCTGAAGGAAGGGAAAACCTTCTCGTGGAACGTCGTTGTATTTTGGGACGATACAGGAAGAGACGAGGGGGAGATGAAGACACTTTAGCTCTGCTTCGTCGCGCGCGTCGCGTCTTTCTCATCTCCTCCTCCCTGCTTCTCTCCTCAAGGTCACGCCGCTTCACCCGAAGACCTGTGCTTTTCCACTTGGCGCTTCTTCCCTCCTTCCCTCCTCAGCCCAATTCACTTCCCTCCCATCAACCACCACATTCTCTTTCTTTCTTTCTTCCCTCCCTTTCTTTCCCCACTCCACTCTCTCGCTGGTCGACCCCCCTTCCCTTCCCTTAAACGACACACAAAAAGACACGACTCCACCTCCCATCCCATCCCACTCCCTTCAAAAACCCGTCATGCTCGCTCGACTCTCCACCCTCCTCCCCTTCTTCCTCCTCTCCGCGTCGCTGGTCGCTGCTGCTCCCCTCTCGGAGACCAAGGCTTCCGCTCTCTGGAAGAGACAGGACGACGCTCTTGCTAGCATGCTCTCCAATCTCACTTCTGCTACTGTGAGGCTCGACGATGCAGGAGAGGGAAGCGGGAAGGTTGGGGCTTATCTCGCTCGGACCCGTTTTGCTGACCTCCGTTCCTCCCCTCGTTTTCTCTTCGCTTTTTGCTGCCAGGGATCCACTCTCACTCAAGCAAGCAACGCGACTCTCAACGACGACTCCGAGGCTCTCTATGCTGGGCAGCTCACCGATGCTGTACGTCCTTTTTGCTTCCCTCCATCCCGTCTTTATGAGACGACGACCGGAACTTCCCCTGTCCGTTTCGCTGACTTTATTCCTCTCCTCTCTCCTTTCCCTTCTCTCCAGCTCACCTCCTGTGCTTCCCGAGTCGAAAACGAGCTCACTCCCGATCCCGTCTCCGAGGACTCGCTCGACTACTCCTGACGAGGGGACGACAGGTCTCGACGAAACGGGGATCGAGGACGAGATAGTGAGTAACCAACGCATCGCATCTCCCTCTTCTCCTCTTCGACGAGCTGAGCTGGGCTGACTTCGTTCTGGGTGGGGTTTCTTTTTTATCAGTCACTCAAGTGATCATCATCGTCATCCAGAGCAAGGATCAGTTCCGAAGGAAGGACAACGGACGAGACAACCGAGATGAGAAGCGAGGGAAGAAAAACGAGGAGGATCGTGAGTCGTCTTTTTCGTCTCTCTTCTTCTCTACCTGCCTCTTCTCGGTCGACAATCTCGCTGACTGTTATATATCCTCGTTTCTCTTCAGTCGATATCGCTCTCGCTATCCGTACGTTCATCCCTCTGCTCTTCGTCGTTGAAGTCAGCTTCACGCCGTCAAAACTGACCAGCTCTCTTCGCCTTCTTGCAGTTCTCGCCACCATCAGCGGATCCGGTCGACACGATATCATCCAGTTCATCTCGATAATCCGTGAGTTCTGACACCCCTTCTTCATGTCTCTCCCTCTCGCCCGCTTTCCCTTTCGTCTCGACCCGTCGACGTTCGCTCACTCTTCTCCGCCTTCCTTCTCCTTCTTCTTTTTCAGTCATCGAATCCGGAGGACGAAACTCCTTCGACGACTTTGGACACGGTCTCTCCAAGTCCATCCTCGACTTCTGGTAGACTTTCGTTCGCATCGTCGTCTCGCTTCGTCTCGTTTCTTCGCATCTCTCGCTCATCCATCTACCCTAACCCTCTAGTCTTTCCTCCTTCACGCCCGTCTACACTCTCACTCCCTAGCACCTACGTAGTTCTAGCTTATCATCGTCGCTCTGTCTTTTTGGTCTTCGTCGCTTTTCCTTTCGTCCGTTCGAGCCGTGGTGGTTGGACTCTTGTACTTTTAGTAACCCGTCTCTTTTCGTTCGTCGCTTGATGCGATGAGCTGGAGACAATCCGCTTGGGTGGAGGAAAGAGAGAGAGAGCGAGACGATGAGTGCTGGCTGAGTTCGAAAGGAAAGAACGACGAAGTGGATCGGACGAGACGAGACGAATGTCGACGCGCTTTCGTCTCGAGTCTTCGACGAGCGAAGCTCAACGAGCTTCCCTTTCTGGAGACGGAACAGGAGGCGAGACCATTACATCCTGGCCTTGACCCATCCCTCAAGTCCCCCAGCGACCCACTAGAAGGAGAAGAAAACGTCGAACGAAACAAAGGTCAGTCACAAAGTTCGTACGACTCGAACGCGACGAGAACGAAAGACTCACAATCTCCTGCACACTCTTCCCAACTTTCCCAACCCTATAACTCTTCACCTCCCCATCAGCCTTCGTGACCTTCATCCTCGCCTCAATCATATCCACCTCAATCTCCCACCCAGGCCTCACAGTCCCCTCCCCATCCTTCCCACCCTTCCCTCTTACTCCATCCTTCCCGAACTCCCTCGTCAAGTCAGCGACCAAATCCGGCGACTCGATGCAGATGAGTCCGTTGTTGATCGAGTTCCTCTTGAAGATGTCTCCGAACGATCCACAGACGACGAGAGGGATGCCCGAGTGGAGAAGAGCCGTGGCGGCTTGTTCTCGAGAGGATCCGGTTCCGAAGTTGAACCCTGAGACGAGGATTCCTCCGGTTCGGAGGTTGGAGGTTGATTTGGGGATGGTGGGGATGAGGGAGCGGATGAGGGAGGAGAAGGAGGTGTCGTAGTTCTCCATGACGACTACGAAGGGGAGGAGGAGAGCGAAGAGGAAGAGGAGGAGGGTGAGACGCGTCAGTTCAAAGAGCGGAAGGGAAGCGAGATGTGATGGCTGCGAGAGCGAGAAACTTACCCTCAGCCTGTCGTTCGGGGGTGATATCGTCTTGGTAGCTGCAAAGGAGAAAGAAAGCAGAAAAGTCAGCTCGAGAGGTTCGAAACGCGTCGAAGGCCGGTGGAGAGAGAAAGAAGGTCGACTCACGTGTACTTCCCGGGGTAGATACCATCGGTGTTGAGGTTATCCTGAGGAGCGAACAACAGAGGACCTTGGAAGACCTCGGGGAACCCTTCCAGCACCGTATCCCTCTCCACAACCTTCTTCTCCCCAGCTCCAGCAGCCTCCTCGACGACCTCCTCCTCGACCTCCTTGAATGTCTCGATCGTCGTCACCGGCTTGACGATCTTGCTCAACATCTCCAAATCCAGTCCATCAGGTCCGCAGATCTCTCCCTTGATCGCACTCGCAGCGACGACGGCCGGACTGGCGAGGTAAGCCAACGCGTCGGGGTGTCCCATTCGTCCCTTGTAGTTCCTGTTCGTCGCCGAGATTCCAGTCTGTCCCTGCTCCAACAGTCCCACACCGAGCCCGATGCAAGGTCCACATCCTGCCGGGAGGACCTTCGCTCCAGCGTCGACGAGAGCAGCCCAATCTCCTGAAGCCTCAGCCTCGGCTTGAACGATGGTGGACGCGGCGGCGATGTAGAACTCGACTCCTTCGGCGACCTTCTTTCCTCGAACTACGGCGGCGGCGGCGGCGAGATCCGAAGCTCGGGAGTTGGTGCACGAGACGAGGTAGGCTTTTTGAATTTTGATGGGAGGGGAGAGGAGTTGAGGTAGGGCGGTCGAGATTTTGACGGAGTTGGGTCCGGAGACGTGAGGGACGAGGGTAGCGAGATCGAGGGTGAGGTGGGTTCGGTAGTGAGCTCCTTCGTCGGCGACGAGAGGAGCGGCGAAGAGGGAGGTGAGTCGATCGGTGCTGATTCGAGCGGAGGAGGAGGAGGCGGTGGTGGTGGGAGGGACCGTCGAGGAGAGCGACTTCTCGATCCTCTTCTCGTACCATTGCTTGAGGACGTTGTCGACAGGGAAGACTCCAGCGAGAGCCCCCCATTCGGTGGTCATGTTGGAGATGGCGAGTCGCTCGTCGACTGAGAGGGTAGCGACTCCGTCTCCAGCGAACTCGATGACCGAGTTGAGGACCTCGTCCTGGTTGAAGGTTCCACAGAGCGCGACGATCACGTCCTTTCCGGTGACTCCTGGAGGGAGGTGGTTGAGGAGGGAGACCTTGACGATGGGAGGGACCTGCCACCAAGTTCGTCCTGTAGCCCAGATCGCGGCGGCGTCGGTCTAGGAGAAAAGAGAGAGGAGGTGAGCTTCGAGTTTCGCGACGGGGAGAGAAAGCGAGACGAGCTCGAACGTACTCGGACGATGGGAGTTCCAAGGCATCCAACACCTCCGTACCTGTTCAAAAAAACAGTTCAAGTCAGCCTCCATCTAGTCAAGGCCAAGAAAGAGCTCCAGCAAACTCACATGTTACTATGCGAATCACTCGCGACGACCATCGTCCCAGGCCACGCGTATCCCTCCTCGATCATGATCTGATGCCCGATTCCTCGACCAGCAGGGTAGAAGTCGATCCCGTGTTGCTTTCCGAACTTCTCGATGTTGGCGTACTTGGTGAGGTTCTTCTCGGACTTGTTCTGGACGTCGTGGTCGAGCGTGAAGACGGGCTGGGTCGTTCGGTGGATTTTGGAGAGCTTGAGCGAGCCAAACCTACGAGTGAGGGAGCGTGAAGACGTCAGCGAGAGAGCTGGCATGTCGAAAAATCAACCAGAGAAGGACTCACTTGCTGATGACGGGTCCGGTGTTGTCGTGGGTCATGCTGAAGGAAGTCAGAGGAGGGGGAGCGAGAAAGTCGCTGGTCAGCTTGGTTCGCTCGGAGATGAAAAGCAGAGGCGATGTATGTTCGACAGATTTGGTGTTAGAGCCCCCAAAATCTATCCTCGTCCAGATCTGTGCAGACCTCGAGGCATACGAGAAGCAGGGCAGCTCTGAAGAGTCGAGCGCTTCAGCCCTCCGTTTCCTTCCTTCGTCCGAAACGCGAGCTCAACCTCCCTCCCCAGCTCAGTCTGAGATCTCGAAGCGACCTCTCCTACAAGCAGAGCCATCCTCTCTTTAGAGTACACTCGAACAACCCGTTCTAGCATATCCCCAGCCCAGCAACAAGAGAAGTCGCTCCCTCCCTCATGACTCGACTCCCTCCTCCCTTCCGCGAGCTCGTTATCTCCTTCCCTCCCCGAAAAGTCCACAGGGCGAGCACTCACACATGCTC
This sequence comes from Mrakia gelida, assembly GCA_024345305.1. Taxonomy (NCBI): domain Eukaryota; kingdom Fungi; phylum Basidiomycota; class Tremellomycetes; order Cystofilobasidiales; family Mrakiaceae; genus Mrakia; species Mrakia gelida. The sequence continues at coordinate 325,821 of BRON01000013.1, read as the reverse complement.
AGGTCCCACCATCACGTAGTCTCCACTCCTGACCTTAGTCCCAGGATCCTGCCCAACGGCGTACTTCTGAACGATCTTCTCGATGAGAGTTTGAGGAGTGCCAGTGGCAGACAGCGTCGCGTAGGAGCGAGAAGTCGAAGAGGACAGACGACCCAGCGAGGATGAGCTCAGGCGGAGGGAGAGCATTGGGGGAGGGAGGAAGAGGATCTGTGGCGACGAGCGAGGGTTCGCGAGGACAAGGTGTAGATTTCGATCAGCTCAGACTCGTGGCAGCGAAACGAGGAGAAAGAGAGAGAGCTCACAAAAGGGAGGAGGTGAGGTCGAGAAAGGACGGTCTGAGCTCTCTGAGCTCTAAAACGGTCGGAAAAGCGTCTGGAAAACAGGAGGAGGTAGGCTTAGGTCCGAAGTAGATTTTAGGCCAGTTTGGGAGCGATAAAGCTCACTTTGATGGAGAAGGAAGGGTGAGAGTTGGAAGGGAGGAGAGGAGAGGCATTCAGAGGTTCGGATTGGTCCTTCGAACTGTGCGATTGTTTTTCGTCATTTCTCGGGTTGGAGGCCGATGGGATGGGAGGGGATGTATAGAAGACTCGTTTGGACAGGAATCAGAGAGCGTGCTCTGGCTACGAGAAGATGAAGATCGTTTCGAAGAGCGAGGGCGGTCCCTTCGCTCGCTCGACGCGTCTTGTCCTTCGTCGTTTCCTCCTCGAACACATGCGAACTCAAGCGAGAGTCATGAAGGTCATAGATAGCTGAGCAGAAACTATACCGATCAAGACGAACAGCTACACTGGAACCCCAACATCCTCTCGTCTCCCAACCCACACAACCTCCTCTCCTCCTTCTCCTCCTCGCTCAGCCCTTCGTCCGACTCCTGACCCTCCTTCCCCCAAGGCTCGAAAGGCGAGAGGGACATCTGAGACCGAAACACAACGCCAAGGGTGAAGGAAAGAGTTCAGCACGTCGAAACGACAGAGAGACGAAACGGCGCTTGAAACGAGTCGCATGATCGCTCGCTGCCCGCTCTCACTCGAACTCACCTTCAGGATCTTATTCAACCTCTCCCTACACCCCTCTTCCCTCCCCTCGACCTTCTTAATAACATCCTCCAGCACCCACTGCCTCAGCACAAACCTCGGGTTCCAAGCCTTCCTCTTCTCGCTCGTTCCATCCACTCCACCCTCCTCCTGTTCGAGTCGCGCGGCGTAGATCTTGAGCCACGCGCCGAAGTCGGTTCGGGAGTTGAGGGAGCAGGTCGGGGCGTTGGAGAGGAGTTTGTCGAGGAGGTCGGAGTTGAGGGAGGATGGGGAGTCGGTTCGAAGGGAGGAGGAGAGGGTGGAGGAGGTAGCGAGAGCGAGGGTTCGGAAAGTGGAGTGGAAGTCGAGTTCGAGGACGGAGAGGAGGTTGAGGAGAGGGGAGACGAGGTTGGACATGTCGGAGGAGGTGGGGCTGGTGAGACCCAGTCGCTACAGGTCGCGAAAAAAGAACCGCGAGTCAGCGAAACGAACGAAGCCGACGCGACGAAACAAAACAACTCGACGGAATACGACTCACGTTCCCCATCAACTCCCTATACCTCACCGCCGTGACCTCCATGAACTCCTTCTGCAGCTCCTTCTCCTTCTCCAACCCAAGCTCCCTCCACTCCTTCAACTTCTCCTCGCTCACGTCCTTCGCCCAGCCCTCAGGAGCGAGCTTGCCCTGGTGAACAATCTCGTAACCGACCATCTCGGAGAGCGATTCGAGGAGAGAGAAGATGGCGAAGTAGACCATTGCGGGTTGAGCGGAGTAGCGGTATCGACCGGTGTCGTCGCTGTGGTCTGAGAGAGAGAGGGAGGAGAGGTCAGGGTTTGTTCTCGAGACGCGTCCTCCGAGTTTTCGATGAGAGACGTACTGCAGATGTGAAGAGGATCGAAGACGTCCATGTAAGCATAGGGTCCGTAGTCAATGGTGAGGCCTTCGACGGAGACGTTGTCGGTGTTGATCACACCTGAGAAAGGAAAGAAGCAGGGGACGGACGGACGAGAATCAGCGCGTCGTTCGCCGAACATCTCTCTCGATCCGCCGCCGGATCAAGACAGACACTACTCACCATGCATGAACCCCCAGGCTTGCCACCCAGCAACCATCACCGCATTCCTCCTCCCCACCTCCCTGATCATCTCAAACACACCCTTCTCCTCCCCATCCCTCTCCCAGCCCCAAAGTTTCCCCTTCACAACCCCAACCAAGCTCCTCAACGCCTCCCACTCCGGCTCGGGCTTCTTCACAGCCTCGTAGCCCCCAGACAAGCCAAACGCGAACGAGTACTCGTTCTCAGGAGGGTTGAGAACCTCGAAGGATCCGATTCGAAGGAAGGAGGGTGCGATTCGGGAGACGATGGCTCCTGGTTCGGGTCCGTTCTCGCGCAGGACGGGGAGGGTGGGAAGGAGAGTGAGGGTGAGAGAGCGGGAGGTTGGGAGGGAGGAGGAGGGGAAGGAGGAGGAGTTTTCGGCGGCGAGGACTGAGGGAGAGGGAGAAACGACGCGAACGAACGATGGGAGGGAGTTGAGAAAGAGCGAGGCGTCAGTTCAGGGAAAGTTAGCGTGTGGGCGATTGAAATCTAGGGACGTAGAGAGAAATTTAGAAGACGTACATTCTCGAATCGACGAACGAAGAACGGCCAACCCATCAGCGTGTCGAGAGAAGGGAGTTCGTCCGGCTCCTTTGATCTGGATCTCCTGGGATTGCTGAGAGTTCGGTGGGAGGGTTTCGACTGATTCAAACGCCGAAGAAAGAAGAAAGAGAGGTCAGCGAAGGCGGGAAGAGAAGTAAGCGAGAGAACGCGACGAACGAAGAGACACCGCGCGTCCGTCTCCGAGCTGAGCGGAAAGCAACCAAACCAAAAGAAAGATGATCAGTGCAAGCTCGAGCAAGGGAAGAAGGTTTTCATCAGACGAACCTGCCCAGCCCAGCTCCCAAACTGCCTCCCTCCGTATCTCAGCGCCCAAGGCTTGTACCCACCCTTCCCCTCCTCGTCCGCTCCCAAGTCCATGACGACCTCCCTCCCTCCCAGTACCCCCACGAGCTCATCTCTCGCAGCGTTGGACGTCGCTTCCTCCTCTCCCTCCTCGGGAAGAGGTTTCCAAACGAGATCGAGCGCGTCTCCTACGTTGAGGTGAGGGAGGACCTCCTTGAGGCAGGAGGGAGAGATGGCGAGGAGCGTCACAGGCCAGTTCCGACCCTCTGAAGTATGGATTTTGAGGTCTACATCGTCGTTAGACGGTGGCGAAGGTGGTGAGGGAGAGGGCTGAAGAGGTTCCATGTTGGTCAACCATTCCTCTACTCCCATGGCTGCGACTCTGACTCCCTCGTCGTTGAGCTTGGAGGGAAGTCTGAAGGGGAAAGGGATAGGGAGAGGCGTGGTATGGGAGTAGTGACCGGTTTTGAACTGAGTAGCACGACGTTGGGAGGAAGGGTTGGTCTTGAGATTGGCAGTGAAGGAGGGTTGGACGGAAGGGACGGGGAAGAGCAGGTTTTGAAGTCGTTGGGAGGAGGGAGGGAGGGGGAGGGAGGAGATCGAGAACGAAGCTGAGGAGGGAGGAGGAGTGGAGGCCATGCTGCTGACGAGGCGAGGGAGGCCAGGGGGCATATACGAGTTTGAGAAGGAAGAGAAGGAAGAAGGAAAGTTTTCTCCTTGAAGCTGGTCGTTGGAAGGAAGGGAGCGAGCGACCTCCACCTCTTCAAAGTGACGAGCTCACGAGTTCCTCTCCTCCTCCTTCCCGACTTCTTCCCTTCGACCCTCACGACCCTCAAACCCCGGAAAACTTCTTCTCCCCTCCTCCCAATCAATCTCTCATGTCCTGGTCCGAAGCTCTTCTAACCCACGCTCTCTGCAAGTCGCCTTCGACCCTCCTCCCAGCGGAAGTCTACCTCACCTCCTCCTCCAACTTCACCGTCATCAACGACCTCTATGCCAAATCGACCTACCACCATCTCATCCTCCCTCGACTCCCCTTCCACCTCAAGGATGGATCCACCCTCAATGCAGAGCAGTTGACGAGCTTGCAAGCGTTCGTTAAGGGTCAGAAGAAGGATGTCGTCCTGGAGCTTTTCGAAGGGTTGGAGGAGATGGTTGGGGAGGTTGAGGGGATCATCAGGGATAGAATGAGGAAAGAGAAAGGGTTCGAGTGGGAGGTTGTATGGGGGTTCCATGCTGTGCCGAGTATGAAGGTGAGTTCGTGCCAGCTGGAGGAGTGGAGGGAGGGAGATGGTGGAGAGCGGAGGGAGGAGAGGGAAGAAGCGAGAAGGAAGCAGCTCTTTCGTCGTCTCTGCGCTCGCTATCTTCCTGAAGGATCATCTTTGGGTCGTCGACCGACCTTTGAGGAAGGTCGTAGACCTACAGCTGCAGAGTTGGGGAAGGAACGAGGCTCGAACACTGACTCGCAACGCGTCCCTCACCTCCCCTCCTCCTCCTTCTCTTTCCTGCAGCACCTACACCTCCATGTCTTCTCCAAAGATCTCATCTCTCCCGCTCTCAAGAACAAGAAACACTACAACTCGTTCAATCCAGATCCAGAAGTCGGGTTCTTCCTTCCTCTGGAGAAAGTCAAGGGCTGGGTTGAAGGTGAGTCGCTCGCCTTCGTCTCTCTTCACACCTTTACGTCGCTCTATTGACACTGACACCCAATCCACTCGGCTCTTGTGACTCGCTGCATCAGACGGGAACAAAGCCGTTCGTCCAGCCTCCTCTCTCTTCTCCTCCTCATCTCTGATCGTTTTTGCGACGCGTCTCTCACCCACTCACCTCCCCTTTTCTCCATCGTTCGTGGAAGCAGAAACTTGCCCTCCCCGAGTCCCAGTACGAACCCATCCTCAAGCAACCTCTTCGAAGCTTCTACACCGGCGAGGAGTTCAAGACGATCCCGAAGCTCAAGGTTCATCTCGAGGAGGAGTTCAAGAAGTTGGAGAGGAAGGCGAAGAAGGGGAAGACGTAGTTTTCACCGGGTTCGAGAAGACGAGGTAGGGTCAGCGATCGGTGAGCGTGTTCCAGGATCAGTTCTATTCATCTTGGTTTTGATCTCAGACGAGCTGGAGGACGAATGAAAGAGGGAGGGCCGAGTCGACGCGTCGGTCTCGCGTTTTTTACGAGCAGTTGAGGAGAAAACGAGAACCTTTTCGGCTCGCAACGCTCCAAACCGCAAGCGGAACAAAACCTTCGCCGGCAAATCCTTCCCTCCGAGCCACTTTCTTTCTCTCTTTCTCAGTCCGGCCTTCACCGAGTCGAACCTGACTCGGCCCTTCCTCCTCTGCCTCCCTTCCAAAAAGCTCGCCGTCCCTCCCCTCCAACCTTCACTCGCCCAACGATGTCCACCCCGTCCATGCCTACCTACCAACTCTCCGACCTCACCCTCGTCGCCGCCTCGCGCGAGCAGGCTAAGGTCTCTAGGCAAAACACTTTCCGTTCGTCCCCTCCTTCGAGTTCGAGCTCACCTCCTTCGTTTCCTTCGGTTCGAGAAAGCTCTCGCTCACGCCCTGCTTGTATTTCTGGGTTCGATCTTTCAGCATACTGGGGTGTCCCACGTGGGTTCACGATGGAGAAGTACATCGAGAGAGATGAGATCATGGAGAAGGAGGAATGGGGAGCAGATCATCATCTCATCACTTGGTTCGCCGTCCTTTCTTTCTCCCTCCCTTCCTTCGTTCTGCCCTGCCGAGAAGAACTGACCCAGCTCACTCTTTGCTGATCTTTCTGCAGGGTCCTCGTCCCTCGTTCTGATACGACAACGACAACACAGATCCTCTCTCACTGCGAAACCTATCGTCGTTCGGCGGTTGTCCTCCCTCCTTCGACCTCGAGCTCATCAACCGATGTTCAGATCAAGCCTGTGGTAGCCTACGGGATCGCGAGTGTTTATACGCCGCCGGTATTCAGGAGGAGGGGGTATGGGAAGCATATGCTGCAGCTTTTGCATTGTAAGTTCATTTCATTGGAGCTCACGAGCTCTTCGAGCATCGAGCGTCGAGCTCACCTTCGTTCGTTCGTCTTTTCCCTTTTCCAGACACCATCGCCCCCTCCTCTCTCCTCCCGCCCTTCCCTTCAGCCTGGGGAGCTCCTCCTCCTCCTCCACCACAAGGTCGTTCCCAAGATGCCTCCTTCGCAGTCCTCTACTCCGACATCGGGAAGGAGTTCTACAAGGGTTGCAGGCAAGGGGAGGGCGAAGACTCGCGCGAGGGGTGGGTCGAGATGGGTTCGCACGGAAGGTTCTGGGTTCTCGAAGACGGCGACGAGGGCTCCATCGAAGAGGGTGTAGAGTGGTTGGGTCGAGCTGGTGTGAAAGGGTTCGAGGAGGAGATGAGTGAGAGGTTGTTGACTGCTTTCAAGGAGGGACGAGGACCTGGGGACGAGAAGAAGAGGAGGGTCGCGTTCCTTCCCACTGGGTGAGTTTATATATTCTTTTTACTCCTTCTCCACACTCTCTTGATCTCACAAAAGCCATCTCTTCGTTTTTCTTAGCGGTCTCCTCTCCCTCCACCCCCTCCGTTCCCTCCTCTCAGACCCTCCCGTCCCCTCCTCCCTCCCCTCCCGCACCTTCGGTTTCAAACTCCCCTCACCTACCCCCTCTTCCCCTCAACCCGTCCTCACCTACACCTACTCGGACGAAGCCAAACCTCACCAAACCCTCCTCATCACCCACGTCTCGGGAACCGTTCCGTTTTCGGCTGTTGTAGCAGCCGCGAGGAGGGAGAGGTGTGGGAGGATCGAGATCTGGGACGATGATGCGGTTTCGAAGGAGTGGAAGGATGGGAAGGGTGTCTGGAACGTTAGAGAGGAGCATCTCAGTGCGTTGGTGGACTACGAGGCGAGAGAGGAAGGGGAACTGGAGTGGGTGCACAATGAGAAGTGAGTACGAGGACGAGATGAGACGCGTCGAGCGAGAGAGGATCGAACTGACTTCGTTTTGCTTCTGTCGTTCTTTCAGGTACGCTTGGTGCTAGATGGTCTTCAGAAACAAAGCAAGGCAGCATTGGTGATATATGAGATGAGTCTGGCGAGATCTATCCTATCCTTCAACACGAGCCCTCGAACAAAACAAAAGATCCGAAAGCAAAACGAACGAAACTTGACCGCGACCCTTTCCTCCCTCCTCTACCACTTCACCTCCTTATACGCAAAGTCCAGCACGCTCTTACGATCTCTCTGATCCTCCTCGCTGGGAAACTTCTTCCTCCACGCAAGCGGTGGGGCACTCGACCTCATCCCGAACCCTCCTCGGTCCTCGATCTTCAGACGAGGGAGGGCGAGTGGAGGGATGTAGGAGGTTTCGATGTTGACGTTGAGGATATCTAGATGGACGTCGATGAAGTCGGTGAAGGAGGAAGGGGAGATGGGTGGGATGGTTTGGGGGGAGGAGGAGGAGGAGTGGAACATGGCTCGCTGAGAGAAGAGAGGGAGACGCGTCGAAAGGAAGCGACAGGGTCGGTCAGTTCTCGCCGCGTCGAGCGAAAGAAACGGAGACAAGAGCTCACGATGTCCAGATACGATCCTCTTTTGAGATAGAAGTGGCTGAGTTCGAGGAGAGCGTCGAAGAGGGAGGCATAAGCGGGATGGGTCGGGGAGACGCCTCGTGCTTTGAGGGCATCGAGGATGATGGTTTGGCGTTCTCCGTTCTGTGATGCAGAGGGATGTGAGGTAAGATTTCCATGTCGGACTCGAGTGAAAGGAGGAGAGAGGACGAACAAGGAGATTTTGGCGCTGTTCTGACGGTTGAGGAGCCGTCGACGTCCCGAGAGACGGAGGAGTGTCGTCCGAAGAAGGCGACGGTGTCTGGAAGGAGCGAAGGAGGTCAGAAAGATTCACAGGAAAGATACGGAGCTGGTGGAGGGGACACATACGGGTTCGAGGACCTGGGTGTCCTTGCTCAGCCGCTCGAGCTTCCTCTCCTCCTCGACCCGATCCAGCCTCGCCCCAAACGCCTTCCTCAGCGTCTCCTTCAGCTTCAAGAGACGAGCCTCCTCCAGTAACGGATCCGAAGGTGGTGGTGGAAGGATCTGAGCGGCGCGAGGTATCGGTTCGGACTCGAGGGAGAGGGAGGCGGGAGCCGGTGGAGGTGGTGGGGGAGAGGAAGACTCGCGAAGCCGGTCGAGGGCCCATCGAAGAAGGTCGTCGTTCGCTGGTTCTGGGGATTTCCTGACGATCTCCGAGACGAAGAGCTCGTAATCCCCGATCCGAAGAAGAGCCTCGAACCAAGCGTTCCAGATGAGAGGCGAGGAAAGGAGGGAGTGTTGCTGGAGGACCTTCCAAGTCTTGAAGACTTCCGTCGATTTCCTCGATTCGCTCGTCGTACGAAGTCGCTGCAAGAACGAAGAGACGAGAAGTCAGTTCGAGAGAAGGCGATGCGTCAAGAAGCGACTGGAGCTCACAAGGATGATCGCGTCCTCTCCAATCTCCTCCGGATAAACCTCGACGAGCACCTTCCACGCTGTCGATTGAGCGTTCATCGAGAACGACGTCGCCTCAACGAGGGAGTTCCAGAACTCTGCCGATAACGATCGAGGATCCATCTCCAACGCGACCGTCTCGATGGCGAGCAGGGCTCTCCTCGGATCTCGATCCAACGACTCTCCCTTCCTCGTCCCTCCAGCTCGTCTCCTCAGCGCTTCTCCCCTCCACAACTCCGCCTTCAACGTCTCCACCAGTTCCAACATCGTCTTTCCAGCGTACGCCACCTCTCCGGTCCGCATTCTCGCCTGTACGATGCTCAGAACCGCCTTCGTCGTCGACAACGGTTCCGCTCTGATCGTTCTCCCTGCTCGCGTCAAGAACGACCAGTACAGCTCGATGGGCTTCATCTCCTCCGGGAAGGCGGCGAGGAGGATGGAGTAGACGGAGGCGATGTGTGAAGGTTGCATGGGGTAGGGAGGATCGCGAAGAGGAAGTAGGGTTCGGTGGTGAAAGTCTGAGTAGCCGAGGAGACGTCGTTGATCGGTGTGGACTTGGGCGAGGATGGACGCGACAGGGAGGGTGAAGGGAACGTCTGGATCGAGGAGGGAGCGGATGGTGGTATTGAAGAGGGTTTCGAGCTGCTGCTTGTCGGAGGGAAGGGACAGGGAACTCTGAGAGGGAGAAGACGCGACGGCGGTGGAGGAGGAAGGAACGGCGAGGTCGGAAGTGGAAGGTGTTGAGGAAGTTCCGACGAGTTGCTCGAGGACAGACTTGTAGACCTCCTGGATCGTCGAGACCCGCTGGTCGAGCGGTGATGGATGGATGGCGACGCGGCTGATAAGCTTGATCCCTGCAGCGATCGAGTGAGGTGAAGGGTTCTGGATCCGATGGAAGATACGAAGGACCACGTCGAGGTCAACTTGAGCGACCTTCTTGCTTCGAGGAAGCCATCCTTGAGGACCTCGTTCCGGCCGAGGACTGAACGCTCGATCCATGAGGACCGCCCAAGCGCCAGGAGTTAACGTTCGACGCATCTCCCCCTCCACGAATCCAGCGGCGTCGACGAATCCTTGGAAGCTGCAGACGTCCAACGGGACGATCCGGGCGAGGATCTCGAGAGCGTCGTCCGGGATGGTCTGTTTTGACGCGTTGAGCTCCGAGATGAGAGGGAGGATTTGAGAGAGCGTGACTTTGGTGGAGGGAGTGGGTTTGATCTGTCGGAGGAGGAGCTCGGCTGGTCGAGGTGGAGTAGGAGTGAGGGAGTAGAGTTGAGCCTTGACCTCCTCGGCTGCGACGATGTTTCCGTTCTGGAGGTAAACTCGTTCGACGAGAGCGAGCGTCTCGATCTTCTCCTCTTTGGATTCCTCCAGTCCGGCGCGCGCCATCTGCTCCATGATGGCTTCCGTCTCCGTTCTGGTCCCGACGAGGTCGTTTCTCCAACGAGCAACAGCTCGGAGCATCGTCTGCATCAAAGCCCTCGAGGGAACGAGTCCACAGGCGAAGAACTTCTCCAGCGTCTCCTTGCGACGATCTCCTTTGAAGTTAGCGAGAGGTAGGAATTCGTCGAGGAGGTGAAGAAGGGTTTGTTGGTTGATGAGGGAGGGATGAAGGTTTGCGAGGTCGTCGAGGTTGATGTCGAGTCGTCGATGCTCCCCTTCGGTCGCGTCTTCCTCCCACGGCGCGTCGTCGTGAGGTTTGTAGGCGTTGAGGAAGGAAGATGGACGTGGAGGGACGATGAGCTCGGTGGAAGAAGAGGAGGTGGACCAGGGCAGAGGAGGAAGGGAGGTGAACGAGTCGGGAGCGTGAGCGACCTGCTTGTGAGTCGAACGAGGATCGACGAGGGACCGCGGATTTGGCAAGGATATCGTAGGGAAGGAAGGGGTTGGCCGAGAAGAGTTGGTCCATGTTGGTAGATCCTCCTTCGTAAGATCCACGATTGTCGACGAGCTTGAGCCCAAGTCCGACGCGAACGGTTCCCAAGTCGACAGCGTCTTCTCCTTCGCGCGACTCGTCCTCTCCTCTCGCTCCAGTTCCTTCATCGCCCGCGCGAGCTCCACCTCTGCCGAGCTATCCGGAGTAGTGGTCCAAGGGTCTTCGAGATCGATCGGTCCAGATCTGGAGAGGAACTCGGAGTACGCTCGAGATCCATCGTCGCTCTCTCGACGGCTCTCCTGCGTCGACACCTCCTCCTGATTCTTGTACGTCTCTGTCACTGAAAGAATCGGAAGTCCTCCATAGATCGGACCCGTCGGTTCCTCTCCTCCTGCGGTAGAGTGCTGGTGCACGAGCGCGTCGTCCGTGAGTCGCCCTGGCAACCGATTGTCGTCGCCCTCTCCCTGCTCCCTCCGTTGGTTGATCTGCTCCTCCATTTCCTCCTCGTAGGACGCAGAGAGTCTCTGGTTTACGGTGGCGAAGATCCTAGCGATCTCTGGGGAGAGAACGCTTCCTTGGACGGAGGTCCATCCTGGAGGGAGGAGAGACGAGGACGAGAACCTGTTGCGGGCAGCGAGGATGTTGAGCGAGGACGAAGATGAAGGAGCAAGTTCCCGGGGAGGTTGAGTTGGTGATGATGATGATAAGCGAGGTTGGAGAGAGTCGTGGGACGTTGAAGGGAGGTGAGGAGGAGGGCTGTCGTGGGAGAATGGAAGGGAGGAGGGAGAGAGTGAAGGCTCCTTGAGCTCGTCTTCGGGTCCGAAGGGCAGCTGGGAGTGATCTGAAGCGACGTTCCGTTGGGAGAATGGAGTTTGGTAGGTTCGGAGTGTCTTTAAAGTCGAGTGAGTTGCAGGATCAAGGGAGGAAAGGTCAGGAGGAAAGAGAAGAAGGGAGGAAGGAAGGGAAAGTTGAGCTCACCACTTGACCTAGAATCGTTCCCCTCGCCTGCCTCATGAAAATCGCAAGTCGACGATTCAAATTTGCCCGAGAGACTTTTGATCTGGTCCTGAGCGTCTCCCTGGACGAAGAGAGATCTCGTAGGTTGTCGAGAGGGAGGAGTCGTGATGGTTTGCGACGACCTCTGCTCGAATCTCCCTCCGAGCTGACCTGCTCCCTCCTTCCTTCCTCTTTAACGCTCACCATCCCAACTACAACAAGATGGCAGACACCTCTTCAAAACCTTCCTCGTCGGCTTCGGTCGATGCTCCTCCTTCTCAGCTCCCCTCTTCCGCTCCTCTTCCTCACGTCTCTGATCCAGATCTCGTTGAAGCAGGCGGAAGCGAGAAGGTGCTGAACCTCAAGATGTCCTGGTCTGGCCAGTCAGTCCCTTCTGCTTCTTTCGTCGAGCTCTATGCATCTCTTAAGATGAGCTAGCTTCACCGCTGACCCAGCATCTGCGTCCTCTCGGTCTCTGTAGAACCTTCGACCTCTCTGTGCCCGACCAAGATCGGTGAGCTCGACCCCTCCTCCCTCCCTTTGCTCTCTCTCGTCCTCACTGCTCTCCGTCTCTACTCGTCATCAGTGTCTACGATCTCAAGATCCTCATCTGGTCCCTCACCTCCGTCCCCCTCGATCGAATCAAGCTTCTAGGGCTCACCTCCTCTCGCAACCCACCGAACGAGGACGCCGTCATCGCCTCGTTGGCTTTGAAGTCCGGGAAGAAGTTTATGATGCTAGGGACGAGCGTAGATAACAGCTTCAAAGAGTGAGTCCTTGCTAGCAGAGATGAGGGGTCGAAGGATGAGGTCCAGTCGCGTCTCATCGAGGTTTGGGACGAGAGATGGGTCGGCCGAGGAGGTAGTGACGGACGCGTTCCAGTCGAGCTGATCTCTCTGCGCCCTGCTCCTCTTCTCTTGACTCTTCTATCAGTCCTACAAGACTACAACAAGCCGAAGTAGTAGATGACCTCGACGTCGACTACACTCAAGCCAAAATCCCCCCGCATCTCGTTCGTCTTGGCTCGCTTCGTGTCGTCTCGCCAGTCGAGCGTCCGCTGACGTTTTTGCTCACTTTCACACCTCCTTAGGAGCCTCGAAACATTCGAAAGATCAAGGAGACCACAGCAGGGATGCAACTCGACGTTCGTCTTCCTGCTCCCTTTCGCTCGTCCTCTCGTCGTCGACGCGCCGTCGGTCACTCACCTTCGCCCCTCTTTTCTTTCCTCATCAGTTGATCAACCCGCCAAGACCCGGAAAGAAGCTTCTCGTTCTCGATCTCGACTACACCATCGTAGACACGAAGCCTCTCGTCGACGGCTCCCTCCCCTCCTCCGAATGCGCTCGTCCTGCTCTTCACGAATTCCTGGAACTCGTCTACCCTCACTACGACCTGGTCATCTGGTCTCAAACGTCTTGGAGATGGCTGGAGAGCAAGCTGGTCGAGCTCGGGATGTTGGGAGACGAGTCGAGGAATTACAAGATCAGTTTCGTGGTGGATCGACGGTGAGTTGTCGCACCTCTTTTGGGCGGAGCAGCTACTTTGGGTGAACGTTCTCGATACTGACTCAGATCTCGTTCGGCCTTATTATCACAGACCGATGGTGAGTCGTCTTAAAAAGAAGAGACGAGTCGAGGTGGATGAAAACCGATCGCGTCGCTTCTCTTTCATTTTCGACAGTTCACGATCTTCACGGAACGAGAAGGACAACCTTACAAGCGTGAGTATCTTCTCTAACCTCCTCACTCCTATCCCTGTGCGAGACTGAACCCTCTCTCGGCCTTCTTTCGTCTCTTCGCAGACGAGTTCGTTCAATCCGCCTTGCCTTCGACGACGCGACTTCGTTCTTTCACCCTGCCACCGCCGGACTGACTCTCCCCTTTCTTCCCTCCTTCCTTCATCGCCGTCCTTAAGAGTCAAAGCGTTCGTCCCTTCCCCCGATCTTGCGCTCTCGTTCCTCCCTCGCCCATCTTCCCCAACTCACCTCCCTCTCCCTTCCCTCACCAGCCTCCAACTCCTCTGGAACAAGTTCCCTCAATTCTCAGCAGCCAACACCATCCACATCGACGATCTGGTTCGTCCCTCCCCCATCCACACCTTCCCTACATCCCTTTCTCCCTCCAAAACCCACGCCTAACTCCCCTCCCATCCCCTCCCCTCGTTCGCAACAGTCCCGAAACTTCGCCCTCAACCCACGCGAAGGACTCAAGATCAAGGCCTTCAAAGGAGCTGGAACCAACGCTGCTGCTGCTGATCGAGAGCTTGTGAAGCTCGGACAGTACTTGCTTCGGTTGGCGGCGTTGGAGGATTTCAGGGAGATGGATCATGGGAAGGTGAGTCGCGCCGTTCATGCCTCTCTTTTCCCTTCTCTTTCTGTGGTTTCGCTTCGTTGGGAGGAAGGGCGATGAACGAGAGCTGACTTCAGGTGGGTTTCTGTTTGCGCTTGGGCGAAAAAGGATTGGCCGAAATGGAGGAAACAGACGTAGACCCGTCGTCGAGGGTTCGTTTCGTTTTGGTCGCGTCGCGGTTCTAGTTGCGTTGCCTTCTCGTTTCGTTCTCGGACCTGACATTTTCCCACTTAGAACGCGTCCTGCCTCGCTGAGCTTAGCCTAACACTCGCTGTTATTTTTCCTCTCGTTCTTGCCGTATGCCTCCCCTTCTCGTCTTATGCTCGCAACGTTCCGTTTCTTCGTTTCTTCTCACGTCGCTAGTCCACCGTTCGATTCGAACCAGTTTTGCTTTCGCTCGCTCGAAAGATGGGGGAGGTGGGAATAGATATAAGGGTCACAAGAGAGATAACGAAGGGTAAGGGAGGGAGGTAGAAGACGGGCAGGAGAACGATGAACGCGTTGCGACGAAGTGGAAAGAACAAAGAGAGAAGAGCGAAAAACGAAACGACGAGGGGAAAGCGAACTACTATGGACACGAACTGCGAGACTAACAGAAGACCGAACTAAACTAAACTACCGAGACACACGAACACGAACGCGATCGCGTCCCTCCTCGTCCTCGCTCACCACCTCCTCCCAAACCTCGCTCCCCCTCCTCCACCAAACCTCCCCCCACCACCATACCCCCTCGCACTCCCATACCCCCCACCCCCACTCCCATACGAAGACTTCGTCTTCTTCGTCCAAGTCGACTTCATCTCCTTGATCTTGGCCGAGTCCTTGACGAGGAACGCCGCGAGAGCGGTGGTAGCTGAGTTTTGGGTGTTCTGCAAGGCGGTGGGGATGAGGTGGGGGAGATGTTTGGATAGGTGCTGGAGATGAGGGGATTTTGGGCATCGTTCGTAGCGGTTGGGGTAAGGGAGGAGGGGAGGGAGGACGTCAGCAAGATGGAAGGAGGTTTGTTTTGGCACTGCGGGAGGGAAAAGAACGGCAGACGCGTCAGAGGGTCATCGTTTATCTTTCGTTGTTCTCGTCGTTCTCTCGTAGTAGTAGAGCTGCTCGACTGAGCAGTAGAACTTGCAAGACTCGCTCGAAGCCCCAGCAAAAGAAAGAGCGAGAGAAAACATGAGATCAACCCACGTCCCCTTCTCCCTCCCATCTCCTCCTCCCTCCCTCCTTCCTTCCACCACGACCAAAAGCTATAGCTCAACTATATACACACACTCCTACGCGCGAATCCAAGATAGCGTTACTGCAAAAACTGTTAAGGAACGAAAGCAAAGCAAAAGAACGCGAGCGAACGCGCAAAAAACGAAGGAGGGTAAGCAAACGAGACGAGAGAGAGAGAGAGAGAGAGAGAGAGAGCGAGCTCGTCAAGAGCTCCGAAAGGGGAAAGAGTAAACAAGAAAAGCAAAAAGCCAGTTTTGCGAGAGAGAGACGGAGCGAGACGAGGAGAAAAATGCAAAGGGAAAACGGAACGCGGCGCACGCGCCTCAGGGCGAAGAAAACGAGACGGACGAGAGAAGAGAGACCAAGAAACAGAAGGAAAGGAAAGGGAGGATAACGAGGTGGAGAATGGGATAAGAAGGCGGGCGGGGGAGAAGGGAGAGGTTTTTGATGAGGAGTTGGGTTCGGGATTGACGAGGGGGTGGGAGCGTCGAGGGAGAGCCAGGACCGGAAAGCGGGAGCGTTTAACAGGTCTTGAGGTTGAAGTAGGTTCTGTGTCATCGAAGAGCACGAAGGAAGAAAGGACGCGTTAGTTTGCGAAGCGGCGAGGAAGGAGAAGAGCAGAAGAGAGAGCCGAAACGCACCCGAAGTTGTTTCCGTTGTAACCCTGCATCCATCCGTTGGTGAGCTGGTGGAGGTAGTCGAGGTTGTTCTGGCATCGGCAGCACGAGGTGTATCGAGCGGCAGTGGCGGAGTCCTGTATGAGCAGAGGGGTATGAGGGAGGAGGGTCAGCTCGCGTTTCGTCGTTCGTTCGTCCGTTCGTTCGATGACAGTGGATGAGGGAAGAGAGGAGAAGGAGACGGAGACGTACGAAAGTCATTCCTCGGGACCATCCGTTGTACTAAAGAGAGGGAACCGAGAAGAGAGTGAGCGAAGAGAGAGTCAGCGAGGGAAGCAAGACGAGAGCGACGAGAGTACGAGGCGAGAACGAACCTGTCCCATGGAAAGGAAAGCATCTCCACCGTTGGAAGAGAGGGTGTCGGAGAAGTACTTCATGGCAGTTCGCATGTTAAAGGTCTGTTTGCGACCAAGAAGGGAAACCGAGCGGTGAAGTCAGCGGCGTCGTCGCGAGAAGGAGGGTACGCGAGACGACGAGACGAGAGGGGACGTCGAACTCACAACCTCCTTGCAGTCTCCGTTGGGAGCTCCTCCACACTTGTCGACGGTGATCTGGAACATTCCCTGCTCTCCTCCACCTCCGACGGCGGCGGGGTTGCAGGTAGACTCCTGCATGGCGAAGGAGGCGACGACTGGAAGGGAAGAAGAGCGAGAGCGAGCTCAGCTCGATTTGAGGCGTTCGTTGAGTTTTGATTCGTCGACGTCGAGGACTCACGGATAGGAGGGATACCGAACTCAGCTCCCACGGAGTACATTTGGTCCTGAAAGGAACGAACGAGAGCCACGATCAGCTTCGAGCGAGAACAGAGAGAGCGAGAGGTGAAGGTTGAACGAACGATGTAGTTCGCGCAAGGACCGAAGGGAGAGCTTCCTCCAGCGAGAACGGTGGCGAGATCGGCAGCCTTGAGCTCGTTGATGTGAACAACTATATGAACGACGCGTCAGAACCAACCGACAACAAAGGGTCAGCTTTCGTAAACCCCTGGCGCGGGTCAAACAACCAAGCCCATCCCTCCTCCCCTCTCCTTGCCCCCCAAGCCCTTGAAAAACACTCGCCCAAACCGGAAGGGAATTCTGCTTACAGGGAGGAGTCCATCCTCCGTTGTTCACTCCGCAAGTGATCCAAGACTCAGCACCGTTGGGTCCACCTGAGAAGAAGAGGAAGAGAAAGTCAGGACTTCGTTGTTTCGGAACGACGAGAAAAAGAGACTCACCCCAGTTGGAGGTCTCGGACGAAGCTCCAGAGTATCCACAGCTCGAGTCGGTGATGGAGAGGATACCAGCGTTCGAAGAAGATCCTCCGGAAGAGGCTTGAGTGGTGGTAGCAGCAGGAGCCTCGGCGGTCGTGGTGGTAGGACTGAGAAGGGGCGATGAAAGGGAACGAGCGGAGGGAGGGAGGTCAGCTCGGTTGGTCACTCGTTGGTCCCTTCCTTTGAAGGGAAAAGGTATAGAAAAAGACTCACGCAACCGAAGCAGCCGTAGTGGTCTCAGCCTTCTTGGTGGTGACGGGAGCGACGACGAGGACGGGGGCGACGGTTGAAGCGAAGTCCTCAACGGAAGAGGAGGTAGGGGTAGCGACCCATTCCTCCGTCGACGTTGGCGAGGCAGCCGTGGTAGCAGCAGCACTCGAGCTGGCCTCAGCGGTGACTTGTCGAATCTTGCATCTCTTCTCCTCGTTTCCTCGCTTCCTAGGAGCTGATCCAGAGGGAGGAGTGATGCTGAGATCGAGAGCGCGTTGAGCGAGGACACCCGCCTTGCGAGCGGCGAGAGCGTGGTGGTTGGGAGACGTCGAGTGTCCTCCAGCTGCTGAGACGAGGGTGGAGGAGGAGAGGAGGAGGAGAGCGAAGAGGGAAGAGGATGAAGCGAGCATCGTTGAGGTGGTTTGAGGGTGTGTTTTTTAGAGGAGAGTGAAGGAGGGATGGGAAGGAGGAGGAGGTTTCAAAGAGAGTGGTCTTTCGAGGTGGGCCTGAAAGGAGAGAGGAGGAGGGAGGGATGAAGGTTCGAGAGAGGGTCGACGCTGGCGTCTGTGAGGGCGAGATGGAGGGGAAGGGGGAGGGTGGGGGTGAGGGGTTAGGAAAAGGAGGGAAGGGGAACGAGAGCGAGCAAGGTGAAGTTGGAGGAGAAACAAGGGAGGAGCGAAGGGAGCGAGGTCTCAGCCGGCTCCCCTTTCCCTTGGCTGCTTCCTTCTCGATCTCAATTTTCCTTCCTCCAGTCTGCATTCGGATATCAACAACAACAGTCCGAGCAGTCTGAACTACGACGCGACGCGCCTTTCTAGTCCTTTCCCTCGTCTCAGCTAAGGGAAAAATCAGGAGATCGAAGCCGGTGACTTCCTCGGCTCAGGAGAAATTGGGAAAGCTCAGAGCGGAGAGTTTATGAAGGGACGCGAGATGGCGGGTCGAGAATCATCGCATAGAAAGTCTAGAAAGGTTCGGTTCTTCAGCTGAGCGTGTAGCTAGGACTCTTCCCTATCGGAAGCCATCGAGAAGGAAGAAAATTTTGACCTCTGTGCGTTCGAAAGGGAGCGAAGAAAGAGGAGGTGCGATCACGATCTGCAGAGGGGACGCGTCGAGGGTTCGCTTTCGCTGAGGACTCCAGAGCAGCTTGATTGCATTCTCGGTGATTTTTGAGCTAGACGGAGACAGCCAAGGACAGATGTACTTTGGGGTGGACGTGGAAGACGAAGCGAAGGAAGATAAAATCGAACGCGTCTGCCTTCTCGACGCTTCGCGGCCTTTCCCTTCGCACCGATCTTGCAGGTTGGGAGACGGACGGAGACAGAGAAGATGCATACATAGGCTGAGGTGGTGAGAGCAGGAACGGCGTTGCCGACCTCGAAGCGTCTGATCTTCCGAAGAAAACGAAAAGGAGGACGCGTCGTCGTCAGTGTCTCGTCTATCTCGTCCTCATCGCAGCGCACCGAGTTTTCGGAAACAAACTTACGCCTGTGGTCTACCCAAGGTAATCTCGCATCCAAAATCCGTCGCGTCGAACGGGTGATGAGCGATTGACGGTTGAAGGGAGCTGGGAGCGAGTTTCGACGCAAGACGAGAAGGTTGGGTTGAGGGAGAGCTGGTCAGTCTTCAAGATGCAGACAAGATACGAGATGGAAAGGAGTAAAGTTGTCGGCGACTTACCTCAAGCTTGCTTCTCGACCTCCACCACAAAAAGCTTCCTCCACTTCTCCCTCGCGAGCTTTTGCACCCCCGTCTCCAACTCGACCCTCTCCTGCTCCGTCCTCACCACCAACAAAATCGACGCATCCTGCATCCCTCCCAGCCCAAACAGTCCTTCGTTCACCACGAACAGCTTCATGAAGCTCCCCGCCGTGGAATACAGCCGCGAAGTGAACAAGCTCGCGACGTCCATCCTCAGCACCCTCCTCCTCTCAATCCTCGGAGCCCGTAGGGCAGCCAGCAGGGTAGGCTTCTTGGGTATAGTACTCCCGAACGGCGGGTCTCCAGGATCGCGTATAGGGATGCCACCCTTGAAGGAGAGCGTGGCGAGTCGTCTCCATTGGGCGAGGATGGTGGTCGTTTCATGAAAGAGGGTCGTCCAGATCCCTTTGTCGACCGAACGGTCTGTGACGGTGTATTCGAAGTGAAGAGGGTCGAGGCGGGGAAGGAGGACTCGGTAAAGAGGGGAGACCATGTGCTTGTGGGAGTGGGTGATGGAGAGACGGAGGGTGTCGAGAGGGATGTGGAGGGACGTGTTGGCGAGGCGAGAGAAGGAAAGGGAGAGTTGAGGTTCGCCTGATTCGGGGAAGGGGACGTTCTGGAGGGAGGTGAAGTTGAGGGAGAGGGTTTGGATCCGGGATAGGGAGAGATGAGGGTAGATTCGAGAGGAGGGTAGGGGTGGAGTCTGGCGACGCGATGCGAGGCAAAAAAGAAGATGATCAGTTCTGAGAGACGCTGAGGAGGAGAAGAGAAGTCCAAGAGCTAACCTGGTGCTTAACTCTGTAGTAGAAGAGCCGGTCCAGCTGCTCAAACGAGTCAACCTCGACGTCTCTATAGAGGATGGCGCTCGAAGAGACGAAGAAGTCGAACGAGACTCGACCGAGAGCGGCGAGGGTGGGGAGGTCGGACGCTCTAAAGATGAGGATGAGAACATCCCAGGGGATAGGCCGGTGAATAGGTGTGAGCCCGGAGGTGTCCATGGTTGATGAACTGGAAGGTGAAGAGAGAAGAGGAGTTGGGGCAGATGGGCGGACGAGAGAGAGAGAGAAGGAGGGAAGAAGGTGAGCTCGTTGATTTCGACTTGAGAAGCCAACGAAGCCAAAACTCACAGGGGTGCTCTACCTCAGAGCTGCCGCTCGAACGTTTGGATGTACTGTTGGCGAAAAAATGTCGCGTCGCCGTTCGAGAGAAGAAGAAGGAGAGCGAGCTTTCGAGCTGACTCCAACCAAATCGACCCTCCCTTCCCAGTAGTCCCTCTTCTGTTTCCTCCTCTTCTCTCCATGTCAGCCCCTCCACCACCACCATCCGGAGCTCCTCCAGCCAAGATCTCCTTCTCGTTCGGAGCCAAAAAGACAGCAGCAGGAGCAGCTTCCTCGTCGTCGAAACCCAAACCGCCTCCACCAGCTCCCAAACCATCCGCCTTCTCTCTCGCAGACGACGACGATCCTCCTCCACCACCTCAACCCGAAGCATCCTCATCTCGTTCATGGGGTAAACCCAAAATCAACCCCAAGACTCTCGTTCATCAGGCTGTAGCTCCCAGTCGGTCGGTTCGAACGAAGCAGGAAGCAGCGTTGGAGGTCGATCAGACGGCTTTCAAGTACGACGAGGTCTGGGACGACATGAAGGAGGCGGAGAAGAGGGCTAGGAAGAGTAAGGAAGAAGCAGAGGAGGGGAGAGCAGTGAGTCCAAGGCTTTGATATCGTAGGAGGGCGAGTGGATGGAGGGGAAGGAGCTCTTCGTGTTGAGCTCGACTCTGTCCTCCCTTCCCTTCATTTCTTGACTTCCATCGCTGACCTCTTTCCTTGAAAACGTTATCGCTTCTACCAGCCCAAGTACATGGCTCAAGCTATCGCCTCCGCCGCTACTCGTAAACTGGATCGAATCCGAGCGGAGGAGAAGATGCTCGAGAAGGAACGAGAGCTCGAAGGAGACGAGTTCGCGGACAAGGACAAGTTCGTCACTCAGGCTTACAAGGACCAGATGGCAGAAGTGAGGAGAGCTGAAGAGGAGGAGAAGGCTACAGAGGGTGAGTTTTGCCGTTCCTTTTTCTTTTTGGTTCAAGCTCGAGCTCAACTTGATCCCACCTCGCGTCCCCCCTCCGCTCGAACTGACCCTTCTCTCTCCCTTCCTCCTCCTACTTTCCATTTTCCAGCCAAACTCCGAGCCTCCTCCGTAGGTGGTATCTCATCCTTCTACAAATCCTTCCTCGAAAAGGACGCCGAAGCCCACTCAGCAGCCGTCTCCGCCACCCTCGCCGCGTCCCAACCCTCCTCCTCCTCCGATCCAACCAACCTCACCATCGTCAAACCCAAAGGTCCCATCCAGGGTACAACCCTCCCTCCTCCAACCTCCGACGCCGCCCTCGCAGCCGAAGCCAAATCCAAAGGTCTCACCGTCGAAACGAACGACTCCGGCGAGATCGTCGACTCGAGAGATCTCCTCACTCCGGGACTCAACTTCATGCCCAAGAAGCAACCCCCTCCGTCGGCTCTGGGATCAGGAGCTGGAGGGTCTGGATCAGGAGGTGTGGGAGGTGCGGGTGGGCCTGGTGTGAGCAGGAGGGTGGGAGCTGCTGCTGGAGGGAGGGAGATCAGGGAGAGGCAGGAGAGGATGATGGCTTCTCAGTTGGAGGAGGAGGAGAAGAGGTTGGAGAGGGAGCGAGAGGAGAGGGAGCAGAAGAGGATCGTCGGTGTGAAGGAGAAGAGGAACGATGAGGTTGCTGTGGGGAGTGCGAGGGAGAGGTTCTTGGAGAGGAAGAGGGCGAAGTTGGAGGAGGAGGAGAGGGAGAAGAAGGAGGCTGCTGCTGCTGCCGCCGCTGCTGGGGCCAGTGCTCCTTGATATACGACGAGGATGACTTTACATGTATCTTGTCTCTTCTCAAGGATGCGGGAAAACTTGAGTTGAATAGAAAGCAATCGGAGGACGCGTCACTCGAGACTCCAAGAGGGCGCAGAGCTCGAGCTCAAAACACCTCCTCTCTTCCTGTCCTCCTCAACCACGTCCTCCTTTTCTACCACCGTCCACCACTTCAAGCCCTCCCTGTATACCGTCTCTCTCTATTCATCGTCCGTATCGACCCATTTACGACCTTAAGGAGCTCGTCCAGCACCATCGAATCAAGCCATCTTTCCTTCCCTCTCGCTCGCTTCAGCCTTCCTTCCTTCCCTCTTCCCCTCTCCCTCCTCCCCACATCGGAATGCCCCTCCTTCTCTGTCGATTATGTGGCGAACTCGTCTCTTCCAGTGCTGATAGGTGTCGATGTGGAGGTTCTACTCGTCAGAGTGAGTTCTGAGTACGGAAGTTGACGAGAGAAGAAGGCTGGCTCGAGCTCACCTCTCGTTTGTTTGTTGCTCGGTTCGCTTCCTTCAGCTTCAACCCTCGCAAGCTCACCCTCCACAACGGGAGAAGGACCTGTAGATAGGTGGCAAAAGAAGTGAGCAGACCATCTTGTCTTCTGGCTCTTCTTTCTTCTGATCGTGTCATGAACCTCGAGCTGATCAGCTCACTCTCCCTCCCTCCCTTAATTCCTCCCTCGCTCAGATACGCCTCGAACCTCCCGCCTCCCGTCGTCCCGTCTACCTCTTCTTCGACCCTTCAACCCCTTGAAAGGACCTCCATGCACCCACCACCCTCCCCTTCACTTTCCAAGACCTACGGCTCCCTGCTCTCGACCTCCTCCCCTCTCGCCTGCGTTTCCTGCTCTCGACCTTTCCCTCCCGACGCAACCCTCTTCCCGGTCAAACCCAACCCCGCCCACGACTTCTTCACCCACCCAGAGGAGGAAGAGAAGTTCAAGTGCCGAAGCTGCTACAGCAAGGAGGACAGCTTGGGAGACTGCGAGAAGTGTGGGCGAGCCGTTTTGGGAGTCAAAGAACTTGGGTCGAACGGACGAGGCGAGGGGATGTTCGTGAGGAGCGGGAAGAGGATCTGGTGTCAAGGGTGTTTCGCCTGTGGTGGTGAGTGTAGTATATATTTCAAACATTCGCGTACAAAAAAGCTGACCTGGCTTTCGCTTTCGTTCAGGCTGCTCGACTCCCCTCCGACCGTCTTCCTCCAACCCTCCTCTCCTCCACCCCATCACCGCCAAACCAACATGCGAGGACTGTCTTTTCAACCCCAGCCCTTCCTCTCCCTCCTCAGGTCGAGCTCCCATCGTCAGCAAACCGAGTCGTCCCAGCGGTCTCACCTCATCGAACAGCAACCTCGGAGGATTCGGTCCCTCGTCTTCGCGTTCTCGAGATGGAACCGCTCCTCCCAACGCAGCGGTCGAGGAACTCAGGACGAGACTGGGAATTGCATCTATCACTCCCTCGTCATCCTCGCCTTCATCGTCCCGTCCCGTCCAGCCCAACGGTCGCGTCTCAACACCAACCTCAACCGAACCCTCGACGCGTCCATCTCCTCCCTCCTCATCTTTCTCCTCCTACTTGTCCACTCGCCAACCACACACCTCCTCCGTCTCCTACACATCCCCTCACCTACCTAAACTCCCCGCCGGACCTCCTCAACCCTCCTCTACCTCGACAAACCTCCGCTGTCCAGGCTGCTCCCTCCTCCTCACCGACCCTCCCGCGACCTCCTCCCCTCCCCCTCCTCGACCGTACGGCCAACCAGCTCCATCTCGAGGAACAACCTCCATCGCTCTCATCACTCTCCCAACTCAACTCGGTGGAGAGACCTACCACTCGGTCTGCTTCAAGTGCGACTCGTGCGGCGACGCGTTGGTGAAGGAGAGCGCCGAGGGAAAGGAGGATGGACAGGTTGGGGTTGGGGTGAATGAGAAGGGGAAGGGGGTTTGTATGAAGGTGAGTAGTCTTGCTCGACTTTTTGTGCTCGCCTTGAACGAGATTTTGGCGCGTGTGCTGACTTTCTCGTCCCTCATCGCTTTGTCGAATCAGTGCGCGAAACCAAGTCGACTCGTCGTCTCTCATCGACAGTCCGACTCGCCTCCCGTCCAACCGTCAACGTCAACGTCCAGCACTCGAGCGTTTTTCAGCCCTCGCTCCCACCCCTCCTCGTCAGGTCCGTCGACGACGAGACCGCTTCAAACCGCGTCAGGGAACGAACGAGTCTCGTCGCCTCAGGGAGGAACTGCTGGGCGTGGAGAGGTGGCAGGAGCTGGAGCTGAGAGGAAGAAAGTCGGAGCTGGGTCGGGGCTGAGTATCTTGGAGAGGACGGGGGTGAAGAAGAGGGTTGGTTGACGATGCGATGAGACTCGAACGCGCGCGAAGAGCGACTCGCTTCGAAAGCTCTCGCTCAGCAGATTCTCCCGATCTTTTGCAGCTCTCCATTCCTTAGGTTCTCTTCCTGAGCTTGATCTTGATCTCCAAGGGTCCTCAAGATATATATTCTCACCCTGACGACCGGTCGCTACCCCCCTTCCCTCGTCCTTCAGATCTCGACGCTTTTTTCGAGCTCCCTCCAACGACGAGCATCTCTCTCCTCCCTTCCTTCCCTCCTTCCGGTAAGCCCCGCTCTCCTCTCTCCTCTCCCTCCTCTCTCTCTCTCCTCTCTACTCTCTCTCTCTCTCCCTCCACACACAAACACACACTGCCCAATCAAATTTCCCTCTATCGCATCTAAGAGCGTAGAGAGCGTCGAAGTTGGGCGACAACGACAATGCTTTTTTCTCTTCGTTCCTTCTCTTCTGCTCCGCCTCTGTTTCTCTCCTTTCCTTCGGGAGAGGGGGGTTGCAGAGTTCTTGTCGAGCGCTTAGGAAGAGGATGGGATGGGGAGGGGGTGAGCGTGAGACCTTTTTGTCTGCCTGCCTCACTTTTTTGCTCGTCTCCTCAAGGACGAGATGGTGGTGAATGCGGGCTTGATGGACTCGGACATTCTTTTCTCTGCTCTTCTCTTTTTCCTTCTCTTCTCTTCTTTCTCTTCTTTTCTCCTGGTTGTGGCTCTCGAACGAATGAACCGAACAGATGCTGACCTCTTTCCTTCCTTCCTTCGTCGCATCCAGGTCTTCCCTCGCTCGCCTCCCTGCTCCCTGGATCCATCTCTCGCTTTCTTGTTGTTGACGTCTATCTATGCTCCTCATCACCTTCAACCTTTTCTCGCTTTCTGGAAAGATCGACTAGCAAAGCATGAACGTAGACTTGGACGAAATTCGCGCGAGCTCAACCAAACCGCTCTCCCTCCCTCCTGTCTTTCCTCTCTCGCCAACCAACGAAGATCACACGCTTCATTCATGCGTGCTCTACTCGCTCTTCTTCTTCTCCACCCAAGCCTCAACCCACTCCTTCACCTTATCCAACGCAGCCTCCATGTCTGAGTGTTCCGTCGAGGGGAGCTCGAGAACGATGGACGGCGAGTAGGATTCCTGAGCTTCCGAGAGGACGGTTTCCATGATTTCTGTTCAAAAAACGAAACAGAGGGCGAAAGGGAGATGGTGGGACGTAAGTCAGTGAGGGAGAGCGCTCGTGCGAGGACGTGGAGAAGTTGAGAGGGACGCGAGGGCTGAAACGAGGGAGAGGGAGAGGGGAACGAACCAGCCTCGTTGTTCTCCTGGATCTTCTTCAGAGGGTACTTCCTGCACAAAGCAACGCGCGAACACGCAGATCAGCGATCTACAAACCTCTCTGCCCTCCCAGCGAGCTCGAAGCTTCGCGCGACCCCCGCCCCTCCATCAGAAACTCACCTAGCCTCCAATCTCTCCCAAAGCACACTGTGATCGCACCGCAGAACGACGACGAGGTCGATCCATCGCTCGGGGAAGATGTCGCACGTGTGGTAGTCGAGGATAACACCACCTTTGGAGGAGGGGGAAGGAGCGTTGAGGGCGGGGAAGAGAGGATCCAGGGCGTCGAGGAGCTGGGGGAGAGGCAGAGCGGGAAGCAACGAAGGGTCAGTGGGGTGACTAGTGTGTAGGATAGGGTAGTCGGAGAGCTGAATGAGGAGAAGAGGATGGAAGGAGATGAGAGGAAAGAAGGCGGGGAGGGAGGGAGGGGGCGACGAGCGAGCTCGAGCTCAACAGCAATTTCGACTCAGTCGCTCCTGTGGATCGCGGAGAGCTACAACGCAGCTGTAAACTACGATAAAGGTACAAGAGTAGCCTTGAAAGCCCCTCAAGAGTCTTCAACTCGATCTTCGAGCTCGAACAGAAGCTCTGCGAGCTCGGCTCGACGAGCTCCTTCTTCCCCCCTCCCTTCGATTCCCTCGACACCTTCGCCGCCATCCGTAGACTTCTCCGCCTCTCGAGCCTGGCACACTACTAAGAACCATATACTGACCTTATCCTCGTCTACGTTCCAAGCCTCCCACTCCTCGTCCCATCCGTTGTGAGCCTTCTCGTTCTTGACGACATCTCCGACGTTGACATTCTTGAATCCTTCTCCGAGAGACTCGACGAGCATCTGAGAGAACGTCGTCTTCCCAGTTCCAGGGGTTCCGGTAATGAGGATGTTGGGTAGAGGGGACATGATGAAGGAGATGAAGAAGCGAGATAGGAGGGAGGGAGGCTGAGTGTTGGAAGACAGGAAGATGTGAGCTCGTCGAAAACCCTTTGGTCGAGCTCAACCTCGCCTCCCTTCCTCCTTCGTCTTCTAGCTATGGACGGCCATCTGCTCGAATCCTCGTTTCACTTCTAGAAGCTCATGGCGACATCTCGAGACCATCCTCTGACTCTCTCTTGGCTGCTCGCCATCTTTGGTTGACTGATTTTCTTCTCAACTGACTTTTAATCAACCTCGGTCGTCCCTGATCGTCCTCCTCGATCTAGAGCTCACGGCATGGACTGAAGGGGACGACGAGCTTCTCTCCCAACTACATCTTACCTCGAAGTCTCTATACCCGATTCACTCCCTCTCGTCGCTCCTTCGTCCCTCGTCGAACGCTCGAACGGTCGCCTCCTCCTCGCCATGTCCCTCTCCTGCTTCGACCCTCCTCCCTCCGTCCAAACCTCCTACTTCGACATCACAACGACCCTCTTAACGACTTTCACAGATGTAGAGTACTCCTACAAAACGTGAGTTCATCTCTTCCAGATCTGTGCCGTCACAGAGGGCCTCTGGCGAGTCCAACGAGAACGAAGACGAGCTCACCTCGTTCTCCCTTCTTCCCTCTCTCCGCTCTCTTTCCCGTCTCGTTCTTGACTTTCCCACACAGAACCTTCCGAACCTTTACCTCCGCAAGCTGCTTCGCCGTAGCTCTTCCTCCAGGTCGTCGACAAGGAGTCTCTCGAGTCCTTTCCTCTCCCACCTCAAGCTGCACTCCCGTCTTCTCGACCTCCTCGTCGGACATCACCTACTCCTCCGTCCCTTCGCCTAGCGCGACCGAAACCATCGTCAGCACCACCACCCAGTACATCACCGTCACGCCGAGTCAAGCTTGCGAAACTCCGTCTGCATCGTGAGTCGTTCGTGTTGTCCTCGACTCGAAAACAAACGAATCTGACCTCCCGTTGCCTCGCGTCTTCCTCCTCGCCAGATCATCTGCGGCTACCGCCGTCGGAGAGAGTTTCGCCAATACGCCACAGAGACCTCTCGTGAGTCTCCTTTTCACTCTTTCTCAAGCTCCGTCACTCGTTCGAACTTGGAAGTTGAAACCGCGTCGAAGCTGACCTCCTCCTCCCTCGCAGACCAACGCTCAAATCGCCGGTATCGTCATCGGATCCATCATCGGCGCCTTCTTCCTCGTCGGTTTAGGCATCTTCACTCTGAAGCGGTGGCTTGGACGAAGAGCCGGAGGTGTTGCTCCTCGCATAGGGCAGCCAGGACGAATCGTCTTCGGAAGTTACCCTGACATGGACCCTTTCGCCGCTCCCGTTCGTCCTTTTGTATCCTCTCACGGAACACTAACAGTCCCATACTGACTTTTCTATTCATCCTTTCCTCTTACAGGACTCTCCCATCACCCACTTCTCCCAAACACCAGCGTTCGTCGGCGTCCAAACACCTCCCGACGCGTCGCCTCCCCTCGGATTCCCCGCCGCTGCCGCTCTCCTCGTCACCTCATCACCTGAAACCCCTCATGGGTCTGCGCCTCTGCCGAGACGGAGGAGGCTCACGTTGGAAGGTCGAAGGGAGGGAAGAAAGAGGAATCCGACGTTCGACGACACAAGGGGAGAGCCCGTTGATGAGTAGGCGTTTGTTATTTGTGCGTGAGTCTCCTCTCTCTCTCTCTCTCTCTCATCCTCAGCTCCCCAGAGACTAGGATCGAGTCTTCAACGACAAGACTGACTCCCCTCGTCGTCGTCGATTCACTTCGCTCGTTCGAACAACAGATCCTTTTTGTCTTTTTATTCTCGCTGCTGTATCCTCTCTAGACTTTCCCTCCTCTACCCGCGTCACCTCCTCCTTACAATTTCCTGTAACCCTTTAGCCCTCCTTCGATCGTGCTCCCTCCCTCTCTCATTCATGGACGATTCGGAACGAGAGTCGAGACGTGTGTCGCTCGTCCCTCACCGTCCTCCTCTGGAACGCAAGCGTGTGAAGCCGTCCGTTTCGTCCGGAGAAGGTGAGTCCGTAGAAACACGATGAAATATAAAGTCTACGAAAGAAGGTCGTCAAGTCATAATCGGGCGAAAAAAGCTAGGAAATGAAGGAAAGAACCCAACGCGTCGACTCGACTCCTCCCGTCCGCTCTCTCTGATCACCACCTCTCTCGACCAGAGTCACTAGGCCAGAAAGGAGCAAGGGCGGGCGATGAAGCTCCAGGTGATCCAAGATCCTGATGATCTTGTGAGAAGATGGTGATGCTTCGAAGAGCGATCACGATGCCTGGAAACGGCGCGACCGAAAACGAAGGACGATGCGACGTCAGTACGGCGACGACGACGAGTGGTTGGCTGGAACGAGGTGGTCTAGGATGATGGTCTAGGCTTCAGAGGTAGTTTGCCACTGACCATCGAGGTTTCGCACAGCGTTCGCGCCTCCTCGAGGCCGCACTCAGCGAGATAAACGATTAAAGAGACGGTTGACGCTCGCTTCTCCTTCA
Organism: Mrakia gelida; assembly: GCA_024345305.1. Taxonomy (NCBI): domain Eukaryota; kingdom Fungi; phylum Basidiomycota; class Tremellomycetes; order Cystofilobasidiales; family Mrakiaceae; genus Mrakia; species Mrakia gelida. Next base: position 297,180 of record BRON01000013.1, on the reverse strand, counting down.
TCCTGTACCCCACTCACCTTCGCCCTTCTCCCTCCTTCTATCGCAGCGTCATCTTGAGGTCTGCAATCGACCACTCTCCTCATCGGTAAGCTCCGCGCTGCTCATTTCAACGACGCGTCTTTTTCTTCGCCGAGACTGACTTTGCTGCCTTCCTTTCGTTTCTCTTTCAGCTCTCCCTTCTTCTAGTCTCACGATATCGATACATTCGGACTAAGCATGGGGTTCATCGTGACCGTCATAAAGCTTGGAGCAAAGAACGCATCGTTGGTCAAAGAAAGCAAAAGTCGCGTCGGGTCGTCTTCTCTTCCCCCTCTCTCCCTCTGTTCGACGAGATTCTGGAAGAGATAGGGGATACCGAGCTCGTGATTTGGATCTGCCAAAAGAGGAGCGTACGATCATCGAAGGTCAGTAGAGAAGGATGAGAGGAAGAAAAGGAAGGAAAACAAGAAGAGGACGAACCGTTCGTTTCGCTCGCGATGGATTCGAGCTGAACGATGCTGTTGCTCTCCTCTCAGCGTCTCGTCGGCGGAACCGATAGCTTGACTGCACTCTTCCAGGATCCGATGATCGAGCCATTCGTCGCTTGGATAGCGGCATGAGCTGCGAGGGAAGGAGAGCAGGAAACGAGAGGCGACGTCGACGCGTGAGCCTCCTCGCGAGGAAGGAGGACTTCGAAACGCACAAGGCTACTGACCATCGCGGTGATCCTCGTAGTTGATGAACGCCTGATGTTGATCCCTAGTCCCGGACTTGACTCCGACGCGAATGCTGGAAGAAGCGAGGGGAAGGCAAAAGACTCTTCAGTCGAAGTTTGAGAACGTGGCCGGTTTGCGACTCAAAGTCGAGGTCGCTCGCTCACGTTTTAAGTAGCCCAAATGGAGAGAAGAGCTCGCGGAGTCTGCGTTCCGAGACAGAAGGATCCAGAGCCTGTGTCGATTGAAGACAGTGGGGAGACGCCAGTTTCAGTAAGCGATTCGGACACAAAAACGACGCGTCTGGCTTACCGGGATGAACAGACGCCTGTGGCCAATTTCAGCGGTCCCTCGAGTTCGCGTCTCCGGAGAACGAGAGCGCAGCCTGTAGTGGAGACGTGGTGGCGATGCATACCGAGGTGCAGGAGGGGAAGCAGACGAAGCATCGGCCAATCGAATCGTGGTGGGCTGAGGATAACAACCGATTTTCGTACCTGTTTGGAGCGAGCGTTGTCAGCACGCGCTATGGAACTTGCAGGGAAGTAGCCGGAGCGATCTGAGAGCTCACCATCGAGTCGTCGGATTGCGAGCTGAGCTTCTGCGGGAGACTGCGAGAGAAGCGAAAAAGTGATCCGCCGAAGCTCGGTTTCCCTTCGACGCCCGAAGAGTGAAGAGGACGGCAACGAACACATAGAAGAACGTTCGCAAAGACATACTCTCCGCCTTTCTTCTTCCAGAACCGGATGCTACGGAAGAAGGGGGATCACGCGCGTCAGAAAGCGAGAGGTTAAACAGCGACCGAGCGCGACGAAGAGAGCCGACTGACTCCATGAATCTCAGACTTCGGAAGTGCCTCTCCAGTTGAGCCCTACTGATGTTGATGGAGAGGTTCTGAAGAAGAGGTAGCGTCAGTCGAGGGGTCAGAGCGAAGCGAAGAAGGGAAGGGAGACTAACCTCGCACACGACGGTTCGAGTTGAGTTGTCCAGTCGGCTCTTGGAGCTCTCACCTGCTCTCTCACCTCGGGGAGATCGACTCCTTGCCCTGTCGAGTCAATCAGTGATGAACAAGATGGTCAGCGTCCGTCTAGCGAGCAAAGTCGAAGAGAAAATCGCAGACGCACCTCGAGTCCCTCGACGAGTGACCAGGCGGCGAATCGTGACGAGAATCGGTTCGAGAGAGCCTGTGAAAGCAATGCCGACATTCAGCATGGTTCCCAGAACAAAAGGGAGTTGCAGAAAGAGAGAAGATGAAGAGACGGACGAGAGCGACGAGGAATCTCGTCCTCTGGGAGGCGCGTCGTCGACCTGCTTCGACGGCGAGGGCAGAGAGGTGGAAGCGACCGACTCTTCGAGAAGAGCACTGATGGGAAGAGGTTGGGTTTTAGTTGGGCTCTGATGGTCTCTAGAAGCCGGGGAGTACTCACCTCGAAGAAGAAGCAGCGCGAGAAGGCGACGCCTGTGAGCTCTCCGTCGGTCCTGGTTCCGGCGGCGATGTTGACCTGCAGAGAACGATCCAGAACGCGTCGAATGAATGAGCGACTGCAAAGACTCCTAAAGTAAGCTCCAAAGGGTCGACAGAGCGACTCACGCTCCGATAGATTCTTCCAGGGAGCGTCCCTCGCCACCCTTCTCCTTCATGGCCTGACCCTCGCTTGCCTCCTCGACAGAGCTTGTCGTGCCGGGTCCAGTCGTTGGGAAAGGGATTCCAAGCTCCCTCAGAAGGGCAAAGCATCTGCGAGATGGTCGAATGAAGACGAGAGTCAGCTCAGGGACGTCTACGGGAGGTGGTGGACGGAGAGAAGGTGGAGGGAGGAAGCTCACTCGAGCTCAACATCGTCGACCTCCTTCGAAGCGGTCCCTACGGCCAGAGAGAACAGAGAAAGACGCAAGGTCATACGGGGAGAGCTTGATGTGATAAGAGAGAAGCGGAGAGCAAAAAGAGCTCACCTCCGGGTGCACGAGAAGCTCTGAAAGAACGAAGCGAAAGGGAAGGGAGGGAGGGGAGGGGAGGACGGATCCGTCAGGTCAGTCTCGCTGTCTCGCTTCACCAACTTACCTCCATACCCTCGCCTCGTGAAGGAAGACGAGCAACTCACTCAGGATGGTATATCTGCTTTGAAGAAGAGTGAAACGGTCGTAACTGCTGTGAAGGGGAAGATGGAGTTGGTCGATGAAAGGGAGGGCGGAGGAAGGGGAGAGAGGAGGTCGGCTCGTTCGTTTCGGACTCCGGCGAGCTGCTGGAGGGACGCGACTGAATTTTGAAGTTTCAAAGAGGAACAAGCAAGTCTTTGGATGCACCTGCTAGGACGCCGACGTATCTCAGGCCACTTCGAGCTCGAAGCGTCGAAAGGAAACGACGCGAGCTCGAGTCGCTCGACTCGATTCGAAGACGACGCGACGATTCTCGAGCTGGTCTCGCTCTTCCCCGTGCCCAAGAAAGTTCAGATCGACAGCACGGATCTCAGACTCGTTTCTCTGCCGAAAAGAAAACGCACTCAGCCTCTCTCCCAGTTCAAAGAGAGTCGCTTGGTCGTCGCGTTCCCCTCTCCCTCCCCTCTCTTTCCCACTCCCTCCTACCCAAAGATCGCGAAAAAGCAAGATCCCATAGCCTCAGGAGGGTCATAAGCATAAACGGAGATCCTTCCCTCAACCTCCCTCCCTTTCCTTCGTCCAATCGTCGTCAAACCAAACTTCCATCTATTCGAGGGAAATCTAGTATCCGAACTCGGCCAACTTGGCGTCGGCGGGGTGGGAGACGGAAGCGGTAGCCTTCTGGGCGAGCTTGACCGAGGCGGTCTGGTGAAACGAATCGAAGAAGAGGGGGTAGGTTAGTGTGAGAGGGAGGGAGGGAGGGAAAGGGAGGGAAAGGGAGGAGAGGGTGGGAGTGAGAGACGACGAACCTTTCGCTCGTGGTAAGCGAGAGCCTTGACCTTCCTCTTCTCCTCAAGGGTGTCGACGACGTCCTTGTATCCCCATCCGACCTCGTGCGACAATCGCTTGATGGTGCTGGTGAGGAGGAAAACGACGAACGAGACGAGAAAGAAAAGGTCAGCTTCGACGTTCGGTTTCTTCCCTTCCCTCCCTGTGCCATCCTTCCTTCCCCAAGACCGTAATCTCCCATCTCCCTCGGCACCAGCATCCTCCCACCACAATCCAGCAGCAGCGAAAGAAAGAAGAAGCGAAGAGCGAGCGACTCACCAGTACTTTCGTCCGGGCTTCAGCCTCAAGACTCGGAGAGCGTTGGGGACGACCATCTTCTTCTTCCTGTCGTAGGGAGGGGGCATACCCTCGAAGAGCTTCAGTCGCTCAAGGGCAGCGGCTCCTCGAGCAGTCTTGTGGGGAACCTAAGGTGGCGAGAGAAGAACGGACGAGGCGAAGGAAGGAAGAGAGAAAGGTCAGCTTCGCCTTCGCCCTTCCGTCTCTGCGAGAGTTCGATTCGAGACCGGACTCACCATACCACGGATGGCCTTGTACAAGATTCTCGAAGGAGCTCGGTGATGGAAGGGTCCGGACTTCTTGGGGTTGACGATATGCCTCTTGTGGAGGAAGTTGTGGTATCGCAGCTGAGGAGGGAGGAGGAGGGAACCAGAGAAAGGGCGAGAGCGTAAGGACCTGGGAGTTTCGACGAGACGTGGCTAGGGAATCCATGAGGAGAGGAGGTGGAGGTGCTGGAGCCGAGGGAGGGGAGTGGGTTGCTGAGAGGAGTGGTGGGTGGGTAGGTCTTGAGGAGGGAGGTCGAGGGAGGGAAGGGCGGAGGCGAGGGAGGAAGGGCGAAGGTGTCGAGCTGTTGAGGGAAGGGAGGAAGGGAGGGAAGGGACGCACCTTGTTCCTGAAGAACGAGCCGGAGATGTTGATCTCCTCGCATCGGACAACGGTGACCTGTATATCCCCAACGCATCACACCAGTTCCCAATCCCGTTCCAGCAGAGTTCCCAACAGCAAGCAGTCCCATCCAAGCGCACGTCCAACGATCCGACACCAACCAAAAATCCATTCCCCAAGTTTCCAAAAAAGCAAGAGAGTCAGTCTCTCGCCCTGTATATATACACCTTGATCTCCTCTCCATCCTCCTGCAACCCAAATTTGGATGTAATCCGACCTTCTGTCCGTTGAGGATCTGCTTGGACAGAATGGAGGCCAATCGTCCGAGCAAGTGACCCTTTCCGTCGACGATGATGGGGGTGGAAGAGAAGGTGGCCATCTGAAAGTAGGACCGTTGGATAGAGGGGAGGTAGGAGAAGGGATTGAGAGTTGATTGAAGTTGGTTGGAGTTTGAGGTTGGACCGGGAGGAGGGAAGGAAAGGGTCGGTTGAGGTCGAGGTGAAGGAAGGGAGCGAAGGGAGGGAAGAGAAACGAAGAGCCAAAGGTCAGCAAAGCTTCCTTTTTTGACACTCTTTTTTGAGCGTAGATCCTGGGGACGAGGGGTAGGCGAGCGTGTAGGCGGTTGGGTCGTAGAGCAGAAGGAAGGAGGGCCGCACGTTGAGCTTTTCTTGAGGGACGGGGGCAGGGTGCGAAAACCTCTCTGTTCGAGGTTTCCTTTCGAGTTTGGTACGCAGCTGAGGGCTCGCCCGCTTTCTCCCCCTTCCGATCCCCTTCATTTCTCATCTGGTCACGAAAAGAGACAGTCGAACATGAAGAGTGAAAAAGATTCGAACGAACGGTGAAAAAATGACGAAAAGAGATGATCCAAGGAACGAGTGATCGGACGCGCGCCGTTCCATCGTCGCGACCCTCTCCCAAGCACGACGAACGACCGAAGCAGATGAATAAGGACCTCCATGGAACTCTAGAAACATGCAACTGTACATATCGACACAGAAAAAGCGAAAAAAAAATCACTTCAAACCGAAACCGGAGCTCATCCCAACCGCCTCGACGAGCTTCTTGTTCAACGCCGAGCGCGACCTGTATCTCGGGAGCGAGAGGAGGTTGAAGCAGGTATGGGTGGCTGTGAATCGAAGAGAAGATGGTCAGCGAGGGAGCGAGAGGACGGGAGGCGAGGGAGAAAGGGATGGGACGAACTCGGGAGATGGGTGAGAGGATGGTTGTTGGCTTGAACTCGGAAGACCATCGCTCCTACTCCTGTTGCTGGGATTCGGTCGCTACCAGTCTGAGTAACAGAAAGGATGAGACGAGGTCGGGTTAGAAAGCGGTCGGAAGGCGAAAGAGGCGAGAGAAAGCTGAACTGACGACGAAAGCGAGGAACTTCCGCTGCTCTTGAGGTTCGAAGCTTCCGATGAGAGCCCAGAGCGATCTGGATGAGACGAGAGCGAGTCAGCTAAGCGAACTAGAAGAGACTGAATAGGTCATGTTACGTACTCGATGAGAGGATCACTCGGCGAGAACCCATCGAGAACAGTAACCGAACGAAGCTGAAACGGGGCGAGTCGAAAGTCAGCCCTCGTCCTCTTCCTCTCCCACCTCGAACCAAGAACCCAAACTCACCTGCCCGACATCCAAAGCCTCAGGCGAGCCTCGCACGAGAAGCTCAATCTCCTCAGCATGGAAGAGCGAGAGAGCGTTTCCTGGAAGAAGAACGAAGAAGTCAGCGAGGCCCTCGACGCGACGACGAGAATCGATTCGACGGACGCTCACCTTCGCAGACCGAGAGCCACCCTCGTTGGAAAGCCTTGAATTGGCGAGAGACGGAGTCGACGAGAAGGAACTGGACGAGGCGGTCGACGTATTCTGCGGACGAGGAAAGAGCAAAGGAAGTCAGCGTTCGCGAAACGAAGGTGTGAGACGAGGTCGTGGCTGCTCACCTTCCCTGTTCTTCTCGGTGACGGGAATGTCAGCTCCTCCAGGGATCAGAGGGACGCTGATGATCTCGCCGTAGGACTCGTACTGTTCGAGGCAAGAACGTCGCGTCAGCTTCCCGTCGCCGCAACGTCACAACGAAGCGACCGACTCGGAAGCTTGTCGACTCACCTCCCCAACAAAACTCCTACAGAAAACCGTCTCCACGTCCCCATCGAACTTGAGCAGGTTCTTCAGTCCTCGAGCGAGAGCAGGCTGCCACTCCGCGAGATCGTCGATGGTGACGGGCTTGTTGAGGAGTCGTTTGAAAGCAGCTCCAGGAAGAGGAATGTCGAGGACTGAGGCGTGGTAGACGGCGAGTCCGACGACGACTCCGATGAGGGTGTACTGCTCGGCGGATTCGAGACTCGCTGCGAAGGGGACGAAGAAGAAGAGGGTTGGTGAGTTGGCGTTTCGAATTTGCGACGACGATCCGAGCAGTGAGGAAAAACGGAACGAACCAGGGTTGAACCAACACAAGCCCGAGTCCTCGTCCGTGAGCCACATCCCTAGCGAATAAAAGGACCACAGAGGAAGTCAGCGAACGCGTCCCATCCGTCTCTCCGTCCAGCTCAAAGCGTCCAGCCTACTCACCGTATCTCGGATCCAACAACTCCCTGACCAGCAACAAGAACCACTCCTTCTTCAACCCTCCGGCATCCACTCCTTCCTCTCCCGCGAACTCGATCCTCAAAGCCCTCTTGAGATGATGGATCGAGCTCGAGATCTGGTTGAGCGAATCCTCGAGAAGTCGATCTCGTCGAACTCGAATGGTGATGTGAGGCTGGACGAGACGACGACCGTCTGAAGGGTCGATGGAGGATTGGGCTTGCTGTTGTTGTTTCCTGGGGTAGGCGAAACGAGGTCAGAGGTGAGAAAGACGGGGAAACAGGGAGTCGGGCGAAAAGGAAAAGAGTGAACGCGAGACGAACTTCGAATCGTGAACGAGAACTTTGAGCTTCGCTCCGAGCGAGAGGAGGAAAGGGTACTGGGAGAGGAAGAAGGCGCTCTTGGAGCTCGTGCTAGACAGATCGGAGGTGACGAGAGGAAAAGCAATCAGCCTCTAGCTCGAAACACGACCAAATCTCGAAACGAAACAGGACGAGACGCGAAGCTCAACGAAACCTCACTCACCTAGCAGTCCTGATCCAACACTCGTAGTCCGCCACCACATCCAAGTTATCCAACAGCGTAATGTAGAACGACGACACCGGGATCTGCTGCGACAAAGCGTTGGCGGCGTAGAAAAGGGAGAGCGTTCGAGCTGCTGATCGGAACTTCCAGTCGTGCAGGTAAGGGAGAGGCTTGCTCGCTCGAAGAGCTGGAGCGACGTCTGAAGCTTGCATGTGTTTTCGGATTCGAGGGACGAGGCTGGAAGACGTCGAGGGCGAGAGTAAAGTCAGCGAGGAGAAGGAGGGAGGGAAGGAAGAGGGAATCGAACGAACGTGATGTTGATGAGCTCGACTCTGCGTTGGAACTCCTCAGCGGTGTAGAGACGACAGAACCAGTGCACGAGGTAGTGATGTTGATCGTTGGCGAGGTTGGAGACGAAGCCGAGGAAGCGTTTGATGACTGAGCCGGCGGCTTGGGATTCGTTCGAGCCGTTGCGGAAGAGGAGAGGGTTCTGGCAGAGGAAGACCAAAGAAGCGGATTAGTAGGGATGTGGACGAACTAGGAGAACGACTGAAACTCACCTCTAGAACGATCAGGACCTGGGAGGAAAGGGAAGGACGCAGTGGTGGGGATCAGCTCTCGTTTCGTTTCGGCTCCCCCTCGACGAACGACGGAAGGGACGCGACTCACCCAACTCAATCCTTTCGGTCCTAGCCCACTATCGAACCTCCTCCTCGGCCGCCTCAGAAGTCCCTCCAGACCCTTCACCACCGCCTGACCAAGTTCCGAAGGCAAGATCGAGAGAAGTTCGTAGAACGCTCGAAGTTCGATCATGTCGACTCCTGGGTCGAAAATGGATGGTTCGACGCCCTGGCGAAAGGAAAGGAGGAAGCAGGTCAGCTGGGTGTCCACGAGGAAGAGTGACGATCGAGAAGAAGGGAGACGATAATGAAGCGGGAAAGAAGACCGAGCGACGCGTCTCCACACTCACATTCGAGAAACTCCCCGACAACGAACTCCAATGCGAAAACACCGCGAACAACTCCGCCTCCAGCGGTCTCCACCACTCCTCCTTCTCCTTGTTCTTCTCCTCCTGCACCTCCAACCTCAACCCACCCCCTCCTCCTCCCCCGCTCCTCCGTCTCCTCCTCCCTTCCTCCCCTCCACCACCCCGAGTTCCCTCTCGCTCTCGTTCCTCCTCCTCCCCACTATCCCCCTCAATAGTCCTCGCCTCCTCCACCTCGTCATCCGACTCGTAGTCCTCGAGGTTGAAGCTGCTCGCTGATGGAGACGAGGGAGCGTTGGACGCGTTTCGAGCGGAGTCGAGGAGGGCTCGGAAACGGTTGATCGAGAGAGGGAAAGGGTCGGATTGTTTGGGGAGACCGGCGGCGCGGCGGGAGGAGAGGTCGGTGTCGGTTATGGTTCCGCACTGTGCGAACGAAGTGGGGGAAAAAGAGGGAGGGGGGTTGGGGTGAGTTTGGGAAGAAGGGAGCGGAGGAAGGGAGGGATGGGAGTGGGAAGGGAAAGGGGGACGAACGACGGTACATCTGAAGCTCGAGACGGTCTTGGGATACTGCAGAGTTGCAGAGCAGCAGATGCAGGGTGAGGTGGACTGCGTGATTGCGGGCAAAAGGAAGTCAGAAACAGCAACGCGTCGAAGAAACGAGACGCGTCGTTCGTCAGAGAAAAGAACTCACCATCTCAGGCTTCCCCTTCCCCTTCGATCCATCTCCGTTCCCTCCCTTCACGAATCCAGTTATACCTATCCCTCCTGACCCTGACCCAGACCCACTCGGAACTCCTCCCAGAGGTCCTGTTCGATCCTCCCTCTTGCTCAGTAGATTTGGAGCGGGAACGAGAAGACCTCCTCCTCCTATCGAGTTCGAAGGCTTGTGACGCGACGATGATGAGGGTGGAGGTGGTGGTGAAGTGATAGCCGGGTGAGAAGGTTGTTTGTGGGAGCTTTTGGAGTGAGGAGGTCGCGTCGAGGAGGAAGAGGTCGAAGGGATGGGAGGAGTCGTCCCGTTCGCGGCTGCTGCCATGAGGTTCTCCCAGGGGTTGGTGGTGTGGTATTGGCTTGCCGGAGGAGGGTTGATGTCCGAGGAGGAGGATGGTGGCGGTGGTGGTGGGGCAGTAGCTGGAGGGGTGGAAGGGTTCGAAGCAGGGAGGTGGAAGATGGGAGGGCCGTGAATCGTCGAAGGACCTGCTGCCGAGGACAGAGCGAGGAGGTTCTCCCAAGGCGATGCCGTTGCTTGTGTCGAAGAGGGTTCTCCAATCGACGAGGAGGCTTTGTGCGAGGAGAGGAAAGGTGGACGAGGGGCGATGCTCGTCGATTCCTCGGTCGGCGCGTGGACGTTCGCGTTGGGTCCTCGTGGTAGGAGGGATTTCCACTTGGGCGACGATGAGGGAGGAGGTTGGGAAATGGCTGCTGGAGGTTCGAGCGGGGTCTGGACGGCCAACGGGTTCGACGCTGATCGTTTCGTTTCGGGAGGAGGAGGTGGTGGTGGAGGAGGCGAAGAGGAACGAGCCGGAGGTGCTGGTGGAGGTGCTGGTGGAGGAGGGGAAGCTGCTCGACGTGGACGAGACGACGAGAAGACTGGTGGTCCAAACATCGACGACGAAGAGTTGTGGGAGTTCGATTTTGTCTGAGCGGACGAGAGGGAGAGGAGGTTTCCCCAAGCTGCTGAGGGCGGAGGAGGTGGTGGGACCGGAGCTGGAGTTGGGATGGGTAGAGGAGGTGGAGGAAGGGATGGATCCTGTTTGGGAGGTTCCGTGGCGAGAAGAGCGAGCTCGGACGCTAGAGAGGGCATCGAGGTGTGGGTTGAAAGGGCGGTCGTCGGCGTCGGTGCTTGGAAAGGGAAGCTGGGGATGTGGAACTGATCTCGAGGCTGAGCAGCTGCTTGAGGATCAATAGTGAGCTTAAGAGGTTTCCGGTCGAGCCTAAAAAGAGCCAGAAGAAGTCTAAATCAGTATCGTTTTGGGCAAGGAAGGTCGGAAGAGACGCGACACTCACGAATTCGAGATTCGATGACCTTTCGCCCTCTCAGCCCTCTCTTCCCTCATCAACCTGGCCTCCCTCTCCCACGGTTCCTCTGCAGGAGCAGCATCCTTGTCTACCACAGCTGCATCTCCGTCTGCAAGCTGACGAGGAGGTGACGAGCCTCTGTTCTCGGTCGTCAAACCGCTGGAGGACTTGTTTCGAGAGTGATGCGTCGTCCGATGCGGTGCGACTGCTGCTGCTGAGTCGTGAGCCGCTCCAGGAAGAGGTTGGGAGGATTGGGTAGGAGAGTAAGGCGGCCTGGAGGATGTGCGGGCACGAGGAGGAGGAGCTTGGTCGTCGAAGTTGGAGTGAGGATGGGAGTTGCTGGCGGCGCGACGAGAGGAGGAGGAGGGAAGGTGATCTGGATGAGGAGGGGAAGGCCGAGATGGATGAGGAGCGTAACGATGATATTGCTGAGGAGGCAGCGATTCTGGAGGACGGAGGGGTAGAGGTTTCTCCTTCTTCTTGGACGAGGAAGAGGCTGAGGTTGAACGAAACAAAGTTGTAAACCGTCAGGACGAGGAGGGGAAGAAGCGAAAGGGAGGAATGAGAGATGTTGAGGCTGATGATGACTCTCCCTCCAAAGGAGCTCGACCCAGAAGCTGAGCTTTCGCTGAAAGAGAGAAGAGGGCCGAGGGTCGTATAGGGAGAGAGGTCGACTACTCACGATTTGTTGAGCTGTTGCTACTTCCTGAGAAGAAACCGAACATGGAGCCTGACGTTGACCTCGATCCTCCAGAAGATCCAGCCTGCCCTCCTCCACCACCGCCGTTGCTCGAGTCTTCCTCCTTGTTAGCCGATGACCGAGAGAACATGCCGTGAGAGGTGTGAAGAAGCGAGCAAGAGTCGAGTCTGGGGTGCAGGGAGAGAGCTGAACAAGAGGAAAGAGAAGGGAGGAGGAGGTGGAGGGGAGGAGGAAGGAAGGAGGTCAGGCTCAGCGAGCTCAAGAAGGATTCAAACTGGTCTGAAAGTTTACTTGCAAGTGTTTCTTATTCGATTTCCCGAGTCTGCTTGAGGTGTGCGATCTTGTTCGGATCCGGTCTTGTATGTATTTCCTGATGATGGGAGTCAGTTCTCGGCTCTCGAGCTCGCTTCGACTCGACGACTCGCTTTTCGTTTCTTGAGCTCTCTCTCTCCTTCCCTCCCTCTCTTCTTGTTCCTCCACCCCCCACCCGACAAAAGGAGCTCTTTCCCCCCCTTTTATACCCCTTCTCTTCTCCTCTCCTCTCTACTCTTCTACGATTTCCAAGCCTTCTTTCGCCAAACTCCTCAAGAAGGAAGCAAAGATGTCGGGAGATTCTCGACCAAAGGTGGAGATAGACTCATGGGCAGTATCCACCTCGACCCAGTACGAGGAGGACGACACAACCAGGACTACCACCAAAGCAGGTCGTCATGACGACGACGAGGACGACGACGAAGCCGCTACCTCCAAGGAGATGGACTGGACAACGTTGGGAGACGTTCTAAAGAGGGGACGAGTGAAGGAGAGAATTCACGAGCTCAACAAGATCAACTCGTTGGCGATCAAGGGAGGTTAGTAGATCTTTCATCTTATCTTATCAGCTCGTATACAGAGATAAGGACTTTCTCCTTCACGTACTGATATAAACATCACCTCTCGTACCACCGCAGAGATCCCCTCTACGCACATCCTCCCCCTCGCCGTTCTCCTTCCTTCCCTCTCCCCTCGTTACGACGATCTTCCTTCCAACGAGGCTGTCGTTCAGGTTCTTTCGAGCTTGGTCACGATCGATACCGAAGGCAAGGCTGCCGATCGGTGGCAGAAGTGGATCTTGGACGAGGTAGCGAGGTGCTTCCCTCCTTCGGGAACGTGAGCCCTCCTCCATCGTCTCTCTTCTTCGACCTCCTTCGACTTCTCATCTTCATCTTCTCCTCCCGAGCTGACCCCTTCTCTTTATCTGTATATCTGTTTTCCTCCGTCTCAGATCCACCAACCCCGCTTCCCACTACTTCCTCAGCCTTCACATCGCTGGACTCGTCGCCTCTCTCTCGCCAAAGATCGTCGATTCCGTTCACTGGTCGCCTCTCGTCTTCGCTCTCGCTACCACCCTCGAAGCCATCGAGGACCCTTCCAGAGGATCAAGAATCGCTATCAGGAAGGCCGCAGTTCGAAAGATCAGGAAATTACTTCGAACCGTGAGTCTCTACACCCTCCAAATCTCGCTCGCGAGACCGGTTCCGGTTCGCGAAAGCTCACCTCTCGTTTTCCTTCCCTTCCCACCCTCCCGTGCAGAACTCCTCCCTCCTTGGACCTCTCATCTCCCTCCTCACCGCCCCTCCCGCTTCCTCGCACCCTCCTCCACCAGCCAAGACGCTTCCGCTCCTCGGCCTGGCCGTAGACGTCTGCCTTCACCTTCGAGCGACTGGAGAGACCGAGAAGGGTTTGGATGGAGGAGTTGGAGTTGGACTCGTCGAGGCTGCCAAGGGTGCTATCGTCGAGAGCTGGAAGGCTGCTGTCTTGGGAACGAGTGATGTCGGACCTCATGTCTTGGTGAGTGCAACCTCCCAGGTCTCGTCTCTCGCGGGTGGCGAGAGAACGAAGATTGAACGAAGCTCACCTTCTCCCTTCGCGTCGCTCCCTTCACCTCCCGTTCAGTCCGCCCTTCACGACTTCTTCAAGCGCTTCCTCACGCCCGAGGACCTCACCGCCCTCCTTCCCTCCATCGACAAAGCCTTCCTCCGCTCCCCGGAATCAGCCTTCTCAGCCCTCACCTCCCTCCTTCAACCCCTCCCCTTCTCTCCTCCCAACCCTGCCAAAACCCTCCTCCCCCAGATCCTCACTCACGCCAAATCCCCCAAGTCAGAGGTCCGAACCTCAGCCATCGAGTTCTTCGCCCTCCTCCCTCCCACCTCGAGCGAGGACGATCTCGTCGCCATCACGGAAGAGATCGTCGCGATCCTGAAGGGAGGAAAGTCGGTCTCGGCGGATCATCGACAGGCGCTCTACACGCTTCTTCAGCTCATTCCTACGACCTACCCCGCTACCATCTCGGCCAAGATCGTTGCTCTCCTCCCTCCCCTCATCCAGAAGGAGACCGTCTCGGAGGCTGCTCTCGCTGGACTCCTTGCTGCCCTTGCTCCTCATCTCGCTGCCACCCTCGTCGCCAACATCCCCACCCCTCCCATGGCCCTGACCAGTCTGCAGAAGGAGATGATCACCCCCAAGGCTACCAGCAGGAGGCTCGTCGTCGGAGCGATCGGAGAGGTCCTCTGGAAGGTTGGACAGGAGTCGAAGACTTGGTCGGCGGAGGCAGACAAGTTCGCTGAAGCCGTTGTGAAGGGTTTGGTCGACGGAAGCTTGAAGTCAGTCGTTGCTGCTCCTCTCACTGCTTCCGGAGGTGTCGGAGAAGGATTCGTTGCTGTTGCTGCTATGTTGGGACCCCTGTCGAAGTCTGGAAGCAAGGTCGTTTGTGAGTTTCGACGCGTCTTCGTTCTTCGCGCGTTTGCTTCGAGCTGACTCGAGTCTCCTCTCTCTTCTTTCAGCCTCCCTCCTCCTCACCAACGTCACCCTCCAAACCATCACCGCTACCACTCCCAAGCCCTCGTTCCTCCTCTGGGACAAGGCTCAGCGAAAGGCGACTTCCGTTTCGGACGAGGTCTGGCTCCTTCGAGGTCTTCAGGCTCTCGTTGAGAAGCACGAGGACAAGCTCGTTAAGGACGAGTCTCTTCGGTGAGTCTTTCTTCTCTCTTCTCTTCATCGCGCACTTCTCTCGCCTCTAACAACCTTCCGCTGTTTTCGCAGAACCCACATCGGACTCTCCTTCATCCACCTCGCTCTCTCCTCCCCCCACCCTCAAACTCGACGAGCAACCCTCTCGATTCTCAAGCACTCCATGCACTCCCGTCCCAAGGTCTTCGGTCGAATCCTTCGAGACTCCATCAAGGCTTGGCTCCTTCAGAAGGAGAACGCTTCCCTCGCTACCAAGGTCGCCGAGGAGGAGAGTGGACTCAGTCCGGAGGCGAAGGCGAGGCAGGTGTTGACGCTCCTTTCGACCGCCGTCTCGTTCGCTGAGGGAACTTCCGACGAGGTTAGGGAGGATGGGTTGACGGATTTGCTTATTCTTGCTCATCACTCCGAGCTCGGTACGTTCCAGGTCCCTCGTTCCAATTTCGAAGCAGATCGAACGAACGAGAGGTGATCTGACCTTCCCCTCATCGTCTTCCCTCAGGTAACCTCCGAGACCGAACCTTCGTCGACCTCGCCCTCTCAGCCAAAGTCAACATCCCCAAGCTCGTGGAACGAAATCAGGCCAAGCTCCTCAAGCTCCTCACCGACAACGCTGGAGCTCCTCCCAAGAGCAACGCGTTCGCGACCGCCGCCTTCCGAGCTGGAAAGACTCTCGCCTTCATCTCCCCGGAAGTCTTCGTCCCCGAGCTTCTCGTCAAGATCAAGACCGACCTCGACCCCCTCAACCTCGACTTCATCGGAGCCCAGGAGCTGGGAATCTGGGAGACGCCTGCCGGAACTGCTTTCGTTGATGGTTCGTTTCCTTTTCCTTCGCTTCCTGGACGCGTCCAAACCTGACCTGACCTCTCCCCTCCTCTCCCCTTTCAGTCATCGCCCTCAAGAAAGCCGCTCCCGCTGCTTCCGCCAACCGATCCACCGCCGCTATGGACAAGTGGGAGAAGGAGGTTCGAGAATCCGCTGCGAAGAAGCGAGCCGCCGCTGGAGGAGGAGTCGTCGTTCTTTCGAAACAAGACCAAGCTCTCGTGACGGCTCAACTAGCTCTCGAAGCCGACGTCAGGGCCAAGATCGTCAAGGTCAAGGCTCAAATGGAACGAGGACTGGCCCTCATCAGGAGTCTCATCGCCGCGGACGTGACGCTGTTCAAGGATCAGTTGACGGATACGTTGCAGTTGATCCTCGACGGACCGTTGGAGAAGGGATCGTTCTTGGTTGGGGAGGATGCGTTTAACACTTTCCTGGTGAGTCGGCTTCGAGAAAGAGCGAGGTTGAAGATGGAAACTGACTTCGTTCGACGCGTCTTCTTTTTCGAATCCAGCTTCTCGGAGACTGCTGCTCGTCTCGACTCGGTCTTCTTCGTCCCTTCGTCGGAGTCGCCATCCTCAGGAACTACGGAGTCAAGGCTGTCCCCAAGGACATGCAGGAGGAGTCCCTTTCTGGTTCGTAGACTCTTCTCCCGTCGGCTCTTCTTCGCTTCGAACAATCGAGCTGACTTCGAGTTTCGTTCGTTTTGCTGTTGGGAAACACAGGTCTCGTCCTTCGAGTTCTCTACCGACTTCGAACCCTCTCTGAGCAATCTCCCTTCGACGCTGCTACCTACGCCTACGTTACTCCTCTTCTGACCACCATCATCGCCAAGGGAGGAGCTGGAAGCACCGGACGAGATTCGGAGGAGGCGACGGAGCAGCTTGCGCTCGTGAGTCTTCTCGTCTTCGACGCTCTTTTCCTTTGCCCTCGACTGACCTCTTCTTTTCTCTTCCGCAGGCTCTCGAGATCATGACCTTCCACTGTGGAGAATGTAAGCTCGAAGCCGACTCGACTCGACGAACAAACGCGTCGCTGATCTCGGCCTTCCTTCTCGTTTCACAGTCTCCGACACGGCTTTCCCTCGTCTCTCGACCATCACCGATCTCCTCCAGCTCATCGCTACCCAGCCCTCCCTCCGAAAGGCCGCTGCTTCCGCTCTCATCGACCTCGGAGAAGCTCTCAAAGACAGCGCCAGTCCCGCTGAGATCGACGCGCTCATCAAGGGCACCCTCTCGCAGGAGGTCGTCGTTCGAAACGCTGCTCTTCAGGCTCTTCAGGTGCGTTCTCTTGCCCATTTTCTTCTTCCACAAGACCGTGCTGACACTTTTCTCTTTCTGCAGCCTTTGGACATCACCGAACTCGACTACTCGAACGAGCTTTGGATCGTCTGCCACGACGAGGACGCTCAGAACTCGCGACTCGCTCAGCACCTCTGGGAGGACAACGGTCTCGACGTTCCCGACACCTTCATCCCTTACCTCCTTCCCTTCCTCGGTGAGTTCCACTCCACTCCTCTCCTTACCCTTCTCCGTCGTCGCGTTCGAGAACTGACCTCCTCGTCTCTTCCTCCCTCCCTCCAGAGCACGACAACTCCTACGTCCGAATCTCCACCGCCGCTGCCTTCGCCGAAGCCGTCACCATGCACCCGGAGCTCATCTCTCAAGCCATCGTCGCTCTCGAGGAGCTCTACACCGAACGAGCCAAGGTCCTCGCGCCCGAGTTCGATCAGTTCGGAATGGTCAAGGAGGAATCGTTGAACCGATCGGATCCCTTCCACATTCGAGTCGCCGTAGCCAACACCGTCGCCGCTCTCTCTCCCTCCTTCACTCCCGAGGACGTCGTACCGTTCTTCGAGTTCCTCGTTCAGGCGGAGGCTCTTGGAGATCGAAGTCCCGAGGTCAGGAGAGGGATGCTCGAGGCAGGAGGAGCGATCATCGATACGCAGGGAAAGAGCAGACTCGGAGAGCTCATCGCTGTCTTCGAGGCGTGTTTGGGAGTCAAGTCATCGGGAACGGAGGTTGGAGATCATATTTCTGAGGCCGTCGTTATCGTGAGTCGACCTTCTCACCCGAATACAGCTCGTCTCGCGTTTCGGAGCTGACGCGAATCTTCTCGCTTCGTTTCCCCTTCAGCTCTTCGGTCGACTCGCCTCCTACCTCGACGCTTCCGATCCTCGAATCCCCAAGGTCGTCGACCGACTCGTCGAAGCCCTCAAGACCCCCTCGGAAGTCGTCCAGGCAGCCGTCTCAGACTGCATCCCCGCTCTCGTCAAGAGGATGCAACCCGAGGTCCCAGCTCTCGTCGCTCGACTCTACGACCTCCTCATCCACGGAAAGAAGTACGCCGAACGACGAGGTGCCGCTTACGGTCTTGCTGGAGTCGTCAAGGGACGAGGTCTGTCGGCTCTCAAGGAGTTCGATCTCATCGACAAATTGAGGGAGGCCGCGAAGGATAAGGATAGCTTCATGTCTAGGCAGGGAGCTCTGCTTGCTTTCGAGTGAGTTCATCCGTCGTCTGGTGTTCTGCTCGAAGGATCCATACTGATCGTCGTCTCTTCCTTCTCCTCCTAGGACTCTCTCGGCTACCCTCGGTCGAATCTTCGAGCCTTATGTCCTCGCGTGAGCCGTCCTCCTCCCTCCTTACCTCTCGTTTCCTCTTCTTACCTGATCTCTTCTCGTCTCTTTCCCCCAGCATCCTTCCCCTCCTCCTCTCCTCCTTCGGAGACGCCACCGCCGACGTCCGAGATGCCACCCAAGACGCGTCGAAGGTCATCATGTCGCGACTCTCCGGTCACTGCGTCAACATCGTCCTTCCCTCCCTTCTCGAAGGTCTCGAGGAGAAGCAGTGGCGAACCAAGAAGGGATCGATCGAACTTCTCGGAGCCATGGCCTTCTGTGCTCCTCGACAACTCGCTCTCTCGCTCCCGACCGTCATTCCTGAGTTGACCGCCGTTCTTACGGACTCTCAGTGCGTTTCTCTCTCATCCTCGCCTCCTCATTGTCTCCTAGCCTTACTGACAAGGCTTGTTCTTCTTCTTGTTCGTTATTCACAGCGCTCAAGTCCGTCAAGCCGCCAACGCCAGTCTCAAGAAGTTCGGAGAGGTCATCCACAACCCCGAGATCAAGGCGCTCGTTCCTACCCTCCTCAAGGCTCTCGTCGACCCCACCAGCAAGACCAACGCCGCTCTCGGAGCTCTCCTCAACACTTCGTTCGCTCACTTCATCGACTCGCCGTCGCTCGCTCTCGTAAGTTTGGAACTTCGTCGCGTCGAGTTTCGCCGACTTCGAGCCTCGCTGACTTCGACGTTTCATCGCGATGTTTCCAGGTTGCTCCCATCATCGAGCGAGGTCTTCGAGAGAGGTCCGCGCAGAGCAAGAGGAAGGCTGTTCAGATTCTCGGAAACTTGTGAGTGGTCGTCGAACTTCTCGACTCTCGAACGAGCAGTTGCTGACCCGACCATTCCTCTTTCTCTCCAGGTCGTCGCTCACCGATCCCAAGGACTTCGTTCCCTACCGTTAGCCCTCCTTCCTTCCTCTTATCTTAGATCACTGCGCTGACCGTCGTCCTTTCGCTCTCATTCTCAGTCATCACCTTCCTCCCTCTCGTCCACATCGTCCTCGTCGACCCCGTCCCCGAGGCTCGAGCCACAGCCGCGAAGGCTCTCGGAACCCTCGTCGAGCGTCTCGGAGAGGATAACTTCCCTACCTTGGTTCAGGATCTTCTCCAGACTCTTCGATCCGATACTTCTGGTGTCGATCGACAGGTTCGTCGCGTCTCGTCTCGTTTCCGTTCCCCTCCCTTCAACTCGAACTGATACCCACCTGTTCTTGCTGTTTCTCTTCGATCAGGGAGCCGCTCAAGGTCTTTCCGAAGTCCTCTCCGGACTCGGAATGGATCGACTCGAGGCTCTCCTTCCCGAAATCATCACCAACGCCAGCAGTCCCAGACCTTACGTTCGAGAGGGATTCATCTCGCTCCTCATCTACCTGCCCGCCACCTTCGGTCATCGATTCTCGCCCCATCTCGGTCGAATCATCCCTCCCATCCTCGGTGGACTTGCCGACGAGTCGGAGTACGGTGAGTTTCTTCACCCCACCGGTCTTGTTTTTGTTGTTCGACGCGTTCGAGAACTGACGATGTTTTTTCGTTTGTGCTTCGACCAGTTCGCGACGCTTCGATGCGAGCGGGTAAGATGATCATCAGCAACTACTCTACCAAGGCTGTCGATCTGCTTCTTCCCGAGCTCGAGAAGGGAATGGTCGACGAGAACTGGAGAATTCGAGTGAGTCTGATCAATCATCTCTCTCGACTCGCCCTTCTCTCTCGTTCTAACGCTGACCTTCTTCGACCCACAGCAATCCTCCATCTCCCTCATCGGAGAGCTTCTCTTCCGAATCTCCGGTATCAGTGGAAAGGCCGAGATCGAGGAGGAGGAAGGAGCCGAGACTGGAGCCGTCGACAACTCGAGGAAGGCTCTCCTCGACGTCCTCGGTCAGGAGAAGAGGGATCGTGTGCTCTCGGCTCTCTACATCGTTCGACAGGATGCCGTCAACGCCGTTCGAACTGGATCGCTGCATATCTGGAAGGCTCTCGTTCAGAGTGAGTCCCTCTCGATCTTCTCGCACTTCTGCTGAAAACAAACGCTGACTCGACTTCCCTTTCTCGATCCTCCTCAGACACTCCCAGGACGCGTACGTTCTTGTTTCTTCCCCTCTCCGCGAGAGCTTTGCTTATTTTTTCCTTGCCTTTCCACAGTTCGGGAGATTCTTCCTTCGGTCATCAACCAGGTCATCGCTCTTTTGGCCAGCCCTGGAGAGGAACAGCGAGAGGTTCGTCTTCGTTTCGTTTTCGTCTCCGTTTCTCGCACTTGAGCTGACCGAGCTAATTCATTTTCCAGACTGCTTCGAGGACTCTCGGAGAGCTGTGCAAGAAGAATGGAGAGAGGATTCTCTTGGAGATGATTCCCATTCTGAAGGCCAGTGTTTCGTCGGTCAACCCCAGCATGAGGGAGGGAGGATGTTTGGCTTTCAGCGAGATCTTGTTCGTTCCCCTTTCCCTTTCATCTCCTTCTCGCTCCTCGAAACCTTCAACTGACTCGCCTTCTTCGACACTCAGGGAGAGTGCCGCTCCCTTGCAGCTCGAGGAACACCAGGACGTCATCATCGCGTCGATCCGAACCGCCCTCGTCGACGAGAACGCGACCGTCCGAGCAGCCGCCGCTCGAACCTTCGACCAGATGCAACAGGGAGACTTTGGAACCAAGGCCATCGATCAGACCATCCCTACCCTCCTCGAGGCTCTTCGACAACCCGGAGAGAGCTCCGAGACCGCTCTTCGAGCTCTCAAGGAGGTCATGGCCGTCCGAGCCAACTCGATCTTCCCCGTCGTTATCCCCACCCTCATCGCTCTTCCCATCTCAGCCTTCAACGCTCGAGCTCTCGGATCCCTCGTCTCGGTCGCCGGAAACGCTCTCAGTCGTCGTCTCATCCAGATCCTCACCGCCATCGTCAAGTCCCTCGAGTACGAACCCAACCCGGAGATCCTCGCCGAGCTTCACGCTACCACGAAGACGCTTCTCGAGTCGATCGAGGACGAGGAGGGAGTCAACACTCTTCTTATGCTTCTCCTCGGATGGGCGAAGGCCGACCATCCTGCTCGACGAGTTTCTGCCCTTTCGTGCTTGTGAGTTCGAGTCGCGTCGTTTCTCCTCTCACTCTTCCTTCCTCTTCCCTTCAAACATCTCCTGACCTCTTTCTCCGCCTATCTATTCACAGCCGAACCTTCTGCGAGGTTTCCCAGGAGGACTTCTCGGACTACCGAGTCGACTGGATCCGACGATTGGTCGCTTCGTTCGCCGACCGCCAGCCCGAGGTCGTCGAGGCTGCCTGGGAGGCTCTCGAGGCTCTCGTCAAGTCCATCCCCAAGGACGAACTGGAGGAACTCGTCGTCCCATTACGAGCTGCCATCGAGTCGACCGCCGCTCCTGGATTCGAGGTCCCTGGATTCTCGAGACCCAAGGGTGTTCAGTCGATCGTTCCCATCTTGCTGGCTGGAGTTCTTGGAGGGTGAGTTTGCTTCTTCCTACTTCCCTTTTCGAGCTCGAGCTGACCCGAACCTTCTCGTGTTATGGTCGCGTTTCAGAACCTACGAGCAACGAGAAGCCGCCGCTGGTGGAATCGGAGACCTCGTCCTTCGAACGTCCGAGGCCGGAATCAAGCCTTACATCGTTCAGCTCACTGGACCTCTCATCCGAGTCATCAGTAGTCAAACGTTCCCTCCGGCCGTCAAGAACGCCATGTGAGTTTCATTCCTCTCCCGTTTTCTTTTCGACGCGACGAGCGAGCGACGCACTGACGCGTCTTCCTTTCTTCTTCAGCCTCGGCACCCTCACTATCCTCCTTCAGCGAGTCCCTCACCTCGTTCGACCTTTCCAGCCTCAGCTGCAGAGGACTTTTGTCAAGTCGCTCTCGGATACGGCGTCGATTTCGATCCGAAACTCGGCCGCGGAGGGTTTGGGAGTGTTGATGGTTTCGCAGACTCGAGTGGATCGTGAGTCGTCCTCCCTTTCATCTCTACTGCTCTCTCGAGCCCTCGAGCATTCGAGAGCTCTCTAAGCTGACCTTCCTTTGATCTTTCCCACTTAGCTTTGATCACCGAGCTCGTCGCTGGAGCTCGAAGTGAGGACGAGATTTCGGCCAGCATGGTCCACGCTCTCGCCTGCGTTTGCAAGTCGGCTGGAAAGAACCTCGGAGACGCTTCCAAGGAGGCCATCGAGGAACTCGTTCACGAGACGTTCCGTCACCCTGGTTTGGGTGAGTCTTCGCCTTCCCGCATTCGACGCGTCTTCCTCCTCTAATGGCCGGCGCTGACCTCCTTTTCTGTTTGCTTTCTCCCATCGTCAGAACCTTACAACGCTGCTATTGGACAGGTTGTCGCCGGACTCGCTCTGCACAAGGCTGAGGACGTTCGAACGATCTTGGAGTGAGTGTTCGAAGCTCTTTCGTCCTGCCTCCGACGGCGAGGCTCTCGCGATGAACGCTCGACTGACTCCTCTCCTTCTCCTTCTCTTTTCTCTCTCGCCTTCCTCTCTCTCTCCAGAACTCGAATCATCCCCTCGAAGCCCAGCATCCTCTCCTCGGTCACCGTTCTTTCGATCCTCGAGACCGCTCCTGAAACCTTCGAGACGCTCGGAATCACCAAGGGAATCGTCAAGAAGACGCTCCTCAGCTGTGCCGTTATCGATAACCCAGGAATCGGAAGGCCTTCTCGGGAGGCTAGGGAGATCTTCAGGTCGTTCAACGACGAGGCGATCAACTCGATGTTGGAGCTTTGAGTGGGAGTAGTTTAGATTGAGGAGGGAGGGAGGGAGAAGGAAGGGAGAAAGAAGGTAGAAAAAGAGATCTGTTCGAAGATTCAATTACGTTTCATTATCTTTCGTTCTCGGCTCCTCTTATTCACGGAGAACAAACGGGTGAGAGAAGTCAGTCGCGTCCGGTCTGTAAGCTCATCAGACTTCGAAACGAGACGAGGACTTCTTGAGCTCCCTCGCCTTCCCTTCAGCGTTCAACTCCGTCTTCCTTCTCAGTCCCAAGATTATCAGCTTCGTGCCTCTCGTCACCCTGAGACCTAGCATGGAATCTACCGAGTGAGTTCCAGCCTTCTTTCGACAGGAGGGGAAGCATGGGAGAAGAGGTGGAACGTGAAGCTCAACGATTTCTCCTTCCCTTCCTCTCTTTCCTCCAGGCCTTCTGTTCTTCACCAAAGTAAGCTCTTCTCTACCTGGACTTCCTCTTAAACCCTCGAGAAGGGACCTGCGTCTGATCCCAGGCTACTTACCGACCCCTCCAGTCGTAGAGTCCGCATCGGATGAGGTCGACGATGTTGAGCTCGAGTGAGCTCCACCCTCCTTCCTTCCCTCTCTGTAGACGCCCCTCAGCTGACTCTAGTTCTCCTTCGGCCTTCTCACAGGTGCTTTGCCCTTCTGAGGGAGCTTGGAATCCCTTTCCCAACGACTGGACCGGGCACGACAAGCTCTGTCGAGGAGGCAAGCGAGGGTCAGGCCATGAAGGAGAAGGGTGGCGAGGGACGCTCCCTGGAAGAATCTATCGGAGCGTGAGTCGCTCTGTCGACCCTTTGGAGCTTACTTTAGGAGTCTTTGCAGTCGCTCATTCATTCGACGCGTTCTGGATCGTTCTCTGCAGGTCAACATCGCCGCCAGAACCAGGACCGACGGAGAGCTCACAGGCGTCGCCTTCTCGCGCTGCTTCTTCTTCGAGGTGAGTACTCCCCGGCTTCTAGAGACCGCCAGAGCCCAACTAAATATCAACCTCTTTCTATCAGTGCTCTTCCCGAGGAGTCGGTCGCTTCCACCTTTCTGCCCTCGCCGTCGAAGCAGGTCGACGACACGCCTCCCAGAGGACGGGATTCCTCGTCGCTCTCGTCCGTCCCTTCATCTTCTCTCTTTTCTGCAACTCCCTTTTGTTCTGGGAACCATGCTGAATGTCGGCATTGCTTTCACAGGCTCTCTCGAACCGATTCTCGTCACGATTCGCCGCCTGCTCACTCGTCGAGGGACTCGAGGTGCGTCTGCGATTTTCTCTTCGACTTTGCTCGCTAGACGGACGCTGACCATCTTGTTCTTCACTGATTGACTCGACAGGGCAAGGAGTCGATCTCCCCGAGGTGAGAGAGCAGGTGAGAGCTCCAAGAGCCGACTGGACAACTCAACTCGAACCGTCGTGTGCGAGGTTAGTCTCCCTTCCCTTCTTCGTTTCGCTCTGATTCCTTCCTGACAGCACCTCTCTCCAGAATCTCTCTCCCAACATCACCAAGGCACAACTGGAAAGGCACTTTCAAGCTTGCAGGTTCTCGAGGTCAGTTTGAGTTTTTCGACGCGCCTGGCCTGCAACAACCTGCGTTTCTGATCGAACTCTGGCAGAAGAGAGAAGGAGGACCTCTCTTCGCGAATGTCGAGCTTTGCGTTCGTCTGCTCTATCTTGACTCTCTGCGCGTCGGGAGGCAAAGAAACCCGCTCACCTCCCTCTTCCCTTTCGCAGCACTCTTCGGAAGCTCAGCTCACCATTCAACGACTCGATGGTAAGCGGTGTTTATCTCGAAGCTCTCTGCTTCCATGCTCCCCCTGACATGTTCGCTTTGATCAGGAACGAAAATCGGGTACAACAATCAGCGCATCACCGTTCGAATGGCCGACGTCTCATCTTCCCTCCCACCTCCTACACCTCGCTCTCGTTCTCCGCCACGTCATCACAAGTCAGCAAGATCTTGGTCTCCAGAGACCCGACCCCGAGGGACCGCCGAAATCGACCCCAGCCGTCTGTTCATCGCGGTGAGCCAGACGCGTCCTTTTTTCGTGTTCGAATTGTCTTGCTGGTGTTGACGCTTCTCCCGCTCGCTTCGATTCGCGCAGTCTTTGGATCCCTCTGTCTCGGAATCTCACCTCCACGAGCTCTTCTCTCCGTTTGGGCGTCTCCGAAGGTAAGCGGGCGAGTCAAACTCCTCGTGACGGACGCGTTCTCTCCTTTGGCTGATGAACCTTTCCTTCCGTCCTTCCTTCCTTCTCCAAAGCGTCCGAATCATCATCAAGGAAAGCCGTCACAACGCGTATATCATCTACGAAAAGGCTCGCCATGGTGAGTAGATTTGAACTCCGAGGCCCTTGCCTAGTGCTGAGGCTCACGCTCCGTCCTCGTTCGCTTTCCTAATCAGCTCGTGCGGCTCTTGAGGCCATGAACGGCCGAACGATCGGAGCATGGAGGACCACAATAATCTACTCTTTACCGTCCAAGAAGGAGGTCATGGATCCGGCGCTCGAGCCAACGAAGTCTGAGTCGAACACCACTCTCTACATCGCCGTGCGAACTCAGCTTCCTTCTTCTTGCCGCTCAAGCGTTGAATCTGACCTCGGCTCGGTTCTCTGCGTTTGAATACAGGGTCTCGATTCCGCCACGACCACCGAAGATCTGACTCGTGCGTTTTCTCGATGGGGCGAGGTGCTGGCGTGAGTTTTCGTTGACACGTCGTCCCTCTCCTTCGTTTCGCCACTGATACAATCTTCCTCGCCCAGCTTAGGGTAAGCATACCCCCTCCGAAGCGTGGATCCTCCTCCTTCATCAGCGGGTTCGTCAAGTTCAAGAAGGAACGAGACGCTTCGGTTGCTCGGGGCAAGATGAACGGTAAGCTCGCGTCGTCGTTTTCCTCGCCTCGAATCTTCTTCACTACTGACTCCAAAGCTGGTTTAACTTCGTATTCCTCGTTGAAAGGCACCAAGCTAGGATCCATGGTCGTACGAGTCACTACTGCTCGTGATACGAAGGTGTTTGCTTAGTTGGGAGGAGAAGAGAGGAGGATGGGACACGACGAGAGAGGCTGCACGACGACGCGACCTTCGTTTTGAACGACATGTTTCCCTTTGCCTCCTTTTTACGTTGATTTGATTCATGAACGATACGACTTTCCCCCTTCGCACTTCTTGCCGTCTTGCGAGCCTGCCTTCGACGCGCTCGACCTTTTCGCTCCCTGCAATTCCCACTTCCTCTCTTTTGCGCTGCTTGAGTCGAGAGGGCTGGAGGTACGTAAGTGTATTCATGATATAAAATCGAAGCAAAGTCAAGACCGTCAAAAGCGAACGATAAAAGGCGAGTCGAAACGCAAACTAGATCAACGCAGAGCGGAGACGCGAGGGACGAGAGAGGCGAAACGGAAACTGAGGAGAAGCCAAAAAAGAGACTAGATATGCTGTCCAACGGTACTGAACACCTTCGCGGCGAGAGCTCGAAGGATCTGATGGGCAGATTAGGGAGGAAACACGAGTCAGCGAACGCGTCCAAACGAAGAACGACGTGGAACCTCCAGTCTCTCGGCTCAACTCTACTAACCTGAGCTTTCCTATCCGTTCCCAATCCCAGAAACACCTCCCCAACAGACTTCCCCTTCGCATCCCTGATCGCACCTAGTCTGTTTCCAGCAAACGCTCCCGCCAACGCTCCAGGTACATTCCCAACCACGAACCCAAGCGCCATCCCTCCTCCTCCACCCACGATGCTCCAAATCCTACTGTGACTCTCCCTCCCCAGCTCAGGCTCGAGCAGATCACTGAACACATTCGTGAAGGTCTCATCTGCGTCTGCGTGATCTCCTGGAGTTGAGGTTCCCGAGAAGAGGTTGGCGAAGAAGGAGGAGGCGGAGGTGGGAGGGGGTGCTGAGGAAGTTGGAGGTGGGCCGGAGGTGAAGGAGTCGGGGTCGTCGTCTTGGTAGGAGGAGGAGGAGGAGTAGGCTGAGGGGAGGTGGAGATCGTATTCTCTTCGACGGACGGGGTCGGAGAGGGTGAAGTAGGCCTGGGAAGGAAGGGAGAAGAGGGCGAGAAGGAGGTGATGAGGTCAGAGGTCGGATGAGCTCGAGCTGAGGGAAGGGTGGGAGATTGAAGCTCACGTCTGCTACCTGCTGGAAACGAGAGGTCGCTCGTTTGCGCTCTGCTGTAGTCGCATCGGGAGGGAGTCTGTCGGGGTGGGATTTGAGGGATTCCTGTAGAAGAGAAAGAGGAGGAGAAGGTGAGCAAAGGGAGGCTCGATCCGGGAGGAGGAGCCGACTTGGACGGTTCCTTCGTCGCTTCCATGAGCTCGTAGATTCAGGAAAGACTGACCTTTCGATAGGCAGCTCTGATCTCCTCACTGTGAAGAAAAAGAAAAGACGAGAGTGTCAGGTGAAGGACTCGTGATAGCAGAAGAAGGAAGGAGCGGGCGGGAGGGAGGAGAGGAAGCTCACAAAGTCGCTTTGGTGGGAACGGAGAGGATGGCGTAGTAGCTACGCGAACACCAGCACAAGGTCAGCTCGAGAGTGATAGAGAGTGATAGGTAGGAAGGGTGGTGTATGAACTCACTTTGGGACGGACATGGTGGTGGTTGAAGGGTGGGCGAGCTGGCAGAACCAAACATCTGAAGAAGCAGGAGGTCGGAATCGTCATCGACTGTGCGAGCTCGTCGAGGTCGTCGTGGACCCCTCCTTCCTCTTCCCCTGCTGCTGCCTAACCTCCAGCATCTACTTTTCAGTAAAATCTTCCTTCAACATGTCCTCTTCAACAAATCAAACCTCCTCGAACTTCGAAGCTCCCTTCAAAGTCTACACTCCGTTCGTCCCTTTCTTCGATCTCCTCCCTTCCTCTCAGCCCACCTCCCTGCCTTCTTCCCTCCTTCCCTTCCTTCTCTAACCCATCACCCCTTCCCTTGCCTTCGCAGAGCCGAGCAATCCGAAATTACCTCCACGGAAACCGCTGCTTCCTCAGCGTACCAGAAGTGGAAGGACGCCAAAGCAGCAGGGGAGGACTCGTCCGTGATTCAGAAGCTGCTGGAGGAGGCGGAGAAGAAGGATGCTGAGCTCAAGGGGTTGCAGAGTCTGTGCTGAGCAGCGAAGGAGTCTAATAGATGGGACCCTGTTGTATACTGTTTTGGGCGAGCTGAGGAATTAGGATGAGAAACACTGGAGTGAGGGTAGAGGGAGAGGAAAGAAGGGAACGGAAGGCGAGCTCGACGGATCGAGTCGTCATCTCCCCGATCTTCGAAGAGTGAGGCTCAGAAAGCTGGAACGTAAAGCTCTCACGAGGTGGAAAGGCTAGAGTACGTCTTGCGTTGACCTCAGTCGAAGACGAGTCGAGGGTGAGCAGAGCTGCAGAAACTCATCGACACTACAGCTCTTCTTCGTCTTTCTCTTCCCTTCGAGCTCCCGCAGATCCTCCGAGTCGTTACGAGTTCATCGAAAGGATTGACTGAGTCGTCAGCTAGGCTAAGCTAAGAAGCGGTAGAGAACAAGATCGAGCGTGCAGCGTTGAGAGCAGCCTCCTCCTCCTTCGACGCGTCCTCGTTACCAGTCCCTTCGACGAAAGCTGCTTTGAAGACCGTTCGAACCTGCTTCGACCTGGAGGAGCCAACGATTAACGAGAGAATGAGTATCAGCACGCGTCCTACGTAGAAGGGAGAGAAGGGAAACCATCGGCTCACCTCGCAATCGAGTTCTTCTCCTCGACCAGAGTCTCCATCGCGCTCGACTGTCGTTGGGCGACTTGAAGAACGGTATCAGGCACTCCGGCGAGTCGAGCGCACTCGACTCCGAAAGATGCTTTGGCGAGACCTGAGAAAGAAGAGGGAGGATGGGGGGGAATGTCAGCGATGAAGCGGCGATGGGGACGAGAGAAGCGGACGAACCTGGAGCCAGAGAGTAGAGGAAGGTGATAGCTGAGCTCCCATCCGGTCGAGGAGTCTGCCTATAGCCCATGTGCCAGTTCGAGACGTCGGGGAGCTGTGGAGGGGACGAGATCGAGGAGAGCGAAGGGTTAGCGATCAGCGACGAGAAGAGACGATGAAGACGACGACGATTCTGTAGCTCACCTGTTTCGAGAGCGATGTAGCGACGAGAGGGTAGTGAGTGATGAAGAGAGTGTGGGATTCGACTTGAGTGACGAGATGGTGAAGAACAGCCTGGGGAGATGAAGAGAGTGAAGGGAGGAGGTCAGTCGCGTCGACGGTCAGTTCGAAGGGGAGGACTTTCTCACCTCAGCGATAGCCATCCCATCAAAGGTCGAGGTTCCTCTTCCGAGCTCATCGAGGATCACGAGTGACTTCGAGGTCGCAGTTCGAATGATGTCGGCCGTTTCGCTGATCTCGACCTGTTCGAGAGCGAAGAAAGTGTCACGCGAGGTTCGAAGGGCGAGCGAGAATCCAACGAGACGCGACTCACCATGAAGGTACTCTTCCCACCAACCAAGTCATCGTTCGCTCCCATTCGAGTGAGAATCGCGTCATGGACTCCGAGCTTGACCGACGATGCTGGAACGAACGATCCGATTTGAGCGAGCAGGACCGTCAAAGCGATCATCCTGACGAGCGACGACTTTCCACCCATGTTGGGACCAGTGATGATCTTCGTTCTTCCGTGTGACTTCGAGAGGTGGACGGCGTTCTGGGTCGAAACGAGGAAGAGCAAATTAGCTCTCGTCGCGAAGAGAGGCGAGCTGTTCGAATCGAAGACCCACAGGAACGTAGGTATCCGTGTCCTTGAGAGCAGCGACCATGGGATGGAAGCCTCCTTCGATATCGAGCTGATGCTCCTCGGTGAAGACGGGTTTGGTGAAGCCTGGTTGGGTAGCGGTGATAGCGAGGGAGATGAGGCAGTCTGATCAGTCGAGAAGGGAGACGGTCAGCTCGCGTTTCCGAAGAAGGATCTCAAGCAAAGAGTAAGCATCGTACCCAACGTCGAAAGATTCTCAGCGACGACTCTGAAGACATCGAACGACTCGGTCACCTCTCCAAGGAAGTCGAGGAAAGCAGCTTGGGCCTCGGCAGTCAATGTTTCCTTGTGCTGCTCCTTCTCCTTCAGGATTCGAAGGACCGAGGGAGTGTGGAAGCGAACGAGGGCCTTGGTCGAGGAGACTTTGATCCAGTTGATGGGTACCTGCAACAATCGGACGTAAAGGAGTCAGGAAGCGTGTGAAGGGGAAGGAACGCGACGCGACCAGCTCGACTGACCTTCTTCGCGTCCCCAGTTCGAGTCTCGATGAGGTTGTCGACTCCGTTGATGGACGTGTAGGTCGCCGAAGGTCGCTTAAGTATCTTCCTGATCTCCGTGAGTTGCTCGTCCAGTTCTTGGTCGCACACGGCGATCATCTGTCGAACGTCGAAGCGAGAAGTCTGTCAGCGAACCATCTTCAGTCTCATGGCGGCGAGCGCAAGCAGACTCACATCCTGAGCATCCGCAATAGCCTCGTACTTCGAATGATCTCTCCACATCTCAGCCTTCAACCCCTCCTTCGCCTTCTTCTCGTCAATCGCCTCCAAAAGAACCTTCAGCGGCTCGACCACCGTCGCGAGACTATCCACAATTCCCTTGAGGAGCGGACTCTCGAATTGCTGATCTCCTGTCGTCTCCGAGAACTGTCCAACGCGTCTCAGGGCCGAGAGGATGGAGATGAGCTCGGCCGGAGTGGAGCGACCGTACTGGATTCGAACGAGCCCTCGAGGGAGGTCTGGGAGGGTTTTGAGGAGGGTTTTGAGAGGTGCGACGAGGGAGGAGGTGTCGTCGAGGAGTTCGGAGACGGCGTTGACGCGAAGGTCGAGTTCGCTGAAGGGAGGGACGAGAGAAAGGTGGGTGAGTTCGACGACAGGAGGACGTCGAGAGAGAGAGAAGGACGAGATGCACGATTTCACAACGAGAGGTCGTCCGACCCACTCTCTCAGCATTCGCTTTCCCATTCCTGAGGATGAAGAGATGAGCGTGAGAGTCAGCGAGGGCTGCGCGAAGCAGGGCAAGAGGCGAGATAGGAACGAACGCGTCGAACAGTGATCGAGCAACCACAACAAGCTTCCCTTCTGACCTCCATCGTCTGAGTTTCGGTAGACCTCGAGGTTGTTGAGAGTCGTAGCTGACAGAGTGAAGGTGTTGAATCGGTTGAACCTTTTGAAGGACGATCTGGTGTGGAGGAGGGCCGACGAGAGCTTGAACTCTGCGACGAAGGGTCAACGGACGTCAGTTCGAACCTTCACCCTCCGCTTTCCCCAGTCCTCGAGAACCCACGATCTCACCTTCGAGATACCTGATCGCGTAAGCCAAAGCGAGCACCACTCCCTTGGGGAACTCCGTAACGTCTGTCGCCTCCTCGTCCTCCTCTCCCTCGGCGTTCTTGGTTCGAGCCTTCTTGACGTAGAAGTTCTGGACGAAGCTTGAGGCGTAGGAGTAGTCGAGGTCCGTTTCGATTCGCTCAACTCGGACTCGATCGCTGAGGTTGCTTGAACTAAGAAACAGAACGAGAGAGAGATGGTCAGCGAAGGGGAACGAGGGCAGAGGCGAGAACTCGTCACACCTTCGATCGATGAACGTAGAGAGCATCTTCTCCGTAGCTTTAGATAGCTTGGCAGATGGAAGGAGAAGCTCCTGAGGTTGAATGTGTGTCATTCGAGTCTGGGTTCGATCAAAAGCGACGAGAGAGGGTGAAAGTCAGCAAGGCGTCGCGTCCATCCCTACTCGCTACGGTCCCTGCGAGTCGCGTGATAGAACGGCAGTCGCACGGTATGGAACTCGACCTACCTCCAGTTCTTTCCTCATACTCGAATCCGTAAACTCGTCCCACAGCACGTCTCCCGTCGAGGGAACAACCGACACCAACCCGAACGTGACCTCCTCTCCCTCCCTCTCCTTCCCCTTTCCCTTCTTGGAAGACGACGACGATGACGCGGGATCCAGCTCGACGATGGCGACGAGAGCGTTCGAAGGAGGGACGGCGGAGGGGAAGGCGAAGGAGCCGTTGTCGAGGGAGGAGATTTCGTCGACGTAACTGGAAAAGAATCGACGCCGAAGGAGGTCAGCGAGAAAGAACGAGAGACGCAGGAGATCGAGAGAGAGAGATGGAGAACAGACGACTCACGTTGCTGAAGTGTAGACGTTCGTGAGCTTCCTGATGAAGGGAGTGTTTCGATTGTCCCCAGCTTTCTTGAGCGCTGCCGTCTCGGTCTGTCGAATCACTCCGACCTTGTAGCCGTTGGCGATGAGGTTCTTGATGTCTGGTAGCGAGCGATGAAAAGGAAAGATCAGCGTGGATTCGACGAGGAAGAAGGGCGGCGAGCGAGGAAGGACGAACGGATCTCGAGTCGATGAACAGGAATTGAGGCTTCGTAGAAGTTTCTACTCGGGAAAGAGACGATGTTGAGGTGCTTGGCTGCGATCTGAGACAAAGGAAACAAGGAAAGTCAGCTCAGATGAGAAGATGGAAGGTGATTCGAACCGCAATCTCCTCAGACTTACCTTCGAGTCGTCGCCGTAGAACCTGAGGACGCGTCGAAAGGTTGATCAGCTCGGAGAGACACACAGGAAAAGAAATCCACTCACTTCATCTTGTACCCAACCTCAAAAATGAGTAGCATCCCAGGATGAGCTGCCTTGGCCTCCAAGACCTGTTTCGTTCGCGACCCAACGAAAAAAGCAAACGCGTCAACTCCACCTCCCTCTCTCCTCAGACACCACACATCCCAGCTCTTCAAACACGTCTTCTCTACGCGTCTTCTCTCCCACTAAGCACCTCCGACCTGCAAAAAGTGGCGAAAAACTCACCTGCTTCTCCAACGGCGTCCAACTCAACCCACTCGGACCGACCGCGTCGAGCTTCTTCTTCCCTCCTGCTCCTCCCTTCGCGACCTCCTTCCCTTTGCCCTTCCCTTTCGCAGTAAGCTTCTCCTTCAAGCCCTTCATCTTCTGCTTGCTACTCGGTCCCTCCTCGTCCTCCTGATCCTCCTCTTCGTCGTCGTCCCTCTCTCGACCTCCCTCGCCTTCATCTTCATCTCCTGATCCTGCTCCTCCCTCGGCCCTGTCAAGCTCGAGACTTCTCCTCCTGCCGAAGTTCCTTCCTAGGAGCTTAGCCTTGAAAGCTTCGTGTCTCTGAGATCGAGCGATGGTCTGGGGAGGAGTGGGTTGTTGCTTTTGCTGAGTTGCTGGGATGAGCTCGCCGTCCTCGTCGAGATCGATGTCCATGGGAGTGGAGGGAGGTGGTTTGAAGGCGAACTGCTGAAGGGCTTCGTGCGAGGATCGGATAGATTGTTTGCCCTTGAAGGCTGAGGACGAGGTGGAGGGTCCTGCGATGGGTTGGACATGTTGAGCTTCAGAGGGACGAGAGGAGGAGGAGGGAGCGAAGAAGGAGGTCGAGGTGGAAGCGGTGGGTTTGGAGGAGGAAGCTGAAGCTGACGGTGCTGGAGCTCTTTTGACGATGGGAGAACCGGGTGGAGAGGGAGTTGGAGAGTCATCGATGACTATGGGTTCTGCTGCTGTTGCTGGAGGAAGAGGGGCGGAAGGAGAGACCTCTCGTTTGACTCTCTTGGGTGGTTGAGAGGAGGAGGAGGGGAGGGAGGAGGACGGGCTTTCCTTCCTTTTGAAGAACGACGAGATCGAGGGTTGGTTCTTGGACGGAGCTGATGCTTTGGGAGCCATGCTGAGAGAGAACGGAGAACGCGAACTGGAAGGAGAAGATATCGAGAAGGAAGCGAATGGGGGATGAGGGGAGGAAGGGAGGGGCGAGGTGAGCTTCGACGAAAGCTCGTTTCGTTTCCTTCCTTGCTTCTCCCTCCTCGCCGCCATCATCGAAACTTCGCCTTCGTCTAGTCTTCTTCTCAGACGAACCTTCTGCCAAATCTCATCTTCTTCGCAAAAGAATCAAGAATCTTCGCCCCAAACCCCGACTCACCGCTGCCTCAGTCAGCCCAACCCTCGATCCCCTCCCTCTTCCTCCCCCCATCTCTCTTCTCCTCCCCCAACCTCCACTCCCTTCCACCATGACCACCTCCACTCCCTCCCCCATCATGACCACCTTCCAAGCTACCATCGCCGAGCACGCTTCCGACGGATGGGATCTCCTCTGGAAGGCAACCACGACGCCTTGGGACAAGGGCGTTCCGAACCCTTCCCTCGTTCGTCTCTTGGAGGACGTCCCTCAGGAGGTTCACCTTCCCGAGAAGGGTAAAACTGGCGTAAGAGCGCTGGTGGCTGGGTGTGGGAGGGTGAGTCCATCCGACAGCTCTTTTCATCGCCTCTTCATCACAAAGAGGGCAGGAGACGGGGGACGCCGTAAAGACGTCGAGCTCACCTTTCCTCCTCCTCCTCCTTCTGGTCCTTCACTCTCGGTTCTTTCCCGCAGGGCTACGATGTCGAGGCCCTCTCTCGCTTAGGAGGCTGGGAATCATGGGGTCTCGATCTCTCCGAAACTGCCATCACAGAGGCGAGATCGTGAGTCGTCCACAAGTTCCATCTCGTCCCTCCTCTCTCCCTCCGTCAGCCTAAGCTCACCTCCCTTTCCCTCTCCTCTTCTCCCTCAGCTGGTACTCCTCCCTCCCTCCTCCCACCACCACCATCGGACCCGTCTCCTTCCACGCACTGGACTTCTTCACCTTCTCCCTCCCCTCCGGAGCCTTCAATCTCGCCTTCGACAACACCTTCCTCTGCGCTCTCCCTCCCTCCCTCCGTTCAGCTTGGGCTCGACGCTACGCTGCTCTCCTTCCCGAACCGGGGTCGCTCCTCATCGCTAGGGTGTGGCCTATCGTGGATAAGGAGGAGTTGAGCAAGGGGACGGGGACGGGACCGCCTTGGGGGGTTAGCTTGGAGATCTACGAGGATCTTTTGAAGGATGGTTGGAGGAAGGTTTGGGAAGGGGAGGGAGGGGAGAAGGGGTTGTTGGTTGTTTGGGAGAGGGTTTAGATAGATCCGTACTTGGTTGTCTATCTGCGATGGTATAGATCGGGCGGGTTTCGCGAGCTTTAGTGGAATGAAGACGGAGGGAAAGAGCGAGCGGCGACGCGTCAGACTCGACTCAGGCAGCGTTGGAGAAGTCCTTTGGATAAACAAACTAGTCTACCCAGCAACAACGAGATAAAGGTATTATAAGCAACGAGTGTGGTTCCCGGTGCGTGGACAGATCGAGATAAACAGTAGATGATGAAAGGAGAAGATGGGAGAGCGAGGCGCGCGCTTGTCTTGTCTTTAGATCGACCCAGAGAGCGAGGCAGCAGCGAGCGCATCGGTAGCGATGACGACCTTGAAGGTTCCAGTAGGTCGGATCCACTTCTGCTTGACGACGTCCCAGGTACTGAGGTCGTAGGTCGAGAGGGAAAGGGAGACGGAGGTGGACTTTCCGGCGGCGAGGGAGACCTTGGTGAAGTCTCGGAGGACTCGAGGCTGTGATTCCCAAATAGACGAGACATGGCAAATAGTGTCAGCGCGCAGGAGAGATGGTGAAGTTAAGGGGAAAGAGAGAACGAGGAACGAACAGGCTCGGAGACGGAGGAGGGGAAGGTAATGTAGCTGGAAATGGGAGAAGCAGCGGAGCGGTTAAATCAGTACGGGGCGGAGACGGAGAGTATTCAAGAAAGGAGAGCTCACAGTTGAGGAACCTGTTTGAACGACGGATGAAAGGGAGGTCAGAAAGAAGAAGGCGGAGGGACTCGCGACGCGGACGACGAAACTCACATCCTGGCCCAAAACGGATCCACAGTTCTGAACGGTGAACGAGACGGTGTACTTGGGAGCGTGGAGACTGAAGTCGGGAATGAGATTTGTGATTTGGTCAGTCTCGTCTCGATAGAGAAGGAAAGGGGGACAGCGAAACGAAAAGGACGAACGAAGCGATGACGGAAGCTCCGACGACCTTGGTCTGGTCCTTGGCGATGTAGTTGTTGTACTCGGTGGTCTGAGCAGAGGTCAAGGAGACGGTCTTGATGGAGAGACCGGAGTAGGAGAACTTGGTGTAACTGCGAGAGGAGGGAAGATGTCGAGTCAGCTTCGAATCGTCTCGTGCTTACGCAGATCTGAGCCACGCTCGCTTGAGAAAGAACGTACGAGAGTCCGTATCCAAAGGCGTATCGAGGAGTAAGACTGTTGGTAGCGAAGTGTCTGTAGTCCACGTTGAGCTGAGGACGGAAAGACGCGTCGCGGTCAGTCAATGCACAGCGAGAATCCTCGACGAGAAATCCAGGCTTACCTTCTCAGAGTCGGTGACCTGGGGTTGAGCGTCAGTGGCAGAATCGGGGGTAGCGTGAACGTCTGTAGAAAGAAAGGACGAAGAACGATCAGTTTCCGCCGGCCGAAGAGAAAGCGTTGCAGGTCGAAACTCACAGTGAGACTGGTCCTTGGCGATGGTGTAGGGAAGCCGACCGGAAGGGTTAACATCTCCGAAAAGGACATCGGCGCAAGAGTTCCTGATTCCTGACTGTTGAGAGAAGAGAGAGCGTCGAACGCGCCGAGTCAGGACTGGCCTCCTCGATCGCTCTTTCGGAAAGGAGAGTGCGAGAAGAAGAACTGTAACTCACCCAGGAAGTCCGGCCCAAACGATAGCGGTGACGTTGGGGTGCTAAGAGAGATGCATAAACGAGGTTAGCCAGTCTGCGAGCAGACGAAACGCAACACCATCGCGTCGTCCTTCGAATTCGAACTGGACTCACATCGATCCAGAGCTCAGTATCCATGACTCCAACACTGTGAACGATGAGGATAGTGTTCTTGTTCTTAGCAGCGACGGCGAGGACAAGCTGATCTCCTCCCATCCAGGCGGAGATGCTGAAGGGGTGAAGAAACGACGAGGTCAGCTCGAGGAAGAACAACGCGAACGACGGCGAGGCAAAGTGAACAAACTTGTTCCTGTCTCCGTTGTTTCCATCGACGATCGAGACGGCCTCTCCAGAATCCGAGTTGATGAAAATGAGAGCGGCATCCTTTCCAGTCGCGAGCTTTCCAGCGGCGGTGAGGTCGAAGTTGTTCCTGGAGGAAGTGACGTTGGTCTTGAGGGAAGCAGATCGAGCGATGATGGCAGAAAGAGGGTCGACGAGGTAAGGGAAGTCGTTGGCTCCAGATCCCCATCCAACGGCGAGAGTTCCATCGTTTCCGCCTGCGAAGAAAAGCGAACAAGATGCGACGATCAGCCTCCAGTTTAGTCTCGTCTCTTCCTTCCCGACTGCTCCCAGGCTATTCCAGCCTCGACTCTTGGCACTCCTTTCCACCCTTAGAAAGTCGAAAGGAAAAAACGAGCCTCGGTAAGTGTAGAAGTTGGGGTTTCCGTCCTGCGAAGAAGGGAAAGCGTCGTCTCCGATAACGAGGAGGGTTTTGGGGGACTTGAGAGGAAGGGCGTTGTTGGTGTTCTTCAGGAGGACGGTGGCAGCGGAACCCATCGTTCGGATGAGCCTGAGAGTGCGGAAGAGAAGGAGAAGTGGAAGAGACCGAGACGAGGAAGCGAGGTCAGCGTCACTTCGTGTTCGAAGGCAGATAGCGAGCACTCACTTGTAGTGATCGTCTTGAACGTTGACGTGCTGGTTGGTGGCCTCATCAAGGAGGTTCCATCCGTCTGAGCAAGTAAGATGAAGCGACGATCAGCCCAACGAAGCAAGAAATCGAGACGCGTCGGGGAAAAGGTCGACTGACTGAAGTTGGTAGCGGGGAAGTTGGTGTCCTGTCCGAGCAAGTACCACGAAGAAAGAATCCTGGTAGCCATATCCTAGTATACGAAAAGGATCAAAAGCAGTCAGCGAAGTGAGAGAAAGCGGGAAGGAAAGGAACGACGAGCAAGGTTCGCAACGCGAATACTCACGGTAAGTCGGGACTCGGGCATTGATCCGTTGTTGACCATCGCGACGAGGTTGGTAACTCCCCAGTACGACGATCCATCGAAGGTGAGCCAGTCGGGAACACCGGGCATGTCCATGTCGAGTCCAGAAAGAGCGGACGCGAGTCCTGATCGCGAACCAGCCCAATCGAACATGAGGGTTCCAGAGAATCCGAGCTCTCCCTTCAAGATACCGTTGACGAGCTTCGAATTCTGAGCGTTCCAAGATCCGTTGACCTGGTCTGAGGAAGAGGAAGGGGAGAAGAATGAGACGGGGTCAGATTCGATTCTCGAGCGACAAGTCGACGGCTCCG
Organism: Mrakia gelida; assembly: GCA_024345305.1. Classification (NCBI taxonomy): domain Eukaryota; kingdom Fungi; phylum Basidiomycota; class Tremellomycetes; order Cystofilobasidiales; family Mrakiaceae; genus Mrakia; species Mrakia gelida. The sequence continues at coordinate 259,577 of BRON01000013.1, read as the reverse complement.
CTTTCTGAAGGCGAGACCAAGACGAGGCGTAAACGAGGAGATGAGAACTCACTGTAGGCAGCCATGACGTTGGCGACGTTCGCCTGGACAGATCGGAGGAAAGGGTGAAGGTAGATCTCGTGAAGGGTTCGGTCGTCGATGTTGGACGAGGTCTCAGTTCGAAGGTGCTCCTCCTCGTTTCCGATGAAGTGCTTCGCAGTGGCCATGAGAAGAGATGAAACAGAAGATCGTCAGCGCTGGCTCGTGAAGGAAAAGAGGGAGGACGGGGAGGGGAACTCGCCTGAACTCCAGAAGCTTGCATTCCCAAGATCGTCTCGTAAGCGGCCTCTCCCTGGAGGTAGGGATCGGCTCCGAAACCCTCCCAGTTTCGTCCACCCTCGGCGGTACGAGGAGGGTTCATTCCAGGCCCAAGAGCTGAGAGAAAAAGGAAGAGGAAGAGGAGTAAGCGACGTGTTCGTAGCCCCGTCGAGTCGCCTCGATTCAAACTGCTCACCGATGTTGACTCCCTTTCCCTTGAACTCAGCTCCCATGGCGACTCCACGAGAGTACATGAGACTTCGATCCCAAGTGGCGGCGACGTTGACTCCAGCGGGCTGAGCGAGGAAAGCGAGCAAACCGAAGGAGGAATGAGCTGCTGAAGTGGACGCGTCGAGCTGGCGAGAACGGAGAGACGTACGAAAGCAGAGACGAGGTCGGCGACTCGAACTCCGACGGGAGCATCTGGAGGGAAATGGAGAGGCAACGAGATGATCAGCTGCAGCCTGGACGACGCGAAGTCTCGAGTGAACGACGACGAGATCGATGGAGCTCCGAAAACAAGACTGACCCTGGAGACAGAGACCAGGGAATCCAGTGGAAGCGATGGGGTTGACGTTTCCGACACAGAGACTAAGAAAGGAGAGAGGAGAACAAGTGTCAGTGCGGTACATGATGCTCAAACGCGAAAAGAAAGATGCTCACCCTGGGGGCTGAGAAGAAGCAGGAGGACGGAGAGACGACGAGAAGTCAGCAAAAAGTTCTCTTCGCATGCGAGGAAAATATATGAATCGACTCACTTGCCACAAGTCACCGAAAGGACAAAGAAAGGAAAGGAAGGTCAGAGTTCGCCAAAACCACGTCGAGTCGAGGACGAGAACCAATCCAAGACTCACCCAGTGCAGAGAGCGGCTCGCTCAGCAAGAGTCCAAGTAGAGAGCGTAGCCTTCGCCTGAGGTCACGAAGAAAAGAAGGGGGAAAGAGCGTCAGGGGGAGGCGAAAGAAAAAAACGAGACGAGCGCGGAAGCGAAACGAGGAAAAGAAACGGACCTTGTTAACAGCGACAGTCCAGTCTCCAGTGGCCCTGGTATCGGGAGTAGGGTAGACGGGAGGGGAGAAGACCACATCGGCTCGTCCGACGAGTCGGTTGGCGGAAGCAGCGAGGGAAGAGAGGGAGAGAGGGAAAGCCTGCACCTCGGGCGTGGTCGAAAGAGCGGCCGCGAGAGCGATGGTTCCGATGAGGGAAAGCATTAGGTTAGGTGATAAGTAGAGAAGGAGAAAGGTTTAAAGAGAGTGTGGGTGCGTAGGGGGTGGAGGTTAAGGTTGGGGGTCCCGAGAAAAGGGAAGAGAAGGGAGGGGGGAGAGGGAAGAGAAAGTGGTGATTGGAGGAAAGAAGAGACGAGAGAGAGAGCGACGTCTTTTCACCGAACGACGTTAAAAAATATGAGAGAGGAGCACGCATGGGGGTGTCAAATACGACTCAGGAGAGAGGAGAGCAGGGTCGGGTAGTTGGTTGCTTTCCCAGGAGGTGGGCTAGCAGGAGGTCGGTCTTCCTCCAAAGCTCGCTCTCCCTCCCCTCCCCTCTCCGCTCGCTGAGCCCTCGCTCTCTCCACGTACCTCCGCTGTTCCCTTGGCTGTTTCCTCGAGCGATCCCATCAGAGGATGTTAGAAAGTCTCCGATGTGGCTCCGCATCTTGAAGAGAAGGGAAGACCTGAGGGACAAGAAGCTGCAAGAAGAGAAAGATCGAGGTCAGTCGAGGGCTGAAACGCGTCCTCGTCAGGGGTCAAGATCCGTTCACCTGCCGCTCCAACCACGTTTTCTGACCCCTTCGCCTTCCCCTGTTCATCTTGAAATCGTCCTGCGGGTTCGTCTCCTGTAGGAAAAAGGTCCCGAAGGTGGTCGCGGATTCTTTTGAGGTTTCGAGATGAGACTCGACGAGGTCGAAGAACCGCCGTCGGAGTCTTCGAGGAGCTGGAAGTCCTTCTCCGTCGTGTCTGAAACCGTACACAGACTCACCTGCGAGTGGTCGAAGTTCCGTGCCCTCGGCAAATTTACAGCCGTGTCTACTGAAGGGCCAGACCCAGAGCGAAGTGTCTCGCCTCCTCTCGCCGACCTCGTTCGAATTGCGCTCGAGCATCTCTCTCGCGAAAAGGAAGACGAGCAGTGGTTTCAAAAAGGTGCAGATCACATCCTTCCATCCCCCCAATCACTCCCACCAGGCATCAACCCTGTCCCACCTCCCAAACCGGTCTCCATCCCTCCCATCGCCATCGACATGTTCGTCGGTCGACTACTGCTCGTCCCTCCTCCTCCTCCTCCCCTTCCTCCTCGCTCCCTCACTCCAGTCGCACCACCACCACCACCGCCCATCGACGACGACTGACTCGAGCTCCCTCCAACAGCATCGAAGCTCCTCCTCTTCAACACCCCTTCCTCCTCGATCATCCGACTCACACTCCCCTTCCCCCCTCCCGTCCCGGAAGGCGAAAGCAACCCCAATCCAGCCGTAGGAGGATTAGAAGGCAACAACACCTCCCTCATCAACTTCTCTCCCAACCCTTCTCCCTCCCCCTCCTCACCCCCCTCGGCGACACCCTCAGCATCAACCCCATCCTCCCTGTCAACAATCACAAACTCGTCCTCTCCCAACCCCCCTCCATCCCTCCCTCCACTCATCCCTCCAGGGGTGGTGCTGATCCCAATCCCAAGGGAGGGGAGGCCAACAGCGAAGAACCTCGGCCAGACGATCCGTTCTGCGATCGCTTGACGAAGACGAGACGCGACGAGTTGTTCGATTTTAGGGAGGTCTTGGAGTTTTGCTCTGGAGCCGAGGAGGGAGGTTGTGGAGATGGAGAGGGCGAAGTCTGGTTGGAGGGAGAGTTGGATGGATTGGTGGGGGGTTGGAGAGGTGGGGGTGATGGGGGAGGAGAGGAGGGAGGTGGTCATCTGTGAGGGAGGGGACGAAAAGACGACGCGACAGTGAGTTTTGAGCGTCAGTCGTTCGATGGACGGCAAGAAGGGAAAGAGCGTTGGGCCGGTGGTAAGCGGGGTGGAAGGATGGACGTTGAAAGACTCACGGTACCAGAAAGACCAACGAGCGTGATCCCTAGACTGATGGGCAGGACGGCGAATCGAGGACGAGGGAAGTTGACGACGAGGGAGGTGGAGATGGCTAGGGTGACGGAATCTGTGTAGTCGAGTTCTGTTTCGGCTCGCTGAGCGACGAATGAGCGATCCAACAGAAGAAAGTGTCAGTCCAGAAGGAGGGCAAGAGGTGAGGGCGAGAGAAAGAGACGAACCATCCGACCTGTCGAGTCTGAAGGACGAATTCGAGCGTTGGAGAAGAGAGGGTAGGAGGTTCCGAGCGAGAGGGAGGTAACGCGTATTGGGTCCTGAAAGATGAGAAGGACGAGGGTTGGTCAGGATCTGGGTGGAATTGATGGGAGGAGGGAGTCGTGAAGGATGGACGAGACGAGGCGACGGAAGGAGAGCGAGGTCGAGTTTTCTCGACGCTGGATCGAGGTTCAGACGTGCAGGTCCTTCCAGTACAAGAAGCAGAAACTGATACACCTCTGGGAAAGAGAGCGTCCTACGAGATGCGAGTAGATGGGACCTATCCGAATCCGAACGACAGAACGACGACTCACCAACCACGAAACGCCCTCTCCAGGATTCAGCCATTCCTCCACCGTTTCCCTAGCTCCCTCATCCCCTTTGCGAGCCAGCAGAGAAGATCGGTAGTTTGAGAGAGTCTTCGCGATAAAAAGTAACAAACAAAGCGACGAGGGGAGTGAGCTCGAAGCAACGAAAGGGGAGGGAGAGAGAGGGGAAGGGAGAAAGAGGAGCTCACCTGAGCGAGCAAAACGTTGAGCCAGTCCATAGATTCGGCAGGGTGAGAAGACAGGTCGTAGCTCGTCTGAGAGAGAATCTCTGCTGAGGAGATAGGAGCTGGTGGTGAGGTTCCCATGGACTGCTGAGACGAGCGACGCTGAAGGAGACGAAAGGAGGGAGGAAGGTCAGCTCGACGTTTAACCCCTCGTTGCGTCCTTCGCTTGACCTGGAGAAGCAGAGAATGGTACATACCTTCTTCCTCTCCTTTCTCCTTCTCTCTACTGCTGTTGCTCCATCCTCGAATACCACGTAACGTATGAAGAGGGCGATGAAGACGAGGATCGATCCTTGACCGACCAGGATTCCAGTCACGAACGAGTAAGACGAGGGACCCGAAGGAGGGGAGGGAGGAGGAGGAAGGGATACTGGAGTTTTAGGTTGGACCCCGCGTGAGGTCGACATGACGAGAAGGGCCAAAAGGTCGGGTTTGCTGCTAGAGAGGGCAAAGAGGTTGTGGTGGTTTGAAGGTCGTCAGCCGACGACCAGAGAGAAGTCGATCTCTCGTTCGTTTTTCTTCGTTTCTTTTTTCGTGTCCTTGAAAGTGCTGCCAGTCGATGAACTGGCTCTCTGTGACTGAGGCCTGTCTACCAGAAAATCTGAGCCCGAAAAACGAGCCTTCCTGACCCTTGTCTCTCGCGCCTCGCGGTCCTCCTTTCCAGCTGCACCCACCATCTTCTCCTCCCTCCCCTCCCTCCCTCTCCTTCGCATCCTCTTCTCCATCCACCCTTCAAACTCGTAGACAAACGAACACAGAAAGGTTCGTACACCCCTTCTGTACCGAAACATGCAGGTTTCTGTAGGAGAAGGCCCGTTCAAGCTGACCTTTTGTCACCATCGCTTCCTCCTTCTTCCTCCCTCGCGACCTCCCCTTTCCCATCTCCTCCTCCTCTCTCGCCTTCATATTCAACAGCCTCATACCCCTATCCAGGTCAGTCCGTCCTCCGCATCCTTCTCCTTCTTGTATATGAAGAAGAGCTCGAGCTGACATGCTCCTCGTTCGCCTCCTTCCTCCCCTCTCGCCGTCATCTTTCAACAACCCCTTCTCCCTCTCCCTGCCCCTGCTCCCACCTTCGACCTTACTACGAACACCCGACTATCGCACCTCCAGCTCGTACACCTCTTCCTACCCTCTTCACCATGGCCGACATCTTCCCCATTGCCGTCCTGATAGGTTCGTTCGATCCCTCCTCCTCCTCCTTCCCCTCCCTTCCTCCCTCCTCTGCCACCTTCCCTCAGTCTTATCGCTCCATCGTATCGCGCGAGAGCTCGCTACGTGCTCCAGCACGGCTTTCCGTCTACACGTATCTTTGTACGCGAAGAGCAGAAGCGAGGGAGGAATCCTTGGTCCTCCCTCGAACCATGTTCTCGCGCGAACTCAAAGCTCGACCTCGCCCTTCCTCACGCTCTTCATCTCACCACGCTGACCACTTTCCATTCCCATCTCCTCCTCTTCATCTCCCCTCGCAGACGAGCTCAAATCCGACGATGTCTCTCTCCGTCTCACCTCCATCCGTCGCCTCTCCACCATCGCTCTCGCCCTCGGACCTCAGCGAACTCGAGAGGAGCTCATTCCCTTCCTCCAGGATCAACTCGACGACGAGGACGAAATCCTCCTCGCTCTCGCTGAGGAGTTGGGAGCTTTCGGAGAGTACGTTGGAGGGAAGGAGTACGCTCATTTGGTGCTGGGACCGTTGGAGAACTTGGCTGCTGTGGAGGAGACCCTCGTTAGGGAGAAGGTGTGTTTTGCTCCTCCTTCCCTTCCTTCCACCCTCCGTTCTCGTCCCTCGACCTCGAGTCGGAATTCTCAAGACGTGTAGAAGCTCACTATCTGCTTTTTCATCCCTTGATACCACCAGGCTTCCGATTCCCTTACTCAGATCGGAATCCAGCTCTCGCCAGCTCAGTTGACCGAGCACTACCTCCCTCTCCTCAAACGACTCTCCACTGGCGACTGGTTCACCTCCCGCACCTCAGCCTGCTCCCTCTTCGCTCCCGTATACGGAAACGCCCCCGATGGAGCCAAGGACGACATGAGGAGGTTGTTCAACGGTCTCTGCGGAGACGATACTCCCATGGTTCGACGAGCTGCCGCGAAGGGACTCGGAGTGCGTTCTCTCGTCTCTTCCCCTTCCTTGCCGTCGTTTCTACTAGAGCTGACCTCGTGTTAATCGTCTTACCAGCCCTTCGCCAAGAACTTCGTCAACTCCCACGCTCTCCTCCTCTCCGACATCATCCCCATGTACCGCAAACTCGCCTCGGACGACCAGGACTCCGTCCGACTCCTCACCGTCACCGCTCTCATCGCCATCGCCGAGCAGCTCTCGCCAGAAGAGGTCAAGGACTACCTCCTTCCCACTCTGAGGAACAGCTTCGGAGACAAGAGTTGGAGGGTTCGGTACATGGTCGGAAACGAGTTCGTCGCTGTGAGTCCAGCTTCCCTCCTTGTCTGGTCGACTTTTCTGCCTTGACGAGCTGTGGTCTGACGTCTTCTTCGTTCGTTTCTGTCTCAGCTCGCTTCCGCCGTCGGAGAGGACATCATTCGAGACGAGATGGTTCAGGCTTTCGTTTCGCTGCTCAAGGACAACGAGGCTGAGGTTCGAACCGCCGCTGCTGGACAGATCCCTGGTACGTCCCTCCTTTCTCTTCGCGTCTTCCGTCCTTCGACCGTCTCTGACCTATCTTTCCTTCTTCCCTCGCTATTCAGGATTCGCCAAGCTCATCGACCGAGATGTCATCCTCGCTCGACTCCTCCCTTGCGTCCGAGACCTCGCCGCCGACGCTTCCCCTCACGTCAAGGCTGCCCTCGGAGCCCAGATCAGTGGACTCGCTCCTCTTCTCGGAAAGGAGGCCACCATCGAGCACCTCCTTCCTCTCTTCCTCCAACTCCTCAAGGACGACCAGTCCGACGTCAGGCTTCAGCTTATCGGCAAGCTCGAGCTCGTCAACGAAGGTCAGCTTCGATCTTCCTCCCTCCTTTCCTCATCTCTCCTCGTTCGACCTTCTCGCTGACCTTCCTCCCTCGTTCTTGCTCCTTTGCAGTCATCGGCATCGACCTCCTCTCCCAATCCCTCCTCCCCGCCATCATCGACCTCGCCGAGGACAAGCAGTGGCGAGTTCGACAAGCCATCATCGAGTACATCCCTCTCCTCGCGACCCAGCTCGGAGTCCAGTTCTTCGACGACAAGCTCGGAAACCTCTGCATGTCGTGGCTCGGGGACAACGTCTTCTCCATCAGGGAGGCCGCGACCATCAACCTCAAGAAGTTGACTGAAGTCTTCGGAGTCGAGTGGGCCAGCCGGACGATCATCCCTCAGGTCCTCGCGATGGGAACCCACCCCAACTACCTCTACAGGATGACGACCGTCTTCGCCATCACCGTGAGTGCCCCCTCTCACTTTTCATCTGTACTCGCAACGACGTCCAGCGTACTGACCTCGTTTTTCGCTCGCTCGAAACAGACCATGACCCCCGTCCTCGACGTCGCTACCATTCGAGATTCCGTTCTCGACGCCGCCCTCGGACTCGTCAACGATCCCATCCCCAACATCCGGTTCAACGTCGCCAAGGCTCTCGAGGTCCTCGCTGTCACCCTCTCGTCGTCGCCGGAAGGTCAGGAAATCGCTGGACGGAAGATCGTGCCTGCGCTGGAGAAGTTGGCTGGAGATGCGGATCCTGATGTTCGATGTGAGTCGACTCCCCTCCCCCTTATGTCGACGAGACTCGAGCTGACCTTCCTGTTCCTTTGTTTGTTTGCGTAGATTTCGCCTCGCGAGCGTTGGAGAAGACGACCGGTGTCGAGCCCATGTCTGGTGAGCTTCCCCCTTCCCTTCCCTTCCCATCTCTCTCTCCTCCTTCCCTCGTCTTCGTTCTCATCTCCTCATTACTGACTCTGCCTCTCGTCTCCTCCCTTACCTCTTTCTCTCTCTTCGACGTTAGTGTCGTGATCAGTCGTAGCCTAAACTCTCTTCGCTTCATCTCGCTTTTGTTTTCTTCTCTCCTTCTCTCTCGTTACGTTCTCTCTCTCGGTGTTCTCCTTTCCTCCCCTTAGTCCTAGCATTCCCCTCTCCTCACTACATCCTCTTGCTTTTTTCTCCCCTCTCCCTCTTGCGTTTCTCTCAACAGGTGTATTACATTCTCGTTTGAATCGAGAGCGAGAGTCGCGACGCGTTTTCTCGTCCTCCACCGTCGCTCGTTTGACGACCGCTCTGAAGGCTTTCTCTCGCGTTCCGAATCGATCAGACAGCACCATGAGCATCTCACCACGCTCTAAAAGGGTCTCCCTCCAAGGCGAAGTGAAGATCCGACTTGAAAAATCGAGACCCAACGAGTACAAAAGCAAGCTTTGAATTCGAAGCTCACTGTTGACCTCAAACCCATCTCTTCCCTCGTTCCTTCCTCCTCCCACCTCAGCTCGCCCTTCTTCGCCACCACCAGATACACACACACAGACTCTTACTCCACACGCCACGCACTATCCCAACCCTTCTATACCCCCCGCACCCACCTCCCACCACGCACCCAAGGAAGATGAGCTCCTCCTCCTCCACAGCTCTCCCTCCTCCACCCACCTTACCCTTCCCCATCGTCGTTCAGCAACTTAGGATCCAAGCTGGGAAGGAGGTTAAGAGGGGGGATATATTGGTGCGCTCTTTCTTTGACTTGGGCTGAAGGACCTCATGTGTATTGGGGCGAGATCAAGAACGAGAGAGAGCTGAACGCGACCCTCCCCCTTCCCCTCCCCTCTCCCTCCCCTTCCCTGCTCCCCTTTTGTTTTTGCCTCCGCTGGGGTGAACGCAAACGAATCCGCAGCTCCAATACAGCTTTTCAGCCCCTGACCCTGACGACCGGAAACGAATTCAGAAACGAGTGGGGAGCTGGGAGTGTCCGATCGAAGGGAAGTTGGTGAGGTGGAATGTTAAGGTAGGGGAGGAGGTTGGAGATTCTAGGTGAGTGAGAAGAACGAGCGAGCGATCTTGGGTGGGTGAGACGAGGGTGGTTGCAAAGGGGAGGGGAGGGGAAAGGGAAGGAGGGGAGGTAAAGGGGAGGGAAGGGCGGTGAGCTCGAAGGAGGGAAGGAGGACGAAGGGAGATCGAGGTCTGCCTTCGCGACCGAGGTGTAGAGACTGGGCTGGCGTCTACGAGGGTCAGAGTGACTCTCGAGTAGAGCTAGTAGCCCTCTCGAGGTTTTCCAAAAACTTCCCTCCCTCCAGCCCTCGTAGGCAAGGCGACCGAGCCCAACCTTCGAGCGAGCACAATGTCAGACGACCTCGGCTCGTCGTCCTTCCTCCCTTCCTCCGAACCCTGACTCTCTCTTCCCTTGTCTCGCGAAACAGGAAACCGCTCTTACACATCTTGGAACCCTGCACCCACGCTGTCCAACTGGAAGGTCTCTGTGCTCTCTGTGGGAAGGATTTAACGACGTACGTCCGACCAAAAGGGAGGGAGGGCAGATTCGGTCCGACCGAGCTGACCTTGATTTTGAGCTTTGGTTTTTCGTTTGCAGGTCTGATTATCTGGGACCCTCACAAGCATCAAGGGCATCGATACGGATGAGTCATGACACTACCTCTGTTTTGGTTTCGTTGGAGGTTCGTTCGCATCTCGAGATCTGGAGGGAGGAGACGAGCGACGTCTCTCCGTCCCTTCCCGTCCTTCTCTTTCTCTTCTCGTTGTTGTTCTCTTCGAGAAGGCTCCTCAAACTGACTCTCTTTCACTCCCTCTCTCCACTCCCCATCATTTATGCTCGCTCGTCGTTTCAACATCCGCAGGAAGCTTCCCGCCTAGACACCATCTCAACCTCCCATCTCCTCTCAACCCGTCGCCTCTCCCTCATCGTCGATCTCGACCAAACCATCATCCACGCTACCGTCGATCCCACCGTTGGAGAATGGATGGACGAGTGTGGTCTTATCCCATCAGCCGAAGGAAAGGGGAAGGGGAAGGATTCATCAGCGACGACGACGACGACGAAGGGGAAGGGAAAGAGAAGGAACCCTAACGAGGAAGCGCTCAGAGACGTCGGGAGGTTCAAGCTGGGTTTGTCGGCTGGAGGGAGAGTCGAGGATGATTGTTGGTACTACATCAAACCGAGGTGAGTCGACTCGCGCTCCGACCCGAGCTGGGGAAGGACGGAAGGACGACAGCGATGGGCTGAAGATGGACGAGAGCCGAGCTGACGCGATTCCCCTCCCTTTGTTCTTCTCGCGTCGCACAGACCTGGTCTCCCAGCCTTCCTCGCCGACCTCTCGAAACTCTACGAGATGCACGTCTACACGATGGGGACGAGAGCTTATGCGGAGAAGGTGTGCGAGGTGATTGATCCCAAGGGGGAGTTCTTTGGAAGGAGGATTTTGAGTCGGGATGAGAGTGGGAGTGAGTACGAGCGTCTCTCTTCTTTCCTTGTTGTTGGGAGAGCGATGAAATGACAGAGGTGGTGTGTTCTTGCGTTCCACAGGTCTGACCGCCAAAAGCATAGCTCGCCTCTTCCCCGTCGACACGAGCATGGTCGTGATCATTGATGATCGATCGGATGTTTGGGAGGGAAGTCGGAATCTCGTCAAGGTCGTGCCTTGTACGTCTCTCGCTCGCCTCTTTTCACCCCTCACCGACGTTCCTCGCCCTCCCTGACACTTTTCTTTCCCTCGGTTTGCGATTTCACAGACGACTTCTTCGTTGGGATAGGCGACATCAACTCGTCCTTCCTCCCCAAACTTCCCTCGTCTTCTTCTTCGTCCTCCCCCTCCTCCTCCGCCTCGTCTTCCTCCTCCTCACCTAAACCCACCACCTCACCTTCGCCTACCTCATCTTCAACGGACCCAACAACCTCCGAATCAAGCCTGGTCCTCCCAACAGCGGAAGACGCAGAGCATCTCGCTGAGGCTCAACTCCATGTGATTGAGGATCAGATCGGAGAGAGGAGTTTGGCGAAGCAGCAGGAGAAGCTGGAGGCTGAGGAGGAGGCTGCTGAGGCTGAGGGGAGTGGGAGTGGGAGTGACGAGGACGATGGAAGCACGAGTGCGAGTGAACATGCAGGAGGGAGAGGGAAGGCGCTTTTGAGGAGCGATGATGAGGAGTTGGAGAGGCTTGAGGGGGTGAGTTCGCTTCTTTCGTGACCTTTTGGAGATGGTTGGTGTGGTGGTGGGTAGGACTATCGGGAGGGAAAGGATAGGAAGGGGAAAAGGGAGGAGGACGACGCGTCGAAACTGACTCTCACGTTTTGCGGTTCGTTTTCCAACAGATCCTTCGAGAAATCCACCACGACTACTACGACTCGCATGATCGTCGCAAAGCCAAACTCGCGAACGGAACCCCGATGAAGTCGAAGAGTAGTTCGTCCTCGCCACCGGATGTGAAGGTTCGCTCGTCTCTTTCCCTCATCCTTCTCTCTCCGTCGTCCTCCTCGCTGACTGTCTCTCTACCTCGTACCTTCTCCAGGTCATCCTCGATCAACTGAAAGCCAACGTCCTTCGAGGCTGTCGACTCCTCTTCTCTGGTGTGATCCCTCTCGGAGCAGCTCCTGAATCGTGAGCTCTCTTTCGTTTCCGTCGCGTCTCGACTTGATTCGACTCGCGAACAAGGGCTGACGAGTGTTCGCTTTTCCTTTTTCGACCGCAGGACCGAGATCTGGCAACTTTCCAAAACCTACGGAGCGTCGTGCGAGAAGCAGCTTTCAAGTCAAGTCACTCATTTGCTCGCAAAACAGGTTCGTTCTTTTCTCGCGTCGTTCCTTCGTCTTCTTCTTGCCTCGCTGACCCCACCCCCGTCCCCTTTTGCCTCGATCTCCTGGTTCCACAGGAAGGAACCCTCAAAGTACAAGAAGCCTCCAAACCCCCTTACAGCCCACACATCAAGATCGTCCACCCCTCCTGGCTCATCGACTCCATCGCCCAATTCCGCCGTCTGGACGAGGACGACTACCTCCTCATCCAACCACCCCCACCTCCTCCACGCTCGACCACACCTCCTCATGACCCTCCACCTCCCTCCGGCCTATCCGTCACCAAAGTCAACGGAACCACGTCTTCTCTTTCTCTTCAGCCCAGCTCGACCGTCGCGAAGGAGGACGGGCAACTCGAGGGCGAGGACGACGAGGACGAGGACGAGGATCTGGAAGAAGTGGTAGGGGATATTGATCTGGGGGAACTGGATTGGGGGCAGGCGGATAGGGAACTGGATGAGTTTTTGGACGAGTCGTCGGATGATGGAGGTGGGAGTGGAGATGTCAGTGAGACGGAGAGGTGAGTTCGCGCGTCTCGTTTTTGTTCCTTTTTTCCCCCTTTCTTCGAGCTGAACCATCCTTCTCTTGATCTCTCGTGTTCCGCGCAACCCAGTATATCCTCCTCCCACTCCCGCTCCCGCTCAACCTCCTCTTCTGCGAACGGCCGTAAACGTCCCCGTCCCTCCTCAACCATCTCCACTCCCTCCGACCCTACCGACCCCTCGTCCTCCAACCCACGTCCGACGAATCCGATACCGAGTAAACGATCCAAGATGGACCCGTCTACCCACGAGCAGCAGCCTTCGAGTCCCAATGGGATGGAGGATGCAGACGACGAGGATGAGGAAGAGGAAGGGCTGTTTGGGGAGAGTGGGAGTGAAGGGAGCGAGACGGGGACGGAAGGGGATGCTGGGGAGATGGAGGCTTGGGCGAAGGAGTTGGAGGGGAGTTTTGAGGGGAGTTGATGCATGTCGTGATTCTGAGAGACTGGAGAGGACGAGTGGGAGGCGAGAGAGAGAAGAGGGAGACAGGGAGAAAGACAGAAAGGGAAACACGAGGGATGAGCTGAGGAAGTAGATGCCCCGACGGGATTCTCGTCGTCAGAGCAGGAGCGCAAACTAAAAAATACACAATCTCGATGGATGAGACGACGGAGATTAGCAGGGTGGTGCTGGCGAGTATGCACTGCTCTGCCGAGGGCCGAATGGCCGGTGAGGGTTCCGTCGCGACGCGTTCCTTTCGAAGTTTACGTTCGATTTTTTTTTAATCTTCTCTGATGGCTGGATCTGATTTGGAAGATTTCACAGAACGCATCGAGAAGTTCACTTGTGATAGAGGGTCGTCAAGGAGCGAGAAAAACTCAAAGTTCGCTCGTCATCTCGATCTCGCGAAGTTCGCTCGACGTTCATGGGAAACGAAGTTGTGAGCTCCCTCTCTCCCCTCCGCTATGCACAGTCACATAGGCTGACCCTTGTCTTCTCATCAGAGCACACCTCAATCTCAACTCGTCGCCCCTGAAGAATCGCAAGAGATGCGAGCTCGAATTGAACTTCTTGACCTCCCGAGCGAGCTCATCCTCAAGGTCCTTCCCTCTCTCTCTTGTTCTCTTCTCTCTCGCTCTTGATCTGACCTCCTTCTCTCTCTCGCTCTCTCCTTCAGATCTGCACCTACCTCCCTCCCCTGGATCTTCTTCAAGTCCAACTCGTTTCTTCCTTCTTCCACGCTTTCGTCAAATCGAGCACTCTTCGTTACGTCCTCGCCTGCGAACGATCAGGAGACGTCCCAACTCAAGACCAGGACTTTTTCCCCGCAGCGGAGAGACTGGATCTTCTCGAGAAGAGGGAGCGTAACTGGGAAGCGAGGGATGGGAAGTGGGAACAGATGCAGGTGGAGAGAGAATCGTGAGCTTCGACGTTCCCTTCCTTCCCTTCCCTCACCGTCGCCCAGCCCAAGCTCACACGCCGGCCCCTCTCTTCTTTGCCGTCCTCTCTTCTCTCCAGAACGATCTACGAACTCCAAGGTTCTATCTTCATTCGAGGAACCAACTACCTCGCTCCCAAGGATGCCTCTCCAAGCGAACTCGACCACCTCCGTCCCTGCTCGATTCAGCTTCACCCTCTTCCTTCCCTCTCCGCCACCACACCCTCTCCAACCTTCTCTCCAGCTCCCGTCGACTCCGACCCCGTCACCCTCGACTTCAACGTCGGTCCCTTCCTCGATCTCACTCTCGATCCAGGACAAAACCTCATCGTTCTCGCGACCCGAGCCTCCAACGGAACCAAGGGCAGGAGACCTCTCTACCAGATCCATCTGATGGACATGGAGGGGAAGCCGAGGGAGGGAACCAAGAAGCAGGTTCTGGACGTTGATGTTACGCTCGAGGAGGGAGTTTATGGGACCCAGGCGACGAGCACGGAGGGAGTGGAGAGTGGGAGGCTGTTGGTTCAAGTGCTCGAGTCGACGCTCGTCTGCTTGGTCTCGAACACGGTGACGGAGCTGGAGCAGGAGATTGTGATTTGTTGGAACTGGAAGACTGGAGAGGAGATCTCTGTGAGTGCTATTATTTTTCGTCAAATAGACGAAGCTAAGACTAACGCGACCTGTCTCGCTGTTCTTCTTCGTTCGTCTTCCAGCGCCTACCCGTCCCCGAAACGCTCGTCTACCCTTCCATCTCCCTCCTCACTCCTCGGTCTTACGTCCTCCTAGGCTTCACAGTCAACGGGATCTGTCCCATCCTCTCCACCTACCATATCGACTCTCCTTCCACCCTCCTCGACCGTCCCCGTCCACCACCCCCTCGTTCTTCCTCCCTCCATCTCCCTCGCGCTCCTCCCCCCTCCCTCCTCGCCACCGAAATCTCCTCCCGCCTTTTCCCAGCCCTCCACAGAGACGCTCTCTCCCAACCCATCATGCTCCTCGACATCCGACCCGACCCACCGAGCTCGAACACGCCGTTCGTTTTTGGAGGACTGGAGAAGCGGAGACGACCTCACACGACGAACCCTTCGAGAGGAGTGCTGGAGTTCGATTTGCTCGCTGGGAACAGGCTGTTTTACGTGCATATGCTCAGGGATGAGTTGGTCGAGGAGGTGGAGGATTACGAGCGCAGAGCGAAGAAGGGAGGGGAGGATGGGAAGGAGGTGGAAATCGACGAGCGACCGATGAAGTGGGAGAATTGGGGAGAGAAGGGTTGTAGGATGTTCGAGGCTTCTAATCCGGTGCAGAGATCTTGGGTAAATAGTCTCACTTCTCTCTCTCCTCTTCTCCAGCCCTCGAGTCCGAAGCTGACCTCGTTCGTCGCGTCGCGTCCTTCTGCTTTCGTTCAGGTCACTTTCGTCGAAGGCTACCGAACCATCTCCCATCGCTCCTCCGGTCCAGCTCCCACTCATCAAGACGTCGTCCTAAGAGACTTCGCCCCCTATCGACTTCGACACCCTGTCCCTACCCGACCCTCCTCCTCCGAACCTCTCGTTCCTCCTCCTCCTCCCTCCCACGCTCGAGCCAACTCAGTCAAGACCGCCGGCTCCTCCTCCTCCTGGGAAACATCTTCTTCCTCCGACGACCCTCCTCCTCCTCCTCAAGAACAACCCTCTAACGACGGATCGATGCGTCTCATCTCCACTCCTACCAAAGTCCCTGCGCAAACGCGGGCGGGAAATACGTTCAAAGAGGACGTTTTGACGAGCTTGCCTTATCGGGAGGGAGTGGTGAAGCTGCCGGAGGGGGTGACGAGTGAGGGAGTGATGCTCGATGGGGATCATTTGGTGGCGACGTCGAAGGCGATGCCGGTGAGTGTCTTTGGTTCGAACGAAGGAGGACGAGGCGAGGGAGACGAGAACCAGACTGACCTTCCTTCGCGTCGGTGTTGTGTTTCGTTCGTTCAGGGAGGACAAACTTGGAACTTCCATGTACTTTCGATGTGATGAGATCTAGTAGTGTCTATCTACTCCCGATCGACTACAAGGAGGAAACGTGAAAGTCTTCGCAACCAGGCGCGCCTGACGACGCCCTCAAACCGCAGAGGAGCTTCAGGAACGTCGCTCCTTGAAGATCCAACCACGACGACCTCCCCTCTCCTTCCCTCTTCCACTTCCCCATCAAACCCACTGCTTCTTTCGCTCCCGCTCTTGTGAGCTTCTCTCTCGCCTTAGCAGAGAAACGAGACGCCAGGAGATGTCGAAGCTGGAGCTGATCTGAGCTCCCACTCCTTCAATCTCGTTCCTCTTCAGTCCCTCCTTCTCCTTTCAGCCAGACAGCGAACGAACCAAGATGGCGATGTGTCTCTTCGACGATCCGACGGAAGGGATGGACGAGGTTGAACTCGAGTACGTCCTTTCCCTTTCTCACACAGACGAGGAAGATACACAAACGAGGAAGATGATGGAGCTCCAAGGAAACGAGCGAGCTCAACTTCCCTCCCTCCCTCCCTTTGGTCCTCCTTCTCTCGAGCTGGCCTTCTCTGATTCTCAGGTGCTACAACACACTGGCCGAACTAGGATTTTCGAAGGAGACGGACTTTGGCAAACCCGCCTCGAAGGTCCCTTCGTCGTCGAAGGACGAGGAGAGGAGGGCGGACCAGAAGTCGAGCCTCGCGAAGGAGTGAGTGTCTCGTTCTCGTTTCTCCTCTTCTTGTAAATCCCAGCTCGGTTTTGACTCCGAGTCTTCGATTATGCAGCTGTAGAGCTCCTCGAGCGATGTCTGCTGCTGGCGAAAGGTCTGAATCGGGTTCAAGGTGAGTTTTCGCGGCGCTTTCGCGTGGGAGGTTGAGCTCAACGTCGCGCTGCTTCACTCACTCACTCTCGCTCGAGTCTGGTAGATCAAACTCAGAAGGGTGCGTTAGAGATATGTTGGAGGAATGCTGCTCTCAGATTGACGTCAAAACTCCTCCTTGCGTCTCCGAAACAGGTCTCCGTCGACGTCTCGAAGTCAATCTCTCGCTTCGACGTCGAGATCCGAGGGATCCTCTTTCCTCCCCTCCACCTCCACTTCGTTGATGGCGGTTCCCATCATCGACAAGCCTTGTCCTGGTCTCGGATTGTGAGTCCAGAAGAGCGAAAATTGGCACAGGCTCGACACTCTCGTTTCGCGAACGAACGAACGAACGAAGGTCGCTCACGCGATTCCTCCCTTCTCGTGCTTCTTTTGTCGGTGACAGCGAACCGAAGATCGAGCCCGAGCTCATCGAGTACGTGTATCGAATGCTGGACCCCAAGATCTTGGCCGCTCTGCCTGTCGTCCCTGGAGCGCTGGTTCAAACGAGCGACGGCAAGTCCATGGATCCTTGCACCCTCTTCGTTCATGTGCGTGCAGAGTCTATCTCCCTTCTTCCCTCGACACCGACTCGAACCTCGTGAGCTAACGTATCCTCCCTCTAGGCCGACGCCCATCTCAAACCGATCGATCTCCTCCATCACTTCGGACAGTTTGGAAACGTCTTGTCGTGAGTCCTTGCTTCCTCTTGTTCTTCCTCTTGTTCTTCTCCTACCCACTGTATCCTCATCCTCGAACATCCCTTCAACAGCACTCGAATCATCCGCCAACACGCTTCCGGATACACTCAAAGCTCTCTGATCACCTTCAGTGATCCTGTTGATGGTTCGTTTCCAATCCGCGTGGACGCGTTCCTAAATCCTCGCTCCTCGACGACGCCTGACCATTCTCCTTCCTTTATCTTCAGCCTTCCTCGCCGAACTTCTCACTCAGCACCAGCAGCTCGGATGTCTTACTGCTCAGATGTCGTTCTCGACCACCGAGACGAGATCGGTCCAAAGCATGAAGTTCAGCCCGTCGAAACATCACCACCTCGCCAAAACGATCTCTCTTGCCAGATCGGACGATGTTCTCTTCCTGGCTGTGGGTCCTCGGTCGTATCATAAGGTGTATAGACCTCTTCTGACGCCCTTCATCGTCTCTCGCAGCCCATCGATGAACTCTGCTCGCTCAATCTGCTCAAGGAACGATGCGAGGTCTTCGGACCGCTCGTTGAGTTCGTGGTCTTTTCTCCTCCCTCGTCCCATCTCAGCGCTGTCAATGCACAGATCTGACTCGGTTCATTTTAACTCTCCCTCAGGCTTCGTATCATGTCCGTATACGCCTTCGTCAAGTTCCAAAATCCGGCAGATGGTGCGTCGCGCGTTCGTCGTCGTCGTCGACTTCCAAGACCTAACCCCTCCTTCTTTCCCCTTTTTCTACAGCTCAATCTGCACAGTCATCTCTGCAAGGTGAGTTTCGCCTGATTTAGCAAGAACGAGTTTGATCCTTCACTGCGCTCTCGCTTTCCTCAGGCACTTCGCTCTCAAACCGAACGATCTCCGTCGTCTTCGCAAACCTTTCGAACCCTCTCAGCATCCGAAAGCCTCGAACTCTCTCGCTACCACCCTCAAAACTCCCGGCCGAGCCTGCACTCGAGCTGAAGCCCTCAAATCACACCCTCTTGTCGGAACCTCTCAAACGAAAGCGAGTCGACGGCGTGGACGACGCGTTCGATCCCAAGAGAGGTGAGCTCCCAATCGTCTACCTATCTTCGAAACCGAAAACGGAACTGACCGAGCTCTTTTGTCATCTTTCTTTCATTCCTTCAGGCAAGCTTAGGATGGACCAGGTCTGAAGTCGAGCGAAACGCCTCGTGCTGCTCGTCGCGTCGTTGGCGTTCAGCTTCTCTCCCTGCATTGCTCTGCTCATACGTATACCTTTTAACGATCACGGAAATGATATGCAGCGGTTATTTGCTATCCTTCTTTCTTGGAGCTCTGAATCTGAGCTCTCGACTCGCTGCTGCTCTCGAAAAAATCACGACGCGTCTCGTCCTGCTCCTTTCCTTGTCCTCCTAGTCGTTCAACACGAACACTCATCATTACCATCACCAGTACAGCCCCCTCCACACCATCAACCTGCTCCATTTCCATTCCCAGCCCGTTTCACCGCTCAACCACCCAAACTCCCACCCAAACTCCCAATCCCCTCCTCCTCATCCTCCTTCATCGCCTTCTCCAGCGCCTGCATCCCCGCATCTCCCTCGCCCTCCTCTCCACCTCCACCGATCTCCACCTCCTCCTCCTCATCCTCATCCTCCTGCGTCGACCCATCCCCCATCAGCAACATCCTCTTCCTCTTCAACGGCGGTTGAGCAAGAACAGCCGAGGGAGGAGTGATGGAGTTGCCGAAGAAGTTTGGGAGAGGTGGGAGAGGAGGTGGCTGTTGTTGCTGAGGACAAGAGGAAGAAGAGGGAGCGATGGGATCGACGAGCCCCTCGACGACGGGTTGACTTTGCGACGCGGAGGGAGGAGATTGGGAGAGGAAGGATCCGGCGGCTTCGTCTTCTGCGATGAGGATTCGATGACGGCGGGTTGAGGCTGGGGTGGCTGAGGCTGGGGTGGGTGGTTTGGGGATGGAGGTTGAGCTGGGGAGGGGAGTGATGGGGGTTTTGAGGGAGGAGGAGGGAGGTCCGACGACGGGTGGTTTGGAGGAGGTTGATGTTGATGATGCGAGGGTCTTGGAAAGTCCTCGGCCAGAGGAAGAGATGGGAGAGCCAGAGGCATGCTGATTATGTGCGGCTGCGAGCGAAGAAGCGGAGTGGAACGGAGTCGCAGGGGAGAGGTGTTTGGACGCGCCGACCGTCGAGGAAGTTGATGCAGGTTTCGAAGGACCGGCGACGAGAGAGGTGGAGGCAGGAGAGACGCTAGAGTTGTGGTTGGAGAGTGGTCTGGGCATGGGGGTCGACGGAACGGCTTTGACTTTCGATTTCGAGGCGATGGGAGATTCGAGGAGGGAAGGGTCCGGAGAGGGATTGAAGGGGATGATCTACCAGGAAACGAAGCAGATCGAGGTCAGTTCTCGCCAGATGAGGTAGTACAGAGTAAGAAAGAGTGACTCACATCCTCATCCTGATTCTCCTTCCTCTTCCTCCTCACCAACGGCTTCTTCTTCGACGCGCTCGAACTCGTCGACGACAGCTCCCTCTCCGACTGCTCTCCTCCCTTCCTCGGCGGCGACGACGACCCAACAGCGAACGACGACGATCCTCTGTCCATCGGAAGCGTACGCGAGATCGAGTTGGATGCCTCATGCTGCTGAGGAGGGGAGGAGCGTTGTTGTTGTTGAGAGCTGCCTTCGAACCTCGAAGTCTCGTGCTGGTCGAAGTCCGACGAGGGAAGCGCTCCTCCACCACTCTCGTTCTGAGGATCCCTCCAAGCTGATCTGGATTCACTCCCCATGTCGTCGGAGCGAAAGAGATGGACCGAGTCGGATTCGGATCGAGAGGGAGGATGGTTGGTGAACGACGCGACTTGACGACGATCCTCCGAGGACGAGGACGCGAGTTGATCGACCTCTTCGTCCTCGTC
Source organism: Mrakia gelida (assembly GCA_024345305.1). Lineage (NCBI taxonomy): Eukaryota > Fungi > Basidiomycota > Tremellomycetes > Cystofilobasidiales > Mrakiaceae > Mrakia > Mrakia gelida. Next base: position 239,372 of record BRON01000013.1, on the reverse strand, counting down.
CGACCTAGGGAGGAGCTCTTCGCCCACCCCACCAGCGTCTGCCCTGAACCTCTTGTTACTCCCTCCCTCCTCAGTCCTAGCGCTCTCGCTCCTCTCTCGACTCTCCTCGCCCTCACCCGTCATCATCTCGCTCGACCTCCTCCCTCCTCGCGTCGACCCTGCATCCCACGCACTCTCCCCATCCTCCCAGTCCCTCCTCCTCTTCCTCTCCGACCCTTCGAGAACGCTCGAAACTCCATCGAGGATCTTGACGTAGATGTTGGGAGAAGAACCCGGTTGCTGAGGAGGAGATGGACGAGCGTCGAGTCGTTGGAGGAGAACGAGCATCGAAGCTTGGGTTTGAGAGATCTGGGTTTGGGAGTTTGAGATTTGTGTGACGGTCGAGGAGAATTGAAGAACGGCAGTGGAAAGGTCTGTTTGGGTTTGGGAAAGGGTGGAGAGGGTTGTGGAGAACTGGGAACGATGAGAGGAGGTCAGCGGGAGAGGAAAGCGAGGGAGTGGAGTATATGCGCTCGAGAAAGGCAGGGAACGTACGTTTTCGAAAGACGAGACTTTGGTACTGAGGTATACGAGAGCCGACTCGACCTTCTCGAGTCTCTGCGAGGTGAGAGTCTGCTCGGAAGCGGCGGTGGAGGAGAGGGATCTGAGGGAAGCGAGGTCGGATGGGAGGTGAGATTGCTGCTGGATGTGTTGATCTGGGCCAGCGACGAGAGTTAAGGACCGTCAGCACCCTGAACGACGTAGAGCATGCCCTCGTGAATCCTTCCTTAGAGTATAGGGACAAGAGAAGAGCGAAGCGACGAGAACGAGCGAGCTCACCAATCCTCTCCATCACCACCTTCGCTTCCCTCCTCTCCTCCTTGCACACGCCCACCATCTCCCCAATCGACGCATTCGAAGCCTTGCTCGCAACCACGATGTCCCCAAGAGAGTCTTTGAACGAGTCGAGAAGATGAGTCGTATCTGTCCATCCCACCGAAAGGAGGAGATGGTGAGCTCGACGGGAGCGAGAGGAGACGACGACGGAGCTTGACGTACCGCTGAGAGCTCCCCTGATCCGTCCCACGTCCTCTACGACTCTGCTCGGCATCTGCTTCTTCTTCTCGGGAGCGACGAGAACTTCGGGTGGAGTTGACATGGAAGGGGGCAGATGTGGGTGGAGGGAGGAAGAGGAAGAGCTCATTTCGAGAGAGGCAGAGAGAGGCGTTCAGGTCGCCTCGCTCGAGGAGAGGGTTCGGCTCTCCTTCGACTTTCTACAAGACGAGAAAAGCAGAGAGATGTTAGCTGAAGAGGTAGGTAACAAGGCCTTGGGTGACTAGGGAAGCGAAGAAGAGCGAGACTCACCTCGTTCGTTCGTCGTCCGTCTCGCTCGTCGCCTCGCTCCTCTCGTCCTTGCTTTCTTTACCCTCTCCTCTAGTTTCCCAATCTCGTTTTTGATCGTGATGTAAAGGTAGAAGACGTATAAATGAAAAGGAAAACACAAAAACCTCGTCCCGAACACTAGCAAACCAAAGAAGAACCAAACCGACTAGAAGAACCAAAAGCAAAGACTCCGACCAACCAACGCAACTAACTTCACCTCCTCCAAAATCCCCCCAGCTTCCCTCACCTTTCCCCCCCTCTATTTCCATGAGAAGACCAACGAAGGTGTCCCACAGAGAAGGAAGAAAAGGCTGGGTGTTCGCGTGCGAGGCAGTTGGGTGACAGGGGTTTCCGAGAGAAGGAGAGAAAGAGAAGCGAAGGGTGGTGTGGTGGGGTTTCGTCCGTGCTTGGTTGATATGGTTCGAGAGGGAGAGGGGGGTTGATTTGGGAAGTGAGAGGGGGGTGGAGAGAGGTAGTTGATGGGGTTGATTTGAAGGGTGGAGAGTGAGAGTTGGGAAGTGGGAGGAGGGTGGGGACCGAATTTAGAAGATTCGGAGGGGCTGAAGAGGAGGGAGAGAGGGAGCGAAGAGGTCAGCGATTTGGTTCGACTCGACGCGAGAGGTTGGGAAAGGAGGAAGAAGGCTCACCTTGCCCATAGTCGACTTGATGTGAAGCGACTTGACGTTCTGCCAGTTCTTCCTGGAAACGAGGAGGTGCGAAGGAAGCGAGGAGGTTAGCGAGCGTTTCGAGTCGTGCGACCTCGAGAGCGAACCAGCGAACGGAAACGAAGACTCACTTGAGCAAGGAGACCAAGAAGTTAACACTGAGCATAACGTTGGCAAGGACCTGATCCTCAGTCATGTCACAGTGAGCGACGGCAACACCGAGACAGAGGACCTTCTTAAGCTGGAACTTGATGGTCGACTTGACCTCGTTGACCTTGTTTCCGAGGTCCTCAGCGTGGGCAACGGGAGTAGGGAACTTTCCGGCTGTATGAGGGGGAAGCGAAGAAGAAGAAGGTGAGTATATGCTCGAGCGGGGAGAGGGAAAGAGAGAGTAGAAGCGAACGAACCCTTGGAAAGACCAGGACCAAGCAATCGGGGGATCTGCTTGATGAGGGTCTCGGAGGCGAGGAAGGTCTGGTACTTCTGAGCGAGCTTCTTGACGAGCTTCTTGTTCTTGTTGAGCTTCTTCAAGTCATCGACGGACATGTCTACAAAGAGGGAGGGAGACGAGAGGTCAGCTTTGAGAGCGAAGGGAGGGAAAGGGAGGGAGGGAGGGACGAAGACTCACACTCGAGCTCGATCTGCTTAGCTCGATCGATATCAGCGGCATCGGCAAGAATGCAGATGGACATCCTGGGTCGGGGGACGTTGGGGAGCTTGACGGTTCCCGAGAATCTATACGAGGAGGAGAGCGAAGAAGGGGAGGAAAACAAGTGAGCTAGACCGTTCTTTTCGACGACCTCCTTCCTTCCACCTCTCTCCCTTTCTTCCTTCCCCTCCCACCAACCCTCTTCGTATATGTACACAATGAAGCGAAGAAGACTCACCGCTTATCACGCTGAGGATCGTAGTTCTTGAGACCGATCTGGAGCTCGATGGTCTCGACGAAGTTCCTCTTCTTTCCTCCCTCCTCGTGAAGAGAAGATTGGGCAAGAAGGGTGTTGATGAAGCCTCGCACGCTGGACGCTGAAAGTTTGGACATTCTAAAAAGTTCAGGATAGAGCTGAGGTCAGCCTCGGGATAGTAGGAGGGGAGGGGAGAGAGGGAGGGAAGGGGAGGGAAGGGAGGACGAACCTTGGATGAGTGTTGGAGGTTTCCAGCTCTTCCGCTTCGAACGAAAAGCTGAAGCGGCGAGCGAGCGCGGTCGTCAAGGGGGTTCGAGCGCTTCTTTTCGTTGTTTCGTGTCTTTCTGGAGAGCAAAAGATAGACACTCGAGTGTGTCATAATCTGCTGGCAAAATTCATGCGAAAAGGTCACAATAAAAGGAGAAGCGAGTCGGTCGAGCCAACGTCGCGTCGCCATCTCTCTCTTGTTCCTTCTCCTCGTCGCCTCGTCTTGCCCTCACCAATCAAAGCGTAGGTCTTCGAACAGACTACCCATCCTTCGAGAGTCCGATCTATCCAGCCATTAGTCTAACCCTCTACCGCCCCAACCTTCTCTCAATCACTCCCACTCCCCTCCCCATCTCCCACCTTCCCACTTCTATCCTTCCCCATGCTCCCCTTCCCCCTCTCCTTCTTCACCCCAAGCCTCAACTTCTTCGCCTCCATTAGCACTCCCATCTCGCCAGAGTAGTACCGCTCGAATCTTGCCCGCTCGTGGTCGAAGACGGACTGGCCGAGGAGGAGGGTCGAGCGAATCGAGGCGAGGAAGGCTTGGAGGTGGGCGATGTTGTGCGATTGGAGGAGGATGGAGGCGAGGAGTCTGTGGTGCACGGATGGGGAAGGGGAGGGGAGGGAAGGGAGGAGTTAGGTTGGTCGAGGGAGAGAGGAAGGAGAGAGGGAGAAAGACGCGTCGCAAAAGAAACGAGGCGAGAGAAAAAGGACGACTCACTCATGAGCCATCAACAAATGATGGACATAAGCCCTCGTCAGCGGCTCCCCCTCCTCTCCCTCTCCAACGACCTTCTCCTTCGCCGAAACCGAGCAATGAACCAACGTCTCCCCAACCTCCCTCTCACCCTTCCCTCCATTGCTCGCCAAACTCCTCACACCCCCATCCGAGAGCGGCTCGAAACACATCTCCCACTTCGCATCGTACAGATTAATCCCCACCTCCACCTCCTTCTTCTCCTCCCCGACTTCCCAGCCCTCAGGAAGGGGGAACTGGAACTCCAACGCAACTCCCATCTCGGTGGCCTCGTGTGCGAGCGTCGCGTCGAAGAGATCCACTCCCAGGTCGCCTACGAGACCGAGGATTTCGTGCGGTGATAAGGCGGCGGGGGCGTAGCGGGGTTTGGTTTGGGGGAGGAGGGAGAGGGAGGGTTGGAGTAAGGGGGTGAGGAGGGGGAGGAACGAGGAGGAGGGGAGGGGGTGGTGCGACGATGGAGGGAGGGTGAGGACTGAGGGTGGGGTGATGGTCGAAGGGCAGAGACGTGCTCGGAGGGTGGGGAGAGGGAGGGTGTATCCAGAGAGGTGGGAGTCCAGCGACGAGGTTGTAGAGGTGTTGGGGTCGGAGGAGGGAGCGAGCAAACCCTCAACGAACGCTTTCCTCGCGAACGGATCTGACCCTCCCACCAACTCCTGCCACAGCACAGGCGTCGAGCCCGACTCCGACTTAGCAGCGGCAGCTTCTACGAGTTCACCCAACCACCTCAAACTCTTCTCCACTCCTTTACTCTCAGCCCTCTTTCCCTCGTTCTTCCCCGCTCCAACCTGAGCATCCCCTTTCCCAGAAATCCCTCCTCGAGTGTCCGCTGCAGCCCAGATGATGTCCGGTTTCAGAGCCAAAGCCGAGTCGTAGTAGGTTTTAGGGGCGACATCCTTGAATCCGTTTGAAGTGATTGCTGAGATGAGGTTGTTCTGGTAAGGTTGGGAGAGGAGGTGGGACGAGGGGTTGGAGAGCGAGAGGGAGAGGAGAGTCGAACGAGGTGGGAGAAGGAGGTGCTTGTGCAGCGGATGGGGAGTTGAAGAGCAAGGGAGGAGGGTCGATAAGGGGGTGGGGAGGTGAAGGCTGAAGAAAGAGGAAGAACCCGGAAGTCAGTCGCGTCGAGCGAGTGGGAAAACGAGAGGGAAGGAGGAATGAAGAGGTGAGCTTCGTCGAGCTCACGTTGTATCGAGAGAAGTGTGCGCGAAGGAGGGTAGATTTGATCTCTGTTTGTTGTCGGTTGAGATGTATGGAAGGACTCCTCTTTCCAGGTTGAGGATCAATCCAGGAGTTTCGATCTCGAGGTGAGTTCCATCAGACGGGCGAGTGAACGAGAGAAGTCCGACTCGAGAAGAGCACTCGGCCTCGTTCAGGAGGGTGAAGGTGAGAGGAGAGGAGGAGGAGGTAGCCATCGTTCGTCGATGGAGGAGAGGTAGGCGAGCTCGGACCCGCGAGAAAACGAGGTGAGGGGCAGTCACTTTGGAGAGAGACGTTGATGGATGAGGTGAGAGGGGAAGGAGCGTCGAGCTGAACAAATCGAAGGAGACGACAAACGTGAGCGTGAGCTCGGATTTCGCTGAGATATTTTTGCCTCCGCGAAACAAACCCCAGGTGAAAATGTACTAGGACGATTTCCCACCTCTGTAGAAGTCAGCTAGAGATGGTTTCGAGGGCGGGAAAAGCTTCCGGGGGCCGAGAGGAAACTAGCTCGAGAGAGGGACGTCAGCCTCTTGTTTCGCTTCCAACGCTCACCATCTCGTCAAATCTTCTCCTTCTCCTCAGCCTCCCAGCATGAGAGCAGCTCGACCTCTCTTCCTTCACCATTCAGCTGTGAGTAGACCGTCGTTCTCGCTCGCTTGAAGGGTTGTCGAAGGAGAGAGAGGGAGCTTGAAGCTCATGCAAGCGAGCGCGAGCTCGAAGGGGCTAGCATCTGGCCTTTCCCGTCGTCTCTTCGAGGTCTTCAAAGACGACTTATCCAGAGCACGAGGAGCGAATGCATGCTCAACTTCTGGAAGAGATCGCATTTGCTAACTTTTCAAGAAGAAGATGGCGAGTCGAGAGCTGGAGAGACAGGTCGCCCTCCGCTCCGTTCCTCCCCTTACCTCATCTTCTCACCGCTTCTCTGGCTCGAAGCTCTGTACGCACCAACTGACTCTCGTATCTCCTCCGTCTTCTCCTCTCAGCTGTCCCCCGAGGAGTACACTCCCTTTACGCTCTGGCTCGACGAACTCCTCCCTCCACCAGCTGTCCCCACCGCTTCCTCCTCCTCCTCCTCAACTCGAACAACACCAACTTCGATTTCTGATCAGGAAGCGCTCGAAGCTCTCATCAGGGTAGACGATATCGGTCGCTTCCTTCTTGAGAAGCTTCAAGTCGAGGAACAGGTCTGGGAAGACGTGAGTCCCTCCATCATCTTGTCCTCCGAGCTCTTCCTCCCCCATTCGTCGTTGAGCTCAACCTCCACGTCCCGTTGCTTCCTTCCCTCGGGCTGAACCTTCTTCCTGCTTTGTCTTCTTCCCTTTCGATTCGATGCAGGTTCTCTCCATCTTCCACCCCAACCATCGTTCTCTGCAACCTAGGAACTCAATCTCCCAGAGCCATCTGAGAGCGTTGCCTCCTCTCAAAGGAGGCGAGGTCTTCGTCGTGTTTCGTCTTGTCGGCCACTCGAGGCTCGGCAAACCAGTTCACATCGAGGGAAGGAAGCTGGCGTTCTGGCAAGGTACGCGTGTCTTTTGTCTTCACTGTTTCGGATATGGTGGTGGAAGGCACGAGGGAAGGAGGAGGAGCTCGTGAGACCCGGCCTGGTCACTCGCCGGAGACGCGTCGAGGGAAGGAAGGAGCATTGCCTCTCTCGGGAGGCTCTTCAGATATTCTCTTTCTCGATCCGATCCATACAAGAGATGGTGTTCTGATCTTGCTCTTTCTCCGAACCTTTCCGAATCCACAGCTGCACCTCCCCTGCCTTCGACCGAACCCTCCTCTTCCTCCTCCGCGTCGAAGCCCTACCCTCCTCCTCGATCCACTACGAAACCTCCTCCACCACCTCAGCATCTCGCTCGCAAGAACTCCTCCTCGGCTCCATCATCCGTCATAGGCCATCGGTCGACTCCTTCCCTCTCCAAAGAGCTACACCCTCAGGTCTCCCCTCAACCTCCTCCTCCCCTCAACCCCAATCCCTTCCGTCGCAGCTCTCAGCCCTCCTCCGCCTCCCCCGCTAAGCCTCTACCATCGAACGCCAAAGGAGGTCCCTCTTCTTCGGACTCGGATGGGTTGAAGAAGGTCACGGAGGACGCGTTGGCGGACGACTCTTCGCCGTCGAGCTCGAGTTCAGAAGACGAGGGAGCTGAGGAGGTCGGACGGAATCATCGACGATGGCAGACTCCCATGAGTGGAAGGGAGGATTCGGACTCGAAACACTCAGGGGAGGGGATCCGATCAGGGAAGCCGTCGTCGTCGACGAAGAGCGGAGTACAACGCTCTGAAACGACGGAGTCTTTCCTCACCGTCTCGTCGTCGGCTTTCTCTCCTCTCGTCGCTGCAAAGCTCGGACTCTCCCCTCACTCCTCCTCCACCGTTGTCCCTGGTGGCTCTCCCTCCCCAGCACACCCTCCTCGACCTTCAACAGGATCTCCTCTCATGATCAACGTCGACGGATCTCCCTCCTCCAACCCCTTCAGAACGCGTCTCGACTCAGCCTCTCGCCAATCCATCCCTTCCGACCAATCGCCCATCTCCCCTCCTCTCCCACCTCGCCGACGACCTTCCTCAGTCATCGGAAAATCACCGTCCAACCCCTCCTCTTCCACTGCCCCTCCCCTTCCTCCTCGAGACAACCCGACCCTCGCCTCCTCCTCTGCCCAAGCCTCAGCAGGCGACTCCTCCTCTTCCACCACCAACTCCCCCTCCAAACCCAAACCTCCACCAACAAAACCTCCCAAACCAACCACCTTCACCCACTCCAACTCCTTCCATACCACTCCTCTCATCCAACAAAGCCTCCTCGCCGCCAAAGGAGCTCGAAAACAAGAAGAGCTGAGCGCAGGACGAGAGAGGAAGTTCGAAGTCATTGGCTCTTCCTCCGTCCTCTCCTCCGGAGCCCGAAGCGGTCGAAGTGGAAGCATAGCAGGAGGAAGCAGTGGAACCGACGGTGTGGGGATCTCACCTGTCCCAACCGGCTCTGGAGTGGGGGGAGGAGGAGGAGGAGGGAAGTTCGCCACCGTCAACGCGTCCATCGGTCTGGTCGGAGGAACTCGATCTCATCGCTCTCACTCCCTCGTCACCTCTCCCTTCCGCTCACCACCTATCATCGCGTCCGCTCGACCAGAACGAGAATATCCGTTCCCTCAACCTATGGCTCAGGCTCCTCCTCCACCACCTTCAACAGTCATCCTCCAACCCTCGCCTACCTACCCTAAACCCCCACCACCACCACCTCAGCGCCGAAACTCCCTCTACGCCCACCCTTCCAAACCAGCTCCACCACCACCTACCACCTCCTCAGCCTCAGCTCTGCTGAACCGACACGCTTCCCTCTCTTCTTCTCACTCCCGCTCCTCCTCCTCCCAACACCATCCCCATTCCCGTTCGAACACTCAGGACCCGCTGAAGGACGGTCTGAGAGTCATGGAGCAGGGTGTAGGGTGGCTCAAGGGAGCAGCGGCCACCTCTGCTGGGCGAGTGGCGAGTGCCAGTTCGGGGAAGGGGAGGAGCGGGAAGCTTGAAAGGGAGAGGTTGGTGGCGAGCGATGAGGAGGACGAGGGGGAGGACAGTGGGGAGGAAGAGAGGAGGGCTAGGAGGAGGGAGTTGGAGAGGGAGGAGGGGAGAGGTGGACCTGGGGACGAGAGTTGGAGGAGGTTGGATTGAGTAGGACGAACGGAACGAAGGAAGGGCGGGTGGATTTGTTTTCTTGGATTCTTCTCTTTCTTGCTAATGTGTAACGAACGAACGAATCATATACGTAGAGCTATTTTCCCTCGATATATACACGACTGTGATGCGATGGCGAAACGGACGAAGAATGATGGAAGGGAAGGAGTCGCTGAGCTGAACGCGACGAGACGCGTCGAGAGACGACGATGTGAGTTGAAGAGCAGAGCGAGTAAAGAGTACATTCTATCGTGATGACCGGTGGTAAAAGTAAAGGTGACGAATGGACGCGAGGGATCGGGGTAGGAGCCGGAAGCTGGGGACGAGCGAAGTCTGCGAGAGAGAGAAAGGGAACGAGAGGATCAGCTCTCGCAGGTCGAACGAGGCGCAGGACGGGTGGAGAATCGAAATCGATGAGCCGAGCTTACGATTCGGGCTGGAGTTGTGAGCGTAAGGTCTGCGTGCAAAGCGAGAGAGAGAGAGAAAAAAGTGAGGACGAGGCAAGATTCGAGTCGAAGAGAAAAAGGACGAGACGCGGAACTCACGTCGAAGAGCAACCCATAGCGAGATATTGTGCGTTCATGGAGATGGAGAGAGTGGCATAGTTATATCGGAGGCCGTTGCTGAGGAAGGGAAAGGGACAACGAACGTCAGCGACGAAAACGAGAGCGTAGAGGTTCAAGGCCGCAACGCGTCTCTCCAAGAACGAACTCACGAGGCAGCAGGAAGCGAAGTTGCGAGTCGAAATGCGTGTTCGAAGGAGCGGAGGATCACTGGGATTAGGTGAAGACAGAGAAAGAACAGAGAATAAGTAGAGAGGCGGCGCGAAGTGGAGGACATCTGAAAGTGCTCACCTCGCCGTCGAACTCGAAGCGAATGAGCTCGAGCATTCTCTCCGTCTCGTCTGCATCCTGAACGCCCCCCCCTCCCAAGTACTCTCGCATCTCCCTAAGAAGGCGACTGCGCTGCTCTTGTGACAAGACCTGAAGCACGACCTCCTTGACCTTTTGGCACGACCAGAGCCAGAACTCCTCGTCCTCGTCTTTGGCCACCACTTCCTGGAGGCACACGGCCTCGACGTGACGGACGTAGTCTGGCTCCTTCCTGAGGTTGAATAAAAGAACAAGGGAATTGTCCTGAAGTTGAGGAAGGAACTCCAAGGTGGTGATGGAGTGGGAGCCGAAGTGACGGGTGGGCCAGACGCGAACGTCCGACCAAGACCAGCTTTCCAGTCTCGTCCAGTTCTTGAGCTCGAGTTCCAACGGGAAGGGAAGCATGTGGTACGGATCTTCTCCAGGAGGGGATGTGAAGGCGACGTGGACTGGATCGAACAACTCGAGGATGGAGGAGTAGAGTTCCGGGTTCTCGCCCTCGCTGTATCCGTAGCCTCCCAGACCGGCTCTTCGACCAAACTGGACGTCCAGCGTTTCGATTCGAAGCGGTGAGGGGGAAGGGAGGCGAGCGGTGGTAATGTGGATGACGTATCGAGTGAATCCGTCGTCTGGGACTCCGAGGAAAGTGAAGGTTCGAAGTTGAGAGAGGGAGAAGAAGTGGTCGAGGTGAGGAGCGGAGGAGGTGGGTTTCTGGTAGAGGAGAAGACAGGTCAGGGGCATTTGAGTAGTATTTGAATGAGGAGCAGATACTAACCTCCTCGTAGAAGAGTGTAGCAAACTGCTTGAGTCCGTTGATGACGATGTCTCGATAGGAGAAGGGAGATGCGAGCTCGAGGAAGGAGTGCGAGACGAGACAGGCTTGGAAGAGGGTGGGAGCGTCGCAGAAGGAGAGGATCTCTCGTTTCATTTCGACAGGGAGGGAGGGAAGAGGGTGGGGTGCCGAGGAAGATCTGGACGACGCCATCTTTGCGAAGCGAAGAAGACGAGGGGAAGGGGATGCTGGACGTTGAAGGTCAACTCGAGGGAGGAGCCGACAGCTGAGCTTTCTCTCCTTCTTCGCCTCGTCTTTCCGGTCGTCTCGTTCCAGGAAAAAATGCGAACGAATGAAAAGCTCGAGGACGCCCTCAATCTTTGAGATGAACATTTTTCTTCCAGCTCGATTGAATTTACATCTATCGGGCGGCTCGATCGCGTTTCCGAACTTCCCATCTTCTGCTGAGCTCCTCCGAGTCTTCCTTCCTCTCTCTCTCTCCCATCCCCTTCTCTTTCCTCTCTTTCAAGCATGTTCCCTCATCAACAACCCCCTCAGCACCATCCGCATCACATCCAACAGCAGCAGCAACAACAGCAGCTCCATCAGCAAGGGATGGCTCAGCAGCAGCAGAGGGTTCCACCTCCTTCCCAGCAGCAACCTCCCGCCCAGTTCAACCCTCAACAGCAGCAGCACGATCAACAACAACAAGCCCACCTCGCTCAGCAACAGCAGCAGCAACAACAGGCTCCTCGGTACGCTCGTCAGGCGTTCGGAGGAGCAGCAGGGGCAGGAGGAGCAGCTGGACCTGGAAGGGTCGTAGCTGGAGGAGGAGCAGGAGGAGGCCAGGCTGGAAGCTCGACAGTTCCATCGGAAGAGTACTCGTGAGTACATCCATCTCTTCTGAGGATGTCGGCGTATATAACGAGAGCTAGAAGCTCAATCAAAGGGACATAAACTCTTCACTCAAAGAATCCCACGAGCTGAACTCTCTTCCCCTCCCTCCTCTCCTCTCCCCTCTCGTTCCGTTCCAGGTCTCTTCCGTCCGCCGATGTTACGAGCTACTACACTCCCTTCCTCCCCTCAGTCCCTTACGCATCAGGTTCAGGTTCCTACACCTCTTCCGCACTCGGTCTTGGAGATCTCGGTAGAGGATTGAGCGAGGACGTTGAGGCTCTGCCTGGAGCGAGGGAAGGCAATCGAGGCAACAAGCTCAAGAAGGGAGCGAGATGGGTTAGGAGAGGGAAAGCCGTCGCTTGGGGGATGGGAGTAGGGGAGAGAGAGGTGAGTCGCCGCTTCTGTATCTTTGTTTGAGCGGGAGAAGAGTGGATGGCCAGGAGGGAGGGAAGGGAAGGAGGAGAGAGCTCGCTCGGCTGAGTGACCGAGCTCGACTTCACTCGTTCCTTCCGCTCTCCCATCTCCTCGACCCTCTGTTTCTAATTCAGCAGACTCACTCCTCCTCCCATGTTCTTCCGACAGGCCGAAGATCGTCTCCGAGCTCGTCTGCGTCTAACGCTCTCGCATCACCTCCCCGCCTCCCTCCGTCCAGCGAGCTCTCCTCCTCGGTCACCTTCGCCTCCTCTTCTCTCCCATCTTCGCTCTCCCTCTCCACCACCCTCCCTCTCCTCCTCCTCGCTCTCCTACCTCCTCTCCCCACCAAGATCCTTCACCGAGATCGTCTGCTCTCCAGCCATGAGACACACCTTCGCTTCCGGACACCTGGAGGACGCGTTGGGAAGGACGGCGGGAGAGTTGATCGAAGGAGAGACGGGTTTGCTGAAGGCTCTGGGGAGGTTCTTCGAGGAGTGCAGGGAACGGGGAGTGGGGAGGGAGGAGGTCGTGAGAGGGAGGAGGGGTGGAGACGAGAGTGAGGACGAGGAGGAGCATCATCCTGCTGCTGCTGTTGTGGTGGAGAAGGAGGAAGAGCCGATGGTCGTCGAGGCTGAAGTCGTCGAAGCTGGACCAACACCGATGGACGCGACCGACCTCCCTCCCCTTCCTATCCCTACAACCAACGGAGTCGACCATCCTCTCGACCTTCCCGCTGCTCCCACCACCAACGGAACCGAAGCCTCAACCTCCTCCATCGCCATCCCTCCTCCTTCAACCACCACCGACGTCGTCGACGCGACTTCCCAACCCGCTCCTCCTCCTCCTCAAGACGCACCCTCCCACCCTACTCCCGTCGCCTCCCCGCCCACCATCCCCTCTCCCCCTCCAGCAGCCACTCCCACTCCCCTCTCACCCAACACCTCCTCCCTCTCCGCGCTCGAAAAGATGTTCATCTCGCCCGAAGGGATCAGCGCTCTCGGACCCGTCGAGGAAATCAGAGTCAGGTTGGGGCTCATGCCCCCTCCTCCTGTTGCGGTGCTCAACATCGAGATGCAGAAGGAGGCGCTGTACAGAGGGATGGACGCTTTGGTGAGTCGCTGACGTCGATCTGGTGTGGGAGAGAAAAGAGAAGGTGAGCGAGAAGAGAAGAGCTGACCCGTTTTGTTCGTCTCGTTTTCAGGGAGAGCTCCTAGCTGATTCTCGAGAGTACGTCGAGAGGCTGGAGGAGGTGAGGGAGAGGTTGGCTGGGGTTGGGAGGGGGAGGAAGAGAGTCTGGAGGGAGGTGAGGGAGAGGTGTGTGGAGAGTGGGGAGTTGGGAGAAGAGGAGTGATCCGTCTCTCTCTCTTGCTTGTGTAGATCAGTCTCTCGTCCTTCTTTTCTTCGATTGTTCTGGTTGCTTGTTTTTCTTTCATGTCTTTCACTGCTCTTCGACACTTGGCTTTGAGAGGAGTTGTGGAGAGAGAGTCGGGACACTCGAGCTCGCGCTCGATACCTCTACGTTTTCGCGACTCGAAGCTCGCAACTCACAACCTCTCCTTCCCTCCATAACCCCATCGACGCTTCGACTAAAAGCAAGTAAGTAGGACCCAACTCCTCGAACACCGTCTTGTACACCGTCTTGTAAGCGTCGACTGACCTAAACCTGCCCTCGTTTGCCAGATTTAGAAGGAATCAAGCAAGAATCAAGGTCGTTCTCGCTCAAGGGAATTCCCTTCCCTCGCCTTCCTCCCTCCCCCTTCAGCAGCTTCTCTCGGCAGCATCGTGAGCTTGATTTCAGATCTTGAACTTCACAACTCATCCTTAGAGCAAAATGAACTGATTGGTCTGCTTTTTCTACCTTTCTCTGCCCAATTTCTCTGGTTAGATCGATTTTGGAAGTTTGAGTCGAGCTCACCTCCTCCTTCCTCCCGCTCTCCTTCGTCGGTCTTTCGTTCGTCGTGAGTTTCCTCAAGGCTCTCCACACAGCGGATTGAGTGCCTACTTGACTTCTGACCTATCCTTTGTTCGAATCCAGGTCCAAGATGAGGTCGATCCTGGTACAAAGCCGTCGAACCGGCTCGAGAGCTCTCCTCCTCCCTCGACTTTCGACGTCGTCTTCCATCCCACGTCGGTTCACCTCCAGCACTCCTTCATCGGATCCTTCCACCACCTCCCCGTCACCAGTAGAACCCTCCTCCTCATCACATCCCTCCATCCTCGAGCCTCTTCCATCTCCAAGCCCCTCGTCCCAGCTTCCTTCGACTCGTCGACCTCCTCCTCCCCTGCACGTCCGATCCTCCTCGCCATCCACCACCTCCCCACCGTCAACGTCAACACCAAAAGCCTCGAGTTCCAAACCATCATCCAAAAATTTCTGGCTCACTCAAGATCAGATAGCCAGTCATCGAGCAAGGAGCCTCGCTCTGGCAGCACGTCTCGAGGAGGAAGGACCAGACGCACTCGGTGGGACTTCAGAGTTCTTCGAACAGGGCCGACCGCTCTTCAGAACAGTCCGCAATCTCGCAACGACTACCGACGATCACCTTCAAGCGCTGTCAACCATCCTTCACGCTATCTCGACGTCGTCAGCAGCAGTCGAGGACGAGGGACGACGCAAGTGGATCCGGGAGTCCCTCTCTCGCCTCCTCTTCCTCTTCATTCGTCGCCCCGACCCCAAGTCGAACGTCCATCTCCCCTCCCTCAAACTCGTCCTTCAGGCCGGGCGCGACGACTTGGATCTCCTCCTCTCCCAGGACGCCTTCAGGAAGCTCGCGGTCGACCTCGCGTCAAGAGCGACGAGCGCGTCGGAAGCCGTCGAGATCGTTGAAGGGCTGAGGAGGTGCACCCCTTCTTCATGCACGGAGGTCCAGCTCGAGGACGTTCGTCAAGCTATCGGACGAGTCGAGGATTGGACAACAACAACGCCGGACACCTTCCAACTCCCCTCCTTCCCAGCACCACCCCTCACCCCTCCACTCCGACCCTCGTCTCCACTACCTTCAAAACCTACTCTTCCACCACCTTCTTCATCTCCTCCTCCTCCTCTATCCACCCTGCCTCGCCACGGAAACGAGAGCTTCCCCGAACCGTCGCACGTCCAGCCAGTCACGCCGTCGCGTCTCCTCCAGTTCTCTCGCATCCTCCAAACCACGCCTCCACCTTCCACCCAAGACGTCGAAACCGCCTTCCACCTTTATCAGAAAGCCTACCCTCGATTGGAGAGAATCGTCATCCCCGAAAAGACGGAAATCCTCCTTCGAATCCTCGCCTACGCCAATCGAGCACCTGTCGGCGCCCAACTCCACTTCGCGGGAGTCGTATCCAGCATCGTCGCAACCATGCTCGACCTTCGACCCTTAGCACCAATCTCACTCGAGAAGCTCGGCCTCGACCTCAAGGACAACTTCCTCCCACTCCTCAGCCGGCTCGACTCTCAACCCCGAGTTCGAGCGCTCGTCGACGTCCTCTACGATGCTCAACGAAGGGAGTTCGACGCCGAGGAGTTGAAGATCGTCTGGGCTGCGATGAATCGCCTCCCGACGCAGGTCATCCCACCAACCAAGTCGATGTTCCAGGACTGGGAGACGGGATTCGCCGTTCGGTTGGAGGAGGTCATGGAGTTGTCGAAACGCGCGACGGAGGAGGAGGGATCTTCAATCGATGAGTCGTGGCTCGTTCGAACGGAGCAGGATCTTCGAGATTCCGAACTCTCACGAGGACGAGCGTTCGGTGCTCTTCAATCGCGAGATGTCAGCACCTCGTCGTCGGATCGATCCCTCGTCGTCGCGACCGAGCTCTACTCAAAATTCGCGCCTCGTTCCCGATCACCACCCCTCAACTGGAGACAGCAAGCGGACGCTTTGGTTCGAGTCCTCCTCGTCTTCATCAACGTCAAAGGGCCAACGCCTCCCTTCAGTCTTCTCGCTCCCATCCTTCGCGACCTCCAAACCTCTCCCTCAGGATTCATTCACTCCACTCCTTCCATTCCCTCCTTCGCTATCCCCCTTCTCCCCATGGCTATCAACCTCCCACAGGCCCTCCTCGTCGTCGACACCTTCCTCCACGCCCAAAAGCTCAACCCCGAAGCCCTCCCCAAGCTCTGGACGACCTTCCTCTCCTCCCTCGAACAACACCCGTCGTCCCCATCCCCAGCGGCCCTCATCTCCTCGAAACTCTTCAATCTCAACGATACAGCACCCTCATCCGAGCCAGGCTACGCTCTCGAGGATCTCATCCAGCTTTACCTTCGTCGATGGAGACGAGCGGGAGGAGGGAAGGCCGAGGAGAGGACGTTCCAGACGCTGGCGCGGGTGGTGCAGGAATTGAAGGAGAAGGAAGGAACGAAATGGGGGTCGTCGATGTTTGGAACGTTGATGGAGGTGCAGGTGGTGATGAGAAAGGATTGGAAGGAGGTGTTTAGACTTTGGGAGGAGGCGAGGGAGGGACCGGGTGTGGACGCGAAGTCGGTGGAGATGGTCAGTTTCGCTCTCTTCCTCCCTCTCGCGTAGATCTCCCAGAGTCGACGCTCAAAACTAACCCTTACATCTTCCCTCTTTCCATCGAAACAGTTTCTCCTCGCCTGCCTCAACACCTCCTCCCTCGACCGAGCCAAAACTTTCATCACGACCGTCCAAGCCGACCCTTCCAAGCTCCCTCTCCTCACTCCACGGATCTCGTCGCTCTACTACTCTCTCCTCGCCAAAGCCAAGGATCTGCCCTCCCTCGTCGACGGCCTCGTCTTCCAAGCTTCGGCGTCGAAAGAGGACGCGTCGAGTCCGGCGCTCGCCGCGGAGGATCTCGTAGCTGGGATCAGGCTTGCGAGGGAGATTGGAGGCGACGTGGGGAGGAAGGCGGAGTTGAGGTTGAAAGAGGCTGTGGATAAGGGGGTGTTTGGAGAGGCGGAGAGGAAGGTGGGAGGGGAGATGGTTGGGAGGAGCTGAGGTGGGAGTCGAGCAGAAGGAGGATCCATCTTCGATGTGCACGTTGTCGAGAAGATAGTTGATAGTTTCTGGGCGTCGAGAAAGTCGTTAAATCTTAAGTGGACGAGAAAGAGCTAAAGTACGACATCAAAACAAGAGAACACGCGTCGTCGACGTCGCCCCTCTCGTCCTCCTCACCATCTCCTCCCCTCAGAACTCGCCGACCAAACGTCCGAGCGGAAGCCTCCTGTTGCCGAGGAGTACCCCTGATACTGAGGTAGATCGTCCTGGAAGTAGAGCGAGATTCGTCGCGAACCGAGGACGAAGCCAGTTCCTGTTTCGCGATCCGACGCGAGGCGGAATAGCGAGAAGTCTGAGTGAGCTGATGCGAGCGAGGAGGGATGACGAGGTATAGGAGGAGATAGAGGGAGACTCGGACGCACCGTGGTCGTGCTTGAAGAACTCGGCTGCTTCTCGAGTCTGTACGAAACGATCGAAACGAAACGAAACGAAACGAAACGAAAGAGCGTCGATGAGATCAGTTCGACGGGCCTTCGTTGACGAGACTCAAGCAAGGGAGAAAGAACTTACCCTAAACCTGAGACTGGCTGAAGCGGAGTCTCCATCGGGATCGGGGAGGAGGGTGATCCTGGGATTGGAGAACGAAAGAAGGAGACGGTCGGAAACGCAAACGAACACGACGACGAGAAGGTAAAGTAAGGAAATCGCGACACACCATGCATCTGCGCAGCCGTAGAGCCGCTCCTTGAGGAAGCCAACAGTGATGAAGTGAGGTAGGTTCTGGTGAAGCATAAAGGAGAGTCAGCGAGTGGGTCGGTCGAAAGAGAACGAGAATCGAGAGACGAGACTGACCTGGCAGATCAGCGTTCGTGGTGCGTCGTCGTGTCGAGGAAGGGGAGTTCGAGAGATGGGAGATCTGGATCTAGATCTTCCCGGGCGACTTCTTGTATCCGTGATACTGTCGATGGAGCGGGTCGAGGAGCGCCTGAATGAGGAGGGGGAGGGTGATTCAACGAGTCGTTCTTTCCTCGCGAACGAGACTGTCATCGTTCGAGATCCGAGAGTCATTCCTGGAACAAACAAAAGAAAGTTCATCGCGTGCCATCCCGATGAGCGATGACGAGCGAATGGATTGAGCTCACCGTCCATAGCTTCTCGAGCTCGAGCAGCACACGACGCGTTCTCGAAGATCAGGAAGGCGATGATGATCGGTCGGCGTTTACTTGAGTCGAGCATTTGGATACTGCAGGCGTAGGTTGAGAGAGTCAGTTATCGTCGGTCGTAGCGGGAGGGATCGAAGGCGGAGACGCCAGACTAACTCGAGGACTCGTTCGAACCTCTCGAAGGCTTGTTGGACGTCTGACGATTTGAGAGTGGGATCGATGGACTGAGACCGAAAAGAAGTGGTACTTCAGTGCAACTTCGCGTTCAGGAAGGTGGAAACATCGCTCACGGAGACCAGCAGAGTTCGGCAAGACGGATCTTGGGACGCGACGGCAGGTGGCTCGGATCGACGTTGAGCGTATATGATGGCGACTCGCTTGGATCCGATGACGGTGTGGTTCATCTTTTCGAGAGCACGGTCAGCTGTCGCGTTCAGGAGGGGAAAGGAAGGCAGATCGGGTTGGCAAGGTGAGATCGATGAAAAGACGGGAGCCACTGAGGTCGAACCGTCGAGGGTTCTCTTGAACTGAACGAAGCCGACGGTTTTTCGACCAGAGAGTCTGATGCGAACGCTTTGACATGAAGGAGGGGAGCGAGACGTCAGAAGTCTGTCCCATCAACCGAAAGACACGACGTTGGACGCACTCGATGAGTTGACCGAACGGGGAGAAGAGACTCCGAAGGTCGTGTATTTGCAGTCCTGGATCCATTTCCTGCGGGGTCCCGGTAGCGACACAAGAGAGGCATCAAGTGGTGGCATCAGCAGGCCGTCGAAGCAGGACGCGTCTCGAGGAGACGACGCGCCGACGAGTCAGCAGCGCGAATGAGCACTCACCTTGAGGTAGAGGGTATAGGGATCGTGACCGTCCCTGGGGTACTTTGTATATAGGTCGATAGTCTCAGTCGATTCGAAGCTAATCAAGCAGGAAGAAAGCTGTCTCAGTCAAAAAGGAAGGTAGGACGAGGAGCCAAGAGACATCGGACGCACCTCGTTTCTCTCTCCTGATCCGATGCGAGAGGATATCGAGGATCTGGTGAAGCAGATTGACCTCTAATGATTTACAATCGTACGAGAGAACGAAGGTCAGCGTTGGCTTTGGAGAGAAGTCGACGAGGAAGAGGTCGCGAACTCACCTCGACTCCCAGTCCCTTTCCCTCTCTCGAATCGACCCGTGATGCATCTCCGTCAAAGATCTCCCCAAGTAACAAAGAGTTCAAGCGTTTCTACTCAGCCAAAGGCTTGATGGAAGAAAAGCAGAGAGGCAGCGCTCACCGGCTCGAGGCATCCACCCTCTCCTCCGAGGGATCAGCTCCAACTCCAATCTTCTCACCTGACTCCCTGCCTCTCAGCTCGAGTTGCTGTGCTGGGGGAAACTGAGATGGGTCGCTTGGTACTCCCAGATCTCGAAGAAGGTTCAGGCATCTGAGAGGAAGGAGGAGAAGATCATCAGACCGAGCAAGAGGGAGGGAGGAGCCAGAGCCGAGCTCACTCGAGTTCGACTTCGTCCATTCTGTGCCGTTGGGATAGAGTCTTAGGGTCAAGCTCGGAGAAGGACGTCAGATGCTGGTGGAGTGCTAGGCAGGTGAAGGAAGAGAGTCGTGGCTGTGAGTGGAGTAGAGCGAGAAGGAGGGAGGGAGGATGGGAGGAGGGAGGACGGTGAGCTCGACCTCTCCGTCCCTCCCTCCTCGGACCTCTCGCACGCTTCGTCCAGGACTCACAGAGATCGATTTATTGAAAGCTTCGGGAACTCCTAGATGTATATAGCCTCTGAGAGCTTGAGGTCAAGAAAAGGGGATGATGGACGATAAAGCGAAGGAAAAGAGGCAGCTCCACTCGGAAACCAAAAGGACGACGAGCTCACCTCCCCTCCTTCCCTCGCAACGACCAGCGTCCCTCCCAATCCAACCCAAACATGGCCCTTCGAACTCGCTCCCAAGAACTCAACTCTCTTCCCTCCCTCCCCGTTGAGATGAAACGAGCGATCCTCTCATTCTGCGACGCTCCCAGCCTCGTCCAAGCCTGCCTCGTCTCGCTCTCCTTCCTCGAGGCCGCATCTCCCTTCCTCTATCGAAACATCGTCATCAAGGGACTGTACCAGTTCGCTCGACTCTTTTACAAGAGGGTAAGTATCTCCTTAACATCTTCATCTTACAAAGGACCCTGACCCGTCTCGCCTTCTAACAGAAACCCACCTCCCTCGCTCCTCACCTCGACCACCTCTTCTCCCTCGCTCGACTCCAAACCTTCACCTTCCTCGGAGTCCCAGACGACCACTTCGCCCGACGGGCCTTCAAAATCACTACCGCTCGACTTCCTTCCTCGTCTCCTCTCCGAATTGAAATGTTGGACGTCCAGTTCTGTCGACGAGCGGCGATGCGAGACGACTACGGCTACAAGGAGGACGAGCCCGACCCTTTCGACCTCTACTCCTCCATGCTCGACGTCTTTGACCCGGCTCACGTCACCTTCACGTCCCCCTTTGGAGGAGATCCGGATCAGGATGGCCCCTTCCCGTTGGCGCTCGAGCTCAAGAAGTGGACGAGAGTCGAAACCTGGTCTTGGTCGGACGTCTTCCTCCGTCCCTCCTCCCCCCGCTTTGGGTTCAACTTCATCACCGACTTGAACTTCCTTCTCAACCTCCAGGATGGGTCCCTCGTACTATATTTTGACCTCCGGAACAGTTCAGACCACGACACTCCTTTCGAGATCCACTGCTTTACTGAGGTGTCGGGAGAGAGGGACGCTTGCCTCCTGTCGTGCTCAAAGGTCAAGGAGGTTGTGGTTCAGGTTTTATCCCAGGAGCAGCACAGTCGCATTCTTTACCATGTGCGAGAGTCGTTGGAAAAGGACGGTCAAGAAGTACAGGAGAGGAAGAGGATGCTCGAGCTCCTTCGTTTCGAAGTCGACTGCAAGGTCAGTCCTTTCCGATTTTCTGTCCTTCGTCCGTCTCTCCCTAGCTGACCTTCTTTCCCTCCCGATATTCACTATTATCTTCAGTGAACCTACGCTTCTTTGGACATCAACGTCATCTCGGTACTTCGCTCCACACTTCCGCGTGAGTTCGACCTTCGACGCGTCGCGTTTCGACCTCTGCGCTCTTCTTCTCGTCGCTGACGCTCACTTTCCCTTTCCCTTCATCAGCAGCTCCCTCATCCGCACCTTTATCAACCTCTCCACCTCCTTTTACGCACGATATCTCACTATGAGTCGCCTTTCGACGTGAGTTACGCGTCTCGTCGTTCCTCCTGTCGACTCGTCCTGATCCTCTTTCTCTCTCGCTTTGCTCACAGGTCTCACGCACGCAAATTTACCCCCTGTTCGTGAGCTCGCTCCCTCGATCTGAAACTTTTACTGGTCCTCAACTGCGTTCGACCTTTGAAAGCTAATCCTCTCTTTCTTCTTCTCTCTCTTGCAGACTTCGCTCGGTCCTAGCTTTCGAACCGATATCTGGCTCCCTCGCGTCTACTCGACACCTTCGCTCTACCACAGGCCATCACTATCGAATGTCTTCTTTGGTCGTTCTTCACTTCGAGCCGCGTCGTCCGTCGTCTTTCAAAACGATCACGACGACGCGTCTCGTCCCTTTCAGCTCATCAACCCCCCTCCTCTCGTCCCGGATCTTCGAGGTTGCGACTCAGCAGCTTTGTTGAAAATCTTGACGATCTCTGGGTTCTGACCGAATCCGCTTCTTCATCCAAGGGGCCGACCTGAAAGCGCGATCTTGTCGTCGCTGCGAGCAGAGTCTCAGTAAATTGAGGAGGAATCTCCCAAATACACGTGAGTTTCTGCGTCAAGTCGAGGCTCTTGAACGAGTATAGAAAGAGAGCTAAGACGGAATCGAGAAAAGCGAGTCGAGCGAGGCTGACATCGAGCGAGCCCTTGTGCCCGTCCCTCCTCTTCCCTACCGTTCGCTTCTACAACAACCGAGAGAAAGGTGTGGCGTTTTCGTAGGTTTTCACGAGGGTGCCCTCTACCAGAGAAGACGTTCGAGGGCGCTGGTCGTTTCTGCCAAGGATGCTTTATTTTCAGCTTCGACGCGACGTGAATACCCGACGACCCTCTCACCCTCCCTCCCTCTCAATCTTTCTCCCAGAGCTTCAGTAGGTCTTCGATTGGATTCTGCATCACTTCAGCTAACTCCTCATACCAAAATCTTCCCTCGAATCCAGTCAGAACTCGAATCCATCAGGAATAGAAGTCTTGGCGACGCTCGTCTTTTCGTCCTCTCTTCCTCTTGTTCGCTTCGCTCCCTTCCCTCTAACCACATCATCCTCTTCCTGCCTCGCATTCTCATCATCACCACCATGTCCAGCTCTACCGCTACCCTCCCTCCCGTCGCTTCAACCTCTCAACTTCAGCAGCAAGGACACGATCAATCAACCTCGACGACGCCTCCTCCCTCCTCGAGCACCTTCCACCTTCTCCCGCCTTCCCTCAGAGAAATCCTCGATGCCTTTGCTCAGAACGGAGGAGGGGACAGAGAGCTTCTTCTCGCTATCCTCGGTGCTAAGAGAGCTGAAGAAGACGTGAGTCCCTCTCAGATTTTCTCTTCTCTTCGCTCGTCGACTCTCGGGCTATTTCTGACTTCCCTCTTCATCCCTCGCTCTTTGTCCTTCGCTCTTCGATCTCCTTCGTCCTCTCTCTCAGCCACTTGCGTCTTCCCTCTCCCTCCAAACTCAACTCTTCCTCCTCCAATCCCAACATCAACAGCCCTTCCACATGATCCCTCAAATCCAACTCCCTCTTCCTCCTCCACGAAGGAACCAACTCGACGACGCGCCTCCCTCGCCCTCCTCCCTTTCGTCGTCGTCCTCCACTTCCTCAGGACCCTCCACCCCTCCCCCCTCTCACTCCTCACCCGAAATGGACTCCTCCATCGGCCCTATCCGATCAGCCAAGCTCTCTCTCGTTCGAGCCAAACTCCTCGCTCGAAAGGAGGCCAAGCAGCAACAACAACCTCAGCGATGGTCAAACGCGTCGTCGGCCTCTCCTCCTCCTCGTTCGCCTCGCAGATCGGCCACACCGAAATCAGTGGACTCGGAAGTGCCCAGGAGAAGTCCCGAAGCGACCAGGGTGGCGTTGAGTGGGCTGATGGGAGTGACTGGGTCGTTGGGAGTGGTTGCGTCGTCGGTGAGGCCCAAGGAGAGTTGGGTGAGGGCAGGAGGGAGTGCAGATGAGGAGGATCAGGATCAGGATCAGGAGATGGAGGAGGTAGTGAGGGTGAAGTTGGAGAGTCAGCAGTAGATATCTAGCTTCTCATTTGGCTCTCGTTCGTTGTTCACGATCTCGCTTTGGACGATGTCTTTTCAAGATTGGAGGACTCGAGAGTCGAGAGGACGACCTTCGGAGGGAGAAGGAAGCCAAGGACGGAGTACGATCTTATTGTGACAGGGGTGCAGGTGTGATGAGAGCAGCAGCACGAAGCTGTGCGTCGGTGCGTGTTGTTTCGCGACGCGTCGACGAGGCTCGATCACCGTGAGGGAGGGGAAAAGCGCACAGCGATCTGTCTTTCTCGATGGAGTGAGCATGAGAGATCCGGTCGCAGAGCTATCGATGTTCCTCTTGAGGTCAGGTGCTCTTTTTCGTCGTTCTGTTTGGGTCGCGAAGGAAAGAGAAGAAGGACCACGGAGCTTCACCTCGCCTCCTCGCGAGGAGCGTGAACGGATCTCGTTCGTTCCCAAACCCACCATCCTCCTTCTTTTCGTTGAAACTGCTCGATTAGCCAGAAGACCACTCGGATATCTACAGGTGAGTAATCTTGCTCAGTGGTCTTCTTGATCAAGAGCCGGATTGAGAAGAGAGGGAGGGGGCGAGCCGAAGAAGGAAAGGTCGAGCTCATCACCTTCTCCTTCCGTCGACCCGTTCGTCGTTCCCTTGCCCTCAGCTCATCAGCAACAAACGACTTTCACCCGCTCTCGTAGTGACGACGGGCAATGTTATCAGAGGATACGAGTGCAGATCTCGCCGAAGCTCGGGAACGTATAGAAGAGGAGCTGGACGAGGTTGACATTCAGTGAGCTCGAGTTCCCCTTCGCGTTGCCTCGATGCTTCTCTCGCTTCCTCGAGCTGATCTCTTGTGTTCATTCTTCGCAGATGTTTCGAGATGCTTCGTAGCTTGGATCTACCTTTGCCTGACTCGAAGGCGGCGAGGGATTTCATGCTCCTTGAGGATATGAAGGCTGGGCTCGGAAGGATGGAGGAGGGAGCGAAGGGAGACGAGAAGGGAGGTTTGAAGGTTGAGGAAGGAGACGAGGTTGATGTGGATGTGCTGATGAAGTGAGTATTGCTAGATCACGATATGGTGTATATACTGCTGTGATGATCGCTGACCAGTCGCGTCTTCGCCTTCGGTTGAAGCAGTCAGAACCTCGAAGCTCCCCCGTCGACGAATGGCGGCTCGAGCGAGTGAGTCGGACCTCGCCTCTCCTGCCTCTCTTCGTTCTCGCTCGCTAATGCGGATGTTTCCTTGTTTAAAGCACACCTGAGCCTCTGGAGGAACCTGAGGACGGAGAACTGGAGGAGGGCGAACTGGTGGAGGAGGAGGAGGAACCGAACGACCACAGCTCGGACGGCTCAGCTCTGTTCATCCCCGTCGGTCCCTTCTCACCCTCTCTCCCTCTCGGAAGCTCGACGTCTCACCTTGAGCTGACTTGTTGCCATTCTAGAAATTGGATCCCAAGGTCTCCGACACTAAGCTCTTCAGACATTTCCTCACGTTCGGCGAACTGGAATCGTCAGTCGCGGTTCGACTCGCTCGACGAAGGCAGGCCTTTGCTGACCTTCTCCCATTCTTTCGCAAACCTTCTCAGTGCAAGGGTCGTGGAATTAGCACGCTATCTCGTCCATGGCTACGTCATTTTTCGATCTCCTAAAGACGGTGAGTCGTTCTGTCGTTTCTCTTCCCTCGCGTCGAATTCCGCTGTTGACGACGTGCCATCTCTCTTCTCAGCTGCCTTCGCTCTGGAACAGACTACCGGTACTTTCCTGATGTCCCGATGCCTGCGCCCGAGGCTCAATACCGCACCTCTATCGAAGGATGGTCGACCTGCGAGCAGCCGGACGCTGTTTCTCCAGGTGAGCTACGTCGAAGTCTCTCGCTCTCTTCCCTTCTGAGCCCTGATCCTTGAATGTTATCGCAGGGCATCGATCCATCATACACGGCTGAGAACGTAAAGGATTTGTTCAAGGGTTATGGATCGATCTCGGAGTTCGTTCGTTCCTTTCTTCCGGTTTCGTCGAGACGCGTCGAACCCTTGGCTGATCTCGAACCAATTTCGTCTGCAGGCTCAAGTTCGTCAAGATGCATAGGCCAAGCCTCTCTTTGATAGGATATCTGCAGTTCTCGAAGTCATCGGAGGCTGAAAACGCCATCTCTGCTCTCAACGGTTCGTTTCGACGAGTGATCTCGAAAGTTGCACACTCGGGCCTGACTCCTTCCTCTTCTTCGCTTCTTCTCCAGGCCACCTCGTCGGATCATCGGAACTCTCGGTCCGTCTCGCTAGAGCAGAATGGCATGTTCCCTCGAAGCGATCGTCGCGGATCAGCAAGGGTTCGAAAGGGAAGAAGAAGGAACGGAGGGCTGGGTTCAAAGGCTCGCTCGACATGTGAGAGCCTCGATCATTCGGACTAACCCTTCCTCACACACTGAGTTGACCCTTCGTATATCTGTCGGCAGCATCGACCTCCTCTCTCGTCCCTCCGAGGAAGGCCAACGACGACTCAAGTTCCAGAGGAAGGCATCCCTCGTCGCCCTCGTCAGTACTTCGCCGTCTCGTAGCTTCGGTCTTCGATCTCGTACTGCTGAATCACTACCCGCCGTCTTGCTTCTTGATGCAGAGTCGAGGAATCGCGCGGTCGTCGGAGGTCGCTCTCTCCCAGGTTCGTCGACGCGTCCATCCCCTCCTTCCCTTCCCGGTTTTCGAGGCTCGAAGAGGGTCTTCGGTTGGCACATCTGATCACTCGTGGTATAGAAACAGGAGCAGATCTCCATCGTCAACCAGGAGGAGAGATCACGACCGCCACTTCGTCGCAGATCGACCTTCCTTCCCGTCCCCTCCTTCACCGTCCTCACGACGTCTTCGGTCTCGCTCTCCATCTTACTCGACTCCTCGAGATCGTCACGAGATATCATCTACCCCTTCGGTCTTATCTCAAGATCCATCGCGCGATCTCTACACGCTCTTCATCCCTGTCAGTACAGCTTGATCTCGACTCAACCTTCCTCGTATCGAGACTAACGGACGCTTCCCTTTGCCCTTCTGATGCAGCATCTCGATCCTTTTTTCACTGAGCGCGATCTTCTCCGTCATTTCTCGCCCTTCGGGCCAATCGAGAGGTCAGTCGCATCAGTCTCGAAACGAGACGCGCTGTATCTCGATTGACTCTCAACTGACGCTGCTCTACGCTCCTGCTCGTGTCCTCTCTGCTGCTGTAGTGCTCGCGTCAGGACTTTATCTCGAGATAGCTTTCTTGGTTTCGTGACCTTCCGAGATACTCGCGACGGTGAGTCGAAAGCAGTTCAAAGCTTCGAACAACGCGAGTTGATGCTGACGCTTTTCCTCCTCCCGAAACCTCAGCTCGAGCCGCCCTCCTAGCATCCAACGGACAGCTCCTTGGACGTCGACGGTCCGATGTCAGCTACTCCAAGCTCGGGGCTAACAGCCGTGCCCCTTCCGCTTCTACGAACACCATCTACCTGTCAGTTCGTTCTCTCTCCGATCCGTCGTCTCCCTTTCGGATCCTCTCAACGAGCCGAACCTGACACACTTGGACCTTCGTCTCAGGATCTCGACCCTTCTTACGACGCAGAAGACCTGGCTCGGACCTTCTCGAGATTCGGAACACTCGTCGGGTGAGCATTGTCCTGATTTCCTCTTCGCCTCTTCGTCTTCTTCACGATCCTTTGTTCTGACCTCCCGCCTCTTGTTTCGCTACGTGTTCCGTCGTCAGAGCCAAGACCAGCTGGCCCAAGGACTCAAGAGGTAGCTTCATGATCGGTTTCGTTCAATTTGAACGGAAGGAGGACGCGGCTCGAGCTCGTCTGGAGATGGATGGTGAGGGCGTCGCGCGAGTCGCTCAGGTTTTTCATCACGTTCCGCTGACCCTCACTTCTTCTTTGCTCGGTTGCTTCCAGGCAAGAGGATGGGATCGCAGCGAGTTCAAACCTCCACGTCCAAGTTCGATCTCTCTTCACCGGAATCATCGAGAGTCGAGCAGGCGAGGAGACGTTCGGACGCGGGACGTGACGAGGAGATCGAGAGACGACGGCGAGTTACATTCTCTTCCTCGAGCTCTCGAAGAGACGGCAACTGACAGACCTTTCATCCCTCTTTCTTTCCTGATCCAGTTGAGACGAGGCGGCGAGGAGGGAGTGGGAGACGACGAGGGACGACGACGCGACGACGCCTTGAACGACATGCTTTTCCCCTCTTTTGCACTCTTTTATACGACTATTTACGACACCATGAATGAAGGACTTCCGACTCCCCCTCTTCTCTGCTTCTTATCGATATCTGCCTGGCTTCCTTGAGGCGACGAACGAGCGTCGCGGGCCTGACGGGCGAGAGGAACAATTCTCGAACCAAACAGAGCGAGAAAAGTGCAGAGAGACGTTCAGAAGCGATCTCTACATCATCGAGAGCATCTTTTGGACTGATAGCGAGAAGATTTTTCTTCTTCGGAAGATTTTCAAAAGCTGACGACACCTTTCTCTCCCTCGCTTCAAACCGGAGTCGTCCCTTTGAGGTCGAGCTCTCCTCCCAGCGGCCAGCACCATCTCAACCGCCCTTCCTTCTACTGTCACCATGCCCTCTCTCTTCCACCGCGGCCCTACCAAGCAGTCCTCGGGATCAGCTTCTCCCAAACTGGAAACGCTTTCCTTATCGCCTGCAGCTTCCAACTCTTCGCTCCCCAACCTCGATGGACCCTCATCCGCCTCCTCCCCTTCCGCTGCCCCTTCCTCCTCCTCAGGCTCTGCTTCTGGGAACCCCAAATCCATCCTCAGGACATCCACCGTCGGATCCACTTCTTCCTCTCGAGCGGACTCTCTCTTCCAGGACTCGCTGAGTTCGAGAACGGGAAACGGAACAAGCAGGTGAGTTCGACGCTTTCCCTTCCCTCCTCCCTTCTCTCCTATTCCCTCTTCGCTTTTCCTCCTTCTCTTTCGTATATATCTCCCTCAAGCTGACTCCCGTCGCGTCCCACCTCTCTCTTCTCCTCCCAGTCTTGGATCTCCCAGGACTTCTCTTCACTCCTCCTCAGCATCAGCAAGCGTGAGCTTGGGAGCCGGAGTCAACCTCGACGACTCGGGCGTCTTGATCTGCAACGGTCTCTCGGGAACAACTTGCTGCTATGCCATCTTGTAAGTGACTCTCCCTCTCTCTCTCTAAACTCTCGGTATACATTCGAAGTAGTGGGTCGGCTGGGGAAGGGCAGCTGAAGGGGAGAAACCCGCGCTGACTGATCTCACTCTCGCACTCTCGTCCCACCACCCTTCCTTCAGAGCCTTGTCTCGTCGTGAGTCCAGCCCTCTCCCTCGCTTGTTCTCGGAGGATAACCAGATTCGGGAATGGGTATAAGCGAAAGAGCTCGTGCTGATTTCCTTCTTCTCTTCTTCCCTTGGCGAACTCTGCCATCTTCTCGTTCTCGTTCTGCTCCCCTCCTTCGCCTTCGCCCTCGCAACCCCATAGACAACGTCCTTCAGTTCATCAACCTCCCTGGATCTCTTCACACTCCCATCCTTCACGCCGTTCAAGACGCCTGGCCTCAAGGGATCAGCTCCCACGGCGTTCCGAAGGACTCGTTCAGCAAGACGTACGATCCAGCGACTACCTCGCCGATGCTTTCGTCCGAAGTATGGGAAGTACACCTCAAGGGAACAGTTTGGGGGGCAAGAGGAACAAGAGCTGGTATATCGTGAGCATTTATCCTTTGCTGTCCTCGGACTCGCTCGTCGCGTTCGTTGTTTGAGGAGCGAGCTCGACGCGTTCGTTTTCTGACCCGCTTCTTTTTTTCCTTCCTCCCAGGGTGAGGAGGTTGATGAGCACCATCCTCTCGGCTCTCGCTAAGCAGAACTATGTCCTCTGTGCTGCTATCGACGCGAGCGGGAAGGACTCCTCGAAGGACACGCTTTACTTGCGACGCGAGGAGGGAGCGCCGTCGGAGATTCCCACTCAGTTCTTTTCGATGAGGTGCGTTAGCTTCGTTGTACGGCGGAGGATACTCTCCAGACCTCTCGCTGATCTCTCTCTGTTTTCGTTTCATCGACATCGGTCATCAGTTTCCAAGGTGAGTCGATTCCACTCCCTTTTTCTCCTACGCTCTCTTTTCGACGAGCCCTGACTCCCTTCCCCTTACCTTTCTGATCAGACGACGACAAAGTCTGGCTTATCGATGCTCCTCAAGCAGTCGTCGAAAGCGTCGAGGATCACATCAACGTTCGTCTCGTTCTTTGTTCGACGCGTGTTCCCCTCTTTCGCTGACCTCCTCCTCCCCTTCGTCGTTCTACAGGCTGCCTGGACAGCTGGAATCAAGCACTCCGGCCCTCTCTCGAAAGAACCTGGTTGCCACGAGATCAAGCTGAAGGGAACTCCCTGTGAGTTCGACGTCGTCGTCGCTTCCTTCGCTTGCGACTGACCTCCCCTTCTTTTCTCCTCCCTCCCTCAGGGTCGACCCACTCCCACAGTCTCCAGATCTCCTCGAGAATGCTCCATCTTCATCTCCTCCGAGCAGTCTACATCAAGGGGTTCTCGTTGAAGGGAGCGATCGCGTTGGCCGATAAGGACGAGGGAGAGGTTCGTTCTTGTCTTCCTTCTCTCCTTCATCCTCGTGTCTCCGTCGCTGACTCGCTACTCTCGCTTCTTCAGATGGACACACTGTTCTTCGAATCGATGGTGGAGGTGCCGAATTGAGCTCGCTGTTTTCTTTCTTTCCCTCTCGTTGACGCGCCTTCGTTCGTTTTTGTTTTCGTCTCGCTCTTCGACTTTCCACGACCCTTCGTTTCGTCGATAGATTCGATTCTAGGTTACCTTCATGCATCATCCTCTGCCAGCCAGAAGGTCGCTCTCTCCATGATTAGCTGGTGTGAACGACGCGCCTTCGCGACCGCTCGACGAAAGGGAGGACGAGCGAACGAGCTCGTTTTGTTTTGAACGTCAAACGGCCATCTCGTCTTCACAACAAGTCCCCTCTTTTCGACGATTCAGAGTGCTCGTAGCGTCCAAACTGCGCCAGGTGGGTGACTATACTCTGGAGATCCTGGGCTATGAACCTCAGCCGTTGAGGGACGAAGCCGACACGGAGGGCGGAGGGAAAGGTCGAGCTCACCCCCACCTCCTGCCTTCCTTCTCTTTGCCTCCCTCCTGCTCTTACTCAGCTTCGACTCTCTCATCAAACTCGTCCCTCTACCCAACTGTACATATCGAATCCCTCTCAGACGACACCCGACACTTCTCTCTACCCTGGACCGGGCACGATGGACGAAGTCGAGCTCGAGTGAGCTCGGCTCCACTCCCTTCCTTCCCTCCCTCCCTCCTTCGCTCGTTCTCCTGACCCTTCTCCCCCTCTCTCTCCTCAGATGCTTCAACCTTCTCCAATCTCTCAAACAACCCTTCACCAAGCCAACTCCACCTCCGCCCCACCAAAACCTCGAGATCGAGCCGTCGAAGGGAGAGGAGAGGGAGAGGGAGACGGAGAGGGATCCGCTAGCGGAGAAGATTGAAGCTTGGTCGAGAAGGTGAGCTTCTCGACTCACCGAAGAGGTTGAGGATGGGTTGAGACGCTAACGAGAGCTTTGAGGGCTGGTTTTGAGCAGGTCAGCGAACCATATGGAGAGAGAGTCAAATGAGGGAAGTCATGAAACGCTCGGCTCAGCTTCGACTTCGACTCTTCTCCCTTCATCCATCGAACAGGGGTACGTTCTCGTCTCTCTTCCTTCTCGTTCCTCTTCTCTTCGCCGAGCGACGGACTGATGCGCTGCTCTTGGCTTATGTACAGGTCTCATCGAGCCTGGTCGCTCGGCCATGAGCCTCATCAAGAAGACGTCTCTCGCACGCCAGCTCAAGCCTCTAGGAGTCCGTCGCTGTTCGTCCGCTCTCCTTCTCCCTACTCACTTCGAGCTTTAAACGAGTGACTGGTGGACTAACTGCTGGTTCTTCAGAGATCCCTACTACGCCAAAGCCCTAAGATCGCCTTCTCCCCGTCCCAGCAAGTTGTCAGCGACTCGGTGAGTGGCGACGCGTCTCGTTTCGCACCGCCTTCGCTCTCCTTCCTCAGCTGACACTCACCATACCTCTTTCCTCTCAATTCTAGAAGCCGATCGAGTTCTCCAGTCGGTGCCTCGTCCTCTTCTCATCGACGTCTCACCGAGCAGGAGGAGGTCGATTCGAGATCGTTGATTTGCGAGGTGCGTCGTTCGTTGCTCCTTCTCGTTGCTCGTTTTTCAGTGGTAACCTCTTCTTTCTCTCGTCGCAGAACTTGCCTCTTGGATTCAGAGTTTCGGAGGTGAAGAGATACATCTACGGAAGTGCGAGTGCCGAGTGAGTCGATCGGATTCTCGTTCGCTTCGTTCGACGCGTTCGAGTTCTCACCGTCTTGTTCTTCCTTCGTTCTTCAGGATTACGATTCAGACCTCGATCGAGAACGGAATATGTCAAGCCCATCTGGAGTTCCCTGTGAGCCGCTACGCTACGCCGTGACGTGAAAACCGCTCGCTCTGTCGACTCGAGTTGACCTTGACGTCGGTTCCTTTCGCTCAGACGCGTCGAGCAGCCGAGATCGTTCAGAGACTGGATGGTGAGCTCTCTTCCTTCAAGGTGAGTACGCCAACGTCTGACTTCCCTTCTCTCTTCTCTTCCCAGGCATCGTCGTCAAGGATCGTCCCATCTCGATCTTCTTCGTCAAGAGCCTCTCACTTGCACCCTCACCCGTCCCTCAACTCAGCTACTACGAAGCTAGGCCCTCGAGATCTCGAGACCGATCTTTTTCTCCTCGTCCGAGATACACGTCATCGAGGAGCGCTCTTGCGGAGGAAGACGAGGTGAACTCTCGAACGTTGATGGCTGAGGTTCGTTCTTCCCTCTCTCCCTCTCTTCGTCTTTCTCGTATTCGCACCTGACCTGCTTTCCGTTACAGAGCCTCGCTTACGGAACTCAAGACTCTGACATCCGACGATACTTGCGTGGCTCAGGACAGTGTAGGCGAGTCGCTCTTTTCCCTCCGTTCCTTTCGACGCGCTTTGTCCTGACTCTCGCCTTTTCTCCCGTTTGACAGCATCGAGATTCAGCGTGCGACCGACCACTCCTCAGCTCGCGCTCGATTGATCTTCACTGTACGCGCTTCGCTGATGAGTCTTGGGGAATATGCGTCGGACGTCGATCGTCGAGCTGACTTCGTCTTGTTCAAACAGACGCGTCAAGGCGCCGAGGCGGCTCGACAGTTCGATGGTGAGATTCCTTGCTTGCATCTCTCGCGAGCCAGACTGACCCAAACTCGTCTTTCTCGCTTTCTAGGTCTCAATCTGGGAGGACGAGAGATGAGCCTTCGGTACTTCAATCAACTTCCTCTCGAGCGCTCTCCGCCACCTCCTCGACCTCGCCGTCCTTCCGACTCGACAAAGTACTCTTCCTATCTGCACGACATGAGTATACCCGGAGGTCCCGATGCGAGTGACGGATACAACCCGCGCATGATCCACGTCCCCGTGAGTCAGAATTCAGAATCACAGGCGAAAACCCGACCTCTCTCTCACGCGCGTGCGTTTCGTCTCTCTCTTCATCCAGGGCCTCGATCCTCTGATCACGCAGAGGGATCTCTTCTCCTTCTTCTCCAAATTCGGAACCGTCATCGAGTGAGCTCTAGATTCGGTCCTTTGCTCTCATACGCGTCGTCTCGATCGAAGCTGACCCTCCGTCCTTGCTATTCCTCGCAGCGTCACGACTCGCACTTCCTACGACCAGTCAATCATGGATTTCGTCAGCTTCAACAGTCCAGAATCGAGTGAGTCCATCGGTCGTTCTCACATCATTCGACGACGAGACTCGTTTGACTCCGCCCTCTTCGTTTCCTTCGAACAGCTCGAAACGCGCTTGTGGGCTCGAAGGGACAGTACCTTGGATCACGAACTATTCATCCCTCGTATGCTACGATGGAACGAACCTCGAAGGACTTCTGCAGGACCCTCTCTCTCTCGGTGAGTGGACCCGACGCACACTCCTCTTCCGACCCTTTGGATGCCTCTCTGGCTCATCGTGTCGACACGTCCCTCCTCATCTTCAGAACCTTGATCCAGTCCTCACCGAATCTGAGATCTGTCAATCCTTCGCTGCCTTCGGTCATCGACCAATCGCGTGAGCTTGACCTCTTCGATCTCTTCCTCCCTCTCTCCTTCAACCAGTTCTCTCCAGATCCTGACGCGTTCTCGCTCTCTCATAACAAGCTCTCGAGTTCCATCGATCCAGAGATCTGTTCCGACCGCCTTCCTTGCGTTCGCAACCTTCAGAGCGGCGAACGAAGCTCGACGTGAGATGAACGGTACGCGTCTGTCTACCTCCTCACTGCTCCTTCTTGTCCCACCTCTTCGTCTTTACATTATTACTGAATCGTCTCGTTCTCGCGTTCTTTCACTCATTTTCGACGACTCTGACCACCCAGGAAGAACACTCGGAACCCATCGTCTCGAGGTTACCTTCGCGAAGTCCGAGATCGGTGGACCACCAGCGGCTCTCGCTGCAGCTCAATCTCCCTTCCAGGAACGTCAAACGGACAACGGCTACGCTTCGAGGAGGAAAGGAGGTAGTGGAGAACTGACCTGATGGAGTGTGCGGTTGAGTAGGAGAACTGAGAAGGGGTCCGACGCGTTTGACCAGTCCGCTTGTTTCGTTTCGTTTGTTTTTGCCTTTCGAGTTTTCATTCTTCTTCACGCACTTCACGACTTCATCACACGAATATACACGCACGCTACTTTACGGCTTTTCCCTTTGTCCCCCTTCCTTCATGAATGAATGTCTCGATCTGGAAGCGAGACCTCTCTCTGCTGCGTGCGTGAAGCCTTTCCTTTCTCACCTTCTCGCTCACTCGCCGCAAGGCTTCAGGATCACGCTGAAAGCCAGAGCCAGACATAATGATATAAAACCTAAAACTCTCCGTACAGCTAGAAATCGTCCTCGTCCATCTCGACTGCGAAGACGAAACGAAAACGAAGAGGAAGCCGCGTCTCGCGTCAGTTTTGGTTTCTCGTTTCCCCCACCCCCACCAACCACAAAAGAAGGAAGAAGAAGAACAACTCACTCTCATCAGGGTTGGCCTCAGGAGCAGCCACCTCCTCGCTCTCGACCGTAACCTGACTGATCCCCGTCTTCTGTTTCGCCGCAACGAAACTGGGTCCCTTCGTCGCTCCTCCATCCAACGCCGCCATAGGATCGGCAGCTCCTCCCTCGTCCTCGTCCATTCCATCGTCGGCAGCGGCGGCCTTGGCTTTGGCTCCAAGTCGAGCTGAAGCGGCTTGGGCGGCGACGTAGGAAGCCTCGGTGTTGAAGGCTGCTTGGACGGATCGCTTGATTCGAAGCATCTCTCGGAAGGTGTCCTCGGATCCGGTGTCGACTGAGTGAGAGCGAGGAAGAGAGAGGGGTGTCAGTCACGAGGGACGAGCTCGTCGAGCGGCAGCGAGGAGGAAAGGCGAGAGAAAAGCAAAGGTCGACTCACTCTCGAACGAGTTCCACTCCGTCCAGAAAGCAGGATTGACTCTCGGGTCGCAGAACTGGGAAGCATGAGCGTAGATGGCTCGAGCTCGATCGATCTCTCCGAGTTTCCGTTCGAGGTTGGCGAACCGGAGACACATCTGAGCGGTTTGGGCGTCGGGGAGGACCTCGATGGCTCGTTGGTAGATGGGACGCGTCGCGGGGAGTCCGAAGTTGGCGGTGGCTTTGGCGATGTAGATGGTGAACATCTGAGAAAGAGCAGAAGGGGAGGGTCGAAGAAGTCAGTGGCGAGAGAGGAAGACGGGAAGGGAAGAGAGGGAGAGACAAGAACGAGAACGAAACGAGGCACGACTCACCTCGAACTTGTCCTCCGGCTTGACAGCTCGAGTCGCTCGATCGTAGATCGACATAGCCCTCTTCGCGAGACCGTGCTCCTCCTCGAGTTGGGCAAACATAAGGAAGAGAGGCTTGCAGAACTTCTCGGGGCACTTCTCCAAAGCTTGCTCGAAGAGGTCTCGAGTTCGCTCGAGTTTGGTTCCACCCTGAGAGAGACGAACGACGAACGAAGGAAAAGGACGAGTCAGTTTCTCGAAGCGTTCTCTTTGGCGAAGGCATGGATGGGGGAGAGGTTGGGACTCACGTATCGCTTGACGAACTTGGACAGGTAGACGTTCCAGATCTCGAACGCGACGGGGAAGGTGAAAAGGTCGACTCCTCGCTCGTAGATCTTGAAACTCTCCTCGAAGTACTTGTTCTCCTCCAGGAAGGTGGCGTAGTTGACGATGATCTGTGTAACGTACCGAGAGAAAACGATCAGCTCGAGAACGACGCGTCGTTCGTGCGAAGAAAAGAGGGAAGGCATGCTGACCTGAGCGTTGGCGATCCTGAGCTCCATGATCCGATCGTAGACCTCCTTGGTCGTCTCGACTGTTCCGATGGACTCCTCGAGATCGACGTAGAAGGACCAGAGCTTGAGCGACTTGAAGAGACGTTGTTGGACCGAGAGAGACTGCAAAAGAGAAGGCGTCGAAAGTCAGCTTTCGTTCGAAGTCGAACGAAGAAAAGGTGAGAGGAGACGCGACTCACCTCGTCGTGGTAGCTGATCTTCGTGTTCTTCGGTGTCGTCGTAGCCCTCTGCATCACTCGGATAGCCTCGTCGAAGTTCCTACACCAACCAAGAAGCAAGGGTCAGCTCTCGCTCTTCGCTCTCAAACATCGAAGACAAACTCACTCGTTCCTCAACTCCATCTCCGCCCACTCGCACCACACCTCCGCCAGCTCGTCGACAGTCTTGTAAGGGACCTTGGTAGCCTTCTCCATGATCTTCCTCGCTGCTGGTACGTCGGGATCGGCGTTGGACTCCCCAGTCTCGGCGTCCTTCGATCCTCCCTGCTCGTAAAACTTGGCGAAGGCGACGTAGAGAGGGTACAGAGGGCCAGTCGCTTTCCGAGGGTTGATGGTCTCGATTGCTTTGTTGTAGGTCTCGACGATCTGCAAGGATCAAGATAAAGGGGAAGGTCAGCTCCAGATCGAAAGAGGGAAAGGAGAAGGGAGCAAGGGAGGAGACGAACCTTCTCATCATCTCCCTCGAACAGAGCGACTCTCTTCTCCCACTCGATCACCTCGTTGGCGTTTCTCCTCAGCAGCACCTCGTTCACCAAGAACGGACGTCGATCCATCAACTCCTCGAACTCCTTCATCGCGTCGTCGAGCTCCGTCTCGGTCTCAGCAGCCTCGTCGTCCTCGTCGTCGGGATCCGGGTTGGCGAGAGCGTCCATGAGAGTTGAGATCAGGGCTTCCGAGAACTCGGCGCAGGCGTCGAAGATTTGAGTGAAGTCTCGGATGGTGAGGACGGAGGAGATACCGGACTCGAAGGTGTACTTGGCCTAGAGGAGTTGGGAAGGGAGGAAGGGGAAGGGAATCGCGTGAGCTCGACGCAAAGCTCGCGACCTCGAAGGAGAAGGGTAGGAGGAGGACCCACTCGTTCGAACTCTCCCCTCTTGATCCAGTACGTCGCCAACCCAGTCCACAGCCTTCCAGCCTGATCTTTGTAGACCTTCAACCCATCCTTCAGCACAATCGCCTCCACGTCCAACTTCCTCATGCTCGACGGGTCCTCGTCCTCGTCGTACACCTCCGCCTCCCTCTTCCCAGCTCCGTTAGCAGCCTTAGCTTTCGCCTCCACCACCTTCTTCGCCTCGAGAGGCTTCATCGGTCCATCGAACCGAATCAACTTGCCTCCCACGGAAGCAGCGTCCTCCGTCTTCTTCTCCTCTTTGGCCTTCTTGTCCTCCTCGACCTTGGACTCAGCTGCTCTCTTCTCCTCGGTCTCCTCCCAGTCCATGCCGACGTCCTCGGCGGATCCCTCGACGGCTTCGAGCCAGTTGACGAAGAGCTGGTAAGGGGATTCTCCTTCGGCGGGCGTGTAGGTTCCTTGTTGAGCTCGACGGGCGAGGGCGAGGAGGAGTTTGGAGGATTCGAGAGGGAGAGGGAGATTGGTTTTGAGGTAGATGGGAGTGAGGGAGGGGTCGACCTGGAAAGCGATGCGAGGACTTGAAGGTCAGCTCTGGAAACAGAGAAGAGAGAAAGCAAGGAAAGAGTGAGGACTGACCTTGAGGAAACGTCTCCAAACACGTCGGCCGCTCTCTCCACCTCGGATCTCAGCCCATCGGAGGTAGAGTCCCCAAACGCGAGAGTGCAAGCTGGGAGCGAGACTTCGAAGGGCTCGATCGAAAGCTCTTCGTCCGTAGGTTCGAGCGAGGGGAGCAGGGCAGAGAGGGTGGAGGAGAGGGAGGAGATGGAAGTGCCATGGAACGGGGAGCTGGAGGAAAGGGAGGGAAGGAGGTGAAGGGAAGGAGGTCGCTCGTCGGTCAGCTTGAGCTCGCACCACCGACCTGCCATCTCGAGCTCGAGTAGAGACCAAAGAAGATATAGAAGGAGATGAGACTCACGTTAGGCAACCAGCGGATCATCCTTTCTGTAGTAGCGAAGAGAGACCTCCATTCCTCGTAACCGACGACTCCGTCGAGACCTCCTTCCCAGTCGCAAGCGATCCTGTTCTCGATGAGGATCTCTCCTACGTCGATCTTCTTGATGTTGGACTTGTTCTTCTTCTTCTGGCCTGAGAGGACGGAAGGGCCGAGGACGTATCGTTGACGCATGAGGATGTAGGACTTCCAGAGTTTAAACGAGGTAGGGAAGACTTGAAGAGCTCGTTCGTACAGAGACGTAAGAGTTTGAAGAGCCAGTCGAGAGGCGGGGGTTCTGGAGGGAGGAAACGTAGCAGAGGTGAGTCAGTATATATAAAAGCGAAGAGAGTGACGAGAGCATGGATGGATGGGAGGAGGAGGAAGAGAGAGCGAAGGAAGCGAAGGGAGGGGAAGCTGACCTCAAAGGACCCAAGACGCTCGAGACGTTGTCCTCTCCTCCCTCCTTCTCCTCTTCCGCTGCGAGTTCAGCCTTCTCGAGGATGGCGAGTCGATCCTTGGTGACTGTGATGTGAGAGTACCAGGTTTTGAAGTTCTCAGGGTTGAGGAGGAGATCCTCTTCCGTCGTGAGAGAATCAGGATGGAGGATCTCAGGATGGGAGAGAGGATTCGGGATAGGGGAGGTGAGAGGGAAGAGGGAAGAGAGAGACGACAGGGTCGCAGGTGGAGGGGACATCCGATAGAAAGAGGGAGCGCTCTCGAGAGAGGAGGGAGAGAGAGGGGAGGGGAGGGGAGGAGAAGAGAGGTCGTCGTTGAGGTCAACTCGTTGAGCGAGTTCGGGAGGGGAGTTTGGGCGAGGAAATGTATCTAAGAGAGAGCCATGTTTTGTGTTCATGTCTGATCTCGTATAGAAGAAGGCTAGAATGAGCATCTTTCAGCCCTTTTTTGACCCCGAGAAAAACACGCGAAACGGAAAGGGAGAGAGCTCAGACGTCGAGCTCACCCAAACGACCACCATCTCCCTTCTCCTCCCCTCTCGTCATGTCAGCTCCTCCACCCTCAGACGGCATCCCAAACCTCGCCAGTCTCTCCATCCAAGACTCCTCGGCCCCCTCTCCTTCCCCTCAACCAGCCCCCGTCGTCGCAAATCAAGCAGCCTCCGAGGAAGAGGAAGAAGAGGAGGAGGAGGACGAGGAAGAGTTCGACAGCGAGGACGACTCGGACAGGGACGACGCTTACGGCTACGGCTATGGATATCGAGGGTACGACTACGGCTACGACGAAGAAGGAGGCATCTACTCGGACGAGTACGATGACGAGCAGGAGTACATGGATCAACTCCTGGACGAGGACGAGTTCGAGAGCACGAGCGAGGGAGGAGGGGAGCTTGGGAGGAGAGATCCTTCCTACACGAGGTTCGCGATGGATGCGACCAGGATCGAGATTCCTGTGGAGTAGAAGGGAAAGGGTAAGTGATCATGTCTCGTCTCTGTTGGAAGGTGTGGGGTTGGGGTCAAGGGAGAGAGGAAGCAGAGCGCTGGTCGACGAGGTTGCGAGCTCGTCGACTTGCGTCCTTCTCTTCTCTGCCTCGTCTACTTGACCTATTCCCCTGACACTCTTTTGGCTGCTCTGTTCTCTCTCAGGCATCCTCAAATTTCTACCTCAAAATCCTAATGCAAGACCTCGACTCTGAGAGCAAGACAGTCTCGCTGGGAACGATCACGCCCGAGCTCGCCAACGGACCCTTCCTCCATGTCCTCGTCCACGTGAAGAAGCACGCTTCGAAGGTGGAGAGCGTTCGAGCCGAAGTGACTGCTAAAACACCTAGTGAGCCAGACTCGTCTTGCTTCTGCTGTGCCTGAGAGGGGATGGAGACGGATATCGTCGAGAGCAGTCCGCGCGACAGAGCAGGAACTGACCTCTTTTTTCTTTCTTCCTTCCTCTGCTAGCAAACGCCCTCGGAATCCTCGTTAGCTTCATGAGCTCCCTTCCCAAGTTCCGAGAAGTCATCTTCAACATCAACTACGCCGCTCATCCCAATGCGGAGAAGGAGCTCTCTCGACTCGCTCGACACGTCGGACTCGAACGACTCGACCTCTCCTCCTCCTCCATGCCCACCCCACTCCTCAAATCCTTCCTCCGTTACCTCCGCCATCGACTGTCCAACTCAGCCACCGGGACCCGTCACCTCTCCCTCCGCTGGGACGCCGACAGTCGAATCTGCGAGACCGCCATCGTCTCGCTCGTCAAGCTCGGAGAAAGGTCTCGAGTACCTCGATCTTCGCCAGTCGGAATGCGCCTTCGAATCAACGAAAGACCTCGCCACCCTCGTCGAAACCGTCGAGAAGCACAACACCACCATCCAGGCTCTCTGGCTCCCTCCTCGAGAGTTTTGGGAAGGAACGGAGGACGACGTCCAGCGAGATCGACTGAACGAGTTGCTCCAGGAGAACAGAACTTTCCGAGCTGAAGCTCAAAACAAAGCTTCCGCCCTCCTTCTTCCCTTCCGAACCATCTTCCACTCCCGACCTAACCCTCTATCCCCCTCCTCCTCGACGGACGCTACTCCGCCTCCTCCTTCGCTCGCAACCCTCCCTGCGGAACTCCTCTTCGAGATTCTCATACATCTCGGAAACCGCGACACCCTCCGAGATCAGCCGTTGAGTGATCCTCAGGTCAGGAAGGTGCTCAGCTACGGGGAGAATAGAGGCACGATCTCGGTTGAAGGAGCAGCGAAGAGTCGACGAGCGTTTTTGGAGAAGGTGGATTGCTGGAGGTTCGATGGGTCGGGGGAGGAACGATCAGCCTGAACCAGTCGCTTTTCCAATACCCTCTTTTGTTCGTCGTTTCATTAGCCTTTGTTTCTCTCGTCTAGTATTCACTCCTCTTTGATGACCTTGAACGACAAAGAGCCGGATCTCTCGACGCGTCGTCGCTTTCCCCAACGCTTGACTCGAAAGGGGAGAAAGAGGGAAAACAGACCATGCAATGCTGCTAACCGCCGAACGAAGATGAGAGAGGGAATAACGTAAGTAAGTAGATAGACGAAGTAAGTGGAAGGGGGAGGAGGAAACCCAAAAGAAGAAAGGGAAAAGCCGACGGTGGTGGGTGGTTCCGAAGAGCGAGAGACGAAGGGGTGAGGCAACAAGATGCGAGCGCTCAAAAAGGGTATCTATGGGGAGTCAAGAAAGCTAGGGTTAGATCTGAGAGAGAGAGAGAGTAACCTAGTGTATGTGTATGAAATGATGGTTTGCAAGTTCCAAGACGAGCAAGAGAGAAGGAAAGCAAAGAACGACGTGTGGGAGGATGATACAGTGAAGGGTGGTGTGTGTCCGTGCGAGAGGAGAGAAGAAGGTGGATGGGTAGGAGAGAGATAGAGCGAAAGAAGAAGAGATGAGGGGAACAAGCGGCCCAAGTGCTAGAAAGTAAAGAGAGGAAGAGATGCGAGAGAGAGAGAGATCATCGTTCGGGAGCGAAAGTTGGCGACCGACGACGAGCGACGATTCCTCCTCCTGCAGGTTTTGGAGGAGTGATGATCTTGACGGGTTCGATGGCTCCGATTCCAGCGATCTTCTTCTTCTTCTCTCCCGAGGCTTTTTGGGGTGAGGATCCAGTGGGAGGGGGTCGAGAGCCGAGTTTGTAATCCTGGATCGAGCGAGACGAAGGGTCAGTTCGACGCTCGATGAGGATGGGAAGAGACAGGAGAGAAGCAGACTCACCATCACTCCGGTATCTCTCTCGGGATGCACAGCTCTAGCGTACTCGAGATACAGACGGAACGAGTAAGCCTGCATGTCCTCTCGTCTCCAAGTTCGCTCGACCCAACACTGTCCGTTCGAAGCGATCCGACGAGCGACTCGGTCGTGAGAGCCCTTGAAGTTGTCTGGGTGTCCTCGGAAGCTGAGAGGGCGAAGAAAAGAGTAGAGGGGGTCAGATTGGAGACGTGAAGAAGGATGGGAAGCGAGGGAGAGAGACGTACAAGGCCATGATCGAGAAGATATCCGAGTAATCGATCTGAGAAAGAACGAAACGAGGTCAGCGATGGCGACGGCGGGGAGGTGGGAGCCGAAAGAAGGACTCACGTTGGCGGGCACGTATCCGAACCATCCAGGCAGCGAAGCCATGTTCCATTCAGGGAAGACACCTGATGAACGCGAAGGAAAACAGGACGTCAACAACGACTCGTCGAAGGCTCTTCGCTCGGCGACTTCGAACAGCATTGGACGTACCAGCTTTGATCACGAGACTGATGGGGAAGAAGACGGAAGACATCTCGCGTCAGTGAGAGGTTCGAGACGAAGAGATCGAGGGGAAGCGAAGCTCACTTGGACGCGGCCATCAACTTGGGGAACCGTTTCGACCAGGACTCTCCGTCGAGATCGAGAACATACTTGTAGTCGTTCGAACGCTCATTCAGGTCCTTGGTCTTTCCAGAGTAGAGCAAACTGTACAAAGAAGAAACGAGCATAGGTTAGCGACGCGACTCGCTCGAGCGGGAGGCGAGATGCGAAACGAGGACAAACCGATGCTTCTCGCACTCCTTGTCGTTCTCTGCAAAAAGAGAGAGCCGAAGCGATATGATCAGCGTCCAGTCGAGGGATGAGATGTGGGTAAAGGAACGAGGGAAGACTCACTCTCGCACGCCCACTCTCCCTCGAGCTTCCCGTCCAAGTAGATCTCCCTCAGCTCCTCCTCGTCCCAGTGTCCAATCTCGAACGACCCGTCTCGAGCTCTAGCTGGCGCCATGACAGCATGTTTAGTCGAGGAGTTGGAGGTAGCGAGGGTGTGGAATCGAGTACGATGAGAGTTGGCCCAGACGTTCGTCGAGATTGGAGTCTTCGTGTGGGTGTTGGGCACTCCTCGCTGCACAGATGAACGAAGAGTTTCGGTCAGCTTGGGGAGCTCGAAGGTCAAGAGAGAGGGGGCAGGAGTTACCCAGTACAACTTGTCGCTCTTCCCAGCCCACCCAGCGAGCGGCTCCCTTCCAACATCCTCCCTCGTAACTCCTCCGCTCACGATGCCAACGGGAGCGACGGGAACATCCGCGTTGACCAGCGTCCGCGAGAGACTGAGGATGGGGAGGAGTCGAGTGTGTGGACGAGGTGTAGATTCTGCGTTGAGAGGGCGGAGGAAGTGGGAGTGGGACTTGAGGAGCTGTTTGAGGAGGGAAGGGAAGGGAGGGGAGGGTCAGGACTCGAGCTCGCAACGACGGCTAGCTTCTAGACAAGGGAGAAGGACGAACAGATGGGTTGTTGCAAGGGTCCATAGCAGCTTGATGATCGGATACGAAGTTGATGGTGTCTTTCTCTGCGGAGTCGAAGGGAAGAGAAAGTCACGAAGGGATGAGCTCGAGCTCACCCGGGACGAAGACGGACGACGAAGACTCGACTCACCCTTCTCTCCAGGACCCTTCTCTCCCTTCCTAGCAGCAGTCTCAGGTCCACAACTCGAGGCCCAATCCGCCGTAGGCTTATCTTCCTCCTTGATGTTGTTGGTGTCTGTTGATCGCGTCGAACAAAAACGGTCAGCTTTCGGTGGGAAGGAGGGACCGAAACAAGTCGAGAGGTCGAGAGTTGAGCTCGACAGGAAGAGCCCAGGACAGGACGTACGAGCTTTGCCTTCAGCGAGACCGAGCAGCTCTTGTTTCCTAGCAAAAGGGATGAACAGACTCGGGGAATCGTGGATCGAGAAGGTAATCCTAGGAAGAAAGGGAAGAGCCGGAAGGTTAAACGAGAGACGGTGAGCAAGGTTTGGAAGGAAGCTGGACGCGAGGAGACGAGAGGACAAAGAAAACTGCAGCTCACCTCATGTCTCCGAGTTTATCGAGGAAGGGTTCCATCAGGTTGATCTGAGCATCGGCTCTTGATCTCGAGCTCCTGCGAGGGAGGGAAAAGGAGGAAGGGCGAGGCGGGAAGGGAAGGTCAGCTCGAGCTCGCGCTTGACACGCTCCTCCCTCCCGGCTCTTCGACCGGCCCACAACAACAACTCGGGACTCACCACCAGACATCTCGACTATAGTCATCGTTCCACTGCAGCACGACCTTTCCTCCCTCCTTCACGATCAAGGTGTAGGTCTCCTTCACGCTCTCCGCCTCCTTGACCCTGTCCGTCACCTCCGAGCTCGACATTCCGAAGAAAGGCGCCAAACCCTCCATGATGGGATCGTACTCGTCCGGGAGCAGGACCTTGTTGCTCTGAGCGAACTGCCACCAAGCGTCGAACCCTACTGGTGGCTCCCTGCCGTGGTTCCTCCTCCTGTACTCGACGACGGCTTCCTCGAGCGACCTCGACTGACTTGACATAAGCGCTGACCAGCGAGCTTCTCCTTGAGCGATGAGGGAGAGGATAGGGTTGGAGGGTGGTAGTGGGGAGACGATGGGGTGGGTGGTTACGGGGAGGATTCCTGCGTTTTGATGGAGGGCAGGCGAGGAGGGGTGGAAGAAGAGAGGAAGGGAGGCGACGGCTGCAGCTCGTTCG
Organism: Mrakia gelida; assembly: GCA_024345305.1. NCBI lineage: Eukaryota > Fungi > Basidiomycota > Tremellomycetes > Cystofilobasidiales > Mrakiaceae > Mrakia > Mrakia gelida. Next base: position 195,395 of record BRON01000013.1, on the reverse strand, counting down.
GCCGCTGAGAGCTCGGCTAGAGGGGAGAGGAACAGCTGAGAACGAGGGAAGGCGAGGAGAAAGCAGAGGTCAGCATGCGATCTTGGGGTCGAGCGACAAGGAAGGCGGAGGAGTGCGACAATCGGAGAGAAAGGAAGAAAAAGGGAAGGACGGCGCGGGGAGCCCGCCGAAGGAGCAAAGGTGTTGGCGAGAGCTCGTCCCTCCTCCAGATTCATATACCGAGTCGGAGCACGAGTAACTCGTGCGACAGATGAGTCGTGGATGTGTTCTGATCTCCCATCTGAGTGGGAGGATATCCTTCCGAGATCTCGAAGCGGGTGAAAGGAGCGAGGGGAGGGGAGAAGGGAAGAAGGAGGAGGAGGAGGAAGGAAGGGCGGACGACTCACGCATTGTCCGTCTGACCCCCACTCTGCCCACTCTCGATTCGGACTCATGAACTCGGGTAGAGGTAGTGGTGGTGGCCGCACGAAGGTGAAGAGGATGAGGGAGGTGCATAACGAAGACAGCAGCACGAGCGCCAGCATCCGACGAGTAGGCATGTCGACCTGGAAGCGAGAACGAAAGCGAGGGAAGGGAGGACGAGAGGAACCGAGTCTTTGAAGGGAGGTTGCGTCTCTTTTCTTGTCGATTCCAGTCGAAGAGAGGTCGAGGGAGGAAGAGGGAGGGGAGAGGGAAAGGGGAGAAGTTTCGAGAGGAGGAGGAGAAGAGAGAGAAGGTCGTGGTTGGGCTGGACTCTTGAGTTCAGCTTGTTTTCTCGCCGGCAACCCTGAAATCGAAAGAGTTTCAGACGATCAGGGTCGATCCCCTCGGCTTTTCATTACGAGCTTTCTTATCTTGGTCTCCTTGGTCGTTTCGCGAAAGGAAACCCTCGGCATCGACGGTGAAAATTGTTACGAGCGAGAGCGTGGGAGCGAACGAGCGAAAGGGCTGAAGGCGGAGGGAGACACGAGGGTTGGGCGTGTCCACCTGTCTTTCCTTCTCCTGAGACCGCCAGAAGTGCCGTCGATCGACTCCTAGGGTAGAGGAAAATCACGTGTGGAGACGGCACTAAAAATTTCGGTCGAGGAAGAGGGAGGGAAGGGAGGAGGGAGACCGAGACAAGGCGACGTGGGATCCGAGGAAAGGGACAGAGGTCGATGGAGCGTCGAGAGTACCGATCGACGGTCGAGAAGGCTTAGCAAAAAATAGCCACGAAGATTTACGAGAGCCCAGGCTGGGAATGTGCTGCTACGCTGAAGTGAGCTGGAGCGTCTAGGAGGAGAGAGAGAGCGGGAGAGGGGTGGAAGGTCGATGATGAACAACGCGACGCGTCGAGCTTCCTGTTCGACGCGCTTTTCCGAACCGAAAGCGCCTCGTTCCACACGGTGAGGGGATCGCAGAGAAGTCAGCCGTCTTTTCATGAGATCTAGGTACTTTCACTCCTTCGTGGAGCAGCGAGCACCGAGAGAGAAAACGAGGCGAGCTCATACGATCCGATCTTCAAATCGACGACAACGCGCCGACTCCCTCTGCTCCCGCGACGTGATCCAGCACGAGTCACCAGATAGGAGTGAAGCAGGTAGGCTTGTGGGCTTTCCAGTGGGCTCGTTGGTGATCTGAATAACAAGAAAGAGTGAGGAGAGGTTCAGTGAGTTCGCGACAGCTTCGAGAGTACAGTAAGACGACGCGACGACTCGAATGAGTGCACGAAAGACGAAGACAACGACGCGAACCTTCAGAGCAGTAGCGAACAGACTTGCACTGCGTGGAGATGAAGCAGGAAAGCAGGCGGATCAGTTCACGTAACGAGAAACCCCACCAAGGCAAGGCATAGCGAAAACGCAACTCACTCTCCCACAAGCCATTATCTTTTCCCCTTCTTCCAACGTTCGACAAGCTCCGTGCTCTCTAGATTCGCACGTCTGCCAAGCACCTCGAGATCGTGGACAGTCCCCAAACACGCAGAATCCCGAGAGGCAGCCCTTGAGGCAGGTGAGGTGATAAAGAGCTTCGTGGAGCGCCTCGAAGCGATCCTTCTGCCCCACAGCTTTGACCTGGGATCGGAGGTGTTGTTGAAGCTCATGATGAAGCGAGCATACCTGCTGTCTGAGCTTTACGATGACGGGTTGTGAGAGGTCCGAATTCGCTGTCGAAGCGGAGGAGCCGATCATGAAGGACGAGTGGACGAGCCCACTCCAGTTTCTGAGGCTCGAACAGGCTTGGGCGTAGCCAAGGTAGACTCCTCCGTAGTACTGTTGAAGAGAGATACGAATCAGCCGGGTGAGAAGACCTCCTTATATCGAAGAAAGGGAAGAAAGGACGAACAGCACCATGAACGAAGGCGTCGAGCTCGAGAAAATGATCCGAGAATGCTTCGGAAGCCCGTAGGAAGAGATCAGGTCCTCTTGGGTGATCTCTGATGTACCTGGAGAAGTCAGGCACCGGAGAAACGTCCTGTAGAAGATCGATCCAGATCCTGTGGAGGGATTGAGAGCAGGAGAGAAGTGTCGCTTCGACGAGCGCAGGGAGATACAACCTGGCGATGTGGCACTGAATCGAGATGAAGACGGTCAGTGCTAGTATACGTCAACTGCTGTCCTCGATCAATCCAATTCAGGAGAGGCAAGCGTTCGCGGAGAAGGAAGCCAGCGTGGACGGGACGAGCTCACTTTCACGACTGTCTTCTCCGCCTCATCAGTGACCACGTAGAACTGGCGAGAAACGAAGAAGACGTCAGTCTGATCACGTTACAAAGACCGTGCACCTAGACACTTACCCTCATGTGAGCGTGGTTGTACTGATCGTGGAACTTCTTCAAGGCGGGACGCTTGCAGAGATGGTGACCCTGCTTCGCTACAAGTCGATCTCGTTCGAAGATAGCGTCCATCTTCTGGACCCAAGTTCCGTCGTGAAGGCCGAGGAACATTCCGAGCTCCATGGCGATGGATTCTAACATGGATGGGAGATGAGAAGAGGGAAAGGAAGGGCAGGAGAGCTGATGGACGTCGAAGGGAGGAAACGAAAGTTGAGCTCGAGCTTCTTCCCTCCTCCCTTTCTCGTCTCGCCCGCGACGACCCAACCACGTTTTTTCTCTCGGTCTGGCTGTTCGAAATTTTCAAATCTTCTCTGCTACTTCCCAAGCCCAAACTCACCCCGAAACAACTCCCTCCCTCCCCTCCAGGCCCTCGACGAGACGACCTTCAAAACCGAGATTGAAAGCGGCTCTCGCTCCGGTTCCCTCTCTTCGCCTCTCCCTCTCCGTCAGATCTTCACCTCTGTCCAAGCTCCCAGATAGAATATAAGAAAGAATCTTCCGGATCCAAACTAGGTTCTACTGCAAGATCAGCTCCCCAAGACCTCCTCCGACCGGTCAATAGCGACGGAGCCCTGGCTCCCTCGCTTTCTCCGAGCTCACCTTCGCTTTCCTTCCCTTTCGACTTCTGTCATCCAACCTCCACGTCCCTCCCAAACCCAGCCTCTTCAGAACATGGCTCCCGTTACTATCGAGCTCGATGCTGTCCTCTTCGATATGGTGAGTCTCTCTCTTGTCCCTCCCTACAGCTCTCGGCGAGGAGGGAAGGGACGAAGAAGTCAAGCTCGCCAGCGCTCTCAAACCTCTCGCCATCCTTCGCTGCTCTTCCCTCTCCTCCATCTCAGATCTGACTCTCTCTTCCCTCTTTCAGGATGGAACGCTCATTTCTAGTACCCCAGCAGTCAACTCTGTCTGGACTGATTTCGCTGAGAAGTACGGGCTTGACTACAACAGCATCTTGAACGAGGTCAGTCATCTTTCGCTCGCATCTCTCTCGAACGAACGCAAGAGTGTCTCATGATCCTCTTCAGTTCGACCTCGAGCTCGGGCTCCAAGGAGACAGACGATGAGAGAGGGTCCGGCTCGAGGTTCTCTGAAGAAGAGGGCTGCCTGGAGGAAGAGCTGGAGGGCGAAGGAAGGACACCAAGAACGTTCGAGCTCACCTCTTTCTTTCCCCTCCCTTCCCTCTCTTCCTCTTCCCTTGCTTTGTCTTGTTTTTATTTCTACAGTCCCACGGAGTCCAAACTATCGTCTCCTTCCGTAAATACCTCCCTCAGCTCACCGAGGAGGAGGTACGTCTCTATCTCTTCGCCCTTCGTCCTTCCCGAAAGGAGGAGATCTCGGATCGAGCCGAGCTGGGCTGAGTCTCTCTCTTCTTCCATCCACCCCTTCCAGCGAGTCGAGGAAACCAAACGCTTTGAAGCTGGGATCGTTCCTCGAGCTAGTGAGCTTATGGCTCAGGTACGTTTTGTTCCGCTCTAGGCACTCTCTACAACCTTCAGAGCTCAAGCTGACCTCCCTCGCTCGCTCTCCTTTCGCTCCAGGGCAAAGAAGGACTCGAAGTCCTCCCAGGAGTCCGCTCTCTCCTCGACCAACTCCGGAAAGGACCAGCCAACGGATGGTGTATCGTTACTTCTGCTACCAACGCTTGTACGTCCCCAAACCCCTCAACTCGTCGACCCTCGAGCTCGACGCGTCCCTCCCCTTCCCTCGCTCACGCCTTTCTGTTGTTGTTTTGGTTGGGGTCATCAGACGCCAGTGCCGCCCTCCGGATCCTCGGACCAGGTCTTGGAGCCATGCCTAGGGATATCATCACTGCTGATGATGTGACGAGGGGGAAGGTTCGTCTCGTCTCGACCTCGCTCTCTCAATTCGTCCCGTCCCTTCCCCTTCAACTCGACTAACCTTTTGTTTCCCATTTTGTTTTCCCCAGCCCTTCCCCGACCCCTACCTCATGGGAGCTAAGCATCTCGAGGTAGACATCAAGCGATGTTCGTCGTCCCCTCCCTCTTGCCTCAGCCACCTCGCTCCCTTCCCTCGTCTGACTCGTTTTCGCGTTCACCAGGCCTCGTGGTAGAAGACGCTCCAGCAGGAGCTCTTTCCGGTCTTGCGGCTGGTGCCATCGTCCTCGCTGTTGGGACGGGGTACGCACCTAAGCTTGTGCAGGCTGTGAGTCGACCCACCCACCCATCGTCTTCGTTCCCCTTTCACTCGAAACAAGCTGACACGTTTTGCTGGTGTGTGTGTGTGCCGATAGGTTAACCCAACGTACTACGTTGATGATCTGTCGCAGTGAGTCCTCGGTTCTTCTTGACCGAACGAGCTCGAGAGAGAGAGCGGGAGGGGACGAACGCGTCGCTAGTCGAGAGAATCGTAACTGACCCGCTTCGCTCGTTTCACTGGTTCGTTTCGTTACAGAGTATCGGCTGAGTGGAAGGATGGGAAACTGTTTGTTACTATCAACCAGAAGGATTAATAGAGGTAGCTCTGCGTGATTATCTAGATGAGTTTGTTGAGGAAAGAGACGACGGCGAGGACGCTCGAGGGAGGGGATTGGAGGGGGAGGGGGGATGGAGAGAGTGGATTCGGGAATGAGAGAAATTACTGATGTATATCTTGTGCTCGCTGCTCGCTGCAAGTTTGCAATTTTCAGGGGAAAGAGAGAAGGACGAAACGAGACGAACCGAACCGAACCGAATCAACGCGCGCGTCGCTCCTCAACTCCCTCCCTTCCCGCCTGGAGAAAATCTTCGCGCACACTCCCCGTCTGATTCTTTTCGTGGTCCTCTTTGACTTGCCTCTACATCCCTAAAACCAAACAAACCCACGCTCTCTCGCGTTCTCACTCCAGCCTCTTTCTCCTGCCCTCTCCTCGCTTCTCGAACCTTCCTCTTTCCCTCTGCCGTTCGAACGAACTCGTCGTCGAGATCTCCCCTCCAACCAACTCAACCCAACCTCACCCCCAACCCCTACACATCTCATCCAGCTACTCCACGATGGGAGAAACCAAATTCTACACTCTTCTCGGCGTTCAACCTGTGCGTACCATCTTGCAACCTGTTCGATCGAAGGAAGGAAGGGAGAACGAATGAGCTGACCTCTTTCCTCTCCCTTGTGCGTTCGTTTCTGCTTGCTCGTTTACGTTGGAACGTCAGGACGCCACGGACGATGAGATCAAGAAAGCTTACAAGAAGGCTGTAAGTGTCTCTTTATCCATACCTGGCGAGCTCGAGAAGGGAGCGAAGACAGGGCAGTCGAGGAAAGGGGAAAGAGCTCGAACGAACGAAGGAAGGGGATGATCTCGGTTCGCTGATCTCGTTTGCTTTCGTTTTGATTTGGTTGGTAGGCGCTGAAACATCACCCAGATCGAAACCCTGGGAACCCGGAGGCTGCTTCCAAGAAGTTCAAGCAGGTGCGTTTGAACGTCTCGAGGAGGGAGGGGGAGAAGAGGGCAGGAGTTGGGTGTCGTGCGAGCTCGAAGGAAGGAAAGAAGAGTGCTGACCTTTGAGTTTGGGTTCGGTTGATTCGCGTTAGGTCTCAGAAGCGTTTGAAGTCCTTTCGGATCCTGTGAGTGTTGCGTTCACTTTTGCGTATCTGGGAGGGCGAGCTGATAGGAAGGGAGAGTCGAAAGCCCCCATGGAACTGGAACGAACGCTGACGTCTCCTCCCTTCTCCCATCTTCCCTCGCCCGCTTTGCTCCGCGTCGCTGCAGAACAAACGTCAAATCTACGACGACTACGGAGAGGAAGCTCTCAAGTCCGGTGCACCTCCGCCTGGGAACCCCTTCGGAGGAGGAGGAGGAGGAGGAGGTTTCCCGGGAGGAGGAGGAGGCTTCGGAGGAGGAGGAGGAATGGGTGGAGGAGGAGGGATGGAGGATATCTTCTCCATGTTCATGGGTCAGCAGGGAGGAGGAGGAGGTCGTGGTGGACGAGGAGGAGGAGGAGATCCTTTCGGTGGTGAGTCTCTCGTCAACCTCTCAGCTTGCCATCTCGCGCGAGCGAGCTCAACTTCCCTTCCCTTCCCTTCTCGAATGCTAACTCGCCTCGAGCCTCTTCCTCCCCTTTCTTCTCTTCTTTCTCCTCCTCCTCTCCCTTCGTTTCGGTCTTCGACGATGGTCCTACAGGCATGGGTGGAATGGGTGGAGGACGAGGCCATTCGCACATGCAGGAGGAACGAGAACCTGCTCCCAAACCCGCCGACATCAACCGACCTCTGCCCGTCTCGCTGGAGGACCTTCACAACGGAGTTACCAAGAGGCTCAAGATCACCAGGAAGATGCTTAACGGGACGGAGGAGGAGAAGATCGTGACGGTGAACGTGAAGGCTGGCTGGAAGGCTGGGACCAAGGTTCGGTGAGTTGAGCTTCTCGAGTTTGGGGGATCTCGGTTGCGTTGAGCTGGGAGGGTAGGGAGAGAGATGAGTCGAGCTGACCTTCGCGCTTCTCGTGTGTCTGTGTGTGTAGGTACGACGGCATGGGAACTGAGATGAGGGACGGACCCGCTGCCGATATCGTTTGTGAGTTCTTGGCGTCGCTCGTTTCGCTCTCTCATCCTCTTCCTCGTCTTTCCCTTCACTTGCTCTCAAGCTCTCTTACTGACGACTCCACTCCTCCCTTCTCCTCACCTCCCTCCTTACTCTCTCTTCCCTACCCTTCCCTCCCACCCAATCACCCACCCACCTCCTCTCCCACCCCTCCCTCCTCGCCTCCCAACAGTCATCATCGAAGAGAAACCCCACCCCATCTTCACCCGTCTCGACTCGGACCTCATCATCACCCTCCCCTTAACCCTCCTCGAAGCGCTCACCTCAAAAGGAACCTCCACTCGAACGGTCACCCTCCTCGACGGAACCACCACCGCCATCCCCGTCCCCTCCGCGCCCGTGCAACCAGGAAAGGAAACCAGGATCGCGGAACGAGGGATGCCTATCTCGAAAGCTGGGAGCGTGAAGAAGAGAGGAGATTTGGTCGTGAGGTGGAACGTGACGCTGCCGGAGAAGTTGAGCGAGGAGAAGAAGAGGGAGTTGGAGAGGGTGTTGGCGTAAGGAGGGAGGGTTGGGTTAGGTTGATCTCTTAGATCGGGATGTGCTCGTACTTTTTGCTTCTACCATTCTCACATCTCCGAAAGCTACTTTGGTCTTCGAACTAGAAACAGCAGCAAGCATGAACCGCGCCCTGCTCTCCGTCTCTTCGGAATGAAAGGAACGCACGAACGAGCTCTGAGCTCATCAATCCGAATCCCTCCCCTCCACCGTCTCTCTTGTGACTCGCTTCTCAACCGACAAATTTCACAGCTATCCTTCCTTCCTCTCAACCCCCAGGAACCCACACCCTCTCATTCACCCTCTCCCAAAAATGATGGACATCCCCTGCACCAAGACCGCTCCAACTCCTCCCCCACCTCCCACCGAACCCTCAAGCTCAACCTCCCCTCCTCCTTGCGCTGAAACGAGTCGCACGCGAGAAGAACTCCTCCTCCTCTCCCATCCTCGCTCTCACTCGGAAGGGAGACGAACGAGCGAAATGAAGAGGAGGATAAGACATTTTACTCCTAGTTGGTGAGTGCCCACCTTTCGACCACTCAACGAACGAGGGAGGGAGGGAAAGAGAGGGAGGGAGGAGCAGGAGGGCTGAAGCTGACCCAGTTCGTTTCGTTTCGGTTTGGGACAGGTTCTCAACAACCATGGGAACAGGAATCACATCCATCTTGCTTCATGAGTTACCCTATCAGTTCAAAGGGTTGAGGGTCGTTGCTGATGTGAGTCAGACGAACGGACGAGGGAGAGGAAGAGAGGGAGGGAGGGAGGGAGGGCTGATGCGTTTGCGGGTTGGATCGAGCACGCAGGTGATCTTCGTTTTCAACGTGGTCTTGTTTCTTTCTATACTGGCGATGTCGTGGTGAGTCGTCTCGTCTCGTGGTCGATCAAACCAGGAAGGTTGGGGGGAGTGAGAGGGAGGGACGTCGACGCTGACGCTCGCCCGTTCATTCATTCAGCGCTCGGTACATCCTCTACCCCTCTCTCTGGAAGGCGATGATTTTCCATCCCTCTCAGTCGCTGTTCCTCGGGACGTTCAGTATGGGTTTGTCGACGATTGTGAATATGGTGGTCCTTTCGGTGGGGAGGGAGTGGGGTGGGAGGTGAGTCCGATCCAGGCGAGACGGGTTGAGAGGGGAGAAGGGCAGAGAGAGAGGGCTGATACTGCTCCTTGGGGGCTGGGTTTCGTAGATGGATAGTGTTCGCTTGGGTGCTCTGGTGGATCAACGTGGTAATTTCGGTGGTGATTGGTGAGTTTCGACGACGCGTTCGCTCGTTCAGTTCACTCGTCCTTTCCTCTCTTTGAAAACAAGGTTATTGACTCCCCACTTTCTTTTTCGATAGCTATCGGTCTTCCCTTCGTCATGGTCAGTCCTTCCTCGTCTTCCCGAAGTTCTCGAGTACCTCGCGCGACGGCGCGTCTCGTGTTCCTCGACTCGCTCACTTCCTTCGCATTCCACCTCAGTTCCTCTACCAAAAACACACCTTCGCCGATATATCAGGAATCTGGCTTCTTCCTGTGGTTTCTACTGTAGTCACAGCAGCCTCGGGCGCTGTCGTCGCGAATATTCTGCCTCCGAGTCACGCGAGGTGAGCTCGCACACTCCTTTCAGTCGTTGTTTCGCTGTTACCAGAGGCTGATTCGTGTCTTCATTTTCTTTCGCAGGTTGACAGTCTTCGTCTCATACAGTCAGCACCCTCGTTCGCTCCAACTCCGAGTCGGAAGGCTTGCTGACCTGTCCGATCCTTGCTCTCGACGCGTCGTTCCTTTCGATCAAACAGTCCTCTGGGGAACTGGGTTTCCACTCGCCTTCCTTATCATGGCTCTCTACTTCGCAAGGCTGGCTATCCATAAGGTTCGTCTCACTTTCTTCTCTCTGCTCTCCCTCCATCTCGATCTTCGCTGATCCGTCGACCTCGCTTTTCCACTCCAGCCTCCGCCAGCAGCTCAGATCGTCTCGTCCTTCCTTCCTCTGGGTCCGCTCTCCCTTCCTCTCTCTCTCGATAAGCTCGCATTTACTGACAGGAACTGCCCTTTCCTCGATCAGGTCCCTGCGGTCAAGGAGCCTTCGCCCTCCTCAAGCTCTCCTCCATCCTTCTCGACCTCTCTCGAACTCCTGACGGACTGGGGCTCGGTTCGCTTTCCATCGAGGAAGGCAAAGTAGCTGCTCTTGCTATCTACGCCTGCACTATTCCGTACGTCCTTGTTTCCTCCCTCCTGCGTTTGGGAATCGACCCTGACTCGCCTCTCGCCTCTGCTCGTTCAACAACAGCGTCGCTCTCGTCATCTGGGGACTGGGACTCTTTTGGCTCGTCCAAGCCGTTGGGACGATCGTCCATCTCGCTGCTACGAAGACGATACCCTTCAATATGGGGTGGTGGTGAGTCTGGCTGCCTCTCTTGTAATCTGCTCGCTCGTTTCTTGTTGGAAGGTGGCGACTCGCAGAGAGATCTTACGTAGTAGCTTAGTAACGCGTCTCGTTCAGTCCCCTTGGTAGTAACCATTCTTCGTAAACAGCTTTGTAAGCTACCTTCAGATCACGTGACCATTTCCATAGTATATAAACCTTTCGAGTAGCTAGCTTTATACAACAAGCTTTGAACCACATCCTGCAGACATCCCTAAGCTCAAGTGGACGACCCAACAACACGTTATCAGCACCAGTTTGCCACCACTCAGCAGCAGTTCGCCACCACCCGCTAAGCAACAAGCCTTCGTCATGTCAAGCAACTACTCCAAGAAGCTGGATCACAAGCTGTTCAAGCTCACTGCTCTCGATGGTACCAACTACGAGACGTGGTCAGTAAGGATGGAGATCGCCTTTGGAGAAGCAGGAATCAAGCCCGTCGTCCTCGGTACGAAAACCAGGCCCAACCTCACCCCGGAAATCAAGGAAAAGGATACCACCGGACAAGAGGTCGTGAAGCAGCAGAACAACGTCAAGGACATCGAAGAATGGGACCATATGAACGAGTTCGCGCTCCACAGGATTCAAATGGCGGTCAGCGACCGAGAACTACCTCGGATCCGGAACTGCCAACACGCAAAGGAGGCATGGGATCTTCTGCGGAAGACTCACAAGGTGGAAGGAGGAGCGGGAGAGGTCATGGCCATCCGAAGGATGAGGGACCTCAAGATGGAGGAGGGAGAACCAGTACAGGAGTACATCGACGAATTCCAAAGGATCATCGACGACATGTCAGCTCTCGGCCTCAACATCCCAGACAGGATGAGCTCAATGTTCTTCCTCAGTGGATTACCCGCATCACTCGAACAATTCATTCAACACCAAACGCTCCAGGCACAAGAATCAAAACAAGAACTCAACCCAACCGCCGTCGCCACATCCCTCCTCATCCACGTAAGGACTCACGAGTCCCTCAAACCGACCGGTACTTCATTGTCGAAGGAAACAGCCCTCCTTGTCGACAAGAGGACCGCCAAGTGCCATCAGTGCAACAAGGTCGGACACTTCAAGTCGGAGTGCTGGGAGTTGAATGGAGGAAAGCCCACGGGGCAGGGACAAGGTGGAAAGGGAAGGAAGTTCGGGAAGGGGAAGAAGGAGAACAAGGGGAACTGGAACGATAGGGAAGAGGCGCACCTCGTAGACTACGGTCTTGAAGCAGGATCCGACATCGCGACGTCGGCTCAAGCGCTCTTTGCTCAAACCAAGCATGGATACATCGCCGATAGTGGAACATCAAACCACATCGTCGGGGACCGGGAACGCTTCGTAACATACAAGGCGCACAACGGAACGGTCACGACGGCCAACGGATCAATCGTACAGATCCTCGGCATCGGCTCCATCCACCTCCAGACCACCGTGAAAGGATCAAGGAAGGCCTTCACCATCTCCGACGTATACCACATCCCAGGGTTCAGCAACCTCATCAGTATTGGTCAACTCGGTAACAAAGGAGTCGAGACCAGGTTCCCCAGCAAGGGGACAACCCAAACCAACAAGCGGTGCCAGTTCCTTCGAGACGGATCGCTGTTTATGGAGGGAAAAGAGGTGTCGAAGAACCTCTACATGCTGGACGTGAGCGACTTCAAGGGAGTCGGCTCAGGAGGAGAAGACGTAGCACTCGCGGCAACAGGAGTCGACAAGATCGAGGTCCTTCATCGCCGGCTCGGTCACGCTTCTATCTCCGCCATGGAGGAGTTGTCTCGTCAGAAGCTCCTACCAACCTTCACCAAAAAGGACATCATCGGATTCAAGGAAAGGATCTGCGTACCTTGCGTCGAAGGGAAACAACATCGAACTCCATTCCCCACCTCCACCACCAAAACCACTTCACCTCTCGAACTCGTCCACACGGATCTCGCCGGACCGATGCCAATCGCCTCGGCTCAAGGAATGCGTTACATGATGACGATCTGGGACGACTTCAGCAACTACCACTGGTCGTTCGCAATGAAGAGGAAGTCGGAAACACTGGCAACATTCATCGCCTGGAGGAAAAGGGAGGAGAAAAGGACCAATCACGTCGTCAAACGGATCAGGTCAGACAACGGTGGGGAATACACGTCGAAGGACTACGAGTTCTACCTCCGGGACGAAGGAATCACCAAGGAAACGACTATCCCACGCACACCGCAACAAAACGGCAAGGCCGAACGAGGAATGCGAACCATCGAGGAGAAGATCACCTGCGCGCTACGAGACGCGAGGGACCTCGACGGATCCTACTGGGCGGAAGCCATGAACTACGCCACATACACAATCAACCGCATTCCCTCATCCTCAGTCAACTCTCAAACCCCCTACCAAGCCTATTACAAAAGGAAGCCCGACCTCACTGCAATGCGGACGTTCGGAGCTATCGCTTATGCGCTCAACCTTCAAAAGATCAAGCATCAACCCAAGAGCATCAAGTGCATCTTCCTCGGATACGGCGATCTCAGCGGGAAGAAGGCCTATCGACTTCAAGTCCATGGAGACCCCAAGCGGTCGATCCTTCATTCTCGGGACGTTATCTTCAACGAAACACGTGGAGTCCACCAGACGGTGGAGCTACCAGGAATGGGACAAGGCGGAATCAAGGAGGACCACAAGGAGGAGGAAGAAGAAGAGAAGGAACTGGAGGAGGACGAAGGAGAGGAACAGCACCTACTCAAGTCCGACCAACAAGACCCGGTCAGGGAGACCGAGGCAAGGAAACCCAATCCATCACGCGTCAAGCACTCCTACACTTACGAGCCCATCATCGATGAACCGGCTGTCGATTTGAGTGGGAGCTACGGACGAGGTCAACGGAACAAGAAGCCACTCACAGGAACAGGAGACTCGGCAAGATTCGTCCAGACGGACTACGACATCACCGACTTCATCTCGGAGGACTTCGCCGGACACGCTCTAGCGACGCAACCCAAACTCGAGGATCTTCCACCACCCTCCGTCCCACATACATACGGAGAAGCCATGGCGTCGGAGCACGCATACTTCTGGAGGGAAGCGATGGACGAAGAGATGGCGTCGATGGAAGGGAACGGAGTCTTTGAACTCACGGAGCTACCCTCAGGATCAAAAACGGTCGGAGGTCGCTGGGTCTACGCGCTCAAGAAAGGAGCCGACGGGAGGATTACTCGCTTCAAAGCCAGATGGGTCGCCAAGGGATTCAGTCAGCAAGAAGGAGTCGACTACGTCGAGACGTACGCGCCGGTATCAAAGCTCAACTCACTCAGGATCGTCCTCGCCATCGCAGCATCGGAGGATCTCGATCTAGTCCAAGGAGACTTCAAGACGGCGTTCCTCACAGCAGACCTAGTCGAAACGGTCTTCATGGAACAGCCAACAGGGTACGAACAAAAGGGAGCCGACAAGAAGAAACTCGTCGCGCATCTCCTCAAGGAGGCCCTATACGGACTCAAACAATCGCCACTCGCGTTCTACAATCACTCCTCAAAGTTCTTTCAAACTCAACTCAATCTCCATCCACTCGAAGCGGACCCTTGCATCTACATAGGGCATAGGAAGGGACGACGGATCATGTTGGTCCAGTACGTTGACGACTTCGTCGCCGCAGGAGACAACGAGGATTTGGAGTGGGTCATGACGGAGATCCAAAAGAAGTTCAAGATCGACGACAGAGGAGACCTCAACCCAGGAACAATCCTCGGGATTGACGTTACGAGGGACCGCAAGGCGGGGACAATGGACCTCAGCCAGAAACGATACGTTCAAACGGTCCTCGAACGATTCAACATGGTCGACGCTAAACCAAACAAGGTTCCGATGGACGACTTTAGGCAACTGTCGGTCCAATCGGAGGATTCGGGATCAGAGAAGCTGGACGGAGTACCCTACCTCGAAGCGGTGGGATCGTTGATGTACCTCCAAGTCTGCACTCGACCGGACATCGCCTTCGCCGTCGGAGTTCTCAGCCGATTCAGTTCGGACCCACGAAGGGTTCATTGGGGAGCAGTCAAGAAGGTCATGCGATACCTACAAGGATCAGCAGACACGTCGCTTCAACTTGGAGGACACTCGGACGCTCCAATCGCAGAACTATGGACCGACTCCGACTACGCCGGAGACACGGAATCAAGACGATCAACAACAGGATTCGTCGTCAAGGTATTTGGATCCACAGTCATCTGGGCAAGTCGACGCCAAAAGGCAATCAGTCTCTCTTCTCTTGAAGCAGAGTACATCGCTCTCTCCGCAGGATGCCGGAGCCTTAGGTGGGTCGCCAAGATCCTCGCTGAACTCGGATACGACACCGGATCGATCCCAGTAAACGTAGACAACCAAGGAGCCATCGAAACAACCAAGAACGGTACTCACTCGGAGAAGACCAAGCACATCGACGTCGCGTACAAATACGGACGAGAGGCCCAACAGAGAGGATTCATCAAGCTCAACTACTGTCCCACCGAGGACATGCAGGCAGACATCCTCACCAAGGCTCTCGGAGTCGAAAAGCTCGAACGGTTTAAGAAATCGCTCAACATCCAGAAGGAAACCTCGCGCGTGGATCAAAAGACCAGCGGAGACATGGATGGAAACCCGCAGAGGGGGAAATGAAGGAAGGACTCTCAGCTCATCGAGTGGGAGTGTTGGAAGGTGGCGACTCGCAGAGAGATCTTACGTAGTAGCTTAGTAACGCGTCTCGTTCAGTCCCCTTGGTAGTAACCATTCTTCGTAAACAGCTTTGTAAGCTACCTTCAGATCACGTGACCATTTCCATAGTATATAAACCTTTCGAGTAGCTAGCTTTATACAACAAGCTTTGAACCACATCCTGCAGACATCCCTAAGCTCAAGTGGACGACCCAACAACATTTCTGACTTCTCGTCGACGCGTCTCGTTTTTCGAAACAGGGCTTTCACCTTCCCTCTCGGGGTTTTCGCTACCTCTACCACTGCTCTCGCTAAGGAGCTCGACTCGAGAGCTTTCAGAGTTCTGGGAACGATCCTCTCGGGCGTCGTGGTTGCGCTTTGGTTGGTGGTGATGGGACTCACGATTCAAAAGGCTTGGGTGGGGACGTTGTGAGTGTTCTCCGTTTCGTTTCCCTTCGTCGAAACGAGAGAGCGAGATGAGCTGATGTTCTCGTCTTGCAGATTCGTGGCTCCTTGTCTCTCGGAGGTGGTTCCGGCGAAGGGAGAGTGCGAGAAGAGAGGGAGGAGGAGTGGGGAGGAGAGCAAGGTGTAAGCCGGAAAACGACACCGGCGGCGTTCGTGCTTCCCCTCTAGAGACGCTCGCCCGTGTTTTGTAAGCCTCAGACGGCTCGAGAGATATCCATGCAGATTTTACGGCTTTCTGCTCTTCCTGCCTCGTTTTCTCTCGTTGTCTCGTGGCTGAGGTCAGCACGGAAAAGGAAGTCGCGACCAGCGCGTCGCCTCTCTTTCCTCCTTCATTTCTTCGATAGTCTCTCTCATTTTTTGGCCGGTATGAGCTGAGACATCTCCGGTACCTCTTCCATTCTTTCCACTGCCGCTTCACCTCAACTTTTCCCGGATCCGAGCCAAAAGAAAAGCAGTCACCGCCGTCGCGGAACTCGACCTCTCTTCCGTCCGCCGCGTATCCAATTGATCCTCTTTCTTTCTCCACCCTCCTCTCCCTCCCTCCTCCCAAACCACAACCATCAACCCGACCGCACCCATCAACAAACAAACACTCCAATGGCTTCTCGACTTCTCTTCCGAACAGCAACCACTACCTCTTCTCGAGCCCTCGCAACAACAACGCTGCTCTCGTCTCGACCCCAGCTCTTCTTCCCCACGATCCCATCAGCTCGACGCTCTCTCGCTACAGCTACCCTTCCCCCTCCCTCCAAGGAAGAGGCTCAGGGAGCAGTCGGTAGGGCCCCTCAGACGACGGATAGGGAGGAACATGTAGGAGGTGTGGTTGGGGGCGAGGGTCGCCACTTCGCTGGTGAGTTTCACGAGCTCACACCCCTCCCTCCTCTCGCCGCCGGCAGTTGAAGCTGATTTCTGCTCTCTTCCCAGATGCTGCTCAACCCAAGCAAGACCCCTTCGATCTCTCAGATCCTCACCATGGTGATTGGACTATGATGCATCGTCAGTTCCTCGTTCGTCTACCGCTCGAGCTCGTCGTTTTTCGTCGAGCTGACCCTCGTCTTCGTTTCTCCGCCTCCGATGCACCTTCCATCAAAACAGCCGTCTACTCCGAGGTTAGTAGCATCCTCGCACTCCTCTCGACATACCATCAGATCAACTAAGTTCAACCTCTTTCCTCTCTTCGTCTTCGTAGGAACAACTCGACTCCGTCAAGGTCGTTCGTCGAACTGCCGTGACGGTCTCTGACAAGATCGCCTTGGGACTCGTGAGGACCCTTCGAAAGGGATTCGACATCGTCTCGCTCTACAAGCATGTCCCTTTGCCTGAAGGGCACGAGAAGATGAGTCTCGAGGAACTGAGGAAGAGAGGATGCTACATGGACGAGTCGCAGTGGTTGACGGTTCGTTTCTTTGCTCTCCCTCTCTCTCTTTCTCTCTCTCCCTCTCCTTAGACTCGCATGACTGACGACCTTGTTGATTGTTCTGTCTCTCAGAGAATCCTCTTCCTCGAAACCACCGCTGCCATCCCTGGAATGGTCGCTGGAGGTTCGTTCAATTTCTCGCTCTGCCTCGCCTCGACGCGTCTCGTCTTCTTTCGACATTGACCTCTCATCACCTCTGATCAGCCGTTCGACATCTTCACTCATTGAGACTCATGCGACGAGATGGAGGTTGGATCCATACTCTTTTGGAGGAGGCTGAGAACGAGGTGAGTCTTTTCGAGCGCTCGATCGAAGACGTCGTGACTCGCGAGCTGATCTCGTTTTCGACCCATCTCGCAGAGGATGCACCTTCTTACCTTCCTCTCGCTCAAGAAACCTGGATTTTTCTTCCGAACCGTCGTTCTCGGAGCTCAAGGGTGCGTCCTCTCTCTCTTTCGGATCTGAATCCCTCACTCGTCCTTCGAAGCAGCGCTCACCTCGCCTTCTCCTCTTTCCCTCCAGGGTCTTTTACAACCTCTTCTTCCTCACCTACCTCTTCTCCCCACGAGTAGCTCATCGCTTCGTCGGATTCCTCGAGGAGGAGGCTGTGGTCACCTAGTTTGTCGCTTCTCTCTCCCTGTCGATCTTCGCTCGCCCCGGTTTCGACGCTGACTTTCCTCACTGTTCGTCCTTCCCCTCTTAACAGCACTCGATGCATCGAGGAAATCGAGCAGGGTCGTCTTCCTGAGTGGGAGAACCTAAAGGCTCCTGGTTCGTTCTTTTCCTCGCATCTCGACGCGTCGACTTCCCTCGCTGACTTCGCTTCGACCCTTTCTCGCGTTTGCCACAGAAATCGCCATCTCCTACTGGAGACTCGCTCCCGATGCCACCCTCCTCGATACGATCCGAGCTGTTCGAGCTGACGAGGCTACTCACCGGTAAGTCTGTCTCTTCTTTCTTCGTCGTCGCTTGGAATGAGCTCGAGCTGACCGAAGGCGCCTCTCCTTTCTTGCCTCAGATTCGTTAACCACTCCTTCGCGAGTCTCAACCCCAAGTCCGACTACAACCCCTTCTCTCTCGCCGAGCCTCCCGCAGAGACTCGAGGAACCGTCCCTGGATTCACGCGGGAGGAGTCCGCTGCCTTCGCTCAGGAGGCGAGGAGAAAGGCGAGCGAGGGTGTGCAGACGGAGAAGCACTGAGTCTTACTTTTTCGTTCACTTGACCGTTGATCGTTTCGTTCCTATGCTGCCCACTCGTATCCCCTCATCTGTATCTCTCCCAGCTCCCTCGAGCCTGTCTTCGTAGTCCGCTTTTGCTTCGTCGTTTTTCCGCTTCGCTTCGCACCCCCACCGTTCATTCTTCCTTTCTCAACAAACTGTTTGCTTATCTACCTCACCCGTCACCCTTTAATCGTTTGTTCTCGACCTTGATGATCTAATGCCTGTCTTGTTCTCAGCACCGAAGCGAAGGGAGAAAGAATGGCGGCTCGATTCGTCGCGTCGTCGCGGATCGCTTCTCGATCTTTCTTCTTCCCCTCTTCTCACGCCAAAAACATAGAGCACATTGATAAAGAAAGAAGAGATGAAAGAAACGATGGTAAAGCAGCAACCCGACGTGGCGTTAAAGAGATGTAAGAAGGTGGGAAAGAAAGAAGGGAGGAACGAAGGAACCAACACAAGAAGACGAGAGGACGCATACAGAAAGAGAAAACAAGAAAGGAGGGTGGAACAAAAGGCGGGGAGCGGAGGAGATGTGGGGAGAGAGATGGGTTGGGTTACGAAAAGAAAGCAAAAGCAGAGGTGGGCGTGAAGGAGAAGAGGAGGTGGATGGGAAAAGGGTCGTCGTGTTTTGTTTTTCAAGGCGGGTCGTCGTTGTTGTCTGTTTCGTGTCGTATCTCGTAGGAGGTCTATATCTCTACCTCGGTTTCCCAGCCTCGGTGACCACTCCAGCCGCTCTCGCCCTTGAGGAACCGATGCGTGAGGAGTTGATCGGCCTGTTCGACGCAAGCGAAAGGCGAGTCAGCGTCGTCGCTTCAACGGCTCTCCTCCCTCCCTCCTCCCCACGAGCCCAAAAAAAGGTGCAAGAGAAGCACTCACAGTCGGTCTATCTGCCAGCTCATCCTCGCAACAACGCTCCACCCAATCCATCGCCTCTCCCAACGCTCCACCTCCGTCGTCCTCCCGCCCGCCCTTCCCTCCGTCGGCTCCGCCGAAACACCTCTCCCTCAACCCAGCCTCAGCTCGACTCCCGATCTTGAATCCTAGCATGGCTTCCTCGGAGCTGACAAAGGGAGTCTCGCCGCAGAGAAGGACGTATCCGACGACTCCGAGAGCCCAGACGTCCTGCTCTTTTCCAGAGTACTTCTCTCCTCGAAGGATCTCGGGCGAGGCGTCTGCGGTTGCGAGGGAAGCGAGACGAAAAAGTCAGTTCTCGGAAAGATGGAGGCTAGACGTTTGAGGCAAAAGAGGAAGAGAAGGACGCGACTCACAATCCAACGTCCCAGAGAAGGTGTCCCACATTCTCCCAGGTTTCCAGTGAGCTGCTGATCCGAAGTCAATGAGCTGAGCGTGTCCGTGTCCGTCGAGGATGACGTTCTCGTCCTTGATGTCTCTGTGAACAATCCCTTGTTGATGGAGGAACGAGAGACCGTCCGAGATCTGACCGAGGAGGGAACGAACTTCGAACGAAGGGAGTCCGTCGGGCTCTCCTTCCACTCGATCGAAGAGATCTTGACCGACTCCAAACCGAGGCATGACGAGGAAGTAGAACTCTCGGTCTTCGAAGAAGTCGAGGATGGTGCAGACTGAGATGAAGGAAGAGAGGCGAAGTCAGTCGAAGTGTTTTGAGACGCGTTCGCGCTTCACTCCTTTCGAGATCGAGGAAGCTCGAGTCGGAAGCTCACCATTCGGGTGACCACGAAGGTACTTCTCCCCGTTAGGTCCAACGTGCAGGTCTCCGTCGTTGAGTCCGGTCGGCGTGTCGTCGGTGTTCTCGGTCGTAGGAGTCGAGACATCGGGGAGTCCTCCTGAACGACGAGGATCCCAAGGTCGACCGTCGGCGGGAGGGACGTAGCGGAACTTGCTGACTTGATCCATGATGTGGATCTCGATGGGAATGGGTCCGAGTATCCGATGCCTGCAAGGAGAGGACCAAAGACGTCAGTCAAAGCGGAACGAGAAAGAAGAAGAAAGAGCCGAGTCGCGACTCACTTCTTCCACGAGTCGGCGAGAATCCGTTGCTGCAAGTACGCGATCGAATCGAGGTCAGCGAAGAGATCGAAGAGATGACGAAGATACCGAGCTTACCTTGATGATCATCTTGATGATCACCTCAGGACCCTCAGCCTCGCCGTCAGGACCCTTCTTCCGAGCTCGTTTGACGAGACCGCTGTTCGAGGCAAGACGAAAGACGAAAGTAGGTCAGCTCGTGTCTCGCTCTTCGAGTCTTTGGAAGAAGAAACGTACTAGGCTCCTCGACCAGCTTCACTCGTGATCACGCTGCAGGAAGGAGGGTGAGGTCGCGTCAACTGGAAGTTCGAAGTTCGACGCGAACAGATCAAACAGCTCGACGACGAGGACTCACTAATCGTCGATCGACTTCCCAGGACCGACAACTCCGACTGCTGGCGGACTTTCGAGATCACTGGGAGGTCCCGTCGAAGGAGCCAGCGATAAGATCTGGACGAGAACGAGAGATCAATTCGAAGACGCGTCAGTTTGAGCTTCGTCCATTCTCCCTCCTTTCTTCCAAACCAGTGGACTCACCGACGTTGTACTCTCTCCCCTATCTCCATCTCGCAGGTACGGCGGCAGATTCAACGTTCCAGCACTCTTCTTCCTTCCTCCCTCGGCAACGAGAGCAGGGAACGGGTACCCTCCCTCTCCGCCCTGACTGTGTCCGACAGCTGCTGCTCCTCCCGAGGGAACTCCTCCGATCGACATCGTCGGGAACGGCGAGAAGGGACTCAAGCCTGCCAGATGGTTCGCTGTCCCTCCGCCCATGCTCGAGAAGGGAGAGGGGAGTTGGCGACCTGCGATGGAGGAGAGACGTTGGGACTTTTGGGAGACGCGTCGACGTGAGATCCGCGGGGACAGTGGTGGAGAGGAGGATGCTGAGTGGATGGAGGATGGGTGAGGATGATTAAGTGGTGGTGTTTTGGAGCCGTGGAGCGGTGAGGGGTGATGTGGGATTGTCGAGTGAGGAGGGAGAGGGTGGTAGTGGTTCGTCGGAGAGTTGTGCGCAGAGAGGGAGTGGGGAGGATGTAGGGAGGAGGCGTTGGACGATGTTGATGATAAGGATGGAGATGATCGAACAGTGGATATCGGTCGGTAAGAAGAGGGTGGTGGTAGGTTGTTGGTCGAAGTGGAAAGAGGAGAGCGCGCCGGCGACGAGACTGGTGCTTGAGCTCCTCTCCGATCATCAGCCTCAATCTCCTCCTCGTCCCTATCGTCGAACTCCTCTTCTTCCTCCTCCTCCAGATCTTCTTCGTCCTCCTCCTCGACCTCAGGAGGCATCTCTCCCAACCCCAGCCCACGTCCAAACTGCTTCACCTCGCCGCTCCCCAACCCTCCTCCTCCTCCAAACGAGCCGAACCCAAAGCTCCCGATCTGAGTGACTCCTCCTCCTCCCCAGGCCCCCGACCCGCTGACATCCATCGACTTGGCGTTCCTCGCGTCTCTGAACTTCTTGGATCGTCCGATCATCCCTCCTCCTTCGTCTTCATCGTCGTCTTCCGTCTCGTCGTCGAGGTCTACTCCTTTCCCTCCGGGGTAGGGCACGTCGAGCAATCCGTTCTGCCTCCAGACAATTCCCTCCTTGTCCTCGGGAGGTCCCACCCAGGGACGACCGTTCGTGCGAGCGAAGTCCTCGGCTTGGAAGGATCGAGAAAGGGAATGGGGATCGTTGGCGAGAGGAGGACCGGAGGAGAGGACTTCGACGTAGGGAGGGATAGGGTCGGCTGTGACTGTTCGACTGAGGGAGGGACGAGTCGAGGCCGAAGCTGAGGCGACTGAGGACTTCCGAGAGGAGGCGGTGGAGTGGTTGTTGGCGGAAGGGCGAGGAGGGGTTGGAGGTCGAGCTTGTCGTTTGATCGACCAGGAGAGAGCGTCGTCTTCGTCCGACTCCTCCTCGCTATC
Organism: Mrakia gelida; assembly: GCA_024345305.1. Classification (NCBI taxonomy): domain Eukaryota; kingdom Fungi; phylum Basidiomycota; class Tremellomycetes; order Cystofilobasidiales; family Mrakiaceae; genus Mrakia; species Mrakia gelida. Next base: position 173,486 of record BRON01000013.1, on the reverse strand, counting down.
GCTCAGCGGCTCCTCGACCGTCCCAGTACCATCTCCAGGTGCTCCTCTACTCCCTCGACTGCCGTTCGACACAGGTCGAGCTCTCCCTCCTCCTGGGATTCCTCCAGGTCCAGCTCCGAGCTGACCGTATCGCATGTCCTTCCACTCCTGCGTCGTCGGCGTGAGAACGACCAGATGAGGTGACGATCCTCCGATGCCTAGAAGGTTGTTGCTCTTGATCGGTGGAGGTGGATTCGAACCGAGGGATCCGTCAGAGTTGGAAGTTGCGAGATGGGCGGCGGAGGAGGACGAGGAGGAGGAAGGAGGAGGAAGGGAAGCCTTGCGTTGACCGAAGTTCGGAGAGCGTCTGGGAGCGGTAGGAGGTTGAGGTTGATCTGAGGTTGTTGGAGGAGGTGGAGGGTGGGTTTGAGAGTAGTACCATCGAGCACTGGAGCAGGGGAAGGTGAAGGCGAAGGAAGGAAGAAAGGGAAATCATCAAGAACGAGGTCAGCTTCAGATCTCCTCCCTCCCTTCCTTCCTTCTTCTCGTGAGCCCCCTCCTGCCCAGTTTGTCGAAAGATAAGATAAGAGAGAAGATAGAAGAGTGAACGTACCTGTTGTTGGCTGAATCGAAACCTCCTCTGTCCTCGCCTCCCATCGTGCTCATGGTCGCGACCGTCCCTCGATCCTTGCCCTTCCCAACACTCCTCTCGAACAGACCGGTCAAACTCCCTAGACTCTTGCTCCCAGGAAGAGATCCTCCATGCCTGCCCTCGTCGTTAAGCTCGTCACCCTCGTCTTCTGAGTTATACTTCTCTCCTACTCCCTGAGGTGGGATTTGACTCCGAGCTCTCACTCTGGAGAGCAGGACTCCTCCAGTGTGCCGTCGAGGAGAAGGGGGAGGGCCTGGAGAGCTCGCGGGAGGGATGATTTGATGCAAGAGAAGATCTCCAGGGTAGGTATGCGAGTTGGTAGAGGAAGAAGTCGAGGAGGTTGAGGAGGAAGTCGAAGCGAGGGCGTGATGGGTTGGGTTGGGGTGAGGAAGGGGAGGAGGGGAAGGTGAGGAGGAGCTCGAAGACTGGGGAGGGAAGAAGGAGGGATCCAGAGGTGGGAATCGAGGGGTCGTCGCAGAGGAAGAAGAAGAAGGAGGGGTAGCCATAGAAGAAGTTCGTCCCAGTTCAAGTGAAGAATTGGGGGGAGAACGAGAGTAGGAGGGAAGGAGTGTGTTGAGGGAAGAGCGAGAGAGAGACCTTCGAATCGAGAGAGACGGAGAGTTCCTTTCCAAACAGAGAGTTCTGCTGCCGACAGACCATCAAAACAACACCCAAAATCAGTGTCTACGAGGTCTTCTTGATGTGAAGAAGGGGAGCTGACGTTTCGCTTCTGGTGGTCGAGCAGCGAAAACTTCCCAAGAGGACTTGACGTCCTCTTCCCTTCACCTTCACCTCCGCATCCCCTCCGTCCTCTTCGCAACCAAACAAAAACAGAACCCTCAAACATAGATCCGTCAACTCGGAGGGAGGAAAATAAGGCTCTCTCACAGGTTTGCTGGGTTCACAAATCGACGATGCTGACATTCAGGAGACTCAGCGGCAGGTGTTGATTTGACGAGCGAGGATCGATCGGAGGGAGGGAAGAGAGCGACGCGCGAACGTGCAGTCTTGAACTCCTGGTTCTTCGAGGTTGACGCATCTCTCTACCTCAGTAGTGGAATCAGTTATAGCTCTATTCGCACCCATCGAGGAGACGGGTCTCCAGAAAGAACCGATCTCAGATCCGCGAGCGCTCGGCTGGTCGCGTCGCCTCCCGTCCCTTTTCTTCGCTCTCTTTCCCTCATCTCTGTGAATTCCAATTTGATGAAGACAACGTATACAACTCTAAAAACTATTCAACTTGTACAACTAATTGAGGAAATCGTATATATATCGAAAAGGGACGAAAGAAACCCTGAAACCCTGAACGAATGGCGACGCGAGTCTGTTTGCGCCTCGAGAAGCCTTGCAGACGTTGGTTGATTTAGAACAACCATCGACCGAATCGACCAAGTCGGGTCGTAGGAGGGTTGGGATCGAAGTCGATTTCGGGTCCAGGAACCTGTTGTGGGAGAAGGCAGGGTCAGCGTTCGGAACGCGTCGAGGAGGAAGAACGAAAAGGCGAGGGCGAGACGACTCACGTTGCTGAACATGTCGATCTCGTGAGCCTTCTTGAAGGGCTGTCGTCCGTGGTAGAAGTAGTGAGGGAGGAAGAGGCAGAACCAGATGGGCTGGAGGGAGGAGAGAGGGGAAGTCAGCGTTGACGTCGCCTTTCAGATCTCGTCGACGAGCGAAGTGAGAGGGATGATGATGAGGGTGGGAGACTCACGATGTTGATGTAAGAGATGATGAAGTCACTGGTGTTCCATCCTCCGCTGAGGAAGACGGGGTAACCCTGGGGGAGGAAAGGAAGAGAAAGGAGCGAGGTCGTCAGAACGAAGAAGTGGCAGAGGTCGTCGAGACCTTCAACGTCTCACGGCCGAGGCCCGCGGATCGAAGTATTTAGACTCACGTTGAAGACGACGACGATAGCGCACCAGAAGAGAGCCCAGTAACTGAACGAGAGAAGAGACGAAGAGGAACGACGGTCAGTTCGGATGATGTTGCGCGAGGACGATCGAAGTCTAGTGTGGGCGTACGCAGGGTAAGGCTGGAACTTGTCTGTGAGTCGAGAGAAGAGGAAGAGGGGAAGAGGTCAGAGGGATTCGACCTCGGCGACGAACGCGACGAACGAGACTTCGGACTGACTGTAAAGGAACTTGGAAGCGCTTCGGTCGATACCCTGAGCCTCGCATCCGGCCTTGAATCGGAGGAAAGCAGTGCAAATGGTACCCCAGCAGATCTGTGAGTCGACGCGAAGAGGAGAGAGAGGTCAGATCATCGAACTCGGGTGAAGAGTCGCGAGGTTTGAAACTCACGAAAGCAGCGATGGAAGTCAAGTTCGAGAGCCATCCGAGAACGGTGCTGGCTCCCTCGGAGAGAGACATGTAGGAGAGCAAGATCCACATAACGGAGCTGCGAGAGGAGTAGAGGGGAAAGTCAGAACCAGAAAGCGCTCGTCAAGCAACGACGAGGAGAAAGACTCACAATCCCAGAGCGACGATGGGCAATCCACTCTTGGTGGTCTTGGAGAGAATCTTGGGAGCTTGTCCTCGGAGAGAAAGTCCGTAGATGGTTCCTGGGAGGAAGAAATGGAGGATCGTCAGCGCAGGTCAAGGCGGACGACTAGGCGAGGGAGGTGAGACGTGAACGAACGGCTCGATCCGTAGAGACCAGAGTTAGACGCAGAGAAAGCGGAAGTCAAGACTCCGGCGTTGATGATGTGGGGGAGAACCTTGACTCCAGCTCGGTTGAAGGCGATGACGCTGTCAGAAGGAAGGAGAGAAAGCGCGGTCAGTTTGAGCTTCGCGAGAGGAGACGAAAAGAGCGAACGAACAAGGGCGACGAGGCAGCGGTTCCGGTGGACTGGAGGATATCAGGATCATCCGAAGGGACGAGCATACCGACGATGGTGATACTGAATAAGGCGAGCGAGAGGGTAAACGGTCAGCGTCGCGACGCGTTTAATTTGGGCGGGAGCTGAACTCACCCAAAGACGTAGAAGAACAGGATTCGGTAGAAGATTCGGTTGACGGCCTTCTTCATGTTGGCTCGAGGGTTGACGACCTCAGCACAGGTCATGGCGAGAGCCTCCATTCCAGAGAAGGAGTCTGAGATGCGGAGACACGACGAAGAATGAAAATCAGCTCAGCGCGCTCCTCGCCTTCGTCCGACAGATATTCTACTCACAAGCAGCCTGGAGAAGGGTGGTGAACCATCCCATGAATCTGTGGACGACAATCACATGGAAAGAGGAAGGGAAGGGGTAGCGTCAGAAGGAAGCGAAGGAGTCAGGGAGGAGACGAGAAAATGCGACGCGACTCACCGACCGATGGCTCCGGGCAGAATGTGCTCAGCGAAGGCTCCAGGGTTCTTCCAGTATCGCTGCGAGGGTACAGTATTGATCGAAGGTCAGCACAGATTGAGGGAGAGTGAGGCGAGTCGGGCGACGCGAGGCGAGGCGACTCACGAAACCGATTCGATCTCCGGAAGGTCCTCCTCCCAAATCCACAGCGAGTCCTCCAATGATAAGACCGAGGATGAGCGAGATCTTGATCATAGCGAACCAGAACTCGGACTCTCCGAACCAACGGACCTGGGGGGTGAACGCGGAAGAAGGAAGGGCGAGCGAGCGTCAGAAAAGATAACGACGCGTCGAGGAGAGGACTTCGGAAAGGCAGGGGGAGAAAACTCACTCCGAGGAAGTTGAAAGAAGCGCAGAGGAAGAGAAGAAGAGTAATGAAACCAGCGAGCTGTTGGACGAGAGGGAGGACGCGTCAGTCACCAGCTCGAAGCGAAGACTCTAGCGAGATGAAGAAAGAGGAACGAACTCGAGCGGTGGTCATTTCGATCCAGAATCCGATGATGAGGGTAGCCGAGATGATCTCAGTAGGGAGAGAGACAACGTGGTTGTACCACTGCATCCATCCGAGAGCGAAACCGACGGAGGGGTGGATGTACCTCTCTGAGCGAAGGGAAAAGATACAGAGACGAAAGCGATCAGAACGCGATCTCGTTTCGGTTTCCTGCTGAGTCTGAACTAACCAGCCATGTGCACGTATCCACCAGCGATAGGAGCGTAGCACATCATCTCTCCAAGGGATTGAATCCTAGGAGTTGAGGCACGAGAAGTCCGTGGTCAGTTCTTGTCGACTCCCGCTCGAAGCAAGCGATGGGACGACTCACATCGACCAAACGACAGTTCCGATGAGCAAGTAAGCAATCAAAGCTCCTGCGGGACCAGCGTGAGCGATGGCCTTTCCGGATCCCAAGAAGAGTCCGACTGAAGGTGAGAACGACAGGGAGAAGTCAGCTTCAGTCGCATGAGGCCTCGCTCGAGACGGAAAGAGACAAACCTCCGAGAGTTCCTGAGGGAGGCGAAGAAGAAAGCAGGAATGAGCTCGTCAGTATCAGCCGAGACTTTATTTCGGGCTGTTGAAGGTTGCTGACCTGCGAGAGCAATCATCTGAACGTCTGGGAGGGAGAAACGGAGGGACGAGGGTGAGCTGAAGTTCGACGACGTCGATGGGACGAGCGAGAGATTGATTGAACTAACGTCGCTGCTGCATTCTCCTCTGAAGACCGTCATGAATACCAGTGTGAACGTCGACCATGACATCTGAGGGAGGGGAAGGAGAAGGAAGTTAGCGATGGACGAGAGCACGCGGAGCGGGAAGCAGAATCAACTCACCATCCTCGTCGCCTCGAGCAGCCTCGACGGTAACGTTGGTGGTATCGTAATCCTTCTTCTCGTCGTAATCCATGTTGAAAGTAGTGGAGGGGGTAGTAGTGAAGGGGAGAGGTAATGGTTGAGGGGAAAGAGGAGGAAAGAAGTGTCGAGGGCGAAAGAAGATGGCCGTTGAAGGGGAAAGGAGGGTCGGAGGAATGCGAGCGCTCAATCGAACCTCTCTCGACTTGAGCGTTCTCAGCGTTCGAGCCTTATCATGAGCGGTACAGCCGTCTGAAAGGTTTTTGATTCAGGATAAGCAAGACGCCAGGGCGAGGGAGAAAGTCGCGACGGGCGAGTCCGCTCGATCCATCGTCCCCACGCGTGTCCAATCGAGTCGAGCCCTTCGCCCACTTCGAAGGGCCTATTTCCAGATAAGCACAAAGCCCGGAACAGAGAGATACGTCGGTTCGGTAGCATTTGTAAGCAGTTCGCGAAAGAAGAGCGACGAGAGCCCGTCTCCTTGGAGAGGAAGAGAACCAAGGAAGGTATAGATGAAGAGCAGGAACTTGGCCTTCTCCGTTAGACCCTCATGGGCGCTACTTCGAGAGGTCTAAGGGAAGCCTTGGCGAGCCTGCCCTGAAGATAAGAAGATGGGCCGGGGTCAAGGAAGAGGGATGGGGGAGGGAGGCGATTCAACCATTTCCCCGCGTCCAACTGAGACTGCCTGCTTCCCTTCGCTCTTCTGCTCTCGATGGAGTTACAGACAGGAGATAGAGAAGAATGGTCAAATACACAGATAGATACGAGATGGGTCCGAGGAGCGCTCAGGAAGTCTAGCGGGCCGTTCGTCGTCGTCAAGGAGCAGACGCGTCAAGCTTCCGACTTCCCTCGCGACGAGCGATTCGTTCTTTCTGCTCTCGTTTTCCCTTCGACTCACACTCCATAGAGGCTCATACTCGAATCAAGTTGCACGCCTCCACTTGATGATCTAGCGTCGTCTTCTGGGAGAGAAACGCGCGAGAAGGGGAGAAACGAGAAACGAGAGCTCACTTACCCGCGTCCTTGGCTCGAGAACGGCAGTGTTTCAGTCTCGAAGATAAGATACGAACAGCAGACAGTATTACCAAGTAGATACAGACACCTGGCCTCTCGTATCGCTGGTCAGAAGAGAGAGAGCGCTCGATTCGAAGCTGAAGAGAGAGCGCCGACGACGCGAGCTTCGACTTGCTTTCGATTTCGGGACGACTTTGCCCCTCCGCATCTCTTCGCAGGACCCCGAGTAATCGATGCCTCTGAGAGGAACAGATTAAGAAGAGGATCGTCGGTACGTCGCGGTCGAGGGAACGAGGGAGTCGAAAGTCCGCAACGCGACCTTGGAGTCTTCCGTTCTTAGGCCATCAACGTGGTGATCCGGGAGAGCTCCCGCCTTCAGTCGGCCATCGTCCTTCGAGATACACTCGTAACTAGACGTGGATATGAAGTCAATGCAAACGCCTCGGTCTTCCATCTCGTCCTGACCCTCCCTCCCGCTCCCTCTTCGTCCACTCCTTTCTCTCTCTCTCTTTCCCCAAAGCCCAACACACGCACGCACGAGCAGTTTATGTTCATGACCATTACCGAAGAATGTGTGAAGCCTGATAATACCAGTAAAGGAAGAAAAAGGAACGGATCCCAAGAAAGCGAAACGAAGACGGGTCTAGGGCTACAAAAAAGGCGAGGCAGGCACGCACGAACAGGTTCGAGAGAAGAGGCAAGGGGGCAAAACCGAAGATGGGAGGTAAGGGAGATGAGGGTGAGGGTGAGAGGCTAGCGCTAAGATGGTTTGGGGTTGAGCAAGCCAGGATGGGGGTGGGAGGGGAAGAGAGAGAGAGGGAGAGCAGGTTGAAGTTTGGTTCGTTAAAGGAGATAAAGTAGAGTGGATGGATGGGAAGGAGAGAGAGAGAGTTCGTTGGTCGTTATGTAGGGAGAAGACAGGGAGGTGGTGATGTGGTTGTTGTCGTTTTTGAAGGAGAGATGGAAGAGTGAGCGTTTAGTGTCCAGTCGTTGAGGCTCGCTCGCCGGCGTCTTGGTCTGGAGAAAGGACAAGAAAGAGGGAGGAGGTTAGCTCGAGACGGGAGAGACATAAGAGGATCTGGGAGGTAGAGAGAAACCAGAACGAGAAAAACTCACAAAGAGGAGGCAAATCCACGACCTCTTCCGGCGGGGTCGTCGCGTTCGTCGACGACTGAGGAACCGCTCCCGCATCCTCGTGCCTCACGAACCTCGTCACCGAGTCCCTCCTGTTATCCTCACCGAGCACCCCAGGTCCCCTCAGAGGCGAGTCCTCTCCCTCCGACGATCCCAAACCCATCGAGCTCGAACCGGTGTAAAGACCTCTCTTCTCGCTCGACAACCTTCCCTCCGACTCGCTACCGTGACCTCCAGACGACGAGCCGGTGAGTCCCCCAGGAGGGACGTGGGAGAAGGCGGAGGGAGCGAAGGTGTTGAGTCCTCCACCGAAGTTGGAGTTGGTTGGAGAGGAGAGGGAGTTGGTCGACGCGTGGGTGGATCCTGCTGCTGTTCCGAGGGCCGAAGAGGAGTTGTTGCCGTTTCCGTTTCCGTTTCCATTTCCGTTTCCAAAGAAGGCTGGGGAGGGTTGGTAGATAGGGTTGGATTCGGGGTCGGAGGGAAGAGGAGGAGACCAGGGTCGACCGGCAGCCATCATGTCGTTCTCTGCGAGCGAGGAGGAACGAAGGGAGGAAAGAGTCAGGACGAGGAGACGCGAGCGCAAACAAAGAGAAGGAAAGGTACGAACGAGAAGCCTTCTCGTCCAAGCGTCTCTGCTTATCTCTCTTCCTAACGCAGAACCAGATCAACCCAGCGAGGATCAAGAGACCTCCCACTCCTCCAACGACTCCTCCAGCGATGGCTCCAGCGTGGTTCGATCCTCCAGCCAAGTTCGAGTTCCCCGAGCTCGACGATCCAGATCCAGTACCCGTCGAGTTCGAAGTCGCTGAAGCAGTGGCGAAGACGGTCTGGACTCCTCCTGAGACGGTGAGAGTAGCGTAGACGCTGAGACATCGAAGGAAAGGAAAGGTAAGAAAAGGAGAACGAACAAACGCGTCAGTTCGAGAGATCGCAACGGAGAAAAAACGAGACGACGGGAAAACTCACGTGAGAGTGGTAGGCACGTCTCCAACGGGTAGAGACGAGTAAATGACAGCTGCCTCAGCGTTGGCAGCTCCACTGATGCACGAAGTCGAACCAGCTCCGACGGTGTAGAGGGGCGAGGACCCGGCTGAGCCCCTTCGGAAGGCAAGAACACGAACGACGAGGCGAAGAAGGTCAGTTTCTGCTTCTGGCTCACCAGCAGACGAAGGAGACGTGTATGATCGACTCGAGACGCACTTGGTTCCACCGTCAGACATCGCGAACATGACTTGAGATCCAGCGAGGACTCGGAAAGGCCAACTTGCTGTTCGACCAGCGAGGTCCGTGATAGGGACGTCGAAACTCATGCCTCCTGGAATCAGACCTGCAGAGAGCGTGAGCGAAGGCATGGAGCAGTCAGTCTTGAGCTCAGACTAACGAAAAGAAGTGGAGGGAGAAACGAGATGGACGCACCAGTGAGACCGATGGGGTTCGTCGCTGAGGACTCCCACGTAATCTGGAAGTCTCCGCACTGAGAGTTCAAGCATAGCAAGCATTGTCAGTTTTCCCACCATCGAGAGAGGTAGGAGGGCAAGCTCACTAACCTGAGTAGGGGTAGTAGTCGAAACGGAGAACGTCGAGTCGAGGGAGTGATCCAAGTTGTCCAAACAGGACGTTCCGTTCCCACTCCCGTCGGCGACCTTGACGACTTGAGAGACTCGTCCTCCGTCTGCTCCGTCGACGCTGTCCTGGAGGAGAGCGATGAACTCGACTCCGCTGCCGAGAGGGAGACTGGGGAGGGTGTAGCTGGAGGAAGGGAGGAAGAAGGGGAGTGAAAGGGAAAAAGGGAAAGGACGAAAGGGACGAAGGTCAACTCCGAGGAAGTGGTCGAACGAGCTCCTCCCTCGTTGCGATGTTCAGCTCGACACTTACGAGTTATCGGTAGCTGTGAAGGTGAGGTTGGAAAGCACCTATTGACCCCCAAACAAGAGAGAGAAAAAAGTGTGAGCTTGTCTTCTGTCTTACAAAAGATCGACCCTCCTTCGAAAACGAGGGGGGGTTCGGTCGCTCGCTCCCTTCCCTCCTCTCTCCTCTTTGGCTCCAAAACTCACAGAATTCTGATCCGACGTAGGTATGAGGATGAGGTTATAGTTGGTAGCTTGAATCGACCCTGTATGAGTCCACGAGAGAGCGAGATTCCCGCACTGTTGAGGCTCGCTGATCGTGAAGGTGCCGATTCCTGCGAGGGCGAGGGAGGGCAGGAAAGCGAGGACGAGGGAGGAGAGGAGGAGCATCGCTCGAGCGGAGGAGGAGGTAAGCGATTAAGGAGGGGCCGAGGGCAGGAAGGGGAGAAGGGGCGGAAGGAAAAGCGGGAAGGGAGGAGGAGGAGAGAGTTGGGAGCGAAGTGAAAGAAAGCAAGGGAGGGTCGGGGAGGGAGGGAGATTCCAATCTACTCCGTGACGTCGCTGCACCCCTCTTTTGTCGGCGCCATTCCACGTTCAGCAGAGGAAAAGTTTGCATCGAGACTGGCAGAACTAGCTAGGCTCGATTGAGATCTACCCTGCTAGAGAGGAAAATCTGCGAGAGAAGGCAAGAACGAAGACGAGAGCTCGGTGATAGAAGAAACGAAAGCGATCGTCGGCGTCCCGCTCTCCCTCCCTTTGCTCTTCTTCTTCGCTCCTGCTTTGATGAAGCCAAGTGAGCTTGAGGAGATAAAGCAAAGGCCTGAAGAAAAGTTTGCTTGGAGTTCTTTCTTCCTCTTTGAGTAAAGAGCCAGGGGTGGGAGAGAGGGAGCGAACGACGACGACGCGAAGAGAGGGCTCAATCTTCGTGACGCGTCTTTGAGGTCGATAAAAAGGGTGAAGAAGGGTCAAGGTCGACGTGCTGAGGCTGGTATGCACAAATCCAGGGGCTAAAGAGTCTTGGGTGAGGTATAAAGGTCAAGGTTGAGGCTCAGGGTGCTGTTCGCGAAGGTTTGGGGAGGAGCGCGACGCGTCGTGAAGGTCTGCTTAATTTCGGTCCCAACTTTTTCTTGGACGTGCTTTGGAGACAGCAAGGATGAAGAGGACGAAGACGGTCGAGTTCTGAGGTCGGGTAGATCCTGGAGAGGTTGGGCCAGGCGGGGGGAAGGAGGTGAAAGGTGAGCTTTGACCTTCGTCTCCATGGAGGGAGAGACAGGGAGGAGCGTTCGACCCTCTTGACCTAGAAGAGAGAGCACTTCAAGAAGGGAAGTTGAGAGAGCTCTCTCGTGTGATTACAAAGGGAAGATTTGGATATAAGTAATGGCCGTGTCTTGAGAGAAGAAAGCAAAGAGGAGGAGGAGGAGAAGGGAGGGAGGGAGGGAGAGGTCGAGCCGTTGCGCCCCTCCCCTTCCTTTCCGTCGCAGAGAGGTTTTCGAGAGTGGCCAGCTCCCCTTCCGTTCGCCCTTAGACCACCACTCACCCTTTTTATACATCGTCAGTCCTACTTCTCTACTCTTCACAGCAACACTCTACACATCACCCCCACCTCGGACCCATCAAACCTCGCTTCTTTGGATGCTCTGGGGAAGGATGGAGGGTGGGAAGGGGAGATGCAGAGGAGGAAGGGAGGGGAGGGAAGAAGAGGGTGGAGTGTTTTGCGAACGAGCCTAGCGCTCTTCCTCGGCCTCCCCTCCTCTTCTCTTCTGCTCTACGGCCTTCTCTGACCCTCGGAGTATACCTCATGAGCTTGAGGGAAGGTCTGGTGGATCTGGGTGGGCTGGGGAGGTTGATGAACGTGCTGGAAGGACGTCAAACATGCGAACGAAAACTGCTCCTCGAACCTCGTTGCTGACTCGTTCCTTCTCCCTCCCTTCCTCCTCTCTTCTCTTCTTGTTCACTTCTCTACAGACAATGGGAAAGGACAAGCTTCACGTTAACGTCGTTGTCATCGGACACGTCGACTCTGGTGCGTTTTCGCTCGTCAAATTTGGCTCGCGAGCTCCCTCCAAAGATTCTGGCTGACCCGGCCCCCTCCCTTCCTCTTCTCCTCCCTTTCCTTCCTCTCTACAGGAAAGTCGACCACCACCGGTCACATGGTTCGTTCCCTCTCGTTCTTCTCGTACTCGTCCAAGTCGATTTACTGACCCGACTTCCCTATCGCTCCCTCCAACAGATCTTCAAGGTTGGTCGACCTTCCAGCTCCTTCTATCTCTCCACCCCGCCACCACCCTCTCGCCTTTCTTATACTGACCTTCCTTTCGTGTACAGTGTGGAGGTATTGACAAGCGAACCATCGAGAAGGTTAGTTTCATCTGCTCGAGTCGGAAATCATCTCGAAACGAAACGAGAAAGCTGACTGCCTCGTCCTTCCCTTCCCACCCCATCTCTTCACCCCCACCAGTTCGAGAAGGAGGCCGCCGAGCTCGGTAAGGGATCCTTCAAGTACGCTTGGGTTCTTGACAAGCTGAAGGCTGAGCGAGAGCGAGGAATCAGTGAGTCTCGTCTTCGTTCATCGACTTGAAAAAGATGACGGCGTCGACACTAGTCTCGAACGAAATCTGACTCGTCCTCCTTCCTTTCCTCCCTCTTCAGCCATCGATATCGCGCTCTGGAAGTTCGAGACCCCTCGATAGTGCGTCTTCGCGTCCCTTTTATCTCTCCCTTCGAAGCAACCCTTACGCTCTTCTTCTTTCTACAGCATGATCACCGTTATTGATGCTCCCGGTCACCGAGATTTCATCAAGAACATGATCACTGGTACTTCCCAGGTCAGTTCGCTTCCCCTCTCTCTTCGCTTCGTTCTTCGTCCGAGCGAGATCCTGACTCCTCTTCTCTTCTTTCTCCCTTCAGGCCGATTGCGCTATCCTCATCATCGCCGGTGGTGTTGGAGAGTTCGAGGCTGGTATCTCCAAGGACGGACAGACCCGAGAGCACGCCCTTCTCGCTTTCACCCTCGGTGTTAGGCAGCTCATTGTCGCCGTCAACAAGATGGACACCACCAAGTACTCCGAGGCTCGATTCGAGGAGATCATCAAGGAGACCGCCGGTTTCATCAAGAAGGTTCGTCGCTTTCCCTCTTCGTCTCGTCGCCTTCCTTCTCGTTCGCCTTCGGATCCTAACCTCGCTCTTACTTTTCCTTTCTTCCCTTCTCTAGGTCGGATACAACCCCAAGACCGTCGCCTTCGTCCCCATCTCTGGATGGCACGGAGACAACATGATTGAGGAGTCCGCCAAGTTCGTCTTCCCTCCTTCGTCGTTCGCTCTCGCCTCGACTTCGTTCGCTGACCTCTTCCCTCTTCTTCTTTTCCTCCTACAGCATGGCTTGGTACAAGGGATGGACCAAGGAGACCAAGGCTGGTGTCCTCAAGGGTAAGACCCTCCTCGAGGCTATCGACGCCATCGAGCCCCCTTCCCGACCCACCGACAAGCCCCTCCGACTCCCCCTCCAGGATGTTTACAAGATCGGAGGAGTGAGTACTTCTTTCCTTCGTTCTCGACCGTTATTTTGAAGCGATTCGCTGACCTCGACCTTTCGTTTCTCTCCCTCAGATCGGAACAGTGCCCGTCGGACGAGTCGAGACCGGAATCATCAAGGCCGGTATGGTCGTCAACTTCGCTCCTTCCAACGTCACCACCGAGGTCAAGTCCGTCGAGATGCACCACGAGCAGCTTGTTGAGGGAGTTCCCGGAGACAATGTTGGTTTCAACATCAAGTGAGTCGTTCTTCCTTCTCGCCATCTCTCGACCTTCGACTCGACTCGTCTTCGTTTCGAACCTTCCGTCGCTGACCACCTTCCCTCTTTTCCCTACCTCTCCAGGAACGTTTCCGTCAAGGACATCCGACGAGGAAACGTCTGCTCTGACTCCAAGAACGACCCCGCCAAGGAGGCCGCTTCTTTCAACGCTCAGGTCATCGTTCTTAACCACCCCGGACAGATCGGAGCTGGTTACTCGCCCGTCCTCGATTGCCACACTGCTCACATCGCCGTACGTATCCCCTCTCTTCCGACGAGCGAAAACGCGAAGGAGACGACGACGCGTTCAAACTCGACCTGACCTCCCTCTCCTCTTGCTTCCTTCAGTGCAAGTTCGATACCCTCATTGAGAAGATCGACCGAAGGACCGGTAAGACCATGGAGGCCTCCCCCAAGTAAGTACTCGAATCCTTCGCTTTCCTATTCGATTCCCGCGAACTCGAGCTGACCTTCGCCCTTCCTTTCCCTCCTTCCTCTTTCCTCAGGTTCGTCAAGTCCGGAGATGCCGCCATCGTCAAGCTCGTCCCCACCAAGCCCATGTGTGTCGAGGCTTACAACGAGTGTATGTAGAACTTCCCTTCGACTTCAACTCTTCGACGACGAAGAAGACTTCCAGCTGACCTCTCGCTCTTCCCCTCCCTCCCTCTCCCAGTCCCTCCTCTCGGACGATTCGCCGTCCGAGACATGAGGCAGACCGTCGCCGTCGGAATCATCAAGTCCGTTGAGAAGACTGATGGATCCAAGGGAAAGGTAAGCCTTCCATTCCACTCTTCGACGACGTCGTCGCGTCTCCTCCCACCCCTCGTCGGCCGCTGACTCCCTTCCCCCATCCTCTTTTGTCTTTGTCTAGGTCACCAAGGCCGCTGAGAAGGCCGTCAAGAAGAAGTAAACAGTGATCTAACGATTGCTCCCTATACTTCTCTCTTTTCATCGCTGTTCTCTCCCTTCGTTTCGTTTTTCTTTGCACTTCGTCGTTTTTACCCTCCCCCTCCACCCCCCATCCCCTTTATGCATGTCTCATCGGGTTAATAACAACTGAGAGAGTGGTGTCTTGGAAAGAGAAAGAGAATGAGAATGAGCTCGCCCTTCGGGCGAGACAAGGAACAAGAAGAGCAGGACTCGTGAGAATGAGTCGAGTCGAGTCGTCTCGCGAAGGACCGGAGCTGAAGAAGAGGAGGCGAGTAGCTCGTCGGAGGGAAAGTGCGTTTGTTGCTGTCTCTTCTTTCTCTTTCGAGATTCTTCGTCTCTGGTAGAGAGGTGGTCAGTTCGGAAGAAGGGTCGTTGGGGAGGGCAAGATGGCGAGGAGGAGGGAGAGGTTGTTGTCGTCGCGTCCAGTTCTCGTTCGCTGTTCTGCTCTCCCTCCTCTTCTCCATCAAGCTCTCCCAACGAAGCACCACGGACGGACTTGTGCTGTGTTATCTTTCTACTCGATCGCAAACTCAAAATACTGCTGCTTTGAGATGACTCGGTGTTGAAGCTGAGGGAGGACGGATTTTGATGGCTTGAGTTCGTCGTGGTGCTCCTGTTGTTCGGCGAACTACTGGAGCATTTAGAGACGTCGCTTTTTCTTCGGACTTAACAGGGGTGTAGGCAGATGGAGAGGTCATGGTGAAGGCGAAGAGAGATCGTCTTTGAGGGAAGGAGACTTCGACGCAATCAAATTGTCGTGCTACTGTAATACTCCGGTTTCCTTCGTCTCTTCTTCGTTTCAAGTCGCTCAAACTTCTTCGACAGTAAGATGCACAATTCTGGTGTCGGCTGAGACTACTTCGACTGATGAAAGATCGTCTTGCTTCGAGCAAATTTGACCTTGAACGACCTTGTTGCGTTTCGTTTGGCACGAATCCGAAGCTCGTCCACGTTTGCTATCCAATCCACTCGTTCAGAATTCTCCTTCGCCAGCGCACTCTCTGAATTTCAGCTTCCATATCAGGTCAAGGATGGGGAAGTTGAAGGGACCGGATCGAGTCGAAGAGTGGCAGGGAGTCGACCCTGAAGTGAAACGCGTTATTACGATGCACATCTTTCGACTGAAGATGGTGCTCATTCGTGCTTGACCTCAAGGCTCAGAGATAGATCGGTGCTTTTCTTTCTGTGACACTGAGAGAACAAACCGTAGAATGGAGAGGCAGCTGGTTGCGATTCTCGAGAGAGATCAACGCGTACTCGACGGATCAAAACAACGAGTCGAAGGCTCACTCTTCGTTCGCCTTGTGCGAGCAGCGAGCTCCGCTTTCTCCAATTATTAAAGGGGCTGATTCAGCAACCATGAGTAGAGTAGCAGGAGGGATTGCTACCAGCGAGACCTTCATCAAAGGCAGGGTTCGCGGACGACTGGAAGCGACTTCGACGAAAGGACGCAGTTGAACGGGAAGCTGAGCTGCTCTTTCCTTCCACTGCTCGGATCGAGTACCGGCCTCCTAATCAGAGACAGTTTGAGACTTGACTTCTCTGAGTCGCTGATACGACGAACAGAACTGAAAGAGGAGGACGCGAGCGCGGCTCGACGAACTCGAAGACTTCTCCTCGCGATTGGCGCTCTCGCTCTACCCTCCCTCCGTCCCCCTCTGGCCCGAATCGAGACTCTTTCCTTGAAGCACCAGGTCCCGAGCGATATCTCGAACTTAGCTCACGTGTTCTCAGACTTTCCAAGAGTAGAAAGGGTGCGATGAATCGACATGCATCGACAAACCGACACGAGACGCGAGACGCGAAACGATCTAGATGTGCTTTCCTGGCCAGGCAAAGAACACAGGAACCTTCCTGTAACGCGAAATGGTAGAAGAGAGATCTCGTCAGCATGATTTCGATCTAGGAAAGATGTTTTCGCGGGAAGGACGACGCGAAGTGAAGCGAGAAGAGACGCGGACGCACGCCTTGTACTCCTTCCAGGCGGGATCGTCGCCGTATTTCTTTTCGGACGCCTCCTGTAGAACGCAGAGGAGAGAGGAAAAGAAGAAAGTCAGACGAGCGTGAAATCACATTAATGGGAAGAAAACGAACCTCGAGCAAAGGAACACCAGACGCCTGATGAAGAGCAGAACGCGAAGAGACGGGCAATCGCCGATCAGTATGAGCCTTTCAGAGCTCCTCAGCCTCGCTCTGAAGACTCACTTTGGTCAGAAGTAGGTACTCGAAAAGGGGCGAGATGAGAGCAGCGACGACGATCCATCGAGGGAGAAGCGGAGCGACGGACTTGAGAGCGATGGGGGAGCTGGTAGCGGAGGAAGCAGCGAGGAGAGCTCGGACCGAGAGAACGTAGACCCCAGACCAGAGCGTGACCTGCGAATGGGAAGGATAAGCGAGGAAGAGCAAAATCAGCAACGAGACGCGTCGACTGAACAGTGTCTGAAACGAAGAGACTAGCACTGACCTCTCCGACGTAGCTGGAGCGAAGGAAGAAAGATGTCATGTCAGTACGAAGCGAGGGAGAGATAATAGATCTGGAGGGTAGAGTAGGTCGAGAGGGAAGGGAAGAAAGAACTAACTTGGGGTGTCGAGACCACGACCAAACTCCGGAAGAGATGAACTTCTCCTCGTGTTTCTTCTCGTTTCGGGCTTTCCTCCAAGCGCTCTTCTCTGGAAGCGGTAAGAGAATGAAGCAAAAAGTCAGTCATCGTCTCGTGGCTTGCAGAAAGCGAAAGGAGGGAGAGCGAAAACTCACGTCGATCAGCAGCGACCTCGAGTCCGAACGCTCCAATCCAGATCCCGAGACCGACGAGGTCGAGCCATCCGAGTCGAGGCTGACGAGCCTTGGGAATGGCTGAGCGAGGGAAGGAGGGCGAAGAGAGGGTCAGTCCAAGGTCGAGGTTGATCGAGAGCCGGCGAGAGAAGAAAGACGACAACGACGCACAGTTGACGAGGTAGACAGGCAGAGCGGCAAGAGAGATCCAGACCGCTTGACCGGTCCATGCACCAGCAAACTTCAAAGGCGAGACCTTGATCTCGTCGAATCGAGAGTCCTTCTTGTCAGGGTGATTGTGGATTCGCTGGCGACGAGGGGAACGAGGGAAACGAGGGAACGAAGAGACGTCAGCTTCAGATCCTACGAACAGCAGCAGATGGTACGAAACGGAACACCAGCGTGTAGCCCGAGCTCTAGAGAGCATCAGGCGACGAGACGAGACGGTGCAGCCTGTAGAAGAAGGATCAAAGAGGGCTGAAACGCACCTGGAAGAGGAAGGTTCCGAGCCTTCCAGCCCAAAGGGCTGCCATCGTCGAAAGCAGGACACTCCTTCCGCTCAATCCCTTGAGGCCGATGAGAAGACCAGCTGGGTTCCTGGATGCTGGGAGGTAAACAGAGAGAGCGACGGAAGAGAGGAACCCAAGACTTCCAGCGAGCTGAAAGGGACGGGAACGGGAAGGGAGGGCTGAAGGTCAGCTTCGCATCTCTTCGTCCGCGAGAGACTCATTATAGAGACGAGAAGGAGATGGACTGACATCGTAGTACTTCTCACTCTGGTTGATGATAGCTGGGATAGCGAAAGTGGTCTGCAGTCCGAAGGTGAGAGCCTGTAAGAAGGATGGGAAGGGAAGAAGAAGAAGGAAGGGAGGAATCGAGGTGAGCTCGAGTCTTGTCTCCTTCACTCGAGCCACAGCTTCCCCGGGTCGTACAACATGATTGGAAGTGGAAGTAGGCTCACGGCGACGGGGATGAGCGTCTTGAGCACTGGGTTGGCAGAGGAGGCAAGGAAGGACATCGTGGATGGAGGACGAACGAAGGAAGGGGGCGAGATCGGTTCTGGATCGATTCGGCCAGAGGCTCGGGGAGGGTCGAAGCGTCATTCTCGTCGTTTTTCTACGAGATCAAAATCTGCGGTAAATAAGATAGGCGTAGAAGATTTCTAACGCGACTGTCTGGCGTGCTCTGAGGTTTTCACATCGCATTTACGCTTCGAAGGGAGACGGACCTGCGAAAGCGCTCGCTCGACGCGTCGTCTCTCGTCTTCAACCGGCAGCTTCTCTCTCCTCCGTCCTTCTGATCATTCGTCGGAAGTCTGTGATGAGGCAAGGAACCTTCTCGTTCCGTGATAAGATGACAATCAATTCAGGTCTGGTCGCACAGCGCTCAACGATCAGACCTTCCTGAAGCAGAGCAGCGAGTCGCTGAGACGATCTGAAGAGAGCCGTCGAGTCTAGAGAACGGAGAATCAAGAATAAAAGAATCGAAAGTGAGGATAAGAGAGGAGAGGAACAAGAGTTAAAAAGGGGGAGAGGGAGAGGCGAAACGAACTCGACGCGCCTCGTCCCGTTCCGTTCGAAGACTGCGACTCTTCGTCGCTTTTGCTTCGTCAGACGTTTTAAATATGAGGGAATGGGCGCATCAATTGTCAGGAGAGCTTGATGCAGAAGAGGCGGGAGAGCAGAACAGTGGACGAGACTTCGACGCGACGTCGACCTCCCTCCCCTCCTCGCGCCCTTGCCCTCCCCAACGACCCTCCCCCCGAACTGGCCACCTCTCTACAAGAGACGAAAGATGTCGAAAGAGAAAGAAGAGACCGCCGAAGCACTGGCGAAGCTGATAACGACGAGCAAGCTCTGCTCCCTCAGCGAACGACTTCGCCGCCCTTGCAGCGGACTCCTTCGAGACGACTGAACGTCAGTCCTCTCCACGAACTCCTTCTGCTCTCGTTTCTTCCTTGTCTCGCCCGAAGGGCGAGCTTGTTCTCTTTCAAAAGACCACTCTCTCAGTTGTTATTAACCCGATGAGACATGCATAAAGGGGATGGGGGGTGGAGGGGGAGGGTAAAAACGACGAAGTGCAAAGAAAAACGAAACGAAGGGAGAGAACAGCGATGAAAAGAGAGAAGTATAGGGAGCAATCGTTAGATCACTGTTTACTTCTTCTTGACGGCCTTCTCAGCGGCCTTGGTGACCTAGACAAAGACAAAAGAGGATGGGGGAAGGGAGTCAGCGGCCGACGAGGGGTGGGAGGAGACGCAACGACGTCGTCGAAGAGTGGAATGGAAGGCTTACCTTTCCCTTGGATCCATCAGTCTTCTCAACGGACTTGATGATTCCGACGGCGACGGTCTGCCTCATGTCTCGGACGGCGAATCGTCCGAGAGGAGGGACTGGGAGAGGGAGGGAGGGGAAGAGCGAGAGGTCAGCTGGAAGTCTTCTTCGTTCGTCGCGAGGCAGAGTCGAAGGAAGGAACCGATACGTACACACGTTGCACTAGACCAACCCCTCCTGAACTTTCTTCAGAAAGGGAGCTACGCACAGAGAGGTGGGTGGGACGAAAGGTGTCGAGGACCGACGAAGGCCAGGTTTGAAGACGGCGTGTGAGTCGACAAACCTTTTTCCCTTTCACCTTTCTGTCTCCTCTCCTCTTCTCTCAGCCTCGGTCTCCCCCCACCCAGACCCAACCTGAAAGACTGTATGTTATATCAAGATCAAGGACTATCTCCAAAGCAAAGCAAGAAACTAAGATTATCGAAAGCGGCGAAGGGAGCGTGTGTTGTTGTTTTGTTTTGGTAAACGAAACGAGGTCGGGGGGAGTTTGCGTTTTGGGTTGGGATCGGGTTGGCGGATGAGTGAGAAAAGTAGGAGGTTTACGAGACCCAGAACGCCAAGGCGATGACGAAGTAGAGGGACATAAGCACTGCAGCAAAGAGAAGGGGAAATAAAAGTCAGTGAGGAGAACGAGGAGGGAAGAGGGAAGAGGTAGGAGGAGTTGGACGAACTAAGTCCTTCCATCTGTTCGAGAGCGAAGAACGAGAGACAGTGAGGATAAGAGAGGTGTTAGTGGCAAAATGAGGGAAAGAAAAAGAGGGAAGAGAGCGAATCGCGAGACTAACCCAGTTCGTCGACCCGTCCGAGATAAGCGTGTTGACGAGGAGGACGGAAACGAAGAGGGTGATGGTCTCGAAGTCGGCGAAGAAGAGCTGCGTAAACGAACAGAGATGATGTCAGCTTCTGCGAGGGGAAGAGAGGAGAAAGGAAGGGCACGAACAGTCAAATCCTTGTTCATGGCCCATCCGATCAAAACAAGGAGAGGGATCATTCCAGCGGCGATCTGGATGGAGGATCCAACGGCGATACCCATGGTGAGTTCCATCTTGCCTGAGAGAGATAAAGAGGAACGAAGGGGAAGGAAGGGAGTTAGTTCGAGAAGGAACGAGGAGACGCGTCGAGCGAAGAGGACGAAAACGAACCCTTCATTGCCATCCAGACGGAGGTGACGTGCTCAGCTGTTGAAACGAAAGACGGGAGTAAGTATGGAATAAGGAGAAGGTGAGGGGGAGAGGGAGCAGGGACGAACCAGCGTTTCCGACGAGGGGAAGCAAGATCAATCCGACGAACGCCTTCGGAACGTTGAATTGCTCGCATGTCTCGTCGATGGAGGCGACGAGGAAGTCTGCAGAGTGGCGAGTTGAGAGATAGAAAGTCAGAACCAACTTCGTATAAAGGGAACGCGAGAAGAAGACGTCAACGTACCAGCGCAGAAAGCAGTCAAGAGGGTAACGACGAGCAACGCGACTATGGACGACCACAGACCCATGGACGCTTCCTCCTCCTCCTCGTCTCCCTCCTCAGCAAGGAAGAGACCGGCGTGGGACTTGAGCTGGAAGTAGAGGTAGGCGAGGTAGACGACGAAGAGGATGATGGCGGTTCCCCTGTCGAGCGAGAACGAATCGTCGACGCGTGGTGTTTGAGGAAAGAGAGAGAGAGCGAGATCAGCCCCCAGCGGTTCAGGAGCTCACACGACACAGTTCGTGTGGAAGGACGAAGTAGACGAACCTGGAGAGAAGCAAGAGACCAGATCCAGGGTACTTGTTGTCGTCCAACCCGTCCGAGAAGAGGGCGGCTCCGTTGGAGAGGAGAGCCTCAGTCGAGACCGGGAGGACTCGAGATTGCGAGGAGTGAAAAGCTGCTGGGATGACGAGAACGATGCACGACAGAGTCATCAAACTCGCCATGCTGCAAAGCGATGAACGAACGAACGGAAGAGAGAAGCGAGAAGTTTAGCGCGAGGAAGAAGGAGGAGAGCCAAGACAATCGAATCGAACGAGGGGCGGCGGAGGGAAGCAGATGGAGGTACGCACGTTTGGGCAGCGGTCTGCTGGAACTTGGACTCTGAGAACCTCAGTCCTCCGAAGAAGAAAGACATTCCGAGGACGAGGAGGATGTTGGAGAGGATGGATCCCTGTACGAAGCCCCCCAAAACAGACGATCAGCTTCAAGTTGTTGCGGGCTGAGCTCAACCCCCTCCCTCCCTTCCTCCTTTCTTCCCTTCCCTGCTCCTTCCCTCGCCTTTCCTGCTGACCCAAAATGATAGAGAGACACTCACGAGCATGGAAGTCTGCACGAGCCTCAACTGATCCTGCTGAAGAGCGACGACTCCTACGATGAGCTCCACTGCGTTTCCGAAGGTAGCGTTCAAGAGACCTCCGAGCGTCTGTCCGAGAGGGATCGCGAGCTGTTCGGTTGCGTCTCCGAGGAGTTTGGCGAGAGGAACGACGGCGATGACTAAATAGCGAAAGAAAAAACGAAAGCGAGTGAGCGAGTGATTGGAGGGAAGAAGGCCGGAAGCGGACGAAGGGGAGGAGAGGAGAGGGGAGGGGATGGTTCAAGAAGACCGAGGGTGTTGATCGCCCTCTTCCCTCCTGGACCAGTATAGAATCGCCTCATAGGCAAAGACAAGAGAGGTGAAGAAGACCCACAACTGAAGGAGAACCTCAAAGGAGCACTGTCTCACCAAGAACCAAGCAAGATTAGAACGAAACGAAGGAAGGAAGTCCAAGTCAGCTCGAATTCGCCCATCCTCCTCCCTTGTCCTTGCCTTGTCCATCCCGCACGTACCTCCAGTTCAAGTGATGAGCCAGGAAGGAGAGAGGAACGAAGAGCAAGAGCACGTTCAGCCAGTTGACGAGAAGATGTTTGGCGGAGGCGAGAGGACCAGGAGATGGTTTCGGAGAGTGAGAACCGTTCAGGAGGGGAGTCGATTCAGCTGAGAGAGAGAGAGACAGAGAGAGACGTCAGCGAAGGAGAGCTCGGAGAAATGAGAGGAGGCGGGGGCTTACACATGGTGTAGAAAAAGGGTAGAGAGGATGAGTGAGGGTTGAAAGACAAAGGAAGGAAGGAAGGACAAGAGGGAGCTCGATTCTCGAAACACAGCCCGTCGAAACGGCCTCAAAAGAGGGGGGACGGAAACGTCACTGGTCGAGGGAAAAAGGGATGATTTTCTTCCCGGTCGCCTGGAGGAGTGAGAGAGTGATACCAAGAGAGCTTATCGAGCTTAAAAATCAGGGTGCGGAAAACAAGAGGGAAGGTAGACGAGTCGCGAAATCGGCTCGTCCTGTCTCGAAGTTCACAACAAGGGGAAGCGGAAGCTTATGGGAAAGCAAGCAGGCATGCACATCAACTAGTCTATAAGAGTATGTAAGTATCTCCCTCCTTCGCTCGGATCAAAAAGCACTAGATCTCCTCAAAACGCGCTCAGCCTAAGCGCTCTTCGCGACTCCCCTCCCCTCCTTCGTCCACCCTTCCTCCTCAACCATCACAACTCCAACACTCTCCATCACGTCCACAGCCCTCTTGCACTCCTCCTCACTAACGTTCAGACTCGGCAGCACCCTCACGCAATCCGTTCCCGCCGTCAACAGCAGCACTCCCCTCTCCCTGCAGAGCTCGACGAACCTCCCTGGTGCCTCCGGGTGGGAGAAGGGGATTCCGAGGATGAGACCTCGTCCTCGGACTGGAGCGGGAATGAGGGTAGGAAAGAGGGTGGGCAAGCGAGCGAGGAGGGTGGAGAGGGAGGTGGTGGTGGAGGAGAGGGTGGAGAGGAATTCGGGAGCGGAGAGACGACCGAGGACGTGGTGGGCTAGACGGGTGGAGAGGACGTTGCCGCCGAAGGTGGTTCCGTGGGAGCCTGGAGAAGGTGGGAGAGGGGATCAGCGACGGAAGAAGCGACGGACGGAGGAAAGAGAGAGACGCGTCTCGAAGGGAGAAGAAAGGTGCGAACGAACCGACGGTGACGACCTTGACGATCTCGTCTCGAACGAGAATCGCTCCGATGGGAATACCGTTGGCGAGAGGTTTGGCCATGGTGACGATGTCGGGGCTGGGAAACGATTAAGAAGGCGAGAGCGAAGGTCAGAACGCGGCGAGCGAAACGAATCGTCCTTCGAGCTCCTGCTTCGACCTAGGAGAAAATGGACACTCACTGGCACTCGACAGGGTACTTGGAGTGGGCCCACATGGTCCCAGTCCTGAAGAGACCACACTGAGAAGGCGAACGAGAGAGCGAAAGAAGGAAGAGGTCAGCTCCTTGTCCGTCAGTCAACGACGTCGCGACCCCTTCCTTCCTCCTTCTCGCAGCCAAAGACTCACCTGGATCTCATCAAACACCACCACCGCGCCTACCTCCCTCGCCCTCGCAACGACCTTCTTCAACCACTCGACCTCAGCCTCCCAAACCCCACCCTCTCCCTGAATCGGCTCCAACACGATTCCACAGGTGTTCTCGTGGATCAACTCCTCGATCCCCTCCATCTCGTTCATCTTCCCGACCTTCACCCCAGGAAGCAACGGCGCAAACGGATCCTGATACTTCGGGTTCGGCGTGATGCTCAACGCTCCAAGAGTTCGTCCGTGGAACGCTCGCTCGAAGCAAACGATCTCGACCTTCTTGGCTGCGACCTCGGGCGAAGACGCCTTGTCTTTGGCGTACTTGCGAACGAACTTGAGAGCTCCTTCGTTGGCTTCGGTACCGGAGTTGGCGAAGAAGACTTTTGCGGAGGTGGAGGTGGAGGTGGTTGAGGAAGGGGTGAGGGCGAGTCCTCCGTGGGTTTTGGTGAGGGAGACGAGGAGGTTGGCACAGGGGCCGGCCCAGGCGTTGTGGTAGACGTTGGAGGAGTGGATGAGGAGGGAGGCTTGGTCGAACAGGAGTTGGGCGATCTATAGGAACCACGCAAAGACGAGAAAAAGGTCAGCGATCGTGTGTGAGAGAAAGAGGATGAGCTCGACGGAGGGAGCGCCGACGAGCTCGTCTTTCTCCTCCTCCTCCCTTCCTCGTTTCTTTGACCCCTCCCTCGCTTCGGTCACCCTGCTGCGATAAAGCCACTCACCTCAGGATCAGCGTGTCCCAACGCATTCACGGCGATTCCCGCTGAGAAATCCAAGTACTCTCGATCCTGGGTATCGTAGATGAAGCTTCCCTTTCCTTGAACGAAGACGAGAGGAGGGCGGTTATAGGTCGAGAGAAGTCCTTCGCTCTGCTCTTGTAGGAAAGTAACGACGTCGGGAGGAGGAGGGAA
Organism: Mrakia gelida; assembly: GCA_024345305.1. NCBI lineage: Eukaryota > Fungi > Basidiomycota > Tremellomycetes > Cystofilobasidiales > Mrakiaceae > Mrakia > Mrakia gelida. The sequence continues at coordinate 149,100 of BRON01000013.1, read as the reverse complement.
GTCTGGGTGGGTGGCGGTCAAGTGAGATCGGTTGGCCTGAACATGGTCCCAAAGCGAAGAGAGAAGGGAACAGAAGAAGGGAGTCAGAGCGAGCAGAGGGGAGGAGCGAAAGGTGAAGGAAGGGAGGAGAGAAGGAACGCACCTCGAGAGCTGGAGCGGACGAGGCGAATCGAGCAGCTGCTGAGGAACGGAGGAGGGTTCGACTCGAGAACGAGCGAGCGGCGAGGCGGAACATCGGAAAAGAAGAGAGAAAGGGAGGGAGCTGGAGGTTGGAGGAAACAGGAAGGAAACAGCTCGACGAGTCAGAGGTCAAAATCGAGATCTCCGTCGGACGGCCTTATCTCTCGGTCTCGACGATAATAAAAGAACTCTAGTAGAGCTCTCTTTCGGAAAAGAGAGGAGTAGTAGAAGGGTAATGATCCATCCAGATATCTCGTCATCAGAAAAATCAACGCGTTCCGCCGTCCGAGATCACTGAGCCTTGATCTTCTTCGCTTCGAGCTTCTCCCTCTTGTCCTTGTTCATCTGAACGATCCGCTTCCCAGCCTCATTCTCGATCTTCTTCTTGAGATCCGGTCGGTAGTTGATCGTCATGAAGAGGATCTCCAGCCAGGTGAAGAACGGAGCGAGGACGAGAGCTGCGTCGCGAGGAAGAGAGGAGAGGTTGACGCGTTCGGAGGAGATGGGAGGGAGGAAGGAACGAAGAGACGGTCAGCCTAAAGTCGGACGAACACAAGTTTGTATCGAACCTCTGAAAGATGAGAGGTACAGAAGAGGAGAACGACGAACCTCCGATCAAGTTGTCGAGAAGAGCTGGAGCGCGACCCTCAGCGATAGCGTGAGAAGCGATCTGAGCCGCCCTGTAGTGTCAACAAGAAGAAGAGTCAGATCATCCATGAGCACTCAAGGAAAGCGTAGAGTCGAGATGCAAGAGCAGAACGAACCAAGAGCTGACATGAAGTCCAAAGATCCAAGGGAACGTTCCATCCAACTTCGCGACTCCCGTCGAGCTCACCAACATCGGCGCCAGCATCACAGGGATGTAGGAAGCCTGTGAGGGATGAGTTCAAACCCAAGATTTATATCAGCGAGAAATCTTCACGCGTGCCGGCCTCTTTTAGCCGTCTCTGATAACCGAATCCATCTCCTCTCGTCAGGAGGTCAGACGACGCACGGCCTTGCTCCTCCGTCCCTTCTTCCCTTCCCTCTCACTGAGACGAAAGACCCACTCACCAAAGCAACAGGCTCCAAGCAAGCGTAGTAGGCCGCATAGATGAGACAGAGCCAGAACCCTCCTCCTGCTTCGAACCTGAGAGGGATGCCCAAGCCGAGATCGTGTCCGAAGTCTTTGGTTGTGAGGAGGGAGAGGGGACCTGTTTGAGGAGCTGGGAAGGCTTGAGTGAGCCAGACTTGAGCTGTCCAGAAGATCAGGGGGACGAAGAAGATGTGGACGGCGATGTTGATCTTGTCTGAGAGGGAGGAAGGGAGGTGAAGGAGGGAGGTTAGCGAGAGAGGGAGGAGGGAAGGTCGGAGAGAAGGTTGAGCTCTTGAGGCGGGAGCTCTCTTTCCTGAAAAGAGCTGAGCTGTTTTCCCTCATGGAGAGCACTAGCGGACGCTCAAGGAAACAATGTAGAAGATGTCCCACTCACTGGCATGATAGGCTCCGCTGTAAGACGCAACGAAGACGAACGAAGGGGGAAGGAAGGAAGGTCAGCTTCATCTCGCTCCTTCCTTTCTCTTCCCTCGCCTTCTCCCGTATCTCCGTTGAGGATCGTACTCACTAGAATCCGAGTTGGTGTTGAAGGTTGAAGAGTTTGTCTGGTTGGAAGGACATGGTCGAGAAAAGAAGCGGCTGATGGTTGGAGGGGAAGAAGAGGCGAGGGGAGGAGGAGCGAATGCAAGGTCGCCGGTTCGATGAGGCCGACGTCGCTCGCCCTCTGTAGTTACTACCCAGCTTGTTCTCAGGTTTCGAAGATCTTCACTTGCTCGCGAGCAACATCTCGATGATCAGAACGCAGAAAGCAGAGAAAATCCAGCAGGCTTTGCGTTGGACGATCAGTTCGAAGATGTGAATCGTGAAGTGCGTCGCAGAATCAGAACTCCTTGGCTGGACACCTCAGCGAAGCAAAGAGGTCGAAATACCAGCTCATCAAAGACAAGATTAGAAGGGAGAAATAAGACCGTGACAGCACGTTCCCGAAAGCGAATCGCAGGGCCGAGGAGATCAGCGTCGGTCATCGCGACGCGTTTTCTCTTCCCGTCCTGTTCTCTTCGCTGTCCCTCAAGAATTCGTACCCAAGAGAATGAGACCGACCGATCATCTCATCCCTCCTCTCCCTCAACCTCCTCGCTCCGGCCCTCCGTCCCACTCCCACCGCTCGAAGGCATCAAAACCTCAACGACTCTCCAACTCCCACTCCCCACCTCCTCCTCCCTCTCAACCATGTCTTCCTCCTTCACCCCACCAACCCCCTCCTCCCCATCCCCCTCACCCTTCATCGCCTTCTCTTTCGCCTTTGCCTTCTCCCTCAAATACCTCTCCTTCAACTCCCCCGCAACCCTCTCAACAACCTCGTTCGACGGAACGACTTGGAACTCCCTCTCCTTCGGCTGAGGAACGAGCCAGGGCTGGACTCCAGCTTTGAGATCGGTGATGAAGGTGAGGAGAGGGGTCCATTGGGTTGAGAGGCGGAGGTGCATCTGTTCGCGAAAAGCGAAGGGGAGGGAGGGGAGGGAGAAGAAGAGGGGAGGGTGGGAAAGTGAGCGGACGCGACGAGAAAGAGAGAGGGTAAGGAAGGGAAGGGAACGAACCGAATCTCGAACGAGTCCTGAGGTTGAAGAAACCTAAAGCGTGGCGAAGATAAAGGGAGAGTCAGCGAACAAGGCGCTTCGAATGAAGGGTAACGAAAAGAACGAGAACGCAACTCACGACCCAAAAGAACGTCTCTCGAACCCTCCCCTCCTCACCTCCCTCATCCTCCTTCGGATGAACGAGCTTCCACCCCCTAGGTCCTTCCCACTCATTCCCCTTCCCCTGCTTCTCTTCTCCCAGCCCACCCTCCTCCTCCTCCTTCTGCTTCCCCTTCGACCCCTTCGACCCCTTCTTCGGCGAACCACTCGACCCCTTCGGTTTCGTACTCGTCTTCGTCTTCCTCAACACAAACTCCACCTCCCTCCAGATCTCCTTCCCTACGAAGCAGACTACTCTCGGGCGGTAGGTTCTGATCTTGGTGAGAAGGGAGGGGACGGAAGGGCGGAGGTCGAGGTGGGAGGAGAGTTCGGAGGCCTGTGAAAACGAAAACGAGGGAAGGGGCGAGGGGTTAGAGTCGGGTTGAGGTGATGAGAGGATGAGGGGAGGAGGGAGAAAACAAAAGGAGAGAAAACGAACAGCAGCTGTTGGTCTTGGGACTAGATTGGTCTGTGAAGCGAACGAGTGAAAGAACGACGAGCTCGATCAGACGCGTCGACGAGGAGAGGGAAAGACAAGACGGATGGAAGCGAACCATGCAGATGTTGTGCTCGATGGGGAGGAGATGATCTTGAGAGGGCGTGAGGAGGGTAGGGGTGAGGCCTGGAGGGAGAGGAAAGAGGGGAAGTGGGTGAGCGGGGGGAGATCGCGTCGTGAGGGTGGTGGGACGAGAGAACGAAGGGAGGAATCGGGACGACGAACCGGATTGGTAGAGACAGTTCCAGAAGCGCTAAAAGAAGTAGAAGAGCGGGGGGACGAGTCAGTTGATGGTAGAAAGACCAAGAGAGAACGAGAGAAGCTTCATCTTTACCCCGAGCTGGAGCTCGTCCAAGCGTCTGATACGAGGAAGCTACAGCTCCAAACCGACTCACATTCGTAGCCCCAGCATAATGATGACCCTTCTTAGCCGAGCTCAACCCAGGATTGATCCCACAGAACATGACGTCCGCGTCGAAGCACATCAAGTCCGTCAGCGGAGGATGATCGACGTCGTATCGTTCCGGTTCAGCGTACGGTCTTGGAGGAGCTTGAGAGGACTTCTTCTTGGTGGGACTGGAGGAAGGGAGATTGGAGAAGGGAGGTAGGGAGGAGGTGGATAGTTTGCGTTTGAGTTGAGAGGAGGAGGAGGAGGGGAAGTAGCTGAAAGAAGGGAAGGGAGTTGGTGAGCTTCGTTCCTCGGGAGGGGATGAATCGATGGGAGAGGGACTGACGGTGAAGATTCTCTTTCCGGCTCAGCTAAGATAAGAGAGTCTTTCTCCTCCTCCTTCTTAATCTCTTGATCTCCATCTTCTCTCAAGTCCTGATCTGCTCTCCCTTGAACGGGTTCTTCCTCTTCATCGAGATCGGAGGAATCGATGTCGGACGAGACTCGTTTCTTCTTCTTCTTGGTCGGGGAGAGGTTCGAAGATGATGCTTTGGCGTTCTTGGAGGAGGGAGAGTAAGCGAGATGAGCGAATCTGGAAGCGAGAAGCTTGCTGGGGGTGGGAGGGAGGGACATCCTCGTCGTTAGGCGTTCCAAACCAGAGGAGCGAGTTGAGCTCGACCCCTTCCTTCCCTTCCTCTCTCAGCGACCAGCAGCCACGACGAGAAAACCATCCTCCTTCTCTCTATACCCAAGATTTGTCCTCTACTCGACTCATTCTAGAACGCGTCCATGTCCTCCTCCAAATACGCCAACCTTCCAGACATCGTGAGCTCTTCAACTCGACCCCTCTCTCCCCTCCCTCCTCCCTCCTTCCTTCTCACCCTCGCTCACTCCCTTCCCCCTTTGCTTCTCCACCACAGGACACAGCTCAGGATGTCTATGAAACCGAGGATGTACCAGAACTAGGAAGTCGAAGAGGAAACGTTCGTCCCATCCCATCCCACTTCGTTCTCTCCTTCTCTCGTCAACATCTCGAGCTCACACACCTCCTTCCCTTCCTTCTTTCGTTCCCTTTCCTAGTTCGACGACGACGACCTCTCCGACTCTCACTCTCCACCCTCACCTACAACCCTCTCCCGTCGTCTCAACCAAGAGGAAGATCCCAACAAGGGACTCATTGATGAATCCAGTCTACCCAACATCGACACCCTCTCCAGACGGTTCGGAGCGTTGGCTTCTCGTTCGTTTCTCTCTCTCTCGTCTCTCGCACCTCATTTTCGTTTCTGTTGAGCGAGTGCATATACTCACTCTTCTTCCTCTTGTCCCTGTCCCAGAAACCTACACCCTCTACCCCTCCTCCCTCCCCTTCATCCGACCTCATCTCCCCTCCTCCTCCATCCCCTCCGAACACCAGTACCCCTCCCCTCCAGACCAGGCGCCCGAACACCCCCGAGCGAGGATACGCAGACTTCGGTACGAGATGGAGGAGCTCGAGAAGGACTTGGCTTCTTCTTCTTCGGAGGTTGAAGGTGGTGTCGAGGAGAAGGAGGCTGAGGATCTAGGAGGGGAGAGTTCGTCGACGACGAGGAGACCCACCAAGAAGGCTGGAGGGGACATCATGAAGGAGTTGAGGGACTTGAAGGGGCGGCTGGTTGCTGTTGGTGGAGAGGCGAAGAAGGCTGAGAATGGTGGAGCGGGAGGAGGGTGGGAAGGGAAGTTGAAGATGCTTCAGGAGGGGAGGACGAACGGGGAGGTTGGGGGGTCGACGGTGAAGGAGGAGGACGGTGCTGTTGGTGTGGTTGCTTCTCCTGGAGTCTCTGACGAGCGGAAAGTAGCGGAGCTGGATAAGCGTCTGGCTGAGCTGGAAGGGATGATTGGAGTGGGGAACTCAGGAGTTGACATCGTTAGTTCTCGCATCGTCTCGTTTCTCTCCTTCGCGTCGTCGCTGGCCCTTCCCTGACCTCCTCGCTCCCCTTCTCTTCTTTCACCCGCACTTTTCTCTCCACCTCAGTCCGATCCCCTCCCCACCCCCCTCCTCCCAACCCTCCAAAAACTAGACCACCTCCTCACCCTCCTCACCCAACCCCGGCACCTCGACGCCATCTCCCGACGCGTCAAACTCCTCCTCATCGACCTCGACAAAGCTCAACAATCCTCCCAGTCCTCTTCCTCAGCAGCTCAGAAACGTCGCTCCATCACAGCAACCGGCAGCTCCCTCGACTCCTCCAACCCCTCCAACCCAACTCAACCCTCCTCCTCTGCTTCGCCATCGAATCTCACCCCTTCCCAACTCTCCTCCCTCAACACCATCTTCACCCTCCTCCCTCGCCTCCAACCCCTCCTCCCGCTCGTCCCGCATCTCCTAGCTCGGCTCAGATCTTTAGCTTCCCTCCACGCAAGCGCAGGGGAGTTCGCCTCCACGCTTTCGAGCGTCGAACGCGAGAGCGGGTCGTTGAAGGAGGGGGAGAAGGAGTTGAGAAGCGTGCTGGAGAGGTTGGAGGAGAACTTGAAGAAGAACGAGAGTGTGATGGAGGGGAATCTGGAAGGATTGGGGAGGAGAGTGGATAGGTTGGGAGAGAGGATTGAGGGGTTGAGTTCGTGAGGAGGGGAGGGAGGGGATATAGGTTAGGTTAGATTGGGTTTGGTTTGGTTGGAGTACTGTGCGTTTCCCTTTTTTTGTTGGTGTTGCTCGGGGTGTGTTTCGCTCGCTAGGAGGGAGGTTCTTGCAAGAAGGAAGCGAGTGACGAGCGAGGGCGGAGGACGCGTTTCTGCGGGAACGCCGAAGGCTTTTCTGGCGTTCTATGATTCAGGGAGAGCTAGAGGCGGGAGAGAGAGAAGGGACTGAAAACACATACCGGAGAAATCTGTCTGTATGTTCGCTGGAGGAGAAAAACAGGAGGCACGTCGTGAGCGGACTTCGAAAACGAAAAGTGAGCTCGAGCTCCGTTGGCTGTCCCTTCCTTCCTTCTCTCCTTCAGACCCGCTTCTTCCCCGAACACCAAATCAGTTCGTGCGTTCGCACTACAGCTCAGCTATACAAAGTCTTGACTGACTGACTCCATACGCTCTCTTTTCCTCCAGGTCTTCGGCAGCGACCCTCTTTGCGAGCTCTCGATCTTTGCGGCCCGTTCCTTCCTCCTTGCTCCTCGATCTTTTATCTACCGCATTGTGAGCTTGATCTTCATCACGGGTCTTGCATAATGTTATTTGGAGTGATGTGGGCTGACTGGTATACTTTTGGTATCTGGGTATCCTCGTTCTGGCTGGTAGATCTCCCCTTTCGAAGTTTGAGCTCGAGCTCACCTCGCCTTTCCCTTCCTCCCCTCTTCGTTCGTTCGTTGGTTCGCCGTCAGTCCTCCCGACCTCGCTCGGATCGAACGACGTATACTGACGTACTCCATCTCTGTCACCTTGCAGATCCCCAAATGAGGTCAATCCTTCGTCAACAAGCTCGTCGGACCAGCAGCAGCAGTCCGACCACTCCCCTCCTTCTCTCCTCCCTCTCCCCCTCGTCGTCGTCCTCTCTCCCTCGTCGCGCCAACTCGAGAACACTACACACAACTTCCGCCACGTCTCAAACGGACCCCAACGACTTCTCCCATCCTGGACTCTTCAAGACTGGACCCTCCCTCAGCTCGACCTCTTCCAGTCGTCAACCTCCTCCTCCCCTTCAATCTCGAACGGGTCCCCCTCCACCTCTCAAACCCCTCTCACCCAAACCCGCTCCAGCAACAAACTCCTCTCCTCGCCCCACTACCCCCTCCTCGACCATCGAACCCAATGCCGGACCCTCCTCCCTCTCCTCGATCATCCACACCCCGAACCAACTCCTCGCCTTCGCTCGCGACCTCTCCGCAGACGAAGAAGTCTTCTCCCCTTCGCTCAACTACATCTACGACATGCAACGCTTCTACAACCAAACCTTCCCTCCCCCCCTCCCCCCCTCCCCAAAACCTTCCCTCGAAATTCGGGCCGTCCAAGCAGAAATCCTCCTTCGTTTCCTCGCCGCGATCAACCAAGCAACGTGGTTCTCAGGTACCGACCGAGTCCAGTGCGGCGACATCCTCTGCGACTTATACCACAATCTCCGAGACCTGGGGCCTCTCGACTTCGACGCCATGGGAGTGAGCGTGGAGCACGACCTGATCCCTCTCGCGTTGAGGGTGCGGTACAAGAGGAGGATTTGGGCGTTGGTCAAGATCTTGTATCCTTGGAAGAAGGAGGAGTTGAACTGGAAGGAGTTGGACGTGATCAGTCGGGCGGAGGCGGTCTCCGAGGAGGATATGAGTCGGTGGACGGAGTTGATCATCTCGGACGATTGGAAGAACGGGTTTGGGACGCGGTTGCAGGAGGTGATGGAGAAGACGTTCGCGTCGCGTTCGTCGTTGAAGGAGGACAGCGAAACCAGCGTCGAGGTGACGGAAGCGATGGACGACTGGACCTACCAAGCCAACAGGTACCTCAGTCGGAAGTTCCTCGAACCGGAATACGCGTTCCCTCACCTCACCAACCCCGTCCTCCTCCTCCCCTCGCCAGCCGCCTCCTCTCCCGCAACCCTCTCCACCGCCTTGAAACTCCTCGCTCGCTTCTCCACCATCACCTCCACCAGTCCAATCTACCACTGGAGACAACACGCCGAAGTCATCGTTCGTCTCCTCCTCGTCTTCATCAACCAACTCCCAACTCAATCCCACCCCCTCCCAATCTCCCCTTCGCCGTCGACTTCGCCTTCCTTCGACACCCTCACCCCCCTCCTCCTCGCTCTTCCAAACTTCCCACCGGCCTTCATCCCCTCCACCGCTCCCTCCCTCATCTTCCCTCTCCTCCCAACAGCCCGAACCCTCACCGAATCGCTCCTCCTCGTCGAATCCCTCCTTCACGCGCAACGACCCGACCCTCGCCTCCTCCCCACCCTCTGGACTTCCTTCCTCGGCTCCATCGCTCTCCAAGACGGTGTTCCCAACCCAGAGAGGATCCTCGAATCGAGGCTGTTCGACCTGGTGGAGGAGACGTTCCTGGAGGAAGGATCGGCGATGGATGAGGTCGTGCAGGTGTATCTTTGGAGGTGTAAGAAGGCTGTGGAGGCGGTGAAGGAGGGAGGGGAAGCGAAGGGACTGGAGGAGAAGAAGAAGGAGGAGGTGATGGCGCTTTGGAGGTTGGAAGGGTTGGTTTTGGAGAGGTTGAGGGAGGAGGAGAGGTTCACGAAGAAGGTGAGGGAGGAGGAGGAGGGGGAGGAGGAGGAGGAGGAAGAGGAAGAGGAGGAGAGCTTGACGAGGGGGCTGCTGAGAGAGGTGAAGAGGGTATTGGAGGAGAACCTTTAGAGCGGAGAGGGAAGAAGGTGAGTCGCGTCGGGGCTCGGTCTCATCTTCTTCGTTCGACACTGACGACCCCACGCCTTTCCTTTCCTTTCTTTCTCTTTTGCTCAGCTTCGGTACGAGACTCGAGTCATCTCCCGTCGAACCTACCCCCGCTCTGCTACTCCAAAGGAATCGTCGCTCGATGGGTCGGGAACGAGAGAACGAGACGGCGGGAGCCTGGCAAGACGAGTAGACTCGAGTCTAGTAGATCTTCATGACCGACCTCTCTATTACCATCATCAACCCCTTCGGACGAAAAGCTGCATTTACAAAACGACATCTGGAGATTCCGAGCTCCCTTGTGAGAACACTGAAAGTTGTTTCGACGCGTCGCGATCTCCGTCGCACGCGACTGGCCTGGCCTCGCTTCTCTTCATCTCGATAGATAGACGACAAGAACGGGAACGCTTCGATACATTCAAACTTCTCGAGACGACGTGAGTCAGCGCGTCTGCATCGACGCGTCGAACTCGACAGCTCGAGTCAAAGCTCGTTTCTTTCCCTCTCTCTTTCTTTTGCTTGCAAGCATTGTTCGGCAGCAACTTTGTATGAAGCAGAAGCGCATATGCATCGCCAAGATAAGTACTATGGGAAGGATCTACAAGCGTGACGTTCTACGAAAGGCGATGTTAAAGCGACGACCACAGCGAGTCGACCTCTCCTCCTTCCCCAGTCTCGCCGTTGCAAGAGCTCAAGCGTGGCTGGGTAGAGGCAAAGACGAGGGGAGGAAGGACTCATCATACACGTAGAGAAAGGAGGAAGGAAACGAAAGAAGGAAAAGAGAACGACCGACCAAGAGAGCCGACCTCCCTCTCGCAAAATCCTCAAGCCCAGTCTCGAGACGGTTTCGGGTCGAGATGAGGGAAGGAAGGGATGGCCCACCACCGAGATGAGACAAAGAGATGTAATAAGGAAGAAGTGGAACGAAAGAAGGAGGGAGGGAGAAGCCCAAAGCTCAAACTCACCCATCCCATCCTGTCCCATCCCAACGCCAGCGACTCTCCAAGTCCTTCCTGTCCTACTTAAATCATGGCATGACCCCCCCGCGTAAGAGGGACCAGGCCGAGATTTAAGTAGCCCAGAAGAAAATGGAGAGAAAGCTGGTGAGGGGAGGGAACGAAAGGTTGGGAAGGGAGAGGGAGGGAGGAGGGAACGAGGCAAAGGTGTTGACTCTGCCGGTCCGTCCGCGCGGAGGGATAGCGAGCTGGGAGGAGGTGGAGAGAGGGGAGAGAGGGAGAGAGGGGAAGAGAGGTGGGTGGGAAGGGGGAAAGGGAGGGAGAAGGAGATGACGAACGACACGACTCGAGCTGAGCTCCTTCCCTTTGCCTGGCAAGCCTGAGGTGCGTTTGAGCTCGTATGAGCAAGCGACGTGGGCGAGGAGGGGTCGGAAGCCAGTGTTGTTCCAGAGGATTCATCCTAGAGAGAGAAGGGAACAAGAGAAGAGGGAGGGAGGGACGGACGACTCACGACGACGAGAGAACTTCGACGAGCTTTTCTCCCTCCCTCCTTCCGAGCTCGTCTGCACGACCTGAAAGGACCGTTTGCTAGGCGAGAGAGCAACGACGCTGCTGATACTGATGCATGAGGTCCCAGTCGATGGCGTCGAGGAGGCGAGGGCGACGAGACGAAAGGAGGGAGGAAGGGCGAGCTCGAAGAGAAGGAAGGAGGGGATGAGCTGAGCGAGTGCCGAGAGGGAGGGAGGGACGAAAAGGTTTTTTTCCTTGCTAGTGAAGAGAGGGGCGAGAGGAACGAGTAGCGAGTAGGAGTGTCCAGTCGAAGGCAGGTTTGCTGGTTGTGGATGTCGGAAGGAGAACGAAAGGAAGGAACCTCCTCGTCGAAGCGAAGCTCAACTTTTTCTTCCCTCGAGAGCTCCTCCCTCCCTTTCTTCCTTCTCATCAAACTTTCAGGACGAACAGAGTTCAAGCGAAGGTATTATAACATTGAATAAGGAAGACGAGCTATAGTTCGGAAAGAGGATGTCCCAAGAAAATTCGACTCAACAGCACCCTAACTCCCTCTGAAAAGAGCAAAGTTCGTCGATGCCCCGATTCCTAGTCTTGTAGTTTAACGGTCCGTTCTACCATGACACGGTAGCACCCCCTTATCATCCCAGCGAACTCAAAAAGAGAGCAGGAGGGGGGCGTGACAGAGACGTGTTGGATCTTTTTGATGAGGAACAAGACCAGGGAGAAGGGGAGAGTCGAGTTTTGTAAGTTTGGGAAAGCGGTGAAGGGGCGTGATCTGGAGGAGAGGGAGCGAGGGAGACGAGGTGTTGCTGATTGTTTTGAGAATTTTTTGAGGGGGGAGGGGCTGAAGTGAAGATGAACTGAGGAGAGATGGGTTTGTACTTGCGAAAAAATGAACGAAAGAGGATAAGGAGGGAGACAGACCTCAGCCCTCGTTCATTTCTGTCGAGCTCACCTTTCGACGCGTCCCTTCCCTTCCTCCTTCGCTTCAACCCACGACCTCTCCCACCAACCCACTCTCTCCACCCCTCACATCTCTACTCCCTCTCACCATCTACCACCCCTCCCCCTCCTCAAGCAAGCTCGCCCCTCATGTCTCTCTGGGTTGACAAGGTTCGCTCTCCCTTCCTCGCCCTCCCTTCGCTCCCTCGCGAGCTCCACCTCCTCCTTCCCTCCTCTCTTCTTCGCTTCGAGGAACTGACGCGAGATCACCTTTTCTTTGCAGTACCGACCTAGAAAGCTAGAAGATCTGAACTATCATCCTGAGCTTTCATCCAGACTGAGATCGTTGGTCAGTTCCCAATCTCCATCTCGCGCTCCTTCCATCCATCCATCCATCCATCTTTCGTTTCCTTTCTCTTCGTTCCTCGCGACCTACTCCGGCTTTACCTCGAGGAGCTGCTGCGGAGATGGAGCTCTTCCTGAGAGATCGATCTCAACGCGAGGGCTGGAGAGACGAACGAGCGAGCGAGAGCAATGGAGGGAAGGGGAAACGAAGCTCACCCCTCGACCTCGCCTCGACCTCCCCACTCCACTCCTTCCTCTTCGCGTTCGTTCGTTCACACATCTTATTGATCGTTCTCTTTGTCGTTCGCAGGCCGCCGCTTCCGATTTCCCTCACATGCTTTTCTACGGACCTTCTGGAGCTGGGAAGAAGACGAGGGTGATGTGCACGTTGAGGGAGCTCTTTGGGCCGGGAGTCGAGAAGGTTAGTTCTTCTGCTTCGTGTGGGTGGGTAGGTGAGAGCTGGAAGAGATGGGTGGCGGTGCGAGTGGAAAGAGGGTTTGACGTGCAGGTGAGGAGAGCTGGGTGGGTTGGCGGGGGGAAGCAGTGAGAGAGGCGAAGGAAAGGCGAAGGGAAAGGGAGGAGATGTTCGACGAATCGAGCTCGTTTGGACTCCTCCTGCTTCTTATCCGGTCGAGATCAGCTCGTTTGGAAGAGTGGTATATAAGAGAAGAAGGGACGGGTTTAATCGGGTGGTGAAGCACGGAAGTGGTGAGGGAACTCAAGGTCATGAAGCAGCGAGGGAAGGAGCTCTCGTTGAGCTCCGAGGTCTTTCTCTCTCTTCTCGTCGAACTCCTTCGACGAGACCTCCTCGCTTGTCCACTTCGCTCCGACTCCGAATCCAACACAACCTCTCGCCTCATCCTCAGCACCTCACAACCCCCCCTCTCCATCCCCCCTCCCACTCCCTCGAACGTCGACCTTCGCGCTGACCTTCGTCAATCCCTCCTCTTGTTCTCTCTCTCTCTCCCACAGCTCAAAATCGATCAACGAGTCTTCCTCACCCCCTCAAAACGAAAACTCGATGTCAACATCGTTCAATCCAACTACCACATTGAGCTTACTCCTTCGTGAGTCCGTTTGCCTCGCTCCCTTCACGCCGTACAAACTGACTCCCCTTTCGACGCGTTTGAGGAGTCGCTGACCTGACGTTCTTCCCTTTCCGGATTCGCAGCGACGTGGGCCAGTACGATCGAATTGTCATCCAGGAGATCCTCAAGGAGATCGCTCAGACTCAGCAGGTCGATTTGAACGCGAAGCAGAAGTTTAAAGGTGTGTGTTGCGTTCCCGACCTGCCTCTTTTTCGCTCCCTTGCTCACTCGCTCGCTCCCCCCTTTCCGTCATGTTCGGCGTCCACGCGTACGTTCTTGCAGTGGTCGTCATCAACTCCGCCGACTCTCTCTCCCGAGACGCCCAAGCTGCTCTTCGACGAACGATGGAGAAGTACATGGGCAACTTGCGGATCATCCTCTGTGCGGAATCGACGAGCATGATCATTGGACCGATCAGGAGTAGGTGTTTGTTGATGAGGGTTGGGGCGCCTGAGAGCGAGGAGGTGAGTTTTGGAGTGTTATTTTTGGGTTGGGTTGCGTGGGTAGGGTGAGAAGGGGAGGGTTGGGTGGGTTGGGTTGGGGAGGGTTGGGGAGGGAGAGAGTAGGACTGGGAGAAGACGCGTCTCGAATCGAATCGAGAACTGACCTCTCGTTCGTTCGTCGTTCGCTAGATGACCACCGTCCTGAGAAGCATCGCCAAGAAGGAACGCTTCCACCTGCCCGCTGAGGTCTCGGAGATGATCGTTTCGGAGTCGAATGGGAATCTGAGGAAGGCGTTGCTGGTGTTTGAGGCGTTGAAGATGCAGTCGTGAGTTGTTTCGCGTCGTCTCGATCCGACCTGGAAGTTCACTCTCGCTGACTCTCCCGCGCCTTCACACCCTCCCTCCCACCTTTCGGCTCTTTGTCCTCCCCCCACCCACACCTTTGTTCGCTCGCTGACGCGCGCTCACCACCAGCCCCGACCTCAACTCGGACGCCCTCGAAACCGCCAAACCCGACTGGGAGACGTTCTGCTACAAGGTCGCCGATTCGATCCTCGCTCAACAGGATCCCGAGAGGTTGCTTGAGGTCAGAGGGAGACTGTACGAGTTGATGAGTCATTGTATCCCTCCGGTGGTGATTCTGAAGGTGAGTAAGGTCGGATCGATGCTTTGGTCGGGGCGAGGCGAGGCGAGGCGAGAGGGAAGACGAGACGAACGATGTCTGACTCTTTCGTTGGTTCGGTTTGGAACACAGACCCTGACGGATCGAATGGTCGACAAGGTGGACGAGGAGTTGAAGCCTGAAATCATCCATTGGGCGGCTGAATATGTGAGTGTCGAGAGTCCCGGAACGCGATTCTGCTCTCTCGATGCGACGCTGACTCTCGTTCGATTTCGTTTTCGCACGACGATCAGGAACTTCGAATGCGAGCGGGGAACAAGAAGATCTACCATCTTGAGGCTTTGTGAGTGCTCATCTCTTCTGGCTCGCCTCTTTCGAACGGTCGCGAACGAACGAAGCCGTCGTTTCGAAGCTGAAACGAACGAGAGAACTGACCCTTTGCCTTCGCCTTTCGTCTTCGTCCTCTTCTTCTTCTGCGTGCCCGTTCAACCAGCGTCTGCAAAGTCATGTCGCTGTACAAGGTTCGTTTCTTTTCGTCTTTGCTCATCCCATCTTTCTTCCTCGTCGCTTCTCGTTCTTCATCTCGTTCGAGCGTGAGCTGATCCGCTCCTCCCTTCTCTTTTCAACCGCAACAGCACTTCCTCCTCGGCTTCGCGTTCGAGTAGGACCTTCCCCACCTTTGTCGTCGGTCGCTCTGGATGGTGGGAGGGAGGTCGACGGCGTGCGTTTCGCTTTTTCTGTCTTCACGATTTTTGGTTCCTCTTCTTTACGTACACTTCCCTTTACGACCACGCATATTTCTTGTCTACACTTTCCCGTGTTCATACTTCGTCTTCAGAAGGTAGAGGACTCAGAGCTGGGCGAGTGTGGAAGAGCGAGGGAATCGAGGAGGAGTCTCGAGTCGCGACGCGTCCCCCTCCCGTCTCTCCCCCTTGGCTCAGCGAGTTTTCGACACCCAGACTTTGTCCCTCTCTCGGAATCTCTCTTTTGAGCCATCTTCCACACCGAATCATCCTTTGAGCAAATCTGGCGCTCTCCTCCTCAAATCCCTCTCCTCGATGACGATCCCTTTCAAGCTCAACCGCGGGCTCAAGCTGTCCCTCCCGACTCAACTTCACTTTCGCTTTGAAGCTCAACCACATCCAGCAAGGTTAGCCCATCTTCATACTTCGGCCACATCCGAGCTCTATACATACATGCTGACCTTGACATCGTTGATCCAGATCGAGACGCGACGAGCCAAAGTCAAGTCAAGAAGGAACGAGGTGAGCTTCAGCTTCAGCTTCGACCCCTTCCTTCCCCTTCCGCCGACGCTCCCTCCGTCCCTTCGTCCTGGACGGCTCTGACTGACTGGCGTGTCTCTCTCGTGCATGTCGCGCGTCTTTTTCGTTGGTGTGTGGTGAGAGCAGTCCGTTAGGAAGAACTCGTCGAAACGAAACAAGGAAGGAACGACCTCCAAAGCTCAAGCTGAACTGCCTTCGATCCAGTGAACCGTTCGTTCGGCCGTTCGCCTGCATCTACTTTTTGATCTTTGGGGATACTGGTGAGTCGACTTGGGATGAAAGGGGGTCCGAGAAGGAGAATTGGAGGAAGAGAAGTGGGGTAAGCGAGCTGGGAGGCGAAAGATGGGAGGAGGGAGGGAGGGAGGGAGGGAGAAAGGTCGGCAGCCTCGCCGAGACGGCACCCGAGTCGCTACCGAGTCTGGGACAGATTTCGAGGTTGAAGCACTGCAGGTCGTACTCGTATATAGCTCTGGGCGAGCAAGCTAGATCGGGAGCGTTGAAGGTTTTTGACTGACGCAACTTTTCTTCTTCCCGCCTAGCGTTCCCCTCTTCCATTCGTCCCTCCCGTTCTCTCGTAACTTCAGAAACCAATACGACTCGACCAGCTCGACCATGTCCTCTCCATCTCGGAACTTACCTGCAGGAGGTCCGCCTCTTCCTCCTCGACCACCCATCGACACGTCCTCCAATCCTCCTCCTCCTAACCCGACCCCCTCGACCACGTCCTCTCCCTCCCTCACGCCAACTCAAAAAGTCACCTTCAACATCCCAGGATCCCACCCGCCTACTCTTCCCCCTCGTCCGAATCCTACACCTCAACCTCATCATGATCAACCTCCAGCAGCAGCAGCAGTCCACGCTCCTCCTCCTCAACCTCACCTCGTCCCCTCCTCCACCCTCTCGACTCCCAACCTCCTCTTCTCAGGCCTCCTGGCCCTCCTCGCCTACTTCCGAATCTCCCCCTGGCTCATCATTCTCGTCGTCGCACTCGGGATCTGGTCCATCAAGATGTCCGAATCCGAGGAGCTCGTCTCCGCCGCCGAACAAGAACGCGTCGCCGCCGCCGCCCTCGAATTCGCTGAAGCTCACCCCCCTCCTCACTTCGTCAACCACGCCATCGAGAACCTGTGGCCGATCATCAACGACGCTATCTTCACTCCCGTCATCGATCTCCTCGAGGACGCGCTCCAAACTGAGCTTCCTGGGGTTGTGCACTCTGTGAGGGTGGATTCGCTCAGTCAGGGATCGAGTCCGTTGAAGGTCAAGTTCATGAGGCCTATGACGGACGAGGAGTGGTTTGCTGGGTTGGAGAAGGGGTCGAGTGAGGAGCTGGGGAAGAATAGGAGAGGGAAGGCGAAGGTCGCTGGGGGTGGGACGGAGGAGAAGGAGGAGGATTTGGAGGGTGGGGATTATGCTGTGAGTTCGAGGAGGACGCGGCTCTCGGCTTGTGTTCGAACGAAACCATCTTTAAGAGGGAACTGACTGATTGTTTGCTTCGGGAATGAACGGGACAGTGCTTCGAGGTCTGCTTCGAGCTCGAGAACAAGGGGAAGAAGATCATCGATCGAGCTGGGCTTTTGATCTACTTTGGAGTCGGAGTGAAAGGGTTGGGTGGGGTTGAGATGCGTGAGTTCGAACCTTTACACTTCAACCCAAACCATCGCGTCCTGACTTTGCCCTTTTCACTCTTCAACAGCCGTTTGGGTGGACCTGCTGAAGGTCGCTGGAATCGTTCGTCCCGTCCCTCTCCTCTCCCCTTTCCCTTCTCTTCCTCGACTCTCCTCGTCGCCAACTGACCTCTTGTTCATCCCGCTCGCAGGTCCGACTTCGACTGCTCCTCGATCCCTCACCCCCCTTCGTACGAACCGGGACGATCACGTTCCCAACTCTCCCGCTCATCGAAATCGCTGCCGCTCCCCTCAAACGGAACCTCGCCAACGCCATGAAGATCCCTGGCCTCAAGACGTACGTTTTGGGAAGCATCAAGAGGGTCGCCAACGCCTTCGTGACTCCTCTCGCGTACACGCTCGATCTGGACGTGAGTCTTGAAGCAGAGCGACGAGACGCGTCGATTTCCATTGTCGTCGATTCGGTTAGCTGACCTTGCTCTCTCTTACCCCTCCGCGTTATCTACTCTCTAGCGACTACTCACTGGAGCCGAGGGAACCGTTCGGACTCGCAACATCGGAGTGCTGAAGATCACCGTTCACAGCGCTGAGAATCTTCGAGCAGCTGACACGAATGGTGAGTTTCGTTTCGCGTCGCGTTGCCTCCTTGTGCTCTTTCAAGCTCGCTGACCACTCCTTCCCTCTCTCTCGCAAACAGGCTATTCGGATCCCTACGTCGCCATCTCGTGGTGGAAGCAGATGAAGCTGCCTCTTTGGTCGACGCGTCCGATCGAACGAAACCTCAACCCGGTTTGGGAGGAGACGGCGTTTAGTCAGTCCCTTTCCCTCCTCGCCGTATCCCTCTCCCTCGCTCTGCTTTCTTGAGCGTCGCTGACACTCCATTCTTTCCCTCTCCACAGTCCTCGTTCCCGCCGACGCCATCGATACAGGAGAGAAGCTCTGTCTTCAAGTCTACGACTCGGATCGCTGGAATGCCGATGATTCGGTTCGTCGCACTTTCTTCTCTTCGACCGTCATTACGACTTTGGACTGACTCGCCCCTTCTTTCCCGTATCTCTCCAGCTCGGAGTCGTCGAAATCGACCTCACAGCTCTGGTCGAAGCTCGAAACGCGTCCGACTTTGTCCCCGCCGACGACACTCGAGTCGACCCTCTTCGCTCTCCCAAGAAGTCCGGAAAAGCTCAAGGCTTCCTCACCTACTCGGTCCAATACTTCCCTCTCCATCACTCCGCCGTCGTCACAGGAACGGCCGACGGCGTCGCTCCCTCGCTCGCTGAAACCAAGGTCGCCAGGAAGGAGAACACTCTCGCTCTTCCTGTGTTTCACGTCGGGGATCTCTTCAAGCCTGAGGCTTTCAAGTGGGAGGGAGAGAGGTTGGAACGAAGGAAGGAGACGGTGAGATGGGTGACGGGGCAGAGGGAGAGGGAGATTTTGGAGTGCGAGGAGAAGCCTTCGATGGAGAGGAGGTCGGGGATCTTGGCTTGGAATGTGCTTTCGTTGCAGAGTGAGTGAAGTTCGTACTGGGCGTCGAAGTGATGGGGCAGAGGTGGGAGTCAGGGAGGCTGGAGATGGTCGAATCGAAGTTCGACGCGTTCGAAGGCCGAGACGACCGAGACTGACGCTCTTCCTTCCTTCGCTTTGGTTCCCGTAGACCTTCAAGTTCGAGCCGTCGCTGGAGACTTCGACCACAAGAGCGCTGGGTTCGGAGGGAAGCCTGCTTTGGCCGACGTCACGAACAACGTCGAGGGACTGGAGGAGGAGCCGGTTTCGAGCTACGTCGAGGTCGTCTTGAACGATCGTCTCGTCTTCAGGAGTCGAACGAAGAAACTCAACGCCAACCCATACCACAACGCGGCTTCGGAGAGGTTCATTCGCGACTGGTCGATGGAGAAGGTCACCTTCGTTGTACGGGAGGAGAGGGAACGAGAGCGAGATCCGATCTTGGGGATCGTCGAGTTCAAGACCCTAGGAGAGGCTTTCAACGACCGCTCGGAGGTCGTCAAGTGGTACCCTCTCGTTGGAGGAATCGGATACGGAATCATGTGAGTCTCGTATGGGATTTTCTCTTCTGAGTGCTTGAGCTCACGCGTCGCCCTCGACTGCGAACAGGCGACTCTCCCTCCTCTGGAAACCCATCGACCTCGACCTCCCTCGCGGCGTCTCAGGCTTCGACATCGTCCAGACCGAGATCCACAGCCTCAAGCTCATCAACAGCTCTCCCCTCGTCGCTTCCAACCTCCCTTCCACCATCGTCGGACTCGAAACAGAGGCAGACTCTCGAATCATCTCTCCCGAATCAGGCGAGGCAGCATCGACCTCCTCCCTCGCTTCCTCGTCCGACTCGCGATCGAGTTACTCCTGGAACCTCGAATCGAAGATCGCTCTCGCTACACTCTATCGACTCTCGGGAACGCTCGTTATCCGCTTCTTCCAAAGGAACGGCTCGATCAAGAAGAAGAACGTGACGTGGGGGATCGGTCTTCTGCAGCAAGCTCAACTTCCGGACGGAGAGCTCTTCACCGTCGGCGTTCCCATCTACGGTACCTCGAACGTCTCGCAGGCTCTGGCTTGGTCTTTCGGGCAGGGAGAGGAGGCGAGGGAGAACGCTCAGGCGAACGAGGTTGGGACGGCTGTTCTCAGCGTGTTTTTGCGACCTGGAATTGGGAAGGTGAGTCGCTCAACCTCGTGCTCGCCTGGCTTTGTGCCTTCGACTCCTGACCTGAGCTTTCTTCGTTTCTCCAGGCTCATCTCCCTCTCCTCAAGAAGGACAAGCGACTCGCCAACGTCGAAGAAGGTTCGTCACGATTCGTCTTCGTCGCGTCTTGTT
Source organism: Mrakia gelida (assembly GCA_024345305.1). NCBI lineage: Eukaryota > Fungi > Basidiomycota > Tremellomycetes > Cystofilobasidiales > Mrakiaceae > Mrakia > Mrakia gelida. The sequence goes on along the minus strand of BRON01000013.1, from coordinate 129,266 downwards.
CCCGAGCTCACCCTCTTTCCCTCCTTGTCTTTCCTTCCACAGTTCGACGCATCTCAGCTAAGGCTGGTCTCACTCAACGGCACAAACGATCCAGCTCCTCCGCATCCAAGATCTCTCTCGACGGTCCTCCTTCGAACGATCCTCGTCCCTCAACCGACTCGTCTGGATCCTTCCTTCGACCGACGGACGACGAGGATCGAAGCTCGTTCTCGGATCTCTCGTTCGGTGGCAGCACTGAGGACCGGTCGGAGAGAACTGGAGAGCCATCGGGGGAGGACTCGAGTGACGCTGAGGAGGAGGGAGGGTGGTATCGACGGATGAAGAAGTGAGTTTGCGCGCATCTCGAGTCCGTCTCGTCTTCTTTCGACGCGTCGAGAACTGACGTCGCTCCTTCTTTCTCCTCGCAGCCGTTCGAGGGATCAGAAGACCGAGGTTCGTCGAGTCTCGGTATCCATCCTCTCGTAGTTCTCGTCTGACGTCTCTGTATCTTTCGATCTCGCACAGGAGGAAGGACTGCACAGGCACAAGAGTGTTCGAACGGCCAACTACGTCAAGGACAAGATTGCAGGCAAAATCTCGCGAATGGGCTCTTCGGGAAAACATAGCAGGTTGGTACCTTTCCTTCTTCTTCGTCTCTCGCTCTCCTCTTCGTTCGCGAGCTGACCTCGTTATCGCTTGTTCGTTTGTTCGTGTCCAGACGAGAGGGAGCTCAACGAGGCGTGGAGAAGGAGGGGATCTCGTCGCTCAACTGAGCAGGATTTAGTTTTTGGTCTCTTTCATATATCTGTAATGACTTGACGAATCTGAAACCTGGTCACGACGGGGGAAAGAGACGTGGAAGCCGAACGAGAACGAAACAGACGACGCGCGACGAGACCTCGTTTTCGATCCGTTTCTCTTCGAGTGCTTGTCCACAAGTTTTTCCGACCCATCAATCGTGACTAGTTCACTGTGAGTAAGGCTTACGTCTGCTGAAACCTCTCCATCTCTACCGAGTCGCGTCCAAAAGTACATCATGAGATCTCTCATGCCGTCTCCCTTCCCGCCTCTCCTCCCTCTTCACTCAACCTCCTCTCCGCCTCCACGAACGTCTCTTCCCCCACAGCCTCCCTAAAACTTCCCTCCGCCTTCTCCCCTTCCTCCAGTCCCACTTCCCTCGCCAGCTTGATCCCCTTCGCGAGATCCTCGACGGCGAGAGGCGAGCCGTTCTCCTCCTTCGCTTGCCAGACGATGCTCTCGACGAAGAACGGGAGGGTCTTGGCTTTGGCGAGGACGGAGTAGTAGAGCGACCAGTTTCGGGTGGTGAGGAGAGGAAGCATGGTTGGGTGGGTTTGGACGATGGTGATGAGGGTTTGGGCTTCGTGCTGGGACGAGGTGGCGAGGCAGGCGAGGAGGTACTGGACAGGAGGAGAGAGAAGACGGAGAGGAGTCGAAAGGTCAGCTTCGAGCGTCGGTCGTGGGAAGATATGGTCAAAAAGATGGAGGGGGTGAGAAGAGAGAGAGAACTCACCATCTCGACCGACTTCGCGTCCACTCCCGCTCCCTTCTGAATCTCCTCCCAAAGCTTGAATACCCCCTTCCAGTCCTTCCTCACCACCTGAGTCTCCATCATCGACGCGTAAAGCGAAGCTTCATACATCACTCCGTCCCTCTGCTGCTCTTTGACGAACTCGTCGAGCGTCTCGAAAGCCGCCTTCCCTCCGTCCTCCTTCGATTCCGTCGTCTCGGCGCGTCTCCATCGGCGAAGGTACATCTCGATGAGGTCCTGGAGAGGCGATCCTACCTCGGAAGGTGACGAGCGGTTGACGAGCTTGAAGAAGTCCGACGCGAGGATCTTGGACGGCGAAGGGACGGCAGGCTGTTGTTCGATGGAGGAAAGAAAAGCCGACCAAACCGCAGGGACGTCTTCTGCTTGGGCTTCTTGAGCGCGGAGGATGGAGTTGACGACGAGGAGCGACTCGTTGAGGTTGGTTGCCATGGGAAGGAGAGGGATGGCGAAGGAGGGGACGGAGGGAGTGGAGGGGATAAAGGAGGGAGGCAGGAGAAGAAGGTCCCGTAGGATAGGCCCGAGGATGTTGAAGGAAGGAGGGGGGTGTCCTTGATGGTTCGATAGGAGGAGGAGCAACCGAACGATAGAATCTCCATGCTGCCTCCAGCGGGTGGGGAGTCGATTGGGAGGGGTGAATCTCGAGTAGAGCTCGGACGCGACGACGAGGGTGTCCATAGTCGACGGCGCGTCGAGAGGGGTTCCGGCCAGGAGAGCGAAGGCCTTTCCTCTTCCGAGTTGAGGATCCTTCAAAGCAAGGGTCGCTCTCTTCAACCACTCCAGACCTTCTCCGTTGGCCTTCCTTTCCGACGGGCGAGTCGACGCCGATTCGACGAGATCGAGGAGACGAGCTTGGAATCCGCGCTCCCAGTCTTCGGAGGTCTCGAGCTTGCGTGATCCACGGCTCCGATCCAACGGTAGGGAGTGCAAGACCTGTTTGAAGATGTCCAGCTCCTCTACTCCGAAGTCTTCCTTCCTCGAAGTGTAGAACGTCAGAGCGAACGCCTCAACCCGACCTCGCGTGTCCATTCCCTTGACGAGAGGAAGGAGGTCCGTCTTGAAGTCCAATCCAAGCGAGCTGACATCAAACGAGAATCCGTCGAGGAGCTTGACCAGAGAAGAGACGATACCGGCGAAACGCGACTGATTCTTGACGTTTTGAAGGGGTGCTCGGTTCGCGAAGGCGAGGAAACGAAGGACGGTCTCGATGTGGGTTGGGTTAGAACGAGCTTCTTGGCGGTAGACCTGACGTTGAAGGTCGAAGATGGTTTGGAGATCGTCGAACGAAGGGGGTGGAGCGGTCGAGAGGGATTTGGCGAACTGGAGGAGGTCCGTTGGGGAGATGGTGGGGTGGGAGGTCTGGTTCGGCTCGGAGGATGGAGTGGTAGTGGAAGTACGATTATTGATGTTGAGGGATTTTTTTGGAAGGGGTGGATTGGCTGGGGGACGATGGCGGGGTGGTGCGAGGAGGTTTCGGGAGAGGTGGGAGGGGTGTTGGGAAGGAGGGGAGATGGAAGGTGTCTTGCGTTATCGTGGTCCAATCGTCGACTCGTCCAATGGCTTGAAGAAGTTCCTCGTACTCGACCTCCTTAATTGAGGAAGGACACAACCTCCTCAGGCCTTCGACGATCTCAACGGCTTCCGACGCGTCCTTCGCGCCTGACGCGAGGCCCACTCCGATCAACCTGAACTCGTCTCGGGGAAGAAAGAAATCCAAGTCGTCCAATCCAGCCTGGAGGACGAGCCGAAGGGAGGGGAGAAGGGACTCGGACTTGAGGTTGGATCGACGAGTGAAAAGAAAAAGGAGGCGAGGGGTGGTCTTCCGGATCCATTCTCGTCCGTCGTTCTGGACTGCTGTTGGGGAAATCGATAACCGATGGTAGATGGTCGAGAGGGCTCGAAGGTGATCATCCGAAGCCCTAGCGAGATGGGAGACCTTGTTGAAGAGCTTCCGGACCTCTGCGACGAACTCTGGCGTTCCGACGAGGACCTCCGATCCTTCTGCGTCGAGACGGGCTGCTAGAGCGATGGCCTTCGCTTCCTGGCCGTCGGTTTGATGCTGACTCAGCCACCAGGCCTTCGACGATAGTTTGGAGTTCGTGGATGAACTGGTTGCCATTGACGGTGGGGAGGTGGTGGACCGTGGGCGAGATCGGACGTGGAGGGGAGGAGGAGGTCGACGAGTCGATGGGAGCTGGGAAGGAGTGGGAGATGATGGAAGCTGGAGGGTGGAAGAGAGGGACGAAGCGGAAGTTCCTAGAGATGGGGTGATGGTGGTGGTGGGGTCCGATGGGGCAGTGATGGAGTTGAATCGACGAGGGAGAGACGACGTCGACGGAGAGGAAAGTCGAGAGAGAAGCAGAGCTCTTGAGCTAGCTCGTCGACTTTGCAACAGGATCGACCTCATCTTGGGCCTGGGAGAAACAAAGGTAGTAGAAGGGTCAGCATACACTCCAGTTCAATCGTTCACAGGGCCGTGAAGAGACTCACGACGAAAGGACGAGGGACGAAGAAGAAGGGAGGAAGGAGGAGGTGAGCTCGACTCAAACTTCCAAAAGCGATCTGAAGAGCGGAATCGGGGAGGTCCACGGATGAAAAGGATGTTGATGAGCTCGTACTACTCGATAGACGACTTTGAGAGATCGAGATCTGAGATCAAGCTCACGATGTGGCAGAGAGAAGGGTGAGAAGCCGCCGAGGGAGGAAAGGGAAGGAAGGGAGCTGAGGGTCGTCCGCCGAAGAAAGCACCGAGAAAGGTACGCTGATGAGCTGAAGAGGATGGCAAGAGGTAGATCTCAGTGCAGTATACATAAGTCAAGTTCTAGACAACAAATTTGGACTCACGTTAGGTTGAAGGTGGTTTGCTGGTGAGATGGATGTTGCGAGGACGAAGAGAGGTCGAATGGAGTTTGAGCTCGAGTCCTCCTGCTCGTCCCTCGGCCTCAAATCGAGCCAGGCAGAGAAACGTAACTCTGGTCAAGTGCAAGCTTACCTTAATGGCCTCGATTTGGGAACTCAAGTGAATTTAGATCTCTAGACCTAACCAAGTCGAGTCGAACCGGCGTTTCACTTCCTCCTGGTCGTTCTCTCGCCGCTATGCCAGAAGGTATGTACGTAGAGGATGCTACTCGAACGAGAGAGTATGGAAAGTCGTCAAAATCGTGAAATCATCTACGCGAGACGAGCCAAATAGGAAGAGGGCGAGATGGTCGTCGTCGTCGAAGTCCTCCCTCCTTCTCAACCTAGATACCTCAAGAACCCAAAGCCAACGTTCAGCCCGAACCCCAGCATTAGCGAGACTTGCATCCGTCGTCTACTCGCACCAAGCATCAAGCCCAAAGAAGGAAGTCAGCTCTCGTTTCGTTCGAGTTCAACTTCTCGCGAAACGCGTCTCTCTTCCTGTCGCTCTCGGTCTCGTCGTACGGAAGCACTCTCGAGAACACCACTCCCGTACCCCCACCTGCGCCGAGGACACTCTCTCCTCCCAATGGTCCCGGCGAGATGAACGAGTGCTGTTCGGACTCCTTGAAGAAGAAGAGAGGGAGGAGAGGGAAGAAGAAGCCTGTGAGGAGACCGTGGAGGATGGTGGAGTAGGTTTCGGTTGGGAGGACTGGTGTGGTGGGTGAGTGGGAGGTGCAAGAGAAGAAGGAAAGAGGGGATCAGGGTAAGCGTGAGCGAGGGAAGGGAGGACGGCGACGAGCACAAAGAAGAGGGTACGAGACGTACGATCCTCAACCGAAGTCGGTAGGTTCCCTGAGCCGTCGATCCACTGTTCTTCCAAGTTCCTAGCCGAGTCATCCACTAACAGAACCAACACGTACCCGGATGAAAGAAGAGTCAGCTCGTTCGTCGGAGCTCGAGCTCTCGAGCTCACCCATCCCTCTCTCCTTTCGCTCGTTTGAACTCACGTTCATCCTCCTCAGTCAAGCCATGGAATTGCCTCCTCATAGCTGCCACATCTTGCTCTGACAAGCCAGCAGTAGATCTGAGGGTGTCGAAGCCTCGTAACGGAACGATTTGAGCGATCTGAACGAATGGAAACGAAGGAGGGAAGGACGGTGATGATGAGCTCGGTTCGGTCTGTCCTCCTCTCTCAAAGAGCGCCCCGCCGCCGGAACAAAGTCTACAAAGGAAACAAGACACTGACCTCTTTCCCCTCCTCCTCCCCGCCCTCTCCCCCAGCAGCTCCCTCTTCCTCCTCCAGCCCTACAGCGCAATGAATCCAAACCGTCTCCTCCTCCTCCTCCCCTTCCCCTCCCTTCTTCTTCCCTTCCAACCCCGCCCCACCCGACCTCTTCCCAGCCTGATCCAGCCATCCAACCATCTTGACACTCGGGCTCAGCACCCTCCCTGAATGAATCAGCCTCAGCTGTCTCTTCTCGAGGGAAGGTCGAAGGGAACGGATCTGACGTTTGACGGCTTGGACCGTCTCTTTGGAAGACACGTAGAGACTCAAATCACCAACGTCCGTAGAGCCAGAGCCGCCGTCGGTGAAACGGATCATGATGTGGCGATCTGGTGGAGGAGGAGGGGGGTGGGGAGCAGGAGCAGGTGGGAGGAGGGAACGGGAGGGGGAGGAAGGAGATGGAGGGTGGACAGCGCGTTGTTTGCCTAGGGATTTGGCTGACCGAGGTGGAGGACCTGGAGGGAGGGCGGAGGTGGTGGAGGAGGAAGGTATAGGTGGTGCTGGTGGTGGGGCGTGAGAAGTAGGGAGGAGCGGAGAGGAGGGCATGGTTGCGAGGTCGACGTTTGGTGGGAAGAGTCGAGCTCGGAAGAGTCGCCGAACAAGAGGTCGCCTTTTTTTCTTTGGGTTTTCGTCTTCTCCTCTTCGGGGGACAGAACGTCGTATGTAAAACATATATGAACGAGGTTGAAAGGGAAATGAAATCAAAGGAGAGATCTTTGAAGGGTTTCGAGTCAGAACACCTTGAGAACCATCTTCCCGACCCACTCCTTCCCAGCCTCGAGGGAGAAGAATTCGGAGACGTATCCGGGCTCGACACAGACGAAGGATTCCCTGCGTAGGAGGAGATGAGATGGAGGTCAGTCTCGTAGCGGAACGAGAGAGAGCGAGGAAAGCTAGTGAGAGGAAGGAAGGAAAGACGCGTCGGAAGGGCAACTCACCATCCCTTCGCCTGCATGTCTCCCATGGCAGACCCAGTCTTCTCTCCTGGGTTCCAGATGGTGGCTGTTTGCAAGTCAACCGAGATGTGTCGCGGGTCAGTCCTCTTTCTGCACTCGACCTAAACGAAACGACGCGTCTCGACTGAACTCGACTTACCATCAACGAACCCTCCGATCTCCACCTCAACTCCACCCTTCTCCTTGCCTCCGTACTCCAAGGTCAACTTCCCCTTAGGTCCAACGCCAGCGTAAACTCTATCGGTCTCCTGCTTGACGTCGACCTTCTCCCTGTCCTCGACGAAGGTGTTTCCACCGCGAGTCTTGTCCTTGTACGAGAGACCCTTGAGAGGGTAGACGAGGGCGTCAAGGTGGGAGGGGGTGGAGAGGTAGGTGTGGAGCTGGAGGCGAGGGGAGGGAGTCAGAGAGAGAAGGGGAACGAGGAGAAGAAGGGGATCTTGAACGAACCAGAGTCTGGAACTTCAAAGCCTCCGAGCCAGGGTTCGTGATCTTGAGGAGGGCGGTAAAGGTCGTGGAGGTGAGAGTGAGGGTGTAAGAGAGAGCGAAGGGAGGAGGGAAGGCTGAGGTGATCTCAGGGGTGGGGTTCAGGACTGGGGAAAGAGAGAGAAAGAAGGAGGAGGCTGTCAGTGGAGGAGGAGATGGGGAGGGGATGGGAGGGAGGGAAAGCGAATGGAACCCACCGAGCTCAACGACGACTCCTCCGTCAGCGGTCTCGGACTCCGAGTTGAGAGTCCAGATGGAAGTTCGAGCGAATCCATGCTGAGAGAGCTTGGAGTGGTAAGGGAAGGCAGCAGCGTCGGTGGGAGGGGGACCGAAGATGGCTAGGAGAAGGGAGACGGGAGGGAGGGAAGGACGTCAGCTTTGGACTTAGAACTGAGATCTCCTTCCAGAGCAAGAAGAGAGCCGAAAGAGCGTACGGAAGACTACTGGGATACCTCCTCGGATCTGTAAACGAGCGGAAGAAGCGAATACCTCTAAGTCAGCGTCCCTCGTTTGAGACGAGAGATGGGGAAGATGCGAGCTCGACGTCTTTCTCCCTTCCCTCCCTTGAACTCACCGCCTTGGATCCATCGAGAATAGCGGTATCGCTAACGAACAACCTCTCCTCAATCTTGCCTCCCTCTGAGGAAGCAGCCTTGAAGGAAGTGACAGTGGCTCCATACAAGCTGAGGGAAAGCGACAGAAGGAAGGAAGAGAAGCTCGTCAGCTTGGATGGGACGACGTGCAGCTCCCCTTCCCCTTCTCTCCTCGATATGGACTCACTAAACTTCGGCCGAGGATCCACTAGGATGGGTAAGGTAAACCTTCTTGGAATCTTTGGTGACGGGCATGGCGAGAGGGCGAGAAGAAGAAGAAGGAGGGAGGGAAGGAGATGATGGAGGGGAGGAGGGAACGTTCGAATCGAAGATCGACCTCGTTGGAGTTTCGACGGCTTCACCGGACCGGAAGAAAGGGTTGAAAATTTCCTCTTGGCTGTGAAACGGGCCTGAACCGACCACCAGTCTCGAATGTCAAGTTTCCTATATTCCTTGCTCGATTTGAGGCCGAAAGCAAAGAGAAGCGAGCTGGGCGACGAGTTGAGCTCGCGAGCTCGGTTCCATCTCCTCCCTCCCAACTTCCATCTCCCTCTCGACCCCTCTTCACGCCAGCGTGAGTTCCCATTCCCTGTCAGAGCCTCTAGATATACATACCGATCTGATCTGCAGCCCTTTGTAATCTTCAAGGCTCGACCAAGTCTCTCTGCCAGCTCTCTTCAACGGACGACTCCCATCTCCCTTCCTTCGCCGCCTGCCTCTCTCGACTTCTCGGCCCTTTGTTTGCCACAGCGTGAGCTTGATTTCGGATCTGGTACTTTCATGCTTTCCATAAGGCTGAACTAAGCTGACTGTCATACGTTTTGTCTCCTGGACTGCTTGATTTCGCTGCATAGATCGCCTCGGGACGTCGCGGTCGAGCTCATCTCACGGTCCTCCGATCTCTTTCCCTCGTCTTTCGTTCGTCGTGAGTATTTTTCCAGACCTCTGACAAGATCAGTTCGAGTAGCGTACGGATGCTGACTTGATCCTGAATCGCTTCTAGACCAACATGAGGTCGATCCTGCTACAAAGTCGTCGACTCGGCTCGAGAGCCCATCCAGTGGTCGTCCCTCACCTCCCCTCGTCCTCCCTCCTTCGTCGATCCAACTCCACCACTCTTCAGTCCGACTCGAGCAACCTCAACGCGTCCTATACGGTCCCAACTTCTCCACCTCCTCCCTCCTTACTCGAACATCCACCAGCTCCAAGTCCCTCCCAGCTCCCAAGTTCGAGTCGGCTCCCTCCTCCTCCTCCCCTCGACGACTCTTCTTCCTCGCGTCCCATCACCTCCCCACCGTTGTCAGCAACAGCACCGTCCCCGGAGTCCAAGTCACCATCCGATTGGAGGGGTCAGAAGTGGACGGACAGGCATCAAGCACAGGCCATCGCTCTGGCAGCACGTCTCGAGGCAGAAGGATCGGAGGTCCTCGTCGGAACGCCAGAGTTCGTCGTAGAGGTCCAGAACCTTTTCAACAAGGTCCCCAGACTCGCTAGGGCTTCCGATGATCACCTTCGAGCCCTCACGACCATCTATCAAGCAGTCTCAACTTCGCCAGCAGCAATCGAGGACGTCGGACGAGAATGGATCCGGAAGAACACCTATCGCCTCCTTTTCCTCTTCATCCGTCGAAGCAACATCAAGTCCGAGTCCCTCCTCCCCTCCCTTCGACTTGTCCTCCAGGCTGGACCGGTCGACTTGGATCTCCTCCTCATCCGAGAGGCGTTCAGGCAGATCGCGGTCGGAATCGCGTCGGGAGCGAAGGACGCGTCGGAAGCGTTCGAGATCGTCGAAGGACTGAGAAGGTTGAGCCCTTCTTCGTTCACGGAGGTCGAGCTCGAGGAGCTCGCTCAGGCGATCGGTCTAGTGGAGGATTGGACGGCAACAACTCCAGAAACCTTCCATCTCCTCTCCTTTCCAACGCCTCTCCGGCCTCTACCCCCACCTCCTCGCCCAGCCTCCCCTCCCACCCCTCTTTCAAGGCCTTCCACTCCGACCAAACTCACTCAACTCATCTCCCCTCCCTCCTCCTCATCTTCATTCATCAAAAGCCAGGTCCCACCCCCGGTCTCTCCCCCCTCCTCATCGACCAACGCGCAAGCGGAAGAGCTCCTCCAGTTCTCTCGCGCCGGCCTCGCCAACGCACCTCCTCCGTCGGTGGACAACCTCCAGTTCATCTACGACCTCTTCAAGGCAGCTTTCCCGCAGCCACATAATGTCGTCGATCGAGCCAGGGTCGAGGTCGCCGTTCGCATCCTCGTTCACGCCAGCCGAGCACCTCCCCTTCCTCCCCAGGATCGACATCGATTCGCAGGCATCGTCTCGGTCCTCATCTACTCCCTCCGCTCCGTAGGATTCGTGAATCTCAACCTGCTCGGTCCGAACGTCAAGAAGGATCTACTCTCTCTCGTCGGAAAGGCGGTCAACCGAGATCAAGTCCGTTTTCTCGCTCTGTTCCTTTACGAGAACCAGATGAAGGACTTCGAGGAGGAGGAACTGAAGGTCATTCTCCAGGAGATGGATAGACTCCCGGTGGAGGATCGCCAGGCCGAAGCTTTGCAGACCCACGAGGACTGGGAGAGGGGGCTCGGAACGCGTCTCGGGGAGATGATGGAGGACGTGTCGTCGTCGATCGACCGTTCATCGTCGGACATCGTCAGCAACGAAACCGACGCGGAATGGCTGGATCGTTCGAGGGATGCTCTTCGACAAGAGCGTCCTCCTGGACGAGGAGCAGCGTACGGAATCCTGCGGAGTCGATCCGGCCACGCCGCCTCGTCGTCGGAATCCCTCGTCGTCGCGTCCAAGCTCTACTCGACGTTCGCGCCCCCCGGCTATTCACGGCTCAGATTCTGGAGGAAGCACGCCGATGCTGTCGTTCGGATGCTCCTCCTCCTGTCGAATCATGAAGCAAAAACTCCGCCTCCCTTCAAACTCCTCGAACCGATCCTTCGCGACCTCCCTGTCCTCCCTCCCTCCTTCATCCCCTCCACTCCCTCCGTCCCCTCCTTCGCCATCCTCCTCCTTCCCATGGCAAGCAACCTCAACAAATCCCTCCTCATCGTCAACTCCATCCTCCACGCTCAAGAGCACACCCCAGCAGCCCTCGTCGCGATTTGGTCGGCTTTCCTTTCCTCCCTCGAACAACGCCCCGCCTCTCCTCCCCCTGAACGAATCTTCGCTTCCCAGCTCTTCAACCTCATCCAAACCCAAGCTTCGTCGGAGGAGGATCGCACGGGACCAACACCCTTGGAAGACGTCGTCCGGATGTACCTTCGTCGCGTCGAGAACAAGGACGGAGAGCGAGCGAGGGGAGAAGAACTAAAGGGGCTGGAGAAGCTCGAGAGGCTGGTGACCGAGAGGGAGGAGGGGAGGGAGAGGAAGGAGTCGATGGAGATTGCTCTGGCCCAGTTGAGAAGATTGCTGGAGACGAAGAAGGTTTAGAGAAGGGTCGAAGGAAGGGAGTCGGAGGTTCGTCGCGTCTCCCTTTTCACTCCTTCTTCATCTTCTCTCTTTCTTTTCTCCGATTGATACTCCCGCTCCCGCTCCATTTTATCTCTCGTTCTTTGTAGTCGCTGGCGCCCTCGCTCGGCTGGAGTCTTCAATCTGGAACGGTTGGTAGCGTCGTCGTGTGTTTCGGATGAAGACGAAGGAGGGAGGACGATGTTTACTATCTCTCTGCTCGGTGTGGGAGGAGGTTCTCCTTCATGACGATCTTTACGGCTTCTCTGTTTGCCTTTTTACGTAGCTGCAGCTTTCTCATGTATGTTCGGTTGAGGCGTCGAGAGCGACGCGACCTCAGATGCAGACTATCTAATCGAGGTCGAAAAAAAAAAACGCTCGGCTCCCAGCACAGAGTCCTTCTCGAGTTCTGCTGAAACCTCGAACATTTGTTTATGCTCGATTTGAGGCCGAGGGACGAGCAGGAGGACACGAGCTCAAACTCCGATTCGACCTGTCGTCGACCTCGCAACATCCATCTCGCCAGCATACCTCCTTCAACCCAACGTGAGTCCATTCTTGCTGTCCAGGGCTCGACCTATGCACCTTTGGACTGACTCCGAAGCTCTCGTCATCAATTCAGCTCGTCAGCGAACCTTACGACCCCCAGCTCCCTTCCTTCGCCTTCCTCCCTCGGGTTCTCACCCTTCTCTCTGCCACATCGTGAGCTTGATTTCAGATCTCGATCTCTCAAAGTCGTCTATCGAGTAGTACGAGCTGACCAACATGCTTTTCATCCGTGGACCTCCCCGATTTCGCTCTTCAGATCGCTTTTGGAAGTTTGAGTCGAGCTCACCTCCTCCTTCCTCCCTTCTCCTTCGTCGCTCGTTCCTTGCCCGTGAGTCTCCTCACGGCTCTACAACACTCAAGTCGAAGACAATACTGACCCCTTTCCTACCTCTCTCTGCTTCCAGGCCCAAGATGAGGTCGATGCTGCAGCAAGGCCGTCGGATCCACTCGGGAGCTCTCCTCCTCCATCGACTTTCTTCGTCGTCGTCGCCGTCGTCTCTCCCTCGTCGATTCAACTCCACCACTGCCCCATCGGATCCCACCACCACCATCACCCCATCTCTAGGAACTTCGGCTTCGTCCCTCTCTTCCACCCTCCAGCTTCCATCATCTCCCACTCCTTCCCACCTCCCATCGACTCGTCGACCTCCTCCTCCCCTTCACGTCCGATCTCGCCCACGGTCCCTCACCTCCCCACCGCCAAAAGCAACCACTTCATCCACAAACTCAACCTGGTGGCTGAGTCAGGTCCAGACGGAAAACCATCGCGCAAAGGCCATCGCTCTAGAAGCACGTCTCGAGGCAGAAGGGGCGGACGCCGTCGTTGGAACCCCAGAGTTCGTCGTAGAGGTTCGGAACCTCTTCAAGAAGATCTCCTCTCTCGCTAGGGCTTCGGATGATCACCTTCGAGCCCTCTCGAACGTCTACCATCGGTTCTCGACGTCACCAGCAGCACTCGAGGACTTCGGACCAGAATGGATCCGGAATAACACCTATCGCCTCCTTTCCCTCTTTACTCGACGGTCCGACCTCAAGTCGAACGTCCATCTCTCCTTCCTTCGGCTCGTCCTCCGGTCTGGATCAGACGAATTGGATCTCTTCATCCCCCGAGGCGCGTTCAGGTTGATCGGGGTGGGCCTCGCGTCAGGAGCGAAAAATGCGTCGGAAGCCGTTGAGATCGTCGAAGGACTGAGGAGGCTGAGCCCTTCCTCCTTCACGGATACCGAGTTCGAGGAACTCCTTCAGGCCATCGGGAGAGCCGAGGATTGGACTACGATAACGCAAGACACCTTCCAACTCCCCTCGTTCCCAGCACCCCTCCCACCTCTCCCCGAACCCCCTCGCCCAGCCGCATCACCATCACTTAAACTACTCCCCACCTCTCAACCACACTCCAGTTCCAGCACTCCGACCACCTCCAGCACCTCATCCTCCCCACCCATCGCAAAACGTCCACTCCTCTCGCCTCCCTCCTCCTCGTCGCGTTCCAATCCTTCCACCACTCCCTCATCATCTCCAACCTCTACCAGCTCCATTAAATCCATATCCGCCCCCATCAGGCCTTCCTCTTCCTCGCGATCTATCAACGATCAGGTCACACCCTCGCCCTCTCCCCCCTCCTCTTCGAACAACCCCCAAGAGCAGCGGCTCCTCGAGTTCTCTCGCATCCTTTCCAGCGGCCCTCCCCCTTCGATGGACAACCTCCGGTTCCTCCATGATTCCTTCATTGCAGCTTTCAAGCCGCCGCTCAGCGCCGCCAGTCATCGAGTCAGGATCGAGATCGCCGTTCACATCCTTACCTACGCCAGTCGAACCCCTCCCCTGCCTTCCAAGGATCGGCATTCCTTCGCGGGTCTCGTCTCGCTCTTCATCGGCTCCCTCAAAGAGGCCTCCTTCGCCAACCTGACGCTCCTCGGTCCGGATGTCAGGAAGGACGTGTCTTCCCTCGTCGGAAGGATGGCCAGCCGAGGACAAGTCGACATTCTCGCTCGGTTCCTCTTTCAAAACCGGAAGGAGGACTTCGGGAAGGAGGAGCTCAAGGTCATCCTGGAAACCATGGCGGAACTTCCAGCGGAGAGTCGCCAAATCAAGGCCGTACGGACCTACGAGGACTGGGAGAAGGGGTTCGGAACGCGTCTGGGAGAGATGATGGAGGACGCGTCGTCGTCGTCGAGCCGTTCGTCGTCGGATACTCTCAAGACCAATACCGACGCGGAGTGGGTAGATCGTTCGAGCCAAGGTCTTCTACGGGAACGACCTCTCGGACGAGGAGAAGCCTACGGACTCCTCTACAGTCGATCCGTCGAGGCTCCGTCGTCGTCGGAAGCCCTCGTCGTCGCGTCCAGGCTCTACTTGAAGTTCGCCCCTCCGGACAAGGAACTTCCTTTCGTCTGGAGGCAGCACGGCGATGCAATCGTTCGGATGCTCCTCCTCTGCTCGAACCATCAAGGACAACCCCCTCCTTCCTTCAACATCCTCGGGCCTATCCTACGCGACCTTCTTCTCCTCCCTCCCTCCTTCATCCCCTCCACTCCCTCCGTCCCCTCCTTCGCCATCCCTCTCCTTCCCATGGCCACCACTCCTAACGAGTCCTTCCTCATCCTCAAGTCCATCCTCCACGCTCAAGAGGTCGATTCAACAGTCCTCCTCGCGATTTGGTCGACCTTCCTCTCCTCCCTCGAACGACACTCCACCTCCCCTTCCCCGGAACGAATCCTCGATTCCAAGCTCTTCACGCTCGTCCAAACTCAAGCTTCGTCGGAGGAGGATCGCACAGGACCAACACCCTTGGAGGACGTCGTTCAGATGTACCTTCGTCGCGTCGCGAACAAGGAGGGAGAGGGAGCGAAGCGGGGGGAGCTTGTTGGACTGGAGAAGCTCGAGAACCTGGTGATGAAGAGGAAGGAAGGAGAGAAAGTGAAGGAGGAGGTTCTGGGGGAGCTGAGAAGGGTTTTGCAGGAGGGGAAGGCTGGTGACAGCGCTTGATTGGGAGGACGAGGAGATGACGAAGGTACGTTCGGACGCGTCTCGTTCTCGTTCTCGTTTTCCATCCCGCGGAGCGAATCAAACGCTCACGCTTCTTCTCTTTCCCTCTCGCACAGTCACATCTTCTTCGCTAGGCCGCTAGTACAGAGTTCTTGAGCTGTCGTTCGTTTCGTTTACTTTCGTTCCCCTTCGCCCTGCTCGGTCGTTCGTTGCTTCTCTCTCTCTCTTTTGCCTCCATCCTTTGCCCATCTCGAGGACCTTCGTACTCTGCATACTACCTACATTCTTGCCTCTATCCATCTCTCCCTCTCGTTGTCGCTCGATTTGATCTCGATTTCGCGTCGGCTCGATCAAAACCACGACGCGTCGCCCAACCTTTCCCTCTGCCACCACGCTCACCTCTCAGCTCACTCGTTCAGAAAATACACACTTCTCTCATATCTCTCACCTGCAAGATTAACTTTTCACCCCCTCTCGCCCAGCCTCGCCAAATATAAATCACGCAGCACCCCCCTCCTCCCCTCTGACGTTGCCCTCGCTCGCTTCCCTCCCCTCCCCCAAATCTCCCCTCCACCCACCACCCTCCTTCCCTCTCTTTCTTACAAAACATGGTTCGCTCTCTCTCCTCTCCTCTCCTTGGTCCATCCCAGCTGACCCTCCCCTGCTCTTCGTTCGCCTTTCGAACAGGACAACTTCATCAACGTTCGTTTCCCCATCTCTCTTTCCCTTCCTCGCTTCCTTCGTTCTGACGACCTTGGTTTTTTGGGGGATGGCGTCGCGTTAACAGCTTGCTAAGCAAGGCTACCAAGCTTACGAGAGTTCTCAGAACCAGAACCAGGGTGAGTCAAGTCGAGGGAAGGAAGGGACGAAGGGAAGGAAGCGAGCTCATCGAATCATCAGCCCATCTCTTTCGCCTGCTCCCTTCCCTCCTTTCGTCTCGTCTTCGTCGCTGACTTTTTGTTATTGTTGTCTCGTTTTGATCGAATCGAATCGAATCAGGAAACAACTCCAACTCCAACTCCAACTCCAACTCCAACCAGCAGCAGCAGCAGTACGGATCCAACACCGACGGTTCCCCTTCTGTGACTGGAGGAGCTCAGTACAACCGACCTTCGAATGACAACTCGTACGGATCAGGAGGAGGGCAAGGGAACTACGGAGGAGGAGGGCAAGTCGAGCAGCCTGATTGTGAGTCTCGAGTTCGAGCTAGATGTTGGAGGGAGGAGCGTGTGGAAATGACGAGGAGTGAAGAGATGGGAGGAAGGAGGTGGTGAGCTCGAACGAAGGACAGAGGAGGAAGCTGACTCGACTTCGCTTCGTTTCTGCTGCAGTGAACGACGACGCTGTCATCAAGTCGGCTAGGAAGAACGCTGATCAGGACGATGATGATGATTCAAATGATTCGCTGTGAGTCCCAACATCACCCTCTTCTGCGAGCGAGAAGGGAGAGACGCGAGACGACTCGAAGCTGACCTTCGTTCTCGTCGTCGTCGCGGATGCAGCTTCTCCTCCGCCCTCTCCTTCGCCAAGAACCGTTTCTCGAACGATTCATCAGCTGCTCAGGAACCTATTGATGACGTTCGTATCTCCCCTCCCTTCCAAACCGCTCCCTCTTTTGCGTCGAGCTGACCCTCCTCCTCCTCTTCTCGTCGCCTCAGGACAAAGCCACAGCCGCCCACGCCCAAGCCTACAAGAACAACGACAGCTCCTCCATGTCCACCGACTCGATGGGTCTCGCAGCGGCCATGCAGGCCCTCAAGGCCTTCACGGGCAACTCGTCCAGTGCTGGGAACGGAGGAGGGGGAGGGCAGTCGCAGATGGTGAGTCTCGTCTCTTTTTTTTTCCCCCTCTTTTCCCTCTTCCTCCCTTTGCCTTTCCCTTCTCGCTCGCTCAAGAACTGACCTCTTTTTGCTCGTGTTAAACAGATCGGACTAGCCATCTCAGAAGCGACCAAGTTGTTTTCGAGTTCGTCGTTTCCATGACCCTTCTTCCTCCTTTCCCTCCCCTCTTTCCTCTTTCCTTTCTTCCCTTTCGCCCCAACTCACCCCCCCACCTTCTTCCCCTCTTCGTTGTGGTGGCGATAGAATCCGGAGGTCAAACCTCCGACGGTGGATCCAAGCAAGGTGCGTCTAGCTTGCCCCCCTGTTCCCTTTTCGAGCTCGTTTGAGAGTCGTTTCAGCGAACTCACCCACTTTTTTCTTTCCGCCGCGTTTTTTGTGCCGAAACCAAAACGCGCATTCTCAGACGTAGCCAACTCAGCTGGAGCAGCTGTCATGAAGCTTTTGATTCAGTCTAAGGTTCGTTTTCGTCCGTCATTCCCCTGCAACCCTTTCTTCCTCTTTCCTCCCCTCCCTCCCTCCCTCTCTTTTTTTCTTCCTAACCTCCCTACCCCTCTTCGTGTTCGCACAGATGTCCTCCTTCATGGGCGCCGGTGGATCAGGCGGGGGAGGAGCTGGAGGGTCTTCGAGTCTCAGTGGGTTGATGGGTGAGTTTCGGCGACGTGATGGAGGGGAGGGAAGGAGGGGGAGGGAGAAGAGTGAGACGAGACGCTGACTTTTTGTGTTTGCGTGGTGGTGGAATGGGGATGGATGAAACAGGGTTGGCGAAGCAGTTCATGTAGAGTGGAGGATCTTAGTTGGAAGGGATGGATGATGGATGAGAGTTGCGTTGCGAGTTGGGTTTGATGTGCGAGATGGGAGAGGGAGAGGAAAGGACGAAACAAGCGGTGGGGGGACGAGGAGCAGAGAGGAGGAGGGGAGGTGGTTTCGACGAGATTGATGGTTGAGTTTGTCGTGCGAGAAAGTGCGAAAGAGTAGAAGAGAGGTTGGGTATTTCGAACGCGAGCATTGATCAAGTTCGACGAGGGAGGAGAAGAAGGGTTGTACGAGTGGGTGGGTGGTTGATTAGGTAGGTAGGTAGGCAGCGGTTTGGGTCAGAGCGTCCTCGAGCCGTTTGATGCGAGCTGGTGGAAGAGCGAGAAAAGGGGAAGGGAAAGACGCGTCGCGCGCGAGAGTCAACATTCGCTTGTCCGAGATGGAAGCAAACAGCGGCGATATCTAAAGCAAGACTGACTGGGCTGAACTCTGCTAAGAATCTTCCAGAGATTTTCAAGGATGAAGAGTTGGCCGTCCGAGGTGAGGCGATGTCGAGGGAGGGGAGGGACGCGTCCACAAGCTGAAGAGGAGGACTGTTGGATGTGGTTGAGTGGAGGCGCCGCTCGCTGGTCCTGGAGGCAGGAGTAAAAAGGGAGGAAGCGTTCAGCTACAAGGTTGGTCGAAGAACGTAAGCTGGGGCAGAACGAACTGGGGAAGGAGAGAAAAGACGAACGAACCAACGATTGAACCATCAAACGCTCTTCTTCGCGACTCTCGCCCTCTTTGGCCTCCCTCCAGCGCTCGAGCTCTCCCCCTCCTTAGCCACTCCTGTTTCCTCCTTCGTCTCCTTCTCGTGACCCCTCTTCTTCCTAACCACAGTAGCAGCAGCAGCAACAGCCTTCGTCCCCTTCCCATCAGCAGCAGCCCCCTCCAACACCTTCTCCCCCCAAACCCTCCTCTCCCAACCTCGTCTCCCTCCCTCCTCCTCCCCCACCAGTTCCCCCACCAACCCAAAGAACCTCCAGTACTCCGGTAACGTATACTTCAACCCTTTCCTCCCTCCACCCGGCTTGAGGACCTCCACCGCTGCCTCATCACTGAAGAACGGCACCTCCTCCGAAACGAGCGAGAGGATCAAGCTCGCCGTTGCGGGACCAACTCCTTTGAGAGGGAGGAGAGCTTTCAGAGCTTTTTCGATTCGCTCTCTTGAGGATGAGGGGGTACTGGGGTCCGTGAGGAGGGCTTTGAACGCTTCCGTACTCGTTTTGATCACGTCCTTGGGTGAGAGGTTGGCGATCATGCTTCGAAGGGCTGGACGGTTCTGACCGAAGGTGAGCTTTGCGTCCATGATTTGGATGAGATCTTGATGGAGGAGGTGAGGGGAGGGCATGCGAGAGAGGATAGTTGCGGGGAGGGTAGAGAAGGTGGACGTGTAAAGGTCTGTGAGGTGGGGGAGGGAGCGTTTGGGTGTGACGAGGGTGGTGAGGATTGAGGTGAGGTTGGCGGGGAGGGGAGCTGGATGGACCGGAGGTGGAGGGGACATCGTTGAGGAGTGGAGGTAGAGAGGATGGAGAGAGGGAAGTGATGGGTTGAGATCGAGATGTTCGTGGCTGACCGTTGGGAGGGAAGGATGAGGAGGGGAAGGGACGAAAGGAAAGAACGAAGCTCAACCTCGTTTCCTCCTCCGACTTCCATCGTCTCCCTTCTCTCACTTTTTGACCCTCGTAGCTGATAGCTTGAGCCACCTGACTGTCAGATCGGTCGCTCCTCACCATCAAAACTAACGTCCGATCCCGTTCTACGCGTCAGAGCTGCGACAAGGAAGAACGAAGCTGACCCTCCGCTCTCCTCCCTTCCCTCTTCTCTCATCGAATGGCCTAGATGTCACCTCCTTCTCCACACTGACCTCATTTCAACAAATAACAACCAGTAGGACTCACTCTCGCGCTCAGCTGATCTTACCATACCTTTTTCTCTCGTCGTTTTCCCAGGTCAGCTCCGCTCCTCGTCCTCCAAACGCAAGCTTCCGAGGCTCAGACGACGCCGTCCTTCTCGTCTTCGCACGAAGCTCAGCGCGGAGTAGGTACGATGCACACTGGTGCCCGCTCAAGGCCGAGTTCAACACCAGCTCATTAATCTGTTGGCGAGAGCAAGACGGCATGCGTCGGGAGTCTTCCCTCCTCCCTTTTCGTTTTATCGATGACGAACCTGACTTCTCTTCTTCGTCTTCTAAATCAGAAGGTAGATTTCAGTTGGGCTGAAACCAACTCGAACGGACCTTGCTGTTCGTTCCTCGTCCTCGTTGATCCGGAGCAGCGTCGCGACGCGTCGTCTCATCACTTGGTTTCCTCGCTTCGAGAGCCATCACGACCGAGCCTCGACCTCATCGACTCGTTGGTATCAGCTGCGAAAACCTCGGCTATCAGTGACTGCTCGTGTTTCCCTTCCTGCTCGAGCTTGCCGTTCGTCGACCGCGAGCGCGACGAACCGCGACGCGTCTTCGATTCCGTCTCGTCCATCAAAGCTCGGCTCCATCAGATACAATCTTCACCCGCCCTGACACCGCCAAAAACTTCACTCTGCCTCGAGCCCTCCAACTCCAGCTCAACTCAAAACACGTACCCCTCCTCCTCCAAGTTCGTTCGTTGTTCCCGATCTCGCTCCTCCCTCCGCCCTCTCTCCTCTTCTGAGCGATGGACCTCCTCAGGTGATTCCCCGTCCGACGACACGTAACTTCGAACTCTAATGCTGACTTCTTCTTTCTCTTCGTTCTCAGATCTTCCTCCCTCTCGCTGCTATCACGCGGGGCTCAGACCTTTGTCCGTCTCTTCTTTCGTAGATCGCTCGAGATCGCGCTTCTTTCTCTCTTCCACACTCCTTCGATCCCGCGTGTTTCTCTCCTTTCTGCACTTCTTCTTGGGCCCAGAACACACACTCTCCTTTTTCTCTCTCCAACGAGCTCTCTCTTTCGCTCTTCGCGCGCGTCGTCGACTTTCGCTGCTCTCGCTTTTCTTCGTCCGACCCTCCCTTTCTTTTTATCAGTCCCTAGACTTTCGATACTCGCTAATCGATCTGCCCTCCCTCAGCTCCTAGAGAAGCACGAGAACATACTTTTCGCAGAGAAAAAAAGAAGGCAGATGACGACGGCTGTCGAGGAGATCGTCGAAGACCCCAAACGACCACCTCTCCCTCTCTCCCTTCCCTGCTTCCCCTCCCTCTTACAGCACACCACTTCCTCATCTCTACCTCTACCCCTTCACTGGGAGACCTACCTCGCCATCTTTTGAGAGACCTCCTCCCCTTTCGACGATGAGCACCTGGGGACCTTCTTCTCAGCTTCGAAGCTTCGTTTCGATGGTTCGTTCTTGAGCTTCTCTCCTTCCTTCCTTTGCTTCCTTCCTCGCTCGTACGACTGACTGTAGCTGACGACATTTAACCCTTGTATACACTCAACTCAATGCCCTCCAGATGCTCAACAAGTTTCTTGCTCCGTACGTGGACAACTTGAACACGGATCAGCTGAACATCTCGCTCTTCAGCGGAGAGGTCGTCCTCAAAGGTCTCAAGCTCAAGAAAGAAGCTCTAGACAAGTTCAGACTTCCAGTAGACGTTATCGAGGGTTAGTACAGCGATCAATACATCTCTATCAGCTCTTCATTATGTTCTCCCAAGCTCACTCTCGACGGCATCCCGTTTCTCCTTGGATCTCAAGGTCACCTCGGATCCCTTCACCTCTCCGTTCCCTATCTCACGCTCGGTCAGAGCCCGGTCAGAGTAGTCATCGAGGATCTCTACCTTCTAGCAGTACCAAGTGGAGAGAGTAAGGTAAGCAGAAAAACTTCCCTTCTTGATTCGGATGCAGGAGAGGACAGCGACGAGCTTGGAAACAAGAAGCTCAACTCAATCAATCTCCCTCCTTCCTCCCCTTCCCCTCTCTCTCCCCCTTCCAGACCGACCAAGCAGAGGACGACCGAAGGGCTCAAGCAGCCAAGCAGGAGCGTCTAGATGGAGCTGAGGCTTTGGATCTCAAAAGTCAAGTAGAGGAGTCAGGAGGAAGTGGTCAGTCCCTGCTCTCCTTTCCTCGACCAGATGGAGAGGTCGAAGCTGATCATCTCGCGTTGCGTTTCGTCGTTCTTCTCACAGAGGAGCAGAAGAAGAACGAGTCCATCATGGCTGGAATGATCAGGAACGTCATCAACAACCTTCAAATCACAGTTCGAAACATCCACATCCGATACGAGGATCGTCTCAGTACACCAGAGGTTCGTGGCGAGCTTCGAGCTTCCCTTCCCCTCCCTCCCTCTCTCGTCGTCTCTTCATCCTCGAGCTAATCTCGAGTATCTTTCCACTCCTATCTCTTTCAACAGCATCCTTTCGCCGTCGGTCTCACCCTCGCCGAGTTCCAAGCCGTCTCTACCGACGAGAACTGGATCGAGGCTTTCATTCACGACTCGACCAAGGCTCTTCACAAGGTTCGTCCTTTCCTCCTCGTCTCTCGCTGACTGTGGACGCTCCTTCCTGACCCCCTTTCGCCGCTATGTCCTTCTTTGACAGATGGCCAAGCTCAAGAGTCTAGCAGTTTACTTCGATACGGACGTGGGAACGATCGCTGGGAAGACTCGAGACGAAACGCTCGCCAACTTCTTGAATCTCGTGAGCTCGAAGTTTCGTTTCGCTCTTCTTCAGGCCGAGCTCTCTCTGACTTCGTTCCTTGGAAACTCACCAGATCTCGAGAGCCGATGGATCCAACTCGGAGAAGATCAAGGACCATCAGTTCGTACTGAAGCCCGTCACGGGAGAAGGTCGAGTGAGTCCTTCGTTTCGTTCGCACCTCTCATCCTCACGCGACGAGCTCGCTCTGACTGACCGACCTCATCTCTCCTTTTCCCAGGTCATCATGAACCGGAAAGTCGACAAGGACACTCCTCTCATCGACGCTCAGGTCCTCTTCGACGAGTTCGGATTCGTCGTCGACGACGATCAATACCGAGACACCCTTTCGATGGTCGACCTCTTCCACTTCTACAACCGAACTCAGCAGGTGAGTCCTCTCGACGCTCCTCGCGCACACTGATCTTCGAACTGACCATCCTCTTCTCGATTTCAGTACCGTCGCTTCCATCCTGCTCCCCAACTCATCGAGGAGAACCCTGCGAAGGCGAGGTTGCGATTCGCTCTCGACGCGATTAGGTCGGAGGTTCACGAGAAGAACAGGAAATGGTCTTGGGGATTCTTCGCCGAGAGGAGGGACGACAGAAAAGCTTACGTCGAGCTCTTCTCCAAGATGAAGAAGGCGACTGGAGGAGCTTTGACTGGATCCGTGAGTCCTCTTTCGTTCTCTCGCTCCTTCTCGAGCTGCCTCGTCCAGCTGGGCTGACCCTCTTCTCGTCTCCCCATCCCTTCCCCTTCAGGATCTCACCGACTTCCAATCTCTCGAGAAAAATCTCTCCTACGAGGACATCAGGTTCTACCGCTCCATCGCCAAGTCCGAGCTCCGAAAGGACGCCGCGACTCGTCGGAAGCTCGAGGAGGAGAAGAAGGCTGCAGCTCCTCCGAAACCAGTCGGTTGGGTTGGATGGGCGTTTGGAACGGGAGCCAAGAAGGATACGGACGCTCCTGCCGAGGACGAGAACATGACGGACGAGGATCGACGAGGACTTCTCAGCTTGGTCGGATACGATCCAGACAACCAACAACCTTCACCGGACATCCCTCGAGACGCTCTCAAGATGCGAGTTACCGCCAAACTCAAGACTGGATCGTTCGCTCTTCGACAGGATCCCCACGGAGCAGGTCTCGACATCGTGTCCGTCGTCTGGGACGCGTTCCAAGCCGACGTCGTCCAACTCACCGAGAGCTTCGACGCGACGATCACCCTCGGAGGATTCAGAGTCTACGATGGAACGACAGCCAACTCGGTTTACCCTCAGATCGTTCGAGTCAAGGAGGAGGTCGGAGGAGTTCGAGAGAAGGACAACGACCCGTCGGCGGATCCGGACGAGGAGATGGAGGAGATCAGTCGAGAGGCGGACGCGGAGAACCCCTTCTTCTCGCTCAGGTTCGAACACAACCCTCTCGATCAACGAGCCGACAACGCTCTCACGGTCAAGATGCGACACCTCGAGATCATCTACCACAAGGGATACGTCGAGAACGTCGTCAGGTTCTTCAAACCTCCAGAGAGTCAGCTCGAGTCGATCACGGCGCTGATCGTAAGCCACTCCCTTCTCTCTCGACTCCAGTTCACGTCGATCTCGGTAGCTGACTACTGACCTTTTTTCATCAGGACGTCGCGAGCGAGACCCTGGACGGTATCCGGAAGGAAACTCGTGCTGGATTGGAGTTTGCGCTGCAGGTTCGTCTTTCGTTTTCTATTTCTCCCTTCTTCACTTCTCGAACTGAACTCTCCCTCGCTCCTTTCCCGTCCTACCAGCAACACAAGACGATCGACATCAAGCTCGACATGAACGCTCCTATCATCATCATTCCCGAGGAGTGAGTTCGAGCATCTCTCACCCTCGCCTCGTCGCGTCTTGCTGACTTCCTTCTCTTCGGCTTCACCCAGCATCACCACCAAGATCTGCCAGCACATCGTTCTCGACGCTGGTCACATTGCCATCTCCAGTGATCTCGTCTCCAAGAAGGCTCTCCAGCAGATCGAAGCCAAGAAAGAGCAGAAGTACACCGACGAGGATTTCGTCGAACTCGAGGCTCTCATGTTCGATCGGTTCGACGTTCGGTTCGAGTCAGCTCAGGTGAGCTTCCGTCTCGCTCTTGCAGCCCAGTGCGAGAGACACTGCTGACCTCTCGTCTTCTTCTCTCCCACAGCTTCTGATGGGAAACGACCTCGAATCCTGCATCGCCGCTCTCGACTCGGACGACATCAGCGAGGAGCTTCACATCCTCGAACGGATCAGCATGTCCTTCCTCGTTCAGAACGCCATTCTCAACGCTCCCAACATCACTCGATTCAAGATCTCGGGACAGCTCCCCGTCTTGCAGGTCAATTTCTCAGACAACAAGTACAGTGCGTCTCTTCTCTCTTCTTCCTTCGCTTCGAACTCCCTCTCTCGCGCTGACCTCGCTCCCCCACCTCCCTTCCCTTCCGCAGAGACTCTCATGAGGTTCATCGACGTCACGATCCCCAAGTTCGGAGACGACTCTCCCGATTCGCAGGCCGTCGAACGACCAGCGGGACCCGTTTCGACTCCGTCGCGTCACTTCAGTCGAGGAGGAGGGTTCCTTCAACGTCCCAACATCGAGGAGTACAACCTTGAGGAGAACGAGAGTGTCGTCGACGACCCAGGGACCGCAGATGCGGACGAGCATACGGATCAGTTCTTCGAGGCTCCCGAGATCACGTCGGATGTGAGTCTTCGTCCTCCTCTCTTCACCTCGAATTACTTTTGTCGACGAAGTGACTGATAATCGACTTTATTTTCCCTTCTAGACGAGTGACCTTCACCAACGAAGCTTCGAGTTCAAGTTCTCGGTCGAGAAACTCCAGGCCTCGCTCTTCAAGTCTCAACCTGGAGGTCCAGATCGCCACTTTGCCGACGCCCTGCTCGAAGGCTTCGGACTCGAGTTCGCTCTCAAGAAGTTCGATATGAGTGTGGATCTCTTCCTCAGGTACGTCTCACTCGCCCCCTTCGTTCTCTTGCGCGTGTCCTGACCTTCGCTTTGTTTCCTCAGGTCGGTTTCTCTCGCCATGATCGAGAACGGAAAGGCTTCGGATCCTCTCGTCTCCTCAGACCACACCGGATCCAACACCGACCACGAACACGATCTCGTTCGACTCAAGTACTCCAAGGTCCAGAAGGCGTCTCCCGAGTTCCACACCGTCTACGAAGGAGTCGATCAAACCATCGCCGTCGAGCTCTCGACCTTCAACTTCTCGGTCGCTCCCGTCCCAATCCTCTCCCTCTACGACTACATCATGACCACCTTCGTTCCCAAGGACAAAGAACCAGCTGCTACAGCAGTCGTCTCTCCAGCGGATGGATCACCGGCCTCACCAGACGTCCCAGCTCCAATCAACTCGGAGGCTCCCTCGGACAAGATTCGAGTCAGGGTCAAGCTCACTCGAGCTCGAGGTTCGTTCGCGTTGTTTCTGCAACCCCTTTCCTTTCGCTCTTCGCTGATGATCCTCTCTTTTCTTTCGAAAAGTCCTCCTCCACGACGGATCTTCCCGACTCGCATCCCTCGCCATGGAAGCAGGGGAGGTCTCCCTTCTCCTTCGAGGACCCACCCTTCGAGTCGGAGCTACCCTCGGTCATCTCTCGATCACGGACGACTCGCCGACAGCGGTCAAGGACGAGAGCTTCAAGAAGCTTCTCTCAGTCGAGGGAGACGACGTCGTGGACTTCAGCTACGAGACCTTCGATCCCAACGACCACGCCACCTTCCCCGGCTACAACTCGTCGGTCTTCCTTCGAGCAGGATCGCTCAGGATGAACTTCATGGAGCAACCCATCCACGACCTCTACTGCTTCGCTCTCCTCTTTTCTCGACTTCGTCCGATGTACGACGCGACGTCCCAGGCGGTCTCGTCGGCAGCGGTTCAACGAGCGTCCGAGCTTCAGAAGGAGAGGATGCACTTCGATATCATCATCAAGACGCCCATCATTGTCTTCCCTCGAGACGGAGCCTTCTCCAAGGACGTCCTCGTTACTCGGCTTGGAGAGATCGTCGCTCGCAACAGCTACGACGGAGGATCGTTCGGCGACAACAAAATCGACGCTGGACTTCACGGAATCAAGCTCACGTCTGAGTTCTACGACAAGGACGTCCAGTCGACCCTTCAGATCATCGATGACGTCAGTCTTACCTTCGACATCGTCCAGCCAGGCCAGATCGATCGTCAGACGAACTTCACGGACGTGGATACGAATGTGAGCTCTCGACTCTCGACTCGCCGCGTCTCTCATTTCGACTTTCGCTGACCTTGTCCTCTTCTTTTTTCGCTCGCTCTTCAGATCACCGGTCAACTCTCCCCGGTCAAGCTCGCACTCTCCCAGAGCCAGTACTGCCTCATCATGTCTCTCCTCCAATCCATCCCTCGAGTTCTCGACACCGGAGAGGAGGACGAAGACGAGACCACCCCTGGACTTCCGTCCCCCATCTCCGAATCAGGTCCTTCCACAGGGCCTTCGACTCCTGCTCCCGAGGACTCGGACTCTCTCGCCGTCGACCTCAAGCCCGAGCTCGGAACCGTCGCTCATGGGAAGGATGGAGAAGCCGTCAAGCTCTGGAGGAAACTCGACTTCACCTTCGCCGTCTCGTCGATCAACCTCGAACTCTTCGACGCGAAGGTCACCGATCAGGAGTCGCTCAAGTCTGGAAGCATCGCCAAATTTTCACTCATCTCGACGAGGGTTAACTTCAAGATCCTCTCGGATGGATCGATGGACGCGGAGGTCATGTTGAGAGACGTGACGATGTCGAACACCAGGCAGGGAGAGTCGGTTTGGAGGGAGATCATCCCAGCTGCTGTTCACGACGGAGATCAACTGTAAGTCGAGTCAGCATCTCACTCGTCCGTTTCCTGTGCGCGAGCTAACGATCCTCTTCCGCCTCCTCGCAGACTCGTTCACTACACCATGTCCGGAGGGTCCGACAAGTCAGCTCTCGCCATCGTTACCGTCGACAGTCCCAAGATCATTCTCGCTGCCGACCCGATGTTTGCCCTCGTCGAGTTCTTCCTCAGCGCCTTCCCTCCAGCAGATCCAGCGGAGGTTTCCGAGTTTGTCGACATCCAGGAGGACGAGGAGAAGCCGCTCCCAGCTCCACCATCGTCGTCGTCCCTCGCCTTCCGAGTCGAGGTCGTCACTTCCACCATCCTCATCCTAGCGAGCGACTCTCAGCCGGACTCTCAGGCGATTCAGCTCACGGTCGAGCAGCTTTTGATGTCTCAGCAGGTGAGCTTCGCTTTCTCGACGCGTCTTCCCGTTGGATCGTTTCCTCCGCTGACCCTCCTCACTCTTCTCTTTCCACCGCGCCCAGGGAATTCTCGCCCTCAATATCCAGAAGGTTGGAATGGCTCTTCTCCGAATGGATCGACCCACGGAAACAGTTCGATTCCTCGATGAGATCGACCTCACCCTCTCCATCGACTCTCGACGAATGGCCTCGCATCAGATGACGGATATCGACCTCGACGTCCAGCCCATCATCTTCCGAGCCTCCTACCGGGACATCATGCTCATCACCGAGATCGTCAACAAAGCCATCGCTCTCTCCGCTCGACCTTCGCCTCTCGACCCCAACCCCGAGTCAGCGGTCGCGACGGACGACAACGCTTCCTCCTTCCTCGACCCTTCCTCCTCCAAGGCCAACCGTCGTCGCAGCTCGAGAGCTTCCAGAGGATCGTTCAGCACCTCACCAGTTCGAGCGAAGACGGCACGACGGTCGACGGTCTCGAGGAGCAACGTCGCGAAGCCGACGATCATTCTTTCGAAGGAACATGTTCGTCGCGTCTCTCTCCTTCCTTTTGCTCACTCGCGTCGGACGAGAGCTGATTGTTACTCTCTCCGTCCTTTCCGCAGCTCAAAGCGACCATTGAGGGTTTCCAACTAATCCTCATCGGAGATCTCCACGAGCTCCCCCTCCTTCACCTTCACACGCGAGCCTTCACCGCGACCGTCAACGACTGGTCTGGAGATGTTCGTCCTTCTTTCTCGCCCTTCTCCGCTCGTCCACTTCGAGTACTGACCCTCTCGCTCCCTTGCCTTCCCTCTCACAGCTCAAGTTCATCACCTCGATCAAGCCGTCGATCAAGTACTACAACCTCACCAACTCGGCTTGGGAGCCTCTTCTCGAGCCTTACCAGTTCATGCTTCGAGTGAGCTCGCTCTTCTCTTTCCCATCTTCCCCAGAGGACGCGAAACTGACTGCTCGTGCACTCTTCCTCAGGTCGCTCGTTCCGAAGCTGGAGGAGAAGCCGGAAAGATGGCCGTCAGCTTCACGTCGAAGGAACGACTCGAGCTCAACGTCACTGCCTCCTTCATCGAGCTCGCCATCACCTCCTACACCCAGTGGACGACCGAGAGTGACAGGATCCTCAAGAACGCTCGAGGAGGAGACGCTCCCTACTCGGTTCGAAACAGGACTGGATACCCCATCGAGATCTGGCCTGATGGTCGTCCGACGAAGAACAGGACCAAGATCGAGGACGGTGGAGACATCGCTTGGAGGTTCGAGGATTACAAGACTCTTCGAGAGGTAAGTTTGACCTCGTTCTCGTCTTCTCGCTTCACTCGGAGGCTGATCTTCGTTCTTCGTATCTTCAGCACGTCGGCGAGTTCAGCCAACACTCTCTCAGCGTCCACATCATCGGAGCCGACTGGGAAGACCTTCAGAACGTCTCGGTCGATCGAGAGGGAGACTTCCCTCATGCTCTTCGACCTCGGCTCGACAAGAACCCTCACCGTCTCATCTGCGACATCAAGCTCGTCAAGAACGTCAAGGTTGTCACCCTTCGATCTCCCCTTCGAGTTCAGAACCTCACCCACATCCCAGTCGAGCTCATCGTTATCGAGAAGAACGGAAAGCCCGGAACGGCCATCTTCAAGATCGGTGAGTCGCGTCGCGTCGCGTCCTTCTTCTTTCGCGTCTTCGCTCGGCTGACTCTCGTTTGCTCTCCTCTCTCTCTCTTCGCCAGCTCCTGGTGACGACTGCTCTCTTCCCATCGAGGCTGCTTACCATAAGAGGTTCAAGATTAGACCAGATCGTGAGTTCTGAAGTTTTTCGTCTCGCTCTCGATTCCAAACTGATCGATTTTCGTTCTTTCCTTCCCTTCCAGCTGGCTTCGACTTCTCGTGGTCGACGGAGAGTCTGCATTGGGAGGACCTAAAAAACCGTCCGACAAGAGCCATCGCTTGCCGCTCCCACGACTCTCGCGAGGCTCCCTTCCGATTCCAAGCTTCGTCGGTGTTCGACGACGGAGACGCTGAGTCGAAGTGAGTTTTTCGATATCTCGACGCTTCTCTCTCCCTCACTGACGACCACTCTCTCCTTCTCTTCAGGCGATATCCTCGAACGACCCTTCGGCTTCGTGCTCCAGTCGAGATCGAGAACCTGCTCCCCTTCGACATCAAGTACCGAGTCTTCGACAAGAACACCAGTCTCAACAGCTCGATCTTCCTTCGCAAAGGTGGCATCAGCCCAGTTCATCAAGTCGAGCTGTCGCATCTCCTTCTTCTGAGCGTCCAAGTCCAAGACTCAGGTTCGTTTCTCGCTCGTTCTTTCGTCGCTCGCGTCTCGACTTCGCTGACTCTTTGGCGTCTCCTTTCACAGAACTGAAGCCCTCCGAGTTCGCCATCATCAACACCGACAACCCGGACGACTTCAACATCGAGGATACTCTCGTTCTCACCGACAAGCAAGGTCTCAAGCTGAACCTCAAGATCCACTACGTGTTCGTCTCACCTCTCTTCTCCACTCCCTTCGTCGCCTGCAGCTTTCGAAGCTGACCTTTACCCGTCTCGCTTCACAGCAAGTACCCCGACCCAAGCGGAGCCTTCAAGGTCCAGATCTACAGTCCCTACATCTTCCTCAACAAGACTGGTCTGCCTCTCGCGATACGCTCGAAGACTTGGATCGGTCAGCCTCGAGACGTGGCTGGGACGGCGGTTCTCGCAGGTGAGTTCCTTTCTTCTCGCGTTTTCTTCTCTCATGCTGACCCTCGTCTTTCTCACTTCCAGACGATCATCTCAAAGAGCAGCCCACGCCGTTCATGTTCTCGTTCGCCAGCTCGGATCGTCGGAACAAGTGCTTCCTTCGCTTCGGAGACTCTGCTTGGTCGAAGGTCAGTCGATCCTCCTCGTATCTCTCTCTCGCTCGCTACTCTCGCTGACGATGCTCTGCTACCAGCCTCTCTCGTTCGAGACAGTCGCCGCCGATCTCGAGGTTCTCGTCGACTCTGCGAACGGACGACAAGACATCCACACCGGTCTTTCTTACGTCGAGGGAATTGGAAAGGCAAGTCGTTCTCTCATCTCGATCTTCCTTTTCCTTTACTGACTGAGTTAGCACTCGCTCTTCCACCTTACAGTACAAGCTTACGAAGGTCATCACCCTCTCGCCTCGGTTCATGTTCAAGAACAACCTCGGTTCGACGATCAACTTCCGACAGGAGCACAACGAAGGCTTCGTTCATCTCACGCCTGGAGAGCGAGCTCCTCTTCATCAACTCACCAAGCGAGCAGGAGATCAGAGAGTCGTCATCGCTTACCAAGGAGTCAACGAGGAGTGGTGAGTCTCGACTCGACGTCTCCGATCCTCGAATCAAGTGCGACGCGTCTGACGCTTGTCCCTCTTCTTCCTCCTTCCTTCTCACAGGTCTGCCCCCTTCAACATCGTCGACATCGGTCGAGTCCACATCACCCTTGATCGACCAGCTCGAGAAGGACGGAAAGCTCATCGAGAACTCGTTCGAGTCGAGGTCAACATCGAAGGACCCATCATCTTCATCCAGTTTAGCAAGGAGACCGAGCCTTGGCCCTTCAGAATCCAGAACGATACCGATCTCGAGCTCGACTTCTGTCAGACGGTGAGTCTTCCTCTCACGACGAGCCTCACGAAAAATCTCCAAGCTGATTCTCTTCTCTCCTCGCAGGACGCGAAACCCTCCGACGGTATGGTCGAACCCGCTCGGAAGTCTCGAACTCTCAACCACGTCAAGGCTCAGTCCTCGGCGAAGTACACCTGGGAGCTTCCCGCCGAGACGAGCAAGAAGATCAAGCTCATCGCCAACGGAAAGGAGAGACTCGTCGACGTCATGGAGATCGGAATTTTGCAGCCCTTCAGGGTCACAGGAGTGAGTCGCGTCGTTCGTTCCATTCGACCTTCCCTTCTTCGTGCTGACCCCTTTCGCTCTCCTCCTATTTATCAGCGCGACGGATCTCCCAAGGTCGTTTCCCTCGACGTTCGTGCAGACGGTCCTACTCAGCTCCTCGTCATCTCCAACTACGTCGAAGGTCAAAGCGCGTTCAAGCCGACTGGTCGAGGATCGCTTTCTCGCTCGAGCACGATGGACAGCACCGTCGCCTTCGAGGCTGTTCCGACCGACACTTCGGTCAACATGACGATCAGCGTCGAGTTCGAAGGAATCGGTATCTCGGTTCTCAACAAGAAGGTCCAGGAGATGATCTACGTCTCGTTCCGAGGACTCGAGCTTCGCTACATCGACACCGCGACCTCGTACTCCGCTTCGGTCAACTGCAAGTGGATCCAGATCGACAACCAGCTCTTTGGAGGACTCTTCCCGATCATTTTCTACCCTACGGTCATGCCCAAGGACGAGAAGGATCTCGAGTCGCACCCGACCCTCCAGTCTTCGGTTATCGTGCTCAAGGACGAGAGTGAGTTGTTATCTTTCCAATTCCGTCCCTTTTCGACTACCTCCTGACTCTTTTTTCTCTCACTCGTCTCACCTATCAGCTCACGGAGTCCTCTACATCAAGTACGCGTCCATCCTCCTCCAGGCGATGACCATCGAGTTCGACGAGGACTTCGCCTTCGCTCTGTACGACTTCTCCCAGTTCAAGGGAGCATCGTGGCAAGATAGTGCTGAGGAGTGAGTGTTTGATCTCGCCTTCGTCTTCGCCGCCTTCGAATCGACGAGGAAACGACGCTGACTCTCGCATCTTCTCCTCCCCTTTCAGCGTCCTCATCGAGGTCCCAGGAGGAATTCCTGAGCCCAAGCCCGCCGCTGGAGGAGCTCCAGTCTACTTCGAGTCTCTCGCTCTTCAGCCGATTCAGTTGGAGCTCTCCTTCATGAGAACGGATCGAGTCAACGTCGAGGAAAAGCAGTAAGTCCGCCGCCGTGCCCGCTCGTGTCGACGCGTCCCCGAGGCTGACCCTCGTTTTCTCTCCCTTAACCCGCAGACGAAGCTCGAGGAACCCCATCTTCTTCCTTCTCAACGCTCTTACCATGGCCCTCGGAAACGTCAACGCTGCCCCCGTTCGACTGAACGCGCTACTTGTCGAGAACGTCCGGCTCTCACTCCCCTCGCTCCAAGGTCGAATCATCCTCCACTACTCGAACCAGTTCACCGCTCAACTCTATCGAATCCTCGGATCCGCCGACATGTTCGGAAACCCAGTCGGTCTGTTCAACAACGTCAGCTCAGGAGTCCACGACATCTTCTACGAGCCCTACCAAGGATTCGTTCTTCACGGAAACAAGGAGCTCGCGAGTGGAATCGCTCGAGTGAGTCGCGTTGTCCCGTCTTCTTCCTCTCGTTACGAATCGATGACTGAACCTTCTTTGCCTGGATAACAGGGAGCAACGAGCTTCGTCAAGAAGACCGTCTTCGGAGTCAGTGATAGTATCGCGAAGGTTACGGGCTCGATCGGAAAGGGTGAGTTTCGCTTCGACGCGTAGAGGTTTCTCTTCGTTCTTCTTCTCTGACCACCTCACTTCTCTCAGGTATCTCGGCTGCTACCCTCGATCCCGAGTACCAGGCTCGTCGTCGAATGGCTCAACGTCGGAACAAGCCGAGGCACGCTCTGTGAGTGGTCGTTCGTTCTCGAGCGCGGCTCGACAAATGCCTTCGCTCACTGACCTCTCTTCCTCGCGCCTTCGCAGTTACGGATTCGCTGCCGGAGCTCATGCCTTTGGAACTAGTGTCGCTAGTGGACTGGAAGGTCTTGCTGTGAGTCTGGTTCTGCTCTCGATCCGGTCCGAGTTCTTCGTGCTGACTCGTCCTCCTCTTCCTTCGCAGATGAAACCGATCGAGGGAGCCGAGCAGGGAGGAGCTGGAGGTTTCTTCAAGGGCGTAGGGAAGGGTCTCGTCGGGATCGTAACCAAGCCCGTGGTTGGAGTCTTCGACTTCGCTTCAACGGCCACTCAAGGTTCGTTCTCGCGTCGCTCGTCGAAAGATTGCAGCTCTCACTGACTTGTTTTCTTGACTTTGTCTCTCCAGGGATCCGAAACACGACTACCGTCTTCGACGGAAATGAGATCGAACGTTCTCGTCTAACTCGGTACATCGCTCCAGATGGAATTCTTCGAGTTCGTTCCTCCTCCCTCGTTCGTTGATGTTTGGCTTGCGCTGACCGCCTTTCCTTTTCCTCCTCGCCCACTCAGCCCTTCTCGTCTCGTGAAGCTCTCGGACAGTCATGGCTCAAGGATCTCGAGAACGGGAAGTACTTCTCGGAAACCTACGTCGCTCACCTCGGTGAGTCATTTTCTCGTTTCGTTGAGGTCCGCGCACGACCGACGACGCGAGCTGACCTTCCGCCGCCTTCTTCCAGACTTCCCCAACGACGACTCGGTCTGCATGATCACTAACGAGCGAATCCTCCTCATGAGGTCGATGAAGCTCAAGCAGGTCTGGGACGTCCCTTACCACGAGCTCCAGTCCATCAGCCTCGAGCCGTCGGGAATCTCCCTCGTCCTCAAGGGAGGCGTCGCCGGTCCCTTCCTCCCTCTCGCCGAACAGGGAAGCAAGCTCTGGCTCTACAAGAAGATCGAG
Organism: Mrakia gelida; assembly: GCA_024345305.1. Lineage (NCBI taxonomy): Eukaryota > Fungi > Basidiomycota > Tremellomycetes > Cystofilobasidiales > Mrakiaceae > Mrakia > Mrakia gelida. The sequence goes on along the minus strand of BRON01000013.1, from coordinate 95,436 downwards.
GGTGTGGTTGTGGCTTTTAACAAGGCTCGAGTAGCTTCTGAGCTTTGATCTACTTCAGTGTTCTCTCTCTCTCTCTCTCTCTCTCTCTCTTGCGCTATATCTCGCTCTGTTTCTATCTCTAGCCGTACCTCTTTTTGCCATCCGTATTTCTCCGTCCTTATCCCTGCATAGATCCAGACTCTGGCGGTGTTTTTCTCCTGCTTCTCGTTCTTTCTCCTCGTTTTTCGACGCGTATCCCGACCACTCTGTTTTGGACTCTGACGATCTTCATGTGCTTCCAACCTCTCTCGCTATCCTCCTCTCTGCTTCTCCGAGCCCTAGTACATACCTTCTCCATCAACCCAAGTCTGAGCAGGGAAGCCGAAACCACGAGGTTCGAGCGACGACGAGTTGAGAAGCGCATTTAGATTGGCAGCCTCCTCACCTCCTCGATTGTCCAAAACTTCAACATGTTCTCCGTCCCCAGATCCTTCACCTCCTCGTCCAGATGCCTGAAGAGGACCTCGCGCCAGGTGTCCATGTTGGCTCGGAGGTCTTTCGGGGAGTAGGACGAAGGGTCGGATTTCCATGAAACGAGGAGGGAGTGGTAGGCTTCGAGACCGGCGTGGATGAGGCGGTGGGATTCGGGGTCTTTTGGTTGGGGGGGTGGATGGTAGAGAGAGAGAGGAAAGGGAGAGGACGGGTCAGAAAGAGGGAAGAAAGGAAGAGAAGCAACGGAGTTGAACGCGTCGAGAGACGGGAGAAGGAAAGAGTAAGATACTCACGAGTCTCACCGAACGAGGCGGTCATTCGTTTCGAGAGGATGGGGAACATGAATCGTTCCTGAGAAACGGCCGAACACCAGACGAACCAGAACAGAGAGTCAGCTCGACGCGTCGCTCTCTTCCACATCCCTCTCTTTCAAGCCCTCCCCTCCCAACAGCACCACCTCAAAGCTCACCTCAATCCCATGATGCCCCTCCAAATGCTTATACAGATCGTCCGCGAAGGTCAGGAAAGCTGGGAGGGAGTAGCCCTTCTTGGCGAAGGAACCGTCCGCGAGGGAGTAGGTCTCGTTGAATCTGCGATGGCGATGGACGGCCGCGCGGAACAGCGAGTTAGCTCGTTCGATCGGTGGGCGTGGGAGTTGGAAGGTATGGGGAGAGGACTCACGCTTGTCGGAAATAACCTGAGGCGACGAAGCGAAAGCGAACGAAGGAAGGAGGAGCCAAAAGGTCAGCTCGTCGAGCTCGAGCTCGCACGGAAATCCCTCCCTCCCTCCCCTCGAACCGGCTCAAACTTTCTGCACTCCCACTCCGACGTCCGCCTCCCAACCTCTTCAGCCCATCTCCCCTCCCTCTCCCTCGCTGTACTTCCCGACAACTTCTCCCAAACGCTCGACTCCTTTGCCCCAGCCAATCCCCCTCCTCCCATCCCTCTGAGCTTGAGCTCAACCCTGCTCTCTTCCCTCCTCCCCTCCTCGCCAACCAACCAACCCTCTCAACTTAATGGAACGGGGAAGCTCACCATGAAAATCCTCCATCCTACTCCCCAACCGTCCAAACTCCTTCTCCTCCTTCTGCGTATACGTTCGTCCTCCGTAGTTCTCGTTCACCTGAGCTTGAGCCTTTCGGGACTTCTCAGCTCCTTCTTTGGGGAACGGCATTTTCACGGGGCTTGTAGGTGGGGGGTTGGGGAGGGAGCTGAAGGGTCGTTGTTGAACGAGCGAAGGGATGGAGGAGGTGAAGGGGTTGCTGCTGCTGTAGCGGAAGAAAGCAGAGAGGGATGCGAGGACGAGAGGAGCGGCGGCGAGGAAGAGGAGCGTTCGAGTTCGGGTTGATGCTCGACGAGTTGAGGGGAGGAGGGAAGAGGTGGGTTTGGCTTTGGGCTGGGTTAGTGAAGGGGAAGAAGGATTTGGGTCTTTGGGCATCGATGTTGGAGGGCAGGGCAGGGAAGAAGAGGACCAAAGAGGAAGGCTGAAACTCAGCCGCCGCGATGACAAGGCCAGGGTGTGTACGTAAAAAGGGAAGAGAGGATGGGTCAGCTTTAGTAAGCTGAGATAGCAAAGTTGGGTGAGTGTGTAAGGGCGATTTGGTCAGGAGGAACGACGCACGACGGACGAGTTCTACTTTTTGGATTGGTTTGTTTTTTGTCGGATCCGCTCGACGCGTTCTCTCACTTCTTCCTTTCTCAAATCTCTTCACACAACATCGTACTCGACGTCTCCGTTCCTCCCTTCGACTCGTCGATCGGGCGCTATCCTTGCTTTACTTACGCTCAGTTGGAGGCGAGGCAGAGGCGAACGAACGAGCGAGACGAGACGAGACGCGTCTCTGCGTCGACGGACCTCTCGACGTCTGGTCTTTCCCTTTCCTCGTCCCTCCTCGCCCTCTCCCACCCACACTTGCCACACCCACTCTCTCTCTCTCTTTCTCTTCTTTCCCACTAATACATCTCCTTCTCTCTCCCAACGAAACGAGCAGAGCAGAGCAGAAACGCGTTTGAATCACGGATCCCACTTCGTCTACTCTCCCCCCAACCACCAATCACCAACCAAGAACCCAAAAGGCAAGTCAGCCCTCTCTCTCTCCATCTCCCCTCCCCTCGGATCAACTCGCTAAACCCACTCACCGTCGGATCCAACTTAAACTCCTCGTACCCCTCCCGATTGAACAACGACAGCTCCGTTTCGTTTTCTGTCAACAACACCCCACCCAAACCAACCAGCATCCCATCCCAAATCAGCTCCGAAACAAAACGAAACAAAAGAGAGAAAGGTGGGTGCGAGAAGAGACGACGACTCACCAATGCCATAACTCGCCAACGTCGCGTCTTCGTTCGGACCTGAAGGCAAGATCTCCGTCTCGTCGTTCGTGAGGTTGATGATGAGGTTCATTGTCTGCCAAACACGAGTCAGAAAGGAAGGTGAGATTGGGGAACGAGGAAACGAAGCAGAGGCAGGGGTGGGAGAGAGGGGGGCAAGAGCGAACCTTCGATCCATGAGCTTTGGTGTAGAGCTTGAGGGTGTCGAGATCTACCGAACCGCAACGGAGACGAGTCAGTTGGAGAAGAAGGGGAAGGGGTGAGGAGGGAGGGGGGGGGGGGGAGACGGGCTACGAACGAGATATGTACGTCCGGAAGGGTTTGAACCCTGGTGCTGTTGTGATTTCTGAGGGAAGCGCGGGAGGGGAGGGGAGGGTGTGAGCGAGCGAGCGACGGAGGAGAGGGTTGGGTGGCTCGTAGAGATGGGTTGGGTGAAACAACTCACCAGTCCTACACCTCTCGATCAAAGCTGCGACCCCCCCGGGGGCTTGTAGATCCACGTTCCTGAGGACGAGAGCCTTCATCGTTCGGTAAGGGAAGCTCTTGATCACGCTTTGCTTTGGAATGAACGAGCGGGAGTGGGGGGGGGGAGAGAGAGAGGGAGAGCAGGAAGGGAAGGTCAGTGCGCATAGATGGGACTGCTGCTACTGTGTAGAGAGAGAGAGATGGGGAAGACCGAGAGCCTCACCGAACGGTGATGGTAGCATGTTCCGGAGAGTTGAGCGTCGAGGTGACCGGGTGTTGAGTCGGAGAAGGAGGTCGAGGAACGAAGGGCGAGTACACTGAGGATTTAGCTATCGGGGCTCGGACGATGGGCTCCTCGTCCTGAGGCGTAGAAGTGAGATCGGACATTGCTTGGCGTTAGAAGAACGAAGGGGAGAGGAAGGAAGGAAGGGAAGGAGGGTTTGAGCTTTCGACCTTTTGCGTTTCGTGAGCTCGCTCTTCTCCTTCCCTTCCCTTCATACGCCCAGGACGATGGCTCCTCCTCCAACTTCGAAAAAGAACCAACTCAAGGACTACACTTCCCTCTTGACGACCCTCCATCGTTCCCACACTTCAGATATCAAGAATGGATTGCTATCGAGCCTCACTCGTCCCTCCTCCTCCTCCTCCTCCCTCCTCTCACCCGTCCACCCCTTCGCCGCCTCGTCCTTCTCGTCCTTCCCTCTCCTCCCCTCCCAAACACCCACTCTGTCCTCATCTTCCTCCACCCTCCCAACCGAAATCCTCACCGTAGCCAACACCCACCTTCGCACTCTCCTCCCTCCGCCTTCGACCTCCCGACTCGTCAAACGACGCAGACCGGACGAGGACGAACGAGATTTCATCAAGGACTCCCTTCGATCCCTCGATCGGAGTCACGAAGGACCCTTGGTACTGAGTACGCTTCAAGTGGTGGCGAGCACGCTGGGGTTGCTCGCGATGGGGAGTCCGTTGGAGGTGCAGGATGGGAGGAGTAAGAAGAGGAGGATGAAGAAGGCGAAGGGGGAGGAGGGTTGGGAGAGGGTGTTGAGAGTGGTGGGGAATGTGGAGGGGGTGGAGGATTGGTGAGTCGTCTCAACAAGAATCTAATTCAACCGTCTGCGATCAGAGAGACTGACTTGAGTTCGGATCGGTTCTGGCAGCGTGAAAGAACGAGCGCGAGCTCGTCTCGAGGCTCTCTTTGGAGAACGAGGACTTTCGTTTCGTGAGCTCTCTCTTCCCCCCACCTCTCTCTCTTCCCCTCGAAGCACTAACTGACTTCTTCCCTCCCTCTCAAAGCTATCGGATCCGCCTCCCTTCCCCCAGTAGGGTGTCCTCCCCCGCTTCCTGAGCCGAAGAAACGAGCGCGTGAGTTCCTCCCCCCCCCCCCCTTCCCTCTTCGTTCGCGTCTCGCCTCGACTGACCTGTTCCCTTGTTTTCTTTTTCGCACAGCTCGGAAGAAGGGATCAAAGGAGACTGGCGGGACTGATGCGATGGAGGGGGTTGTTGGTGGTGCTGGCGCTGGTGGAGAGGGGGAGTAGGATTGAGTGGAGTGTGAGTTTGAACCGTCCCTCACGTCGCTTTTGGCTCGTTAATGCGATCGACGATCTACGAGCTCGATCGTGTAGCTGACCACTGAATTTCAAGTCGACAGATAGTTCCCGAGCTTATCCTCGTCTCTCGGTTGAAATGGACTCGCCTCTCGTACTCAGTCGACGCGTCTCACGAAGGGTCCGTCCTCCCCCGGTTCTCCTCTTCCTCTCTCATCCCTTCCCTTCTCTGACCCCCTTTCTCACTCTTTCCTCTAGGCTCACATCTCCTTCGCTCCCTCGATCCCCTCGGTCCCACGCGTTCGCGCACCAAACCCGTGCGAGGTTCGTCTTTTTCTCCCCTTCCTCTCGTCCATCCCACTCACTCGCTCACCCCTTCCACCCTTCTCCCAGCTGCGAACCAGCCCCCAGTCCGGAAGCGCGCGCGGTTCCGAACTGAAGTCAGTCAGTCCCTCCCCCCTCCTCGTCCATTTCCGCTGTCGAGTCGTTCCTCCCTCGAGTCCTTCCTTGCTGACCTTTCCCTCCCCCTCCCACCCTTTTCTTTCTCTTTCAGCCTCACCTCGGACCTCCGTACTCTCAATCTCTATCATGTCATGTCGCTTTTTTCGCTCTCGCTCGCTCGTCTTGTTCTTTCAACTCTCGCCTACATTCATTTCCTTTCCATCTCGTCGCGCTCCCTCCGCTCTTCCGCGTCCACTGCACCAACCCGAAAACAACCTCGAGCCGAATGTTTATGTTTTCCCTCAAGCGGAGAACACGATTCAAACGAGACGCGACCAAGCGAACGAGACAAGTGTTCGAGAGCGACGACGTGCGGGGACGAAGAGGGGCATGGAAGATCGTTTAGAGAGGGGTAGAAGAGTGGGAGGGAGGTTGGTTGGTGTGTGTGTGAGAGTGATGAGGGTGGTGGGTAGGGATGAAGTGGAGGGGAGAGGTGGGGGGAGGGGTGGAGAAGGAACGAAGCGAGATGAACGAAAGAGGCGGGGTGGTGGAATGGATTGAAGCGAGCTCGACCCTCCTTCTTCCGCTTCCTTTCTCGGGGATCACGAAGCCTGAACCGTTCGTTAAATCATCAAACATGAAAGCAAAAAACCCAAGCTCGACCGCCGTCGCAGCAGGTCTCTTCAGTTCCCGCCGTCCCTCTGCTCACCACGCTCGCATCCTCCCTACCGAAAAGAAAGTGGGCCATTAGCTCGAGAACAAAAGAAACCAAAATAAAAAACGATAAGAACGACTCACCCATCGAAGAACCCCCAGAGCTCTCACTTCCTCCATCCGAGACTTGTCGATGAGGTGAGAACCTCGTCTCGTGAGTTTCGCCGTCGTCGTCCTCTCGAGCTCGTTTTGAAGGGCGAGACGATCCGGTGGAGTTGGCGCCTGAACCTCCTTGGGGAGGAAATCGAGAGAAGACGACGTTGATCTGGATCCCGAAGAAGTTCGTTCGATCCATGTGGATCTTGGCTCGCCTCGCTGTGGTGTGCGATTCCAAACGAAACGCGAACTCGATGTCAGTTGCGTGTGTGCGTGCTCGTCGAAGGAGGAACGAGATACTAATGAGCTCACCATCTGAGCTGCTCTCAAAGTCTACGAAGCCGAAGTCGGGTCGTCCGTGCTTGCCGGTTTTGGTGCGAGTGCTGGGAGACAAAAACGAGGAGGCGAGTCAGACGAGAGTTGAGTCGCGTCTCGAAAAGCATCGAAGTTCGAACATGCTCACTTCAAGATGATTCCGTAGGGTTCGAAGGCTTGTCGTAGGTCTTGAGTAGAGCATTGAGGAGGGATGGGCTAGATTGAGCAAGAAGAAGAGGCAAAGTCAGTGGAAATTTGGTGAGGAACATCGAGCGAAGTAAGCACACGCGCCTGGATGTGCAGCTCGGTCGCACCCTCGACTGGTATCGTTAGGTGCTGATGATCGTAGTACTCCGACTGAGCGACGAGTGGGGGCATCGGATTGGAGGGAGGCTTGACCAACGGAGAGAGATTGCCAGAAGGGAGAAATCCTCGTCGAACCGTCATTTGTCGAGCTCCGAGCATGAGCAGATGGTTTCGGAGACCCATTTAGGCTGGAACGAAGAGGGAAGGTACGTTCAGCGTCTATCGTCCAACTAACCGCGGAGAAGAAGAGCTCACCTCCTTCAGGAGTCTGAATAAAAGAGTCGTCGCGTCGCGTCAAAAGGTCAGCTCTGAGTTGACCTCGCTCGAGACGGCTGGAGATCCAAAACTCACGTCGAAGGTGATGCATGCATCAGCCGTCTCTCCATCGTCGGAAGGTCGCAGGAGGATTCTTTGGGGAAGAAAGAAGGAGAGTCAGCTCGAGAATGTCTGAAGCGAAGGTCAAGAAGGTCAACGAACCGTCGAAGTGCTCCACGATGCCCAAACCTTCTGACGATATCCGAACTCTTGCATCCGATGGGGAGGTTCTCGCAGATGAGTACGCATGGGTCGAAGTCGAACCAGGGTGACGAAGTCGAGGGTCTGTGAGGGAGGGAAGGAAGTGAAGAGAGGTCAACTTCAGGCGACGGACGACGTTGCGATAACGAAAACACTCACGGCTCGGTAGTGGTTGAAGGCTGGACGTCAGGGGAAGCGGATCTGGAAAGAGAAGGGTCAGGTGGAGCGTCAAAAGTAGGGTGATGGAGAGATCTGGACGAACGAAGCGAGAGTGCGGCTCGAGGACGGTCGAACGACGGGTTCCTCGGTCTCGGAGGTCGAGTCGACGCTGATGGCTCTTGCTGCAGTCAGACTGCTCACATACCGAAGAGAGGAGGGTATCAGTATATTACGAGTATGAAACCAACGAGGGAAAGGTACCGAGGACGAAGAAGAACGAGATGCAGCTCACCCTCGTTCGTCCTCCTCACCTCCTCCTTCTCTCAAGGAAGACCCTCCCTTCTCCCTCTCTCCCTCAACTCCACTCTCCTCTCCAGCCTTCAAGACAGCAGCGATCTTGCTGAGCGGCTCAATCCCCAGTTCCAGCAGCAGCCGGGCAGACCTGTAAGGAACGAACGAGAAGCGAGGGTGTCCTCGGTTGCGAGCTCAACAACGGGGGCTCGAAAGGATGGACTCACTCTTCTTCGACGGTCTCGATTTCTGCGGTAAGATCCGAAGCGGGTCAGAGTGAGAGAGATAGAGATAGATGAAGATGATCTTACGAGGTGGTTGATGCATCTGAAGAGCAAGGTGGAGGGAAGGGAGGGGGCGAGAGAAGGGAGGGAGGGGAAGGTGAGCTCGAGCTTGGACTGGGCGGATGGGATTCGCCACAAACGAAGGGGTGGGAGACGGACTGACTTTGTGGGGACTTGTAGAGGTAGAAGAAAAGGTCCGAATGACTTGAATAAGCAGAAGAAGAGGGAGGGTGATTCTGTTTTGTTGGAAGGAGAGCTGATGGCCGTTGAGAGCGTCTCGAACGCCCTCGTCCGTGGCTCGAGGTCTCTGCCGAAGAAGTTTCGCATTTAGGTCCACCTTCGTAGATTCCGAGCGAGCCAAGGAAGAGAGTCAAAGATGTGCGGAACTTCTCTGTCCGAGATTGCAGCAAGCGAGACTTTCGTTCGAGCTCAGCAGGAGGTGAGACGAGGTTCATCGATCCGCTCTTCCCTTCCGTCCGCATAGAGCTCACGACATCTGGACCTTGCTCAGATCCATTTCCGGGTGCATCTTGGCGAAGTTCTTGAGGGCCTGTACGACGCGAGTCGGGGGATAAAGAGAGATGAAGGACGAATCAGCTTCGTTTCGAAGTCGTTCGGGAACGCGTCTCGTCTTCGTCCTCGGTTTCGTCTGACGCGGGAGCGAAGAGAAGGAGCTGGAAGGGGCGAAGAAGAGGGAGGATACATACCTCCTGCTTCTTCAGCTCGTCTGAGGTAGGCTTTCCCATTTGCTGTTGGTCGAGAGAAAGAGATTGAAGTGCGAGAAGGGAGGGAGGAAAGTCAGCGACGAGGTTGAGAGACGAAGAGCGGATGACGAACCTTCTGCTGGTTGTCGAACTGGTTAGAGATGACAATCGAAGGAGAAGTCAGCTTCCACGAAAACACGAAGGTAAATCCAGGGCGAGTCGACGAGAAAAGGGAGCGAGTCCAAGCTCGACACGATAAGCTCACCATCATCTTCTCCACCACACCTCGCATCTCACCTGAACGAGCAAGAACCAGCGGACAAGACATCAGCACAATGCAGAGTAGATCTGATCAAGGGAAATCAAACGCACCATCCAAATCACTCAGCTTCGAGTTCTCCGGTGTGAGCTTGGTCGTGTCGAGTTTGGGGTGATGGGTAAGAACGTGAGGCCACCACTGCTGGTGGTTAGATTTGTAGAGCTCGAGAGTCAACACCGAGTCGGCTGAACATCCCCACCAAGCACAGAACCACAGCAGATCAGTCAGTTCGAAAGAGAAGACGGGGAAGAAGAGGAGAGGGCAGAACGAACCGATGGACCAAGTCGAGTCCTCCTCCTTGATGGGAGCGAAGAGGGAGCCCTGGAGAGATGAGATGAGCTGATTAGCGGGCAAGAGAGGGAGATCGGAGAGAGAGAAGAGTTTGAAGCTCACTGAGAAAGCAGGTTCCTTTCCTTTCAGACCACCCTGGAGAGGAAGAGAAGGGGGAAGGAAGGTCAGCTTGGAAGGAAACGTCGAGCTCACCTTCTCCTTCCCTCCCTTCTTTCTCGTCGTCGTCTCCTCCGCGTTCGTCCACCCCCGACTCCCTTCCTTGTGAGAGAGTACTCACCTTGATAGCCGTCCTCTTGAGTTCTACGGCCAGATCCCTCGCCCTCGTTCCTGTTGGTACGTCGAGCGTCAAAGTGACGGTAGCGAGATCTTGAGTCCACTTGTAAGGGAGCGTCGCTTGCTCGGCTTGTTCCTTCTCTCGAGCAGCGGTGTCGAAGGAGGTTTGCTCCTCAGGAGTGAGAGCGTCGTAAGTTTTTTGTTCGTCGGGAGTCATGGTTGGAGTAAGTCGGTTGTTGGGGTTGGTAGGTAGCGAAGGACGAGAGGAGGAGGAGGGAAGGAGGAGACACGATTTCGATTCGAGGAAGCTCATGGAATCGTCTTCTCTTCACCGACCGCCATAGAGGCTTATCACGTTCTTCGCAGCTCTTAAAACTGGGACCTCGTAGAAGTCTAATATCTCCGACTTGCGTCGTGAGTGCTGTTTGTACGACCTTTGAGGAAGGAGAAGCAGAAAAGATCGAGCTGACGACCTTCGCTCTTCTCTCGACCGCTCCCCTTCTTCTTTATAGACCTCCCTCTCCAGCCCTCCCTCGCTCTTCGAGACATCTCAAGACCATGCCACAGGTGAGTCTACTCTAGCTGCTCTCTAGACAGGCCATCAATGACATCTTCCCTACTTATCTTGCTTCTTCCTCCAGGCTCGTCCTCGTCCTTAGCTTCTCCTCGATTGCCATGGGACGTTCTCGTCCTCGTCCTCAAGGAGTGCGATTCTGCCACCCTTGCTCGATTGAGCAGAGTCAGCCTTGATCTCCTCGTCGCAGCGTCGCCTCTTCTGCACAAGGAGATTGAAATCACGTCGGAACAAGAGCTGAGCCGGCTCTTCATCTCGAGGAAGCTTAAGAAGGAAGACGAGGTGAGCTCCGCCTCATCCTTTCCTTCTTTCGCCCTGCACCCGTGTCGACCCAGAGCAGGATGGAATCGAATCCAAACCCTCGAGTTCAAAGGCGGCATTCTACGAGCAGGGAAACCTCATCGACTCGCTGGTCTCCCGTCTTACGTCGCGTCGTCCTTTTCCAGTGTCCTGCACTTCGAAGGCCAGTTTCGATTAGCTACATCGTATATGGGGCTAGTGAACATATTAAGAAGGCGATCGAATGCGAAAGAGGTAGGAAGGAAAGGATCTAGAGTCGAGCGTAGAGAGAAGCGAAGGGGTGGACGAGGCGAAGAGAGAACAGAAAACAAGGGCCGGCGGGTCGTGTAACTCGAAGGGAAGAAGAGAAAAGGAGCTTCGTGGATGCAGCGATATAAAGAGTAGAGCGTGAACCAGAGTGAGAACGAAGGGGGGAGAGCAAGAGGGGTGGAAGAAAGGCAACGATGACGACGACGAGATATTAAAGAGGAGAGAGTGAGAGGAATCGAACGAGAGAGCAGACTTAGGAGGAGGGGAGAGGGTATTTAGGTGGGTAGGTAAGTAGGTAGGTAAGTAGGTTAGGACTGTGTATGTGACAGAAACTAGAGAGTGAGAGTGAGAGTGGTTGCGAGAGAAACGAGACGAGAAGCAAAGGACGGGAGACGCGTGAAAGGAGAAGACGAACGGAATAGAAGTAAAGACTAAAAGCACGGAGCTGAACAAATGATAGTGGGATAAACAAAAACATGGTGATGGGTTTGGTGAGAGCCAGTCTACCAGGGCCGGAAGGAGGTGGATCGTTGCCTCTCTTCGGCGGGAGGAGGAGGAGGAGGAGCCGAGGTTGAAGTCGACGCGTGCTCGTCGTCCGTTCGAGAAGAGGAGGCGGTCGACGACTCTGATCCTCGAGGGGGGTAGTAACTCCCAGTCGATGGGGGTCCAGCTGATCCTGAAGAAGCAGAAGGGTTGGGATCGACGACTCGCTCGGGAGGGAAGTAGACTCCAAGACCGCCGTGGTAGGGAGCACGCGTCGTTTCGTTCGAGTCGTCGTCGACGTAGCGAGGTCCTTTCTCCGTTGCTTGCGAGCTCGTAGTCGACCTGTCGACGTCCATAGGCACTCCTCCCGATCTCCTGTCTCGGTATCCTTCGGGAGAGTCGTCGTCGACTCGGAGTCCTTGAAGAACGGTGGACGGAGAGACCTCGATGTTGCTTGGGTAGTGACGCGCCGAGAGGTGATTGGAGTGAGCTCGATCTCGTTGGGAGTACGACGTCGAGGGTCGGAAGGAGGGAGGTTCGTCGAGGCTGGCGATGGGAGGGAGGTAAGAGGGTCCTCCTCCTTCGAAGATGGACGAGGAGCTGGACGAGGTCGAGGAAGGGTGGGAAGATCCGATGGGAGTGAGCGGTCCGACCGAGTGACCGTGAGCGCTTCCTCCTTGAGATCCAGCGGACGAGGGATGCTGAGAGTCCGACGACGATCCAGGCGAGACGGGAGATGCTTGTCTTCTTCTCTGGGACTGCTCTTCGGCGGAGAGGATTCGGTAAGTCTGGCTCTGTTGTTGAGACGTCCTCCTCGCGACCGAGCTTGGAACCCCTGGGAGAGCGAACTGAGGCGCGATGCTCGAGATTGGAGGGAGACTGAACGACGAGGGAGGGGCGGAGGTAGTTTGAGCAGGACGGTAGGGAGCCGAGGAAGGTCCAGAGCGTCCGTACGACGACGACGAGGGGAAGGACGCCGACGAGGGAACCGAAGAGCCGAATTCGCGGAGAGGAGGACTGTCGATGAGGCTGGTGCTGAATCGACGAAGAACTTGAGCATCGTTCTCGGAGTAGGTGATTTGTCGGCCGCGAGGAGGAAGGGAGGATTCCGAGTGCTGGGAGCGAAGGAGAGGATCGGTGGTGATGGGAGAGGGAAGGTGGAATCCTGAGCCTCGGGAGCCGCTCGCTGGGAAGGACGAAGGAGGTGATTGATTGGGGTGAGGGGATTGCTGTTGTCGGTAGTAGTCCTCATAGGTCGAATCCGAGTGGTAGTTGGACGAAACCGACGACGACGACGACAGGTAAGGATACGGCGAGTATCGCTCTCCTCCTCCGCTCCCTCCGCTCGATTCTCTTCCTCCTGCCGAGCTTCCGACGCTCCTCATACTGCTGCTTCGGACGATGGATCCAGGCTGAGAAGCGTTCTTGTTCGAGACCGGGTTCGAACTTGTCCAGTCCGTTCTCGTCGAGGGAGGTCGACCGAGTGTTGGCGTCGTTCCCGTTCCAGGAAGCCCGGTCATTCGACGGGGAGTTCGACGAGGAGGACGCGATCCAGGAGCTGCGAGGGTAACTTGACCGTATCCGAGAGAACCAGGGAGGAAGCACTCGTCTAAAGAAGAGAGTAAGGAGGAGAGAGGGAAGAGGAGTCAGATAAAGACGCGTCGTGACGGGCGAGAGAGAAAAGGTTCGACGAACCAGGGAAGTTGGGTCTGAATTAGGAAGGGTAAGGAAGGAGGGAGTCAGCAAAAAAAACCTCAGAAGGAAGAGGAGCTCGACGCGAAGAGCGGGCCGGAGACGAGGAGGAGGCTCGACGAACCCGAAGAGAGGAACGAGCTCGTGTCTGATGTTGAAGGCGACTCGTTGAGCAAGCTTGAGAGCGACCTGGATCGAGAGAGGAGAGTTCGAATCAGCATCCGAAAGAGATGGAGAGAGAGGAAGAGGGGAGAGGCAGAAATCTCAGCAAGAACGCACCTCGTATGGCACCCACGTCCCTAGAAAGGCAGATCGGAGAAGAAAAGACAACGTCAGTCCGCCTGTAGATGACGACGCGAGAAGAAAGGCTCCATGAGGAACTGACCTTGGATCTGCGAGGGAGAACGTCAAGGAAAGAGAGCGAGGGGAAGAACGAGAAAAAGACGTCAGTGACGTCGCGCGACTCGATCTTGAAGAACGGTCTCGCTCTCTGGCAGAGATGAACGCACCTTGAGGTAGCCTCCTCTGATCTTGATTATCTTGTCCTCGAGACCGTCGTACGAGTCTACGAGCTTGACAATATCGGCTGAAGCAGGAGAAGAGGAGGTGGATGAACGTTCAGCGGAGTTGTCGCGGAGACGAGGGTTTCACTTCGCTTGAAGCTCACCTTTGGAGTTGCCTAGGGACTTCCAGATGGCCGTCCAGAGAACGTATCCACTGTCTGAATCGATCATGATGGTTCTGTTGACGAGAAGGAGGGTGGTGAGTTCGAGATCGAAACGAGGAGGGAAAGGGAGAGGGGAGGGAGAGAGGAGAGGGAGGGAGGCGACTGACTGGGATCCGAGAGGGAACTCGAAGACGGGGATGTAAGCTCGGTCATCGATGGAAGCAGTGTACCTGGAAGATTTTCCAAACGAGAGTGAATCAGCTTCTTCGTTCTTGGAGTCGAGAAGCAGGAGACTCAGATCGAAAAGCTCACCTTCCGTCCGAGACGATACCTCCATGTCGGTGAAACTCGTTCCTCATTCGCTCGATAGCGTCTGCAGGCCTGGATATGCGAGAAAGAGAGGAGGAGAAGATGGAAGAGAAGATGGTCAGCCAAGCATAAAGGGGGATAGGAGGGAGGATAGGGGGGAAGCGAGGAAGGGAGGAGTCGAGGGAAGGCAAAAGGGAGGGAGGGAGAGGTGAAACGAAAGTCGAGCTCACCCATTTCCCCGTACGGCGAGCTTCGAGAAAACTACGAGAGGCATGGGAGACGAAGGAGACCGTTCAGAAGCTTCCGAGGAGGACGTTCCCGAGTGAGAGGTTGAGGTAGGAGATCTGGGAGCGTCTTGAGGGAAAGGGTAGGACGATGAGGACTGAGAAGGAGGAGGAGGCGGCCAGTGGTTGGGTCGAGTCGACATCTTCGTGAGGAGCGAGAGAGAGGGAGGGGTCGAAGAGTGAAGATTTTTGGGATGGAAGGTGAAGGTTGAAAGAAAGGGAGTGTTGAAGCGGGCGCGGCCTGCTTTTTGGAGTGAAGGGAAGGGAAGGGCAAGGTACAGAGTGGGCTCGGGGGCACCGATGGACGAAGGGGAGGTTTCGACAGAGGCGAGGAGAGGGAGGGAGGGAGGGGGGAGTTGCAAGAGTCTGATACAGGTGATCTTTTTGGAGTGAGTGTGTGAGTGTGTAGGTAGAGGAGAGTGTGTGCCGAGAACGATGGAAAGAAGAAGAAAGAAGGAGGGAGGAAGGAGAAGGATGCTGTTGGGAGGGGAAAAAGGACGACGACGGCTGTTCGACCTCGAGGGAGATCGATTGCAGCCGGGAGAGATTGCCTGCCCTGAATGCTACCCTCTCCCGCACTTGAGGTAATCAAATATTTTCAACAGCATGTGATTCAAGGGAAGATCAAGGGCTAGACCTTTGAGGTCTGAAAAGGAGTGAAAAAATGCAGAGGCGAGAAGAAGAGAAGAAAGCAAGGGACGTTTCATCCTTCGAAGCAACCCGACGGACGACGTGTCTTGCAAGGGGGTCGAAGTTTTCGCCGACTCCTCGTGGGAGCAACTCCTCCTTCTCTACCAACACAGTCGAGGATGCTATAAAGGAGCCTGCCTCGTGGTCGTCAGCCGACGTCCTTCTCTCCTATAGACAGGTTTTCTCGTGAGAAGTTGGCTCATTCGGGACGAGCGACTTCGATTCGACGCGCCTGTTTTCCCTTTGCTCTCCCAACCCTCTGCTGCCTTTCAGCCGCCTTCCCCCGACAGCCTCAGCA
Source organism: Mrakia gelida (assembly GCA_024345305.1). Lineage (NCBI taxonomy): Eukaryota > Fungi > Basidiomycota > Tremellomycetes > Cystofilobasidiales > Mrakiaceae > Mrakia > Mrakia gelida. The sequence continues at coordinate 80,367 of BRON01000013.1, read as the reverse complement.
CACACACGCCACCACCAGCTCTCATACCAAGCCAAACCAAAACCGCAAGCTCTTCCTCACAAACATGTTCAACTGCTTCGTCGCTCGTTGCTCGTCCGTCCGAGGGTGTGCTCTCTGACCCCTCGTCGACTCGACGACTCAGCTTCATCTCCTCATCCCGAGACGAGACGAGGCTAAAGCGAAGATCATTAAACGAGAAACCCAAGTTCGGACCACCACATCCAAGATCGAGTCGAGTCGGATGATGATCGAAGTGCTAGGCTTTCGCTTCGAACGCGTCGGTGCGTCGGTCGCTCGAACTCGTCGGCTCGTTTCATCTCCTCCCCTCCCCCCCATCTTCCCCGTTCTTGTTCTCTACTTCCGAGATCCGGTACCCGAACATCGGATCTGATAGATTTCTTAAGTACGAAGGCGGGCAGGCGGGCTGGGTAGCTTCGGTAGATCGGATGAAGAGAGGTGGGTTTGAAGGGAGGGAGCGAGGGAGGATCGAGGCATGGACGCGTCGAGTCGCAGCTTGCTTGTGAACTTTCTTTGTTCGAAGCCGCTCAAGAGCACGCCTTTGGTTCTCGAGCCCGAAGGGCCGAGGCTCGAGAATGGTAGTAGCGAGTCTCGTCCCGTCGGTGGGGACGGAGGGAGGTCGAGAACGACGGACGAGGAACAACTCGACGCGAAGAGCAGGAGGAAGGAACGCTCCGATGAAGAAGGAATGATCTGGCCCTAGCGTCCCAGAGTTGGAGAGCGAGGTCCAGATCATCAGAGCTTCAGGTCTCCCAGAGAAGGATGCCGAGAACGAGCTCAGCGAACCTCAGTCGACGTCGACGCGGCTCCCTTTCCTGCACCCGTCTCCAAACCTCCTTCAAGAGTCCAACACGACCATCGAGATCTTTAAACATACATACAGTTTCAAGCATCCATCCTCGCTAGCCCTTCATCCTCCCCATCCCCTCCATCTCGCTCCCATCCTCAGCGATCCCAAAGTCCCTCTGCCCTCCTCTCCCTTCCGCCTTCTTGAGATCCACCTTCAGAACAGCCAAAGAAGGACATCCTTCCCCTCCCTTAACACCCTCCTTGGACCCGCCCGTGAAGAGATACATCTTCTCGCAGCACTCGTAGAGAGCGAGGATCTCTGGCGAGCACTTCTGGTAGTCCGAGTTGGAACGAGAGAGGCAGGTTTGGATCTTGCATGCGAGGGGGTGGCAGTTGAGGGGACGCTGATTTGGGCGGGTAAGAGGAGGTAGAGTGGATGATGTAGAAGGAGGAGGTATGTGGAAAAAATGTGGGAGGGGAGGGAGAGCAAGGTGTGAGAGGAGGAGGGAAGGAAGGAAACGATGGTGAGCTCGGTCGTTTCCTTCTTTAAGCTCGGACGAAGAAGAAGGGACGCACAGCTTTCACAGGGAGATCTTCTAATGGCGGTAACGATGCTGAGGACGAGGAAGAGAGAGGCCACATGTTGAGTTTAGTCGAGGAATGCTGTTGGAGGCTGGGAAGAGGAAGAGGAAGGAAGGAGGAGAGGGCGAGCTCGACCACACCGTCGTCATCGACCCTTCTTCTTCGTTTCCCCTCTCCTCCCTCCTTCCTCCGAACCCTCAACAGTCTCCATATCCCAGAAATCAACCATGTCCGACCCTTCCTCCTTCCCCAAATCTCAAGTCGCCCCCAACATCGGAAACGAGTCTCTCGAAGCCGTCGAAGCAGGACAGCAAGGTCAGTCGAGCTCGCACTCTTTCTTTCCCTTCCTTCCCTTGCCCTCCTCGCTCTCGTCCCTCCTTCCCTCCCTTCTCGTTTCCCTTCTCCTTGCTGACCTTCCTCTCCTGCTTCCCCGTATCGTCTCGTCTTTCTCGCAGCCGGTACCACCCCTCACTCCTCCCGCCACGCTCCCACCCACCCAGATCCAACTCCCTCCGCCGCCGACTCCTCTATCCCCAAAGACCATGCTTCGGTAGCTGAGGTAGTCGACGAACGACCTAGAGGAGAGGATCAGGATGGAGGGAAGGTTGGGTTCATGGAGAAAGCGAAGGGATTTGCGCAGGTTTTCAATGGGAAGGTTCATGGAGATGAGAGCAAGGTGAGTTTGGACTCCGAGACCTTCGTCGTTTCGCCTTCGTCCGGGTTCGTTATTGACTCTCTCTTCATCTGTCTGTCTCTTATCTCTGGTCATCATCTCGTCTCCTCCATCTCGTCGCTCTTCAATCGTATCGCTGTCGTCGTTCGCTGAAGGTCCTCGCTGGAGAAGCAGAGCTGAGAGGAGTCGAGGGAGCGAGGAAGGCTGATGTTTAGGGCTTCGCTCGTCGTCTATGCCGTTGTTTGAATTAGGTTCATATGGTCATGATCTAGACGCATTCTCTTCTCTCTAGGTGCGTTGAGACGGCCAAGTAAGAGTCCGAGAATGACCCGTGAGACGCAGCGACGCGTCCGTGCTCGACCGCATCCGAGGATGGCTCGCGATCAGAAACAAGACGGTCGAAGAGTCGCCCACGTCCCAACCCTTCAAGCGCATGTGATACACGACTTCACTGCTTTGCAGCTCTGAGCTGTAGTCGTACGTAGCTATCAACATCTAACGAGCCGGCGTGCAACGCGCACGGATGGAGGAAAAAGGAACGGACGCGTCGAGCTTCGGGGTTCGACGACTTGCTCGACGAAGATAGAGTAAATAGACATAGAGGCGAGTATCTTGAATTAACGCTCCAGCTCAACGACGAAAACGCCCTGCTTCGTCTTCTCCAACCGAAAAACCGCAAGCTTGACTTCCCGCCTCTCCTCCTCCGACCTCACCACCAATACGATCGACCCAGGCTGCATAAACTCCATCCCAACCACGATCCCGTTCCTCAAGAGTGCCCGGAGGATCAGCTCGTCGGTCTCGTGCCTCTGGAAGAACATCGTCGAGAGGTGAAGTTTGACGACGCGTCGACGGTCGAGCGACGGGGAGGGGAGTCCTCCGATTCCTCCGTGGAAGCTGAAGGGTATGACACCGCGGAGGTCGAGAGTTTGAATTCGATTCCAGGAGAGGAGAGGTGGGACTCCGAGGCTGAGCCAGGAGGAGGAAGTGAAGGGTCGATCGTTGACGGTGAAGTTGAATTGGGTGGGGTTGAGACGAGGGAGGAGGGAGGAGTAGATGGGTTCGAGGGAGCGGTGTTGCTTGAAGCGGGAGGAGATGCTGAGTAGGTTGAGGGGGAGAGGGTCTGATCCGAGGATCCGGTCGAAGGCGAGGTTCGGAGGGGAGGGAGATGGTGAGAGGGAGGATCGGCTGAAGTCGAGGACGAGGGTGTGGGTCCGCGAGAGGAAGAGGTAACGATTGATCCGTGGCGACGAAAACTGTCAAAGGAAAAACACAAAGCTCTCATTAGTCAGTGAGAGCGAGCGTATATTCGGAAGAAGGCGAGAGGAAGAGATGGTGACACTAGACCGACTCACCTGCGACCTCTCGCAAAAGAGCTTCCTCAGCGCGTCGACGGATGAGATCTCGATTCTCCCGTACAGAGGACGAGCCGCAGCGACCAAGAAGTCGTGTGATACCCTTCCGAGCTGAGCAAGGGTTGAGGGATCGCACTGGTTGAAGATGAGGAGGAGGAGATCCCACGGCAATCGAGGGAGATGTGGTCGAGTCTGAGCGGGCGACAACAGAAAATCGGGGTCAGTAAGAAGGTAGAAGGGAACGGAGTAGCAGCTAGCCTTACATCGAGTACGTTGGAGGATTTGAGAAAGCTGAGGCGACCTGGAATGGCAGGAACATCGAGGAGAACTTCGACGAGATGGGGAGGGAGCAAGTTAGATCACTTCCCTGCGGCTCCTGCTTCGCAAAAGGAGCACGACTCACCGAGGACTCCACAGGAACCTTGCTGGGGATATGGGAAGAGCGAAAACGAAGTTGCTAACATCGACGGAAGGCGAGAGAGTGGCGGTTTGGAAGGAGGGAGCGATTCGCAGCCAAAATGAGCTTGAGCTCGTTCGATTTCACCTTCCTCCTTTTGCGCCCAAACCGCCTCACACCCAAGCTAGAAGGTGAGCTCAAAGCCTCAGGACCAGCTCTGTAGGTGACAGGTGAACCGAACCTCACTTGTCATCCCTTTTTTTTTCCAGATTCAGACGGCGCATCTGCAGCTTTCTTCGACGAACGACAGCAGCCTCAGGCCTTCCTTCCCCTTCCTTCTTGCACCTGCACCTTCTCGCAACATCGTGAGCTTGATCTTAGATTTCGACGTCCTATCCCTTTCTGTGGACCTACGAGAGCTGACCGGTATGCTTTTATCTGCTGGTCCTTCCCGATTTTGGCCGGAAAGACGACCTCGGACTTCGAGTCGAGCTCACCTCTTTCGGCTCTCTCCCCCCATCTTATCGATCTCTGGCTCGCCGTGAGTTCACCAGAGCTCTCGAGAAGGCAACGACCGTCAGACTCTGACACAGCCGTCGTACCTCTCCTGCTCTAGGTCGTCAATGAGGTCGTTTCTGTTTCAAACTCGTCGGATCAGCTCGAGATCCCTCCCCCTCCCTCGACTCTCCTCCCCCTCCTCAACCCTCCCTCGTCGACTCAAGACCACCACATCTTCATCGGGTCCTTCCGCCACCACATCGTTACCGGTAGAACCCTCCACCTCATCACTTCCACCCTCCCTTCAGCCTCCACCACCTCTGAGCTCCTCCCAGCTCCCATCGACTCATCGACCTCCTCCTCCCCTCCACGTCCGATCTTCCTCACCTCCTACCCTCTCCACGCCGTCAACTTCGACATCGACAGCCCCAAGTCCCCAGGCACCATCCAAGTCTATATGGCTGACTCAGGTCCGGATCGACGACCATCGATCAAAGGCCGTCGCTCTGGCAGCCCGTCTCGAGGCAGAAGGCTCGGAGGTCCTCATCTCGACGCCAGAGCTCTTCGAAGAAGTCCGCAAACTCTTCAAGAAGGTCCCTCACCTCGCTAGGGCGTCGGAGGATCACCTTCGAGCGCTCTCAATCATCCACCAGGCGTGTTCGACCTCACCAGCAGCACTCGAGGACGACGGACTAGGATGGATCCGGAAGATCACCTATCGCCTCCTTTTCCTCTTCACTCGTCGACTCAACAACAAGTCCGACTCGCTTCTCCCCTCCCTTCGACTTGTCCTCCAGGCTGGACCGGTGGATCTTGATCTCCTCCTCTCCCCAGAAGCGTTCAGGAAGCTGGCGGTCGACCTCGCGTCAGGAGCGACGAACGCGTCGGAAGCCGTCGAAGTCGTCGAAGGACTGAGGAAGCTGAGCCCTCCTTCCTTCACAGATGTCGAGTACGAGGAACTCCTTCAAGCTATCGGACGAGTCGAATATTGGACCACGACAACTCGGGACACCTTTCAACTCCCTTCCTTCCCAGCACCCCTCCCACCTCTCCCCGAACCCTCTCTCCCAGCTGCACCACCATCACTCAGGCTCCCCACCACCTTCAAACCACAGTCCATCTCCAGTACTCCAACCACCGCCAGCACCTCATCCTCCCCACTCACCATAAAACGTCCACTCCTCTCGCCTCCCTCCTCCTCGTCGCGTTCCAATCCTTCCACTCCTTCCTCGGCGTCTTCATCCTCAACCAACCCCCCTCAAGCCATCTACCCCGCCTCACCGCCCTTGCGAAGTAACAATAACCAAATTCCACTCTCGCCCTCTCCTCCCTCCTCGTCGAACAGCGCTCAACAGCAGCTGCTCGAGTTTTCCCGCGCCCTTTCCAGAGCGCCCCCTCCTTCGGTGGAGGACCTCCAGTACCTTCAAGATATTTTCCACCCAGCCTTCCCGGAGTCTCACAAGGTCGCCAACCGAGCCAGGATCGAGGTCGCCCTTCACATCCTCACGTACGCCAGCCGAACTCCTCCCCTTCCCGCCCGGGATCGGAATCGCTTCGCAGGTCTCGTCTCGGTCGTCCTCCACTCCATCGAGAACCTTCCCTTCGTCGACCTCGACTCGTTCGGACTGAACGTCAGGAAGGATCTTCTCTCTCTCGTTGGACGGTCAATCAAACGAGGACAAGTCCGCTCGTTCGCTGAATTCCTCTACAAAAACGAGAGGAGGAACTTCGAGGCGGAGGAGCTCAAGACCATCATCGACGCGAGGGATAGACTCCCCGAGGACGATCGGAAAATCAGAGCTCCAGTAACCTATCAGGACTGGGAGAAGGGGTTCGGAACGCGTCTCAGAGAGATGATGGAGGACGCATCCTCGTCGGATCCTCTCAGCACCGACACCGACGCGGCATGGATCGAACAATCAAACCAAGCTCTTCGACAGCACTCGTTACCAAGAGGAGCAGCGTACCAACTCCTCGAGAGTCGATCCATCCAGGCCCTCTCGTCGTCGGAATCCCTCCTCGTCGCGTCTAGCCTCTACTCCCGCTACGCTCCCCCGAACCAGCACGCCCCCTTTTTTTGGAGGCAGCGCGGTGATGCTATCGTTCGGATGCTCCTTCTCCTCTCGAATCACCGAGGAGAGGTCCCTTCCTTCAAACTCCTCGAGCCGATCCTTCGCGACCTCCCTCTCCTCCCTCCCTCTTTCATCCCCTCCACCCCCTTCCTCCCATCCTTCGCCATCCCCCTCCTTCCCACGGCCACCAACCTTAACGAATCCCTCCTCATCGTCAACTCCATCCTCCACGCTCAAGAGCTCAATCCAGCGTCCCTCCCCAAGATCTGGTCGACCTTCCTCTCCTCCCTCGAACGACACTCCGCTGTCCCTCCTCCGGAACGAATCTTCGCTTCCCAGCTCTTCAACCTCGTCCAAACCCAAGCTTCGTCGGAGGAGGATCGGACGGGACCAACACCCTTGGAGGACGTCGTTCAGATGTACCTTCGTCGCGTCGAGCGCAAGGAGGGAGAGGGAGCGAAGAGAGCAGAGCTTGTTGGACTGGAGAAGCTCGAGAAGCCGGTGATCGAGAGGGAAGAGGGGAAGCGGGTGAAGGAGGAGGTTCTGGGGGAGTTGAGAAGGGTTTGGGAGGAGGGGAAGGGTGGGGAGAAGGTTTGAGTCGACGCAGGAGGAGGAGGAAACAAAGGTACGTTCGGACGCGTCTCGTTCTCGTTCTCGTTCTCGTTCTCGTTCTCGTTCTCGTTTCACATCCCTCGGTACGAAGTGGATGCTCACGCTTTCTCTCTGTCCCTCCTCTGCAGTCACTGCTTCTTACCTAGTAGCATTCTTTGGCCGCCGTTCGTTTCCTTTTCGTCGCTTTCGTTCCCTCCCTGCTTCGGCCCTCGCTCCCTTCCCCTCCCTGTTTTCGTCCACGCCTCTCGTACGACTTTGACGACTGCCTTACTCTACCATAGATTTCTCTGCCCTCTCCTCTATATGTCTTGGTTTCGTTGGGCCGAGCAAGTCGTCGAAGAACGAGGTTCGACGCGTCCATCCCTCCCCTTCTCTCTCTACTAAATCGCATCGCACGTCTGTTCTTTGACCTCTATGCATCCGAACGAGGAAACGAGCTAGGATATATCGAAAATAGTGTGAGCTGAGCTGAGATGTGAAACGAGTGTAGAGCAGGTTTGAGCACTGAAGGAATGGACGGATCGAAGGAAACCAAACGAATCGGGAGAGACGGCGAAGACGAAAAACTAGCTCTAGATTTAGGGGTATTGAGGGATGTAGCGAGCGAGTAAGAGATGAAAACGAAGGATTGAGAGTCCGAGAGTCCGAGGGAAGGGGGATCAAGAGTCCTGGAGAGATGGGAAGCGAGACGAGCGACGAACGAGAAACGAAGACAACGAGGCGAGCGACGAGAGTTCTAAGTAAGGTAGAGGATAGGTTTGAGAAGGACGTAAAGTCGTGTATAGGAGATGAAAGGGACAAAGAGGTGGAAGCGGCGACGTCTAGAATCGGAACCGAGTGATGTAAGGGTTGAGGGCTGAACGAAGCAGAGTCGAAGGAAAGAAAGGTCAGCGCGGTCAAGCGAAGCGGTCGAAGGACTTGAAGACGTACCGATGGGGTAGAGGATGTGAGGGACGACGACCATCATGAGGGGGTAGATAGCGATCCAGTCGATGACCTGGCAAGAAATCGAGAGAGAAAGGAAGTCAGCGACGAGTCGAACGAAAGATCGAACGAGAGGGAAGGTGAAGAACTACTCACGACCCACTCCATCGGGATGAGAGGCGTGGCGAGGATGATGACTCCAACGAGGACGACAGTCATGAGGGTCAAGACGATCCAGAACCTCTTCCAGATGGCAGGAATCTCGCGAAAGACGGTGGAAGTCACCGCGTCCTTGACAGTAGCAGACCAGCTGCGGAGGAGAAGGAAGAGCCGAGTCAGCACCGAGAGCGGTCGAAAAGCTCTGAGATTTTGCGCTCACGTCATGTTGATTCCGAACATGTGAGCGAAGAGCTGGAAGACGAACGCGAAAGGAGGAGGAGTCAGGATCGACGACGCGACGAACTTCGAGTTTGAGAACGAAGGGAAGGAAGCCGAACTCACAGCCATCGAGACATGGAATGAAAGACCACCGAAGAAGATGAGGAAGAACGGCTGAAGAGCCGAGTTGAGGGAAACGGAAGGTCAGCCGCGCATCGACGAGAACACCTCGCGAAGAAAAGCAACGAAGGAAGGTCGACTCACCAACCACATGAACTGCTCGAACAGCGCTCTCAGGATCCCACAGTCTCCAGATCTGAACCTGAGGACCGAGAACGATACACTCGAAGCGGCCGAGAAGACGACGAGGAGTCCGAGGGTGATCTGGAGAAGAATGAGAGTGCTCGGGAGTCAGCTCGAAAGTCCTTCTCTCTGCGTTCGCTCGTTCGAGGAAGAGACTCACGTTCCAAGCTGGTACGTAGGCAAGATCCAAAGTCGGGATGAAGAGTCCGTACATCGCGAACTGAGGAAGAAGATAACCGAGGCGGGTCAGCGCGTCCAAAGGAAGGACGTCGACTTCCATCCTCGTTCTCGTTCGAAGAGAGGACGCACGTTGAAGATCGAAAGAGGCCAGGCGACTCCAATCGCGTAGTAAGACATCTTGAGGAGACGGGGTCACGAGGAAGAAGGAGAAGAGAGGAGGTCAACACGACGGGAACGAAAAAGCAGGCGAAAGAGCGAATCGTCGGCGAACTCACCATGTACGCGAACGACGAGAACTTGTAGTGAATCGGCAAGCTTGACCTGACGAGGAAGCCGATGATCTGAGGAGTGAGAGGTCCCTTGAAAGGCCATTTCCAGAACGGCTGAGAGCGGAATGAAGAGCGGAGAAGTCAGCTCGACGACGCGTCTCGACTTCGCCTGCTTCTCTGTTCGACCTTCTCGACAGATAGGCAAGGACTGACCTGGAAAATCAACTCGCTAACACCAAACGCATACTTCTGCCATCGGTTGATCTCGTCGTCGGCCGTCAGACTGACTCCCTCCTGGAACCCTCCGAGAGCGTAGGTGCACCACCGAACGACGTATCCTTTCCTAAGAAGCCGGAGAGCCATGTCGAAGTCTTCGGAGACATGGGTTTCCGACCTGATACCATCGAGAGAGGAGGGAGTGGAGTCAGCGAACCGAGTCGGCGCGAGGGAAAGATGTGAAGCCGCTCGCTCACCAGATCTGTTTCCTCCCATCAGCCTCGTCGGTAGCGACCTCCTGAAGAGCACTCCATCGAAGAAAAGCATTGTGACCGACAAAGGGAGCTGAGGAGACCCAGAATTGAGGGAAGAGGGAGGTCAGCGAAGGTCGAACGAAGCCGACGAGGAATCTGAGCGACGGACGACTCACCAACGTCTCCGTTCGAGCAAACCCAGGAGATGGACACGTTGACCATTCGTGTGAAGAAGGCGATTCCATTCTCGAAGTAGTGGCGAGCGACGTACATCACGTCCGAGTAGTGTTGTAGCTGGAGGAAAGGAAGCGGAGAATCGAGTCAGTCGAGGTCGAGACGAGACGACGACGGAACCGGACCGAGGGGAGGACCACTCACGATCGCGACGTCGGGAGAGAGACGCATCTCACTAGCGGCATCGATGAAGCAGTCCTCGGGGATTCTCGTATCCTGTGCGACAGACGGTCCAAGAAAGAAGAGGAACGAAACGAAGTCAGCGACGCGTCGACTCTTCTCTTTCCCTCGCATCCCTCCTCCAACCCAAACTCGACGAAAAAAGAGCGCCAGAACTCACCGAATCAATCAGCAGCACGAACTCTCCCATCCTGATGTTCCCAGCACACCAAGGTCCCACCGCTCTCTCTCTTTCAACCACCATCACTTCCTCCCTCTTCCTCTTCTCCCTCTCCTCCTTCTTAGCCTTCCGTCCCTTCGGCAGATCCCCAGTCGATCGTCCCTCAGGGTACTCCTTGACGTTCATCATCTTGGTTCGATCGATGAGAGCTTGAGCGAGAACCTCCTTGTAGAGTGACTCTTCTTGATCGTTCGTCCAGAGGGAGGAGTCGGCGACGGTGGCAGGTCGACGTTCGTTCATCATCTCTTCGACTCTGATGGAGAGCTCGAGGGCGAAGTTGAGGTTGGAGGCCTGGAGTGATAAGGGGAAGAAGAACGACTCAGTGACGAGTTCGAGGTGAAGAGAAGTGAGACGCGTCAAATCGAGTCGACTGACCTTCTTGAATCGACCAGCTCGAACGAACTCAGTTGAGTGAGGAAGTCGAGCGACGTAAGCGATTGAGTTGAGGTCGTAGTATTCCTGGCAGTTGGTTCATCAAACGGAGCATGGGAAGTCAGTTCTCGAGAAAGAGAGTCGTCGAAGGCTCGAGGAGACGCGACTACGACTGACCTTTCGAACAGCAAGATCCTCTTCGTCGAGAAGCTGCATTCCGTCGTCGCAGATTAGAAGGGAAGTCGATCCTCCTTGAAGCTCGTACTGTGGTTCGGTCCAACGAAGAGGACCGATCGTCAGCGAGACGCGAAGAAACGAAGGGAAAAGAACAAATCGAAAGCTCGAAACTCACCGTCTTCATGGCTCGTTGAACGGACTGAATCGTAGGCTTGAGGACCGACTCGAGACCTTCCTTGTAGACAGGCATCTGAACGGTGAAGTGAGGCAAAGGACCGGTGATCCTCTTGGGAGCGACTCCACTGAAGTACCTCGACTTCTCTTGGATCTGCTTGACGGGAGCGAGGATTTGGGCAGCGACCGTAAGGATGGCGGACGTGAAGAATCTGTGAGAGAGACGAACGAAAGGGGGTCAGTTTCGTCGAGGGGAGAATAGCGCAGGGGCGAAGAAAGAAAAGGGACGAGGAGAGGGGAAGAAGAGCGAGCCGAAAACTCACTGAAGGACGCAGAACTGAAGCGGGATCGAAGCAAGGATGATGAGACGCATCACTCCTTGGTCGGTGAAGTACTCGATGAGGATTGTACCTGCACATGATCCGAATAAAAGAGACGATCAGCGCTAGCTCGTCTTCTTCGTTCACCCGGACTCGAGACGGAAAGCGAACTCACGAATCGACAAACAACAGATGAAGATGTTGAGTCCCGTGCAGAGTCCGACCAGGATCGGAGAAAGCTTCATGACCTTTCTCTTCTCTGATGATTACGAACCGAAAAGCAGAAGGTCAGCTCTCGTCTCGGAAAGGGACGACGGGAGGACGCGTCGGAACGAACCAGTCTCGGTGGTGATCCCTTCCTCGAAAGCATAGGGATCCGAGTTCGGATCGCACTTGAAATCCCAGACGAAAGAGATCATCGAGTCGTGCATCTAAGCTGGAGCGAAGAGAGAGATAGGTCAGCACGCGCTCGCAGTCGAAAGGTAGTAGCTCGAAAGCCCGACGACGCGTCTGAAGCACTCACCCCCTGCACCTGCCCCACCAAATCCTGCACCTGGTCACTCCACACAACAAGGGATCTATCGTTTCTAATGAACGCAGCATGCTGATGTCTCTTCGCCGATCCGAGCTCATCGAGGTTGTCGAGGACTTGGACGAGATGATGTTGGGATTTGAGAGGGACGGCTTCTTTGTCGTCGGGGATGGAGTCGACGACTCCTCGGACGACGTAAGAAGTGATCTGGTGGGTGGGTGGGTGGGTTGGAGGGGGGGGGGGGGGGGGGGGTTAGGGGGAGAGGGGGAGGGGGGGGGGGGGGGGGGGGGGTGGGAGGAAAGGGGGCAGGGGAGAAAGGGAGGGAAGGGGAGAGGGGAGGGAGACGAGGTTCAGCTCTCTCATCTCGTTCATTTCGCGTTCGTCTCTTCGAACGAGGAAGAGTGCTAGAAGGGTGCGACACTCACCACCACAGCAACCTCGCAGTTCAACCCTTTAACACCCAACAAGAGCTCGTCGACTCCTTCGACGTCCGCTTCGGGAGGGAAGGTAACATAGGATCCGAGGCCGGATCGGACGACGACCTGTTTGAGCGCGAACGCGAGCGTGGGCGTGGGCGTGGACGAGGAAGAGGACAGGAGGAAGAGGAGGGAGAGAGGGAGTGGGCGCAGGAGTTTGCGAGGGAGTGAACGAGGGCGAGGGAAAAGAAGGAGGGGAAGACGGAGAAAGGGAGTCAGCACGATGCGACGAGCTCGTTTGGTTTCTCGCACTGAAGAAAGAACGAGCAGAAACGACGACGCACAATCCCAAACGCCTGATCAGGGAACCACCCAAGACTGAGTCCCTTTCGGCTGCGACGAACGCCCACGCAGACAAGCAAAAGGTCAGCTCGCTCCCCTCTTCCGTCCTCGTCTCTTCGCGTTCAACGCACAAGATATGCTCCGCCATCAACAACTGTTTCGACATCCCTCCGAAGCCTGATACCAACGACGAGGAGACTGATTCAAACCGAGAACGCTTTTTTGTCAGCTCCCTCTCTTCTTCCCTCCCAACCCTCAAAGCGCGACGAAAGAAACGAACACTCACTACTCCCACTCCTCCTCCCCTCAACCTCCCCACCCAACCCACTCGGCCCCAACCCTCCCAACCCCGTGATGGGCCCACCAAACTCACTCGCCCTCGCCATAGCAGCCAAACTGGCACTCGAATCACCATGCTTCAAGCTCGGGACAGGGTTTCGAAGGGACGATCTGAACGAGCCAGTTGGCGTCCCTCCTCCTCCTGCGAAAGGGTTCGCTCCCGGGGTGAGAGCGAGGGTGGGAGTTTGTTGGTCGAACCAGGAAGAGGTGTTGGTTTGGGAGGGTTGACGAGGTTGGGAAGCCCAGGACTGCGAGGTGGGAGAGAGAGCGAGATGGGGAAAGAGAGGGGAGAGGTGGGCGGGTGAGCGTTCCGTCTCGAACGACGCGCGACGCGAAGAAAAAGAAAGGAAGAAAGGGTGAGGGGAGTGGGTTTGGTGGGACGTACATTATTCAAACCCCTCTGATACTGTTGCTGCTGCTGCCCTCCTCCGAGACCAGGTGAATCGAACGGGTTCCCACCTCGATCAGGTCGAGGACTGCCTGTTGCTGCCTCCCGAGGGAACGCGATCTGCCCTCCGCCATACCCGTACTCCTCCGCTCCTCCTCCTCCCCCTCCTCCAAGGAAGAACCCATCGTCGTCTCCCTCCTCCTCTCCCCTCCCACCGAACGGTCCTCCTCCTTCGTGCGAGTTGGGGTAGGACAAGTTCTGGGAGGTTGCTCTACTTGAGGAGGCTCAGTCGGAGGGTCCATCTCGCTCTCGTTCGTCTCGTTCTTGGGTTGAGGAGAGGGTGTTGTTGGGTCCTTGGGGAGGGGAGGAGGAGTTTGAGGAGTTGGTAGAGGAGGAAGGGGGTGGGTTGTTGTAGTAGGAGGCTGAGGATCGACGGGAGTAACGATTGACGGCGCCGTTGATGTCTGGTTGCTGAGATGGGTTGGTGGTGGGAGGGTACTCGAAGGTGGTTCGTCTGCTGTTGGGTGAGTTGGAAGGGGAGAGGGAAGGGTTGGCGACGTTGGGGTTCGGGGAAGAAGGTTGGAGAGGGTAGTAGGAGGTCATTCTGAGACGATAAGGACGAGAGAGAGCGACCGAGAGGGGGGGGGGGGCTGAGGGCTGAGAGGGTTGGGTGGTTGAGGTTTCTTTAGGAGGAGGAGAGGTGGTAGGTTTGGAGAGGTGACGAGAGGGAGAGAGGGAGAAAGGAGCAGGGAGAAGGGAGAGAAGGGAGGGGATGTGTTGAGCTTGAACAGGCGAGTCGAAACGAGGCGACGGGGGAGAGAGGGCGAGGAGGGCGGAGGAGTCGAGAGAGCGAGAGCGAGCTGGTCTCTTCCCTTTTTGATAGGAAGAACGAAACGAAACGAGAAGGTGGGAGTCGGGGGCCAAAAGAACGAAAAGAACGAGCCGTATGGAACCCGTTTCATCTCTCTTCCTTCCAAGCCGTCATTCTCAGGGGAAGCAGGAACGAAAGGAGGGAGGGGAGGAGGTGAGCGAGCTCGCGAAGGCGGCTCCTCCCTTCGACCTTCTTCACATGCCGCGTCCTCCCCCCAAAAGAAGACGTTCGGCTATACAGGTAGTAGAGAGTCAGCTTCTCTACCAGCCCAGCGCGTTGAGCGAGTCCTGCCTCACCGAGCTGAGCCCAAGCGACCTTCCCTCCCCTTCCCTTATCTCGAGCGCACCTTCCTCCTCCTCCCTTTACGATTCGGCCCCCAAGTTCGGAGTTTCTACGTTCTCCCTTGGAGATGAGTCGCAGCTGCCGATGTCACCGCTCTGAACCGTAGACAAGTCGATGGGGGTGAGCAGATTTGCTCGAAGAAGAAGGCAGGAGAGGGAGTTAGAGCGCTGAAGAGAAGGAGTCGAGCTCGAGCTCGTCGCTTTTCTCAGCCCAGCGTTCCGTCGCTCTTTTTTTGTGTTTTGCTTTCGGCGCGTCGCGAGTCTCTCTTTTGCTGTCCTGCTTTTCGCTGATGTGGTCGGTTGATCGTCGTCGAATGGTAAAGAGAAAGGTAAACGCCCTAAGATATACTGATACAAGAAGACTGAAGCCCTCGTTCGTTCACGATCCCCCTCGCTCCCTCAACCCGCCGCCTGCTCACTTCTTCTCCTCCAACCAAGCCTGAACGCCCTTCTTGTCCTTCTCGACCCATCGAGTGGAAGCTTCGATGCTCTCGAGGGTCTGGGTGGAACATGGAGTGAAGGGGAAGGGAGAGTGAGAGTGAGGAAACGAGTCAGTCAGCCTGTCGTGCGTCTTGTTCCGTTTCGCTCATCGTTCGTTTCGCCTCGAACACGTCGACTTGTTCGAAACTCACCTGAGCAAGGGACATCGTGAACTTGGAGGTATCCTTGGTGGCGAAGAAGGCCTTGACGTCGTCGTAGTCGGCTTGACTGGAGAGAGCGCTCTGGAACTTGATGAGTCGAGAGAGGGTGAGGGAAGCTCCTTCGAATCGAGTGTAGACCTGTTCGGAACGAAGCAGGGCAGAGAGGACGAGATCAGCGCCTCGTCGCGTCAACAGCGAGGCGACGGAAAGGAAGAGAGAAAGGGGAGGATGGGAGGAAGGGAAAGACGAACCATGTCGAAGTTGGCTTTGAACCAAGTCCAGAGAATCCTCCTCGACTTGACGTTGGCGGAGAGACCGCTCAGGAAGTACATGAAGTCCTGATGAGAACGAGCCCGAGATCAGCTTAGAAGGCTTCTTCGAGGAAGAAGAACTCCGAAACGAAACGAGAACGAACCTGGTCCTTGACGGCCTCCTTGTTCGAGAGCATGGCGAGGGTGGCTTCGATGAGAGCGGGATCGGTGGCTCGAGTTAAGGCGCCCATGCAAGCGATCTTGACGCTGTTATTGACGAGGAGATGAAGAGAGGCGGCGTCAGTCGAGGAAGGAGTGGAGAGCGGGAGACGCGTCGCGACGAGAGGAGGGAGGACGAGGACGAACGCAGGGTTGGGAGGGTTCGAGTAGACCTCCTTGATTTTATCGTACGACGACTTTCCTCCGTGAGCGACGGCCTAGAGGAGCAACGATCAACGGAAAGCGAGTCAGGCGGACGAAGATGAGAAGAGAGCCCAACGAACAGCGAGACGCGTCGGCTCACGAATCGGAAGATCGAACCCCTCAGATCAGGGTGGACTGCCTCCTCATCACCAGCTGAGAACTTCTCGAACGCCTTCTTCGAGAAGTCAAGAACGGGTTGATGTCCAGCGACTCCGGCGTTGAGGAAAGCGAGCGACCTAAGCTCGACGATCTCGGGAGAGTCGGAAGGAGAAGGACTGTAGCCGAGTCGATCGATGAGAGGTCCGAAAAGCGAGAGTCGAAGGTCGTCGATGGCCTTGGTGACGGACTCGGGTTGCTCCCACCATGCGGAGGAGAGGTCGGCGAGGAACTACGGGCGATGAAGAAGAAGAGGAGAAACGGGTCAGGACGCGCCGACGAGCGAGGACTCGAGGCGAGGCGGAGGAAGGAAGGACGCGACTTACGGTAGAAACAGCAGACCAAACGACCTCGGTCTCCTCTCCCTTGAGGTGGGAAATGAAGTTGAGAGTACCGTCGGTGGACGAGTAGCCAGCTCGAGCGAGTCGGCTGCAAGACGCGAAGAAGAAGGATGAGTCAGGAAACGGCGAGGTTCTCGTCAAGGGAGGAGAGAGCTCAACCCACTGAGCGTCAGAAACAAGACCAACTCGATCCTCGGGAGTGAGAGCGCTGTCCTTCTTGGCAGCTTCGAGACCGAGAAGATCCAGGTGCTCGGGCGAGTAAGCGACTCTGCGAACGAGAAGGAAAGGTCACCGAGAGTCCGAGGCAGTCGATATACAGCGAAGGGCACTTACCGGTAAACACCAGTGGTTCCCGAGTTGAGCTTGAAGAGGGAGGCTCCCTTGAGGTCGATAACAGTCGATCGTTCGGTGAGGAAAGCCTTGTGGTCGATCTCTGCCTTGCCATTCTTCGAGACGGTCAGGAATCCGAGAGGAACAGGCCTGAGACGTCGCAGAGCACACGAAACGAGATGATCAGTTTCAAGTTGAGGGTCCGTTCGAGACACGAGAGAGTTGAAACGACTAAACGAGAAGGGGCGACGAGCAACTCACCAGATCGTCTCGTTCTCCTCAGGCTTCACGTCTCCAGTCGAAAGGAATCGATCCTGCCTGACCTCGATCTTCCCTCCAGCGACCTCCTTGACGGTGAGCACAGGGAAACCGATCTTGAGCGTCCAGGGATCCATGATCTTGGGGATGTTTTGTCCGGACGCCTCGCTGATTCCGTCCCAGAGATCACGAGTGTTTCCGTTGCCGAAGGACTTCTTCTTGAGGTAGATCGAGACTCCCTTGACAAAGACGTCCTCTCCGACCTGTGGGAGAAAAGAAGAGTCGAAACGTCGTCAGCTGAGAGCGCAAAGGCAAAGGCAAGGACGCGACGAGAATCGAGGAGGAAGGAGACGAACGATGGTGGAGAGCATTCGAAGAACCGAAGCTCCCTTGGAATAGGAGATGGAGTCGAAGATCTGCGAGAGCCAAAGGAGATGGTGTCAGGAACGAGCAAAGCAGAGGAGGGAAGCACGACGCGTCGAGACTGACCTCGTTAATTCGGTTCGCATCAGGGCAAGGGACCTCGATGGCGTGGGAAGATCGCTGAGCGTCGAGCGAGAGAGCAGCGAAGAGATGATCCGAGATGAAGGAGGTTCGAACGTTCCACTCGGGGTAGAGCCTGCAAAAGGAAGAGGAAGAAGGCCGCCGAGTCAGAAACGAGTGGGGTTGAGAGGTCTTCGACGAGGAAGGCGAAAACTTACTTGTCGGGGATGAGGACCTCTCCGCAGAGAGTAGCGAAGGCCTCGTTCAACCACAGCTGCTCCCACCACTCCATAGTGACGAGATCTCCGAACCATTGGTGGGCCTGAGGGTGAGGAAGGCGAGAAAGAGAGAGGTCAGTCAGATCTGCGACGCGTTTCCCCTCCTGTCCTTCTCTCGTCTGATACTGCTGTCACCCCTCCGCGATCCCTCCTCGGTGAAAGCTGAACTCACGATCTCGTGACTCTGAACCGTCGCGACTCTCTTCTTCGCCGCCAATCCAGCCTTCTCGTCGAACAGCAACACACTCGTCCTTCCAGTGATGAGACCCCAACCCTCCATGGCTGGGACGAGCAACAGATGCAACGAAAAAGGTAATCAAGTCAACTCGACGACTCGAAGAGAAGGAAAGAGAGCAAGGAAGCGACAACGAAAACCCACCTCCAGCGTCGAAGTCACTCGCGACGAGCGAGTCGAGCTTGGGCAGAGCGTAAGGGATGTCGAACATCTTCTCGTAAAGAGGAACAGCGTTCTTGGTCACCTCGAGAGCGTAGGAAACCTGGTGGATGATGTCGGACGTCGCGTAGACTCGAAGAGGGATGGTCTTTCCAGTCAAGGGAGAGACGTAGCTGTCCTCCTTGTACTCGAAGGGTCCGGAGGCGAAGGTGAGGAGGTCTGAGGGACAAAAGATGAAAGCACAGAAGGCAATGAGAATTAGCTTTCCTCTTTCCTCGCTCGAGAACGGACACGAGAGGAAAGTAAGACTCACAAGTCGACATGGGAGGGGTCTTGTTGAACCTGGTGACCTTCCACTCGACCTTCTTAGGGCTCGCCGCCTTGCTCTCCGTCTTGAGCTCCGTCTTCAGCTCAGTCTTAAGCTCGGTCTTAAGCTCCGTCTCCGTCTTGAGTTCAGTCTTGAGCTCCGTCTTGAGATGCTCGGTCTTGAGAGTCTTGAGGACCTGACTCTCTCCAGCGACGGTCGACGAGGTTTTGGCCGCGTCGAGGGAGGTCTCCTCGAGGACTTCCATGTTGGAAAGGTTGACGGAGGTGGAGGCGGAGATCATGGTGAGACAGAAGGTGGCCTTGAGGGCGGGCTCGTCCCAAGAAGGGAAGGCCTTTCGAGCGTCGGTGGGCTGAGGAGGGAAGGAGAGGTTCAGCCGGTGGGTTCGCGAGCTCTGATCGATGGAGGAGTGACCGAGAGACGACAACTTACCTCGAACTGAGTGAGAGCGTATACGTCCTCCTCCTTGGTACCCTTCTTCTGGTAGGTTGAGAGGTAGTAACCCTGCGTGCGAGAGGAGAAGAGGGAGGGAGAGCGATTCGGAACGTGGATGAGCTCGACCGTCCTGCGAATCACCCTTCTTCCTCCCATCTTCGTTTCTTGCTAAGTACACTCACAGTCATACTGTTCCCAAGCTCAGCTCTCCATCCGACGTTCAACCTAACCTCATCTCCTTCCTTCAAGCCCAAAGCCTTCTCGACCTCGATGGTGACCCTCTCGAGCTTGTCGTCTCGCTTGACGGCTGAGTCGGGGATCTGATGAACGGTGTCGGTCTTGAGGGACGAGGACGAGAGGGAGTAGGAGTGAAGTTCGAGGGAAGGGTGGGCGTTGAAGGTCAAGGAGGTGAGGTGAGGGGAGAGGACCTTGAGGCTGGCGGACGGGAAGGGGAGATGGTCGGAAGGAGGAGGGAGGAGGAGGTGGGTGAGCTCGACGAACCTAACTCTCGAACGCAGAGAGAGCTGACTCACAGGATGGATCCTGAACCTTCGAAGGACTTCTTGGTGAGAGAAGTCTTGAAGGTCAGATCGTAGTGGATCGGCTTTGGGAGGGCGAAGAAGGAGGGGACGAAGGAGGGGAGCAAAGGAAGGAAGATGAAGATGGTCGAAGAAGCGTCAGCCAGGATGTCTCGTTCTTTCTCTCGCATCTCTCGTCCCTCTCAACTATGGTCAGCGAGCCCATCTCAGAAGACAAGAGGGAGCAACTCTCGAGGCTGTTGTCGAGATTTTAGACTTCCTTCCTGCTTCGAGAAGTCGGTCCCTCTCTTCATCTGTCTCCCCCATCCGAGCTCAACCTCCTCCCTCCTCCCCTCTCCTTCTTCGTTTGTGAACTCACCTTGACGTTGGTCGGAAGCCTGTAATCGATATCGGCCATGTTGAACGAGATGGCAGAGTCTGTTGGTGTGGATGAAGGTCGAAAGACGAAGATGGCGGTTACGAGTACGAGGATGGAGATGGAAAAAGTTGAGAGGGTCAGACGGGTTCGCATGGACGTCGGAGGAGGGAGACAAATCACTCCTCCAAACGAATCAACTCACAAAGACCTGCAGACGGCGAGGAGGAGTGGAAGCGAAGGGAGAAGAGGGGTGTTGGCCTGGAGAGGAGGGGACTGGTGATGGCTCGAAGAGAGGGCCAGAGGGGCATAAAAGGGTTGGGAGGAAACCAAAGGGAGAGGCGAAGGTGAGCTTCGAGGAGGAGGGTGGAGTGGGGAGGGCGAGGTGAGTACCCAGTTTTTGAGCTTTCGACACAGGGTTTCCAAGCCAAAATTTGCACAAGGATGAGCTGATATGTGCTTCAGGAAATGGGCAAAAAAATTGCTCGAAAGAATCATTTTCCGTCGTAAACCAGCGAGGAGATCGTGACTCCCCAAAAGTCCAGAGCTCACGCGTCCCTCCCTTCCTCGTCCTCTCGTTCTCTCCCCTTTCCCAGCGATTTCCGAGCTTTTTAATACACGGAACCCGAGCTCACATGCCAGCCTCTTGTGAAGACAGTCGCGTCCTCGACCCTTTTTAATTTTCGTCGCCTCCGGCAATGAAAGAGGCTATCAACCGAACTCTCCTCCTCGCCGTCCCCGAATCCTCCCTCTCCCTCTCCTCCCCTCCTCTCCTTCCCTCCCAACCATCAACCCCAACGTCCCTTCAACATCCATGGCGACTGATATCCGAAACTCTCTGAAGCTCGCCAAGGTCGACGATCTCATCTGGACTTCAGCAGCCGGTCTCGAGAAGGGAGTAGGAGCGAGGTCAGTCAGGCAGCTTGACTCAGTCAGACGAACTCTCCTCCCTCCCTCCCTCTCCCCTGCTGACCCGTTGCTTCCCCCTCTCTTTTTCTAGAGGTCTCTTTGGAGGTCAGATCCTAGGACAAGCCCTCGTAGCAGCCACCAACTCCGTCCCTCCTCAGTACTCCCTCCATTCGACCCAGGTTCGTCTTCGCTTCCCTCCGAAGGAAACCAACAAGCTCGAGCTCACCAGACACGTCCCCTCCCTTCCTTCCGTCCCCTTCTTTCTAACCCCCCTCTCCCCCATCTACCCCCCTCGTTCAGTGCTACTTCCTCTCCGCCGCAACCTCAGCAACGCCTCTCATCTTCCTCGTCACTCCCCTCCGTCGAGGTCGTTCCTACCAAGTCCTCTCCGTCGAAGTCCGTCAAAACGGAGCTCCCGTCTTCACTCTCGCCTGCTCCTTCCAACTCCCAGAACCTCGTCAGCCTACCTTCCAGATCCCTTTCCCTTCGAACGTGCCGTTGCCAGAGGACTGCGAGATGAGGGAGGACAAGTGGCAGGCGATCATTGATCAGGATGGGAGGGGCTGGAAGGAGGGAGTGAGGAAGCATTTGCAGACGGTCATTGATGTGAGTCTTATTCGTCACACGTCCCATTTTGCGCTTCATATCGTTGGCCTTCCTGTATCTGATCTATCACGCTTGCATTTCGAACGTTCTCAGGAGCGACGAGACTCGCCCATCGCCATCAAAGACGCACCCATCCCTGGACTCCCTCAGAACCGAGGCGCGTACTGGCTCAAGGCTCGAGGGATAGCACCAGGAGAACTATCGGCTCCTTTACAGAAGGTTCGTGCCTGACTCCTCTCTCGTCCTCGTTCTCGTCCTTCTCTTCCTCGCCTCGACGTCTCTCGTCGGCGTTCATTGTCGACGCTGAAAGTTCGACGCGTCAAGCTGACTCCCCCTCCTTCTTCTCTCATTTTATCCGATTCAACCGCTCTCAGGCCGTAGTAGGGTACCTCTCCGACTTCCTCTTCATCGGTCAAGGAGCCAAAGCCCTCGGTATGAAGTCCTTCGAGCCTCCAGGTTCGCCAGGTCTCCACCTCGACATGATGGTTTCGCTCGATCATCACATCCATTACTACTCGTGCGTTTCTCTCCCTCTCCCATCCTTCTTTGACACTCACTCTCACTCTTCCGTCAAAACCTGACACTCTTCTCCCCGCTCCTCCCTCACCCTCGTCGCGTTCGCCTCTCGCCTCGTCCTCGCAGCGACTCCTTCGACACCTCCGACTGGCTCCTCCACGTCATGGAGGCTTCTCGAGCAGGCTCGGGTCGAGCAAGTGTGCACGGCCGGCTGTACACGAGGAAGGGGGAGTTGATCGCGGTGACGAGTCAGGAAGGAGTGGTAAGAGCGAAGCTGGCGCCGCTGGAGGACGAGGAGGCGAGGAAGAGTAAACTGTAGCGACCGACGAGGAGAGTAGACGTCGTTGCGAGGTTAGTTCATCTTGTAGACGATCTGATTTGGTGGTATCTACACTCAGTGGGGGAAGGGGAGTGAGGCTGGGAGAGCGCCACAATGGAAGAAAGAGACGATGGGGGACGCCAAACCGTTTCGTTGAGGGCAGAATTCTGCTGAGGCATGAGATCAAGCTGATCTGAAACGTAAATGAATATAACGATCGAAGAGTATGCGGAGCTGAGATTATGAATTTGGAACCTCTAAAGAACACGAGAAGGAAGAAGATCGAAAAAGCAAAGAGACGCGTCCTCACTTCCACTGCGACTCCGCCTCCTTCAGCGGTTCCCTCCCAAGCTCGATCTCGCTCTCCGCTCCATTCGTACTCTGAGGAAGTGTGGTCGACGATGCGTTGTACCGGAGAGACTCGGCTTGACTATTCCCTTGCTCGAAGTCCTTTTGGAGGTCTTCGTCCGATCCTCGAGAGTCGACGCGAACGACCTTCTTCGTGGTGTTCATCGAGCGGAGGTTGAAGTTGTTGGATCGTTCTGTGGACGAAAGAAGGAAGGAGAGGGTTGATCAGAGAGAAAGAGGAAGAAGGGGGAGGTCTTGAAGGGAGAAGAAGAAGCGAACGAACCTTGACCCCCGTACCTGTCGTCGTCAGTCGCGACGAACCGAGTGGTCGTGATGTGGACTCCTGTGGGTTTGTTCTCGGGACGAATGACGAGACTGAAGGGAGACGAAGATACGAAACGAGATCAGCGCGGAGTGGAAGCGAAGAGAGTGAGGAGAACGAACGAGTGCCGAGTGAAGATGAACAAGATCGTGTTGCAGAGTCCGCTCAGCGCCTCGACGGAGCCTGAAGAAGATGCTAGGCTAGGTCAGCTCAGGAGTAGTATAGGACGGGTGGGTGTGAATATACTCACCGGCGAACTGATTGACTTGCCACGGGACGAAAACGCCGCTTGAGAAAGGGTGGGTGAAGAAGAAGAGGCGACACGCGGCGATAGGAGTCTGCGGACGAGAGATAGAGGTAGAGGTCAGTTCATCGAGGTACTCGAGATCGAGCTCGGGAGGGTCACTCACGATGATGACGCAGTAGACGAGGGGGTAGAACAGCACTGAGGCGCCGAAGCGGAAGGCGCGTCAGATTTGAAGACGCGCGAGAGGAAAACGAGCGAAGACTCACGTTTCTTGCAGATGGCGATGACTTGCTTTCCGATACTCTCGACTTGACTGACTGCGAGGTATGAAAGGAGGTCGGTTAGTGGGAGGAGAGAGATGAGATCCAGAAGGTCGTCGCGTCGTCGAGCTGGAACTCACTTCCTCCAGTCGTCGCTCCTCCTCGAGGCGCTCCCACCGTCGTCGGTCCTCCCGAGGAGATCTTGGTATCGGTGTTCTGTGGAGCGATCAATCGAGGTTAGAGCCAGAAGCAGCGAGGCAAAGCGTCAAAGAAGAGGAGGGAACTGACATGACTTGATTTCCCTTGCCAGTTCAACGAGACGTGGAAACCCTCGAGTCGCAGTCTTCCGGAGAGACGAAGGTAGATGAGGGTGTAGAGAGAGAGAGAGAGGACAGCTGAGATCACACACACGACCTCCGTGAGGAGGATATACTTTTTGCTGAGGTCTCCGTTTCCTCCCATCCAGCACCTGAGAGTCAAAGAAGAGGGACGTCAGGGCTCCGTTCGTCGAGGTCGCGAGTCGGGGAAGAGCTCGCTCACCAAGTGTTGGTAGGTCCATAGAATCGATCAGCAGGATATCCCTTGAGGTGAAACTCGAGAGGAGCAGCCACGATAACGGCGATGATGAAGGCCCATCCCTGCAGAAGAGATGGTTCGACGAGTCAGGACGCGTCCGAATCGACCAAGCACGGTGATTCTCGCTCGACAATGGACTCACGGATCCAATGAGAGGCCAGACGACCTTGCTGTCGATTCTCCAACTCATAACGAGGACACCTGAAGAGGAGGGAAGGAGGGTTTCGAAGTGACGATTAGTTTGACGGTCTTGTTCGAGACAGACGAGACGACGAACCGAAAGTCAGAACGGCGAGCAGGAGGTTCCTGGAACGACGAAGGCGAACGGTTTAGCTCTCTCGTCTGCGAGGGGTACAACGAGAGCTGATGGACCTACCAGATAGCTGCTCCGAGAGACCCGATCTGCTCAGCCACACCTGTTCGACAAACAAAGACGATCAGCTCTTCGAGACGCGTCGTCCTTTTTCGCGACTTCCAAAGCCGCTCACCTTGGAAGATACAAGCCGATCCCTGCTCTTGGATCTTGGTGGCCGCCCATCGAAGCTGATCGACCGGGGGTGGAAACGTCAGCTCGAGAAGAAAGAGCGAGTGAAGATGAGACAGAGTCGAAAGACGAACCTGCATCGTCCAACTCAACCCACCGAGAAGATCCGTCACGAAGAGCTGATGTTCGAACAGGACAGAGAGGGGCGTGGGTATCTACAGCGAGAGGAATCGAAGAAAGGGAGCGACTGACCGACATGAGGACTGTGGGAGACGCAGAGGCGAAAGGCCAAGAGGGAAACAGATCAGGTCGCGCGACGTGAGTTGACTGCGACCAGGAGGGCGAGAACTCACCCAGCCCGAGAGGGTTCTTGAAGAAGAACGTTGTCGAAGCTCGACCAGTATGAGATCCGCTCATCGCCTTGATTCCGATGTAGCTGTTTCGAACGAAAAGAAAAGAAGACGTTACGGACGCGTGTCAGGAAGGCGACGAGCTCGCGTTCGACACGAGGGGACGACCGACGTTCGATGCCGACTTCGACGGTGACGGAGCTCGAGCCTCGTGGGCTGATGGTAGAGCAGGGAAGTGAAGTGAACTCACGCGAAGAGACCACTGATCGCAAGAACGCTGAGGAGACCACACATCCCCGAGCCGATGAAAGAGAGAGCCATGGAGTTTGGGTAGGTAAAGGAGAAACTGGCGACTTGGGCTGTGGGATGCAAGAGGGTATGGAAACATGAGCAAGGCTCGAGAGGTGGAGAAGGGACGAGGGAGAGAGAGAGACAC
The DNA here is from genome assembly GCA_024345305.1 of Mrakia gelida. Lineage (NCBI taxonomy): Eukaryota > Fungi > Basidiomycota > Tremellomycetes > Cystofilobasidiales > Mrakiaceae > Mrakia > Mrakia gelida. Next base: position 55,359 of record BRON01000013.1, on the reverse strand, counting down.
ACCTGCAGGATCGATTCCCTGTCGCGAGAACGAGAGAAACGAAAGCGAGTCAGCGAGTGCGAGAAAAATGAAGAGACACCAACTGATCAAGTTGGCATACAGCTGAGAAGGAAGAAGGAAAGCCAAAGAGTAGAAGGGAGGTCAGCAAAGGTCGTCTCGCAACCGAGGCTGGATCCAGCGAGGTGGTCGACTTCGAGAGACGACTGGACCGACGAGTCGCTCGTTGAACGGCAGTGTAGAAGATGAACTCACTGACGATCTGGTTGCCTCCAAAAGGGGTAGAGGCCTGAGGGAAGAGACAGAGGCTCGAGGAGAAGGTGAAGAAGGAGGAGTCGGAGAGGCAGGAGGATCAGTGTCGATCAATCAAAGGGAACGAAGAGGACAAGACGCGCTCGTCGGACTCACAGCTACAAGTGTTGGTTCGAACTCGAGCGAGGGGTCGTACTTGAAACCCATGGTTGTGAAAAGTATCCGAGAGGGTGGTGGTCGGTGGTGGTCGTTCGAGCTGGGCTGAAAACGAGTCTTGAACAGGGGAGAGTTGGACGAGCGACCGACGCCTCTTTCGCCGAGGGGGGAGGGAGGGTCGAACGAAGGCGGTTTGCTTAGAATCTTGATGAGTGCCGAGGAGGCGATCACAGAGTAGATACGTGAGACCTAGATGTACGATCTAGCGTGCTCGTCAGCTACTTCGAGGGTCTGAAGAAGGAGAGAGAGCTGTTCATCGACGAGCGTGCGAGCTCGACTCGCTTCCCTTCTCTCCCTCGTGTCGTCTCCTCCGCTGCGGCAGCAGACCTCGAAGTTCTAGAACTCCTCCGAGCTGTCACAAGAGTGCCGATGTACCGATGAACGCTTTGACCTGCTGTGTATGGGGTTGGGACGGGGGTAGAACCTCCATGCGAGACACGACGAGGAGGAGGGAGCGAGAGGACGAAGCTGATCGTTCCAGGGGCTGTTTCGTCTTGTTGGTCCTACAAATTCGAGCAGATCTTCGATGAAGTTCAGCTAACCACTGCTGATGAAGCCTGGAAGGTCTGCGAGAGCTGACAAGAGCTCCTTAGAAAAGACGGCGGCGGGTTGTTGACCGTTTGAGGAGGCGGGAGAGTTGACCTTCAACTTCGACTCGACTTCTCTTCCCCCTTCGCCTCCTTCGATGTTTTACGATCTCCATATCCCCTTCCCATCTTCTTCCTCTCATGCTACATCCTCGGCATCGTCATCCAACTCGAAACAACCTTCCAAGAAGCAACAGAAGAAGGCGGCAGCAGGAGGAGGAGCTGGGGACGACTGGAAGAAGAAGCAAGCTGACGAGGAGGAGAGGAAGAAGGGGAGGGATTGCTGGTTCGGAGTGCCCACAGAGGAGAGGGAAAAGTCAGAGGCAGGCGTAAGGATGGCTAGACATCGTGAGTGCAGCTTTTCAATAGTCGAGAGTCGTGCTGAGGAGAGCTCGGAAGCAGTCTCTCGAGGTCGAGCTCCAAAGGACGAAGCTCAACATTTCTTCCTTCCCTTCTCGTCCCAGTTGGCTACTCTGTCCTCGCCTTCACTCAAACAGCTCACTCCCGGATAGACGCTCAGACTCACTACAACCCTTTCAACAACTCAACCCACGTCCCCTTCCCTTCCATAGATCCAAGATATGCAGCCAAAGGAGCAGCAGCCACGACGATGGGAGGACGAGGTCTCGTTCAGCTCAGCAGGCTTCATCTCATCTTGGACGACGGCAGTCTAGGGTCTTCTGGTTGTGGATTTGTGAGTGCACTCGTCTATGCTTCTATCGAGGCTGGCGAAGCTATGCGGAGGGCGGAGGGAGCTCGCAGTGAGCGAAGGGAAGCTCACCTCTCTCCTTCCCCTCCCCACCTCCCAACAGCACGCTCAAAACACCGCTGTCCTGTCTCAGTACGACATCCTCTCCGTCCAACCTACAACTCTCTCCACTTTCATCCTCGCTTGCCTCACTCTCAGTGTCCCAGGCCCTAATCAGGTCGGTCCGCTTTCGTTGCTCGATCCTCCTCCGTTTCGTTCGAGCTCACCTTTCTTCCCGTCCTTCCTGCCATCACACTTCCCTCGCAGATCTCCATCATCACCCTCGACTTCTCCACCTCTTCCCGTCTTCCCTTTCACCTCAAACGCAAACCAGTCTTGCAAGCTCTTCGTCTCGGAGTCGTCGTGAGTTCCTTCGTCTCGTTTCGCTCCCTGCGACTTTCTATTCCCGACCTCGTCTGACTTCATCCTCCACCCTCTCGCGACCAACGAATACAGTTCGAGATCCTCTACTCCCCTCTTCTCCCTTCACCAACTGCCGCCTCTTCAACTCAACCCTCCCAAGCTCGTCAAACCACCCTTTCGACAGCTCAAGACCTCGCACGGATCACGCGAGGGAAGGGAATCATCATCAGCTCGGGAGGTGAAGGAGGCTGGGGTACTCTTAGAGGCGGAGGAGATGTGGTCAATCTGTGAGTCGACCTGGTGGCTTCGACGAGCGAGAGCAGCGAGAGAAGCAGTCGGACGCGAGCTCGAAACTGACGCGTCGTTGTTCTCCTCGCTACGTTTCTCTCTCCTCCAGCGGGACCATCATGGGCCTCAAAGCCAATCTCGCCTACGCAGCAGTGGTCTTGACACCCAAAAAGGTTGTTCTCAGAGCTCGTAAGTTCTCGCGCTCTCTTCGTTTTCGCTTTCCTTTTCGCTCTTCTCCTCGTTCGCGTTCGTTCCTTCGCTGACCACTTCTTCCTTCTTCCTTTCCTATCTCTGGTTTTCGGCCTCAACAGAGGCTCGTAAGACGTTCCGAGGTCTGATCAGCACACCTAGGGTTGTTGTTGTCGACGAGGCGGAAGAGGAGGTGCCGGGAGGAGGAGAGATGGAGGTGGACGAGAGTTCCATTGTCGTTCGCTGATGAGATTCAGTTTGGTTCCATTCACCCTCCCGGATTCCGCGAGCGTATAGGAGCTCTTAGGCTCTCATTGTGCTGCTGAACAGCTGGGAGCTCGACGTTCTGAGCCTTGACGACGAGTTGGGTTACGCGACCCCTTCGAATCGAAGGAGCTCCACTGACCTCGCTTTCCTTCCCCCTTGACGCTCACCGCCCATTCTTCTCCTTGCTTCTCGTTCCTGAAACACCAACTCATCGCACGGGACTTGAATTAAGCTTCTTACAGTGAGTCCAGAGTGAGGAAAAATGGCGGATGGCAAGAGGCACAAGAGAGGAGAAGAAGAATCGAGCTGACGCCTGTTCTTCCTCCCTTCCCTCTCGTCTTCCTCCTCCCTTCTAGCTCTCTCGTCATGGCCAAAGTACGTCCACACCTTTTGATGACCCAGAAAACGTACTCTAAGCTCATTTGGGGTCACTCTCTTCCAGGCTTCCGCTCGAATCCGACTTTCTTGGGACGTCTACCGATTCATCTTCGAGTCCACCTCAGACGTCGCAACTCTCGCAGCTCTAGGAGGAGTCTCGTTCGACTTCCTCGCTGGATCATCGAAGTTCTTGTACGAACGAGTGGAGCTCAACACGGTCAAGAAGATGGAGGGGTTCTTCTGCCGAAGGATTGGCGATGAAGATGTGAGCTCGAATCGACTCGTCGTTCACCTCGCTCGTTCCCTCGGCTCTTCCTACCTGGGACCAAGCGTTCTGATCCTTTCTTGTTGTCTCTTTGTACGGAACTTCGTAGGATGCCGTCGAATCTCGAATCCATCCTCACCTCTCCCTCGCTCAAACTCGATTCCTCCACGTCGACCTCACCTCGCTCTCCTCCTCCCCTCGATCCCTCAACTTCCAGAGGATGGAGGAGCAATGGGAACACCTCCTCCGTCTCGATACATTCCGTCTCTCCTTCCATTACCGGGCCAGAGACCTCTTCGAACTCCTCCATCGATCCATCCTTCCCTACCTCAACCCCAAACGCTTCCAACTCCTCATCTCCGGTCGACGTCCCACCCATCGCGAGGACGACGACTACCTCTCCATCTACGCCGAGCCCGTCGAGGAGGAGTGGGATCGACTCGAAACGCTGGAGCTCGCAGGAGACCTTCCGTTCAGCTTCCTTCGAGATGGATACTCCAAACTCACAGGCGTCCGAACGCCCTCCCTCGGATATCGACTTCACGTCGCAACCCTTTTGAAACCTCCCAACGTCACCACGGTTCGAAAACTCCCTCAAACGGTTGTCAACATGGAGGACTCGCTCGAAATGCTCGGTCTGAAGAGGATGCAGCCGGGAGCGGTCGTTCTGCTCGCTCGATCAGAGAAGGAGAGGGAGGAGTGCGAAAAGGGAATTTTGGATCTGGACGAGAAGTGGAGGTCGTTCTTTGCGGTTGAGTTGATGGGTTGAGGTGAGTGGCTCACCACGCTTTCTCTCCACTGCTCATACTCGAGACGGTGGCTCACGATTTCATTTTGGCTGGGTCTTTCAAACAGATTCACGCGACGCGTCTTCGAGCGGGACGACGACCAGCGACCAATGACTACCTTTCCCACCCCCCCACAAACACACGCTCCCTTCTTCCTACAAGAGATATTTAGGTGAGTTTTCTTTCCTTCTCTCGACGCCCGCCTGAGAAGATCAGGACCGACCTGACGCGTCGAGCTCGTGGGTTCCTCTGTTTCTTCCAGTTCGACCAAACTCAACTCCACTCGCACCCTTAGTCACGAGATGTAGCTCCTACCTCAAAATGTACCGTCCTGTCGATGCCATACTCCTTCGCGCGTTGACGAGTTGGACTGGAGAGACGGAAGGAAAAAGAGAGCGGCGCGAGAGCTTGATTGATGAACGAACGACGCGACTGGATCATGTTTCGCTGTCGTACCAAGGCGTCTGACCGACTTCGACTCTCAGGGGACCGTTTGGTTTCAGCGCGACTTCTTGAGACACGTCGCGTTCAGCATCGAATTACGAGATGTCTAGTCCACCTTTTCGGTCGCCGCGCACGACCGTCCGTTCAGAGCCTCTCCGCCTCCTCGAGCATCTCTTCCTTCACGACTTCTCCAAAGCTCTGTTCAGCCTTCTCCCCTTCCTCTCCTCCCACTTCCCTCGCGAGCTTGATCCCCTTTGCGAGATCCTCGATAGCGAGAGGCGACGGGTTCTCCTCCTTCGCTTGCCAGACGATGCTCTCGACGTAGGACGGCAGGTTCTTGGATTTCGCGAGGACGGAGTAGTAAAGCGACCAGTTTTGAGGGGTGAGGAGAGGAAGCATGGTTGGGTGGGTTTGGACGATGGTGATGAGGGTTTGGGCTTCGTGCTGGGACGAGGTGGCGAGGCAGGCGAGGAGGTACTGGACAGGAGGAGAGAGAAGACGGAGAGGAGTCGAAAGGTCAGCTTCGAGCGTCGGTCGTGGGAAGATATCGTCAAAAAGATGGAGGGGGTGAGAAGAGAGAGAGAACTCACCATCTCGACCGACTTCGCGTCCACTCCCGCTCCCTCCTGGATCTCCTCCCAAAGCTTGAACACTCCCTTCCAGTCCTTCCTCACCACCAGAGTCTCCATCAACGACGCGTAAAGCGAAGCTGCATACACCACTCCGTCCCTCTGCTGCTCCTTCACGAACTCGTCGAGCGTCTCAAAAGCCGCCTTCGCTCCGTCCTTCTTCGATTCCGTAGCTTCGGCGCGTCTCCATCGGCGGAGGTACATCTCGATGAAGTCCTGGAGAGGCGATCCTACCTCGGAAGGTGACGAGCGGCTGACGAGCTTGAAGAAGTTCGACGTGAGGATCTTGGACGGTGAAGGGGAGGTGGAGTGTTGTTCGACGGATGCGAGGAAGGTCGACCAGATTTGAGGGAGGGTCGTTGGGTTGAGGACTTGAGCGTGGAGGATGGTGTTGACAATGAGGAGAGATTCGTCTAGGTTGGTGGAGATGGAAAGGAGGGAAATGGCGAAGGAGGGGAAGGAAGGGGTGGAGGGGATGAAGGAGGGAGGCAGGAGAAGAAGGTCCCGTAGGATAGGCCCGAGGATGTTGAAGGAAGGAGGGGGGTGTCCTTGATAGTTCGATAGGAGGAGGAGCAACCGAACGATAGAATCTCCATGCTGCCTCCAGACGAAAGGAAGTTCCTTATCCGGAGGGGCGAACCTCAAGTAGAGCCTGGACGCGACGACGAGGGCTTCCGACGACGACGGAGCCTCGACGGATCGACTGTAGAGGAGTCCGTAGGCTTCTCCTCGTCCGAGAGGTCGCTCCTGTCGAATACCTTGGCTCGAGCGATCGATCCACTCCGCGTCGGTGTCGCTGTTGAGAGTATCCGACGAGGAACGACTCGACGACGACGACGCGTCCTCCATCATCTCTCCCAGACGCGTTCCGAACCCCTTCTCCCAGTCCTCGTAAGTCAGTAGGGCCTTGGTTTGGCGATTCTCCGCTGGAAGTCCCGCCATGGTCTCGAGGACGGTCTTGAGCTCCTCCTTCTCGAAGTCCTCCTTCTGGTTTTGATAGAGGAACCGAGCGAGAATGTTCACTTGTCCTCGACTGACCATCCTTCCGACGAGGGAAAACACGTCCTTCCTGACGTCCGGACCGAAGAGGCTGAGGTTGGTGAAGGAGGCCTGTTCGAGGGATCTGACGAAAAGCGAGACCACGCCCGCGAAGGGATACCGATCCTGGGCGGGAAGGGGAGAAGCTCGACTGGCGTAGGTGAGGACATGAACGGCGACCTCGATCCTGGCTCGGGCGAAGACGTTTTCTGGCCCGGGGAATGCTGCTTTGAACTGATCGTGGAGATACCGGAGGTCGTTCAGCGAGGGAGGAGGTGCTTTGGCGAGGGTGAGGGAGAACCGAAGCAGCTGGTCCGCCCTGTCCGACGAGGAGGGAGGCGGGGAGGGCAAGGTTGAGACCTGAGTCTTGATAGCTCGCGAGGGCGTTGGGGAGGAGGAGATGGTCTGAAGGGGTTTGGTTGAGGGTGGTTGAGACGCCGAGGGAGAGGTTGAAGGATCGAAACGCGACGAAGAGGAGGGAGGCGAAGGGAGTGGGCTCTTTTCCGTGGGTGGGGAGGAGGAGGTGCTGGCGGTGGTTGGAGTGTTGGAAATGGACTGTGGTTTAGAGGTGGTGAGGAGTTTGAGTGATGGTGGTGCGGCTGGGCGAGGGGGAGAGGGGAGAGGTGGGAGGGGTGCTGGGAAGGAGGGGAGTTGAAAGGTGTCCCGAGTTGTCGTAGTCCAATCCTCGACTCGTCCGATAGCCTGAACGAGTTCCTCGTACTCGACCTCCGTAAACGAGGAAGGCATCAGCCTCCTCAGTCCTTCGACGATCTCAACGGCTTCCGACGCGTCCTTCGCTCCTGACGCGAGTCCTACCCCCAGCACCCTGAACGCCTCTCGGTTAGGGAAGAGATCCAAGTCGACCGGTCCAGTCTGGAGGACAAGTCGAAGGGAGTGGAGGAAGGACTCGGACTTGAGGTTGGATCGACGAGTGAAGAGGTGAAGGAGGCGAGGGGTGGTCCTCCGGATCCATTCTCGTCCGTCGTCCTGGGCTGCTGTTGGGGAAATCGATAACCGATGGTAGATGGTCGAGAGGCCTCGAAGGTGATTATCGGAAACCCTAGCGAGTTTGGAGACCTTGTTGACGAGTGTCCGGATCTCTGCGACGACCTCCGGCGTTGCGACGAGTCCCTCCGACCCTGATGCCTCGAGACGTGCCGCTAGAGCGAGGGCCCTGGCTTGATGGCTGTCCGTCCGATCCTGACTCATCCACCTGGATGAGGATTCAGACACTGGGAGTGCTGTCGTTGCTGACGACGGTGAGGAGGTGATGGGACGCGAGGACGGAGAGTCGTCGAGGGGAGGAGGAGGGAGTCGACTTGAACTTTGGAGCTGGGATGGGATTGGAGCTGGTGGATGTTCGAGTAAGGTGGGATGGGGTGAAGGAGATAGGTCCTGTGATGACGGATCAGCGATAGTTGCGTCGGGTGCTGAAGCGATGGAGTTGAATCGACGAGGGACGAAGGAGGAGGAGGGGAATCGAGCGAGGAGGAGAGCTCTCGAGCTGGTCCGACGAGTGTGAAGCAGGATCGACCTCATCCTGGATCTGGACTGGAGCAATCGAGTGAGTAGAGGTCAAGAATAGGCTCGATGCCATTTTGTCGAGATCCTCAAGGAGACTCACGACGAAAGACGAGCGACGAAGGAGAAGAGAAGCAGCAGGAGGTGAGCTCGACTCAACCTTCCAAAGATGATCTGACCAGAGAGAACAATGAGTGCAAGGGACGAGAAGTACACCAATCAGCTCAGCTCAGTATCCCGACGATACTGGGAAGTCAAAACCGAAAATCAAGCTCACGATGCGGCAGCGAGGGGGTCTGGAAGTCGAAGGGAGGGCAAGGGCAGGGCGAAGGAAGGAGGTCGACGGCCGATGGGCTTGGAACAGGTCCTTGACCAGCCTGTCAACGCAGAAATAAGAAGATTTAGTTGATCAGTCCAAGCACGTAGGCTTGTTCCTTCAGTCAGACACACCTGATACACAAAGGTCAAAGTCGTTCGATGTAGGAACGCCTCACCCAGAACGCCAGAAGGTCGAGCTCATTTTCGACGACCTCCTCCCCTTCCCTCGAACCGTCACTCCGCTCTTTCTTGTCCGTCTTCAGCTTCGTGTGAGATTTTGGACCCTCGCTCAAGACCGTTCTTCAGCCGGTCAGTATTGAGTCTCAGTCTATAACCTGGGGTGAAGGCGAACGACGAAGGGAAGCTTTAGCACTCCTTCCCCGGTGCTCGAGGTCGACTCGACTGACGTCCCCTCTCCTTCTACTTATCTGGTCCAGTCGCTCTAACAGTACCCTAGTCCCTCAGCTTCTTGTATCTTGCCAACATGAACTTCTTTGGCGAAGAAGTCAACCTTTCGTGAGCTTTCGGTCTGTTCTTTCAGCAGCTTCGTCTCCAGGCCTGAACTCGTCGCTGATCTCCCTTCACGTCCTTATCTTAGGGGGATATGTGCTACCAATCGACTCCTCCAGACCTTGTGAGTGTTCTTTTTCTAATCGGCTACCCAAGTCGACGCGAAAACGATGCACTCCCTCGCCTTCAGCGCTGCAAACCTGACTCTCACCCTCCCTCCTCCCTTTCCTTTTGGCAGCGGCATGGGTCTTTACAGCTGCGACATCTCTCGAAAATTCGACAAGCACGTCTCGGAGGTTACGGATCTGCTCCCCTTCGAGTTTTTCGCGCGGAAAAGACTCCTCCAAGAGTTCCAAATCGCCAAAGTCAGCGAGCGCGAGGAGTTCAGACCGATCCTTTACATCTGGGAGGCTTATCGAGGCGAGGCTACCAGCCCTACCGAGTACGGAGTGAGTGGAACATCGTATGGCTTCTACGGAGGAATGTACTGAGAGCTGACCGTGCAGTTCTGCCTCCTTGTAGCATCTCGTTTGGACGAACACGACTCTCGACAAGTTCTTCCTCGTCAACGTCTACGACGGACCCGCTCAGGAATGCCAAAATCTTAACTACCTAGATGGGAGCTACGATACGACAGTCGCTTCTCAGGCTCAGAAGTTCTTGAACCTCTTGCTCTATCTGCCGATGCCGAACCGGATCGAATGGTTCGTCTCGTCGACGCGTCTCGTTATCTCTCTTCTCCCTCTCGTCTCGTTGCTGATCACTCTCCCATTTGTCTTTTTTCCCAACTGAGCAGGGTCCGAGCAACTCACATCACCGCCGCCCACCCAACACTCCCTCTCTCCTTCCTCTCCTACCCCAAACCCGCCGCCGCCTCAACCTCCTCCGCCCACGTCGCGACGAACGCTAACTCTCCCGTCCCTCGGATCTTCCACCTCACTCCCAAGGATCTCAAACCTTCTCTTTCGGTCGTCGCTCTTCGCCACGTCGACTCGATCCTCGGTCAGAAAGGGCACGCGGTCCCGAGTCCCACCAGTGAGAGGAGAATGGCGGTTCAGATGGGAGGAGGGACGAGGAAACCAGCTGCTTCTGTTGTGAGTGGATCTCTCTCGCGATGAGGGCTTGTATCAGCTCTCGCTGACTTGAGCTCGGGTCGCTATGCAGAGTGAGTATGCTGGGAAGCCATGCTCGGGGTGTGGGAAGATCACCCCGGACGCGTCCCTCGCCGCTTGTGCAGCGTCAGTCCTCTCCCTCCCTCCTCTCTCTTCTTCTCTCGATCCACATCTGACATCCCTCCTTATAACCTCTTCCTCCTCTAGCTGTCGACGAGTCCTCTACTGCGGTCGAGACTGCCAGGTTCGTCCTCCTGTTTTGCTCCTCGTCGTCCTCGACTCAAGTTCAACTCGTCGCGTCCGTCCATTCCAATCCGAAGTTGACCATTTGTCTCTCTCCTTCCTTCCTTCCTCCCCTCTCCGCTCCTTCCTGTGATCTCAGAAATCTCACTGGAAAATCCACAAACCCTCCTGCGCGAAGCGATGAGCTTGCATCGACTTTCCCCTCGAGTTGTCTCGTTTTGTTTCCTCGCGCTCGTTTGTGTCGTTCGCTGTATACTTGATTCTCGGGATGCATCCGGTATATCTCTCTCTATGATTGCACTCCTAATAAACAACAAACGACAAAGCTAGACCAGTAAGACCGGAAGACACGACGTTCTCCACGACAACTACGACGAACAGCCGCGACCTTGGGTCTTCCGTCGAGCGTCTCTTTTTTTTTCCAACATACCTCAGCTCTTCGAACACGCAACGCAATCGTTCGTTCGTACTTCTCAGTCAGCTCGACCTATGCTCTTCACGTTCTCCCATCCCCCCGTCGCGCACCCAGCATCTCTTGCTCTCCGATCTTCCTCCCTCCTCTCCCACCTCTCCAACCAACCAAACACCGAGAAAGAAAGATAGCTCGTGTATATCGTATCGTTAGGTTATGCAATCGTTTCGTTTCCAAAAGGTGAGTGGGTGTCGGTGTGTGTGTGTGTGTGTTCGAAAAGCAAGCGGTACCAAAAAAAGCAAAGCGTCGTCGCGTCTCGTCTCTCTCCCCTCATCCCACCTCCCTCTCTTCCTTCCCGCCCTCTCTCCCTCCCCGCCTCGCAGAAAGCAGAAACTCAAGGACAGCTACCTAACCCTTAGTGAAAGGGAACTCCCTCCTCCTCCCACTCCCATTCCCGTCCAACCCAAGTCCCCCGAACTCAAAGTCCAAATCTTCAAGTCGCAACTCGGGTTCAGGTTCTCTTCTCTCCCTCCTCCCTGCGCTCATCCCACTCAACGCACCCAACGCACCCTCAATTTCACCCGCACCCTCCCCGAAGTTACAAAGCCCACTCCCACTCCCACTCCCACTCCCTTCACCCCTCCTCTCCCTCTCCCTCGCCTCCGTCCCCTCTGCAAGCCTTCGTCGCTCCTCCTCGTTAACCCTCCCCATCTCCATAGCAGCAGCATAAGGATCCTTCACCCCCACGTACCCCTCTTCACTCCACTCCCTTCGATGAAACAACCCCTTTGGGTCCGCGATGACCTCGCTGATTCGGCGGTAGAAGTCGGTGTTTCGAGGGGAGAAGTGTTCGTCGACTTCTTCTCCCTCTTCGACGGCTGCTTGGGAGGGATGAGGGTGAGGAGAGGGGAGGGAGTTGGCTCGGGTCATGTGCAGGGGGGTTGGGGTGGGTGAGAGGGATGAAGCGTTGTTGCTGGTGGGGTGGAGGTTGGGGTTGGGAGAGTGGTGGGAGGACGGCGAGGGGAGGAAGTGAGCTGAGAGAGGAGAGGGCGAGGGGGAGAGGGATCTGCTGGATCCGATTTGGGTGCGAGGGGAGGATTGGGAGGATTTTTGGGCGGAGAGTTGTTGTTGATGATGTTCGTATTTGGTGAGGATTCGGCGGGGGGCTGTAGACCAGGGAGGGAGGAGGAAAGAGGAGGGGAAGACGAGAGGGAGGGGGAGGGTGTTTGGTGAGCTCGAGCTCGCGGGGAAGGGAGGGCATGGCGGGCGAGAGAAGAGACAGAGAGCTTGCTGCGGAGCACATTTTCATACTCTGCGCATGGTAGCGAGTAGAGGAGAGGAAGAGCTCCCCCTCGCTGATGCTGGTAGAAAGAAGAAAAACGAGCTAGACTCACTTGAGCTTCCACTTCCAGGACTGCCTCCCCCTCCTCCGTCCCTGCTCCCTCCTTGACTGCTCCCTCTCTTCATCATTCCAGCAGGTCGAGAGCTCGACGCACTCCCTCTCGTACTAGGAGATCCTCCTTCCTTCCCTACTGCTGCTACCGAGAAGAAAGCTCTGTCTGTGGGAGTTGTAGGAGCGCTTCGCTTTCCGTTGACGTTCCTTGAGGTTGAGATGGGCTGAGGGATCAAAGAACGAGGAGGACCAGAAGAAGGAGGACCAGGGAGATTTGCGTTGGCGTTGGCTGTTGTAGAATCGACCGTTAGACGAGGTCGAGGTCGGTCTGAGGGTGGAGGAGGGAGAGTGAAGGACGACATGGTGGGGGGGTGAAGGAGAGAGGGAGAAGAAGAAGAAAGTTGCGAAACGAGGGAGGGGAGGTGAAGAGTCGATCGGTCGTTCGTTCCTGGAGAGAGTAGTCGAAGAGAGAGCACGGTGATTTCCCTTTTCCAGGAGGGGAGCTAGAGAAGGGGCAGGAGAGGTTGGGCGGGAAGGGAGATGGGGAGATGGGAAGGAGGGAGGGGGAAAAGTTGAGCTTAGGAAGAAGAGAGATCGAGCTTCATGACGACCGAGCCGGGTCACAAGAGAGGAACGCGTCCAAGGAAGGAAGGAAAGGACGCGAGTCTCTTTCGAGCAAGAAAAAGAGCGAGAAGAGAAGAAGAGATGATAAGAAGAGAGATGGGATCATGGTGGTTGGGGTTGCAGATCGGTCTCTCGTTCAAACACTCAGCAATTCGACGCGAGGCGAGCGAATCACCTCAGGTCCCTCTGTCCTCCTCTCGTCGCGTCTCGCCTCTTTTCCTTCAAAGCGAGAATGGAAAACCTTCTCGTTCTCTCGGACTCAAATAAATCACCGACGAGTGACTCGCCTTCGGTTATCTCTCTCTCCAAGGACTGACTATCAGCAGCCAAACTTTTATCGTCTTGTTCCCCAACAACTCTCGCTCTTCCTTCCCCCGCAACCCTCGACCCCTTCTCCTCCCTCCCAACTTCCATCCTCGAACCCAACCAGCTCTTCCTCTCCCTCTCCCTTTCCCTCTTCTCCCCCTCCCTCTTCCTCTCTACTTTCTTCAAGATGGCGCCTATGGCTCGTGAACCTGGACAGAAGGGGATCAACTGGTCCAACATGGCCGTCGGAGGAATCATGAACATGGTGAGCTCGTTCGACCATCTCTCTCGCACTCCTCGCTTCTTCTCGAGGTTTCCCTCCCCTTCTCGTTTCGAATTTGGCCCGTATCCCGCTTGCCGCACGCCGAGCAAGAGGAGCATGTATCCGTATGTGCTCTCTCGCTTCTGCTGCTGGGAGGGAGAGAGCAGAGGGAGAGCAAAGAAAAGGAAGGGGAGGGTCCCTCGAGACTCGTCCCATCCTTTGGTCTTCCTCTCCTCGCTCCCCTGGCTTTGGTCGGCTTTCCTCTTCGACCTCCTTCGGCTGTGTGGCTTTCTGGAAAGTCGACCGTCGGACAGACCAGCCGAAAGTGTCTAGCATAGCCAGATGGAGCTCTAGCAGCTCCTCCAAGGGGCGAGATCATAGATGGAAGAGCGAGAGAGGGAGGGGAAGAAGCTCGTGCGTTGGGGTTGGGGCGAGGCTCTCCCTCCTTCTCTAGATGGTCAACACGACGGAGCTCTTTCGCACCTCTTCCCGTGCACTTCTTATATATCTGAGAGCTTCGAACGAAACCCCTCCATCCCATCTATCATCCTATCAACTCAGAACGAGCTCGTTCGAATCGAGACGAGCTCACGAGCTCATCGAAACTTCATCCCCAACCTCTCCTCTCCCACTCGTCCAGAGCTGATTGCTGACTCTCCTCCTTCTCGGCTTTTGCTTTCTTTTTTTTCGGTTTCAATCAGTTTGAAGTCACCACTCTCGGACAACCCCTCGAGGTGCTCAAGACTCAGATGGCTGCCAACAGGACTCAGACGATGCTTCAAGCGTACAAGACTGTTTGGTCGAGAGGTGGAATCCTCGGTTTCTACCAGGGTCTGATCCCTTGGGTACGTCCCTCTTTTTCCACTCTTCGCTTGATCCCTACTCCCTCGCAAGCATCTTTGCTCTACTCTCGTGCCCTTCTTTGTTGGGAAGGAGGCTGAGAGCAAGATCAGGAGCTTTACCGGTTCTCGAACGCAGCAGAGAGACGAGCGAGCTCGAGCTGACCATCTTTCCCTCCCTTCTTCGACGTTTCGTCTCGCAGGCATGGATCGAGGCTTCAACCAAGGGAGCTGTCCTTCTCTTCACCGCTTCAGAAATTGAGCAGGCTACATCGGGGATGGGACTCAGTCCTGCTGTTTCAGGTCTGCTGGGAGGAATGGGAGGAGGAGTCGCTCAGGCTTATGCGACCATGGGTGAGCTCGCTCGACCTTCCCCGTCTTCTTTCCTCTACCCTATCCACGCCCACGCCTGCCTTCCTTCTCTGCCTCGTCGTGTCCTCTCTCGAGCTTCCGAAAGCTAACTCTCTCCCTCCCTCGTTCGCTCGCTCAGGATTCTGCACCTGCATGAAGACCGCTGAGATCACTCGATCCAAGACGGCTGCTACGGGAGTCAAGCCTCCTTCAACCATCGCTGTCTTCATGGATATCTACCGGAGGGAGGGTATCGCTGGTATCAACAAGGGGGTGAACGCCGTGGCTATCAGGCAGTGCACCAACTGGGGATCCAGGTTCGTCGTCTCGTTTTCCTCTCCCCTCCTCCCTCTCCCTCTCGACCCTTCGCGAACGAACAAAACCAACAAAGCTGACCACTGTCCTCTCGTCCTGTTCCTGTTTCTTTGCGTGTGTGTGTATGTGTTGTGTAGGATCGGTATCGCTCGACTCGCCGAATCGCAGATCAGGTCCGTTCGAGGTCTGTCGAAGGACGACAAGCTCACCGCTGTCGACAAGATCGCTTGCTCCAGTATCGGTGGAGCTTTGGGTACGTGGAACCAACCTATTGAGGTGAGTCTTTGCTTTCTTTTCCTCGTGCCCCCACCTTTGCCTTATTCCTCTCGGCTATCCGTCCTTCTCGCACGCGCGCGTGAGCTCGAGCTGACCTTCCCTCCCTCCCCTCCTCGCTCTCCCACCCTTCCTCGCCACCTCGCCTCGCGCATCCACCTTCTCCACACTCTACTCTCAACCTCGCATCAACACCCTCCGCTCCCTTGCGCCTCCCAGGTCGTCCGAGTCGAGATGCAGTCCATGGCCAAGTCGACGGATCCCAAGATCCTCGCTGGAGGAAAGAAGACCGTCTTTGGAACGCTCGGTCACATTTTCAAGGAGAACGGAGTTCGAGGTCTCTACAGGGGTGTGCTGCCGAGGGTTGGGTTGGGAGTGTGGCAGACCGTCTGCATGGTTTCGTGAGTCGCGTCGTCTCGTCTCTCTTTCACCTCCCTTCTTCCGCTCGCTTGAGCTGGGAGCTCGTCTTCCTTTTGGCGTTGACTCGGACACTGACCTTGTTCCTCGCTTTCTTGTCTGGTCTGCTTCGCTTCGTTCTTTTTCTTCGTCCAGCTTCGCCGACTACGGTTCGTTCTCGTCCCTCCCTCTTTCTTCCCTTCCGAACCTCCCTCGACCTCTCCTTCCTCCAACCTCTTCCCCAAACTGACTCCTCTCCCCCCTCTTCCATCCCTTCAAACTCAACAGTCAAAGCCTACATCGCCGGAAACTAAACGACCAAACCTCCTACCTCTCTCTCTCGCCCTAGACTACCTCGTCGTCCCTCTCCTTCCTTTTGCTCCCACTCTCGACCTGGAATCGTCTCCCCTCACCCGACCTCACCCACCTACCGTACCACCACCCTCACTCCCTTCTTCGCACACTCCCAGAACAGATCCGTCCCTCCCTCGGTTCTCGTTACGTCTTTCCCGTCGTCGCACGCACGCTGCTTTTTTTCTTTCGTTGGTTCCCCGTTTCTCTTTTCCTCTCTCCAGTATATCAGCCGTCACGCACGCCCTCTTTCTTTCTTTCTTTCTTTCTCTACTTTTCTTTCTTCGTTTTTCTGGGTTTGCGCTTCGTTTTTCTTTCGAGCGAT
Organism: Mrakia gelida; assembly: GCA_024345305.1. Classification (NCBI taxonomy): domain Eukaryota; kingdom Fungi; phylum Basidiomycota; class Tremellomycetes; order Cystofilobasidiales; family Mrakiaceae; genus Mrakia; species Mrakia gelida. The sequence continues at coordinate 39,359 of BRON01000013.1, read as the reverse complement.
GAGATTCGGTCGCTTGAGGTCGATGAGGGAGGAGAGAGACGGGACGCGCACGGATGCGGGGAAGGGTGCAGGAAGAGAGAAAAAGGACAGGAGTCGCACCTAGAGCGGACGAGAAAAAGGGAGAGAAGGAGAACGCTCCCGAGAGGGAGAGAGAGCGAAAGGGGAGAGGAAGGAGGGGAGGGGAGGGGAGGAGAACAAGAGGTCGAAGTAATCGTTGAGGTCAACTCGTCAAGCAAGTTCGGGAGGGGAGTTTGAGCGAGAAAAATCTATGTAAGTGGCGAGGATTTTACGTTCGGATATGTTCAAGAGACTAGCGAACAGCTCTTCTGCTTTTTTGATCCCGAAAAAACCTACGCGAAACGGAAAGAGAGAGCTCAAACGTCGAGCTCACCCAAACGATCACCATCTCCCTTCTCCTCCCCTCTCAACATGTCAGCTCCTCCACCCTCAGACAGCATCCCCAACCTCTCCACTCTCTCGATCCAAGACTCCTCGTCCCCCTCTCCTTCCCCTCAACCAGCCGCCGTCGTCGCAGATCAAGCAGCCTCCGAGGAAGAGGAAGAAGAAGAAGACGAGGAGGAGGAGTTCGAGGACGAGTTCGACAGCGAGGACGACTCGGATAGGAACGACGCTTACGGCTACGGCTATGGATATCGAGGGTACGGCTACGGCTACGACGACGAAGAAGGCTTCTACTCGGATGAGTACGATGACGAGCAGGAGTACATGGATCAACTCCTGGACGAGGACGAGTTCGAGAGCACGAGCGATGGAGGAGGGGAGCTTGGGAGGAGGGATCCCTCGTTCAAGAGGTTCGTGATGGACCCTACGGTCGTGATTCCTGTGGAGTGGAAGGGCAAGGGTGAGTGGACATGCTTCGTCTCTGTTGGGAGGTACGGAGTTGATGAGGAGGGAGAGAGAGAGTGGGAGTAGAGTGCAGTTCGACGAGGATGCGAGCTCGTCGACTCACTTCCTTCCGCCGGCCGTCTCGCCTCGCTAGTGACTTCTTCTCCGACGCTCTTGTCCCTGTCTTACTCCCTCTCAGGCATTCTGAAGAAGCTGGTTCAAGGATTCTCCCCTGAGACCAAGAGAGTCTCGCTGGGAGCAATCACTCCTGAGCTCGCTAACGGACCCTTCCGCCATGTCCTCGGCGAGGTGAAGAAGCACGCTGCGAACGTAGAGAGCTTTCAAGCCGAAGTGACTGTTGAAACCCCCAGTGAGTCCCATGTGAATCACTGCTGCTGTGGTTCGGGAGGAGAGGAAGACGGATATCTTCGAGAGAAGTCCGCGCGACAGAGCGACTAATCTTGCCCTTCTGCGCTTTCCTTCCTTCCTCTGCCAGCAAACATCCTCGGAACCCTCGTCAGCTTCATCGGTGCCCACCCCAAGATCCGAGAAATGATCCTGGACATCAACTACGGCGCTCACCCCGATGCAGCGAAGGAGCTCTCTCGACTCGCTCGACGCGTCGGACTCGAACGACTCGACCTCTCCTCCTCCTCCATCCCCACCCCAGTCCTCAAAATCTTCCTGCGTCACCTTCGAACTCGACTCTCCCAATCATCCACAGTCCTTCGTCACCTCTCTCTCCGATGGGACGCCGACAGTCGAGTCTGCGAGACAGCCATCGTCGCCCTCGTCAAGCTCGGAAGGAAAGGTCTCGAGTACCTCGACATCCGCGACTCCTCATTCGCTTTCGAGACGACGAAGGAGCTCACCACCCTCGTCGAAACCGTCGAGAAGCACAACACCAACCTCCAAGCCCTCTGGCTTCTCCCTCGAGAGGAATGGCTCGAAACGGAGGAGGACGTTCAACGAGATGAACTCAACCGATTACTTGAGCAGAATCGAAACTTCCGAGCCGACACCCAAACCAAAGCTCGCGCCCTCCTCCTTCCCTTCCGAATCATCTTCCACTCCCTCCCTAACCCTCTACCCCCCTCCTAGACGGACGCTTCTCGCACTCCTCCTCCCTCCCTCTCAACCCTCCCCTCCGAACTCCTCTTCGAGATTCTCTCCCATCTCGGAGATCGAGACATCGTCCTACGAAAGCCGCTGAGCGATCCTCAGATCAGGAAGTTGCTTAGTTACGCGGAGGACAGAGGGACGATCTCGGTTGAAGGAGCGGCGAAGAGTCGACGAGCGTTTTTGGAACAGGTCGATTGTTGGAGGTTCGATGGGACAGCCGAGGAACGTTGAGTTTGTTACTGTATTACGGAGCTCGTTCGTCCTTCACGTTTCCTCGCTTTTGTCTTATGTTTCTGCTTTGATGACCTTGAATGATCTGGCCGCTCGCTCGCTTTCCCCAAGACCTGACTCGACGTCGATTCAAGCGACGCGACTCTCGTCGGTCTTTCCTCGCTCACGAGGCTCGTGTTGGATATCATCGATAGCACATCTTTGTCGACTATTCCGAGAAAGGAGCTTGCTCCAAACCATAAGCCTTCTCGATCCGTCGAAGCGCCATCTGTTTCCGAAGCGAAAGAAGTTCAGTGCCTCGCTTCTCCAGAGCGAAGTGAAAGAAAAAACATACCTTCATGGTCTTCGGCTTCTGAGTGAAAATCATCCTGAACCTCCCCTTGATCGGATCCGCCATCGTCTCCCCCGTCGGCTTGAGGAACGCCCCCTCGTCCAGCATCTTTTGGACCGCGAGATCGATGATCTCCTGGTTCTCGTTCGGCGGTGTTGAGGAGGACGAGGGAGGGTGGGAGTTGGCGAGGGAATTGAAAAGAGGAGTGAAGTTGATGACGGTGTAGACGGTGGCGGACGCTTCTTCGTATCTGGCGAAAGGATTGGGAGGAACGACGCGTCGAAGTGATCAGCCCGGTTCGTCCGAGTCGTTCGAGAGAGCAAGGACAGAGGAGGGAGAACTCACTCCAGTTTATGAAACTCGCACCACACTTTCACCAACTCGAAAGCTTCTCTCAACTTCACCCAGTTCCCCTCCCTCATCTCCTTCAAGAACGCCTGATCTCCCAAGATCCTCGAAACGACGGCGTCGCTCGCTCCGCTGATAGGCGTGGAGAACATCGCCTTCTTGATGAACTTAACGACTCCCTCGTCTCCCGAGACGAGTAAGCCGACCTTGAAGGCTGAGAGACCCAGATCCTTGGAGGGGGAGAGGAGGAGGTGGACGTTTTTGGGACGGGGGGTGGGGAGGAGGGAAAGGATGGATTTGAAACGAGCTGAAGGGTGGTCGGGTGAGGGATAGACTGAGAGAGCGTAGGCTTCGTCGACGATGAGTTGGAGAGAGAACTGAGCGAGGGTTGAAAGAGAGAAGAAGAGCGACGAAAGAAGGGAGTCAGTCAGTCAGACGCGTCGATCTCGTCGACTCTTTGCGCGATCTCTCTCCCTTTTTTTCGAACACGACTCACCTCCTCAGCCAAAGACAGATACCCCAAAATGGTTTCCTCCTCGTAACACCTCGGGATAGGGTTGTGAGGGTTGCAGAGAACGAGGCATCGAACGGGAGTTCCCTCCTTGGCGCTCGAAAGGATTCTCGCTCGAAGGAACGGGAGGACAGCTGGGGAGAGGGAGTCGACCTCTGGAGGGATGTGAGCAAGGACGAGCTTGCCAAGAGCAGGGTAGGTAATGTCACGGATGTAGTCGCCTGAGGAGGAAAGCACAAGAGGCAGAGGGAGAGAGGTGAGCGCGAGAGACGACACGGGACGAGATCGAGTCAGTCGAGGAAGAGGAGGGTGAGGACGAACTGTAGAAGACCTGGAGCAGTCGAGGAGGCATAAACGAGAAGATGTGATGAGTATGATGAGTCTCTGAAGGTCCTCCTCTCTCCTCGCCCACTCCCACGCGTCGAAGCTCAACCCTCAAACTGACCGTGCTCAACAAAACTCCCTCCCCAACCTCCAACAACGCCCAACACAGACTCGCCAACAGTGCACCCAACCCCGGACCCGTCACACTCATCTCTCTCGTCACAAGAGAGTTAGGCTCGTACCAATCGTTGGCGTACTTGACGAGCAGATCGTCGAGGTGAGGGACGGACGAGGCGAGGAGGGTGTTTCGATACTTGAGGTGCTGGGAGGAGAAGAGGGGGGTGGAGGGGTTGTTGATGAACTAGCTTACATCACGAAGAAGGAGAAGAGAGTAAGGGGAAGGAGGAGGTGAGCTCAAGCAGGGACGACAAAGAAGAAACGAACGAGAGGGAAGGGAGGGAAGAAACGGTTGAGCTCAACCTCAACTCACCTCAAGCAACTTATCGTTCATCAAACTGTTCTCCGCCGTCGTGAGGTTGATCACACCCTCAGGATGTCGAACCTCGTCGTAGAACCCTCCTGCTGGTGGGTTACTGTTCAAACCATGCGCGCAACCAGGAATCAGCTCGTTCTTTCTCCCCTTCCTCATCCCTTTCAGCCCTCCGCTCGCTCCCGTTCGACGAAACACTCACTGCCTCGACACCGGCATTCCAGCAAGGTGCTTCTGAGCTCGATCCGAGAGGACGGTTCCTGAGGTTGCTAGTTGGGTCATTCTTGTTAGGTGCTGAGTGGGTGTTGGAGGGAGGGAGGATCGCAAAGTCGAAATCAAGACGAAGGAGGAGGGTGAGGGGAAAGCAGCGCTGTCGGATCTGGCCGCGGTGTAAAGAAGCAACACTCCGTCAGCCTCTGTGTGGGATGAGACGCGTCCTTTATGCCTTCGTTTTGGGGTGCGAGCCTTTTCTGCTCGACTTCGCTCGTTGGTGAATGAATCGAGCGAGGGAGATCAAACGCGTCCTCCCGTTGCGTCGCTTTCCTCCCCGTCGTCGTTCTTTTCCCCACCCAACCAAAGCCAGTGAAAGAGCACCAAAAGAGATAGTATCAGAAGTCGTAATCGAGAAAGAAGACGAAGAGGGAGAGGGAGAGAGCCGAAACGATTCCACGAACGAAAACGAAAAGAAGTAGAAAGCGAAACGAAGTCAAGAGGTTGGGAAAGAAAGCGAGAGCGAGAGCGCAAGAATGGGAAAGATAAGAATGTTGTTGTTGTTTGTTTTTGGTTTTCTGTTATGTCAAGGTAGACTAGCGTAAGAAGTGATGGAGAGCCGGCGTCGTCGAACGAAACTACAAGTCCATCTCCACGTCCTCGTCGCCAGCTCCGCCCCTCTCGTTGCTCACTCCTCCCCGCTCGTTACTGAACCCTCCTCGTTCGCTGCTGAACCCTCCTCCACCCCGCTCGTTACTGCTGAACCCTCCTCGTTCGTTCGAGAACCCGTACAAGCTCCCGTAGCTTCCCTTGGTCTCGAGGGACGACGACTGTCCTCCTCCTCCGACGCTTCCTCCTCGCGAGTAGAGGGCCGAGGGGACTCCGAGACCGTTGGCGTTGAAGGACCCTCGTCGTTCCGAGGCAGGGATGGCGACTCCTCCTCGTTCGTTGCTGGTGGGGAGAGCGACGAAGCCGTTGGAGTTGGACGAGTGAGGTTTGAGATCGAGTCGACGACGAGCTTCGACTTCCTGTTCGAGGTCGGCGATCTCCTTCTTGACTCCGTCTCGCTTCTTCTCGAGTTTCGAGAGGGTTTCCTCCTTTTGTTGTTGCTCCATCTGGAAGTCGACGAGGCGCCAGCGTTGCCATCTGAGAAGCGAGGCGAAGCAAAACGGAAAACGAGGGTCAGCTTCTAGTCGACGCGAGCGAGAGACAGAGGAAACGAAACGAAACGAAGACTCACCCAGCATGCCCGTCGCACTTCTTCCTAGTCTCCTCGCACCACCATCCACCCTCGACCTTCTCTCCAGCACCCTCCTCTCTCATCACCACGTCCTCCCCAGCCTTGACGAGCTCCTCCTCTCCAGCCAAAGCCTTCTTCCCCTCCTCGGTCGCACACCACTCCTCGAACTCCCTCTCCCCAAACACCAACCTCCTATCGAACCCACACACCCTCTCCCCAGCAGCATTTCCAGCAGCCTCAGGCTTCTTCCCCTTGGACGCCTTCGAAGGCTTCTCCACCTCCTCTGTCGCCTCCATCTTCTCCTCGCCCGTCTCGACCCCCTCGACCTCCTCCTCCTTCTTGGCCTCTCCCTCCTTCTCCAACAACTCCTTCTTCTTCAACTCCTCCTCCTGAACGGCCAAAGCAGCCTTCCTAGCCTTCTCCAGCTCCTCGATCTTCTCAGCCCTCTCGCTAGCCCGTCCAAGCAGCTCCAACCTCTTCCCAACCACCTCGACCTTGGTCTTGCTCTCCTTGATGTCCTTCTCGACGGACTCGAGCGAGGCATGAAGGGTGGTGAGGAGAGGGTGTTGGCCGTTGGCGTCTTCGGGGGAGGAAGGGTACGAAGGAGGGTAGGCTGCTCCTGAGGAAGGGGACGAGGAGAGAGCGGGTGCGAGAGGAGCAGGAACGGCTTGCTCGACAGCGACGGTGGTTCCACCTGGACGACGAGCGTAGGTGGATCGAGGGAGGAGGGAGACGAGAGGGACGGCTTGGGCTGCTGCGAGAGCGGTGAGGTGGGTGACTCCACAGGAGGGAGAGCAGTACCTGGAGGAGGAGAAGGAGGAGAGGTCAGCTCGAGGTTTCTTCGCCGAGACCAGACGAGAAGGAGGCAGGGAGAGAGAGGGATGGACGAACTTGGTGAGAGGAGGAATGATGGGTCGGAAGCAACCTTGAGATCGGCACTTGACCTTCCAGGTGGTTCGATCCTCGGTGACTGAAGGAGAGGAAGCGAGAAAGCGTGGGGACGAGGTCAGCGAGAGAGTTCATTCGACGGGCGAGCGAGCGAGTGGGAAAGAAGCGAGACTCACGATGTTCACACTTCGGACAAACGAACTGATCCACCAACTCGATCTTCTCCTCACTGATATTGACACACTCAGGATGATACCACTCCTGGCACCTGCGAAGACGAGAACAAGGATGCGTTCGAGTCAGTCTTCGCGCTTCCACTTCGTCCTCGCTCTCGCTCTCTACCAACCCATCACCGCCCGAACTCTCGAACAAAGGGAAGCCGACTCACTTATCACAAGCCATCATAGCCTTATCCTCATCGTACTTGGTCTCGCAGATGCAGTAAACGGCCTGATCGTCCTCCTCCTCGACGACGGCAAGGACCACCGGCGGCGGCGTCGGATCTCTCGGTCGTTGAGCGATGGGAAGGTTGGTGGGGATCCAGTTGGGAGGGAGTTCAGGACCGAACTTGGGCATGGCCTGGAGCGAAGCGAACGAGCGAAAGGGGAGGAAGAAGGAAAGGAGGGAAAGGTCAGCGAACGAGACGAACGCGAAGAGACTCGAAGCGAAAACGACGAGTCTCCCTCTCTCGCAAATGGTAGTGGGGAACGCACCTTCTTAGGATGAGTCCCAGGTTTTGAGACCTTGGGCTTGGGAGCTTTCGGGAGCTTCTCTCCAGGAGGCATCGAGTTGTTCCCTCCTCCTGCTCCTCCGTTCCCGTGGTGGGATCCGGAAGGGTCGTTTCCGTGGTTGTTGAAGTTGTGAGACCCTCCTCCTCCTCCTCCGTGGTTGTTGTTGTGGTTGTTGTTGTGGTTGCTGTGGTTGTTGTTGTTGTTTCCACCTCCGTTCCCGTTGGCTGAACCCGATCCAGATCCACCGTTGGCGTCCTCGGGGTTCTTGATCTTCTTGGGTTTCTTGGGTCGAGGAGGACCGGAGGGAGCGGTGAAGAGTTCGAGGGGAGTGGAGAGCTGGTATGGCGACGGAAAGGGAGGAGGAAGAGAGAGAGAGAGGAGGAAGGAACAAGGTCAACGTTCGTTCGAAGTTTCAGTCGCGCGACGCGAGCGAGTACGAGACGACGACGAGAGACCAGAAACGCACCTTAGGAGCCGCCGACCCAGTTCCAACACCACCCAACCCTTTCCTCCAAGCCTGTCCTCGTCCAGGGACCTTGACCTTCTTCATCGGTTTCCCATCCGGTCCCAGAACCCTCTTCCTCCCCGTCTTGACGATAGGTTGGCCGTCCGGTCCAACGGGATGTCCTTGACCTTGAACGTTTCCTCCTCCTCCTCCCGAGGTGTTGGTTCCCGAGTCCGAAGCGGAAGCTCCAGCACCTCCTTCGGATCCGATGGAGGTCGTTCGCTCGCCTTGGTAGCCTTGTCGAACCATTCCGTTGGGAGTTCCTCCTCCGGACATCATCGACGACGACGACTGTCCTCCTCCTTGGTGCATCGAGTGCGAGATGGGAGGAGGGACGAAGACGGCCTTCTTCTCCTTCTTGGGGAGCATGGGGAGGAGTCCGAGAGGGTTGTGGGAGTGTTGAGGAACCGACGAGGACGACGAGGAGTTCGAGTAAGGGTTGTGAGCTTGCTGCTGCTGCTGATGTTGATGTTGCTGCTGCTGTTGCTGGTGAGAGTGCGAGTGGGAGTGGTTCGACGACGAGTTGTGAGCGTGTTGCTGCTGCTGTTGTTGATGGGAGGAGGAGTGGGAGTTGTGGGAGGAGTGTTGCTGTTGAGGCGCGTGGGCGTGATGGTTGTTGTTGGAGGGAGGGTGAGAACCCGAGGGAGCCGCCGGTGCTGGTGCTGGGACGGTAGGAACTCTCCTTCGACCCATCTTGACCCTCTCTGCTGCCGAGAGAGGTTCCTCTGCTCCCCAAGCGAGAAGGTGAGCTGGGATCGGGACGTCCGAGGGATCCGACGACGACGACGACGAAGGGTGATCTTGGCCCTGAGCTTGAGCTTGTTGAGCAGCAGCGGTGGCGGCGAAGTTGAAGTTGGGAACGGGGTTGTATTGACCGTTGGTGAGGTGACCGTTCGCGTTCGAGTTGGACGAGGGAGGTGGCTGAACAGGGAAGCTGAACGCCGCACGTTGTTGTTGTGGAGGAGGGAGGAACGACGGTTCGGGTGCTGCTGGGAAGAAGGATGAATCGAGGTGGTACTGTTTTGATGGGGCGGCGGCAGCAGCAGGCTGATTTGTTGATGAGATGAGCGACCGACGGAGGAGGAGAGGATGACAGAGAGGGAAGGAGGGGAGGGAAGGAAGGAAAGGAAGGAGGAAACAGTCAGCTTCGACCGTTTTGAGCTCGCTCGCGCACCAGACTTGCTCTGTGAGCTCTCGCTTTCCCTCCCTCGCTGCGCCTTCGCCCCTCTCCCTCCTTCCCCCCCTACGGTTCTCCTACACTGAACGAAGCGATCTCGATGAAAGCAGGTTCACCAGAACCGTCTCGTCCTCCTCTCCACCGTTCACCTTTCTTTTTGTCAAAAAAGTTGAAGGGCGGATGCAGGGAGGGGAGGGAGAGGGAAGGGGAGGGAGGGAGGGAGGGAAGGAGGAAGGTGAAGCTGAGCAGAAGGAGAGCTCTCCTATGCGTTTCCTCCTCTCCCGTAGATGGGATAGGGTTCAAATTGGAGGAGGTGAAGGGAGAGAGACGAGAGATTCACATGCGCGATTTTTTGACTCTTCAGAGTTGAGGTCTGACGAGGGAAAGGTGAGGGAAAAGGAAGGGACCCGTTTCTCGCACTTCTCCTTCCTTCCCTCCAGATGACCTTAGAGGTCACTTTTCTCTCCACCCAAACCATCCCTCGCTCAACCAAGAGTGCATCCATGATGCTCTCGTTCTTCTCTACAGTCTCGCGCCAGAACGAAACGAATTGAACGAAGGAGACGCGAGGGAGGGGTGGATTTGATTGGAAGGGAAGGAAGGGGAAGGGAACGTTCAGCTCACCTTGTTGGATCCATTCGCTGGCTCAACTCCATCCATCCGAGAAGAATCAACCAAGCCGGCAGCAGAAGCGGGAGGAGGAGCGGGAGCCCCTCCGATCCCAGCCATGGCCGCTTCAGCGAGGAAATCCAGCGCACTCGCAGGGAAGGAGGAGGCAGCAGAGGAGGAAGGAGGAGGAGGAGGAGGCGCGAGGGAGGGAGCGTCCTCGTTCAAGAGCCGATTCAAAGACGACATTCCAAGGAAGAGGAAGGGGGGAAACTTCGGGACTCTATGGGAGAAAGAGTAGAAGAGTGGAGTGGGAGAAAGTAGGGAGGAGGGGGTCCTCTTGGTAGAGGTAGGAGAGACGGAGGAAGGGGAGGGAGGGAGGTGGGGGTTTAGGAATCAAGCTCGCGAGGGAGGGAGCGCGAGCTCACACCTTTGGAGAGTCCGCGCAGCAGGGACGGTCACCTTTTCTATACTTTCGATGGCGTCCAGAGACTCTATGAGCTAGTCTAAGAAGCCATGCCATGTTCGTTGTAGGAAAATCTGCTCGGGGGAGGCTGAGAAAGGTCACCAAAGCCAGCGCACGCCTGTTGAGCTCTTCACTTCCTTCCTCCTTGCCCAAAGAGGAAGGTGCCCATGCCTCAGCCCTCTCGAACCCCATATACTCTCTCGAAGCTCATTTTAGATACCTTTAACTTCATACTCGTTGCGCGACCCTTCACTTCTATGCGAAAATGATCGCAACAAGGTAGGGAACGCGCTCACGACCCATCGTTCCAACTCGGGGTCAAATCGCGAACAACAAAGCTCACCCTTTTCCTCCTTCCTTTCCCTTCCAGTCTCGTATTTGATCTCCATCTCTTATCTCGTCCTGAACTTGCAAGTCTCCTCTTTCTCACGGCACCGAGCACGAAAATAGGGGAGCGAAAGGAGCCATGGCATCGAGCGAGCAAAGGGAAGAAGGAAGGAGCGCAAAAAAACGACGACGATGAGGACCGAGATGGGACGAGAACGAGAAGACCTAGACGAGCGAAGGACGAAGAACAAAGCGGAAAACAAAGGTCAGCGTTCTGCTCTTCTCGTTCTACTGCACTAGGAGCGGGTGTGTGAAGTCGAGGGAGGGGGAGGGGGTGATCAGGAAGTTATTGCCCGAATTTTGTTGCGGGCGGTTTCACCAGTGGGCACAAAACGAGGTTAAGCTCGATAATCGTGCCCTCAGAAGACCGTCGTGATTGAGATCATCATTTATACGACCCAGGCGTCGAGGTGGGCGAAGGAGGGGGAGAGGAGGGTAGGGTAGGGGAAGGGATGGACGGAGGGAGAAGGGAACGAAAAGCTCACCTTGGACGAACGGATGGAAGGAGGGCGAAGGAAGGTCGAGCGACGACGAGCGAGAACTGGGAGGCTGTCTTCGAGTGACGGAAGGAGAAGAAGAAGAGGTAGGAGTCAGTAACGAAGAGGGCGAGCGCGAGGGCAAGGACAAAGAGAGGTGCGATGGGAAAGGAAGGAAGGGAGGGAGGGGAGGGAGGGTATCATAACACATCACGCTAAGTGACAATGCAGCCTTGTATGTATCGTCATGAAGGAAGACTCCGCAGAATCAACCCCCAGTTCTGACGGTAATTCACATGAATAATCTTTTGAAGGGAGATGGGGAGGCGGGGGGGGCGGAGGGAGGGAAGGAAGGAGAGGAAGGGTGCACTCACGAGGTCGAGAATCTGCGAGCAACGGGCTCGCTGTCCAACCTAAGAGAGGCGCGAGAGAGTTCAAGAGAATCGGAGTACGATGAGGTGAGCCTGGAGAAGAAGAGGAAAGGTGGGGAGTCAGTCTCTAGTCTTCTCTTCGTCGTGTCGAACGGGGGAAGTAAAAGTGTTGAGAAGGAGGTCGAGGGAGGGAAGGAGGTTCAGAAGTGTTTGTTTATCGTCCACGCCGTGTCCACTCACACAGGAGAAGGACTGGCTCGGCGACTCTAGTTTGAATTGAGATATACACAAGAGTTCATCCGAGAGAGTGTGCGAGAAGAGATGGGGGAGGGAGGGAAGAGGGAAGAGAAGGAGGGATGGACGAACAGTTTGAGAAGGAGGCGGTTGGGGGTTCCCTTCCTCGAAAAACCGTTGAAGTCCTTTTGGCCTCGCTGCCTCCGCTTTCCCCAGAAAAAAAACGTGGTACAGCTCTGGACAACCATCTCCTCGTCCATCTCCTTCTTGTCATCCTTTTCTTCCCTCAGAGGTGAGTACCATTTTATGCCTTCTGCGGAGCGAGAAACCAACGAGCTCGAGCTGACCTCCCCTCTTCTCCTCTCTCTTCAAACCACCAGCCCACCTTCCTCTCTCGATGTCCACCTCTGCGACTCCCTCTCCTCCCTCCTCTCCCACCTCTTCAGCTTCCAAGGAGCACGCCTTCTACTGCTTCGACGTCCTCTCCTCTCACTTCTCAAGAACTCCCTCTCCACCTCCCCTCTTCGAGAATCCACTCGCAGAACAGTCAGCTCAATCTCCTCCTCCTCCCTCCATCACCTTCCTCGTTTGAGCTTCGAGAGAGAAAGAGCTGATACAAGGATCGCTCTCGTGCTCGCTTGACTTGAATCAGAGGCATCTTCGTTACCTGGGAGGTCCTGAAGGAAGGGAGAGAGCCTAGGTTGAGAGGATGTATAGGCAACTTCGCGAGGTCACCCGTCAGAGAGGGATTGAAGGAGTACGCCGTTATCTCGTGAGCTCCACCTCTCCTTCGTCGCCTTCTTGGGTCGAACAGAGTCGATGAGCGTGTAGGAGTGAGGTACGAGGTATCTACGGAGTCGACTTGAGCTCAAGCTGACCTCGTTCGTGCTCTCTCCTCCCCGACTCTTCCATGACCTTTCGCCCCATCTCCTTTCCCTCCCTCTCCCTCGCACAGCGCTATACGAGACACTCGCTTCTCTGCCATCAAGGCTAAGGATTTACCGACTCTTGGATGTGGGTCAGTGCCCATCCTCTGTCTTCCAACCCTCCTCAGCTCGTCTCGACTCAGCACGATTCACCTCGCGAGCTCACGCACTCCCCTCGCCCTCCTCTTCCCTCACAGCATCTCCCTTCTCACGCCCTTCGAACCCTGCATCGACCCCCTAGACTGGACTATCGGAACCCACGGAATCTACATCACTTTCCACAGTCCCTCGCAGCCGAACGTGAGTCTTCGCTTTCGTTCAGTCTCGCGAGCAACGACGGAGGGACGCGTCGTCGTCCGTCCGTCTCCCGTCCCTTCTCAATCTTCGCTTCTCCTTTCTCTCTCCTACTCAAACACTCACAATCACCCTCATCGCCTGCCGAACCCTTCCGTCTCCTCCTCCCATCGCTCCCTCGCTAACCTCCCCACCTTCCTCGTACCCTCTTCTCTTCCAGCGAACCCTAACAGCAACCTACCTCCCCCAAATCGCCTCCGAGCAGGGCTGGTCCAAGCTCGAAACCCTCCAGTCCGCCGTTCACAAGGCTGGCTTCTCAGGTGACCTCAGCGAGATATGGTCCTCCTCCTCGGACGCGAACGGCGGAGGAGAGGGAGGGAACCTGAAGGTTCAGAGGTACAGGAGCGATAAGGCTGAGTGCTCGTGGGAGGAGTGGAGGGTCGCTAGAGGGGTGTGAGAGGAAGTGAGAGGAACACGGATGGGCTGAGAGGCGAGAGGAGGGAGGGCTCGACGTTCTCGTTCTCGTTTGGGTTCAGCCGTCGGACTTTTGGTTCGTGTAGATTAGTCTATGGTCTTCCTCTCTATTTTCTTTGTGTTTGGTTCACGTAACGATCTTGATGGTTCTTCCTTTCTTTCGCGAGAGACGAGAGCAGATGAACGCGCAAGAAGACGCGATCTCGACTGCAATTGAAAGGAAGAACGGATTTGTACTTCTCGAAAGCTGGTCATACCAGATTGCTGATAACATATACACTCCTAGAATTTGGTACAGCCTCGGGGGGACGAAGACTTTGGGCTGGGTCTGGAGGAAGGGGACGAGAAGGAGGGAAAGAGACATGCGCGTCGAAGGATCGTGAGATCTGAGGATCTTGACATTCGAGCGAGACTCTCGAGAGCGTGATGGAAGGACTCCGTCGGACCACGGTGACCAGTTGTCGAATGAACTCTACTATTCTACATAACAGACAACGTCACGTAAAAGAACGAACTGGCCTCAATCCTCAATCTCGATCGAAAACAACGACCTCCTCCCCACCTCGACCCTCGAAACCGCCTTCTCAGCCTTCCTCTTCTCCACCTCGTCCTTCACCACCAGCACCACATCCCCATCCTCCAGCTCATCAAACCCAAACATCGCATGCTTCTCGACTATCTTCCTGAGCGCCCCAAGGCTCGCGAGATGAAGACGAATCGTCCGTTTCGTTCCTCCGCGTCGAGGAAACGGGACAGCAGCGACCTGCCAACCTCGAGCGCCCCAGCTGAGAGGGATCCCTCCTGCGAGGTCGAGAGTCGATAGATGGGTCCACTGGAAAGGGGCGTCGAAGTTGACGATGAAGAAGGGATCGTCGTTGGGACTTCGGTTGAGGATGTTGTACACGAGAGCGGTTGGCGCGAGGAGAGGGAAGAGGGTGATGTAGAAGGGGGAGAGGAAGGGTCTGTGCTGTTGGAGGAGAGTGATGGAAAGGCTGGTGAGAGGGAGGGGATTTGAGCTGACGAGGCGAGAGCGGTGGAGGGTGAGGGAGGTTGGGTAGGAGGTGAGGGAGGTGAAGTCGAGGGTGAGGGTTTTGACGCGCGATAGGGAGAGGATGGGATTGATGCGAGAGTTGGTCTTCTGAGAAGAAGTCAGAAAGACCGGGTGAGCTTCTGTAGGGTAGATCAAGGGCGAAAGACGAGAGAAATAACGAGCTTACAGTCACGTCTCGCTCGCAAAAGAGCGACCACAGTCCTTTGACCGACTTGATCTCGACGTCGCGATACAAGATGGGAACTGTAGCGACGAGAAACTCGAAACATGCTCCTGACAGGACGACGAGGGTTCCATCGTCTGACTGCTTGACGATGATGAGCAACACGTCCCATGGCAGACGAGGGGGAGGGCGACGGCTGATGGTGAACTGGGGGACGTGCAGAGCAGAAAGGACTAGAGTCAGCTCCGGGGATTTGAGATCAAGAGGACTCTGCTTGGTTACCTCTGACATCCTGAAGATGGTTTGGGGGAGGGAGAGCGTAAGAACGCGAAAGCTGGTGTATGAAGCGAAAGAGACGAGGTCAGCTCGGACGTCTCCTCCTTCCTTCGGCCACAGAACCCTCGTTTCGACACTGCACAGGCGAGAGGCCTGACCAGTACGTATGCCCGCGATTCTTCGATGAAGTGGTATCAACGGCGAGAGGAGCTGGATCTGCGGAAGGAGGGAGACGGAGGTTGTGACTCGTCAGTTCAGCCTTCGCTCGCCCTCCTCTTCTCCTCTTCCCCGAGTCAAAATCTCGAGCTGACCTTTGAGGGATCTCGACGAATCAGTATGCTCTGGTGAAGGGCAGCCGTCGAAACGTCCGAAAAGAGATGATGGGCGTTGGTGGCCAGCGGGAGGGCGGCTCGAAAACACCTCGTTTCCTCCCAACTTCGAGTACCCCTTCCCAACCCATCCCATGTCTTCACGAAACCATTCAGGAGGCCGAGGAAGAGGAGGAGGAGGTGGTAGAGACGGAGGGGGAGATCGTGATAGAGGTGGGGATCGAGGTGATGATCGTGGAGGAGGAGGGAGGGGTGGTCGAGGCGGAGGGAAGGAAGGAGGAGGAGGAGGTCGAGGTGGTCCTTCGAAGAACTCGATGCGAGGAATGAGCTACATCCACCCCTCCACCCCTTCCTTCCTCTCAGCATTCAAAGCTCAGCTCGCCGGTGGACCAGCTCCCACTCCTTCTGGATCCTCGTTCGAACCTCACGGGAGCGGAGGAGTAGGAGGAAGGGCAGCGCTTCCGGGAGCGGGACGTCAGACGAGCGAGGAGCGAGAGGAGCAGGAGCTGAAGGAGATGAGGGAGAGGGAGAGGGACGACGATGAGTGGGGATTCGGAGAGGGAGACGAAGCTCCTCAGGTGGTGGTGGTGAAGCAGGGGAGGCATCTGACGAAGGAGGAGATGGAGGACGAGGGAAGGAGAGGTACGTCCAAGATCAGCTCGAGCTCAACATCTCCTCCCTCCTGCTGCTTGACCATGACCAGCTCTGCTGCTACATCGGCCGACGAGGAAACTGACCTCTCGTCTCTTGTTTCCTTGCCTACACCTTTCAGCCAAAGGACTCCCACCACTAAACGCGTCGTCGACCAGCTCCTCCTCAAAACCAACAACCAACACCACCTCCTCAGCGTCCTCCTCGAAACCCAATCCCTCTTCGACATCTACATCAGCAACCACCTCTTCGTCCATTCCCAAGAACGGGAAACGGAAGGCAGTCGCTGTCGGTGGGGACGGTGCGGTCGTCGAGAAGACGAAGAAGCCCAAGAAGGAGAAGAAGGGGTTGTTGAGCTTTGACGAGGAGGGTTGACGATGCGATGACTTGAAGAAACGAGCCATCGATGAGTGTAACACTCTCTCCTAGTTGCGAACCGAAAGATGGAGGTCGTCACTGGTTGATGGGGTCGCGTCGAGACTCGAGCGTGCGCGCTGAACAGCGAGCGCTCCTTTCCAGATCCAGGTTCTCTATGACCGTCTGATTGTCTCGCAGATCCCTTTCTATGAACGTCCCATCTTCCTTCGAAGGTCGTCCAGCTACAGGATCGCTTTCCCTCGTGAAGATCCCGGGGACGAGCGCGCGGCTGGTCCGAAACAAAAGTCAAGGTGAGCTGAACGATCCTCGACTAGCTCGACTTCTTCCTTCCAGCTTCGTTGTTCTTGCAGGTCGGCTGATACACTCGTCTTTGACCCTCCAACCTTCAACCCGAAGGTTTTTCGGACCAACTTCGCAGCCTCGACGACAGGATTTCGGGCCGGCTCGACTCCAGCTTCGTTTCGGCACTGACCTTTCTTTCTCTGACTCCCAACGACCAGGACCTCCCTCCCTCTCCTCTTCTATCCTCCCTTTCCTACCCAGACCCTCCCATCACGTCTCGGAACCTCGCCATGTCCTCGATCCTACCAGATCTCACTCCCTCCCGCTCAAGACCTCCAGAACCTCTCGCGGCTACGTCCGTCGACGATTCGCCTTCGTCCCTTTCTTACTCGTCTCCTTCTACAAGAGTCTCCACCCCCGCGGCCAACCAGATCTCGTCTATAGAGGATCACATAGACGAGAAACTCTCTCGTTTCTCAGGAGGAGCAGGAACCGGAGGTGAGCGTTCGGCCAAGGACCTCGAGACAGGGCGCGGAGGAGGAGGGAAGGAGGTCGAGCTCAACTCGACGACGGAGGAAGTCAACGACGAAGACGAAGAGGCCGATGCCTGGACCTATCCTGACGGAGGAAGGAAAGCTTGGTCGGTCGTACTAGGATGTTTCATCTACGCTGGTTCTACTATGGTTCGTCGCTCTCTCAAACATCTTCGGTGAAGAGGGAGGGAGGAGAGACAAAACTCGACGAGCTCGCGAGGGCTGACTCGTTACGCCTTCTCTCGCGCTTCTTTGACACGCAGGGTTGGGGGTTGGTTTGGGGTGTCTTTCAAACAGTGAGTAGGATCCGGTCACTATTATCAGCTATACATCACTCGCACGAGCTGACACACGTCTTCCCTCCTTGACGGGCAGAACTTCAAAGCGAATGTCTTTCCCGAAACGCCAGAGTCTATTCTGACGCTCATTGGAGGTCTTGCTGCCTTCGTGAGTAGCCCTACCTCTCTCAGATCAAACAGAGCTGACTCTCATCTACTTCTACCTTCGTTCCAGACCATGACGGGGACCAGTTTCGTCGCTGGTCGACTCGGAGATCGTTTGTTCGTCCTCTTCTCCCCTCTCTTCTGACGCGTCGATCGTCGGCCTTTTGCTCAAGCTCACCAGTCTCTTATTTTCGTCTCAGCGGCTACAAGCGAATGCTCATCATCGCGTCAGGGATCTCCTTCGCCGCTTTCCTGCTCTCATCGTTTTGCACCAAGCTCTGGCAGTGAGTTCGATTCGGTTCGTCGCGTCTCGAAACCTCGCTGACCTTTCTCGTCGTCGATCTTCGTAGGGTCTTCGTCTGTCAAGGCTTCCTCTCCGGCTTCGGTCTTGGTCTTAGCATGCCTCTGTAGTGAGTCGATGTCCTCACTACATACCCGCTTAGCTCCTGACCCTTCGCCTCTCCTCAGCATGGCTCTTCCCTCGCAGTGGTTCCTCCGCCGTCGAGGTCTCGCGACGGGTTCGTCTTCCCTCCTCTTCTCCCCTCGTCGCACCAGCTCACTCGTGTGATTTCCTTCCCTTTTGCAACCCAGGTATCGCCGTCTCAGGATCAGGAGTCTTCGGAGGAATCAACACGATCTTCGTGCGGCTGTTGATCGTCAAGCTGGGCTACAAACACACGCTGCTGATCTTCACCTTCATTCTCGCCGCCTGCTGGACTGGAGCATACTTCCTCGTCGAAGCTAGGACGCCGCCGAGAAAGCGAGGAGACGACGGGAAGCACGCTCATCGACCTTGGCTTCCAAAGGTGAGTCTGGACAAAGAAGAACCTCGTCGTCGAATCGCGGACTGACCTTTCGCGACCTTTTCTTCTGTCTTTGGATCTTCCCAGGGCTGTTGGACGAACCCTACCTTCTACTCGTTGATATTCTGCATCTTCATTGCCACCTTTGGGTTCTTGGTACGTCTCCTGTTATGTTTTCGTCTCCTCGCTTCGCTCCAACGATGGAACTCGACTGATTGTTGACGCGTCTTTGTTCCTTCCTCCAGACTCCCTACTTCTTCATCACCTCCTACACCAAATCTCAAATCCCTGAACTCGCCACCTCCACCTCTCTTAAGGTCACCATGCCTCTCCTCGTCATGAACATCGCAGGAGCCGTCGGTCGAGTTCGTCTCTTCCTCAGCTCTCTCCTCTTCTCGACTCGGAGCGCTGATCTAACCCTTCTTTTTCACCACAGGTTGTCGCCGGAGTAGCAGCCGATAAAGTCGGACCCGTAAACTGTTTCTCTCTATCCCTCTTCATCGGAGGGTGAGTCGTCGTTTCCTTTCCTCTCTTGCCTCCTTTCGACAGACCCTCTCCTGCTTCCTTTTGTTACTTGCGATCCCCTTACAGGCTCGTCCAGATCGTCATGTGGCAGTTCGCTCATACCTACAACACCATCATGGGATTTAGCGTCCTGTACGGGATGTTTGGGTCGATGTGGCTCAGGTGAGTCGAACTTCGAAACTCAACGCGTTCGTTAAACTTGTCGACTGACCTCTCGCTCGACGTGAATCTACCCCCTTTCCCAGTCTTCTCCCCGTCGTCACAGCTCAGCTCTTCGGAGTACACGATCTCGCTACGTTAACGGGGTTTGCCGTCTTGGTCAACAGTCCAGGTGAGCGAGCGAGATACCTTTCCCCTTTATGCCTCGCCGTCGCGTCCTCCCCCTCCCGACCTCTCTCTTCTCTCTTCGTCCTCGATCCCTAACCCTCCCCGTCCGTTTCCTCGTTGAAATCAGGTCAATTCGCCGGCTCCTCCATCGCAGGCTCGATCAAGACCGCCTCAGGGGGGTCGTGGTCAGCGATGATCTGTTTCTCAGGAGCAGCAACGGTCGTCGGTTCCCTTTGCATGCTCTACGGTTCGTTCCTCTCGCTTCCTGCTCCCTCTCTCATCCCTCATGTCAATCTCTGACTCTTTCGAATTGCCCATTTCGTTCGTTGTCCTCCAGCTCGGTTCAAAGGAGAGAAACGCATTTGGGCAGCGTACTGATCTCGCTTGCGACTCGCCTCGCCGAGTGATCTCTTTTCCTTCATCACTCCTCCTCCTTTTGCACTATCTAATGTAGGCCATCTCTACCGCCTTCTGGACTTTCCACCTCGACCACGTTGCAGACCGGAAGGGACGAGAGAAAACAAAGAAGAAGGCAGCAAGGAAGCTCGCGTTCGTGCGTGCTCCCTCTTTCTCGCACGTCTTCCTCGAGTTCTTTCCTGGGTAGTCGTACTCGAACGACCGAGGCCGAGCTTCCCGACAGACTGAGAAAGCAGCAAGAGCACGAGCAGAGAGTTTGTTCATCAAGGTATCGTCAAAATGCGTCCCTCCGGCCTTCCGTCCCTCCTTCTCGACTCTACGCGAAAGATCGATCTAAGCAGACTCGAGATCCTTGAGGTACGCCTCAGCCTCAGCTCCAGGGGCGGCGGAGAGGATCTGAAGGAGGAAGAGGTAGGGTAGTCAGCGAAGGGAGAGAAGAGCAATGAAGGGACAGGGGTCGAAGGAGATGATGGGGAGGGAAGGTGTTTGAGCTCGATAAAGAAGCGAACAGGTTTCCCGGGGGTATCACAACTCGTGTGCGATGCCCACCAGCCGAGAGATACGTAGAGAAGAATCAGGTCCAGCAGACCTGGCTCTCTCCTTCGACGAAACCTCCCGAACGAGCTCGACCTTCCCTCCGTCCTCCCCATCGCCTTCTGTCACCAAGATGAGCGAACGCTTCAACACTCACAGCCTTCAGCTTCTCGACGTAGGTCTTCTGAGCGTCCTCCTTGGAGGTACCCTTGACCTTGTTCCAGGCCTCCCACTTGGCCTTACCCACGAAGTCGACTGGAAAGGAGAGGAAGGACACGAGGGAGGGAGAGGAAGGAAGGAAGGTCAGCTCGAGCTTCGATCTTGAGAACGAAAGGAGAAGGATGAGAGAGAGAGGGATAGAGAGAAGAGACGTGACTCACACATTCCAGGCTTGGCAACGTTGACGTCACCAACGGAAGCTGTTAGGAGCGATGAAGAGGGGTGGGGAAGAGGGAAGGGAGGGAGGGAGAAAGGAAGATGGTGGGTGAGCTTGGATCTCCTCCAGCTAGACGAGCTAAGCTTCCCTGGCGAACGAACCCTGCTTGAAGTTGGCGTAGAACTGTGGAGAGAGACGGGAACAGAGGTGCATAGACTCGGTCAGCTCAGCTCAAGGTCAAGAACGAGGAATCCATAGAGGGACTGACGATCAACTTGTCGTCGTCCGAGGGCTTGACCTCTCCGGTGGGAGGAAGAGCTCCAACGATAGCCACGGCCTTGTCGAACTGAGCTTGAGACATGGTAGAAGGGAGAGGGTTGAAAGGGGAGGGGTGGGGGGTAGGTAAGAAGAAAGTGTGTATAGAGAAGGTCGTGGGTGGGGAGAAGAAGGACGAGAAGAAGAGGGAACGAAAGGGGAGCAGAGCTCGAAGTCGTTGGGGTGACGTCGGACGAGGCGAGAAAGAGTGCATTTTTTCGGTGTGGACGGGCAACTAAGATCTTGAAATGTATATATTCGACCGAAAACTGACCTCTCAAGTAGATTTCTGACCCGAAAAGTAGGGCAAACTCTGCGAGAGCTGGTCGTCAAGAGAGCTCGTCGCGCGACCCTTCACCGGCTCGCTCCCTTTGACGTTCCTCGTTCCCTTTCAGCCTTCCTGCCAACGCCCAACGTCGACCCACTCTCCTTTTCTTTCTTACTTCCCAACATGCTCTTCTCCACCACCCGATTCTTCTCTCGAGCTGCCATCGCCTTTGAAGAGGCTGCCGCTAAGACGCCTCGTGAGTCCCCATCAACAAACGCGCTCCTTCCGTCCTTCCTCCCTTCCCTTTGTTCCCCTCTCTCCCCCTCTCGCTCTCCCTCTCCTTCTTCCTCCCTCAGTTCCTCTGACTGACGCTTGTTTCTTCGCTGTGGTCCCTTCCCACTTGTACAGGAAAAGTCTCCGATGCTACTCTCGCCAAGCGACAGAGCAAGCTGGCTGCTACTGCTCGTTCGTTCCATCTCCTCCTTCCTCCCTCCCTCCCTCCCTTTCCATCCTCCTCTACGAGTCTCTTTTTTCGTTCGTTCGCCTTCGAGACTCGCTCCTAACCATCATCTTCACCCTCTCAGCCGTCAAGAAACCTCTTCCCGCTTACCTCGCCTTCATCAAGGAGAAGGGAAGGTACCCTTCCGGCACGAACGATTTTGGATCCGCCGCCAGGGAGAACGCTGCCGCTTGGGCCAAGCTCTCAGACGCTGAGAAGAAGGTACGTCCACGTCTCGTGTGCTCTTGGGATCAAAAACGGAAGCAAGGGAGGAGACCCACCTCGCGATCAAAGGGAGGAAACAAAGCTCACTCAACCTCCTCCCTTCCTCTTTCCCTCGCTTGCTCTCAGGCCTTCTCTCCCACCAAGGAAGCGACCGAGGAGTACCACCAGACGCTCACCAAGTGGTACAACTCTTTGACCCCGGAGATCCAGGCCGTCGCCGTTAACATGAAGGGCTTCCCCAAGTCGTTGATCAAGACCCCTAGGCAGGTCGCTTGGGCTGAGAACCAGGGTTCGTCCTTTCTTGCTCTCTCTCCTTAACCTTTCTTCATCTCTACCCCATCTGCCTGGAGCGAAGAAGACCTGCCCTCCAAATTGGCGTCGCTGCAAGACCCGATGGCTCGAAGGTCTCAGTGGGCTGACACCTCCCTTCCTTCCTTCCTCCTCCTCCTTCCTTTCGTTCCCTTCCCTTCCCTCCTCCCGCCTTCCTTTCGTCACAACCTCATCTCCACCCTCACAGAAAGGAAGCCCAACGCCTGGCTCGCGTTCCTCACCCAGTACCGAGCTACGAACAACGTCGAGGGTATCTCGGTCACTCAGGTCGCGAAGGATGCCTCTAAGGCCTACAGAGAACGGAACGGCCAGCAGGAGCAGGAGGAGTACGAGGAGGACGATGCGGAGGAGCAGCCTAGGAAGTAGGGAGACGTTGATGGCTTTTCGGTTTCGGTTTTCATCGTGAGTCCGCCAGCCCTTCGTTCGTTCGTTCGTTCGGTTCGACCGCGTCGAGAGACCGTGACTGATGGCTTCTCTTTCTTCTGCGACTTGCCTCCTTTTCTCGTCGTTCAGATCTCTCTCTACTCCAGCGGAGAAGCCCTCCCTTCGCGTCGACAGGGAGGGAGCTGAGTCGCTAGTCCTTCCCTTTTTGCTCGTACCTTTTCGTTCTCTCCGTCGATACCCTTTCCTTCCGTCTCTCCCGTGTTCTTTGCTACCCCTTTCTTCTTTATGCTTTTCTTCTCTCTTTCGCGTGGTCATCGGTGTTGTTTAGTTCTTTGCTTTGCTTGCGCTCCCCAGGATATATCCGTTCACCCTGCGTCAACGATCAGCTCTGCCTCGCTCAGGTCGTAAATCCCTCTTCGCTTCAACCCGTTCCGTCAGGTTTCGTCGAGCGCGAGATATAGTAGACGTGAGGAAGCGGGCGGGGGTTCCCACGGAAGGCCTCAAGGTAGCCTCTCGGTTCCTGCTTTCGAAGCAGCGCCGTTTCGAAGAGCGAGCTTGAGAGTCGAGACGCGTCGATACGAGGCGTCCAGCTTCAAAGGTCGGTATCAAGGGTAGCGCATTATAAGAAAGACTTGCCACAGACTGAGGAGGGAAATCGAAACTAGCTGGAAAAGAAGAAGGAGTGCGAAAAGCGAAAGAAAGAGACAGAGAAAGAACGACAACACAACGCGAACCCAAATCAACGAACGCCCTCAACCAACCTTCTCGAGAACCAACCTCACTCCCTCCTTCACGTTCTTCATCACGTTCCCGGACCTCTTCTCCACCAGCTCCCTCAGTTCGTCCCTCGGTTCGTCCCCTAGGATCGAAGGGAACGACGAGAGAACGCGATCCAGAGCGGCGGATTGGAGGGTTTCGGTCGTGGAGGTGAGGAGGGTGTGGAGGGGTGACTTGAAGCGAAGAAGAGAGAGAGGAGGAAGAGGGAAAGGTATGGTTAGTGAGGTAGAGGAAGAAAGGAGGTGTTGGTGGGACGACGACGACTCACGAAAAGCAACTCCTCGTAATCCCTTTCCTGGAACGTTCTCGAGGCGTTGGCGTTGGCAGCTTGAGGAGCGACTTGAGTCTCGATGGTTGGGAGGGCTGAGATAAGAGAGGTGACGAGATTTGGGCGGAGGGTCCGTAGGTAGGGTTTAAGGAAGGCTGAGAGGGCTGGGGAAGAGGGCTGGAGGAGAGAGGGAGGGGGAACGCGTCGAGTTCGAGTCAGCAACGGACTCTCGTTCCATTCTTTGATGGAGGGAACAAAGAACGCGAAAAGAATACTTACATCAAGTTCGACAGGTGGGTACGCCATAGCGACTCCGATCCTCTCCGAGATCCTGGACTCGAAGCTTTCCAGAGCAGTGTCGAGGAACGAGGAGATGTCGGTCTGAGAACGATCGCGAGGGCGCAGGGAAGGGGAAACGCGTGGAGAAGAAGAGGGGAAGAACTGATCAGCGAAGGTTTTCGGTGTCGAAAACGAAAGCTGATGAAGCGAGAAGCGAAAACTCACCACCAACTCGTCCCAAACCGCTCCCAGACCAAGCCTCTGCACCTCCTCCCTCTCCGTCTTCTCCCTCTCCCTCCTCTCGTTCTCCTCCTTGCCCTTCCTCTTCTTATCAGCACCACCTCCTCCTCCTCCTCCAGCACCAGTCCCGCTTCCCGACGCGCCTCCGCTCGACTTCTTCTTCCCCTTGTCGGCGTCCCCATCCTCCCCGTCCTTGGAAGGTGATGATCCCTCCTCCCTATCGTTCCCATTCCCATTCCCACCCGAGACCTTCTTCTTCGAGCTCGAAGCCGACGCTGACGAAGTAGAGTTCGATCCTGTTCCAGCGAGAACGAGAGGTTCCGGACGCGCCGTCGTCGTCGTTGTCGTCGAGGTTGGTTCTTCCTGAGGAGGAGCTGGTTCGGGTTCGGGTTCCTCTGACGACTCGGGAAGAGTAACTGCTGGTGCTGAAGCTGATGGTCTTGATTTCCTCGATCTCGTTCCTGTTGATGCTCCTCCAACGACGGCCGCGATTCCCTGGACAAACTCGTCGAGGATCAATCCTCCTCCTCCTCCTCCCGCTCGTCCACTCAACCTCGTCGTCCTCGTTGATGAGGTGCCCACAAGGACCTCTCCTTCGTCGTCCTCGTCTTCCTCGTCTTCTTCGTCCTCTTCCTCCTCTTGGTAGTCGTCGTTTCCCTCCCCGCCCTCGTCCTCGTCCTCTTCAAGGTCGCTCCCGTCTCCCTCTCCCTCGATCTCGACAGCGTCGACGATCATCGTCGCCCTCCTGACCTCCTCGTCATCCTCATCTTCCTCCTCCTTGACCTCGATCTCTTCCTCCTCCGAGAGGACAGCAGCAGCAGCAGCGGCGGCAGCCTTGGACTTCCTTCCTCTCTTGGGCTTCGATGTCGATGTCGAAGCGACCTTGCTCGCCGAGTAGAGGAGAGGAGGATCATCCTCGTCGTCCATGGCGATGGGATCCCTGTCTCCATCGAGAAGACCTTCCTCCTCCAGAGGATCAACGGACTCGGCGCGTGTGAGGATGGGGAAGAAGGGAGGAGGAGGAGGAGGAGGAGGAAGGGTGGTTCTTGCTCCTGAGTTGGTTGAGAGTCGAGGTTTCTTGGCTGCTGCTGGTCTGTCGTTGGAGAGGGAAGAGGACTTCTTTCGCGAGGAGTTGGTGGTGTTGGATGGTGTGCTGGAGGATTTGGAAGTTGAAGGTCCGACGTGGAAAGGGTTGTTGGCGTGAGGAGTTCGACGACGTGGGGTGATGGGAGTGGAGTAGGCAGAGGCGGAAGGAGGAGTTTCAGAAGCTGAGGTTGAGGAGGAGGAAGGACGTTTCTTGCTGGCGTTCGAGGTTGATGGGAGGGAGGAGGAGGTAGCCACGTGTTTGGAGGCGACGAGGAAGGGATCTTGGGAGTGGGAGGAGGGAGTGGGGAAGGAGCGAGGCATGGTCGAGGTTGAGGTTG
Organism: Mrakia gelida; assembly: GCA_024345305.1. Lineage (NCBI taxonomy): Eukaryota > Fungi > Basidiomycota > Tremellomycetes > Cystofilobasidiales > Mrakiaceae > Mrakia > Mrakia gelida. Next base: position 14,074 of record BRON01000013.1, on the reverse strand, counting down.
GGAGCTCGGAGGAAGGAAGGAAGGTAGGGCCTAGAGGTGTCAAATGAGCGGAGAGAGTCAGCTCTTGGGTCTATCAAACGAAGAAAGAGGTGGGAATAGATATGAGACGCGACTTTGGGCGCGAAAAGGGATGGATGGAGCTCACGAGGGAAGGAAGGAAAGGGAGAAGGGAGACGGAGCTCGCGACGGGAGTCGAGGAGAGGTCGAGGACGAGCTCGCGAGTCAGAGCTTGACGGTTTGCTCGAGAGTACTGATGTGTACACTAAGAGGATCCTGGAGAAGGGAGGCCTGCAGAAAAGATGGATGTATGCTGGATCGGTCGTGAGGGTTGCGAGAACACTTCAAGGCAGGAAGGGGAACGCGAACGAAAGGAGCGGCCGCTCCCTCGCTCTTAACGACGACCCCTCTCCCCTCTTACCACCTTTCCTTTCTCTTACCATGTCTACTCCTACCTGCTCTCCATGGCGTCTCGACTATGCTCCTTCTACTCCTTCAGCTCTCACCCTCAAACGGTACGTTTTCTGTCTTCCCTCCTTCCTTCCTGATCAAGACTGTCGACGCTCACCTCCGCTTCCTTCCTTGCCTTCTCCCTCCCCTCTATAGATCTCAATCGACCCCGAATCCTCCAGGAGTCGATCAATCGACCGTCAAGCTCATAAAAGTGAGCACTCCCATCTATCTCGGTGCCAACTCTCTTGAGGAAGAAGAGCCAACGTTCAACCTAAGCGCAAGCTCACCATCTCTCCCTCCCTCCTTGCTTCCTTCAGCCCACTCCCTACTCCGCCGCCGCCTCTTCTTCCGCCGTCGTCAACCCCATGGAGGACCCTCTAGCAGCTATGGGCTTCGCTCCTTCTTCTCTCAGGATGAAGCGAGCTTGGGATCTCGCTATCTCACCAGCAAAGGTCAGCTTCGACTCTCCTTCCTTTCCTCGCTCGCTGGCACGACGACTCGAGCTGACCTCCTTCTTCTCACTCCGTTCTCGTCGTTGCAGAGTCTACCTATGCAAGCTTTTATGCTGTACATGTCGGGATCGGGTGTACAGATCTTCTCGATGGGAACGGTGTTCATGCTGCTGTCGAATCCGATCAAGGGAGTCGTGGGGATTCAGAAAGGTCAGCTCTCCTCCATTCCCTTTCCTTCCCCTCTCTCCCTCTCGTCGCACTTCCCTCGCGATGCTCGGCTCTCTCTTTTCGTGCTCAAGACGCGAAGCTGACTTCGTACCTCGTCTCCCTGCTTGTCTACAGCCTTCGAGCCCTTCCGACTCGGTCCCAACTCGAAGGAAGCTCCAGCTTCCCTCCTCCCTCCCATGCTCGTCTTCATTCTGTGCCAGTGCTTGACGTGAGTCTCCTTCTCACGATCCCTCCCCTTTCTTGTTACGGCCTTGTCTCTCTGTACCCTCTCGTCGCAAGACCTCCGTCTCATCGGCCCGTCAGACGAGGGAACCACACCCTGACCCTTTTCCCTTCGCGCCCTTCGGTCGTCAACAGCCTCGCCCTGGGTCTCTGGAAATGCAACCAGATGGGTATCCTCCCTACCGGATCAGCGGATTTCTTGGCTTTCGAGACTAGAGGACCCGTACGTCTCTCCCAAGTCGTTCTCGTCGCGAAGACGACTCGACGCTAGAGCTCGCCCTGACTGACTCTCGTCCTTCGTCCTCTTGCTCGCACAGGCGCCAGAAACGTCCTACTTCTCCAGCGTGGGATGGAAGCAGTAGCTACTCGTCACCGTCGCACCCGATCTCCCTCAGGCTCGGTTCAGAAGGGACGGCCACTCGTCTTTCGTCCCTCGTCTCACCCTCTTCTTCTCTTCGCTTGTTCGTCTTTTGCAATCTCGACCAACCTATACCCATGGCACGTGCACCCTTCCTTCCTCTCCCCTCTTTCTCTTTCTGCCCAAGAAGCACATCAAGAGCACCCGTCCGAGAAACTAAAGCAAGCAGCTCAAAAGCCCAACCCAACCCAACCTCAACGCGTCAACCCCAAACTCCCTCCCCACCCTCCTTCCACCAGATCCTCATCCTCCTCGTCTTTCCCTTCTTCCCCCCACCCACACCCAACCTTGCCACCTCAGCTTTCCTCCCCATCTTCTCCCCTCCGAACGGCAAAGGCAGAGGAACGCCCATGAACCCGAAACTCGTCGTCCCGTTCGCGTTCGTCTCTTTCTTGGGACTCGGCCCCCTGCTGCCGCTCGACACCTTCCTATCCACCTCCCCAGCTCGACCCACTCCTCCCCATCCCCAAACGCCTGCGGATGCGGCGGCTGAGGATCCGGGACTGCCGGGGGAGAGGTCGGAGGGGTAGAGTGAGGAGGGATGGGGAGGTGGGAGGGTGAAGGTCGAGGCGGTCGGGGAGGGAGAGTAGGGAGGTGGATCGTCCGACGAGGAGGAGGACTCGTCTCGCATTCGAACGAGAAGAGCTTTGAGGACCCAGTTGTTTGCTTTTGGAGGAGGGGGAGGACCGAGGAAGAGGTGCGTTGGAAGCATGAGGAGGATGGTGTACGGTGAGGACGGGGAGGAGAGGAGGTGGTTCTGATGTTCGAGTCGAGAGACGAGCGAGCGTGTGAGCTGTGGGCCTCGAGTGCGAACGAAGAAACAAGGACGAGCAGCTTACCTCCAAAAGAACCAAATTCCTCATCCCAGCACCCTTCAGCCCATCTCCCAACCCGACGAACGCGAACGCGAACCCAAACCTCGACCCTCCCTTTCTTCCTCCTCTTCGCCCTCGCCTGAACCTGACTCTCAGTCCACCCAGCACGCCCAAGCTCCAGAGGACGGCGTCGATCCAGAGATTGGCGAGCATTTGAGCGAGTACGAGGATTGGGCAGCGGAAGAGGAGGGTTGAAGGGAGGAGGATCAGGTAGATGTTGAGGAGGAGGGAGACGAGCGAGGCGAGGAGGGGGAGATGGGTTAGGATTAGGAGGAGGTCTTGGAGCAGGGGCTGTAGAAAGACGACGACGTTGGTGATGATGAGGGCAAGAGGGAGGGTCAGAGCTGATTTAGGTCGGGGTGGGAGGGAAAGAGGGAGTGAGCTAGACGAACGAGGAGGGACGAAGGAAGCGAGGGAAGCTCGAGGAGGAGAGGACTGGAATCCTCCCAAAAGACCAGAGTTCGATAGTGATTGTATAGCCTGGTCAGCCAATCAAGACAGATTAGGCCCTCATCTCTTCTCTCAAGTTGAGTATCTTGAAAGAAGAAGCGAACTTACTGCTGAGCTTCGCGATCCGTACGAGGTCGTCTCCAGAAAGAGGGAGGGAGGAAGCGAGGCTGAAACGCTCCCACACGAGGCCATCTACAAGAGGGAGCAGGCTGTCAGATAAAGGGACAGGATGGGGAGCGGAGAATGGAAGGGTGGCGATCACGAACGAGATGACTTGGGCAGACGAGCTCATCGTGGTTGCGAGAGAGGGAAGGGCAAAGAGGGAGGGAAGGGAGGAGTTCGAGGTGAGCTTCGCGAGAGAGGGGTCTTCGGAGGATTGATGACGTTTCTGCGCTGCGTTGCCTTTCTTGGAATGGTAGCTTCGAAGACTGAGTAGATAGATAAGAAGGTGAGGCTAGATAGCTATCGAAGGAAGCTACGTAGAAGAAAGAAGGCACGTCGTGAGATCGAGAGCAAATGAACTCGCGTCGCGAGCTCGTCTCGTCCTCTCCTCTCCGTCTTCCTTCTCTTCCCAATATCCTCCCACGCAAAGGCTAGGAGCGAAGTCCTTCGAGTCCCATGACTAGACAGCTCGTCTCCTCCCGTCCCGTCCCACCCCATCCCAGCTCGCTCTCGTCGGTCCAAACGAACTTGCGAACGCGTCCCTCTCCTCCCACCCTCTCACCGTCGCCAAACCTTCACAGTCCCATCTGTTTTCCCACCCACCACCACACAAACACCCAAACAGAATCAGCTCTCTCACCCCTCTCTCCCTCTCTCCCTCCCCTCCCCTCCCCTCCCAAATCCAACCCCAATCGAAACGCGAAAACTCACCAGCACTCGCCGTCAACATCTCATCGGCATTGGATGGATGGGTTTCCACCCAGGTGACGACCTTGTCGTGGATCTTCTTGGGCTTGGTGGGTGCTGGTTTGGTGGAGGAAGCGTCTAAGGGGAGGAGAGGTTTGGACTTTTGGAGAGGGAGAGAGGAGGGAAGAGGGAGAGGAGAGGGAGGGGAGAGGGAGGGGAAGGTCAGTTTCGTTCAAGCTCATCGCTCATCCCTCGCCTCCCACGCCAACTCCCTGTCGCATATACACCCAGCCCTCGTCCTCCCCTTTCTGTTCCCGCAACGCAACGCGAACCTCCCCCCCTCTCTCCCCTCCTCCCCCTCGTCCCTCTCTTTCGCGCTCGCGTCCTACTCACATCCATCACCCCCCACCCCCAAACCCTTCCTTCCTCATCCCCACACACCACACTCCCCTCGCCGTACCCGAAGCAAGCCTTGGAGCGGTACTCGGTGTTGACGTGACCGGAGAAGGAAGCGAGGATCTTGCCGTTCGTGCGGTCGAGGAGACGGAGGTGGGAGTCGAGCGAGGAGACGAGAAGGGTTGCGGGTGAGGAAGGGGAGGGGGTGAGCGAGGTTATTGGGTCTGAGGTGGGGGTGGATGGGTGGGTGGTTGGATTGGGGGTGGAGGGGAGGGGGACGGGGGAAGGGGATGGAGGAAGGGAAAGGGAAAAAGAGTGGAGGGGGACGCGACGAGTCGAGTCAGCTTCCTCGAACGCGCTGCTCAGCTCAAGGTCGAACACAAACGCCCACTCGGGTTCACTCACGACCAACGTAATCCTCTCTCAGTACTCCAGCTCTAAGATCGTACTCTCGGACGTAACCATCGACGGATCCAGTGAGGAGGGTGTGGTCCGTCAGGACGACGGAGGTGAGGGAGTCTTTGGCTTCCGTGAGGGTTTGGATGGGGGAACGCATTTGGGATCTGAGATGAAGCGAAGCGGAGCCGAAGAGGATCTGGGTGAGTGTGGGTTTGGGTATGAACGCGTGAAAGGGAGGGAAGAGGGACGCGAGAGGAGAAGCGAGACGAAACGCGACGAGACGAGACGAACTTCATGTCCCAGAGATGTAACGAAGCGTCGTAGGAGCCTGAGTTTGCCCCCCGGAGAACGCTCGATCAGCATTCCGTATCTTCAAGAAAGCACGAAGAAGGAGGAGGAACGTCCGACTCACCACTAGCCAAAACAGACGCATCCTTGTTGAACCCCACGGCGTTGACCTTCCCCGAATGACCACTGAACCTCTTGATCACAGATCCAGAGGTCACGTCCCAGAGGAAGACAGCCTTGTCCCCTCCGCAGGAGGCGAAGCGAGCGTTGTCGGGGGACCTAAAAAACATGCCAAACGAAAACACGAAACGAACGAAGACCAAGGTCAGCCTTCGACGCTCTCTCGCTTCTCCCCTCCCTCCTTCCCCAGAAACAAGAAAGGTCGGTCGGGAAGGGTCGTCGGCACTCACACAGCTATCCCCAGGACCTCATACCCATGCCCCTTGTACGCCTTGATCTCCTTGCCCGAAGTAGGGTTCCAGAGACGAATGGTGCGATCTTGACCTCCTGAGAGACAGTATTTCGCTCCGACCTGGTTAGCGTTTCCAAGAAGCCAAACGATCAGCACCCACCCTTCCTGTCCTCACCTCAAAGCCAGAGAGAGAGGAGGACTTACGTTGTACTTCACGATATGGACGGGTCCTTGATGGGCGTCGAGGCTGGGGATGAACGGACGAACGAGAGGGACGCAGGGAGGTGAGCTTGAGCTCAAGAGAGAGAGATGGGTTGGACGAGGTAAGAAGGGAGACGAGACGAACGTATGGACTAGTTTGGAAGGTGGTGGTAAAGGGGAAGAAGAGAGGTCTACTACTGCTGAGGAGGAGGAGGAGGAGGAGGGAGGAGCCATGGCTGCTTGAAAGAGCTGAACGAAACGAAGGGAAGGGGATAAAAGGTCAGCTCGATCGATCTCTCCTTCCTTCCAAGCTCGCTGTCTCCCTCCTTCGTTTTTTGTACGAACTTGTTGATGGTACGAGAATGAAGTTGAGGCGAGTCTCTTCTTGATCGGATCCGAACAAGTATACGAAAGTTGCTCCTGGTGGTTGGCAGCCCTCCTTCCCTCTTGACGACCTTCTCGCTCTCCCTCCTCCTCCATTTCGAGCTCTCCCCTCCCTTGACTTGACGTCGTCGCTCTAACTCTCACCCTCCCCCCACCCACCCTTCTTCAGATGTCTACCGCAACCGAACCCTCCTCCAAGCCCATCCAGGTCAAGCTAGTCCTTCTCGGTTAGTCCGTTTCTAACGCCCTTCAGCCCTCCAAGCGAGAGAGACGAGAGAGAGAGGGAGGCCCCTGCTCCTTCGCTTCCTTCCTCCATGACCTTCCTTCCCACTGACCGCACCTCTCCCTCTCGCGTTTCCTCAGGTGAAGCAGCCGTAGGGAAATCCTCGCTTGTTCTCCGATTCGTTTCTAATGATTTCTCAGAGAACAAGGAACCTACCATCGGAGCAGGTACGTCCTTCGCTCTTCACCGCCTTCCTCCTTCCTCTCGCTGACGTCTCGCTTCCTCTCCTTCCCTCTCTCTCCCTCCTCTCTTCCCCTTCCTTCGTCTGGAAACGACAGCCTTCCTGACTCAGAAATGTCGTCTAGAGGATAAGGTTATCAAGGTACGCCGCTCTACCATCTGCATCCACAGCTCAGGGAAGGAAGGGAGCGACGTCGATGCGCCCTTCACCGCAGTCTTGGGAACGACGAGCGATCCCTCTTCGTCTCGACTCGTCCTTGGAAGGGTCCCAAGGACGTCTCTTCAGGAGACGTAGAGCTGACTCCCTCTTCGGTTCTTGGTGTTTGTTCGTTCGTATTCAGTTCGAGATCTGGGACACGGCAGGACAAGAACGGTTCCACTCTCTCGCGCCGATGTACTACCGAAACGCCAGTGCCGCCGTCGTCGTCTATGATATCACAAAGGCCGTGAGTTCACTGCCTTACCCTTTCTCTGAAAGCTTTGGAGAACTGGAGGTGGTGCTGGGTTGGAGGTTGGGGCGAGCAGGGGGAGGGGGGAAACGAGGAAGGAGGGACAGAGCTGACCTTGACCTTCCTCGCTTCCTCCTTCTCGTCTTCGTTCTCGTTCTCAAACGCAGGCCTCCCTCGACAAAGCCAAAGCTTGGGTGAAGGAACTCCAACGTCAAGCTAACCCTAACATCGTTATCGCTCTCGCTGGAAACAAGGTGAGTCTCTCTCCTCCTCTCGCATCCCTGCCTCCCTCCCTTCGTTCGCGAGCTCGGCTCGAGCTCGAGCCCTCCTTTCCCTTCCTTCTCTCGACCTAACCCAACTTTCCTCCTTCCCATCCTTCCTACCTCCCATCCCTTCCACACAGCTCGATCTCGTCACCCCTCCCTCTTCTTCCACCACCACCGCTACCACCACACCCACCTCCGACAACGACGACGACGAAGAGGAAACCACCCCCGCCGCTGCCGAGGTTGAGACCAACGCTGCTGCCGTTGCAGAGCAGGAGAGTTTGCGGCAGGTCCCGAAGGAGGAGGCGAGGGCTTACGCGGAGGAGGCGGGACTGCTGTTCTTTGAGACGAGTGCGAAGACGGGCGAGATGGTCTCGGAGGTGTTTACGGAGATTGGTGAGTTTTCGGACGCGTCGTTCCCATCCCACCCCGTCTTGCTTTTTTATCCCTCTTCCCCTCTTTATCCTCTACCACCTCAACACACTTTTCTTCCCACCCCTACATCTTTCCTCGTCTCGTCCGCTTGCTCGAACGAACGCTAACCCTTTCCCCTCCCCTCCCTCCTTTCCTCGTTCTTCTCTCTCCTTCAGCCAAGAAAATCCCCCTCGACAACCTCACCTCCAACGCCGCTCGAGCCGCCGCAGGAGGAGCTGCCGCCCCAGCAGCTGCCCCCCGCGAGAGGGTCACCCTCGGAGAGGATGGAAACAAGGCGAAGGAGGGGTGTGCTTGCTAAACCTCGTTCGCTCGCTCCCTCCCTCCCTTCGTTTCGCTTTGCCTTTCTTCTCCCTCACTTTCCTCTCCCACTGTCTCGGAACTCTTCTCGTTTCTTCTCTTCTTTTGACGACCTCTTCCCTTCTTTCGCTTCCTTTCGACTCGCTTTTCCTTTGACGACCCTCTTCTTCGCTCCGTTTCGTTTCATCTATTTCATCTAGTCTAGAACCCGAACCGAACCCTTTTCTTGCGTGCGACTAGGCTTGAGTTTTGAGCTTGAGCGCTTGAAGATTTTTTCATGATTTCCCTTCTTCCTCTTGGACGCGGACGAGTGGGGAGAGAGGGGGAGGGAGGAAAAGGAGGGAGGGTGAGGGGCGCGTCGAGCGAACGAGCGAACGAACAGACGAGCGCTCCTTCTCCGTTTCTGCTCTCCCTCTCCCTCGATAGTGAGGAAAGCTACGAGTGCGCCAAGTATATGAGTCGAGAGGTAATCTAAATCTCCATCGGTTGCAAAGACTCAGGTTTGTACCAGAGCTCGACACGAAGAGTAGCAGCGAAAACGGATTCGTCCCACGTCGCGTCGCCTCTCGCTCACCTGCATCCGTGATGACGGTTTGTTTCGCTTGACCCCCCTCGCGATCTTGACTCTTAGATACACCGACTTTAGGCACCGATCTGTTCTTCTTCGATCCGACGCGATCTGTGCCCGTAAAGAAAGCTCCCAGGGACGAGCTCCCGCCCGATCAGCTCCAAGCGATCAATCAGCTCCAGGCTCCTTTTCAGTTCCTCACGACCTTGGCTATCCTCCCCGCTAACCCTCTCAACTCATCGATTCCCTCCTTTATCATCCCTAACCGACATCCCCACCCGTACGCTCTCCTCGCCATGGAACCCCTTGGTCCTTCCATTTCCCCCTACGTGTCGATCGAGAAGAAGGAGGACTCGCTCGTGAACCCCTCCACCTCCACCGCCGGTTCTGGCTCCCCTCCTGCAGGCAGATCTACTTTCGACGAGGACACAACACTCCAGAACCTTCGTGTGGACGAGGCTACCCTTATCGCCGGCCTTCGATACGAGGACCTCAGCCTCTACGAGAAGAAGAGCGTTTTGGTGAGCTTCGCGTCGATGGCGCGCACCGAAACGGAGCTGAATGCAGGCTGACCCCGTCGCGGAACGTCCTTTTTCATAAACACAGATCAACAGAGAGTTCGACAGGCAGAACGCGGATCCGTCTGCTTTCTGGGGACTTGGGCGATACCAGGTGAGTCGAGAGAGACCTCGGCTCGCTGCACTCCAATCTGCTTTTGACATCGATCAGGAGCTGATCTTCTCAGCTCACTCTCCTTTTTCACAATCTAGTGGTGTGTCTTCTTCCTCTGCGGGTAAGCTTGCCTGTTCGATTTTTGCCTTCCTTTCGCTTCTGCGATCTAACTAAGCCTGCGCACGTTTTTCATCGCGTTCCCGCTGACCCGTCGTCTTCGCTTCATCTTTCCTCTCGCTCTGCTCGCAGCTTCGGATACTTCCTTGACCTCTGCTGGGCCCAGGCGTTCGGACTTATCGCTGGCGCGCTTCAAGCTGAGCTTGTACGTTCCTATTTTCTTTCCTGCTTCACGGGTTTTGGATCGATGCTGACTTCCTTATCGCTTTGCGTCTCCCAGGGCGTACCGAACGACCAGATCGGCAACCTCTTCACCGGTGAGGAGCGTCGGTGAGATCTGCTCGCCTTGCTGCAGCTGCTGATCCTCCATCTGGCCCCTCCACCACAGCGTTTGCGGCGGGATTGACGGTAGGAGCTTTGTTTTGGTGAGTTAATCCGTATCTCCCCTGCGGTCTCCTCCTCCTTCTTCTTTTTTCTCGAGGTGACGCTTCGTGCGCTCGCTCGTCTGGTTTCACTTGCAGGGGTCTTTCGGTCGACATCATCGGCAGGCGATGGTGCTTCAACCTCACTTGCCTCATCTCCTCCATCTTCGGTCTGATCTTCGCCGGACCCTCCAACTTCAAAGCCCTCTGCTTCATATCCTCTCTCATGTAGGTCCGCTCGCTCCCCGTTCTCGTCTTCGCTCGCTTAGATCTTACGCGTAGACGCGACGGGCTGACGCTTTTGCTCCTGGCATCTCTCTCTCAGCGGCTTTGGAGTCGGCGGAAACATTCCCATCGATGCCACCATCACTCTTGAGTTCCTTCCCACCGTTCGTGGAACTCCATCTGCTCTGCTCCCCTTCATCCGAATCGAATTGATTGCTGACGAGCGTCTCGTTTTTCCCTTTCAGAACCGCCGCTTCCTTCTCGCCGCCCTTTCCTTCTTCCAACCTATCGGCGTCGTGGTCGCTTCTGTCATCAGCTTCGGCGTCGTTCCCAAGTATTCGTGTAGCACCGCTCTCCCTGCGTGCAAGGCTGGGCAGACGCCGTGCTGTCAAAGAGGAGACAACATGGGATGGTGAGGAGGCTCTTTTTTGCCCCTCTTACGTCCCTCTCAGACGTTGAACTGACCCTCTTGTCTCGGTTTCACGCAGGCGCTACCTGTTCATCATTCTCGGCTGTATCACCCTCGCCATCTTCGCCGCTCGGTTCCTGCTCTTCCATTTCCAGGAGTCACCCAAGTCAGTTCAATCTTTATTCGTCGGCTCCCCTTCTCCCCCCCCTCGTCACGCTCACCTTCCCTTGTCCTTTGGCCCCAGGTTTCTCCTCGCTAAAGGCCGAGACGAAGAGGCCATCATCGTCGTCCACCGGATCGCCGCCTACAACAAAGCTGGAACGCCGTCGCTTACTATCGACCTTTTCCGAGCGCTCGACGCGTCGATGAAGGACACCGTCAGCGCCTCTTCTGCCGGAGAGAGTCATCTCGTTGGAGGGCAGCAACCGTCGCCGACTGTTGGACAAAGGATCGTGGTGAGTCGCGTTCCGGTGATCACGAAAGAAGACACAGCGGTGGGCTCATCTGCGTCTGGCTGGCTGTTTCTTCTCACTGCAGGGCGAGCTCAAGCGTCTCAAAGGTCTCTTCAGGACGAAGCGAGCGATGTGGCTCTTCGCTTCCATGGCCGTTGCCTACGTGCGTGATCTCTCCTTCATCGCGTCCCGTCCCGTTTCGCTCTCCTCGCTGATCTCGCTTCTCTCGCTTCTCGCAGATGTCCCTGTTTTGGTCCTTTTCCATTGCTGGAGGCTGTCCGTTCTTTTCCTTCCCCTCTCAGCCTCTTTCTCTCCAACCCACGACCTAACTTGCCGTCATCTCCCTCCACTCCAGTCCTCCCCCTCATCCTCCGCGCCAAAGGCGTCTCCACCGACGTCTCCCTCCGTCAGACTTACCTCAACTACATCTACGTTTACCTTCCTGGAACCGTCGCGACGCTCCTCGCTGCCGCTGCACTCGAGATTCCTAAGCTCGGCCGAAAGTGGTGAGTCCTTCCCCCTCTTCTTCTCTCTTCTTTCTCGTCCCTTTCTTTCTCGTCCTTGGTAACACTTCATTTGCCACCTGCTTTTTTTTTCAGGGCGATGTTCTTCTTGGCGGGCTTGATGGGCGCGTCCCTTTTCCTTTTCTCGATCGTCGACTCCCTTCCAGCGTTCGTGGGGTTCAATGCCATGGTAAGTCGCCGGCCCCCTCCCTCCCTCCCACTTCTTCCCCATCGAAATCCATCCATCCTTTCTCTCTTCTCACCACCATCTCGCCTGCCCCCTTTTTTTCTCATCTCAGGAATACTTCTTCCAGTCCGCCTACGCCGCCGCGCTCTACGCCTACACGCCTGAAGCTTTCCCCGCCCCCGTCCGAGGATCCGCGTCCGGCATGCTCTCTACCCTCGGTCGTCTCTCAAGTACGGTCGCGCCCATCGCAGCTCAGTCCATCTTCGACCCGAACAGCAACGGAGTGCTCTACATGGCTGGCGCAGGCGCGTTCTTGTCAGCGGTGGCAATCGCAACTTTGCCTTGTCAGTCGTTCACATTTCTTTGGAGGTTAGGTTCGAGTGGGATAAGTAAGAGCTGACTCTTTGGGCTTGGGGGGTGTTGGCTTGCTGGGTGTGGGTGGCCAGACGACACAAGGGGGAAGCACACGTTCTAGACGAAGACCCCGACCCGAATTCACCCACATCCGTTTTGACTCAAACCCTTTCTTTCTGTATCTTGCACCGCGGCTCCGGTCTTTCTTATTCTTCGTTTGTCTTCACTCCCTATATTTCTTGTGTTTTTCTTTCTGAATCGAGCATGCCTTTCACCCCTCAGCGCTTGATCCCGACTCCAGGGCGGAACGGACATGCATCGTCACCTATCATGATAGTCATTCCATACTCTCTAGCTTGAGACTGTGGAGGACGATGAAGGAGACCGACCTCCTCCCCTGTATATAATAAGAAGGATCCCCAAGAATGCCGGCGAGGGAAAGAAAAGAGGGAGGTTCGTCCTCTCGCTGAGAGGAACCCATTCGAGAAGCAGAGATTCCAGCGAGGTGGAGGATCCTACAGAAACATGGAAGCGGCCCTAGGATCCATCAGCTTGGTGGTCGAGCGAGGGGACGGCGCAGAGGCAGAGGCACGCGCGCGCAAAGGAGGAAAGTGAAGGAGAGGTCGAAGCTCACCTTTTCCTGCGGACGTCATTCCGGTCCAAAATATATCCGCTCGAAACGACAGAGACAGGTCAGTTCTACACATCCCTGACCGAGAAAAAACATGGTGAAGCTTACCTTTGACGATCTACAAAGCGAAAACAATAGAAGGAGATGGTTTCAGCCGACCCGATCTTCCCTCGCTCTTCTTCTTCGAACGAGTTTGAACTCACGGCTCTGAACTGGTGAGGAGGAGGTTGAGACATGGTTTGATGATGGATGGGCGCTGGGTAGAAGGGATTGTAGTTTACTGTGAAAGAGTGAAGGGAGAAGGGAGGGGACGATGCTGGCGAGTTGAGGTCAACTCTCCTCGCTGGCGACATCCTCTCTCGCCTCGCTTCCCTTCTTCCCACAACCCCCATCCCGACTCCAAGCTGTCTCCCAGCAAAGCTCTCCCTACAGCTCTCAAAGAGCTCCGACTTCATCTCTGCCAGACTTCTCAAGCGAGCGCGGGAGTCAGGTTCGTTCCCGTCCCTCCCATCTCTCTTCCCCTTCGCTCTTCTCCACACCTTCCTTCCCTTCCTTCCCCTCCTTCCCTCCACAAGAGAGAGAGATCTGACCTCGCTCCCCCTCTTGCTTCGTTCTTTCCTCAGAGCCTTCCTCAACGAAACCGACCTCCCTCTCAAAGCCGCCAATCCAGATCTCAAGGTGCTCATTAGAAAAGCAGAGGGAGTCAGTCCGAGAGTGATGGCTAGGTTCGGTGAGCTCTTCCTCTTTCCATCCCATCTCGTCTCCCCCAACCCATCCCCATCCCCATCCCCATCTCCATCCATCTCTACTTCACCTTCATAGCACCTTACTGATCCATGCTCTTCGTCTTCACCTTCGGTTTGCTCGGATGGGTTCGTTCGCTGAACAGAGATAGAAACGCAAGCTCCCCTCGGGGACTTGTCCTCCTCTCAGGTCACTCAACGGGTGGAGGAATTGATCGCTGCTGGGGTTCAGTGAGGTGGGTGGAAGGGATGTAGATATCGATGTTGATACGAGGACGACCTGTTATGCATGTTTTGGAAACGACCTGGCCGCTCTCGCTTTCGTTTGCGAACTCAAGATCGGTAGCTCGAGAGTCGCGATGGCGCTGGCTCCCCTAGAAGGGAGGGAAGCTGTTCTCGGACTCTCAAGAGTCGTGTGCTATGAGATCGACAGCTGTGTATCGGTTCTCGGGGGAGAGCTCGTGATCGGACCATCGAGATCAGGGACTGGAAGCCCAAACCACGCGGCCCTCTCTCGATCCTCCATCGCGTCGTCTTCTCTTTCTCTCCCTCTAACCCTAAGTTATTTCAAATCATTCACAACACAAAGTACAACCCTTGTATATCCTTTTCGACCCTATACAGATTCGAAAAGAGTGTTGAAAAGGTTGGGGAGAGAACAGGCCAATCTCCTCGCTCTTTCCAGAACTGGCGAGTGGAGCGAAACAAACGGTTCAACCTGGAATGCTGACGTCTGTCTTCAAGTCAACTTACAGACGCGGAGCATCACTACCATTCCCTAACCCGAAAACGGTGAGCTTTCCAAAAACGGCGAGTAAGCCCTGAGCCCAAACAAATGCAGAGCTCGTTCAACGCGT